>OY986042.1:74970366-77524334 GCA_963920215.1 Nineta flava | reverse complement strand
ACTGAATTAAGGCTTATTACAGTATTTGGATCACCGGAATAACGTCTAGACTAGTGATTCTCAATCACTGTGCCGCATCACAAAGTATGCCGCCAAATTTTAGAAATGTATATAGTAAAATATTAACCAACATAAAAACGAAAAAAAGATCGAGACTATTAAATGTAGAAGACGATATGAACGTAGCATTGTCATTTTTTCGACCAAATATAAATGAAATTATCAAAAAACATCAAGCTCAAATTTCTCATTAAAAGTATTCTTATTGTTTACTTTAATTAATCCCTTAATAAACGTACTGTTGTTTTTGTAGTACATATTATTTTATTTTACATTCAAAATTATTATCATAAATTATTTTACACAGTGTATTATAGGTAAGTAAACGACTTTTAAACTTATCTTTTTCTTCGTGTGCCGTCAAATTTTCGTTAAAAGTGTGCCGTGACAAAAAAAAGGAAGAATCACTGAGAATCACTGGTCTAAACTATAAGACTATAAAATGAAGACTTCTTTTAAAACCACAAAGCGTAGTATTTATTGAAATTTAATAAGGAATGCAGTATGTTTCATATACCAACTAAAATATACCAGTATGAAAGATTTCTTAATACTTAAAATTATCAAAAGCATTTCAGGAGAACACTAGGTGAACTTTTTTGAATAGCTTTGTAATTAGTTTTTGCTTTTTCTTTACCAATAAAACAAAACATATTAGTAACTTTTAAAGACCTAATTTGTAATTTTTGTAATTACAAATAATGTAATTTTTTCAGAATTATTATTTGAAATATCTATTTCTGAAGTTTGAGTAATATCAGTTGTGACACAGATTTAAATATTGAGAATTCATCTGAATTATTTTTTAAGTTTAAATTAGAGTTTTTAAATTTGTTATATCATTTTAACTGTAAAAAAAACAATAACGAGTAAAGCTTATTTCTTTTTCAATAAAATGTAGGTCACACTACTTTGTTTGTTCTAGGAAAACTAAAAAAAAAGTATTAAATCATTTCCGAAACAAGAAAATATTAAATTATAATTCATTTATTTTATCAACCACACATAATCGGATTGTGGTTCGTTACAAAAATATTACTTATCAAATGTAGGTATATAGGAGTTTATGTGCAATTCTGAAACCAACAATAAATGAACTCGTTTATCATTTCCATATGAAATCTCATAAAATGTACATATATATATATATATATATATATGTACATTTTATTTATATATATATATATATATATATATATATATATATATATATTGGTTTCAGAATTGTACATCAATTCCTACATACCTATATATATATATATATATATATATATATATATATATATATATATATATATATATATATATATATATATATATATATATATATATATATAAACCACAATATCATATAAATGTCATTGAAAATATTTAAAACCATTTTTTAAATACGTTGTTATATACTTCATTTAATTAATTAATTAGGTATATCTATATATACATATATATATGACAATTAATAATATTTACATGTAGATAATTAATTTATTGTGTAAAATTATCCAAATAAACTGAAACGAGATATTTGGATGTTTAATTAAAATATATAATCAATAGTAATAAATTTTTTTTTTTTTAAACATGATTTTATTTTATGAATTAAATAAATTCCCCGAATTACTAATGTGATTATAAACATAAGCTTGAGGGCTGATAAAAGCTTCGCCATACATTTTAAAACTGATACCCAAGTTTCCTATACATTAGTTATTCAAAAAGTGTATTTTCTATTTTTAAGTTCATTAAAACTTGTATAAAAAATTAAAAATTTATTTCTATTATTTTCTACTTTGTAGTTTATTAAATTAAATTTTTTTTTCAAGAGAATCTTTTAAAATTAGTGTAGACTAATACCGGAAAATAATACCAACATGCGCGTTTTAGAAGTTGATTGAATGCGAAATATTTTGATCAATTAAGCACGTGAATCCTCAAGACTTCATATTGGATTAAATCTTTGATTTTTGGCAAGTTAAATCATTAAATGTATGTATTCTCTAAAATTAAAGAACTTATCTATCATTGGAAAAAGTTTTCAATGATTGAGGATAAACAAACTTTTAACATAGAGCCTTATATAGTAGAATATTTTATATTTAAACTTGTAACAACTGTATTAATAAATTAGACACTGATAAATTTTGTTTTCCATATTCTCGTAATAAAACAAGATGTTGAATAATTGGATAATTGAATTTAAAAAAAATACGGGTTATGGAATGTATGAATTAATTATTAATTATTTTAATCCACATAATTGAAACTATTTTGGTACATTTTAAAAACAAGAGCAACAGCGCGCTTTATATGCACGGTTTGTAGTAGTAGTATTAGCAGAGAGGAGTCCAAAGCCTGGTAAGCACGCCTTTCTAGGCCATTTTTACCCACCCCTAAAGGACAATTTGTATGTAGACTAGGAATTGGTAGGCTGTGCGACAACAGCCGACTTTGATAAATAACTATGCCGGTATTCATCTGGAGTTTGTGGAAGGAAACTGCAGAAAACCTTCACAAGCATAGCCGATTGTTTTCGTTCTTGTCTATACGGCGACAGTTCAGTCAATTAACCATCCCATTAATTAATTTATATTGCTGGTATGAAACAGCAACCACCCAGTTTCGAGTAGAGTGCCTTAAACAACTGGACCACTCGGATTGGTCTATATTTCAATCTACACAGTATACTGAAACAAGCAAGTTTATTAAAATAATGTAATTTTTTTTTATAAATTAACGACCAAAAATGATAAACTATACTATATCTAGCATATATACGAAGCGAAACGAAACGTCCTTAAAAACAAAAATTTATACTTTTTTACAGACTTTTTATTCCAAGTTTCTGTCTATGAATAATTTGTTTTTTAATTCAAGGTACTGAAGTTTTTGAAAATGGTAACAATAAATCATCTGATACTAAGAGAGTTATATCTATGTATAATTATATTCCCAAGTTTAAAACAGTATCCTCTTTAGTGTTTTTTCTCTAGCGCAGATATTCTTCCAGGTAAATATTTTGTAGTTATATTTAAACTTATTCAGTTTATTTCACAAACACTGCACAGAAATACACGCATATATATATATATAAACATTAATACTGTATGTAATACCGTATATTATAATATAAATTTTATTGATAAATATTTTATTCTAATGCAACATGTGATCCATTCATATATCAAAACACTGAGTATTAAAAAAGTGCTATTTAAATAAGCAAATAATTGTCTATAAATTATTTGTAGTCAATAAAATTATTGTATTAGCTAAATATTACAAAACCAAATCTCTGAGATGCCCAATATATATATATATTATATATATATATAAACATATATATACATATAAATATATATATATATATATATATATATATATATATATATATATAAATATATATATATATATATATATATAAATATATATATATATATATATATATATATATATATATATGTTTATTTATAACCCCGTAGCACAAAAATATGTAAGTAATAAATCTGAAAACTTTATCCATCGGTCGGTGTGACCACTGGCTTTGTCTGTAGAATTTCATCCTCTAGTGGTCACAATTTTAGTCCGATCAAAAGAAAATTTCGTTCGATTAGTTTTTGGTATTTAAAGGCGAAGTTGGTTAGCTGGGCTTTGAGAAAGAAGAAACCACAAAATATAGAATATGTCTTTTTATATTAGAAAAATTTATAAGAAGTAAGATCTTATAAGATCTCTTTCTTACAAATCATTACCTGATCTCTTTTCTTAAGCTGTATTATATGCAGAGATATTTAAGATTTTAATGCTTTTATCTTAAATCCTCTTTCTGTAAATATTAAAGTAATATAAAAAATTTTTTTATCTCTAATCCGCCTGAGCCACTCTTAACCGATTTTGCCAATTTGCCATTAATGGGCAATGGGAAAAATGGCAGCGTGAGTGGAATAATATTACGGAAAAGTTCAATCATGTCAAGCCAAACATCAGTAAGATGCCAGCACCTGTAAATCTGAGTCGCAGAGGGAGCGTGGCCCTAACTCTTTTGCGAATATGCCACACTCAAATCTCGCATGCTTATCTTCTCTGTGGTGAGGATCATCTAATTTGCACTGTTTGCAAGATTGTGCAAACCGTAAGGCATATTGTTGAGGAATATGTAGTCTTGGAACCTTAATGCCAAAGACTACGGCTCCGAAATATTGTAGCACGAGCTCTATCTTATAATGCGAGCAACGTCAAGAGGATGATTGCATTTTTAATTGAATCTCAACGTTTACGGAGACTCTAGGGGTTACATGTCTAATTTTAAATGGCGTGTCTTTTATGCGTTTTTATGTAGTCATGTGATAAATTTGTGATATTTCTTTTAAATTTTTTTGTTTTCTATTTTGTTATTGCTAGGTCTCGAAGTCCTAAAAGGAGGGTGAGTTTTAGTGGGTAATCTGGCTAGCCAGGAGTCCAAATGACACTATACGCGTCATTTCCTAGCTCACTGTCAAAAAAAAATTTTTTTTATATTACAGAATATTTACAGAAATAGGATTTAAGATAAAAGCATTAAAATCTTAAATATCTCTGCATATATTACAGCTTTAGAAAAGAGATCAGGTAATGATTTGTAGGAAAGAGGCTTTTTTTAAGAACCTGCTTCTTACTTCTTATAAATTTTTCTAATATTAAAAGACATATTATATATTTTGTGATTTTTTCTTCCTCTAAGCCCAGCTAACCAACTTCGCCTTTAAATACCAAAAACTAATCGAACGAAATTTTCTTTTGATCGGACTAAAATTGTGATCACTAGAGGAAGAAATTCTACAGACAAAGCCAGTGGTCACACCGACCGATGGATAAAGTTTTCAGATTTATTACTTATATATCTTTGTGCTAGATACATAGATACATTTTGGGTCTAAAAAGTATTGCACTTCGACCTCATTGTCCATTGTGCTCCCCCTTCTACCTCAGTCTGACGAGACTCGCTTCTCCCATATGTTGGCAAAGCCTGGAGCTTGCTTATCAGGTCCTCCCGATGGTTCATATATTCGGGGTGAGATGCGCCGAATATTCTGTATCTGCTGTAACCCAGAGGTTCGCAGTCAAAGATTATGTGGCAGGATGTTTCTTCCTCCTCGCCACACAATCTGCACATAGTGGATCCGTTATGGGATCCCATTGTATGCACATGCTTCCGCATGGGAAAATGCCCGGTAATAAACCCGGTAACCCTCCGCAGCTGCATCCTGTTCAGCCTCAGTGCATCCAGAGATAACCTCTTTGTTGCACTCTGAAGCAGTACCTTCCCAAGCTCTTGCCGCGGTTCTTTTTCCCAGTGTTTCACGGTGTTTAGCATTTGACCACTCGTTAATCACCTGTTTACATGCAGTCTTTGAAATTACTAAAATAGGCTCTGGGCCTATGAAGGGCATTCCGACTCCCTTCTTTGCTAAGGTATCCGTTTTTTCGTTTCTTTCGAAACCACTGTGACCCGGCACCCAGATCAATTTAACATTGTTCCGTTTTGCCAGTTTCAGAAATTCCTCCAGTATCTTTGTGCTATATGCTTTTTTTAATATTGACAAAATAAATGTAATTTAATTAAAAATTCAATGACGTTTGTCTATATAATATAAGCCAGTTCTCTTGTACTACGTCTTAAGTAATCATAATAACATAACGATTATAATAATGATGTGGGTGGCCTCTGTTATAGACCGTCGTGTCTCTAAAACGGAGGTTAAACCCTATTATTATTATTTAAAAAAAAAAAAGTAACCATAATAGAATTTGAGATAAGTATTGTATTGTGACGCTTAAGTATACACAAATAATGATACATAAACAATAGATCAAGGTATATAGAGAGCATGATATACACTTTTTGTGACCTTTGTATATAATATTATTTGTACCTCTACTAAAACGTATGTTACATGCATACATTATGACTAGGCAGGTAGCTCTGCTATATACGGCACCAAACAGCAACAATGCATAATATTATCATTTTGTTTAGATCAGAGGTGGGCACAGACAGCTCGTCTGAGCCTTACGGGCTCTCCATAAGCTGGGTGAGAGTAAGTAAAGAAGGTATGTTTTGAAGCAAGACGGAACGATGTTTCAATACAGGTTGGCCTACCGATTATTGCCCAATAATTATATAGTATAGTCTATAGTATAGTCAATATTTTATTTTTTTTGAAAAACAAATTATGCGAAAAATAATTTCCACTACTACAAAAAGTACTTTTCACTTTTTCAATTCAAAGTAGACTAACTCGAAGAACTCAAATTCCCACTTTATGTAAAATTTTACTTAATTCATCAAATTCCCATGACACTATACTGAGCATACTCCATACGAAGAAAAAATAATTAAATCAGGTAAATAATTCTTTATTAGTTCTCGGATATGAATAGTAAAATATTTAGACAAATTTTTTGGAATTTCCAAAACTATATTTCTATTTAAATTATCCTTTGCAAAAAATTCCCTCTTTTATTACAATGGTCCAGCGGTAAACTTAAAGGTTCAAAAGATTTATATATATTTTTTATATATTTTTATTTTATTCATACACAAATATGATATATACTAAAAAGGTACATTTTATGACCCAAATTACCAGCCCAAAATTCCAGAGTATGTATTGAATGATTGCATGTATTATTTACTTTGTATAATAGTGACCATAAAAAAGATTTGGTATTATTATATTTTTTCAGAAAATGTTTTAATTAAAAAAAGAAAATATTAATAATTGGTAGGTTACCCTGTATTAACTCTATCTCTCTTCCCTACCTCTCACTCAGAGCTTGGCCGAGTCAACTCTTGCCCACCTCTGGTTTAGATCAATAGTATGAGGTTTATATTATTATTATTATTATTATATGCCTACCATGGCATAAGGTATGTGTGGATGTATATATTACGTATATTTCATATTATAGCTTTACATATTATATGTATGTAGAGCTAGTTCTTACATATTGTTATTGTAGTTCTTTTTATAAAAAGCCACAATGTTCTTTTTCTCTCTAAATATGCGTTCGAGAATAAAACAACAATTATATAAAATAATCATTAATAATAGAATTAATTTTTTTTTCTAAACAAGCTTTTATTTAATGAACTATAAAGTAAAAATTAAGTTTTTTCACTAATATGTGACTATAAACATAAGCTTGGAACACTCAGATATAATATGTTCGCCCCAGTTTTACGAGCACTCCAAGCTTTTGTTTCTAGCTACATATGAGTAGCTAACAATCTGGGCAAGAATAACAAAGTCATCCACCACTGCGTCCCAGGACATATGAGAATAGAGGGAAATGAGATAGCGTATGGTCAGGCAAAAAGGGAGCTGGATGGTCACTTCTATCGAGAGGAGACAAAAGAAAGATAGACACCAGGATAGTTAGACTCTGGAGGATCCGTTCGGAGCACAGGCAGGACTAAAATCTTTTCGGAAATTATAACCGCAAAACCTGCATTGGCCCAAGCAAAACTAGACCGGATTCTGACAAGCTTTCTTAGGAGACATTTCACACTCAGGCAATACCTTAAGAAGTTAGGCTTGGGAAATGAGGGCAATATCAGGTTTTGTGGAGAAATGGAGGAAACTTCGGATCATCTCCTAACAAACTATGACGCCCTCATACACAAAAAAATAAAATGTCTGGGAGTCTGAAATGTCTACAATCTCTAGACGTAATCCAGATACTCCTGGAAGTACTCCTGTACTTCCTGAAGGAAACAGGGATGAACGAAGAGCCCTTATGACGAGACCACTCCTTTATTCTCCACTTGTTATATCATTTAGTAAAAGTTCATTCAGTTCATTAGTTCATTTAATAAATAAAATCAGTTAATAAATAAATTATTTAGTGCATTTGTTTAAAAAAATATATTTAATTATCTTATTTTCTATATTTTAGTCTATCAATAGTTTTAAAAAATAATAATAATTTTCGGATATTTTAAGTTTTAAAATTCAAGTCAATTTCCCACCGCTTCCCACTACTTCAACCTTGTCCACTAAATTTCTGTTTCAAGTGATATTTACGATCTCTACGATATATAGAACAATATTAAATATACCGTTTAATCACTCATATGTGGCTAGAAAAAAACATTAAAAAATAAGTATTCAATATTTTTAAAAGAAGCTATCTAACGATGCCAAATTCAGGAGGGACGGGACTCAACTTTGAAATATTGAATGGGAAATCGCAACACTTTTTTGCAGATTCAGATTCTTCATACATAAATATGTTAGTTTAATTCGAATATTCATGGCGCCGTGGTTAAGATGGCGCCGCAGAAATATATGTTGGTATGTTAATAAATAGAAGCTAAACAGCAAGATAGTTTGTATGACATAATGTATCGTATGATTTATTGCCCATAATTACTACGAATATGTCATATACGCGTATTAAAACATAATCAAATGTCTGATTATAGTAATTAAATAAAATTAGTTTGAAAATCATGTAAAATAATACAAATATAATAATATCATATAATTAATACATTCATAAATTTTCTGGCAGTACAGCAAGCGCGTGAAATTATAAATATTATATTTGCAAAACAAAATTTATGATATCATTAAATTTGATTGTATTATATTTTATTAAGTGAGAACAAAACAATTATATTATATATTTGAAATGAAAATACATAGAAACTAACACAATTATTTTATAAATTGATAAAATTTATTAAGGATAGTTTAATCCAATTTGAAAGTGTATTACGTTACTTTAAGGATTGATGAATGTTAGATGTATATTATATTTCACGAGAAAATGAATAGACATATTATACAGAGAAAATTGCTTATATATATATATATATATATATATATATATATATATATATATATATAGGATGGCGCATAAGGAACGTTATGATTTAATAAGTGAATAAATTTTTTTTTTTCAGAATTAAACTTTGTAAAACTTGGGATATTTATGATGGAACGATTCAGCACAGAACAAAGAACCAAAGTTGTTCAATTTATTTTTAAAATCGGCATTTGATTATTCACACATAAAGATCATACGTGTGTGTTAATTAGCCAAGAACCATCCTAGAGCTTATGACCAATATCCGAGAAGAAGTGAGGGCGCTGGAACCTGAAATTCTAATACAAGTTATGGAAAATGCTCTGGAAAGAGCACGTCAGGTCGAAGCAAACAATGGGCACCATTTGAAAGATATTATATTCAAAATATAATTCGAACATATTTCCAAACTGTTATCTAAATTTTAATAAAATTTTTAATAAATTTATTCATTAAATAAACCACAACGTAACTTATGCGCCATCCTATATATATATATATATATATATATATATATATATATATATATATATATATATATATATATATATATATATATATATATATATATTTATATATAAATAATATTATATATCATGTAAAGTGTTGTATATACCTGTAAAGTGAATATTCTCGGGAGGAAAAAGTTCTTCAATAGGTAGGTCTTAAACATTTGCATATCTAATTGCTTGACATCTATACATACTACAAACATTCTACAATACAAGAAGAAATGATGGAGGAAGGTATGGTAAAAACAATCAATATGAGTCTTATGTACATTTTTGTGTCGTGAGCACAACGAAAAAACGAGTAAAGTAATGTGAAATTGAAATGAGTTAAGATTGATCTTGCTCAACTTAAAATAATATAAAAATAAATGAAAAATAATTGAATTAAATAAACTACTGGGTCGTTGCTTGACGAAAAGCCATTACAATTATTAAATAAAACTAATATAGATAGATAATTCTTTATCTTATATTTTCTAATAAAGGAACTGTGTTCGGAAATTTATCAAAATAAAATTATTGTTACGAAAATCTCAAATATTTGTTTTATGTAATAATAATAAAAAGATAATATTAATCGTATTTTTTCATTAAATATTTATGTTGAAAAAGTTATAAACCATGCTTTTATAAAAATAAATCTATAACAGTAATAAAGGATTTAATACTTCTATCCCATACTTTTATAATATGGTTTTTTTTCTTCTTGGTTCGTTTCTAATAAAAGCATGTTTTTAGTATTTTTTGTTTGTTTGTAAATATAAATTTAAAAAAGGCTTATAGTGGTAATATTATATACTAATTTTTATGTTTATCTACGATACTTTCATTTTGAATTTCATCATGTAATACGATAATGGTGTCATGTATCCGCATATAAAGATGAAAATTGTTTTGTTTTTTATATTTACAAACACATACATACCCAACTCAACCTAATAAAAGCGTGCTTCGAATATCCATTAGTTAGATATGTATATAGAGTATGTTGTGATTTGATTTTTAACATCCTTTTTTATATTTAATGACGGGTCTCAAACTTAAGACTTTCCCTCACTGTTTCAGTCCCTACATGTGTACAAATATAACAGTTGATAGCAGTTATATTTGACAAGCCTGGCAACAGTTATGGTGTACCTTAAAAATCTAAAGAAGAATTAAAAAAACTCTACTTAGTTTTGTAGATATATTACTCGAATATGCATATCATAAAACATGATATTTAGCAAGTACTCGAATATATTGCCACGATTAATGGAATGAATCCAATTCTTCCAAAGAAAGTATATGTCGAATATAGCATAGGAAATTTATCTAAAATACAATTTTTTTTCTAAATTTTAACAGTTGGAAATGTTACTTTTATTAAAATTTTGTGGATGTAATTTCTATGGAAACTCACATTATAAATGTTATCATGTTATAAATAAGTTAGATAGTCCACAGTACAGCACGGTTTTTTTAATGATTAGTAACAGGCTAAATTTTTGTCCGTAGCTTCCTTTCGACGAGACGCCCAACTTTTCTCTCCCAAAAATTCTCGATGATAGTGACTAACGAAGCGCGTAAGAGAGTAACTTTTGTTTTTCTGACGATAGCAAAATTTTATCAGTAACAGTTGTTAGTTGAATTGAGAGATAATGTAATAAAGACTTCAAAAAAACTTGTGTCCTACAAAATGGATGATGTGACAGGCAGGTCCCCCACCCCGAACATGTTCAAATAACGGGGTTTACATAGTTATTAGTAACAAGCTGATTTTTATGCTGTTAATTAATAATGGTGTGTATAATTTGATGACCACCTTGTCCTACAAATTCAGTGGTTTAATTTTCCAGTCCTACGCTCTGAACATGTCAATGTAAAATTTTCATTTATAGATTAGAAAAATGTTTTCTTGTTTCAATGACACACAATGTTTATACATATTGTAGGTCTCATTTCTTCAACCCTTAATTCATAAAAGACTACTAATATTGTTTTTATCGTAAATACACTCAATCGCCAATCAATACGCCAAGTAATAACTATGTATATCCTGTTATTTGAACATTTTGGGGTGAGGGACTTGTCAAACCATCCATTTTGTAGGACTAAAGGTTTTTTGTCAATTTCACTAACAAATTAACTGTTACTGATAAAATATTTGCTATCGTCAAACAAACAAGTTACTCTCATACGCGCTTCGTTAGTCACTATCATCGAAAAGTTTTGCGATAGAAAAGTTGGGCGTCTTGTTGTAAGGAAGCTACTGACAAAAAATTAACCTGTTACTATTCATTAAAAAATACCGTGCTGTACTGTGGACTAAGAGTTATGCAAATTTATATTTTGACTATTAATAAATTTAAATTTTTATTTGGTCTTTTTTTAGTTTTTTTTTATTATTTTATTCCATCGATTCTTAATACGTCAGCAAAATTTCAGATTGTTCAGCGTTCGGTAGTGGTTGAAACCTCATTTTCAAAATTTCATTTCATTCATGTCAAGCTAATAAAAAAGTATGTTAAAAACTACTATGGGTTGTACTTTGAGCCACAAAAGTAGCGTTCTTTTTTCAAAATTGTATACTTAAATTGTGCTTTATTCATTTGATTTTGGGATTTTTGAATGTTTTGAATAAACGTTGTTAGAATATTATTTATAATGAAGGCACCAATCAATTTTGAAAAAAGAACATTACTTTTGTGGCCATGTGTACTGTAGTATGTTTTTCAATACAATTCATAAAAATGAAAAATAGGGCAAATTTATAGTCTGCAAAATAATATGTTAATTATTTTACATTGTACTGCAAAGCACCATTTTTGCAGTACAATAACACATATAGAGTATAGTTGTTATCTGAGTTTACTATGTATATTTACAAAATGAATATAAATTAGTTACTACAGACTCTATACTGCAGATTCTAGTAAAAGTATATGTATAAACTTGTTAAAAATACGTTAGTTTACTTTTTTTGGAATAATAGGGGGAAAATGAAATATTGTCTTCTTTCTTCATGATTTGTACTTTAGTTAGTCGCTTTTCGAAATAATGCTCCGATTTGGAATATTCAAACAATTTTTATTCCAAATATTTTCTCAAAAACAAATAAGGTACAAATCAACCAACGAAAAATACCTATTTTTGAATACATAAAAAAATTTGACACAGGAAATTTGGTAAATGTGTAGATCTAAGGAAACAAATGAAATAAAAATATTGCTTTCATTGCTTGTTATATTGTAACTAATCGAGCAAAAATGTAACTGTAAATTTTATATTTACCTTTTTAAAGGTTTTACTATGTGTTTTAAAATCTGGAGACGTCATTTTTAAAATAATAAACAGCTTGGAAATCTGAATACTACCATTTTTCGTTGTTTTGAATACCATCACTCAATTTAATATCAGACATTTAAGTAGCGTTTATTAATACTATTTTATGCTTGAGTGTGAATTGTTAAAAGAAAACACATTTAAATGAGAACAATTCTTTCTATGATACTATTTCATATCATATGAATCATTTCTAAGTCCGTTTTTACACGTGACAGTTTTGATGCAAGTTTTCAATCGCAATAAAAGTAGATGATATAACTGAATTTACTTTGCTATGCACATGCAGAAATTTATCAAGCGCATGTTTTGTTGACAGCTATAACTTTCGTTTGTTTAATATTTGTTTCTTTGTCAACCACTTCAGTCACATGATGAGAGTAAACCAATCACAAGGAAGTAAAATAACCCATCGTATACACTACGATTACATATTAAGTTACATGTAATCTTTCTTCAAAATAGAACTCTTCTCTATTTCATCAATCTGAAAATATGCGTCATAAAATACTACCGCGCTTGCTCACCAAATCAGTTGCATGAATAGTTACTTTAAAAGTTACAATAGCCCTAATATTGTAGTCGTTTCCCTACCACTTCGCCTTGTAGATCTTAAATGAAAAATAAATGAAAAATATTTTATTGATTTAAGTTATTGAAGGAATATCCTATATTTTATGTGAAATTATCTATACAATATACCATTTGTCGTTTTTTTTAAGAAGCACTGCCGTTTTTCTATAAGTATATTTTTATATCCATGCCAAAACTATTGAATGTTTGAAAAATATGTTTCTATCAAAAGAGAATCTTACATAGTTTTAAAGATATGTTATGAGCATATTTACCATGCGATTGGTATGCGTGGAACAAAGATTGTTGTGAATAGCGAATCTCGTCAGACTGAAGTAGAAGGGGGAGCACAATACACCAAAAGGTCGAAGTGCAGTACTTTTTAGACCCCGAGATGTATCTATTTATCTATCTTAGGTTTGCCCAATAACTAACAAACTAATTCACAGCATAAATATACAGTTTAAGAAATGACTTTCTGGGTTGTCACTTCCGTCAAGTGAGCTATGCTTGCTAGTACCTAACTAGATTTGTGTTACATTTGAGCACCTTTCGATTGGACACACCGAACATTTCACATAATCTATTTTTTCTCTTGTTAATAATATAATAATGTAAATAATAATATAAAGACATTGCTTCGGTAATCTAGTAAAACTAATAATATAAAGAAATTTAAATTAAATATATTCAACATTTTTTTAATAAAATTTATTTCTATTATTTGTACAAAAACTTTAAATAGAAATTATATTATTTTATATCTATCTACCCACCCATATGAAGGTATGAACGAACAAAACAATGAAAATACTTGTAGTGATAAAATAAATAATTCAAAACTCAGGTACTTCGTTTTCTCTACACCTATTTTCTGTGTTGTTTCATACCTTTTCAATAATGTAAAACTTTTATTGTATATATATATATATATATATATATATATATATATATATATATATATATATATATATTTATATATATATATATATATATATTCGTATAGAAATGTTACTAACTGTATACTGATTTTGTAGCATTAATTATTAGGTTTTATAACTTTGACCTTTTCAGTTTGAAAATCAATAGTGTATTAGATATACATATATATATATATATATATATATATATATATATATATATATATATATATATATATATATATATATATATAGTTTTGTAAATTTTTTAAGGACTATGTGTCAATGACCAGTATAGTCGAAAGAAAAACTTGTACTATTTTTGGCTCAAGTTGAAATTGAGAAACAAATTGAAAAGTATTTAATTGGCCATTGAAATAACCACATATTGGATACGTTTAATGAATTTTTTAAAACTTTTTTAATATCGATATACTCTTACTGAAAGCTTTTATGTCTCTCCCGAATCATACTTACCACACTTCTCATGAACGTGAATTATAAATATAAAAATAAAATAATAATGGGGTTTTACCCCTCCGTTTCTGAGACTTCACTGTCTTTAACAGATGCTATAACCCACATCTTTAACCTCTATTAATTTATAACCATTAATGATGTGGATGGAGGACAATAAATTTGTATGCAGGCTAAAAATTAGTAGGTTGTTCGGCTGTAGCCGACTTTGTTTGAAACTATGCCTATATTCATATGGAATTCATGAAGACAAACTGCAGAAAACCTTCAAAAGCACATCCGGTTACTTCGTTCTTGTCCATACGCCGATAGTTAAGTCAGTTATACGCTCCATTAATTATAATTGATAAATTACCACCATCGTGATTTGAACACGCAACATCCCAGTTTCAAGAAAAGCGCTTTTGACATTGCGGTCACTTGACTGGATCATAAATATGAATACAATTCTTGATATTTTAAAAATTCCCTGCAAGGTTGCAAGTTTCAAATTCAATTCTGAACTGTTAGTCCAATTTTGTATTTGGTTGAGCTTAGAACTATTTTATTTGTTGGCAAATTTAACTTCAGATTTACTAAAAAATGCGTGTTATAATTTTCTTCAATTTATAATGAAAATGAATTTAAAAAAACCTTTAGTAGATAATGTTGCACGGTTCGAAGATTGAAGATTGAAGAATATCTTATTTTGTTGGAAACAAGGAACATGTATATATATATAACTAACACCGGATTCACACCGGATTTTTTTAATTTGTTCATGTTTTTAAGGCATGTTCATGTTGTCAGTTTGAATCAATTTTATTAACCAAGCAAATGAATAATGAGGAGAAAACATTTTAAAGAGCTGTGTTTATTGATACTTAAACATTATGTACTAAAACTGAACATTTCATAAAACATTATCATGACTTCATTTAATTTTATAAAATATTAAATATAAATTATAATTAAAGCATCTTGATATTTTATCAACTAATTTAATTGCATTTACTATATTGTATGAACGCTTACTTGTTAATTAACTGTCATAAAAATTGGAGACAAGAATTTTACGAACAATAACGCAGAGTAATAAACGTATTTTATACATGTGCTACACTGGCATCATTATTTGTGGCTGTAATTTACGTTTTATATTACAAAATCGTTAATGAATAAAAAAAAGTAACATCCAATGAAATCTTCCTTTTTTTTATGATACATTTCATAAATCTTTATCATAATTCTACATGCTCTGTGCAATAATTTTATATAGTAATACGTTTTTTAATGCTTCAATCACTGTGTTTAAAACCAACATAAAGTATAAAAAATTGTTATACATTAAAATGTAAAATACTAAATCAATTTCAAAATGTCATTCAGATAAGTTTGTTCAAATGTTCAAATAAAGGGTGTAAGTAAACATAGTGTGACCTATTTATTCATTTTTAAAATTTTATGGAACAGAATTTGCCGCGAAGGATGTCCGTTCGACTAAGCCAATTTCCTCAGAAGAAGAAAAATAAATATGAAAAAAAATTCATTTTACAAAAGAATATAGGACAAGCTTCTTAAATTTAAGCATCTACTCACAAAATAAAAATTATCATTAATTTTTTTCCTGTTCAGATTTGAAAGCAGGTTCACTAAATTTAAATCGTTGTCTGATTCAATGATTATATATTTGTGTATATAGTACAGATGTAAAGCTTTGTAAATTGGACATTCTAAAAGGAAGTGTCTTAATGTTTCGTGACAATTAATGTTACATATATGGCACTTATCCTGTTGTTTCCATTTATATATACTGCTGTTGGCATACAACTTCACCATTTGGAACTCTGAGACTCTCAATTGACTAATTGAGAAAATTTTGAGCTAATTTTAATTTAAAGTTTATTTTAATATAATTGTCATTTTCCTGAATAATTAGCTGGTATAAAAGACTATAGCTGGATTCTAACATTTGGCTCTTATCGGCATGATATCATTGGCTTTGATACCTTTCTAAGATAAATTCCAGATTATCCTATATGTTATGAGGTTTTTGAGCAAGTCAAATGTCACTCAAGTTTAAATTTTGGAGGATTTTACAAATTTGACTTGCCCAGTTATATTTAGTTAATGTATTTCCATTTGAGTCAAACTCGTGTAATCTGTTATTACACAATTTTTGGCAGTTAGTATTCATTTTTAAAAATTTTTGGCACCATGTTAAAACTTTACTTAATGCTTCAACTGCTAGATGTTTTTTCCGGTTTCAAAACGGATAAGGTAGTTTGGGGTGTTTTGTGGTCAGCCAAATAAGATTTTGATACATACGTTTTGAACTTATTTTGTTCTATATTTTGAAAGTGCCTCACACTCCCACTTTCAGCAGCATATAGCAGTGTTGTTGAGACTATGTTCTAAAAAATACGAGCTTACCAGGATTACATTTATTTAGACGCCAAGATAACAGTACTCCAACACAATATCTATCTTTTCGCTGTTAAATTTAAATGATAAATTTTTCAGTTAACCGCCCTTTCTAAATACTACCATTTTTGTCTTGTTGGTGTTGATTGTAAGCTGATTCTGTGTACAATACTTATCGAGTGTGCTCAGTTCTTTTTGTGCCATCCCGGGGTTGTCAGTGATTAATACCAGGTCGTTGGCATAGAGTAATTATATAATGTCAATTGTTCCCTCTCCAACACCTCAGACGTTGTTATGGGCCATAAACTTTTCGTTGACAAATAAATTAAACAGCAGAGGTGAAAGAGAAAAATGAATATGAAAGCATTTTACCATGATGACACTCATGGTAAGTATTATAACATTAAAATCATGGCCATTCAATTGCTTAGTAAATTCAATCCCTTTATTTCAACGCCAATTGTTGAATTTGGTTTCAAAAGCAAAAAGAAAGTTTAGTCGGTTGATATCAGATAGAAGTACTAGTTGTTTGCCTCGTTTAAGCACATACGTTCTGACTTTGGTGGTATTCAGGTCAGACTCCTGGTTCTCAATGGTGAATGTTATTTTTGTAGTAGGCATATTCAGATTTTTTGGGTCTTTTTTTCAAATTTTGGGAGAAATTATTGAGTTGCAGAATCTGTTAAAACTATTTTGAGAGTATAGTTTAGTACCTAGTCAGAATTCCAATAATAAGGTTGACACTGTTTTTTCTAGCGTAAACCCACGTATCGTTCATTGGTTACCTGCAGCACTCTTTATCATTGTATTTCTTATTCACAGATATACTCATTTGTTTCCTCATTATTTTGAGGTGATTTAAGGCTAACCTGCCCCTTGATAAGCAACCTAAACTATTAACTAAACCGTACGTAAACTACAAAACACGTAAGAAAAATTTATTTGCACTATTTGTGATGAATTTTTCTGATAGAAAATATTGACACCCTTTATAGTAAAATCATAGTAAAGAAAGGAGAAAATTATATAATTTAATAAAGATCATAAAAAATGCATATATGCATATATGCATTAATAAATTTTTTTATTCGATTCGATTATAATTCTTACCTACTTATTACAATGGAGTTACCTTCACACGCCAATCATTATTTTGGCTATAATATGGTTTACAAGATGTTTTTATTAGCTTGATCTGTAACAACTATATCAGAAAATATTTGAAAGACCACTTACCAAATTGAATCCTGGGAACATTCCCGGAAATTGCAAACCTGACAATGTCGCTAGAAATGGCACAAAGCTATCGGACACAAGCAATACTAAACATTCAGGTGTACCATTTGCGAACTGCGCGCTACTCCTGAAAGGAACCATTCTAAGAAATCCCAATATTAAGTGGAGAGAGGAACGTACTTGTGTTACTGCAAGATAGATATGGCCAGAGTACAATTGGAGGCGCTCCGAAGAAATGATCTCCCTTGAATGGTCCTCCATAAACAATAAAGTAAGAGCCATTACAAGGCACTAGCTGGGAGACAAATATGCTAAACAATCTACCAGTGTACCACGACTATTGCAGAAGCTGTCACAATGAAGAGGAAGAGGACACGATAACTCAGCTTCGGTCAGCCATTAACACATCATTCAGCCATTCTTTGGCGATCACCCCAAGTTCAAAAATGACAAGGAGTATGTCCTCAAGGAGTATGGGCTCCTAGTAGGACAGCAACCCCTTTAAAAAGTATCACAATCAGCCGTGTGGCTTAAGTTTGTTCCACCCGGACAGTCACTCCAACCTAACATAACCATGGGTCTGCATTCTCTGGATTTGAGTGGTCCAGAACAGTATAGTTTATAGCCATAATACTCAATATAAAAAAATGTTACGCAGGAGTGGCACCAACTTCCTTAGACTACATAAACTGCGAATTCCCTTAGAACACATAAACAACTCTATACCGGTCCCAATTTTAGTCTGATCAAAATTAAATGTCGTATTTAATATGATTTTGATATTTGCAAGGCCAATTTTATTAATAAATGGCATAGGTCAAGTAGATAATATTAAATATAAAGATCTCTATTGATATAAATAATATTAAAGAGAACTCTACAATTTCCTAGATCAAAATTTTTTGTATTTTATAAATACGTCTTTCGACTACAAAGTACTCATCATCAGTATGAATTAGCTAATTGTAATTATTCTCCGAGGAGATGTTACTTGTTGCTAATTTGGTGACGATCTGTGACGGTCACGCAGAGCTAATTCATACTGATGATGACTACTTTGTAGTCGAAATACGTATTTATAAAATACAAAAAATTTTGATCTAGGAAATTGGGGCAAAAATCGAAATTTATCTCTATTGATATTAGAACAATCAAAAAATGTATGAGGAGTAAAGTTGTGGAAAACCACGCTTGCTACAATTCATTACAGGAAAATGTTGAGTGTTTACTCATAAGGAAATGACAAAAATTGAAATGTTTTTTTAACAAATTTAACATACCATACATTTTCGTACACAATCACAATAATAATCATTGAATCATAATAATTGAATTACACAAAAAGGTCATCTGTTCCAACAACGTAATTTTATGAGTCCGATACTGTTTTTTATTGTTTTGAGTGAGATGTATACAAAAGAACGATAATAGAGAATGAACAACAATAATAAAAAATATGTTTGATAAATTGAATCACAAATATTGTTGTTTTTTTTGTTTGTGGTAGATACATAATATGAGGTACTCTAGTTGAATACGTGGATATGCCCGTTATTCTGGAAATGTCCGTTATGTTTATGGACATTGACTTCGTCATAAAATGCTGAAATTACAGAAAATAATATTTTTCCAATAATAATGTGTTCGTGCACTATGTAAAATGTTAGGTAGGAATGTATTCGATGTTTGGAATGGATATGTTTTATTAGTTGCAGTCATAATTTCACCTGCATTCATTACTATAAATCTAGAATACATGACTCTCGTTATTTTTTAAGAGAAAATTGTTTTTTTTCCCAATATTTTTGCCTCTATATACTAGATACGGTTTAGAATGTAAAACAAAATTGCGATCTTAAAATAACTAATACACAAGTGCATGAACGACTTTATTGCAAAAATTGTTAATACAAAAACATTTTTCGTCATTCAATTTTGGTTCTACCTCTTATGGTTTCAAAGATAGTATTGCCCATTTTGCCTAAACATGGTCCGATTTTGCTCATAAACGAACTTGATCTTACTTTTTTGCTCTAGAACACAAATAGTAAATTTCAGCTCGCTATCTATTTCGTATTGATTATCGTATCTACGACAAGACAGGCGGACAGACGAACATGCTGAAAAGGCCAAAGTAGGCCATTTTTTGAACACCTATACCAAACATTCATATTTGCGATCAATATTTTCAAGCGTTACAAAGTCAGGACTAAACTTAATATACCTTGCATATTTACATATACCGGGTATAAAAACGTGCATTTATTCCAAATACACTAAAAATAACAAATATTTATTACGGCTAACTGAAGAACCCAAAAATAACAAATAATTATAAAGACTAATTGTAGAATCATATGGCTATTTATATTGATACTAAGCAACCAATCAAGTAGTCACGCTTGTTAAGACGCTCTACTCGGTACTTGGAGGTTTCGAGTTCTAATTCCGACGATGAAATTTTGTTAATGATAATTAATGGGGAGAATAATTCACCAAAACTGTCGGCATATGGACAATAACGAAGTAATCGGTGATTCAGGGTAAGATTTTCTGCAGTTTTCCTTCATGTACTACAGATGAATATAAATATCGGCTTGGTTCTTATCAAAGTCGGTAGCAGCCGCCCAACCTTCCAAATTCTAGTCTGCATATTGTCCTACACCAACATCATAAATGTACGGTTATAAATTAATACAAGTTAAAAATTTAAAAAAATATGATGTGAGTGTCCTCTGGTATAGACCATAGAGTCTCAGAGACGGAGACAATACCCCATTATTATTATTATATTGAAATTAAGCCATATTCTCCTCAACAAATTTATCTAACGAGTCCTTCACGCCTTTACAATAAGCTATTTAATTTAATTGCTTCTACTTTTTAGTCGGTTTCTAATAAAAAATGTTTTGGTATAGAAAATCAATGCAAAAGTGTATTAAATAAAATTTCAGGATCCGCATAGATAGGCTTACTTTCTGGCTTCGATCTCCCCTCTCTTGCTTCTACTACTGATACGACAAAAAAAAACCATTCCAAACTTGTTTCCATGAACAAATACCTCAAAATACAAATCAGACCCAAAAAGTTGAAATTTAATTTTCGTCTGTAATTAGCAAATACTAATTTGTGTTGTTGAATTGAAAATTATTAAGAATAATTTTTCTGGATTTAACACATATTCTAATTATAAAATAGAAAAATATTTAAGAGAAAATATTTTTCTCCTAGGAAAAAGAAGGAGTTTTTTTTATTGCAAAAAAAAAAGATCTAGTTTTGATTTTTTTTTTCTTTAGACAAAGTTTTTTTTAAATCGAAAGCTGAAAAGGAAAAATTATAAGATCAGATATAATTTATTTTATTAAGACAAGTAAATTATCAAATATAATTTAATTTAAATCTAAAGTCAAGTATGATTTTGTTCAAAAGCAAATACATGTACAAATAAATTTTCTTGAATAATTTTTGTATAAACAAGCATGATTGATTAAACAGAATAAGCTAAATTACAGTAATCTATGTATTGTAAAATTGTGTATACTTTTGAATTAGCAGTGGTCGTGTGCATTAAGTGGATAGTTAAATATCAAACAGGAGGGGTGTTGCGCTGGTTCGATGCTTAGCGGAGCATTATAATTTTTAGTAAGTTTTTTTTAAATAATCAGAACCTCCAAATGCGCCCATGGTTGTTGATAAACTAAATTATTCGAGAAACCTCCATGCAAATTTATATTTTCAAAAACATATTTCCTCAAAACATCAACAACTGTGTTCTAGAAAGACTCATGACGGGTATAAAAAGCCGCGATCAATGCTAATCAAAATCTGTAAAAAATAACCATTCGTGTGATAAAGATTAAGTTAAATGTCGACATTGTAGTAATCAAGATTAGTTAAAAATTTGTTCGATTCAATTGAGTTTAAATTTGACGTTGTCGAAAGTACCATTGTTAAATTAAAATAATTTTTGAAAAAGAAATTAAATCAAAATTCTTTTAAAAGCAAATAAAATCAAGTTTTTATTTCATAAAAATTTTGTTGAATTTAATTTTTTTCTTTAAAAAAAACCTGCGTGTTGTTTCAATTGAAATATATTTAGTAAAACTTTTACGAATATTTTGTTTTTTTTTTGTCGAGTATCGGAATCTGTTGCAGGTTCGGGCAGTGCTCCTTTTGAAGGATAAATAGCGAGCCAAGATACCGTGACATTTTTTTAAAAGAAATATTTGGAAACTCCAATATTCTACTATTTTCGTTTATAAAAGGCTGAGAAACAATAATACAATATTGTACTCAGAAAATATATTACGTGTATATGTGAGATTTATTTATGATACACCTTGTCTTGTCTTTCGATTACAAAGGTTGTACAAAAACAGGATTCATTTTCAAATGTTTGTACCTTATTCATTCGGTGCAAAGAATCAACAAATCCATTTTAAAATTTTGAAAAATGATCGCTGCTTTTGTGGCCACGAACACGGAGGTTGTGTTGTTAGTGTTGCATAGCAGAGTTTTTAAAAAATTTAAAATTCTGATTTAATTTAGTATAACTAGCATATTTATATCAAATTATCAAATGAAAAAAAAAAATTTTTAACAAAAAATAGAACCGACGAAAGAAGAAAGTAACTGAAAAGCAAAAATTAAAAACTTTTATACAAAAAATTAAATCTTGGAAAAAAGAAAGGAACTGAAAACAAAAAAAACTAAGTCAATGTAAATACCTAAATAATTTTGAGTCGACGCCAAAAATACATTATATGTAATATTTTGTAATATTTAATTTTAACCGAAAATCAGATTCACCCTTCGCCCATTTCGATGGAGATTTTATAGCGCCGGCTCAAAATTATTTAGGTATTTACATTGACTTAGTTTTTTTTTGCTTTTCAGTTCCTTTCTTTTTTCGAAGATTTTATTTTTTGTATAAAAGATTTTAATTGTTTGCTTTTCAGTTACTTTCTTCTTTCGTCGGTTCTATTTTTTGTTTAAAAGTTCTTTTTTTCACTTTTCAGTGGCTATCTTTTTTCGTACATGTTATAGTGTCATTAGAACTACATAAGTGTGCCAAGTTTCAACAGAATCGGTTCACAGATGACAATTCAGTGGGTGTACAATCCATTTTCACCTAATTTTCAAACCTTAGGCACGAATGTTTTTTTTCAAATTTTATGGTACCAACTTCGAAGTACACCCAATCCAATAAAAAAGGAATTACTAAAATCGGACTACTCTGTAAAAATTTATGCGTGGTCATACATAATATATATATATATATATATATATATATAAATATATATATATATATATATATATATATATATATATATATATATAAATATATATATATATATATAAATATATATATATATATATAATATATATATATAATATATATATATATAATATATATATATATATATATATATATATATATATATATATATATATATATATGTATATATATATATATATATATCGATATTGAGTGCTTTCAAAGTGTTTACACACAAACAATATGCAGTGATTATGATATTTGATCTTTAGTGGAAGCGCGGGGAAGTTTTTTTTTTTTTTTTTTGTGGTTAAATTTGAAATTTGAAATTATTATGGGACCAACGTTGAATAATTTCTTATCCAACAAAAACAAATTATCAAAGTCGGACTACACTGTAAAAAGTTATGCGTGATCATACATAAAAAAAAATAAAATATACAGGTTGAATTGAGTACCTCCTTTTTTCGTCGGTAAATTAATGAGAACTCTAGGTTTTTGAAATAAAATTTCAAATTCGTCTATTAGATCAGTTTTTTTGTTATAAACACGGATGACGTGTTTATAATAATAACGACAAAGCAGTCATTATCAGTATAAATTAGCTAGTAGTAATTTACTCTTTGACCATTAGAAATAGGTAGAAAATAGAGTTCAATAGACAAAAATAAAATTTGGTGAAACTGTCACCAAATTAGCAACGAATAACATACCTTGAAACAATATAAGAGTAATTTTTATAAGAGTGATGTTTTGTTTAATTTTTTATTTATTTTTATTTTTGTCTAATGATCTCTATTTATTATTATTATTTATTTTTTTTATTTATTTCTATCTATTTATTATTGCCAAAGAGTAAATTACGACTAGCTAATTTATACTGATTTATACTTTGTAGTCGAAATACGTATTTAAAATACAAAAACTGATCTAGGTATTGGGGCGAATTTGAAATTTTATAGCATAATTATGGTAATTGTCTAGTTTTTATTGTAAAAATTATCCAAAAGTGTATATCGGGCTTTCAAAGCCTAAGTTTGTGATAATACTCTATACTAATAGTAGTAGTATGAATAGCGGAGAGAAAGTCGAAGTCTGGCAACCAACTTTTTAACCAACCGAATTTATATGTGAACTAGGAATTGGTAGGTACTGCGACTGCAGCCTACTTTGATATTCACCTGGAGTTTGTGAAAGGAAACTGCAGAAAACCTCCACAAGCATAGCAGAACACCTTAGACAACTATGTTACTCGAACTGGTAAAAAAAACTGTATACTAATTAGGGCCTTGAAATTTCAATGATTAACAATATTAAAAAAAACTTCATAAAGCAAAATCATTAAATACGATTACAACAACTATTATCTATTAAAATAAAATTTTGAAATGAATTTTCTGCCCTTGATACTATTTTTAAAAAGAAATAAGCTAATCAAGGAATATAGTGACTGCCTATTGTTCTAACATCGATTTCTCTGGGATATTGGGATGTAAATTTTTTCTTAATGAAATTTTTGTGTAAAACTTGATGATTTGTTAAGAGATATCTTACATGCAGCTATGTATTGTCTATTTGCTTGATATCATATGCAGTCTCAATGCCGGAAATTAGTATTTTAAACGACTGTGAGAATGTGCAATTGTATGCTACTAGTAATAAAGAGATGCGATTACGAAATCGTTAAATTTGAAGCGATGTCTCTGCCATAATAATATTAGAATAACACTAGTGACTAGAACTTGAGTATTTATTAAAATATACAGATTTTAATACACACATTAATGGACAGTTTTTTTTTTTTTTTTTTAATATGAAGGTTATTTTATTAAATATTTTACTTTTATAACCAATGTTAAAAATTCAATTCGATAAAATTGATCGTAAACAAATATATTTTTTAATATTAAAATTCTATAAACGTTTTCATTCGTTTAAAGGGTAATTTATCAGCTTTACCTGTTTTTTTATATACATTATATACAAAGTAAATAAAAATAGCTTATCGCTACATATTTTATCAGAACAATTGGAAAATCTCTGAACAAATAAAAACCATAGAGTTATATTTTTCTCCGTAACAACAGCTGATTTATTATTTACACGAGTATGTATGTTGTTTCAAATATATCAAAAGGAGAAACGTAAAAATCTATTATTGCAAACATTATAAATTAGTTACTTCAAATGCTTTTTTTTAAATTGTATTATTTTCATAAAAAAATATACAAAAATCTATAAAACCGACAAAAAGTTTCAATTTTCACTTTTTAATGATTTTGAATTAATTTTGGAATTTATAATTATTTAGAAACAAAATTTGAAATAACTGACAGTGAGTTGTTATATAGACGTGATGAATAACCTCATGGATGAATACCCCTGAACAACATCACTCTTATGCGACCTTTTCGATTAAATCATATAACAAAATCGACCATTTTTACACAATCTTTACATTTATAATCTTTTTAAGCATATTATTTTTGTGTATACTTAAACATTCTAATACTATAACTATTTCCAACTCCAATACGGCTATGAAGTAACAAGTATATACTAATAACAAGCGTATACTATATATAATAATACGTTATTGAGTTTATTAATTAATATGCCGCCAAGTTGAGTTAATATTTGCATGTTAATATTAATTTATGGAACTGGATTAACCTGTTTCTATATTTAAAATGGATCATGTCCATTAAGCTAGCAGAGCAACTTGAGCAGAACACAGTTATAATTGTCCCATAATTAGACGCTAATTAAATGTCCTAATTAAAAATTAAATGCTCTTTGTTGTATTGTGTTACCGCATGCTCTGCTAGCTTAACCACTAACCAGCAGTGCAATATTTAAAAATTCAATTAATTATATTGTATTTAATATCAAATTATTAAGCTAATTCAATGCTTATTAAATGTCCTTATTAAAAATTAACTGCTCTTTGTTGCACTGTGTAACCGCATGCTCTACTAGCTTAACCAGCAGAGCAATATTTAAAAAGTCAATTAATTATATTGTATTTACTATCAAATTATTAAGCTAATTCAATACTAATTAAATGCCCTAATTAAAAATTAACTGCTCTTTGTTAAGCTTCACATTTCTAGCTTAACATTAAGCTAGCAGAGCGTGCGGTAACACAATGCAACAAAGAGCATTTTATGTTTAAATAGGGCGTTTAATTAGCGTCTAATTATGAGACAATTATAATTGTGTTCTGCTCAGGTTGCTCTGCTAGCCTGATGGAAATCAAAGGATCTTTATTTTAGCAAACAAAAAACGAAACTAATAATTACATATCATGAATTGATCGCATCTTGTGAAATAAATTTAACTTTCTGTCATTGTTTGAAGCTCCTAGTTTTTTTTCTTGCCGAAACTTGGTCGATTAAAATGCATCAAACTGCAAATGTATAAAAATAAAGTTGTATATATTTATGACGATGCGAATAAAATAATAAAACTTTTTTTAATAATGTATTCAAACCCGCAATATGTATGCGCTCAATGTTCCATTATTTACACAAAGCGATTGTGTTACATATGTCGTAGTCTCTATTGTAGGCATGGGTGGATCGTACAGGGGGTTGTTTTTTGTGTTTTATACTAAACCTATATGCATGTGTTTTATTATTCGTAAACGTTTTTTTTCTTCTTTTTGTGTACCAGACTTTTACAAAAACGAAAAGTCCTCATGGATTTGAATCTAACTCAACAGGATAATAAAAGGTAAAATAAAAAGTACACAGGATATAAACGGTTAGTAGAATTTATAGATGTTTTTTCCGGTCAGGAAAAATCTTTTTTTCTTTTTTTTGTTATCTTTTTTCGTTTTGTAAATAGCTAGGTTATATACTTTTTGTTTGATAATATAATACTTAATGTTTTTATCATTTATGCCTATTGTACGTTTAAAATTATTCTTCAACAGAAATTGAATTTTTATTTGCAGAAATAAATCAAATTTTAATCAAGCTGATTTTTTTTTAAATAATATTTTTTTTTTTGCAAAATTAGTATGTTTATTTTTAATATAAAAGTTAAAGATGTGTGAACATTCTTTTCACAAACTGTTAATTCTAATCTTCTTTTTCATTTTTAAATGTTCTCAGCATGTGAACGTTCACAGTTTATTTTTTTTAGAAAATTATTTATAAAAAACTAAAAAAATTTTTATTTGCCTTCCGTGCATATGTCAGATATAAATTTTAACATGGAAGAGAGTTTAAGTATACCTGCGACCATGTTGGATAGTGAATATAAAAATTTATATTAAAATATCTTAATCAGCTATACAAATGAACATTATGTTCACCTTCGGAAAACTTGTTACGACTTTTACTTTTTCTAAATATTGTTAAATACCACTTCGAAGACCGTAGTTAATCTTTCAATCAATAGTAGTGAAGGGCAGTATGTATCTCCTGAGGAAATTACAGCAAAGTGTGGACAGGATTGGAGTGGATTTTGACCAAATAACTTATAATATTAAAGAGAATAGATCAGCCAAACCGGTTCCAGAAAGGAATATCACACTTTAAAACTGATATGTATTGACCTAAGGTGACCTTCAAAAAGATATTTACAACTCGATAGTGGTGGATAACGTCCAGACTTTGGTATCCAGAAGATGTAATCGGAGACAAAAATGAAAACTGGAGCGAAATTAAAATCAATTCCGGAGACGAAATACTTTCTTGAAAGTGAGCATTTGAAAGAATCAAATCTGTTCCCCAAAACCGTTCGGCAAATATGCATTTTTAATAAAAGTTATCTGAATTTGGCAATAGATACCAAGAATATGTTCGATGCATAGCCCAGTAAGCTGTTATAAAAATACCGTAGTATGGATTTGATACGTAATCATGAAAGTCAGAATCAAATTCATAAATCAGCCAACTTTTTTAATTAACTGATTTGAATGGTATTTTTAACTAACCTTACGAACCTAAACTAACCTAAATAAATTGATTATCATTTATCCTCCATATTTTTGAATTTCACAGAAGTTTTATTTATCATAAATAGGTGAAATTATGTTAAGCAATAATTTATACAGAAACTAACTATGCTATAATCTAATTTACAATAATAAATCTTTTAAAAACTAATAAGTCCAGGAAATAAACAGTATATATTTGATACGTCGTCATGGAAGTCAGAATGAAATTCATACTTCAGCCAACTTTTTATTAACTGATTTGAATGGTATTTCTAACTAACCTTACGAACCTAAACTAATCTAAATAAATTGCTCATCATTTATCTTTCAAATTTTTGAATTTCAAATAAGTTTTATTTATGATAAATAGGTGAAATTACGTTAAGCAATAATTTATACAAGAAACTAATTATGCTATAATATAATTTACAATAATAAATCCTTCAAAAACTAATAAATCCAGAAATTAAACAAAAGATAGCTTATACACACAAGTCATGCGATGAAAGGATTAATAATATGTAAGTATTTGAAATTCTTACTATAATTTCCACCATGTAATTATATTTATTTCACGTTTATGTTTTATTTTAGAATTGGATCCTATCCTAGGCGGAGTAACGTGTCTACCTCAGAAATCTGGATTTCATACACAAAACATCCCTTGGATATTAAAAGTCGTCAAGAAATAAGAGTATGAATATTTACTAGTACCACTCGTTTTCAAGCAATAATATAGAAAAAGCAAGTAGAATTCTAGGCACCTGTTTCTTATAATTTTCACCATTTTCCAAATCTTCTTCCTACGATCGCGCCATGAACCTAAATATTCTTTCTTGAATCGTTGTACTCTCTTACTCAATTCCACGAAATTTAATTACGGAACATGTGTAATATAATTTTACCACAGGGCCATCGAAATTCACTGCATGAATACCGATTGAAGCATGATTAATGATTTACTATGTCGTACTTCCTAATATATAAAAAACAATAGAAATATAACCATTATCTTAACTAGATTTCACTTATTTTGTTATGAGCTTTAGTTTTTTTGATATTTATACAAACGCTTATGCCAAAATGTTGGTAACTATCATCTCTTTTAAGCAAAGCTCATACTTTGCCTAAAGACACTGAGATGATTTATTTAATTCGATGATATTCCGTATGAAATTTTATTTTTATAGAAACAAGGTATATTTTGAAGTCAAAAAACGATGCTTAACTCTCCAATTCACAGTGTTGCAAAATGGACTAGCAAACCTATACCTAACGTGATACAGTGGATAAACTGGGAGACTGACTACTTTCTCACGCAAGTGTTATCCGGGCATGGTTGTTTTCGAGTCTACACTCACAGAATAAAAAAAAGTTGGCAAAAGTAGCTGACTGCATCTACTGTGAGATAGGAGCTATAGTAAATGTGGTTAATATAATCGGTCTTATGATGGAAAGCGACAATAAATACGGCTCAATAATAAAACATATAAAGGAAGTCATGGAGGAAAAGGCAAAACAAGAGATTGGTATGCAAGGAAGGTGGATTTAAGGACCGAATCCTCGCAGCCAGATGCATTCGGCAAAGCGATTTCGGATTGCCAGAGGATAGAATTGAGGGTTTATGGAAGATAGGTCTTTAGGAAGATTTTTCCCCACAAAAAAAAGACATCTATAAGTGCCAATTTTTTTTTTATAACAGTAAAGTAATTTAATTCTGCTAAGATAAAGATCGCAAAAGATGTGAAATCTTGTGGTTGAGTCAATGCTTACATGAAGTTAGGCTGTACTCGACGTGCAGATATTCTGTCCAACGTATGCAAAAAAAATGATGATTGCATTGGAAGTGCCTTTTGAAATTAAAGTGTTGGTGTATTGTAGTGTAAAGGTAATTGATAATTATATTAAATAATTATTATTTAAATAAATAATAAATATATATGAAAGATATAATTGATCTTTATTGATTTGATTTATGAAATATTATTATATATTTATATGTAAATTACCATGGTTTTAAACATTCAAAGCAACCGAGATAATAGAGGGAAGTTATAGTTATGCAACAAATAAAAATGATGAACAAAATTATAATAATAATTTAATGAAGAAGCGACATCGCTACATACTTCCCCCCATCAACTAATAAAGAAAAACGACTAGAAAAAGGTTGTAACATAAAACAACCTTTTTCACGCGGAAAAAACTTTAATAGTTGATGTACATCTTATATTTAAATACAAAGTAAATTAAGAAAAGATTAACATTGAAAAAAGTATGCAGGTTTTAGCCTATCAATTGAAATAGAAGTAGGTTTGTTATTGATATCAATAACAGTAGCATCATGAACATCTGCATTGGCCAATTGGATGATTGACGTAAATAGTCAATAATGTCAATTCAGCAATAAATTAAGATACCTAATTAAAGTGTTAATTACGGGAATATACTTAATTTTTTAAAACTTACTATAATTAATAGTTGTAATTTTTAATAAAAGTATTTTAAATAAAAGAAACAAAGTCAATTGTTATAATTTTTAAAAGTGAACTTTTCTCATTTAACTTGATAAAAAATCAAGTCATCTTATAATTGAAGCCAAAAAAGTCATTGGACAGATTATTGGAATTGCAATTGGACATATATAGTATTCACTGGACGGAGAATTCATCTACAATTTGGGACAGTGGTATTTATGGACGCAACGCCTTTTATTCAATAAGTACTTTGGTTTGGAAACTGGACAAAAGGTTTACGAATTTGTACCTTGAACAAATGCTCTGGTGAGGGCGCCGTACCGCCTATTTGTTACGATATCCCTCAAGAAACAAATCAACTTCTTTTTATCTTTAAATATAAAAATTGTAGAAGGTACAAATGTGAGCAAGCCGAGTTGTATATTGAAACACTTTTCGTGTTTTGTAGATAAACACATTTAATCATGACAATTCATATTCATTTCAACGTAAAACAATTATATTGTAAGTTATAGAAATATATATGAAGTTTGTATTACATAGATTACAAGATACACAAACTACGTTTTACAATATTCATAGCTAAGTGAACAATGTGAGTTTATAATAACACACACACCCACACAAACTTATACACCATACATATCATGTAATTAATAACATACCAAGCTAGTTTCAAATTAACGTACAATTGTCATGTATGATGTGATTGATTAACTTTCATGAAAAATAAAATATATTCATATTCAAAATAATGTCAAATTCGAATTTTGGAAAAAAATATTTTGGATCGATGAAGAAATTTTGGAAAAATTTCTTCAAATATGCATCGAACCTACCTAGTAGATAACAAAAATTATCATCACTTTGTTCGTTAACGGGTAAAATTGGACTCTCTTAATATTAGTAAAATATGAAGTTGTAGTAAATAAATTTTTTAACTCTAATATTTACAGAAATATTTACAATTTAAAGACAATTTCTAAAATCTTCAATTTCTCTGTTAATATTAATAAAATGAACAAACTTATTGTTAGTAAAGTTGTAGTAGTATCAGCTTTACTAAAATTTTTACATTATCTGGCCATATAGCCTGTAACTCTAGTATTTACATAAACATTTGCAAATTAAAAACAATACTCATAATAATGAATATTACAAATGCAATTCACCATGGTTATTTGATATTTTTAATGTATTTAAATGATTTTTTCTAATCTTAAGAAGAATATTCCATATTTTGTGTTTTCTTCTAATCTTTCGCTATTCGACTTATTTCTCTAAAGGCTTTTGAAATACCGAAAGCATATCAGATACGAACACATATTTCGCAGGTCGATATGGACATTATAAAGATAACAGTTAATTAAGATCTATTTCCATAAGAGAAGTATTATATTTATTCTGAGAAAATTCGCTAAGTTGACGCAGCTCCTGCGTAACGAATTGATTTATTTTTCATACTGTATATTATTTGATAACCAGAATCTTATTTTAATTTTAACCGAGTACTTTTGTAAAAGAATTTGGTATTAAATTGAAAGAAATATAAAATAGTAATAAGGCACGCATCAAAATGAATGATCATTAAATTTAAGTCGGTAATTACTATTTTATGTAATCATTAAACAAATAACCTAGCTATTAGACACTGCGTCACTAAAAATAGTATAAATAAGTAGTAAAACATTTACTATAAGAAAGATTAGAAACAACATTTATAAACTAACTTTCGGCAAGACGTAAATCTGAATTATATTTTTATTAGACAATAAAATCAACTTAACTATTTTTAAAAGTGTTCCAAATAATTGTACTTTTAATTCAATAAAATTATTCTGTTTATTTAAATGAATCATATTTTATCAAAATATTACAACTATAAAATTGGAATAGGATTTGGATTTGGGTAATATCAAACTGTTCGATTAGGTGTGGTCGACTCAAATGATCTTCTGAGGCAGTAATCTATGATATACAAAGTTAATAATTTTGAAACATATTTTAATTTCCCATGTGTGATATCCTCTCGTATCACAAAACTGTAAGAAATATAAATTGAGATATTCTATATTATGTATTTGCTTTTCTAAAATATCTAGATCTATATGAATATTGCATTGCATGCATCATACATTTAAAAGCAGCGAGCATTAAAATCTTCTCAAAAAATAATGTTATCCCACAAAAAACATAAATGTCAGAGAGACCAAATTTTCGCACACAAAAATTATTGATATCCAAGCAAAAACAAAACTGTTCGTCTTCAAAAGTGGTCAAATCTATGTAAGGGTCCAAATTTTTTAACAAAAATGAGAAAATGATATATTTATTGTGTAAGTTTCTCAGGTGCCTGGTTTTCTTATTTTACTTGGAAAATGGACAGATTATTTCTTTGTACATTAAGTGTTGTAAAATTTGACCACTTGCCTTAATTTGTCCAAGTAAATTTATAATAATTGTCTCATAATTAGACGCTAATTAAATGCCCTAATTAAAAATTAAATGCTCTTTGTTGTACTGTGTATTTACATGCTCTGTTAGCTTAACCAGCAGAGCAAGATTTAAAAATCAATTAATTATATTATATTTAATATCAAATTATTAGCTAATAAAATGCCCGAATTAAAAATTAAATACTGTTTGTGTAATCATGTAATCGCATACACTTAGGGTCGATCCACGACTACATATACATATAATATATTTATTTATTGTGTCTACAATGTACAGTTAGGGCGGATACACACTATAATGCCGATCACGGTTCGTTCTCGGTCCGATCTAGGTCTGATAATATTAAGTGGTGACACACACTTCAGTGGATAATAGCTGATTGGAACGCGAACAGAGAACATTCACACTATCATTCACATGCCGTCACAAGTTCGATCTTACTCAAAAATATTTTTATTCTTCGTGACTGGTTCTTCACACATTGTTTCTTAACTTGATAATATTTTACCAGACGGAGATCGGGCCGAGAACGAACCGTGATCGGCACTATAGTGTGAATCGACTCTTAACCAGCGGAGCAATATTTAAAAAATCAATTAAATATATTGTATTTAATATGATATTATTAAGCTTATTAAATGCCAATTAAATGTTCTAATAAAAAATTAATTACTCTTTGTTGTACTGAGTAACTGCATGCTCTGCTAGCTTAAGGTTGATCTAGGTGAATAATGCTTTAAAATTAAGTAATTATGCAATGATCGTAATGTGATTCAGATAATTAACTGCACTAATTAACAATAAATTGTTCTTTGTTTTAGATGGACAAATATACACCCTCTCCTAGATAAATCCAATTCAATGCATGGTCATTCAATGAGTGGGTATCGATATATTTAGTTTTTACTGGGTGCTTTGAAAAATTGGTTCCGGGGCACCTCAAATGTGGCCGTTCCAAATATGAGCTCTTAATATTAATTTATAAATCATCCTCATCGCAGTTTTCCATTTTCACTTCAGTCACATGAGTAAAGTTTTATGTCTTGTTAAAATAGGTAGAAAAATATAGCTAAAACACATAGGAAATCGCAATACATATTTTTATAGTGAATTTAACGATCCACAAAATGTGTCACGTACTCTTTTTTCTCTAATCTAACCATTTAAAACATATTAGAGATGATACTTTGAGTAATAAAAAAAATTTTGCGGCAAGTGTACAGCGTTTTGTTATGCAAGTTCAAAATATCCATTTGCTCATTCATTTTGTATACTCATAAGAAGATTTATATGTTAAGTGGTATGTATGAATTATATGAATATCCAATCACACACACCATCAAAGGTTTAAAATTGTTTCGTTGAATCTATTAAGTACTTTAAAGATTATATCATTTGCAGATCATCAATAATTGACAAAAAAGTTTATAAAATGTTATAAAAAATTCAATATAACTATCAGACACAATAAATTGGGTGATGCTTTTATCTAGATTTCACAAAAAAGGATATCTCGTCATACAGTTATCAACTCACAAAGGATTTGAGATAAATCTGGGTAATATTTAGTAAATCTGATTAGAAACAATTGTTTTACTCAATAAAATTGATATAAAAGTATACGTTCTTTTATGGCTTTTTCTCTTTGTAAGAAAGTATCATTAAATTTTACTGCAAACGTAATTTTTTTTAAAGTAGATAAAGCGCATAATCAACTTAGAAAATATCCACCAATATATGCTATTGTGATTTTCACGTATAATGAAAACTTTTTATCACAAAAGAATGTTATTGTAGCGTTTTCTAGTTAAAAATGTTTATATTGCGTTTTAAACATTTAGTTAATCGATTATTTACATTTATATTACTCTCAACATATATATTTTATGATTTGGTGGCAGCGGAATTCAATGCATAACATATTGCACCGTGTGTTCATTTTTAAAGTTACCACGTAAATATTTTTTTAAATATTCATTTAAAAAAACAAAGATTTAAAGATTTTCCCTATCTTGCACCGTTTAAAAGAAAAGATTTACCAGGCGGGTTACGGATGCATGGAACAAAAATATAATTATTGCATTATATTACGCCCTTTAAACAGTGCAACTTATGTAAGAAACTGTTTTTTCTAAAATACATATTTAAAAAAATATTTACGTGTTTTGAAATAAACACACTGAAATACTGCTACACCATTCAAATAAAGATTCAACCTTGGAATAAAAAACAGAAAGCTTTATACAATCATGTAAATCGATTTTTTTATCGTTTCTTATGTCTCACATGTCATTAAACACGACTGTAAACCTTGTAGATCATAAAGTTGCATTAATTTTTTATCGCTACAAATTCATATATACATGAAATAATAATTCATTTGAAGTATGTTTTGATAATTTTTTTTTTTACTAACCATTTCATTTTTTCATTAATGCCTTGTGATTGATTGACTTGTGACGTCATTATATCCGTTGAGGCTGAGAGCAATGAGAGAAATGATAAAACATGGATGTTTTATCATTTCTCCATACAGTTTCAAAAAACAATTTTTAATTCAAAAATTACATGAAAAATCAATTGTTTAATATTATTATTTTTTAATTTGTCTTAAGTTTTAGTAAACTTTCGAAAAAAAATTACAAGTTCTCTATTGGCTTTTGCATTGAATTTTTAGCATTATCCAGAAATTAGCTTAAGTTCAGTTCAATAAACAACCACACACGCACATTTTTTTTAAACAGAATCGATGTAATATTATGCAACAGACCCGTGAAGGTTTTTTACTTGTTTTTCGGATGTTACGTCTTTTGACGTAAAATAAAAAATAACTTAAATTTTGATCGGTTTTAAAAATATCTATTTGTAACAATATTTTGAAATCAATGTTTTGATATTAAAAATCTTCAACATCTTGGCTGAGGATTGAACCCAAGACCTCCGGCATTCCAGAACAGTGCTCTATCATCTAAGCTACCTAGATGGTATGGTAGGATGACTGTCTGATGAATTCATTTTTTTGTCTATTTACATATATTTAATTATTTTTGTAAACTTTTTGCGTCTATCTATCAATTGAGGGTATGGTTGCTTTTCAATTATATTATACTAACGGGGGTGACTAGAGTCACTTTCCAATCAACTCCGTTAGTGTTGCATAATCGAAAGGCAACCATACCAACAATAGAAACTTATATGAAGTCCCGCGTAGCAAAAATCTATACAACATAAATTCAAATACATTAATACACTGTATATTATTGAAGACATGTTTCCGTCTATTTTCTCTATCTGATGAATTACTTTTTTTTTGTCTATTTACATACAACGGTTGTTTTAAAAATGGTCATACGATGGACTATTACATATGTCAACAATAATAAATACTGGTGAAATTCACGTAAAGTAAGCGTTTTTGTTTTAAATTTAAATTTTAACAGTATTTCACAAAGTATGTCACCGAATCATATAATTATTTAAGCTAGATTTATTGGTATGCAATCAAAAGACAGCAAATACTCCTTTTTTACACAAGTAAAAAAAAACTTGCCTACCAAGTTGGATGGTACAACTGTCTGATTCAATGTGGCTAATTTTACTATTCCTGGGTGCTCTTGGATGACAACTGGCAACAGAGTCTCTTCATTTCATTTTTCTGACTGCGAATATTTGTTTATATTAAGATGAATTTTTCTCCAAATCAATTGAAGCTTGGATTGCTTTTTCCATGTGCAAAAAATAGGCACACAATTCCTGCGAGGGAATAGATAGCGAAGGTGTTAAGGCTGCCCTAGTATATGAATTTTAAGCAAAAACTTATTTTTTCTGCATTTCCATTAGTTTTATATGTATTTATAATAACCTGTCATTATCACCCCGTTCTGCCCCGAACTGACATAATTAACTGTTTTTGAAAAAAATTATTGTTCTCTTGTTTTCTTACAATATTTTAGTATTTTTGTGACGATTAAATAAATGTGCGCATAGAAAAATTTGCAGCTCTCTTAATAAACCCTTTTGTATTTTTAACCATATTTTCACCTGGTTACCCCATTTTTTTCGAACTCCCTTACATCGTGACGTAATTATAGCTAGAGTGTCAAAACAATATACACCCCAACCTACTACTAAACAAATTAAACTTTGTAAGCACCTTTCTATTTATGCAGATATTAAAAATTAGTATAAGCGTTCTAATAATAAAACTATAAATTGTAATTTTTATTTCATACCGTATGGAGAACATTACCGCAAATCATCAATCAATCCTTAATTTTTACGACTGTTGGTGTAATAGTTACCTAGAAAGAAAAAAAAAACAAGTAATATAAATCAAAGTAAATATACAAGTAATATTGTTTTATATTAACTACTTAAATAGTATAGAACATTCATAAAGATAAATTGTGTTGAAACTGAAATACATTAAATAAACATGCATAACATTATTTTAGCGTTGGTACACATTGAAGTTATTATGGAAATCGTATTAATAATAATAATAAACCTCTAAGATTGTTACAACTTCTCAACCCCTTCAAATATAAATACCTATTTTCTTATATTATATAATAATAATCGTTTTATGTACCAACTTAGGGTTCCGTAATAAAAGCAATCATTTCTTGCTATCAACATTTAAAGGGACGGTTAACCCCAGTCAAGTCTTTCCTGTACCTTTTCTCGAAACTATTTAGCCTACTTATAAACTTTTTCTTAAATAATTCTTATTATTTTATTTTAATAATCCTATTTTCTTGTTTCCAGTGCAAAATATTTTATTTTATTTCAAAAATAATTTTTATTAAAATATTCCCTTTAGAAAAATATTTATGGTAAATTTTCAATACGATAATTTGGAAAAACTTGTTTGACGTTTGCATTAAAATCTATGAGGTTTGTTATTGGATAACTTTTTAGAAACAATCGCCGAAATCCAACAAAATGCATGAAACCACTTTTCGACAGATTTTGCTCTTTATTCCACATGCTAAAAATAACGATTTCTAATAAATTCCGAAGTTTCAATATTTTTCACCGTTTAAAACGCAAGATAATAAAAGCAAAGTAATCATTCTCTCTCATTAGAAACACGTAAAACTTCATGCCCACCGAACTATTATCTATTAAAAAATATTCGACAGAATTAAAAAAAAAACTAGAACAGTAAAGATAAATATTTATTAAATAAATTTTACCGTTTTGTTTTCGAAATATAAAAGTTTTAATGTATGTTGTGTATGTGTGTAAATGGATTTGTTCTATCATAAAAGCAAACCGATATTTTGTCCTGATTATATAACAAGTGAAAATAACTCCATTTGAGATTTATCATTACAAACTAATTTTTATAATTTTAAGCGGTACATATTAAAAATATCTACGGCACCTTGCCAGTCAAAGCCAGTGTAAACCTTAATCGGTTTTAGAACGACAACAACAAACTATATAATATTATTTCTGTACCCGTAAAACAAATTTCTTTTGTTTTTAATCGTCATTCAATCTTGAATTAAAAATAATATAGTCAAAATGATATAAACTGTCTTCTACATCACAATAAAATAAAAAATTATATAAGAACTGTCATTTCATTTTAATAAACTTTTTACCTACAAAATATTAATGATTTTTTCCAACAGCACTGTTATTATTGGTCAATATAATGTCACCTTATGGCTGTTATGCCATAGTAAATTTTTCGTTAAGTCCGTTACCATCATCATGAACAACAACAAAAACATTTTGAACCCTACGTACGCATTATGGAAAAAGGTTTACATGTATATAAACTGCGTGTATCACGCGACATAACTATTTGCCACGCAAATAATATTACGCCAACAACAAACCATATGTAAAAATGATTTTATAATATGAAGCCCTACCTTTATACACACACCGACCACCAGGCTGAACGATAAGTAAAAAACCTAACCAAGTAGTAACCACCTAATGTCATAATAAAATACTACTGAATATATTATATAATATGTGATACTTGTACAAGATGTGCCAGAACAATGATTCTCTTATGTTTTAGAGGAGATATAAACCAAGGAATGTAACAACTGTAACGGAGTAAATTGTATGAATACAACATATATGAAAGAAAAAACATGAGCTAAAAGACACAAAAAAGTTGGCCTTAAGGTGAACAATTCCAGTAAAATGATTCAAACAGGGGGAGGGCTACAGTAAGACGTATAATAACGGATAAAAAAGTCAAGAAGCTTGTATACACTGCCCTAAAATAGAAGTCACCATATCCCAGAAGAAAATCAAATCTAAGAATATTTAAATCAGTTTTGTTGCATGGAGACGGTAAGTTTGCTTGCAAAGTATTTAAAGGTGTCAACAATTAATAGTATCTTCATTAACAACTGTTTGAGAAGAATTCTGAACATTGACTAGATATTCAAAAATAGTTTTTCTCTAAGTTTATCAACGGTATGGCCGAGATAATAAAGAAGAGAAACTTCCCTGAATTGGTTACAATCTGAAGCGAAAAGAAGAAAACATCAGCAGGGAAGCACTGGAATAGAACCCATAAGGTAGAAAACAAGATATATCAAAGCTCTGGGACAGAATAAAGTACGGCAATGCGTCTTCGTTACAACTATATTTCGTCAAAGGGAAGAAAACTCAAAGAAACTCAAGTAGAAAAAATTCGTTACACAGGAATCACTCTCTAGCAGTCATAATTTTAGTGTGATCAAAATGAAATATAATATCTGTTATGATTTTAGTATTTGCATAAATTAAATTTATTAATAGCCAAAATAGAACGATATATGACGATTATAGTTTATAGTTACTATGGAAACGACAATCAAAATTGATATGTAAAAATGAAAACAAAATTTTAATAAAATAATTATATAGTTATCTTATAAAAGTTGAGTTTCTGTGGAAATGACAAAATCAATACAAATTTTAACCAACTCCAAAAAAAGAAGTGGAGATTCTATGTTCGACTGTGAAGTAATGTAACAACTAAGTTAAATGTTTGAATACCCAGTATATACTGAGTTGTATATAAATGATTGCATTATTAACAATTCTACGTATTCGAATTGTTAACAATTGGCTTTTCGAGGAACATTTAATCACAAATTATGAGTCAACTATTGAGTTTATGAAAAAAATTTTCAAACAAAACTTGTTTATTTAAAAAAAAAAAGATATTTTGTTAACAAATTTTTTTTCTATCTCTTACGGTTTCTAAGATGCATATGTACCACCCCCCCCCCCCACCCACGGAGTGAAGGGGAACACGTGTTAATGGTTTCAAAGATAAGCAGTTTTGCCCATTTGCCCAAACATAGTCCGATTTTGCCCATTAACGAACTTGACCTTTCTTTTCGTTCTTGAATTATCGTGTCCATAGACAGATGAACAATAACGAGTTTCACCTTTGGAATACCAAAAGTGCCTCAAATACCAAATTTCATTCCAATCGGAATAAAATTGTGACCACTTGAGAGTCCAAAGACACATAAACTTATAGATGCGTGTATATATATATATATATAAATTTTTGCGAAATTCCAACATTGTTACAAAAACAATAGCTGATTTCCTTTGTAGGAAATTCGCTAAAAACTGTTTTTGAAAGGAGTAAAAGTACTTCTACTGTATACTGTGTACGACTGTAGCCTAGGCATTTTACTGAGACATTCTGTTTAACATATTTGTTCTGTTAGTTTGTGTTATATAAATCTTAGTTAAAATTATTCATATTTTTATGAAAAGTATAACGCGTTTGTTTTATATATTTTTTTAAATATTAAAATCGTATATGTTGTTATGTATATTTAAATAATCAACATAGTTACCTCGGAAACGTTGTGCTGTGATAATGGTAATTTTTGGTAATTTTTACAATTTTAATTTCCCCCTTGTGATATGATTTTATTTGAAATATTATCCATCCAGAATACATGCTTGCGGGATTATAGAACTAAATTTTGTAAATAGATTATAATTTCTATATACGATGGAAGTTTAGTGGTAAAGGTTAACTAAAAAATTTATCACTTGGGTAAATTAACTAATGGTGAGGAACGACATAAATTCATCATCATATACAATATTAACAAGTATTTAAATGTTTAAATAAAATTTAGAGTTTTAAAAAACTAAAAAAAAATCCTATTATTGCAATATGAACCAAAACATTACGTATTAAAAAGAGACTACAAAATTAACATTAATGCAAACAAAGGAATGGGGTGCTCTCCACTAAAATTGTCATAATGGCTCTACTTTTACAAGAGTAAGTACAGAGCACCCCATGTTTTTTTTACATTAAATTTTGTTGTCAATCTCTTTATTCTATTATTTTTTAAAAACTCGGCCTTGTGCATTACCATGCTCTAGATAAAAGCATGATTTTTTAGTTTTTTTTAACTCTAAACAAAATTTATTTTTGTTTTGTAGTAGCATTCTTCAATATTATTCCCACGAGAGATGGAATGAATCCAATTATTACCAAAGTATATATCGAAAACAGGACAGGAAATTTATGTCAAATAATTATTTTTTTCCAAATTAAACTATCTAGAGCACGGTAGTGCGTAAGGCCGCGATTTAAGGGAGACATTCGGACTTTTCACTACAGTGCTATTACTACACCTTAATTTAGCGTCATTTTTTAGGTGCTGTATCTTTTGAACGAAAAGAGCTACAGTGTTGATATTTCAAATATAGATACTTTACGGAATTATAAGAAACAGTTTTTTCAATCAACGTTAACGAATTAACCGTTAAATAGATCAATATCCTACGATACTTCCAGATATGCTGTAAAGTTGATATTTGGCATGTAGATAGCTGTAGTACCCAAACCGACGGGAAAATTGCGAAAACTGGAAATTTGTATCCGAAAAGTGGAAAATTTAACATTTTTTTGTTTTAATTAAACCGTAAATTTTTCCATCGTTACCCTTCGCAAATGGGAAACACACCCCTAAAACTACCCCTTTTCTTGTATACATGCTAGGAAGATGCAGTTTGCTATATTCGACGCTAAACAGCTACAAATTAAGAAGGTTATTCAAAAAACTTAAAAACTTTCATCGCTTCCTCCCAAAAAAAATCTTTAAAGCACCTCCGAAGCTACCCTTTTAACTTCTATTCATGGCAGAAAGATGGGATTTTCACCAGTCGACCCAAAATAAAGTCAAATTAACAGAATATCACGAAAATTTCATAACCTACATCGCAAGCCCCAAAAAGAGGAAAAACACCCCTAAAACTGCCCTTTTCATGTTAGAACGGACGGTTATTTTTACTCAACGTGGAACTGGATTAAAATAACAGGATTATTTTATTAGAGTAAATTTTCCAATCGCAACCATTCACAAATGGAAAAAACACCCCTAAAAGCACCCTTTTTCTTCTGTACATGTCAGAAAGATGTGGTTCGTTTGAATTCGACGCTTAATAGCTACAAATTAAGAAGGTAATTAGAAAAACTTAAAACTTTTCTTCACCACTCCCAAAAAAGATGGGAAAACAACCCCCTAAAGTTCTATTCATGGTAGAAAGATTTGGTGGAGAATTTCTAAGACATTTCTATTATACTGTTGGTCAATACCTAACATATATGAGATTCTATACAATAAACATACAAGTGTTACACATTTAATTGTTTTACCTCAGAACTCCGTTATTTTTCCTGATGATTTCAAATATTTTAAAACTTGCCGCGTTATATAAAATTTTAAAAACATACTAAGGGAAAACTTACGAAATAAATTTCAACCAAATTTTTTCTTACATTTAATCAATTTACCCCTCATTAATTTTTTTAGTTAATAGTTTACCGAGCTATTTACTTTGTAAATAGCTCGGCTCTTTAATGGGATATCATCACTTTTCAAAGAGCAACTATTATTTGAAGTCTAGAGCTATTTACTTTGTAAATAGCTCGGTCCTTTCTTCCATATCATCACTTTTTAAGAAGCAACTATTATATGAAGTCTAGTGCTATTTATTTTGTAAATAGTTCGGTCCTTTCTTCCATATCATCACTTTTTAAGAAGGAACTATTACATTAAGGATTTTCCCGAAAACTCGGCCCTTTCTTACATTTATGTTTTTGGTCGGATAAACTATACTATTAATTGTTTTACGAGTATGAGATATGCAAATTTGTATTTTGTCTATTACAAATTTAAATTTTTATTTTTTGCGAATTTCCTATTCGAATCAGCTATTGTTTTTGTACCAATGGAATTTCGTTAAAATTTCTTCACATGTCCATCGATCCTACCTACTAAATGTCAATAATCACTCTCGTCAAAATTGTTATATAAACGGAATAAAACGTTTCCAAACGGAAACGCCCCTTCATGGGGCGAACTTTCAAAAATCCTTTCTTAGTGCTCACCTACATTATATAAGAAACTCCTGTACACAATTCCATTCTTCCAGCGGTCACAGTTTTAATCTTATTGAAATTACATTTGGTATTTGAGACGCTTTTGGTATTTGAAAGGTCAAGTTCGTTAATGGGTAAAATAGGACAAGAGGGAAGGGGGTTTAGGGGAAGGGGAAAACACCAAGTTTGGCATATCTCCCTCAGTATTCGAAATATCGAAAAATATATAAGAGATAAAGTTGTAGATAATTAGTTTCACTATAATTTTGTGTTCTATCATTTTTTCTGTTATTCAAATATTTACAATTTAACATTGAAAGTTAAAAAAAAGTAAAGTTCTAAATACCATTGTATTTCATTGGATTTCAGAAAAAATGATCAGGTAATGAATTGTAGCAAACATGATTTTCTACAACTTAACTTCTTACACATTTTTCTTTTTTTTTTAATATTAGGAGAGATATTTTATATTTTGTGTTTTCTTTTTTCTCTGTCCTGCTTTCCCCTTGACATATGCCATTTATTTAAAAAATTGCAAATACCAAAATCATATCAAATCGACATTTTATTTTGACTAAAATTGTGACCGGTAGAGAGTAATACAAGTGTTCTAAGGAAAATCGCTGAATTGAAAATCGTTACGCAGCTCCTGCGTAACGATTTTTTTTTCATGTTAACAATAAGATTATTGAAAAAATAATGTTGTTAAAACTATAGAAACACAACGTCTGTCTATGATTGTCGAGAAAAAGGAAATCATTTCAAATTTTAAAATAAAAATAATAAAAAAGGAACTAATAACCATTACTATGACTGTATATAATCCACTTATTTTTGTGTATGAGATTATCCTCGTCAATGCGGTAAAATAAATTTCAATTTAATTTTATATATTTTTTATGTATATTTTTCAATAATTGTATTATTTACATTACATACAAGTAGTACAATCAATAGAATATTGCGCTGCATTAACTTAGGAGCTATTCTTTTTAAAATTAGTTTCAGTATCACGTACTGAATGTAAATGAACCAAATCCTTACAAATTTTGACCCTGGAAGTGCCGCTGTTTTGAGAAAAACTGTATACCACTGCAGATATCTCCATTACCGTGCAGTTTATGCCCAAAATGGTAATGACCTTCCTTGTAGGTAATTGGATTTCTTATTTTTGATTGTTTATTAATTTTTTTTGTAACAATTACCGTTTACGACTTATACGACTATTACTATTTATTTATTGATTTTTTGACCAATATGTCTTCTAATAATTGTTTAAAAAATAAAATGCTAATAACTTAACTTTTAAATCTACAAATTACCTACAACTTTTAATTTAAAACTTTTTTGGTCTAAAATTAATATTTTTAAAATTCTGAAGTTATTTTTAAGATTAATAAAAACGAGACATGCATAGTATATATAATGATGAAAAAGAGATATCGATCAAAAGTCAATATATAAATAGTAATAGTCCTATAAGTCGTAAAAAAAAGAGGAAAGTTATCTACAAGAAAGGTTATTACAATTTTTAATGGATATATAGGCCGATACAGTCTTTCTCAAAATGGCGGCACTTTCGGGGTCAAAATTTGTTAGGATTTTGTTCATTTACATTCAGTACGTGATACTGTACCTAATTTTTTTTTTAAATAACTCCTGTAATTTAATGCAATACGGACAAGAGTAACGAGCTTCTCTATTAACTGTACTAAAGTAAATACCATCAACAATAATATAATTGTAACTTTGTGTGTGTAAACAGTTCATTTATTTATCTCTCAGTAAAGCAATTAAATTGACTATTATGCCCGAACCATCATTGTTTTATACAAGGTTTTGTTTATATAACTTCACTTTTTGTTTGATGAAAAATGTTTGTGTATGAAGCAAAAATTGTAAGTACAATCAAAATTGCGCCTGAAATTTTGCACAAATTTGTAAAATTTTTTGTATGTCGAATATTACTTACTTTATTTATTTTACTGATATGTAGGAATATATGAAATGTAGTTTGATAATAAATCAAGAAACTTGATATTCACCTACTACTTCTAACTTAACTTTCGCATCGACAAAAAACTCATTGTAATCGGATAAATCCCGTATTAGTGAAATTTTATATGTTTTTTATGAAATTTTTGTAATTGTTATCAATTTATTCAACCGAGAGTCATTTATTTTTGTATAATGTTTAGATGTAACATTATTTTTTATCTACTACTCGTTTGCATAATTACAATAGTAACTATTACAGTTTTTATAATTGTAACTTTATTATCCCCGTTATATAATGTATACCAAAGTATATTAAGTTTAGTCCCGACTTTGTAACGCTTGAAAATATTGATTGCAAAAAAAAATTTGGTATAGGAGTTCATAAAATGACCGAATTAGTCCATTTCCACAAATGTGTTTGTCCTTCCATAAACACAATAACTCAAAAACGAAAATAGATAGCAAGTTGAAATTGTATATGTGTTCCAGAGCAAAACAGTAAGGTCAAGTTCGTTAAAAGACAAAAAATGATCGTCTTTTAGACAGACATCTTTTTATTGAAACTTTTTTTCAAAAATTCAGTGTATGAGGTAGATTGTAAAGGCTGCCCTGGACGGGTTACACTTCGACCATACGGTCCATTGTGATGCCTTAGGATGTGAGTGGAGTGGAAGGAATTTGTGAGTAGACTAGGAATTGGTAGGATATGCGGCTGCAGCCGACTCTGATAGGAGCTATGCCGATATTCATCTGGAGTTCGTGAAGGAAACTGCAGAAAACCTTCTCAAGCATAGCCGGTTCCCTCGTTCTTGTCCATACGCCGACAGTTTAGTCAATTAACCGCCCCTTTTTTTTATTTTATTTATAATTGACAAACTGCCGATGTCGGGATTCAAACCCATAACCTCCCAGTTTCCAAGTACTGCGTACTGCACAGACATAACGCCTTAGACCGCTCGGCTACTTGGACTGGTAATTCAGTGTATACGGGGTATTTAAGCAATTTACTCAGTAATTTGTTATTTTAATTTTTTTTTTTTTTCAGCTGACCTTTTATGGAATTTTATATTTTTGATGTTTTACCAATATTTCTTTGTTTCATTGCATTCATAAAATGTTTTATTATGCAGTTTATTTAAGAACCTAAATTTGTATATCTTTTGGTTTAAATTTATGTATTTTTATCATTACCTTAAGCAACTATGTTCCGTAACTAGCCAAAATCAAATTATTGTTACAAAAATATCAAATATTTTATTTAATAATTATATCTGATTTTTGTACGCCTAATTGCTTCTCAACTACATCCTCCTCAAATTACCACGGTTACCTTGGTAATTATCAATAAACATATTATGACATTCATTTAATATTTTAAATCAAGAGAATATATATCTTTTAATTTGTCTTCATTTTATTTAATGATTCAATTATAATCATTTTATCTTCTTACATTACTTGGCATATCATTTATAAAAATTAGTTCGAAATTTATGGGACAAAAAGACAAAATTTCAAAAAATAACTTCATCGGAATGATATTCATGAAAATCCACTATACTATAAAGCTAGATCCACTATACTATAAAGCTAGAAGTGAAGCTGACTGATCTATACAAACTCTGAGGCACTTCTAGACATGATAGAAAGGTGCGGTTTTTTGGATTGGACGCAAAATTGCTTGAAGCCAACGAAAAAAAACGGGAAAATTTTTTCAATGCACCCCCCGAAAAATTGGAAAAACACCCCCCAAAATTATGTTTTTCTGTTCTGTTCTGTTCTGTTAGAAAGATGAAGTTTTCACCAATCGACCCGAAATAAAGTCAAATTAACCGAAAACTTTGAAAAATTTCATTATCTACATCGCAACCATCCGAAAATGTGAATAACACCCCTAAAACTGCCCTATTCACTTCTATTCATGTTAGAAAGATCAGGTTATTTCCATTCGACGTGGAATAGGTTCAAAATAACAGAGTTAATTTGAAAAAAGAAAATTTTTCCATCACAACCCTTAGCAATTGGGAAGAACACCCCTAAAACCAACCCTTTTCTTCTATACATGCTAGAAAGAAGCAGTTTTTTGCCATTGACGCTAAATAGCTAAAAATTAGAAAGTTAATTCGAAAAACTTAAAATTTTTCATTGCAACCCCCCGGAAAGTCGAAAAAACACCCCCCCCCCCCCAAAATTACGTTTTTCAGTTCTATACATGCCAAAAACATGAGATTTTCACCAATCGACCCGAAATAAAGTCAAATTAACAGAAAAGTTTGAAAAATTTCAATATTTACATCACAACTTCTATTCATGGTAGAAAGATAGGATTTTCACTAATCGATCCGAAATAAAGTCAAATTAACAGAATACCTCAAAAATTCTATAACCTACATCGCAATCCCCCAAAAAAGGAAAAACACCACTTCAATTCATATTAGAAAGATCGGTTTTTATTCAACGTGGAAGAGGATTAAAATAACAGTATTATTTTATAATAGTAAATTTTCATCATCGAAACCATTCACAAATAGGAAATACACCTCTACAACTACCGTTTTTCTTCTATACATGCTAAAAAGATGCGGTTTTTTGCATGCGACGCTGAATTGCTACAAATTAAGAAGGTAATTAGAAAAACTTTAAATTTTTCATCACCACCCCCTTAAAAAATAGGAAAACAACCCCCTAAACTACTCTTTTCACTTCTATTCATGGGAGAAAGATGGAGTTTTTTGCAATTGATGGAGAATTTCTTCAAACTAATGGGGTTATTCGGTAAACTTTAATTTTTTCATCGTCACCCTCTTGAAAAAGGAAAAAACGGCCCCAAAAATGTTTATGACATTACATGCTTGAAAGGTGCGATTTTTTTGCATTCAATGCTGAATAACTGCAAATTACCAGGGGTTAACTCGAAAAACCCAATTTTTTTAATCGCTTCCCCTTGAAAATCGTAATGTGAGACCTATATATGCCCAGTCTCCTCGAACCCCCCATCCTTAACCGCCCCCCCCCAAATGATCCTCCCCAAAAAATCCTTAAAATTCCCCCCATAAAAATTCCGCTTCCAACCCCCCCCCCCCCCCATTAACTCTCTAATGGTAAGTACTTTTTTCCAGTTTTTTTACAATTCATGTAATGTTATTTTCTGTGACGCGTAACCAATGGGTCAACCCCCTTGCGAGCAGAGCGAGTTCTATCAATAATAAACTCAAAGTTCTAGTTCTATATAAACTGGTCACATACTCCTACTCACAAAAGTGATTCTTTGGTACCCCGAAAACATGAAATGGTAGGATACGGTGAAAAAAGTTAAAATTGTTTTATTGATTATAAAATTCTCAGATTTAGTATCGATAAATTACAATATATAGTCATACAAAAAAGGACATATTAACCAGAACATACCCTCATAGAAAAATAGCATAATAAATTTTACAAAAAGTCGCATTCATAGTGTATTTAAGTAGTATATTTGTCACATAGTAGTATATTTATGTGTTTCATGTAAGTACTACGAAATACAAAAATTTAGTATTATATCACATGTATATTATAGCAATAAAACAAAAGCACAGTGAAAGCTGTTAATATCCAAACCGAGATTACCGTTAATTTGCAATCATTATAGTACATATGCCGTATAACTAACGAGACGAACTGTGTCATTATTCTAATTTAAAATAATTTAATCAAGAGTGAATACTACCTTGGACACAAGTTCCGCACATTTTTATACATGTATGTCCAGATAGAAGCCTGGTTATATTAAAGCCAGATGAAGTAATTTCCACGATTCAATGTTTATTTCCATCTAAAAACCTTGAAAAAAATGATTTTTTAAGTAGTAAAATTTATGAAAATTTGTATTTTTTTAATTTTATTTTCCCGTAAATTATACGCTTTTTTTTAAACAATTATATGAAATTACTATGGATACACTTTGAATAAAACTTTCAATCACGAATATGTCCGATTTTTCGGACTAACTCATTAATACCCATCTAAAACTATTCAAGTAATACAAGACACATACAATTCGGGCCACATATCTTCAATGTGTACAGGTAAACTAAACAAATATTATTAAAAAATAAACCTGTAAATGAGTGAACAAGTGGTCAAAGCTCATATTGGGGCCCCGTTTTTTAAGATTATGAAAACTGATATTTAGGCTACTGAAAATAAATAAATAAATACATTTATCATGGCGGGGATACATATATTCAGATTACAGTAAATAACGCATGTCCTTGTAAATATTGTATAGGAAGCAAACATGTAGAGGGATTTCGTATTTAATATTTATAAGTAGGTATAATTTACCGAAATTTTTGTTTTAACTTTTTAGTCAGTTGAGCAGTCTGCAGATTTTTTGTTTGTGTTTTTTTTTTAAATGTACAAAGTATTTGGGCAATAAATACGGTTCTATTGAAAATACTTATAACAAATTTTCTCCAAAGGAAATGCAGCAATTGTTTTTGTACCGATGAGGGAATTTCGTAAAAATTTCTTCAAATTTTTATCGATCCTACCTACTAGACGAAAATTTTTATGTATATCAACATATATATACGTTTATGTGTCTGTGGACTCTCTAGTGTTCACAGTTTTATTCCGATTGAAATGAAATTTGGTATTTAAGGCGCTTTTGGTGTTTGAAAGGTTCAGTTCGTTAACGGGTAAATCGGACAAGGGGAAAGGTAAAATTCTAAATATCTCTGTACACAGTGGAGTTTGAGAAAAAATTATTATTTAATTAATTGTAGCAACCACGATTTTCTACAACTTCACTCCTTATACATTTTTCGATTGTTCAAAGATTAAGAGAGATATTTTGTATTTTGTTATTTCTTCTTTTTCCATGCCCCCTCTTTCCCCTTGATATATGCCATTTAGTAATAAAATTGGTCTTGCAAATACTAAAATCATATCAGATACGATATTTTATTTTGATCACACTAAAATTGTGCTCGCAGGAGAGTTAGTTAAAAATTCTAAGGAACATCGCTGAGTTGAAGCAGCTCCTGCATAACGAATTTTTTTAATTTAAGAATAGGTTTGAAGTAAAAAACAGTTTTTTTCATTAAACAATAAGGTTACACAAAATTTCTCGATTAAGAAAAAATTACAATCGATTTATCCGTCATTATACCTGATACTGTATGACAACGCAATACTGGCTTTAAACTATGTTCACTGTAATATAGCACACTGACTGTGTGTATGTGTAGCAGAATAAAAGCCCTGCGACATTGAATTTGGATATGTATTTTTTTTTATTGTCGCAAAACTAACACATAAAATTAATCATATGGGAATATAATATTGTGTGGACACAAATTTCAATAGAATTCGGGTGACTGACTGAATGTTCATTTATCTTTTATACATAGTATCATGAGCCACAAAAGTACCGTTCTTCTTTCAAAATTTTATAATTGATTTGTACCTTGTTCATTCGGATTTAGAGAAAATGTTTCAAATTAAAGTTGTTAGTATATTTATAATGAACAACTTTTATTCGAAGCTTTTATTTGGAAATCAAATGAATAAGGCATGAATCAATTGTATAATTTTGAAAAAAGAACGTTACTTTTGTGGTCAAGTGGACATGCAATACGATAAGTGTATGTAGATGTGTATGTGTGTAAAGCTGCCTTCAGACGATCCATTTGGTTGTCCATCATTTTGTCAATCAAGTTGAGTTTGTTAACCGCCGATGTATCAACTGAATTGACAATATTGACACAAATATTAATTGTTATATAGTCTCCTGGTTAATTTCCGTTCGACACTCTCTACCGCCTTATGTGAACACAACACAACGAGTAAAAAAGAGAAAAGTTTTGTCAAAGGTTTGATACCAGAATTTAGCACATTTTTCTCATTCTAGTTTAATTTGTAGCTATACTATGCGTTATATAAGAGTCAAATTAGCTTCAAAAAGCCGGTTTCAGGCAGGTTGCTCGGAACCGCAATTTCTTTTTTGGCATATGAGAACGCATTTATATAGCCTCTAGTTAAATAAACATGGCCTCTCTTTTTGATAAATTTAATGAAGCTGTATATAAATTATAAAGTTATTATTTTGTAATTAAATACCCACCCATTTCATATTGTTTTTTTTTAAGAAATTGACCTTATTGGTCAGAGAATTTTTTTGACGTTATAGTTAGGTAAGTTATAAAACCTAAAAACATTAATTTGTTTATATGTAAATTAGCAAAAGGTAAAACATATAATAACTATCTAAAAAGTTAACGTGTCCGAATTTAAATAATTTCTAAACTGTTTTTTTTTTATACTTAACAATTTGTTTATAGCGCGTTATAAACAAATTGAAAAATAATGGGTAAAAATACAGTTAAAAAAAAAATTTTCTTTTTCATTTTATAGATATTTTGAAGATCTTTCATTTAAAAAATGATTTATTCGTCTCGGATCAAATGCACCCTTTTTGTTTATAAAAATAGGTGACATGGTATTTTATTAATAGAATTGAATGGAATTGTTTTATTTTTTTATATAGAATTGAAATAATATTCTATGTCATTTTTAAAATTTTTAGTTTTAAAAAAGATATTAAGAAAAAACTCTTTTTTGTTATAAAAAAATTCTATTTTGTTCCGTCTTGAGTCGGACCGTAAAAGTTTATATTCAGCACGTCAATTTAAATCGATTTAAAAAAAATTTTGGTTCCAAGCAACATGCCTGAAAAATGCTAATTTGACTCGAATAATAGTTCAAGTACGCAATAGTTCAAGACTATCTAAAAAAAAATAGATGGTGAACGTATGATAAATTATTAAATAAAACACGAGCGTAAGTAGAAGAGCAGGACACCCTTGTGCAATTTCAATGATTGCACGGCTATCAGCAACTCTCCGGTTTTGAGCAAGTAAGAAGAGTTTCCCATATTTGAAATTTCTTACGGCAATATCTGCGAGGTCAGGTTTCAATTATTCTTTCTCAAAGTCTAACAGAAATAATAATTGGGACCTGTTATGTTATAATTAAAGTTTTAGGGATTATTACTTAACACAATTTAAAAGTAAACTTTATAATTTAATTTCGCTACATTTATCAGCATAGTTGCTAACCTAGATACGGACGTTTTAACACGATTGTAAACATTAGGATTTTGCCACGAAAAATGAAAATACTCAAACTTGTGTACCTGCAGATATCCACAAGTATACAACAAGGTTTTCAACATTACATGTTGACAAAATTGTTGACAACGAAGATAATTGTCTGTTGGCCGCTTAAGGGCGAATAGCAAAATATTATTCCACCACTGGACATATGTATGTTATGTATTAATTTATTGATACGAAACATGTGTGATTACTAGTTTATGATACAACTGTTTGTTTTTATTTTTATTTGTTTTTGTTCTTTTTTCATTAATCAAACAATTTTCTGCAATATAAAAAGTGAATTGTAAATATTTATATCTTTCTATAATTCTGTATCGACGTTATTAAATCGGTAAATATGTTTTAAAAATTGCTACTATATTAGCATTAATATTCTACGATCGTGACACTCAAAACAAATAGCATAAAAAACAGTATAATAAACTTATTTATTACAGTTATGCAGATTAAATATGTCTAGGACAACATACACTCCCATTCATAAATATTGAACTAGTTAAAACGTGCTAAGTGTTATATTTAGTAATATATAAGCTTAGAATATGACTTACTGTTTCAATTTTTATGAACGGGAGTGTAGCGCTTCAACATTTAATATAATACTATATATATATGTTGCGTATAATAAGTTAATTAATTAGTTAATACGCATTGCCGAAGAGTCAATATGCAATACAAATTAAAAATTAGTTGCATAGGAGTTTTATAGTTTTATTTTACTTTAATTCAAAATAATAACAATAATAATCAAAATGATAGAGACACAAAAACTGTAATCGTAGGTCTTTGTAGCTTGAGTTTAGTAAATACTAAATATAAATTGACAAATATGTAGAACAAATTTATGTTCGTGGAAAGTCAGTAAACGTCTATTTAAACAACTTCCCATGTGTGACAAGAGCGACACATCCGATGTCATAATTAAAAAAGTGATAGAAATTTTTTTTTAAATTATTGTAACATAAAAGCATCATTAAATTATTCCACCAGATAATTCACATTTTAAAACATAGTTAGAAATATTAACTAATGTAACTAACTGAGTTAATTGTTTGAATACCCAGTATATACAGAGTTTATGGACAAATTTATCAAGCAAAAGTTGTTTATTATAAAAAGAAGAAGATTTTTTGTTATTAAATTTTTGTTATATCTCTTACGGTTTCAAAGATAGCCAGTTTTGCCCATTTCGCCCAAACATGGTCCGATTTTGCCTATTAACGAACTTGACCTTACTTTTTTGCTCTAGAACAAAAAAAAAAAATTCAGCTCGTTCAATCTTTTCGTTCTTGAGTTATCGCATCCACAGACAGACAGACAGACGGACTGACATATGCGAAAATGGCCGATTTGGCCATTTTATGAACACCTATACCAAACATTTATGTCGAAGATTAATATTTCCAAACGTTACAAAGTCGGGACTAAACTTAATATACCTTGTATATTTTCATATACTGGGTATAAAAACAAAAGTACTTTTTTTAAATTTTATACCATTCCTAAATTTTTGTATATAAAAGAGATAGTTTAAGTTTTATATTTATAGAATTCAAACATCTTTTGTAGAAAATACTTAATGGCTTCTACGCGAACACTATTTCTTGCTTTCACGTACTTAAAATGGTGGAAACTCGAATATTTTCACAATTTCCTATAACTCCATTCTAATAACAAGTCGTTTTTAGATAAAAACTAGTATTTATACTTAATTGACTTTTGTATGAAACGCAAATAACAAAATTCAATATATGTGAATAACTAAATGTAATGTAATCACTAAGTAACCGTGGTGTACGGGTAAGTACACCGACCCGATTAGACAGAGGTCTAACTTTTGAGTTCTTGTGCTATACAGAATGTCGCAACTAGGTGTTAATAACGATTTATTACATTATACTATACATATACCGTTTGGGTGCTGAAGTGGCAGTTTTTTAATCTTTTTTCTTTTTTTATTAGAACGGATTGCGTACTTTTGATAAAATTTGCTATGGTGATACTGTTTTATCATACAAACAGTCCAAACGTGGGGATTTTGATAATTCAACCCCTCACACCTCAATTTCAAAAATTTCAATGATTTTAGGCACGAAATTTAGATAAAGTAGGTTATTTACTACAAAAAAGTACTCCTTACGGTTTACTCAAAAATTTGAAATGTCAATCATTGGCAGCACCAATTTCGATAGAAAGATTAAATTACGATAAATTTGTTTATAATATGTTCCAGGTGTTGTTTAAATTTAAAAAAACACTGTATAAAAACATATCCCTGGTTATATTTCGCCGAGAAGTGTATAATTTCACACACATTTTCACTTTACAATTTAATTACTGTTTGCTTTTTACTGCGTTATTAAAAGAGTCATTTTTTTAAACTAAAATAAAACAAAGTCACTTAAATAAAATTCATGTGTGTGTGTCCATTCAACGCCATGATATTGTTTTTTAAAGCGATAAGCAGAAATACGTTGGAATACGTTGGACAAATAAAAATAAACTACTTATAAAACCATTCATCAATATAATTGTTTTTCTTCTGAGTAAATGATTTCCTTTGTTCTTAAATAGTTTCGTTTTAAGTATCGTTATCTTTTCCATCATACAACAATTGATTTTATGTATAAAAAGTTTTCTGCTTTTTTTATATATATCTTGGTTGGGAATAATAAAATAATAACATAAAATTAGATTTATTTTTATGTCTGTTTTAAACTATCTTCTTTTTTAAAATGGCAGTTTGAAATCATTAATGAAATATCTTATAATAATTACCTACTTTTATGACAGAAAGAGAGAATCTTCAAGATGAAAACTGACAGTAATAATGTTTGCTTTTAAAATTATGAATACTTTTTATGAATAAATAAACATTAATAATTTTAACGACTATTTAAATAATTGTAATATTCTTTACTTAGAAACTTGAAAATGCTATTAATAAATGGGATATTATGATTTTTAACCCGACTTCAAAAAAGGAGGATGGTTCTCAATTCGTCTGTATTTTTTTATTTTTTTTATTTTTTATTTTTTTTTATTTTTTATTTTTTTTTTTTTATGTGTGTCACCTCAGAACTCCGACATTTATGAACCGATTTTGAATTTTTTTTTTTTTTTTAAAGGGTTTGGTTTCCCATTGGTTCATTGGCACCAAATCGCATTCTGATGAGAGGATCCCCGGAAAATCGAGGAAATTCCTCATTTTATATGTGCTAACCGATTTCTGCGAAATTTTTTATTTTTTTTTAAAAGGTATACTCATTCATAATGGGAAAATAAGAAAATTTTTTTAAAAACCGACTTCAAAAAATTTTTTTACAAAAAAAAAACCGACCCCAAAAAAAAAAATTTTTACAAAAAAAAAACAAAATGCATGTAAATAAAATTGAGTTTCTGTTATAAAAAAATGCTCTTAAAATTAAAAAAAAAAAAAACGGGTAAAAAAAAAATGTGTTATAACGATTTTTTTAGTCATAACTATTTCTATATAATGAAACTATCCAATAAATCCAAAAATATATCTCACTTGCACCCGCTTGTATGTAATATATTGCCTCGCAATCGCACCTACGGCTGACCTTTAACTTTTTCTGGCAAAATGTTAAAATTAAGGAAACTGTCTGGCTACTTAGGAAGCATATTTTAATAGTTACCCAAGTAACATACACTGTTAAAAATAATGGTAATTTTACAAAATATTTTTCTGTACATAAGTAAAGTAAAATTATAAATCATAGTTCCGAAAATGCGAATTTCTATATTTAAGTAAGATATTTATCCAATGCAATTGCAATATTAATATTTTGATTGTAAAGCTACAGGATAAATTTTACTAAATGTATTAGTCAAACACAGATGGTAAATTTACCTATAAACTTTTGTAGTTACATTTTGTTAGTATATTTATAAGATTACAAATCTCGTGCTTGTAATTTCGGCTACAAGAATATATGTATAGTAAAATTATCATGTAGTCATTGTCTAATTAATTTTTTTGTGATATAAATGTGATACTCACTGACTTTGTAATTTTACTATTTTCTAGTAATAATACAATATCGATGCTAAATCTAAACCGAGTCCTATATATGCAGTTATAAAATTTAAAAATTCGCCCCAATACTCAGATCAGTTTTTGTATTATAAATACGTATTTCGACTACAAAGTAGTCATCATCAGTATAAATTAGCTAGTCGTAATTTACTCTTTGACAATAAGAAATAGATATGAATAAAAAATTTTATATGAATAGCAAAAAGAACAACAAATAATTTTTTTTTTAAATTTAATTTTGTCAAGAAAATCTTTTACTACAAAAACGAGACTGAACTGGGCGAGACAAGACGATAGAAAACTTTTACATGGTAATACAATACAAGAGACATGCTTCTCTCTTCACGTGGTACCACTAATTGAGTTAGTTGTCGTATTTCAATATTGTTCTATTATATAAGCTATTCTAGAGTTTAACCCTTTTTATTTTAAATACAAATGAATTTATTCAATTCATTTTTATTCCTCGCTATGTTAGATGCTTTTATGGTCATAATTAAATGCTTTTATTGTTTTTATTTGTGCTAAAGTTTATTTTTACACGTATCGTCAGATAGTTTATTCTATTATTTGTGTACATAAGGAACTGACAAAACATAGATAAGTTGGTATATAAAATACAGTTGGTATATATTTGAGAAGTTTATATTCGAGATACATGTAGATAAACTTTCAGTCTGAATAAACTTCAACTTCTAAATGAAACATTTAAATTATACATGCAATAGTTGCTATATTGATAGTAAAGGTTTTAGACATATTATTTAAAATCAAAGTTCAAAGTTTCGTTGTTGGTTTGTAATTATATCTATTATAAAGGTGTCAGAACTAGTTATAATATTGATAAAATATTTAGCACAGATACAACAAAACTTAATATACTTTATCTTAACCTAAATTTAATTTTGATTTAGTATCTAATCACAATCTTAAAAGGGTAGCAAAAAGGTAACAAATAATGAAAAGAAATGAAATAAATACTTTTCAGTTTTTGCTTTATTAAAATATATTCATGTTCGATTTAAAAGGTAGCGAGAATTTATTCCAGAGATGTTTTTTGTTGGGTCAGAGTAAATGCTCTTCTCGCCGTAGAGTTACCGAAAACTTTATGATTAATTATTCAAAATAAAATAGTATTATTTTCTAATTCATTAAACAAAAGCATGATAAAACAAATAGTTTTAATAGCTTTAATCTTTTATATTAACAAAAATTTTAATTGATTTTTAGCGAATTTCCTCCAAAGGAAATGCAGCTATTGTTTTTGCAGCAATATTGGAATTTCGTAAAAATTTCTTCAAATGTCCATCGATCCTACCTATTAGATGTTAAAAATCACTATCACTAAAATTTGTATATATGTATATTTATATACGTATATATATATATATATACATATATACGTATATATATATATATATATATATATATATATATATATATATATATATATATATGTATATATATATATATATATACATATATACATAAGTACTTTTTTAAAATGTCTGTGGACTCTCTAGCGGTCACAGTTTTATTCCCATTAGAATGAAATTTGGTATTTGAGTCGCTTTTGGTATTATAAAGGTCAAGTTCGTTAATGAGTAAAATCGAACAAGGGAGGAAGGGGGTTAAGAGGGAGAGGAAAACACAAAATTTGACTATCTCCCTTAATATTTGAAAAATCGAAAAATTTATCAGGAGTAGGTACTAAATAGAAGTTGTAGGTACTAAATTTAATTTAGTTTCTTATCATTTTTCTGTTACACTAATATTTACAGAAATATTTACAATTAAAGATTGAAAGTTAAAATTCTAAATATCTCCTGTTAACATTAGAGTTTGAGAAAAATGATCAAGTAATGAACTATTGCAAAATTGATTTTCTACAACTTTACTTCTTATACATTTTTCGATAATTCTAATATTAAGGGAGACATTTAATATTTTGTGTTTGTTTGATACGAATACATGAAATACATTTTATTGTAAAAATTTTGATTGTCGTTTCCATAGTAATTATAAACTATAATCGTTATATATCGATTTATTTTGGCTATTAATAAATTTAATTTTTAGCGAATTTCCTCCAAAGAAAATGCAACTATTGTTGCAAATACTAATGTCATATCGGATATTATATTTCATTTTGATCACACTAAAATTATGACCGCTAGAGAGTGATTTATGTATTCTAAAGAAATTCACTAAGTTCTCCTAAGAATACATAATATATAATTCTTCTGCGTATCGAATTTTTTATTTATTTGAAGACTAAGAAACTGAATTTCCTTTCCTACCGCATTCACTACTTCCGAATGTTTAGCAACCACTTCCACCACATTTCTATTAAGGGAAATCACCCGGTTATTTAGATGGTACAAAATTTTTGTATTGTCATGAGAATAAAAGCTGCATAACTAAGCGAAATAAAGATTTTTCCCTCAAACAAACATTTTTCCTCAGAAACAGAAAGTAAAGTTAAATATATAAATTGTCGGACATCTGTCCTTTATTATTTAAAAAATGATTATAAAAGAATCATAGAAATCAAACGAATATTTTATAATTTGTTTCTAAAAAATGAAATCAAAAATAAATTGATCTAGACTAAGTATAAAAATCATTCTTTGCGTGCACTGAACAAATTAAACACTAGTTTTGCTTGCGTTTCACATGTTTATAATATTTTCTATGTTAGTAGTAGTCGACTCAACATGTATATATATATATATATATATATATATATATAGAATTTTCAACAAAAAAAAAACAAGTTCAGAAGAAAAACTATATTATACAATACTGTAAAAGTATATTGTAAATGGTGCCTACGTCGTCTATACACTGAATTTATATGTATGGTGTATGCTTTAATTTGGGCAATATTACTACCCCTTTCTTTTTACAAATGTAGAAAAGTATTCTGATCAGCTTATATTCACTAAAAATAGATAATTTTCAACATTTTGATTTATCAAATAGTAGAATTAAAAAACTTTTTCTTTAAATTGCTTTTATTTAACAAATCATTTATATGTGTCTATAAACGGATGAGGCACTCATGTTTTAAGAGTTCGTCCGAGCTTAAATGAGCATCTTAACTATTTTTTATAGTTACATATTGGTGGCTCAGAGAAATCATGTTCTACTTTAAGTTACAATACAAAATTCGATTCGCAAGAGCTGCGTCAACTTAATTGGCGAATATCCATACCGGACCGAGTGATCCAGTTGGTTAAGGCACTAAACTCGGAACTGAGAGTTGCTGGTTCGATTCCCAACCGCGGCAGTTTGTCAATTAAATTAATTTAAAAAAAAAATTAAAGGTGCACTTAATTGACAAGAACAAGATCATATAGACAAGAACGAAAGTAACCTACTTTATTTGTAAAGGTTTTCTACAGTTTCCTTCCACAAACTCCAGATGAATATCGGCATAATTCCTATCAAATCCGGCTGCAATCGCACTACCTACCAATTCCTAGTCTACATAAAAATTCCTTGTCCTTTAGGGGTCGGTAAGAAAGGTCAAGCAAGGACTACTTGCAAGGTTTCGACCTCCTATCCGCTACTACTACTATGACTTCTAGCGAATTATCTTAAAATATATCAATCACTCTGCAGTGGTCACAATTTTAGTCTGATCAAAATGTCGTATTGGTATGGTTTTAGTATTTGCAAGGCCGACTATATTAATAAATAGGTCTAGAGGAAAGGGGGGCATAGAGATAGATGAAAACACAAAATATAAATAAAATATCTCTCTTAATTAAAACTGTGTAAGGAGTAAAGTTGTAGAAAATCATGCTACAGTTCATTATCCAATTATTTTTTTCAAACTCTAATGTGTACAGAGATATTTAGGATTTTAACTTTCAATTGTAAATTAAGTAGTCCTTTCCAGACCTTTTTTACCGACTTTCAATTGTAAATATTTCTATAAGTATTAGGGTTACAGAAAACATGATAGAAACAAAATTATAGTGAAACTAATTTTCTACAAACTTACTTTCATGTATTTTTCGATTTTTCCAATATTATGAGAGATATACCAAATTTTGTGTAAAATATATCAATAGTAACTTTCAATCAGAAGTTTGGCAAGATTTGATCTTGACATGTAGCCCAACAAGGAAAGTTAAATAATAGCTCATAAAAACCATAATTAAAAAAAGTTTATGTTTAAATTGATTTGTTTCCCAGATTTTAGAAAAAAAGAGTAATAAAAACGTTTTTTCAAGCCCTATTATTGTAGTACAAGTCATATATAACGAAAGTGCCTTATTTTCACGTGATATCACATTACAGATCCGATCTCACAGTCAAGTAAATTAGTGCCTAGGTAACATTTAGTCAAAGGTATAGTAATTGTATCTTATATATTGTTGTTGTTGGTTGTTTGATTCTTCACGGAAACATTTATATCGAAAACAAAACAAAAAACAAATAATACTGAATAGAAAAGTTATACAAATATTATTAGTACTCTACTGTATTAAGGTATTCTAGCATATAAATTTTCTTTTCTTTTATTTTATTATACTTTTTTTCTATTGGAAAAACTCGCAGGTGCATATTTTAAAATAAATTGTATGTTTTTAGTATCATGATAACTTGTCATTTAACATAATTTTTATAACGGAACTGAAAGGGATATTTATTTAATGCAGATATAAATTATATATTAAATTATTTTTGTTTGTTTGTGGTTTGATGAATTTTGTTGAAACTTAAGTTTCCATTTTTATTGTTTACAGCATTATCTGTAGAAATTTCAAATTCGCCCCAATACCTAGATCAGTTTTTGTATTATAAATACGTATTTCGGCTACAAAGTAGTCATCATCAGTACAAATTAGCTAGTCGTAATTTACTCTTTGACAATTAGAAATAGATAGAAAAGAGAAGATAGATAGAAATCAATAGACAAAAAATTATATATAAAATGAAACAAAATAAATTAAAATATAAATTTTATTGAAATTACTCTTGTTAAAATTACTTTCATTCAATTTGCTCTTGTTAACATCACTCTTATTAAAATTACTCTTATATTGTCTCAGAATATGTTATTCGTTGCTAATTTGGTGACAGTTTCACGACGTTTCTTGGTTGTGCCTTGCTTATATATGTTTCACCGACGTTCGTCAACTCTATTATAAAATCGCTCTTGACAGGTGCTAAGTTGTGAAAGACATCTATAGAAAGAGAGAGATGGACATACTGACGATTGATTTTTTCGTAAAATTTTGATTAAGTATGAATTTGAATTTCTTTTGAATTTCTGAATGTACAATTTCTGATTTGTACTGCCTTTACAAGTTTTAAATTGGATTTGTCGATTTTATGGTCATTCTCTATAATATGAGCCGCTCATATATATATATATATATATATATATATATATATATATATATATATATATATATATATGTATATATATATATATATATATATATGTATATATAAATATATATATATATATAGTTTGAACGGCTCATATTATAGAGAATGAAAATTTATTTCAAAAACGTAGAGCTCTCATTAATTAGCATTTTATAATCTTATATTATCAGTAGACTTTAAAATAAATTGATATACAGTTAAATTAGTATATAAATTAATATCTAGTGCTATTTTTATACATAATATTTATTATACATTATAGATAATTTATTCGTAATTTAATCTTTGGGTCGAAATAGCTGTTGCCAATGATTAAAATTCAAAATGTTGAGAAACCGTAAGAGTTCTCAACGAGTTGAGAAATCGATTCTACATGGTACCTTTTTTGAAGTAAACAAAATTTTTCATCTACATTTCGTACCTAAAATCGTTTGTTTCCCTGAGCGTATTGAGGGGGTTGAATTATCAAAATCTCCACGTTCTATCTAAGACCTTGAACTGATATGACCAAAATATTCAGACGGTTGTCTTGTATGATAAAACAATAAACCATACCAAATTTTATCAAAATCGCGCAATTCGTTTAAAATTTTTTTCTAAACGGTTTAAAAACTTCAAGAGCATACAGCGTCCAAACAGCGCACCTTTTAACGGGGCAAGGTCACCTCAATCGTCTTATTTTAAGCCACAGTATATGTGATAAAGCTTTTTAAGGACCTATTAGGGGCGCATTACTAATTATTTGAGTAAACAACATGTATATACTGAGTTCATTATTAGAGCTTGTTTATTTTATTTTTTGCATACGTATATATATATATATATATATATATATATATATATATATATATATATATATATATATATAAAATCATGACTTCACCGTGATATTATGTACATATATAGAAAAACAAGTCTCTGTAATCTACGTAAATACAACTGTTAATTTTGGTCTTCCCAAGGGAAAATATTCCCCAATTGCGAGATCAATTATTTGTATTCTATAAATACGAGTACGATAAATGCGTACTATGGAATGTTACTACGTACTATCGTACTATACGTACTCTCCACGTGTTACGGTAAGTTAACTATCAATATGTCATTCGAAGTGGAAAAACAGATACTATTCTCCCCCCTAGCGGGGAATCCGTTGATCATTTTCACTCATTCATGGACATAAAGTCACTTCTTCGCTCTAGAACATACATACAAAATGAGATCTTTTAGGAGATTCTTAAGCTTTTAAGGTCTTGTGTTTTTCAAATAGGAGCTCATATTTTGAAAGAATCGGATAGCTAAGGGAAAAAACATAAAAACTGAGTAAAAAGTTTATTTGGGTAAATCATTTACAATTTTATCTATAATCATTTTTAACATTTCTTAAAATGCTTATTTTTTGCAAACAAAGTACCTATGGATTTCTATTCATTGACCGAAAACCAGTTTGTGTAGTCCAGTTGTTAAAGTCACCATGCTCGGAACTGCGAGGTTTGATTCCCAACACTGTTGTCAATTGAATTAATTAAATATAAAAAATTAATTGTCTCAACCGTCGGCGTATGGACAAGAACAAAAGTAACCAGCTATGCTTGGGAAGGTTTTCTGAAGTTTCCTTTCACAAACTCCTGATCGATATCTTCATAATCAAAGTCGGCTGCAGTCATACAACCTACCAATTCCTAGCCTACATACAAATTCCTTGTCCTTTAAGGGTCAGTAACCAGGCCAAGTGGCCGAGCGGTCTAAGGCGTTATGTCTGCTCAGTATGCCTACTTAAAAACTGGCAGGTTATGGGTTCGAATCCTGACATTGGCAGTTCGTCAATTATTAAGAAAAAAAACGGGCGGTTAATTGACTAAACTGTCGGCGTATGAACAAAATCGATGTAACCGGCTATGCTTGAAAAGGTTTTCTGCAGTTTCCATCACGAACTCCAGATGAATATCGGCATAGTTCCTATCATAGTCGGCTGCAGTCGCATATCCTACCAATTCCTAGTTCATACACAAAAATTCCTTCCACTCCACTCGCATCCCCACATCTTAAGGCATCACAATGGACCTTATGGTCGAAGTGTAGCCCGTCCAGGGCAGCCTCTACAATCTATCTATCTAAGGGTCAAAAAAAAAATTTTCAGGCTTCGATTTCCCCTTCGCTACTACTACTACCAATCCTACATATATTGACAAATACTAAAAACTTTTTATTTTTGTTTAATTTTTACTTACAGTAGCTTTTCTAGATTTGTTACCAAATATGTCAGCTAAGAGTAGGTTGTAAAATTAGTTTTAATTCTATACCAATTTAGAACTTCTTTAATAGTATTCTGTGAACGTGTATTCTGTATAAACTTACAATATTATGATTTCAACCTTATTATCTCTCTCTTTATACCAACATGAAATTGTAAACAATATGGATATGAAATAATTTATACTTTTACAAATAAATGAAAAACTTTTTTATTTGGGTATACAATTAAAATTAGTAAATATAAGTTAATTAAATTCTAAAACATAAATATATTTCAGAAACTGAAAACGTTTTACTGTTAAAGTTTGTTGTAGATGATAGTAAACACCATAATTATAATTACCCAACCATTTAATTAACATTCAGAATGGTTTTTTGTAAATGTGCTTATTATAATATGAGTTGATACGATGAATAAGATGCAAAGTCGTAAACAGGCGGAAAATTAACTTGTGTATAACTTGATAATCGCAGATTCTTTCCAATCGTTAAGATTCAGTCGAGAAATTGTACTGTTCGTATATTTAATTTTTATACGTGCAATTACTGTAACGCATTATTGATTGAAATACATTTTGTTCCTTAAAATCCTAAATGACTTCAAAAGCTTTCATAACCGTACTGGCTCCTGACCTTTCATAACAGTATTCTGACGTTCAAGCAAAAATTAAACAAACATATGTTTTGTATTGATATCAAAAAAGCAACCCGTATATAATTGTGTTACAAGAATCTCAAATAATGTAGAAGCTTGGCCCTTCCTTCACTATAACATAAGATAATCAAGAGTGGATGGATATAATTCATAGGTGGGCAGGGTTTGACTTTACAAGCTCTGAGTGAGAGGTAGGAAGAGAGATAGAGTAAATACAGGGTATCTACCAATTATTATTATTATCTTTTTTTGAATTAAAACATTTTCTGAAAAAAATATAATAATACCCAACTCTGGAATTTTGGGCATGAAATGTACCTTTTTAATATATTTGTGTATGAATAAAATATAAATCTTTTCATCTTTAACGTTTACCGCTTGACAATTGTAATCCGCTTGTAAATATTTTGATGGTTTAGCTTTAGTTTAGATTTTAGAATTAGGTTTTTTACATAAAGTGAGAATTTTATGATAGCTTACTCAACCTGACTGAGTTGTTTTGATTTAGTCTTGAATTAAAAAAGTACTATTCGTGCTATTAAACTTTACTTTTCGCATAATTTCTTTTTTCAAAAAAAATAAAAGTAGTGATTTTAATAATGGAGAATACATCGCAAGCAGTCTTGGATAAGTTCAGCACTGGAGGTGCAGCGGCGTCTGCGAAGAAGAGGAGGATATTTTTTGGCATCAACGAGCGGGAGCATCGTTTTGGTATATTTAACAAAACTGATAAAAAGGTAATTTGCCTATTTTGTGGTATAAGGTTTATTTGTTTAAAAAAAAGTAATTTCCAACGTCATTATACCGCGAAAAATTCTGCCAAGTTTGAAAAATTCGAAATAGGGACAGCAGGACGCGATCGCAAAATTGCTGTTTTCAAAAATAATTATTTTGAACCATCGTCCGTTAAAAAATTATATATTAATAATGATGTATTGGTAGGCCAACCTGTATTGAAACATCGTTTCGTCTTACTTCAAAACATACCTTGCTTACTTACTCTCACTTTCTTATGGGGAGCCCCGTGGCTCCTGAGAGCCGTCTACGCCCACCTCTGGGATAGATGGCTAGGCATGGTATGACTTTGTTGTTGGTGGAGAAGCTTGAGTGCATCGATGAAGGGCTATACTATATCGGCAGTAACTACGTTACTGGAAGTAATACCCATGTCGGACAGGAAACCTTTGAGAACTTAGACAAAGAAACCATGCAAACCCAAGCTACGGTGCGAGGCATTGTGCTTAGGGTTAAATGCTATCTTGAGCAATCTCCTTGGAGCAACTACATAACTTCATTGTATCTATGCCCTCTCCATCAAGGGGCCGATGGGATAGTAGACGGCTGATTTACTCGTGGGATCAAAATAGAAACCAGACGTAAAAATATAAACTCTGGGGCTCAAATCCCTTCAACAAGTGGATCAGTCGAGACTGATTCAGCAAGGTAACTTGCTGGTGGAATAAAAACCTAAGGAATTAAAAAGGCAAAAAGTTCGCCAACTATTTAAAGCCAAAACGGGAACTGGGACAACTATCATGAAGCCCATACTGAATACATAAGGTCTCTGAAAAAAGCCAAAACAAACTCATGGAGGAAACTGAAGGAGCAAGACTCCATCGTATTCTAGCGAAAAAACCCAATGACACCATAATCCCGATGGTGAGTACACTTAATCCGGGAAGGATACACTCCAAACACTAATCGAGACTCATTTTCCGGATTCGGTGGCAATAAATAGTCCTTCTCTCGAGCAATCTAACCAAAACATCCTAGCGACAAGCGAGGACCGGAGATGAGTGGCGATTATCATAAATCGCTCTCAGGTCGTATGGGCAACAAACTCATTCGACCCCTATAAAGCATCGGGGTCAGGAGGGATATACCCATTGCTTTTAAAAAGAAGAGCAGACCATCTTTTAACTCTGCTTGGTCACATATCCAGGGCAAGCTTATCAACAGGTTATATCCCAACAGTATGGAGCCAGTGATAGTGACCTTCTTAAAGATTATTAAAATAATCAAAGAGAACTCTAGGTTTTTTTTTTGAAATTATATTTCAAATTTTGCCCCTATTCCTAGAACATTTGTTTGTATTTTATTAATACGTATGTCGACTACAATGTAGTCATCATCAGTATGAATTAGCTAATCGTAACTATCTCTGGGATATGGATTCAGAGATATGTTGCTTGTTGCTAATTTGGTGTCTGTGTCACCAAATCTTCCACCAAAACCACCAGACCTTCTTATCAAAACCGGGGAGGCTCAATCACTCCACGGGAAAATATTTTAGACCAATTAGTCATTTAGACCAATTAAAATTTCACTTAACTCAAGGGCCACTATCGTGAAATCCACTTTATGCAAACCAGCACGTGTATCAGGTAGGAAAATCCTGTGAAGTAGCCCTTCACAACCTAATACACAGGATTCAGAAGGGATACGCAAGGAAATAAACCACCTTGTGCGTGTTTCTTGACATTGAGAAAGCATTTGATAATGCTTCTTTCAGATTCATGATTATTTCTGCAAGTCAGCATGGAGTATAAGACACTTTCTGGAGGTGGACAAACTGTATGCTGATATGCAGAAGAATACAAACTTTCCATCTTGGAGAAACTGTCACTGTGAGAGCCACCAAAGGATGTCCAGAGAGCGGTGTCGCATCTCCACTCCTGTGGAGTCTGACAGTGAACAGCTTACTGACGAGGTTCAATCAAGGAATACTACACGCTAAGATATGCGGACGACTTTATAATTGCAATCCAAGGACAATCTATGAAAGAACAATTTTGGAGCTTATGCCAAAGATTCACACAGGAATGGTGTATCAACGAGGGATAAAAAATAAACCCTGGTAAAACCACACTATTTAAATTCACACACAAAACGAAGGTGGATAAAAAAAACCACCCATTCTCTTCGGTGAAAGATTACAGATCGCAAGGGAAATCAAATTCTTAAGAGTGATGCTAGGTCACATATCCAGGGCAAGCCTACTTATCAAAACCGGGAAGGCTCATAAATGTTAGAATCTAAACTAACATGGAACCCTCATCTGGAATACATAACAAATAAGAACAAATCTCCTTGAATTCTTTGCAAGAGAGCATGTGGAAAAATCTGGAATCTAAAACCCAAAATGATCCACTGACTGTACACAACAGTAGTAATGAAATAACAGCATGCACAACGCTGTCCAGGATTCAAAGACTGGTCTGTTTGTGCATTACATGATCCAGGAACAGTACATCCACAGCTACCATGGAAATCATACTAGCACTTACTCCGCTAAATATTGTAATAATAGCTAAACCGAAATTCAGCGCCTATAAACTATCTTGCAATAATATCTGGATTACAAAAAATCAGGTTGGATATGCAAAACCGTGGGAACATTAATCATCTCTGACCCCGTTTTTGAAATGGGTACAGATATACTCTTTCTCAAAACCAATCACTGTAGTCTGTGATAGGGACATGTGGGCACTAGACTATTATAGTCAGGCACACTAGACTATAGTCACATATTATACTAAATTGAAGGATATAACAGATTTATAAAAAAAGATTAAATCTAGTGTACAAAATACCATGTTCCTGTAGATTGTCATACATCGAACAAACATCTCAGCATTTAGGTAGACGAATAGCACAGCATACTTTGGATTGCAGAGTAATGAATAGTGGTAAGATGGAAAAAACAGCTTTAGCTAAACATTATTTGAAAAAGAACACCTTTCAATTTTGATGGAGTGTCGGTCCTGGATTTTGAACCTATTTATTTTAAGAGAATGATCAGTGAAATGATTCACATCTCTTTAAATGATACGGTCAATTTTAGAACTGACACACAGAGACTTAACACCACCTATAATTGTTTACTGAGCAAATACAGAAACACACTTAAAAATTCGACTTAATTGAAAGTTTTAAATTTTAGCGCGCATTAACACATAATAGCAACTTGTCATAACCAATTCTGCCAATCTTGATATATGGCGACCAAACAGTGGCATTAACAAAAAAAAACATAAAAAGTTAAGCAAATGCCAACCATACGCACCAACAATCTCTGTTGGTGCGTAGTATACTAAATGAAACAAGATTGGATAAGAAGTGCCATCATTAGATAAATAAAATAAAAAACGTTGCAGTTACTGTCAAACAACGAAACACCGTCGCATAATCGGTGGACTCTACGTCCTACTGTCCGGACACCGTAGAGAACGCCAACAGACTTGATGTGAGGAAACGATATCGTGAGACACGCAGGAGTTTAGGGCATACGAAAAGCTTATGACTTGGGCTGTTTTATGGACTTCAATGCAATATTATTATGATTGCTATATTTGTAATTTAATTTGGCCATTACAGTTATATCTTACTTGAAAACAATCTCCCTAACAAGTGTTTTTACAAAAAAATTTATTTACAGTGGTTATAATATTTATAAGTATAACTAACTTCTGTTGTTTGATTAAAAGTTTCCGTTATAATTTTCAATCGTAATTTTTAAGCAGTTGACTAGTAGATTTTAATTAAAAAGAATTTAAAACAACTCTAAAATTAGTTTCATATTAGAAACTTTCCACGCGGTTTCTTTGTTAGAAATGACTTCAGGTCAAGCAAAATGTACGAAACCACCGAGAGTATGTGCCACTTGAAGCAATTTTTTTATATCATTATATATACTTATAAAAAAAGTAGCTATATAAATTGCATGTTTGTTTGATACCAGTTACCATCGACAATGTGTATAATGACTTTTCATATTTGTTTTATAACTAAAAATTGCTTGTGATATTTTTAAATGAATCTACCGTACATAAGAAAGCTTTTTTGTTTACCCTATTACAAAAAAGATTCGCGTGTATACAATTTTTATCGTTCAAAGTGCTAACGAAAACGTACTCTTATTATTCTTTTCAACTAAATAGGTACACAATAAAAATAAAAATGATGATTCTTGTTATAACTCTCATAGAATAAAGACGTGTTCCATAAATTAATAAAAATAGTCGTACAACAATATCAATATATTATATAATTGTCGATAACAATTATTGTACAATTACAAAAAAAATATATCTATTTGTGTTGTGATCGGTTTAAACTTGGTGAGTCAGATATACATACATATATTTTTTACATAGCTGTCCAAAACTTATATTGTTTTATATATTAATATACTTTATTCTTTGAATTGAATTGTTTCGAATTCAAATTTGTTTTTATTCAATTAAAAATATAGTGATCAACTTATAGGAGGTGGTTGAAGATGTTATTCCTCCAGACCCTTCTCGGATGCCCAACCTAACGAACCAATTAACTTAATAAGCCATGATAAGCCATCTCTCCCAACCACTACCCCGAAAGAAAAAACAACTTACAAATATCCTAAGAATGCACTCGGCCCGTTCAAGATATTTATAGAATCCACTAACCAAAGTATAGGTCGATTGCATCCTTTGACAGTTGGACGTATTTTATTTAATAATAAAATAAATAATATAATTAAGGTTGAAAATTTGGGTCGCAATAGAATTTGCGTCCAATTTAATTCCTGTGTTACCGCTAATTCTTTCCTGGATCATCCTATATTGAGAAAAGAAAATCTACATGCCTACGTCCCTACCCACTGTGTCACTCGGACAGGTGTTATTAGAGACATTGATATTGACATTGATGAACAAATACTTCTAGAAAATATGAAAAACAACAAAAATATCAATATCATAAAAGTTCATCGAATGTCCAGAAGAATAGCACCTTCTGATGACAATACTTCCGTGACCTATAAACCATCCTCCACCATCCTAGTTACCTTTGAAGGCACCATCCTCCCGGACTATATCACCATATTCTATTGTTCCCGCCCCATCGAAACCTACATCTTTCCAGTAACCCAATGCTACAATTGCTGTAGATTCGGCCACATCACCAAAAATTGTAAAAGTTCTCCACGTTGTGCCATTTGCTCCAACCCTCACCAATCCCTTCATTGTGACAAAGAACCCTCCCTTCCGAAAACTTGCATTAATTGCAATGGTGACCATTCTGCAACATATAAAAATTGCCCCGAATATAGAAGGCAAATTGCCATCAAAAAGATTATGGCTTCTAATGGCGTTTCATACTTTGAAGCTTGCGGCAAGGTCCCCAAAATATTAAGCAATGTTGGCGTACAAAATCCCATAAATGTGTCTTCAACTCCCCAACAATTCCCATTACTCTCACATAATACTTCACCCATCCTCACCACAAAACCCACAATTAGAAGAACGTACGCCAATGCTGCGACTGCGAATATTGCCCCCTCTAATCTAAAAAGACGCAAAAACTCCTCACCCCCTTCAAGCCCTGTTGCGACACAGATTGACAACCTTTTATTCTGCCCAAATGGTAGAACTAATGTCCCAACAAATTATAATTTTCCCTCTTCTTCTTCTGTTCATGCTCCTGCTCCTAACGATCCATTCTTTTCTACGCTCATCTCAGTTTTAAATTCCTTCAATTTAGACCCAGCTATTAAAATAAACATATTGCAAACTCTAATTAATAAATTTAATAATGGTCCAGTTGACCACAGAGCTCAAACTGCTCCAATGGAACATCCGAAGCCTCAACCAAAATAAAATTAACCTTGCACTTATTTTATTTTCCTATCCCATTGATATTGTACTCCTCAGTGAAACTTGGTTGAAAGAAAATTCACCATCTAAAATCCGCGGATTTCAAATTTTCCGAAATGATAGATATGATGGTTATGGTGGTACTGCGATACTTGTTAGGCGGGGTGTTTCTGCTCAAATCATTCCGATTGAGTCGATGGATCCTTTTTTCCAGGTTATCGCACTTAGAGTTGCTGGTATTTCTATAATTTCCATTTACAATAACTCGTCCCAAAACATCCTTACACTTAACCAACTTGACCTCATGTTCCGTAATGTTCCAGAACCCATAATAATTGCAGGCGATCTAAATTATCATCATCCTTTATGGGGTTGTACTGCATCCGATAGGGGAGGTGATATATTCACGGAATTCATGGATGCCAAAAATTTGGTTTGCAAGAATGACGGATCGCCGACAATTATCCCTTCACCACAAAAAAGAACGTCTGCTATTGATATTACATTTTGCTCCCCTTCCCTTAGTTTAATATCCTACTGGCGTGTCTTAAATGATACCTATGGCAGTGATCATTTTCCTATTTTATTTAACCTAAATCACCGCCATAATCTATCCCTTCCCAAACATGTCCCCCGTAGACGGTGCTTGAAGGCAGATTGGGATTTATTTTCTCAAACGGTCGACGATTCCCTTGCTACCCTTATACCCGAATGCAATTTTTTGGAAATGTATTCAAATTTCCATCAAACTGTTTCCTTCGCCGGTGATTTATCCATTCCCAATTCCAAACGCCCCAAAAAACCCATCTCTCCCACCCCTTGGTGGGATAACGAATGTAAACAACAAGTTAGAGCTAGAAAAGAGGCCTTGGAGTCTCTAAAAAGTAATTTTACACCAGATAATTACTGCGCTTATAGAAGGAGCCAAGCACAAACCAGGCGTCTATTTAATGAGAAAAAGCGGAACTCCTGGAGGAACTTCTGTGAGGGTCTTTCCAGGAGTACGCCTGTTAAAGAGATCTGGAATAAAGTTAAAATGTATAGAAGGGCTATTAATCCATACCCTCTTTCTCCGACCAATCAAGATTGGACCCCACATTTCCTACAAAAGTTGACCCCTGATTACGTACCCATCCCAACAGAAATTCCATCAATCCAGAATGATCATCCATTGGATTGTCCGTTTGGAATCTTTGAATTGGAGGGGGTATTGTCTGGTCTGGTGGATTCTTCCCCCGGTCCAGACAATATCTATTATAGCATGTTAAAAAACCTATCCAACAATGCAACAAGAAGTTTTTTGTTAATCTTAAACCAATTGTTTACAAGTTCTCTGGTTCCGGACGAATGGAGACATACGATGATCATCCCTATACTGAAACCTAATAATGATCCTAATGCCCACCAATCCTATCGCCCAATTGCATTGGCCTCGTGTGTTTCCAAAGTTATGGAACATTTGATAAAAAACAGGTTGGAATGGTGGTGTGAATACAACAACATCATTCCATCCTACTCACGAGGCTTTCGAAAAAAATCCTCTACCCTCGATAACCTGTCTATGCTTTTAACTGACGTCCAGATTGCTCTCTCTGAGAATGGATACTTGGTTTCGCTGCTTTATAGATGTGAAAGGAGCATTCGATAATGTTGATATTAACACCTTAATCAACATCCTAACATCTCTATCAGCCCCCCCTAAAATTACCTCGTACATCTACAACTTTTTAAAAATTCGTTATCTTACTGTCAATTACCAGAATCACTTATCCGGTCCCAGAACTGCATATGTGGGTCTCCCCCAAGGTGCAGTTTTGAGCCCACTCCTTTTCAATATCTACACCGCTGGTTTGCAGATCGTAAATCAGCCTCCCACCCAACTCCTACAATATGCAGACGATCTTGTCCTGTATTCTTCTTCTAAATCCTTACAAACAGCTATAGATAATGTTTCAAACGCTCTGTCCAACCTACATCACCATTTGATGTCTATCAATTTGGAAATATCCGCTGTTAAAAGTTCAGCTATTGTCTTCACTAGGCACAGATGCAATATCGAATCCATTCCTTTTCTGAATACATCCATTCCATGTCCCACTTTTGTTAAATTCTTAGGAGTCGTTTTTGATGGAAAATTGCAATGGAATTCACACGTCGATTATATTATAAGTAAATGTGTTCCACGAATCAACATCATCCGTGCTCTTACCAAAGTTTGGTGGGGAGCTGATCAAAGTACTTTGCTTATGATATATAGACAAATCGTTCGAAGTTTCATCGACTATGGCTCTTTCCTTTTATGCCCATTATCTAACCAACGATCGTATAGGTTGGATAAAGTTCAATTTCAATCTTTACGCATTGCCCTTGGACAAATGCGCTCCTGCCCTACCAACTCCTTACAGATTGAGGCAGCGGATGCTCCATTTATAGTCCGTCGTCTGTATTTAGCAAAAAAGTTCTTCCTTAACCAATATTCCTCTTTATCTCATCCTTTAATTCCAAAACTTATCCGATTGAACAACCTATCCAGAAATTCGTCCTATTGGTCAAACAAAGACCTTCCTCTCCTTTTAGTGGCTTATCGTGTGTTTGCGATAATTCCTGTTTACCAATCTCTTCTGTCCCCTTTCTTCTCCTTTGATTTCTTTTCCCGATACTCGACAATTCCTGTGTTTGTTGATTGTGGACTTAGTAAGGAGGATGCCGATTATGGTCCATTCTTTGTCGGTTCCGCATTCAACAACTACCTAAATTCCACTGTTCCCAATTATACCTACATCTTCACAGACGCCTCAAAGTTGAATGCTGAGTCACGTGTGGGAGTTGCATTACATTGCACCACAAGCGCACATTCTGCCACTTTGAGTATTTCTCAATATTTTTCAATATTCTCAGCAGAATGTGTCGCTATCTTGGAAGCACTCTCATACGTGGAGACCAAAAATATAAGAAGGGCAGCTATAATATCTGACTCATTAAGCTCCCTCTCCCTCCTAAAACAGCATTCCATTTCCCACAAAACTCCACCTCTTATAGTATTGATCAAAAATACCGTACTAAAACTAACGCAGAAACATTTCTGCGTTGCCTTTGTGTGGTGGCCATCACACATTGGTATACGTGGGAACGAATTTGTTGATATGTTGGCTAGGGACGCAGTTCATAATGGCATACTGGACAACTCACCACCATCAACTCAAGATCTTTGGGCTGTCTGCAAAAAAGACATGTTGAATGATTGGAGCGAAACGTGGAGCGCGTCTGAAAAAGGGCGCTACCTATACCAACTACAACCTACTCCAATGTTTGAGACATGGTTCCATAAATGGGATGTGAGCAGGAAAAATATAGCAACAATAAGCCGCCTCAGAACTGGGCACAACAGTTTACCCGCCCATCTACACCGAATACATGTTATTCCTAACACCAGTTGTAGATATGGCTATCACTATTGTGATATCAACCACATCACCTTCGCCTGCCCACTTCTTAATCAACATAGAGCAATGTTATTCAACTCCCTAGCCCGTATAGGTGTTTTAGGTCCATACTATTTTCCCCATCTCCTATCGTTAAACAACTTTGAAGTCCTTTCTGCAATTTGCACCTTCCTTAACAAGACCCAATACAAAATTTAAAACTTTTCTCCTTTTTCGCTTTCTTTTTTTTTTAACTTCCATGTGCATTTTATGTTCCACCTATAAAATTTCTCTAATGTAAACCCATCCGTGGCCCCCAACCTATGTATTTATTGTTATATTTCCTCTGTAGAAAGTCTCGACGGGTCCCGACGACGAATTTCCTTATTAAATTCCTACGTGTCCCTGTGTATACGCATTGGTACGAACCAAAAATATTTTTATTTTTTGTCTTTTCCTTGAAAATTATTTGTTCTTTTTTTTTTTTTTCTCTCTCTTTTTTGAATCTTACACTTAATTTCAAATCTGTTATGTATTTATTGTAATATTTATTGTAATATAATTGTAATCTTTGGGTAATGGCTGTATAGCAAATTTGCTAAAGCCGATTTTAATAAAAAAAAAATATAAAAAAATAAATAAAAATATAACAGTAAAAATAAGTGTTTATTTGTGTTAGCGAAAACGAGCAATATTGTTTTTAATCATCCCAAAAATGTATATTGGAAATAAATGAAAAAACAGCTTTACTTTGTCGACAACAGACATAAAAAAAATTCCACCTTTTTCTTTTATGTCAATTCTAGAAAATTATACCATTTGTATACTCTACTGTTGGTAAAAATTAGTCTGCGGCAAGTAGTCGAATATTTATATTGCGACATTTTCCTTTTTTTATATACATAAAATTTCAAACTGATATACCCGGTATATCATATATACCAGGGCATATTAAGTTTAGTCCCGAGTTTGTAACGGTTGATAATATTGATGGCAGAAAAAAAAAGATGTTCATAAAATGAACTAATTAGTCCATTTTATTATATCTGCTCGTCCGTCCGTCTCTTAAGACGATAACTCCAAAAAGAAAAGATATATCGCGCTGAATTTTGTATGTGTGTTCTGGAGCTAAATAGTAAGGTCAAGGTCGTGAATGGGCAAAATCGGACTAAGTTTGGGCAAAAAGAGCAAAACTGTTTATTTATAAAACCGTAAGAGATAGAATAAAAGTTTAAAGTAACAAAAATGTTCCTTTTTTAAAAATAAACATCTTTTTTTGAAACTTTTTCATAAATTCAGTATATACGGGACAATCTCAATAAGCAATTAACTCTCTTAGTTGTTATTTTCAAATACCAAGGAAATCATTGATGCAATTTGATATAATATTTTAGATACACAGTTTAGAAATGGCAGCTTTAGAAAGCGAATGAAATTAAACCAAGGGTCCAAATTTTTCGAAATAACTTATTTTTTAGTAGTACAAAATTACATAAAACCTATTTTGATAAAATGGAAACCCGACTTTAAAAATCAAATATTCTATAACAAAAAATGCACTAAAAAGTAAAAAAAATAATTGCATATTCTTGTGCCAATTTTAGTTCACCTAAGCAAAAATTTTTAAATATATATGTACAATTATTGTTATTTTTGGAGTCGGTGTCAGCATAGTGAAATTCACATAACTTTTGGACACCGCCTCCAAAAATAACAATAATTGTACATATATATTTAAAAATTTTTGCTTAGGTGAACTAAAATTGGCACAAGAATATGCAATTATTTTTTTTCTTTTTAGTGCATTTGTTGTTATAGAATATTTGATTTTTGATGTCGGGCTTCCATTTTGTCTAATTGGTTTTATTTCTCGCTTTTTAGTGACTTTGAAGTTCTATAACTTATTTTATTTGTCTAAATATTGGTAGACCTACTAAACGACCTACTAACTTTTAGTGCATTTTTTTATAACACATTTTTTTTATGCGTTTTTTTTTTTTTTTTTTAATTTTTAGTGCATTTTTTCATAACAGATTTTCAGTTTTTTTTACATGCATTTTGTTTTTTTTTTTTTGTAATAATTTTTTTTTGCGGTCGGTTTTTTTTTGTAAAAAATTTGTTTGAAGTCGGTTTTTAAAAAATTTTCTTATTTTCTCATGGGACGAATGGGGAACCAAACCCTTTAAAACAAAAGAAAATTCAAAATCGGTTCATAAATGACGGAGTCCTGAGGTGACACACATTAAAAAAAATAAAAAAAAATAAAAAATACAGACGAATTGAGAACCATCCTCCTTTTTGAAGTCGGGTTAAAAATGGAAAAAGCTTTTTCTTGTTTGAAATTGTTTTATCATTATATATTAATTTATATATTCTAAATAGTATTTTTATTTATGACAAAATAAAACGATAACAATAGAGTAGTCAATGGGTTCTATATAATAATTTGACAGAATTAAATCGAAAAGTACGAAAACATGTCTCGTACAATTTGTATTGTGCAAAGAAAAAAAAGGCAATGTATACCTATTTTAAAAATTTTCTCACTTCTAAGAACTCTTTATACCTATATCATATTATTTCATAGCTTTATTGGTTTTATTTTATTTTTATACAGACAGATTACAATGTTGTACACATAGCCACAAAAGTAGCGATCTTTATGAAAAAATTTATAATTGATTTGTGCCTTTGACATTTTATTTTCGAAAAAATTCTTCGGATAAACGCTGTTCATTATAAGTATAATAACAATGTTTAATCGAAATATTTTCACAAACACCGAATGAATAAGGCAGACATCAACTACAAAATTTTGGAAAATAACTTTTGTGGTTCATATCGTACGTACGCAGGCTGTAATGGTCAAGACAGCTATTGCGATACGAAATTTGCTTGAGTACCCTTTTTTACAAGAGAAAAAATACAAACAAATTTTTTCATAAATTATTTGTAATGCTTAGAAACATTAATAATAATAATAATAATAATAATAATAAATTTATTTGGAAAAAGACTTCAACAAAAGTATACAAATTGTCTGACAATACAATTACAAAAGCAAACTATCTGACAATACAATTACAAAAGCAAACTATATGGTGCCATTTCAGCTAAATACCGTTTCAATCCGATTCTAAACCGATTTAGTTCAGCCTCTGATTGGACTTCTTTGGGCAATTGTGAGAATATTTTGAAACCCGTATTTACCGGAGTTCTTTCATAAAAACCAGTCTTGTGAGCGTAGTTATAGCTAACTGCCAATCTTGTGTCATAAACCTTATCTGTATTTTTTTTGAAATAATTATTTTTTTTCATATATACTAACAATTCATATATATAAATACCCAAATAAGTTAGAATTTTGTGTCTTATAAACAGATTCTTGCAGGTACTTGTACTGTTTATCTGAAAGATATTCCTTATAATCCGTTTTTGGGCTATAAATATTCTATTCGAATCGTTGCCTCGTCCCCACATTAAAATACCATATTTAATGTGTGAAAATACATTTGCATAGTAAAAAGATAAAAGCTGTTCGTGATCTAAATATTGTCTTAAAACTCTAATTTGAAAGCAAATGCCGCTTAGCTTTTTGCATAAGTGCGTTATATGTGGGGTAAATTTTAAATTTTGATCTATAATTATACCTAAAAACTTTGTTTGATCAACATATATTAGATCTTTAAGATCCAGGGAAGTTAATGTATGATCAGGTTTTAATTTAAAGTTTATGACACAAGTCTTGTCCAGGTTAACTATAAGCTGATTTTTTTTACACCAGATTTTAAACATTTTGATTATCTGTTCTGCTTCCAACTTTGCATCATCGATGTTTTTGCCGCTCACTAGAAAAGTGACATCATCTGCATACATAATTAATTTGCCTAGCGGTATGTGTTCTTTTAAATCGTTTATGTAGCAGTTGAACAAAAGAGGGCTCAACGTACTTCCCTGTGGTACCCCGATATTTGTAAATTGGGCCTTTGAATGATGGCGATCTATGTCAACAAAAAACTTTCTGTTTTTCAAATAGGAACCTATTAAATCATTTGCTGTACCTCGTACACCCATTCGCATAAGTTTTTTCAGCAAAAATTCGTGATTGACAGTGTCGAAAGCAGAACTAAGATCAAAAAATAATCCCAAAACACATTCTCCATTGTCCAAAAAATTCGCCAAGTCATCATAAAAATCAAATATAGCAGTAGCAGTAGAACGGTTGGCTCTAAAGCCATGCTGGTTGGAATGCAATGTTTGATGTTTATCAAAAAAACTACTTATTCGACTATACATAATTTTTTCTAGAACTTTCGAAAATACTGATAACAAGGAAATAGGTCTGTAATTTTTAATATCTTGCTTATCGTTTTTTTTGAACAATGGTCTAACCTTGGTTTTTTTCAAACAACTTGGAAAAATACCGGTTACAAGAACTTGATTAAAGATAGGACACAATAATTCAGCGATAGTGTGTACACAATATTTTAAGACACAGGTAGGTATTTCGTCCGCTCCGGTAGAGTTTGTGTTCGGTAAGGCAACTATTATTTGAGCTATTTCCTCTATGAGTATTGGATTCATGAACAAGCTTTTATCGACGCTTCGACTTGATATTGTACAGTCTTTATAATAATATGCGTATATCTACCTTTCTCTTTAAAAATAAATGTGATCTCTTACCGTTCTTGAGGTATACATTTTGCCCCCCCCCCCTCTTGTTGGGGGAGGAAAGTTTCGGTATTTAGACTACTCTGGGTGGTTTAAGCTTGAGACCTATCTGCTAACAAAAAATCAACTTTCTAGGGCAGTTAAAAGTACCCTAGAATTTTGATGTTTTATGAGTGAGTGAGCAAGTCAGTCAGTCAGTCAGTCCCCAAAACGAGAATTTTTAGGGTTAAAATCTTGGAAACTATTGAAGTAGTAATGTTGATACTTGATACGTACCGTCACATGGTGGGTCGCAAGTTACGTTTTATATTTGCTTCATAGCTTTTTCGGTTCCTTAGATACAGAGGTCTAAAACCAACCGCATCTAATCCCTCCTGTCAACAAAGTGTTTAAACTTGGTATGACGCACTACCGTACTATGTGAACTGTTGTTAATTTCACAGCGTCATGGGTGGTCTTGACGATTACAGTCTGTATAGAAACTATATGTTCGACCTCAAAACGCAACGTTGAGTGTTCATCGGATGGTTTTGGGGTGTGTAAGTAAGAAACGAAACTTCAATCACTTTTAGGGCGAAATAATTTCATCAAATGTATGATTTAACACGATTTAAATAAAAGCTTAAGAAACTCTAATCCGACTAGGAAAAAAGTATATTGCACATTTTCGGAATCTGTTTGAATTAAAACCTTTCATTTGATACCAAATTCAATACATTTTTGAAATTTTTTTTGTGCAAGCGTATTATGCAATGTATATCCACTATCCACGTTAAATGAAATATGACGTTACATAGTCCATGACACGTGGAACACTAAGACAAAGCGAATGACGTCTCATTCATGAAAATCGGATAAGTAGTTCAGGCGTTACGGTGGATCATACATAAATACAAACATATATAGATTGCAAAAAACATAACCCTTACTTTTTGTTTTGCACTAATCGGGTAAAAAATTACCAACATATTTTTAATCTAAACATTTTCAAATATTTATCTACTTTAAATTATTCTAGTTAAGTACAAAATAAAGAGTACACTAGAACAAAATTCTTTCAAATAAATTTTTTTTTTTCGTACATAACCCTCAGATTCACCCGGATTAAAAATTAATAAAAAGAGTTCGTATTATATTGACAGTAGTTTCTATATGTTAACAAAAATTTTCCAAGATTTAGACTACTTTGTAGTCTATGCATAGACACAAATTCATACACACAAAGTCAATAAAATACATAGTATTGACTGTGGTAAAAGAAAATAAAATACATAAGTACCTACCCGATCAAAAACATAAATGTAAAAAAAGGACGAGTTTCTGGGATATCCTTAATATAATAGTTTCGCCTAACAAAATTAATGAGGCCTTATAACTTTTTAACTAAATTTTTAAAACATACTCAGAGAAAACTTACTAAATAAATTTCAACCTAACTTTTTCTTACATTTAATCAATTTACCCCTCATTAATTTTCTAAGGAAAAATTTATATAACAAAAATCATTTCATTCATTTTCTCACACTAGGTAAATAACTGGGTCGTCTATTCCATATCATCACTTTTTAAGGACAAACAATTATAGAGGACTAAATAATTATATAAGTCCTCATTATTTTCTTAGGCGAAACTAATATATTAACAATATCCGAAAACTCGGCCCTTTTTTACATTTATGTTTTTAATCGGATATCACTCCTTTTTGCAAGGCCTAGAAATACAAAGCCGAACGCCTCGAGCTAAGTAACGGTTATCACGTAACGCTACGCTATATATTTATATGAACCAATTACATAGCTGTATATAACTATATGCATTTACATTGTAAAATTATAAAAACTTAACATCCCGAAATTTTCGATTTCGGGATAGTAATTTCAGGTTTGCACAATTTTTTCTGTGCCTTGAGACCTGACTGTATACCAAATATCAATTTTAAAGTATAAGTACTTTAGAATTTTGATAGGTATATAACAATGAATTGTAGGCGTGGTCGCCTTTTTTCGATTTTTTTATTAAACTAACTTTTTAACTGTTTATTTCTTAACGATGAGCGAAAAGAGGTTTTAATCTTATAATTCCGTAATCTGTCTATACTCGAAAAGTCAGAACTGTAGATTTTTTCGTTCAAAATTTACAAGGGGTCGGAATATTTCCTGTAGATATATTCACTGTCTTGTACGCAGGCCATACGCCCTTAAACTCGACCTGACGCACTGCAGTACTCTACATAAAAAATTTAATGAAAGGAACGGATTTTAATTTTATTACAAAGAATGAATATAGCATAGTTCAGTTAAGGACGTTCATGCGTTTATAACACTTGAAATACAAGTTTGATACAAATAAAGATACAAATTTGAATCTTTGATATTTGGCAAGTTGAATCATGTAATCAATTATGTTTGCTCACAAATTATTATCTGTCATTTAAAAAAGTTATCGAAAGTTACGAACAAAATTGGGGCCAAATTTTATATATCCTTGCCTATATTGATATATAGCGAATATAAAATTAAATTTTTAACATACAGCTTTGAGGAAAAATATGTACATATGTACTTACTTACATGTAACAAGTAAAAAAATCGTTAGGCAGTATACTGCTTCAACTTAGCGAATTTTCTTTAGAATACATAAATCACTTTCTAGCGGTCACAATTTTAGTCTGATCAAAATGAAATGTCGTATATGATTTTAGTAGTTGCAAGGCTAATTAATAAATGACATACGTCAAGGGGAAATGGGGGCATAAAGAAAGGAGAAAACACAAAATAAATAATATCCCTCTTAATATTAGAACAATCGAAAAATGCGTAAGAAATAAAGTTGTCGAAAATAATGTTTTCTACAATTCATCGCCTTATTATTTTTACTCAAACTCTAATGTGTACAGAGATATTGAGGAATTTAATTTTCAATCTTAAACCGTCAATATTTCTGTAAATATTAGTAAACAGAAAAAATGATAAGAAACAAAATTACAATAAAGCTTAGTACCTACAACTTTACTTCTTATAAATTTTTAGCTTTTTCTAATATTAAGGGAGATATGTCAAATTTTGTGTTTCTCCCTCCCTTTAAATCTCTCTTTCCCCTTGTTCGATTTTACCCATTAACGAACTTGTCCTTTTGAATACCAAAAGCACCTCAAATACCAAATTTCATTCCAATCGGATCAGAATTGTGACCGCTAGAGTGATTACAGGCACATATATATATATATATATATATATATATATATATATATATATATATAAATATATATATATGTATATATATATATATATATGTATATATATACTAGGTAGGATCGATAGACATTTGCAAAAATTTTTGAAAAATTTTGAAGTCGGTACGAGACCAATAACTCTATTTCCTTTCAGGAAATTCGCTAATATTAAAAAATTAGAAGCTGTGATAAGTTTTGTTTGAAAGTATTCTTTAAGTAATTTTGTTTGTTTAATTGATTTAAAAAAAAAATGTTTTCGAACATTGGTACAAAGTTATCTACAAATATACTGACACAAGCAGGTTTATTAAAAATGTGAATTTGAATTTGAATTTACGGCAACAAATGTCTTTAAAGTGGATTTTATAGAATTTCGTGAATGGAACAATTATTGCATTTTGTATAATTTTATGAATATACTATATCTAGGTAAAGTAACATCCTTAATTAATAATGAATATTAACAAACCATTGTTGTATTGCTAAAAATTACTCAGAAAAAAATTTCTGTCTTCAAAGAATTGAACAATTTTTGAGAACAGTTAGGCAAGTCGAATTTTTCTAAATTTTATGGTCAGTTTGTGTCTTATACAATCGGTTTTTAGGAAAATGTTTCGAATAAAAGTTGTTCAATATAAATATACTAACAACTCTTTTGAAACATTTTCCCAAAAACCGACTGATTAAGACACAAAATGACTATCTAATTTTGAAAAAAGGACATGCCTTTTGCTATCCATTGTACACTTGGCCACAAAGGTTGATGTCAATTTTTTAAATTTTATAGTTTATTGGTGCCTTATTCATTCGATTTTCGAACAAAATTTTCCAAATACAAGTACTACATTTCTAAAAACAACTTAAATCCGAAGTTTTTTTACGAAAACCGAATCAATAAAGCACATATCAATTATAAAATTTAAAAATAATGGCATCAACATTAGTAGTCCATAGTACATAGAGGTAATATTTATATACACCCTCGTTCATAAAAATTGAATCAGTAGAAACATTCTAAGTGTTATACGTATATTCAGTAATATATACGCTTAAAATGTGATTTACTGGTTCAAATAGATTGAATGGAAGTGTACATTGTATTCACGGTATATACATGTAACAAAAATAATAAATTTAAAACAAAACCCGACCTCATAAAAAATGAACTAATGGTAAATTTTTGCAAATTTTTGAACATTTATTTCAATCCTGTAAATACACTACAAGCTTTATCACTCGTTTCGGATCACGCAGTTTCATTTATTTTAAAATTTGTTTTAATAATATACCCTCAAAGTTTTACAAATTCCATATACATACATCTTTAATACTACTACTTTTACACGTTTGAGCAAAACGAAAGATGTAGATAAAACACATTTCATAAAAGTATATATTTTTTCATAAAAAAAAAATTGTTTTTATTATAATAGTCAGTTCAAAACCAAACCACGTGAAGCAAGAGACGTCAGGCGATGATTCTATGATGGTTATAACGACAATCATAATAATCATTATTATTTTGTTTTCGATTTCTTATAAAAAAAGATAGAACCAACAAATCCGTTCCAAATATATATACATCAACATTTTAAGGGTTCCTTATCTTTTATCTTTTATCTTGTTATTCTCTTAACTAATTTGAGAAAGTAGGCAAACATCAAACGTTGTGGTCTAGTATTCAATTAAAACGGTGAAAAAGGTATATGTCTACTTAAAAGTAAACTACTAACTTAGAAACTTTAACTTATCTCCAGAAGAGAGATTATATCGTGAGGAATGGTATCCTCTGACTCATTATGTATCTTGTTCTAAATGTCTGGCTATGATTTGATATATGTATTATTACTATTCTTCAAGATTGTAATTAATTAGAGAATTTTTATTTTTTTTTTCAGTTATTATTTTTGTTTTTGAAAATGTTTTGAAATGATGAAATTATTATAGTAAAAATTACATATTTTTTAAGTCTAGACTGAAATTGTTAGTGTATATACGCGAAAGCCATGTTGTTTTCGTGATTTTTCTGAGAAAAGCAACTGAATTAATGATCAGTAAATATTCAGACCAACAAAGTAGTGAAGGTCGTAGCTGGTACAAAAAAAAGTGTGTGTGTCAGCTCCGACGCACGATGGAGTGTACTCCTAAAGAACGATTGTCTTTGCCCCATATATATTATCCATACTAAATTAAATATTTAATTATAAGTATAGCTCATACAAATTTATAAAAAATTACACTAATAATTAAATGTCCAATAAATAGAAAGCACATGTTCATATGTACAATATATATCATATTAATACATGAATTATAACCTATCTAGCACCCACGTTTTTATCGGATGTTCCGGCACTATTATCTACACCAGTTTCTTCCGTAGTTTATATAATTTTCACTTCAACTAAATCTGAATATAATTATCAATATTAATAATCCACAATAATAATATTAATTATCGAAACTTTAAAATATTTATATAAATAAACTACACTAATAATTAAATGTCTAATAAGTAGAAAGCACATTATGTATCTTATTATGAACAATATATTCTATATTAATACTGACTGACTGAGTGCAGTAAAAGACGTACACAGCATAACCTGTGTACGACTCTTATATAGCGAGACATGAACCTGACTAACTGACTGACTGACTGAAAAATCGTAACGAGGTCATTCTATCACGATATTTTACTTTCCATATTTTTTCAATACCGAGCGCTTATATGTAAAATCGATTCTTAAGGAATAAATTCCAAAAAAACAGGTAAAAACATGCTTATAGATATAAAACGAAAATGCCTGAATTGGAGAGAAACAGGAATTCAATATGCTAATCTGGATCATTCTGCAATACAGCGATAAGTTGTGGAAGATCTTCCTCGCTCAGTGTTACCACCACCGGTTGTTCTAGTATTTTATTTCTAACACTTGAAATTATTATAAACTTAACAATGAGCTATGTAAGTAACACTGAGTGAGTGATGTGTTAAGAGTATCGTAAGGAGAGCGCTAGGTGAGACAGATTGTTTCGGATTATCAGATTTTGGCGTTGCAAGTTCCTGTCACCTCTACGCGTAGCACTGGATTTAAAAAAAAACATATAAGGATGAGTGACATAAAATAACGCCCGAAAATGCGGAAAAAAAACAAACGAGGCGTAACTGTATCTATTCTTGAACGTCGTGAATTTATAAAAGACGATTATTTATAATTTACCTGTATGACGACAAAAATATTTTTCTATATATTTGCACAGATAATAACGTTTTTTTCCCAGTATGCAATTAATGATTAAATCTAATTAGGAAAATTTTGTTTTCATAAGTTTTTTTTTTATAGCTACAGATATTATATAGAAATTTTCCACGTTAATGTATACCTCCCTCACTACGTGTATATAAGTAATAATATTAATATACAGAACATCGAATTAATACCTATATCCCGGGGGATTTGAATTCAAGTAGATGTGTCCATTAAGATAAATTATTGAAATTGTACGTGATTTAGCTATACGTTTAAGTTTATATATAGTCAGTGTTTTGTAAAAATTAAATAATCTATATGGATTTATATGTTTTGTTATCAGAGTTAGAAATTTACTTACATTTATTTAGATTTATACTGAGAAACTTATATAAAGATTATTAAAATAATCAAAGAAAACTCGCACGAAATTGGCAACGTGAAACATATCTCGGAATAAATTTCGATTTTTTGCCCCAATTTCCTCGATCAAAATTTCCTAGATCACATTTGGTGCAGACCGTCACCAAATTAGCAACAACTAACATCTCTTCGGAGAATAATTACAATTAGCTAATTCATACTGATGATGACTACTTTGTAGTCGAAATACGAAAAATCCTATTTCGAAAAATCCTCGAGTTCTCTTTAATATTATTTATAACATATCTTTGACTTCATATCCCAGGGATAGTTACGATTAGCTAATTCATACTGATGATGACTACCTCGTAGTCGAAATACGTATTTATAAAATACAAATAATTGTTCAAGGAATTAGGGCAAAATTTGAAATTTAATTTTGTTCCCAGTATAAGCATAAACTGTCCATAAAAAGAAGAGGTGTACATTTTTTGTTAGAGTCCATACATATGGTGGGGTACCACATAACATGACAGCTGATCAGAAAAAATAAGAGGTTCGCAGTTAAAGATTGTGTGACTGGATGTTTCCTCTTTCTCGCCACACAATATGCACATAATGAATCCATTATGGAGTCCCATTGTGTACAGATACTTCTGCAGCGGACAATGCCCGGTGATAGGTCCATTATTATACTTGCCGAAAATTGTACAGAAAAATTTTCATCCATTTAAATGCTTTCCAAAGAGCACACAGGTTACTAGTTTCTACTTAATATTTACGAATTATATTCGCATAAAAAATCTTATAAATATTCTTTTCAACGGCCTGGTGAGTTTAGTCCGGACCAACCCGTTAAAAATAAGAATACAAATATTTTTAAATGAGTAATCCACAACTGAAAAATATATTAATTTATATATTTAATTTCATATATTTAATTTATGAATCATCATTTCTTCTTTTCAAACTTAAATATAAAAAAAAAGGAGTCTACATATCGAAGTAAAATCCAAAAGTTTTATTTGAGAGAGTAATTTTGATCGTGTGAAATTAATTAATCAGTATAAATTTAAATTACATAAATTCATCACAAGTAAGGTTCGTTCTCTCTCAATTAATAACACTTGTTACAAACGCTTCAAATACCGATCATCACGTCACCATTAAGTATGTATACAACCACCCATCAACCTAATTGCAATGATTACTTCATGTACAAAATATTCACACAAGAGTTTGTTGAGGTGATAAATACATCCTTAACTATCCTAAAAGTTGCACACACTATAATCGTACGGTACACCTAGATTATAGAGATTCTCTGGTGACTGATATCACTCGATCTTTTTAATTTGAGAATAAGAGTTGAACAGGAAAGAGAAATAGCATACAAGATAGTGAACTAACATAAAGTTTTTATACCTTTTGAGACATTAAGAAGTATTGATTGCTACTAGCAGAAGTCGAAAAAATATGTTCTTGCAACTTCAACAAATGTTAAAATCTACTTTTTTGAAGTTTATATGCAAAAGAAGTCCATCGAATTTTCTCTGAGGAAGGAACTATAAAATTGAGTCAGGGTGAAGAAAGATGCTTTTCAAAAACATAAAGCTGCACCTACAACATGTTTTATTTTATGCTGCACAAATTACCGTAAACTAACGAAAGTAGCTTACATTTTTGAAATAATCTTTCCGATAAAAAATTGTTTGCATTTCAATGAGGAATAATTTTTAATATAAAATATTTCTTTACCCTTAAATTTTTGTTATAAAATGTAGAGCTAAATGTAAATGATCTGTAAATTAATTTCAGATCTAGTAGATTCAAAAAGTTTGAAATAGACATTTCAACTCGTTCAGAAAAACACAATTTTTTTCAAATATATATATATTCACCTATCTCATCCAATTTTCACGAAATATCTGATAATTCTCCGTAAGAGCCACAGATGAAAGGATTTTAAATCAAATCCGGCATGATATATCGAAGATACAGATTTATATCTCAAAAATGGAAAGTTTCCCTAAAGCATTTCTATTATTTGAAACAACAAGTAGGATTGGCTACCGCAAAAAACGTTGCCCAACGAGTTGAAACTTTCAGAAAGTATAGTACATGCGGCATTCAATCACTTGTCTAGGCTGCCCTGTGAGAGCCTGATCCGCCAGGGGGTTGCTTTTATCGCACATAACTTTCTTGTCTATTATAATTATGAGAAAAATACATCAGCACTTTTCATAAAATTTTAAATCCAACAACTTATGAAAAATATTTTTCATATCGATTACTTTTTTGAGAAATGAAATATATATATATATATATATATATATATATATATATATATATATATATATATATTTTGTTGTATTGAAAATTATTGAGAATAATTTTTCTGGATCCAACACACATTTTACTTATAAAATAGAAATATATTACGAAAAATATTAAAGAGAAAATATTTTTCTCCTTGGAAAAAAAGGAGTTTTTTTGTTCTGAATTGCCAGAAAATTAAAAATCAATTCTGAATTTTTTTCCTTTCGAACGAAGATTTTTTTTTGTCAAAAGTCAAAACAATTATGAAATCAGATATAATTTACTTTATAAAGAAAAGTAATAAATAATCAAATCTTAATCAGATCAAAAATTATATCGATAATTTGGAAATACAATATATATATATATATAACATATATATATATATATATATATATATATATATATATATATATATATATATATATATATATATATATATATATATATATATATATATATATATATATATATTGATGAAATACATGCACAAATAAATAATTTTTGTATAAACAAGCATGCAAGCATGAGTAAGTAAACGAAATAAGCTAGCATACAGTAATCTATGTATTGTAAAATTGTGCATAAATTTTGAATTCGCACTGGTCGTGTGCATTAAGTGGACAGTTAAATATCGAACAAGAGGAGTGTCATTCTGGTTCGATCCTTGACGGAGAATTATAATTTTAAATTAGTTTTATAAATTATCTTATCAGAAACCTCCATGCAAAAATATATTTTCTAAAAAAATATTTTTTCAAAACATCAACAACTGTGTTCTAGAAAGACCCATGGCAGGTATAAAAAGGCGCGACCAGTGTTAATTAAAATCCGTTTATAATTGACTGTTGTTCGATTCAGATCGATCGAGTTAAAAATTAACATTCGTGTGATATTGTATTAATCAAGATAAAGTTAAAGTTGGCATTTGTACGATTAGTTTAAAGTTTGAAAATTGACATTGCATTGTAAAGCAAATAAAATCAGGTTTTTTTTTCTTAAAAATTTTGTTTAATTTAATTTTCATTTTCTTAAAAAAAACGTGCGTGTCGTTTCAGTAAAAAAAATATTTAGTAAAACTTTTATATATCTTGTTGTTGTCGAGTATCGGAATCTGTTGCAGGTTCGGGCAGCGCTCCTTTTGAGGGGTAAAGAGAGCCAAGATACCGCGACAATATATATATATATATATATATATATATATATATATATATATATATATATATATATATATATATATATTTATATATATAGGCAATAATGCTATTAGTTTGTTGTTAATAGTTATAAGATCTACTAAGCGAAGTAGTGGAGAATCGACTAGTATATTTGGGATATTTTACACATGTAACTTTTCAGGCAACTACTCATAACGCATATCGTGGTGAGCGAGCTCAGAAGTATTTTTTGATGAAACTATGCAGTTGTATTCTATTTCGATGCAATTTAATATGTAACTTCAAATGTAAGAATAGGGTGATTGGTTTACTTCCTTGTGATTGTTATACTATGATCATGTGACTGAAGTGGTTGACAAAGAAAGAAATATTTAGCAAGACGAGAATTATAAGCTATTTACAAAACATGTATTTGATATATTTCTGCATTTACAAAGAGATATAAGTCTCGTTATATCACATACATTTATTGCGATTGAAAACTTTCGTCAAAACTTTCACGTTTAAAAACGGGCATAGATATGAAAAATGTTTGATACAAAAAGTTGTTGGATATATAATTTTATGGAAAAATTCTTCATGTATTTTTCTCGTAATTATGACAGAAAAAAAATTCTGTGCGATCGATCAAATATTTGGGAATGGGGCAACTCTTTGTCAGGTAAGGGTTGGGGAACCTCCTGACGAGGAATGGCCCCCGCTTGGACTAAATGCTTTATTTAAATTATAAATTCGATTTTTTAGTACACGGTACTAAAATATACAAAACCAGTTTATCTTCATGGTATTTTCGTTTAAATAAACTAACGAATGTATATTACCCACATACATACAACACCCTCTTACACACTCTAGGGTATCACATACTTGAATAGGATTGTAAATTTACCCGTAATTGGTGCATGTTTTCTATCATAGATACAGTTTATATCTGACTGTAATAGCGGCAGCAGCAGTGTGGTTGTATTAATTCTCTCATAGAATTACACATGATATCATTAATTTGATTTACAATTTAGTAATGATGTATTACTGTCTAATGACTACAATGCACACGATACGATATCTTCTTCTACATGGTATTATACATGTCTACAGCGAGTTTGTCAAATATTGAGTATATTGTGGGATGGATGAATAGTTGGATGATTATCCATTCATCATCTCGTTAATCGATTGAACCTCATTGTGAAAAACAAGTGAAATTAACATCATTAACATGAAATTAAATTTCATGTTAATTTCATTAACATGAAATTAACTGAGTTACTTACTTAAATACCCGTATTATACTGGGTTTCTGAAAAAGTTTCAAACTAAATATATTTATTTTTAAAAACGAACCATTTTTTGTTTTCAAATTTTTGCTCTATTTCTTATACGGTTTCAAAGATGGATCCCTCCTGGTAGAGAAAAACACGATCCGATTTTGTCTATTCACGAACTTATACCTTACATTTTCCCACACAAAATATCAGCTCGTTATCACTTTCGTTTTTGAGTTATTGTGCCTACGCACAGACTGACAGATAAGCGGAAAGACATGCGGAAATGAACTTATTAAGTCATTCATTTAACACGAAAAATATTTTTTTCGATTAATTTTTTCAACCTTAAATTAATAACGGGTAAAAACAAATAACGGGTAAAAACAAATATACAGGTTGAATTGAGTACCTCCTTCTTTCGTCGGTAAATAAAATGATATCAAGTCGTGATGTTGGTTTGATTCTAAGTGCGGCACATGAAGTCGAACACGATCAGCTTCCCAGTATGATATTAAAATAAATATAAATAATGATTGTTAATACTGGTCTAAAAGTCTAAATTTTTCGGATACTCTTATGATTACTGATCTCCCCTAACGAAATACTTTAATACTGATTATTCATTGATTTATGACTATAATAGAAGAAATAATAGTTTAAAAAACTAAAAAACACGCCTTTGTAGCTAGCCGAACTAAAAAGTAGAAAATAATTATTATCAACAAAATAATTAATTTGATTGTAAAAAAACGTGGAGTGTTTACCTTAATATCAAATTATAGTAAAAAGCACCCCACGCTTTTTTACAATCAAATTAATTATTTTGTTAATAAAAATTATTTTGTACTTTTCAGTTCGGCTAGTTATAAAAGCGTCTTTTTTAGTTTTTTTAAACTCTTATTTATTTTTTATTTTTTAATCTTGACGCGAACTTTTGGATTTAAATTTGCAATCTTAAAACGTCAATATCTCTGTAAATATTAGAGAAACAAAATAATGATAAAGAACTTAAGTATAGTAAAACTAATTTTCTGCAACTTTACTTCTTATGTGTTTTTCGATTTTTTCAATATTAAGAGAGATATATCCAATTTTGTGTTTTCTTGTTTCCTCCTCCCTCTAAATCCCCCTTTCCCCTTGTCGATTCCGGTCATGGATACCATTATAATGCATTGTCATCCAAACTACATATATATGCATACAAAATTTCATTTTGATATGACAATTAGAAGTAGGTTAAAGTTGACTTCAAAGATTCCGTTACTTCGATACATAGAAACATATACCTACATACCAAGTTAATAAAAGAGTATTAAAAATATGAGATTTTTTTAAATAAAACTCCATCAAATGTTTTGAAATTTGTATATGTTTAGAGCTTTCTAGAAATGTTTAAAAAAATTGTTAAATCTTCTTTTATGCTTATTTTTTTTAAATTTAAACAAAAGTATTCGACACATATACTATACAAGTGAATTTATCAGAGAAAGAAATCATAATAATAATAATATTCTTTATTCTTAATAAAAATTGGGTACAAAGTACATAAAATGCGCATATTTAATCATTATTCATCAAATTCCCTTAAATTAAAAAAATTTTGCTCTAGTCAAATTTGTTCAAGTTTTTCTTAAAAATATGTGGGCTTGAATGTTTTATTTTCTTTGGAATTCTATTATAGATACGAATGCTCATGTTGAGAACTCCGCTATCTATATAATTTTTGGTGGTTTGCATACCCATCATGTTTTGTTTATTACGTGTGGCATATGAGTGGTCGAGGTGATGATTTTCGTACAGATTCATGTTGTTTGCCACGAAAAGAGCATTCTCTAGGATGAACACATCTACGGCAGTCAGGACTCCTAATTTCTTGAAGATAGGCTTAGCATGACCGTTCAGTTTAGAAATTGCTATCATTCTAACACATCTCTTTTGAATTTTTAATATTTTGTCGATGGCTGTGGAATTTCCCCAGAACAATATTCCATATTTTATGCTAGAGTGTATATGGGCATAATATACTTGTAGCAATATATTTGTAGTTACTACATCCTTTATCTTGTAGAGCATATAGCTCAGTTTTGAAAGTTTTTTCGAGAGGTATTCTATGTGCACCCCATTATTTCTATCAATATACAGCCCTAGAAATCTTACATGGTCTGATGTATGAATTAACCTATTGCCTATTGCAACATATGAGTTTTTTCCAAATTGAGTTTTAATGAGTTTTCTTCAAACCATTTATTCAAGAATGTGAAAGTTTCTACGATATGTGATCTAAGATTTTCTTCATTTTTGTCATGAAAAAACACTGATGTATCATCAGCGAATAAAATAATTTTGTTGTTTATTTTTGAAGGAAGATCGTTTATGTATAACAGAAACAGCAACGGGCCCAACACAGACCCTTGAGGTACGCCCCTAATAAGAGGTTTAAATTTTGATACCATTTCGGGTTCCTTGTTGTTTTCCATGCAGACTACTTTTTTTAAATATTATACGTTGAATGCTACTTATAAAACTTCTCCCTACTGAAAAGTAAACAACAGATCAAATCTTATGGAAACTGTTTGTAAAATGGAAATAGAATTTGTAATCTAAAAAAAACATACTTGATTATTGAACTAAATTAACATAAATATTGAAATCTGCAATTTTTTACAAACATATACATACAAAAATGCTATATAGTATATAGTTTTGTATACGCCACCTCAAAGAAACGCATTACTTTAGACAAGATATTACACTACACCATAAATGAGACTGAGATCCACTCAGTTCGCTAACAGATAATCAGCAAAAAGTAAAACACAAAATGTTAACATATAATATAAGTAAAACAAAATTTTATTTAGCTTCGACTCTTTATATTTTTTTGATAGTTGTTGACGATCGTTTCAATTTGTATTGTTATTTTCAAAACAGTATAATAATTCAAATTAGTCGAAAGTCATACATAAATATTATATTCTTGCATAATAATACAGTTTGAACGTGAGCATATTAGGTAAATGTCAAATTAAATGGATGCTACTCACCTCCATTATTTCTTCTGGATAGTCAGACGAATTGGGTTCGATCTCTGGCTAAGATGTGTATAATTTTTCAAATCAAACATTGATGTCAAAGGAATGTTACAAAATATTTAATCCTACGATACTTTACAAACACTATGTCACGAAAATATATTTAATCCTTTAGTTATACAAATGTTTCAGGTATTTACAGACAAGTGAAATGGAAAAACAATTTTATTATATTCAGAACATTAAATTCGTTCAATCGTACTTTCTTTACTCGGTCGATAATGTACAAAAAAGAAAATAATCACATTATATGGCTTTGTAAGCGTATTCGCATGAACAATCATAGGAAACAATAAAACAAGCATCTTGAATGTTAAATTGATAGATAGTCAATTTCAGTCGATTGTACTAAAGTAAAAAAATTTTAAACAAATATCTGTGTATTAAATAATAAAACTCGCTCTGCTCGCAAGGGTCCCCCTCTTGACCCCTTAGCGCCACGTTACAGAAAATAACATTACATGAATTGTAAAAAAAAAAGGTAAGAAAAATACTTACCAAAAAGTACTAACTACTAGAAAATTAAATAAAAACTTAATAAAAATGCCATTTGCCCCTTTTGCCATTCGCCGAAAGTCAATGGTTGACGTTGTCCGACTTTCTAGCATGCTCCATCTTTCTAGTATGTATAGAACTGAAAATCGTAATTTTGGGGGCTGTTTTTCCGATTTGTCAAAGGGTTGCAATGGAAAAATTGAAGTTTTTAGAATATTCTCCTTAATTTGTAGCTAATTAGCGTCGAACGCAAAAAACCGTACCTTTCTAGCATGCATAGAAGAATAGGGATGGTTTTAGGAGTGTTTTTTGCAATTGCGAAGAGTATCGAAATTTATGTCTTTGAAATAGTTCTGTTATTTCGAATCTTTTGCACGTCGAAGGAAAAAACCGATCTTTCTTACATGAATAGAAGTGCAATTTTAAGGGTGATTTTCCCTTTTTTTGGGGATTGTGATGTAGGTAATTAAATTTTTCAAAGTATTCTGTTAATTTGAATTTATTTCGGATTGATTGGTGAAAATTCTATCTTTCTAGCATGTATAGAACTGAAAAACGTTGCAATGAAAAAATTGAAATTTTCCGATTGTTCCCGACGGGTTCAAGCAATTTCGCGTCGAATGCAAAATGCCGCATCTTTCAAGCATGTCTAGAAATGTCTTAGAATTTGTATACATGAGTGTGTCAGTCAGCTTCACTTAGGGCTATATATTATATGTAGATAATCTAAAAATTGTTTTTTTATTCAAAGTGTAAAAAGAAGGGTAATGGGTAAAAATTTGTGTCCTCTTTTCGTTTTATGTCGAAAATTGTAACCAATGTTACACACTATTTAACAAGCAAATAATATTTTTGTGAAAGATCGGCAATTGTCAAAAATAATGATATAATAAATCTAATAAATTTTTCAAAGGTTCGATCTCTGTAGATTGTAGCAATTTCCAATATTAAAACGAATAAATTATTAATCTGAAATGGGTTTCTAATTAATAAAATATTTTACGTTTTACTCGTTCATATTAAATGCTAATGGTATACAAATCATTTAGGAATTTCGACGTATAAAATTCAAACTATTTATATTTAAATTTATTATGAATGTTATTTGAAAAATATAGAAAGAAATTTTTATCTGCTTATTTTCGTGGTAGCCAAAATATAAATAAAATTGTTTGTATACTATTTAATTTAAATTATCTGAATGACGGGATGAAGAAAAAATGTTTTTTTAGCCTGGCTAATCTCACACAGGGCGGAAAGAGAAATTCCCCTTTCAGACTTGAAAGTGACCAAAGCAAGTGACAGCCTAAAATTTCTGAGGGTTTAGTGCCAGCTTTTCACTAGGACGCTACGCTAATAGTTTTTAAACAGGTTAATGCAATACTCTGAGTGGCAAATATGGGAGAGGTGGTGAGTTGCACCGATAGCCAGGCTGTGCTTTATATGTGCTCAGATATCCAGGCTGCGTTAAAAAGCACTTTTCTCCACTAAAATCACATCTTCTCCGGTTCTCGAATACACAGAATCAATGGAGAGATTGGCAAGGACAAAATAAGTCACCTTGATGTGAGTACCTGGACACTGAGAGGTTGAAGAAACGGTCGACGAGCTCATATGTCAAGAGCCGCACTCCCAGGCTAACCAGAACCTTATCTTAGAATAACTAAGAGACAGTCTACCTCTGCCGAACGAAAGAGCGGATAAGTCTATGAATAGGAAATGGAAAGCTGCAGCCAGCCCAAACAAATGATAGCTGAGTTTAATGCCGCAAAGTCTACCTGTTTCATTGGAAAAAACCAAAAAGGGGGTATGAGGGGGTGGGTTTCTTAAGGGTCAGTAAAAAAAGCCTAGAAAGACCTATACTACTACTACTTCTACTACTACTACTACTAACCTAAAACATCTAGTTTTACTGTGGTGACATTTTCAGGCTAATGGTTTAACATTAGTAGCTAAGTGAACAGTCAAGCCAGGAATATCATGTGTATTTTTCCACTTTTAGTATGAAATTGAAGCACTTTTGAGAAAGTTTGAGAAATGCATATTTGGTCAAATCTCTCCGTTGTAATGACTTAAATCAATTGAGCCATTTCCACGGAACTAAAACTATTAAAATTAGAAACATAAAATTTAATATATGCATCCTCCAAGAAGAAATTTTTAGAAATTAACTATTTAAAATTTTGTTTTTATTATTATTGTTTCCCTAATAGTATTGTGTCATTCTATAGAATACTTGCCTGTTAAATAGTAACGCTAAAAAATCGTGGGCAATGGCAGTTATAGTATACTATACATAGTGTAGGTGCTTGAATAAAATGCCAAATAGATCGTAGAACGGCAAATTAAGTGATCCATGAACTTTTGTATTTAGTTAACTATTGTATTCAATATCTAGCCGCCTGTGTAATGCCAATACATGCGTCCTTAAGTTACACCTCGTAACTACCAACAAAATTGATTTGATTATTAAATAATGATACTTAAAATATATATTTAGGCGCATATATATACGCCAGTCTTGAGAAAGTGCTTGAGCTTACCTTCATGAAGATCGTCTTATTGGTTTTAAGGCATGATGAATTCATAGATATACATTAAGATCATCTTCGGTAAGACGATGGTTTCAAGCATGATCTTATTCAATTTAAGATTAGCTATTGTGAGACGAATCTTGAGATCATCTTAATTTTTGTTCATCAATTTCCGTAATAATTATCATCCGATGATCTTATTTGCTGAGAAATGTATCATATTATTGTCAGTAATACTGAATATTATTCTACAAATGTAAATGTAAACAAACATAAGACCGCACGTAAAAGTAGCGAGCTAAAAAAATTGTTTCTAAAATAATAAATAAGAAAAATATGACACGCAAAATTAAAAATTAAACTTCTGTAGAAAAAAGTATTTTCTTCAAATTTTAAAGAAATACTCTCATGTGATAGTAATTTATAATCACCTAGCAAATACCTAGAAATTAGCAAATGCATAAAATCGCAAACATAATTGAAGCACTGGTAAAATACGTAATCCGGGACGATTGACATTAGTTAGATTATGTTTTCTATTAGTGGTAATATTCCAAATTTAATACAGATTTTTGTCTAATCTAAATCTTTTTTTGAATTTGATGTCTGAATAAAAAAAAAGAATCTTGTATATCTCGTATGTAGCGTTCAGGAATACGTATAATTATGTCTTTATCGTCAGAATCAAAATCGATATCAATATTACTGTCAATATTGATATTATTAAATTCAAAACAATCATTATCGTCACTACTTTTTTAACTGCAAAGTTATTAAGGTTGTCTTAAGTCTTAAAGAAAGCATAAATAAGGTTTATAATAAGCCTTATTTTATTTTGAACTCATCAAAAGTTTTAAATTCTCAATATGGCACTTTAAATATCGATGACTATATTTATCCAACCATACATATCTTAGCTAAAACAAAAATTTTGAAGCTTAAGATTATGCTTAAGGGGAACTTACGCTTAAGACCCGACTATGAATATGGTTCTTTACGTCCACAAATTTGTATTTAATTCATGATTCTTTTCAAATCAGGTTTTAAATCGAATATGCAGGGATATATTGATATATTACAACACTATCAAGGAGCTGTTAGTTGTTTATCAGTGAGTGTTAATACAAAAAGATAGCAAACAAATTGTCTTAAACATGTTTTGATAAAGCTCGGATAGAACTTAGTTGATACAACATGAACTCATAACAACAATATCATAATATAAAATAATAAAATAACGCTTTGTCATTGTTAAAACGATCAATACATACTTACTTACAACTTAATTAATCCCAACTTCGTTATTAAATCGATCGAAAGTAATTTATGTGGTTTCAGTAGGCGGGAAATTAAAAATATAATAAAATATAAAATAAAAAGTCACAATTTTTTCACGATAATTCTAAATTAATTTTTAATTGACTTTTCTATAATAATATAACAACGATATATATATATATATATGTATAATATTAAAATATTATTATAAAAAAATTGTATTTAGGGCATGAAAAGTCATAGACTATTGTATTTCGTGTTGAATTATTCTTCATAGATAATAGTAAAGCATATAGTAATACTAATAATAAAAATAAAAATAATAATATAATATTTTCTATCTTTTGATGTATACAAATATTGTATATATTACTATCTTTTTTTAAATATTATACTTGGATAGTATAAATGTTATATTTCATTTTATGAAAAAACTTTTTTATAACAATACTTGTGGCTTTTTAGTATTCCGTATAGTTTCGATGATTCAACAACGATGGGGTCAAAATTTAGTGGAATAATTCTTTTGCTCATATTTAAATAAAATTTATAGTTTTAAATTTTATTTATTTATATTATTGTATTGTCATCGGCTTCTAATACATCTGCTAAATTTCAGATTGTTCAAACGTTCGAAAGTGGGTGATAGAGATATATACAGGTCAAGCTAATAAAAGCATGTTAAAAAAACTTTATATAATTTATTTTAAATTTTAAATCGTATATCTGGTTTACAATACGAACAAACTGGCATTTTTAGATTAAATTATGCCAAATGTTTGTAGGAAATCAAAAATTGGTAATTTCCTGGAATTCACATATTACCAGGGAGATACAAAGGTTTGATGGTATAGTAATATTTTTTCTACTATAATACATTACTATCATATATCTCCCATTTTTTCCTGCATTGCACATAACTTTGATATGGTTTTCAATTTCAAATACATTTTATTTGAAATTATAGAGTATAATTATGGTATAATTCAGCTTATAGAAGCGGCTTCGTTTGCGATTTATTGTTATATCTCCCGTTTCCGTTATTTTTAGCTAAAAAAACCAATATATTTTCCCACCGCTTCCACTATTTTAAATATTAACGCTTCCACTACTTCCATCAAGTTTTTATTTCAACAAATATTGTTCATTTTGAACTCTTACTACTTTGACTAACTCTTACTAAGTTGATTTTCATGGATATCACAAACATAAATATTATTATTGTATTACTACTACAATTCACACATTATACTCTTTTTATCAAGCCTCATCTAATACAGATATATTGTTAATGACGTATATCGAAGCTATAATGCAGAAAAAGAAATACGACAGTTTTTTCCATAACATGTTTACATAACTGAAGGAACATATAATTGTAATTAACAGGCCAATGTAAGTCGTATTCTTCCTTAGCAAATTGATACCGAATGAGGCTATACAAGTTGAAATGCCTCAACAGGCACCAGGTGGTTTAGCATAATTGTAATTTGTTCAATTGTAATTTGTTAAAGCCTTCGTTCATTCACAAACAGATTACAACAAAAAACCGGAAACGTGTCGATAGCTAGGATCAAATTATTGTATTGAAAATTATTGAGAATAATTTTTTTGGACCCAACACATATTTAAAGTATATATAGTAAAATATTTAAAATGGAAATATGTTTCGCCTAGGAGAAAGGAGTTTTTTTTTATATAATTGCAAAAATAGATAATAATAAGATCTAGTTTGATTTTTTTTTCTTTCTTATCTTTAAAAGTTTTTGTTTTAAATCAAATAATTGCAAAGAAATTACATTTTGATTTTAAATTACATTCTTACAAAGAAAAGATTTTTTGAATAAAATCAATCTAAATTGAAGAAATTTAAATCAAAAAAATTGAAGAAAATCAAATATAATTTATTTTCAAGTATGATTTTGTCAAACATGTTAAATTTTGTAAATAAGAATTTTGGTAAATAACATCTATAGAAGTAGGCCTGCTTACTTATGTTACACTTTTATATATATGTAGATGTTGAATTGGTAAACTTTACTAATTATTTGTTATTAACATCTATCACAAAATATGTTTTGAAAAAAAACTGTGGTTTTTTTGATTCGTTTGAACACGTTTTTGTCTTGGCATTATATAAAGGCGCAGTTTTACCAATTCATTATTCAGTTCTAAATGAACAGTTATAAAGTTCAAAATTGACATTGTATCAATTAAGATCGAGTTGAAATTTGACATTCGTTCAGTTTAAAATTACCACTGTTCTACTAAACAGAGATAAAAGACTCAATAATTAATTAATTGTGGAAATAAAAGAAAAATTATTAAACTCTTTTCTCTACTCAAAATCTTTTTTTTTATTCAAATCAAATCATCTAGGTTTGGGTATCATAGAGTTTTTGTTTTATTTAATTTTCATTTAAAGTGCATTTTGTCCAATTGCCTAATATTTAGTAAACCTTTACTAATACTTGCGTTTTTTGTGCGTCGAGCGTTCCTTTTGAAGGCTAAAGAGAGCCAAGATACCGCGACAAAATCGAAGAATTTAACACCGAAATAGCCGCATACATGTCTCGCACTCAACCGATTTAATTTTATATACACAGGCATAATTTATATCCATAAATGGTGGTAAAACTCTTAAAAAGAAGAACGAACTATGAAAGATGATGAAGATGATAGAACAGTCTTGGTATTATTTTACTATACACTCAGTCATATACATATAGAGACTGCATACGAGGTCGATTTGTTTCTGTTACTGTGGGTACAAAAGATACAGAATACAAAAGATGAACAAGGAAAACGATAGAACAAGAAAATGGGTATAATTTTTTTTCTCTTACATGTAAATTTAAGTATGTGAACGTTTTTGTTGTATGTTTTATTAAAACATATGTATTATGGTGAATAAATTTATTTTTTCTCTCTAAAAGAGCCAGCCCTTTATTTTAACTGTATTCGATGAAGGTATATGGTTATTATATACTTGAATTGTATATTTTTAAATGTCATTTTTTTATACCCGGTATATGTAATATATGCAAGAGTGTATTCAGTTTAGTGGGTTCAGTTATACTAAGTTGAAAATATTGATCGCAGAAAAAAGTTTTTGGTATAGGTATTCATAAAATGGCCTAATAAGTCCATTAACGAACTTGTATATATTTTATACGCATCCGATATTAAAAGTATATATAAATACGGGTTATTTAAATAAATGTGTTTTATTCGTGACTCGACTTTACGTCGCAAGAAGTATGCAGTCTACACTAGGGATGTTGCGGATATTCGCATCCGCAACTGCAATTGCAGAAGTTCCGCATTCATTTTAGCTTCCACATTCGCATCCGCAATAATTAAAGCTCTTTGCGGTAATTTTGCATGATGTGGATGCTGCTTGTTATTAAATAAATCACAACGTGTTTAGACGTGTTATTATATGGATGTTTTTTTATTAATGTCAACAATTTATATTATTGTTTGAGTGTTCTTTCTTGAATATCGATTTGACAAGTGAATCAATAACACCACCACCGATTCAAAGTGTGATTTAGTCTTATTTTAAACTAGACGAGCAGGACCGAGATAAATCATAGTGTAAAATATGCAATAAAATATATTCTCGCAAGGACACTACAACCCCGTCGTTGAGCCTTAGCGCGGGAGCCTGAGCCTTGAAGATCGGCCTTAGTGCGGGATTAATCTATGAACGTTTGCGAAATAGGATGGAACCTGAAAAGGCAGCGACATTGCTTTTTATTGAATATAATGCACCAAATTTTAAATTTTCATACCAATATTTGTTTATAATATAAAGATTATTAAAAACTATTACCATCTTTTTCCTTTATTCATGTACTTAAATTAAGTTTCTCTTTAAAAAACTTGACATATAAATCCACATCCGCGGATGTGATCCTTAAAATAACCGCATCCGCGGATGTCAAAAGTTTCGCATCCGCAACATCCCTAGTCTACATAATAAACTCATCTTCCGTTAATTAAATAATAATTTCAACATAATTTCCTATATTTATACGATATATATTGATTTGTCTTTATGGCAATATTTATATTTTCCAATGTTTTCGCTTTCATTGTTAACAAGCCAAAAAAACTATTTAACTTGAATTTAATTTAATTTAACTGAAATCTGAAATAAAATTTATAATAATATATTTTTGACATTTTATTGTAGAAGTCTAACGAAAAATTGTTTAAGTTTGTAAACTCTAACATTGTGTTATTTTTGCGTGTGAGTCATTATTACGTGACTATAAATAAAAGCTTGGTGTGCTCACAAACCCAAACGCTCCAAAATTATATTATATTTGAATATTGGTGACTCACGGAAAACAATTTTTTTTTCTACTTTTAGTTCCATTAAACAAAAGCTTGTTATAAAAAAAAATTCGAAATAATTTTTAAGAAAACGTGAATCGTTTACATATAACGTACATGCTAAAAATCTTAACGATCTATTTTGTATATCTCCCTTCACAATCAATCAAAACATTAAGTTTGTATACCCGGTATATATAATATATACATGGGTATGCGAAGTTTAATTCCGACTTTTTAACGATTGCAAATATTGATCACAGAGACTCATTGTTTCTTATAAATGTTCAGAAAATATCCTACTAGGCTCATTTCCCGATGCCCATCTGTCTGCCTGTCCGTAGCCATGATGAATCATAACTGAAAAGGGATAACGAGCTGAAATTTTGTATATGTTATATTGTTTCCCTCTCCAGGCGGACAAAATATCCACGTTTGAAACGGTAAGAGAAAAAAAAAATTTCAAGATACAAAATGTTCCTTTATTAAGCAAACAACTCTTGTTTGAAACTTTTTTCATACTCAGTGTAAATCGTACTTCAGCAATTAACTCATTTAGTTGTAATTTACATACAACAAAATGTAGTGTCGTACTTCAAATTCATGAAATTCTTAAAAAACAAGTGAAAATAACAACTAACCGAGATATTCGCTTAAATATCCGATGTATACTGAGATTATGAAAAATTTTCAAACAAAATGATCTGTTTAAATAAAGGATCATTTTAAGTTCATAAATTGTTTTCTATATTTTACGGTGTCTAAGATGGACATCTTCATTCGGGTAACGTATGAGCACAAATTATAACAAATCTATTGAGTTTGTGAGAAAAAGTTTCAAACAAAAGTTGTTTATTTCTGAGAAACAAACATTTTACGCATTATAATTTTTTTTTCTGTCACACGGTTTCTGAGATACATACCCATTCATGGAGAGGGAGGGGGAGGTGAAAGGACCGATTTTACTCATTCACGAAATTGAATCTCGTTTTTAGTACACATAAAATTTCAGCTAGTTATTTCTTGTAGTTTATAAATCGTTGCCTTAATGGCCAAACTAGACGCAGAACATGGTTGCAGCAACATTGAACAGCAACTAGCTTGTTGCTCCGTGTGTGGAGTGGTTGCAGCAACAAAAAGTTTGTTTTTTGTTGCTGCAACTACCCCACACACAGTGCAACAAGCTAGTTGCTGTTCAATGTTGCTGCAACCATGTTCTCCGTCTATTTGGGCCTTAACAGACAGACAACAGTTGCAACATGGAATCTGATTTTAATGTACCGTGATATTCAATATATATATATACTCATGAACTACCATATGCTTGTAGATGAACAAAAACTATAGTAAATTGTATTAGTACGATCGTATTGGTTGTAATTTTAATCAAAATATTATTACACACACATTTTTCGAAAAAAATTAAAATCTATAACAACATAAAATGAAATACTTATGTAAAAAGATTGAACGTAAAAATAAAGGAAACAAGAAGTAACCTGTACGAATATCATTAAAAATTCAATGTATATTTAATAACTTTTGTTTTCTGTAGGTCAGTTCAATAGAGGATCGTGTTTGCTCCTGTCTCCTCTGTTCCATCTGACACAGCAAACAAACACTAGCACCAGGTGTTTGTTACATGCTCTAATATTAGATAGGAAAAATATTATTTATTTTCATTTCATGATGGTTTTTGATATCAAATATATATATATATATATATATATATATATATATATATATATATATATATATATATATATATTTTTCCTACTTTCTGATGCACGTTTAATCTGGTGCACTGTATACATCTATATATGTATTGTAGATAGAAATATTTGGATTCAGTATGGTAACACCAAAAATTAAGGTCTAGTTTAATTATAGAAATAGAATTAACAAGTGAAATTAACAACTAAGGGAGTAAATTGCTTAAATACCCGGTATATACTGAATTTATGTGAAAAAGTTTTTACAAAAGTTGTTTATTTAAAAAAAGAACATTTTTTGCCTGTACATATTGTTCTATTTCTTGCAGTTTCAAAGTTGGGCTGTTTTGCACATTTTGCCCAAACATTGTCCGATTTTGCCCAGCTTGTAATCAGTGAAAAAAAATTATGTTTAACTTTTTAGTTGGTTTTATAAGAAAAATGATTTTATTTAATTAAAGTCCAATGGTTGAGAAGTCTAATGCACGTATTTGGAACTGGAAGGTTGCTGGTTCGGTTCCCAATGGTCGCAGTTTGTCAATTAAAATTAATGGGGCCATTGGTTGACGAAACTATCAGCGTATGGATAAGAACATAATAACTGGATATGCTTTTGAAAGTTTTTCTTCTCTAACTCCAAAAAAATTATTTTATACTTTTTATACTAGTGCAATTTAGTTTTTTTATAAAAATTGATCTAAAAAAAGTTTTTTTTTAATTACTTTTTATCGGCACCTTGATTTGATATATATAGTCTAAGTAACTATGAAAAAAAAGCGGGAAAAACGAAATGAAATTAAATATGTTTCATAGCTTTTTACTGACGAAAGAAGGAGGTACTCAACTTGTATATTTTTATGTATTTAACGCATAACTTTTTACAGAGTAGTCCGATTTTGGTAATTCTTTTTTTGTTGGTTAGCGTATACTTCAAAGTTGGTCCCATATAAATTTGAAAAAAATTCAAATTTTAGCCACAAAAAAAATAAATAAAACTTCCCAGCGCTTCTACTAAAGAAAAAATATCATTAATCGATTACATATATGTTCTGTGTGTAAACACTATTTGAAAGCACTCAATATCTTTGCGCAATTTGAATGTTTTTTTAACCGACAAAAAAACCGAAAGAGGTTCTCAAGTCAACCCCTGTATTTTTTTTATACATGAGCACGCATAACTATTTACAGAGTAGTCCGATTTCGAGTATTTTTTTATTGGATAGAGAAATAGGGAATGGTTGATTGTTCACCACTGAATTTTTATCTGTGAACCGATTCTGTTCAAACTTGACACACATAAAGCAGTTATAATGGCACTATAAGCCACAAAAAATAAAAAAATGAAAACTTTTTAACAAAAATTAAAACCTTCGAAAAAAGAAAGGAGTAATAAAAAAGTAACTTTTTAGTCTAACTAAGTCCTAACCTAATGTAAATACCTAAATAATTTTGAATCGGCGCCAAAAATTCTCCATCGATATTCAAAAGTTTTTAATATAGCATATCAGTACTATATTTGATCCACACAATAATTGTTTCCCTATTCCCTTTTGATAAACATTTAAACATTTTGAATGGCTAAATGGGTAGGCAAAACTTTTTACGCTTAAGGTACTAAAAAGTATGGTTAAGTTAGTAGACAATCCAGTCAAAAAAAAAATTCTGATATATACCTAACATGTCTGTGACATCAATAGTGACGTGTTCCACAATTTTCGTAGATAATCTCCTAATACGGAGACATTGCGTGCATGTTACTTACCAAGCCCGATATTGTACAGATCGGGATTTGTACAGATAATTGTTGGACCATTCCGATCTGTACAGGTCATTTGTTACAATAAAACCAAAATAGTGTTTTGAAATGTGAAATTTTATGCATATTTTATCATGCGCTAAACGAATTTTCACATTTCGAAACACTATTTTGGTTTTATTTAAAAAAATTACCTGTACAGATCGCACTTGGTACAAAATTGTCTGTACAAATCCCGATCTGTACAATATCAAGCTTGGTACGTAACATATTCCATTTTTACACGTGAAAGTTGTGATGAAAGTTTTCTATCGCAATAAATGTATGTGATATAACGAGACTTACATCTTAATATACATGCAGAAATATATCAATCGCATGTTTGTTAATAGGTTATAACTCTCGTCTTGCTAAATATTTTTTTCTTTGTCAACCACTTCAGTCACATTATCCTAGTAAACCAATCACAAGGGAATAAACCAATCACCCTATTCTTACATCTGAAGTTTCATATAAGATTGAACCGAAATAGACGCCAGGTCTATTGGGTTATAACAGCATAGTTTCATCAAAAAATACTACTGCGCCTGCTCACCAAAGTACGCGTTATGAATAGTTGCATGAAAAGCTACATATTCAAGTTAAAAGTAATTAAATGATATGCATTAATATTAATCTTTTTATCCATATTTTATTAATGTTTATCTTTTTAACAAGTAGGGAAAAAGGAATAGGCCGGTTTCTTGGTTAAATCAGTAATAAAGTAATGTACCAATAAGTTGTTTTTGAAAAAAATCTACAGAAAAGTTTTTTATATATTATGATGTAAAATGTGTCACTTTCAGTCAACTGGTGCATTTAATCCATTCAAAAAGTTCCAACTTTGATAGTGAATATCTCGTTTATTAGCAATTCTCAAGGGGGTGGTTATTCTTAACATACTCAAAACTTTATTACTTTCTGCAGAAAAGTGGGTTTACGGACTTACTAGCTGAAAAAAAAACCTAGAAATTTTATACACCATATGTTTCCCTTTGGTTACGCTACTGATTTCAATGTGTATTATATTTAGAATTGTTTTTACATTTTTGTAGATGAAAAAGTAATATGCGATATATTTTCTCTTATCATTTCCTGAACATAAGATATTATATATATCAAATATATAGTATACATAAATATACGTGTAAGACAAAGATACAAATAATACATTATCTCACAACAATAGGAATGTGTATCTGCAACATTATTTGATTAAAATACATTCAGAGTTATGATTGAACAATGTACGGATTTATTTTCATTTTATAGGTGGGTAGGTAGGTAAACTTTTTAATAATACATTGTTTCACTGAAGTGATCACTACAAATATTATAATGGAAAACATTTTTTTTTTTGGTTATATTTACGTACATACTTATGTACATACAATAGTATGTAAGGATTATGCAAGGTACGTCTTAAAGATATAGTAAAAACGTAACGAGTGATTTATTGGATGATTTTATATAGATCTTTTTATACTCGGTATATGTAAATATACAACGGCATATTAAGTTTAGTCCCGATTTTGTAACGCTTGAAAGTATATTGATAGCAGGCATAAATGTTTGGAATAGGTGTTACTAAAATGGCTTAATTCGGTAATTTCCACATGTCGGTCCATCTGTGCATACGATAACTCTAAAACCAAAATAGATATCGAGTGAAAACTATGTGCGTGTGTTCTAGAGCTTAAAAGTAAGGTCATTTTGTGAATTGAAAAATCGGAACATGTTTGGGCAAAATGTGTCAACTGCCCAGCTTAAAACCCTAAGAGATAGAATAAATTTGAAAAAATTAACAAAAATTGTTCCTTTTGTAAAAATAAATAACATTTGTTATAGTATTTTCTCCATAAATTAAGAATAAACAGGGTATTAAAGCATCTAAATCAGCTAGTTGTTATTTTAACTTGCTTCACTTTTTCTTGTGTAGTGCGTGCAACAAATTTGTTTGATTGATTGATTTATAATGGGGTCTAAAACTATTGCACTTCGACCTTATGGTCCATTGTGGATTGGAAGCAAGAAATTATGTAGGTCTGTGAATTGAAACAGATTCCTTGTTTAGCCATAATCTTATAGTGTAGATAAATATAGAAGATTTTTCTGGATATGAAATTTGTATGGTTAATTATATTGGGTATATCGAATATTTATACCGCGGATATCTGAGTTTATCACTGCATTTAAGCATTATAATTTAACACCAAATTGAGACTACTTCGTGTAAATTACTTTTGCTTATTTTCATTAAGTGCATGTCAAATGCACGTTGCGATACTATTTTGCATTTTCTAAAACTCAGAACAATACATTTCTTGGAATCAAAACTATTACAATAATTTTCAATCAAAATGTACGAAAATTGATAAAAATTGCAGAAGGTTTTTCATCTCCATGTTTGAGACATGCAAGTATCGGCAAAACAGAAAGTTAAGGCATATATTTATTTATATTGGGAACTCTAGCACTTGGATATGATCTATGGTGGGTAAATTATAAACTAAAGCTAGTAGGTCTGGTGAAGAACTTAGTAACTACGGCTAGAAAGTTGAAATATTAAGTTCCACCTCCGCCAGAGATCCCATATTGGGAACTCTAGTGCTTGGATATGATCTCTGGTGGGTAAATTATCAACTAGATCTATTAGGTCTGGTGAACAATTTTGTAACTACTGCTAGTAAGTCCCATACCTTTATTCTACAACCTTCAAATTGAGCACATCGAGTATCACAAGAATATATTAAACGCAATTACAATAAATCGCTTCTTTAGAGCAGTGTAAGTAGATATAAAAACTGCGCGACAAGCCTTTCTTTGAACAACTGTAGTATTTCAAATACGTAAGGCAATGTTTTTCCTTTTGTAAACATACGTAGTGGCCACCTATAAGAAACATTTCTGAAAACAATCGCAAGTCAAAATTGAAATTTTACTTTTGGTCAGCCTTTGACAGTATAAATGTATTGCATTTTTAAACAAAACAGTACAGCATTAATAGCGTACGTATTCTATTTTGAAGGTTAGTCCATAATTTTATTATGAATTGTGTACCATAACAATATATTTTAATATTTCAATTATATTATATTAGTTGAAACTCGACGAAAAATCAATTATACAATCACATTCTTTTCTTGATGTTAGAATTATGTATGTCCATAACGAATCGATAGGAATTCAGCTTATTATATGATATACGTAAACAGTTCGCGCATTTCCTATTTTTATTGAACAGAAAAACTTTTCGATTTTCTTTCAATACCAAATCTCTAATATTACAAAATTGTAAATGCCTGTTTGTTTATTTATTTGTTTGTTTTGTTGTTCGAGAATCAAGCAAACACTACTGATTTCGATGAAACTTTTCTTGTTTCAAAGCTTATGATTAAACGTAAAAACTGGTATATATTTTATCTTCCGAGATATAATAATTATAACCTATACTGCTCTAGTTTTGTGGCCAAAGGTTAATCATATTATGCCATGCACAATGCTGTCCCGGATCCAAAAGACTGACTTGTTTGTGCATTATTGGATCCATGAACAGTACACCCATAGCTACCATGGAAATCTTACAAGGCCTGACTACGCTAAACATTGTAACAATAGCTAAAGCGAGATCCAGCACCTATAGACTATCTTGCACTAATAACTGGATTACAAAGAATCAGGTTGAACATGCAAGAACCGTGGGAACACCAATCATCTAAGACCCCGTTTTTGAAATGGGTACAGATGTATTTCCCAAAATATACTCCTTCTGAAAACCTATCATTGTAGTTTGTGATAGGGACATGTGGACGGAAAGAGAACTACCCTAAGAAAGGAAGTGTTTGGTATACAGACAGCTCCAAAACTGGGGAAAGGACTGGGCAGGAATTTATGGTGAAAGACCCAAGGCAAACAAAAGCCTCAACTTGGGTAAATATGTCACAGTCTTTCAGGCAGAAGTCTACGCCATACTGACTTGCTTCCGTGAGAACCTACGTAGAAGCTACATAAACCAGATCGTATGTGTTCTCTCGGACAGCCAAACTGCTCTAAAAGCCTTGTCTGCAAAAGAAGTCACCTCAAGGGTAGTCAAGAATTGTCTAGAGCAACTACTGGAGCTGGCAAAACAGAATCGTGTTAACCTTATCTGGGTACAAGGTCACAGAGGTTTCGAAGAAACGAAAGAGCAAAGAAGAGAGTCGGAATACCCTTCATAGGCCCAAAGCATATTTTAGGAATTCTAACATGTAAACAGGTGATCAACGAGTGAATGATTGTTAAACACCGTGATTACTGGGAAAAATACCGCAACAGAAGCTCTCGTTTCGGAATGCATCCAAAAGACTTTCCCTAGATGTACTGAATCTGAGTAAGATACAACTGCGGAAGGTTACCGGATTCATCACCGGGTATTTTCACCTGCGGAAGTATCTGTACACAATAGAACTCCAGAACGAATATTCATGCGAATCTCTCGGTGACAGCAGATACAAGATATTCGGTGCATTTCACTCCGAAAATATGAACCTTCAGGAAGACCTAATCAAGAAGCTGCTGGCTATTGCCACGATATGGGAGAAGCAAATTTTCCCAGAATGAAGTCGAAGGGAGAGTACAATGACTATAAGGTCAAAGTGTAATACTTTTTATACCCCAAGATATATCTTTCACGCAAAAACTACTGATTTTGATGAAACTTTCCTTGTTTAAAAGCTTATGAATAAACTTAAAAACTGGTATATATTTTATATCGCTAATAATTCGGTGGAAGTGTTGATACATATTTAAAGCAGTGGAAGCGGTGAGATCGATAAATATTTTATGTAGTGGAAGCGATGGGAAATTACATTGAGATTTTTGGTCTTTAAATGATGGAAGTCCGTGATTTAACAATAAAACGCTAGCGAAATTGCTAGATAAGCTAGTATCTTATGAAGTTTTACTTAACAAATTTTTGGAAACGGATTTTGTAAAAATATATTATTATTTTAAGGAGAAAATTTTCAACTGCGAAAGAATAACTATCAACGCAAGTTTCTCATTGTATATGTGCGCAGTTCACAAGTATACTATACCGCATCTTTCTAAGATGTCTAGAAGTGGGTTATAATTTGTATACGTGAGACAGTCAGTTACACAAGGGGCTATATATATTATAGGACTTCACGCTGTATCATAAATGTTTAACTCGATGTATGTTACACTAAATATGTTCAATTTGCATAGCCTGGATAAAAACGTTTATCATATTGGGATTCGTATCTGGTACGTTTTGTCTGACCCTCAGGAGTATGCAGATTTTTGAAATATAATCTACTGCATGCGTTTATTAAGATGCAGGATCAAACAGAGGACATCGAATGTACAAGAAAAATTATTTATTTGATGTGTATTCCTAAACATTATTATTTATATTCTACAAATGATTGTTTATGTTTGAAACAATATTAATGTAATTTATCAACTATTTTCTTAAATTACATTAGGTACATTATACACATTTAACTAATGTAGAAATATTTTCTATGTTCTATTATGTTTTTATAATAATAAATTATTATTTTATATATTTGTACACAGGTATTTTATTCAATTAATTTAAATAAATTATTGCATATAAAATTTCTTCTTTGTATGTTTTACTGTAGACTATTAAATGATCTTATATGATTTTACTAACACGCTTATAATTAGCCTGTAAGTAGGTACAGTCAGCGTCAAAAGTCTAGCTATCATTTAAAATTTTATAATTGATTTGTGCCTTAATAATTCTATTTTCGAAAAAATGCTCCTAATAAATGTTCTTTATTATAACTATACTAACAACTTTTATTCGAAACATTTTTCCGAAATCCGAATAAATAATGCTGATATATATATATACATAAATATGTATACAAATCTTGCAAGTCGCTTTTTCCCCACTTTAAATAGTTGTATTAAATTGAATGTTTGAATTATTTAATAAATATTTATCTTAATAAATACTATCCTTTTTTTTTTAGTTCTGCCGAGTATTTTTTTTAATACAACAGATAATATTTGGGCGGACATGAAGTTTTACATGTTTCTAATGAGTGAGAATGAGAGAGATGATTACTTTGTTATTAATTATCTCACGTTCTAAATGGTCAAAAATTCTGAAACTTTAGAAAACACTGGGTTTATTAGAAAACGTTATTTTTAGCCTGTGAGAAAAAATGAGCAAAATCTGTGGAAAAGTGATTTCATACTGGAACTCCCTTTAGCCAAGTTTGAAAAAAAGTCTCGTTTCTCTGTAACCAGGTTGTTATTGGACTGGAGGGGAAAATTAAAAGGATAAAATTTTTTGATAATTTTTCCTTCTTTTATATTCACAATAATTACCAAAGCGCTAAAACCAATCAATACTGAGATATTAAATTGAGTAATGCTAAAAAGGACTCAATATACACAAGCAGAAAACTAAAAAAGCTTTCCGACTTTTTGTGCTATGAGCCCATTTATTGTAACCCACTTATTTGGCTATTTCATATAAAAAATGATACATTTATGTAGTGATACGTATATCACAATAAAAATATTATAAAACCAAAATCTCTTAAAGAATTTCATATTATTCAGTGTTGACTTTAATAGCCGAGAGGTATTTTAAGGGTGGATCCACACTATAATGCCGATCACGGTTCGTTCTTGGTTCGATCTCGGTCTTGTAAAATATTAGCAAATAAGAACCATTGTGTGCATTCATAATATCCATAACTTTTGTTATCCAGGTGCTTTTCTATAATGTGCCTTAAATATCTTACTTTTATTTTCCTTTGTTTGTGATTTCCGATTTAAATTTACTCCTTCAAATGTGAAGTATTCGTTAGTCAGAATTTGTTTAATTTTTAACCCGACTTCAAAAAGGAGGATGGTTCTCAATTCGTCTGTTTTTTTTTTTTTTTAATTTTAACCCGAATATTAATTAATATTATTTTATTCCATTATTTAATAGAATCTCTATATAATTTTGTATTGGTACCAACTCCTGTAATAATCGAAAGATTCAAATACAGTATCATTATTATTATTTATTATAACAGTCAAGTTTCGGTCGAATCGAATAACAATATAAATATAATCGTTCGAAACGAGAACAAACTGTGATCGGCATTATAGTGTGTATCCGCCGTAAATGTACATTGTAGACACAATAAATAAATATATTATACGTATATATATATATATATATATATATATATATATATATATATATACATATATGTCGGAGTTACAAAATTGGGAGCATGGTCGTTTGAATCAGTATATATGTTGTCAGGCATTGTTGTTTTTATAAAATACAAACACTTACCAATTGCCAATAGCACACTGAAAACTGCATTTTCACAAACACGCACTAGTCTACAATAATACCCGGTGTCCCGCACGTTCACAATCAGTAATTACAAATAGTTTGTTCAACCTACGACACAGTAAGTTGGCTCCAGTTAACAATACAGATACAACACGAATAATACTAACAAATGCCACACCACGGTTATCTCATCAATAAACATAATTAATTATACTAGTCCAAAAGGGCTACCAACAATCCAAACGCTATTTCCATGTGACCTTTCAGCATAGTTCAGTTGATACTAATACGCAACTACACGATACGGTCTGTACTCGGGTGCTGTCCTCTCAGAACTGACTATCCTGCTTCCTTTTTGAAACTCACCCCCCTTCCTTGATGTTTGTAAAAATATTGGAAAGGGGTCATTCTATTACTACATTATATTTATGTACCATCTCTGGTATATCACAAAAATAGGTTTATTAACATCCGTACCGCACAATTTGCGTCTAAGTAGAGAGCCGCACGTGCCCCTTCGACCGAACCCTTACTTGCTGTGTTAATTGATGATCTTAAAGCAATTATTCTTTATTGCACTTTTAGACAATTTATTTTATTCTAAGAATATATAAGTATCGATAATATCTAATTTCCGGACCTCTATGTCTGGAGGATCCTTTATGTCGGACATACTGTAATAAAATAAACCTTTTCTTAAAAAAATAGTTTCTTTGTACTTATAAATGTAAGTGTTTAAAATCTCCAAATGTGAATTTGTCCTTTGCACAAATTCAACATCCGACACGGCCATTCTGACGATCACACGTCCCCGTGTGTATCCAAAACTTTAGCGTTTTTTGGCGTTAGACTCGATATTATAGATACTACATTTCACTTAAATCATAATCCATAAACTTAGTAGTCCAGTCCAGCAGCCGAGGATGATAGATAGAATTTGTTTAATGAAACTAATTTTTATTTTATTTTTATTTTTATTATCTCAAGTGCCAGTTACATCCTATGAGCTATCAATCTAATGTAATGAAACTGTTACTCTCATGCTTACACATAATCACATCTAAATTTCTTTAGACCCCGTTACTGAATACTTCGTGTAAGGCTTAATTCATTTTAAAAAATGCTTACACATAATCACATCTAAATTTCTTTAGACCCCGTTACCATATGTATGGTGTGTGGGAAAATTATGGTAACCCCATTACTGAATACATCGTGTAAGGCTTAATTCATTTTACAAAACGCTTACACATAATCACATCTAAATTTCTTTAGACCCCGTTACCATATGTATGGTGTGTGGGAAAATCATGGGAACCCCATTACTGAATACATCGTGTAAAGCTTAATTCATTTTACAAAACGCTTACACATAATCACATCTAAATTTCTTTAGACCCCGTTACCATATGTATGGTGTGTGGGAAAATCATGGTAACCTCATTACTGAATACGTCGTGTAAGGCTTAATTCATTTTACAAAATGCTTACACATAATCACATCTTAATTTCTTTAGACCCCGTTACCATATGTATGGTGTGTGGGAAAATCATGGTAACCGTGTAAGGCTTAATTCATTTTACAAAACGATTGTCAGTGCTCATCAGAGCTCTCTACTGAATCGTTTTCAACATCGTTATCAGAATCACAGACATCTAACTCTCTAGGAATGTAACCCTCCGGCATGCATCTCAATTTATCATGACTGTATTTGTAAGTCCTTTTACCTTTTACTGTTTTTAAAGTGTATCTATCTCCTTCTAAAACCTCTGCCACTACAAATGGGCCCCTAAATTTCGGTTCTAATTTAGTTTGGTTTCTTTCTTCTCTTTTTAACAATACAAAATCACCAATATTGAATTTTATTATTTTTGCTTTAGTTTTATCGAATCTTTTTTTTTATCGTATCTAGCATTAGCTTTTATATTATCTACGGCCTGCTGTGTCACCTTGGAGATATCGTGAGGTCTCGCTACATTACAAATTTATAACTCTAAAGGACTGGATTTAGTTACACGATTGATAGTACTATTAAAACCCAATTGTGTTTCTCCTATCGCGTCTTTCTACGACCGTGCAATGGTTTATACAGATATTTCGCCATTCCTTCAAATCAAAATTACTCATAAAGCCCCTCAAGCGCTTTATCCCAGTCCATAATTGACTGATGCACACCCTAATAACGGACCAACGAAACCCCTTGAAGCGATGGCAAACAATAAGCTTTTTACATTTCTCCGAGTTTTGCGGAAAAGGATACAAGATCGCAACTCGTATGTTTTTCGCGATGTCTTCCGCAATCACATCGTTCTGTAACCCGGTAACAATTTTCTAGATTTGACGATCGCGCCGTTGTTCGGTTGATAACGAATCTTCCGACTCTCAGCTAGATTAATCTCCTTTTCTTTTTTTTTATTTACTATTTTATTATTAACATCTATTGGATTTCGTCAAAGGAAATCTACAAGAGTCATTCGTTTACCCGCACGATATATAATTTCAAAAGTAAAGGACTACAAGAAAGCCCATTATCTGTGGACTTGATCATTTAAATTTGCTATATTTTGAGATACTTTTAATGAGTTACAATCTGTAATGACCACAAATTTCCGCCCGTGTAAATAATGTCGAAAATGCTTTAATGAGTTTACTACAGCTAAAGTTTATGGTTCATAAGAATGATCTTTACTTCGATCTTTTGCCTTAACATAGCCCTAAACCCATTATAGCTAGCGTCAGTATGGAACTTAATAGGGTAATTAGAATCAAAGATAATTGATACGAGTTCTTTTGTTAGAACAGATATTACTTTTGGCGTATTTTCTCATGTTTATCTTGCAATGATATACCAGGCACTGATCCCACTTCTGATGTCGGAGTTACAAAATTGGGAGCATGGTCGTTTGAACCAGTATATATGTTGTCAGGCATTGTTGTTTTTATAAAATACAAACACTTACCAATTGCCAATAGCACACTGAAAACTGCATTTTCACAAACACGCACTAGTCTACAATAATACCCGGTGTCCCACACGTTCACAATCAGTAATTACAAATAGTTTGTTCAACCTACGACACAGTAAGTTGGCTCCAGTTAACAATACAGATACAACACGAATAATACTAACAAATGTCACACCACGGTTATCTCATCAATAAACATAATTAATTATACTAGTCCAAAAGGGCTACCAACAATCCAAACGCTATTTCCATGTGACCTTTCAGCAGAGTTCAGTTGATACTAATACGCAACTGCACGATACGGTCTGTACTCGGGTGCTGTCCTCTCAGAACTGACTATCCTGCTTCCTTTTTGAAACTCACCCCCCTTCCTTGATGTTTGTAAAAATATTGGAAAGGGGTCATTCTATTACTACATTATATTTATGTACCATCTCTGGTATATCACAAAAATAGGTTTATTAACATCCGTACCGTACAATTTGCGTCTAAGTAGAGAGCCGCACGTGCCCCTTCGACCGAACCCTTACTTATTGTGTTAATTGATAATCTTAAAGCAATTATTCTTTATTGCACTTTTAGACAATTTATTTTATTCTAAGAATATATAAGTATCGATAATATCTAATTTCCGGACTTCTATGTCTGGAGGATCCTTTATGTCGGACATACTGTAATAAAATAAACCTTTTCTTAAAAAAATAGTTTCTTTGTACTTATAAATGTAAGTGTTTAAAATCTCCAAATGTGAATTTGTCCTTTGCACAAATTCAACATCCGACATATATATATATATATATATATATATATACTGTTCTCTATATAGTCTACATCAAATATTAGAACGGCAGCAAATACCTGAAAAAATTACGTAAATGTCTTGAATATCTTAGTAGAAACTAAACCCGGAAAACACAACAAATTTTAAATTCCCAGCTCAAATGTTATCCTTTGAATAAGACTCTGGATATTCAGCGTAATATAAAAAACGCTGGGCGTAAAAAGCGGTCCCTGAAACATAATTTGTCACTGAAATGAGAAATAATGGTATTTATGTTTCCTGTATTACCATTAGGCGCTCAGACCTTGACTTGTACTACAAACTATGTATGTGTCATTGTAGAACGTAGCGTAGTATGCTCAATCCTAAACGTAGCCAAGGAGTACGCTGCTTTTTGAACTTAAATATGATATAGGGCTGGTTATGTGGTTAGGTTGATTGACAATCGCTAATCACAACGACATACAAACTGGATACCATGTCATACCAAACGGATTCCTCAAGAAAAAGGTACTGAGATCAAATTGGCAAGAATGATGTTGTTCAATGAACGGTGTTCACTGAATGAGACTGACTGGTTTGTGAATATACGAAAAAATTTTCCTAGGTTCGATCGATAGGAAATGTGGTACGTCGGTACACTGGCCATTTTAATTGTTGATTTGCCAGTTACCACCCATCAGCATCCAAGAATGTTTCATGCAAGCTCACAATAGAATTGTTAAATTTTCAATACAAATTACATTCACATTTGTGTAAAAAGGTTAGAGTAACACATGTTTAATGATGAAAATATCGATTAGTATCGGATCTAGTGAAATGTTTTTGTATATACGGTAAATCCTGAATTATACGGTGAATCCCTTTAACACTCGGTAAATCCTGAATTTATGTAAAAAAGATAATAACAAATGTTGTTTATTTTTAAAAAAGAGGCATTCTTTGTCATACATGCTTGTTCTATTTCTTAAATTTTGCCCAAACATGGTCCGATTTTTCCCATTCGCCAACTTGACCTTACTTTTTACCTCCAGAATACACACAAAACTACAGCTCATAACCTCTTTTATTTTTTGAGTTATCGTGTCCACAGACGGACGGACATGCGAAAATGGCCGAATTAGGCCATTTTATGAACACCTAATCCAATCATTTATGACTGCAATCAATATTTTCAGGCGTTTAAAAGTCGGGACTAAACTTAATATACCCTTGTATTTTTACTTCTTCCAGGTTAATAACTTAATAAACCCTTGCATGTTTACATATACCGGGTATAAAATTCACGTAATTTTTCATATGTCGGCTGCCTGTCTAATATACATTATAGCGTATAACAGCCTTGGGCAACACAATATCTGGTAATAATAAATCACGTACCATTGATTACATTTTTATTTTTTTGTGTATTTTTTATTGTATTATTAAAGAAAATTTCATTATGATTGCAGAAATAATATCCTGAGAATTATGAAAAAAAAATTTATTGTGAAACCTTCATTGAATGAACCTCTATATAAAAGTTTAAAAAAGTATTAAAAATGTTCGATAAATTTGCTTTCTCTTCCTCAAGCAATGTCAACATTTTAATATCCGCTATATTGAACTGAAAAATAAGTTACAGTACCCCGGTTTTCTTATTTTATGAAACAAATATACGGCACACACAAAAAATACTAGTAAATATTTATTATTCATTAAATATATAAGGTTATCAATAACAAAAAATTCGTTACGAAAGAGCAAATTTGGTCCGAGTATCTCTAACTTTCTCGGTCACAATTATACTCCGATCAACATGAAATCTCATATCTGATATGCTTGAAAGACAAAGTGCCGAATACCTCTCTTAATATTAGAAAAATCGAAAATATATGATAAGTACACTGCAAATGCAAGGGTTTATTTAACTTGATGTTTTAGAATAAAACACAAGTGTTTCTCTTAATGCAAGTGTTTAGAAATAAAAAGGTTTCAGCGGTTAATCAATTATTCTAGACATTTCAAATATTTTAAAGAATTGTTTAAAACACTTTAGTGATTTTACCGAACAGTGATTGTCTGGCTAACTGCTAATGTATAATATATGTATGGGTAAGTGTGCGCCATCACTTATGTTTTTTTTGTATGCGTATAAGTATACAGATTTAATGTATGCATGTAATGTGAATCAGATAGGTTTGGTATTCTGTGCAGTTAACACGATTATTTTCGATAATTAAAATACAGTATAAAATTACAAGAGATGACAATGAAAATTATTAACGATTATAATTGAACGTTATTATAATTATAATGAATAATAATTGGGTGTGTTATAAAAATTTTCAAAGTTTAAATGCATTCAGTGAAAAGAATAGTTAGGTTGTGCTATTATTATCATTATTTTTATATAATATTATCCTGTCACAGAGTGTACAATTATTCAATTTGTCATCCACTGAGCTTCATACTTAATCTTCAGCGATATTATTTCATCAATCAGGATTAGATCCATTACTGTGCCGGCAATATTATCATCATTGAACTTTGATTTTCAGTATATCGAATATACACTATCACCAGAGAATATATAATTGGCAGATGGCTGCAGGAGAGCCATCAAAGAGTAGTGTAAAGTTGTAGAAAATCAACTGTACTACAATGCATTACCTGAACAGTTTTTCTAAAACGCAAATTTATACAAAAGTTTAAGTGTTTTAATTTTCAATATTTCTTCTTTCTTTACTTTTCAAAATAATTATTAATATCCCGTATGTAGGATATTAATACAAATATCCGCTTTCTTGTTCTTTATAGATGAGGTATCTTTATGGATATTTCTAGTGATATATGTATAGAAATCTTAACGAGGCACATATAGATACTAAATTCAAAAAAATAATGTATGCGGATAATATTAACATCAACTTATCAACATTGAAGGAAATATCTCTTATTATTCAATAGCATATTTCAGTCTGTATATGGAAGTAATACAAATAATAAAAAATTAATATTGACTCTCAAGATAAAAAACACTAATGTAAGTATAGGCGTCTAATAATAAATAAATAAAAAAGGTTCTTGACTTCAATTTCAACCTTAATTAATGTTATATTTTTCATCACGAATGTAAATTTTCTTAATTTTAATTTTGATTATATTTCTACGTGTGTGTATACGTTTATAACAAGGTTAGAGACCTCTCGAATTCAACTGATACACAAGCAAGGATGTAAGGTGGATATTATTATTCTGTCAAAATAACTGATGACTAAAATAAAATAAAATTGTATTACGTATGATACATGTAAATCTCATTTATTATTTAAATTACACTTTTCGATTTATATATTAAATGATGCAAGAAGCTACAACGGAAATAGTTTTGTGAAAACCACCTAGATGTCTCAGTTAATTCGACTGTCAGTCTTTATCTGACCCACTGATTTAGCAAAATTATTTCTAATTTTGAAACTGTCTCAAGTTAACAGTTTTAGATATAAAGAGCTAACTTTAGTAGCTCATATTTCTTGTCTACGGTATACTCCGTTGATAGCTATCATCATTTTTATTTATCGTCTCTCTCCCTTTGATAAATAGCCTCGCAAATTCAATCAAATTTGAAAAGTCACATAATATATGATATTTTATAGTGTTGACTGTTATTATTTAAAGAAAAATAACCGCGATCTGTCTTAAAACTTTAAAACTTAAGAATAGTTATCACTAAGAATAAAAAATCACATAAGTTCTAATTATCCCTATTCGATCTAACATATTCAGCATTACTCGGCTCTCTTATTATGAACACTAATAAAAATGTTGTGTTTTCTAGTTCTGCCAATTATTTAAGAGTAAGGCAATTTTGTATTAAAATACATTTTCTTTTATACTTTAGTTGTATGGAAGAAAAAAATTGAATAAAATAAAATAATCCGCTTTCATCTAAATAATATTGAAACATTTATTTGTGCTTCAGTGCGAGAGGCTGTATATGTATGCTTATCGTATACATATACACTGCACAGCAAAAAATGTGCGCACTTTATTTAGATTATTTTGTTTGGAGTTTTTTTGAAATGAAACTTCTTAGGCAGCGTTTCAATAATCAATAAGTGGACAAGGATTGAGAGTGAAGTTTTAAGAACGCGTTACGTTCAGGAACATCTCGTTACACGAGAGAAAAGATAGATATGGAGTAGAGATAAAGAAAAAGAAAGCTATATGTTTTTTTTTATTAAAATCTTGTTGATTGACATTTCTACAGAAACGACTCATCTAAAAAATATTGTTTCAATCTTGAAATGTCAATTTTGATTGTCATGTCCATAGAAATTATAAACTATACTAGCACACTATAAATCGTTATATATCGTTTCACTTCTATCACGTGTACGGTGCCGCACGCATCTCAAGCTTTTGCATCTCAACTACGCTTTTAAACATTTGTATATGTTTTCGTTGATATGGAAGTAAAACTGCATTAAAAAACTATAATTTACGGCAAAAGTTTATTTAAAAAAAACAGAAAAATTGGCATAAATTTTATAATCTTAAAAAAAGCATTTTATTACGACGTTTTTTGAAGAAAATAAACTTGTAACAGTAGATATTACTTCCTCTTGCTCTAACGACTGCATCCACAATTCTATAAATACTTTTAAATAAATTTGCTAGATATCTTGGATGATTACGTACCATTCCTGCACTAAAGCTATTAGGTGCTCCTGTGAGCTATCAGCAGAGTTAATTAATCTCTTTAGAAAAAGTTCATCCCAGAGATGTTCTATTGAATATCGCTCTGGGCAAGTGGTGGCCATCTCAAGCTTTGAATTTCGTATGTTTTATTTGAATGCACACCCATCGGAATCGTTTTTCTTTTACTTTTGAGACTGCCCAAAGATTCCATATGGATTGTGGGGTTTCAATGAGCTCAAAAACTGTTAGTAGAAGACTTTCTACAATAAACTTATGACCTAGAAGACCATGCATAACAACAGAGATCAGTATCATCGAAGAGCTCACTGCATCACATCCATCACTGACCCACCTTCAAAATACACTTTTCCAGTAATATTTCTTTCTAAAAACCTTGAAGTAGAATGCTTTTTTAAAATTATAAAATGCAAATTTGTTTGTTTGTTTTTATTTTTATTTTTCCTTTTATTTACCTTTTAAATTAAATGGTATTTTTGTACAATTTTACCCCCATATCAACAAAAGCATATACAAATATATCAAAATGTAGTTGATATGCAAAAAAATTCAAAAAATAATAATTTAAATGAATTTTTCAAAGTGCGCCACTTTTTTTGCTGTGCAGTGTATAATATATACGTTTAAATAAACACACAAATGGTCAAAAGGATAAGCTTAGATTATCATTTATAAAAAAACATTATACTGCAAGACTGGTGAAGTTATTATCATAGTGTTTTTTACTGTTGTTTAAGGGTTATACAGTACATAGTGAAAATAATAATTCTATTTGTAAGTTTTTGTTTCTTAATTAAAATTTGTCTTTATGACCATTTCTATTCATAAATATTTGCTAGAAACTGCATTTAAAGAAAATAGTATGCTCTATATAGTTATTATACCCTATTTTAAAAATAAAAGAAGAAAGGCGTACATCGGATTCCTACCGTATATTTTTCTTGCAAACGTCATGCACATGATCTGTAGATGTTTGGACTGTCACTGGCAGTTGCGTGTTCGATGAGCCAGCTACGAATTCGTTTTGCTTCATTTATTTATTTGCTTTTCAACGCTTCCATCGCTCTCGAATACGTTCGGCCCTTAAGTATTTAGACTCGTTGGATTCCGATCTTTCCTCTAATATGAGTTTTATATCATTCCAAGCTTATTTAGGAGTATTATGAGACAAAACCTAAAATTTTTTGTAATCTTCAAATTAGTACCGTTTTTGACTTATATAATGGCGAAGATTTTTGTTGACTCATTATGCTTCCTAGTAGGGCTCTCTAGGCTTTTCACAACGACACCAGAATCCTTGTCCTTGCTAAACGCGTTTCCACGCTACAGCAATTTATATATTAAGATAGATAGATAGATACATCTTGGGGTCTAAAAAGTATAGCACTTCGACCTTATGGTCCATTGTGCTCCTCCTTCTACCTCAGTCTGACGAGATTCGCTTCTCCTATATGTTTGCAATAGCCAGGATATTGCTTATCAGGTCTTCCTGAAGGTTCATATATTCGGGGTGAGATGTACCAAATATCCTGTATCTGCTGTAACCTAAAGGTTCGCAGTCAAATTAATGAGCACATAATGGACCTGTTATGGAGTCCCAATGTGTGCAGATGCTTCTGCATGGGACATCTTAATGCAGGGTAGTGAATCTCAGTGCATCGAGAGATAGCCTTTTGGTAGTACTCTGAAGCAGTACCTTTCCCAGCTCCGACCGTGTTACTTTTTCCCAGTGATCACGATATTTACATGCTGTTCTTGGAATTCCAAAAATATGCAATGAGCCAATGAAGGGACTCGGCACCCAGATCAATTAAACATTGCTCCGTTTTGCCAACTCCAGCAGTTTCTCCAGACAATCCTTGACTAGCCTTGAGGTGAACTCAGTTTCATACACTGCTTTTAAGGTAGCTTAACTGTCCAAGAGAATACATAGGTTCTGGTTTATGTGGCCTCTATGTAGGTTCTCACGGACACATTATATTTTCAAGATATCAATTAAATACAATAAATTAATCATTGATCAATTCAACCAATCACAGAGCGCATAGTATAAGGAGGCGGGGCCTCTTACCTTTTAAAGGGGCCAGCCTTTAAAAGGTAAAGCGCCACGATATACTGCTGAGGCCACGCCTCCTAACACTATGCGTTCTGTGTGATTGGTGGAATTTATCAATGTTTAATTGATTGTATTTAATTGATATCTTAAAAAATAAGCATCAAAACGAAAAATTTTTATTGAACTTTTTTGTTTTTGTTTTGCTCTACACCGAACTCTACACCGTGGTATGGTTTTCTTGAAGGAATTTCAGAACATCCTGTGTATAATAATAATAATAATAATAATAATAAAGGTCTTTATTTAAATATTATACAAATAAGATACAATTATTAATAATAATTTTTCAGACATACTCTATGGTCATTGAAGACCGTCAGAGGAGTTGTCTTTTGAAGAAAAAAAAGCCACAAAGAAAAAGCAAGAAAGAAAAAAAAAAAAAAAACAGAAATACATATGCAAAATGAGAAAATGAATACATAAAATTAAAATAAAAAGAGAAAAAAAAAAATAATAATAAGTTAATAAATTAACACAAAGTAACAAAATTCTGTTAATATCCATTTCGTGATTATATTATTAGGAAAGTGTGAAGGCATTGAAAATTTAAACACATGAAGCATGGTCTGCTCCCTATTAGAAGTTAAACTCAGATATCAGTTCAAATCTATATCTCCAGGCACTTGAGCAGTATTGTGCAAGCTTCATCCAATCTTTTCCATTTAGAAATTCCATAAAATCTTCAAAGCAAAGTATAGACTTTTTTAAATATTTGATACGGAATTCTGAGAGAATCGGACATGTTGCCACAAAATGGAGAACGGTTTCTTCTTCTAGAGTGTTACATAACGAGCAGGTTTTTATGTTTTGGCTATACGAATAACTATTAAGATATATTAACTCACCTCTAGCCTTGAGTATCCAACTGATCAGATTTGAATTAACATCGAGGTAAATAAAACTATTCGATGAATTCAACTGTTTATAAAGAGGGTGTTTAATACTATTCAATGCCCTCACTCTATACTCATTCATGATCACGTCACTTAAAGAGTTGATAATGTTCGACACTCTGATGGACCCATTAATTAGGTCATGGATATTAAACCCAGCTTTATTGCATAAGTTTTGGACATCATTGTAAAAGAACAGTTTTTTATCAATTATTTGCTTAATAAAAATATTAGGATATCGTCCAGGCGGTAAATTTATGCATCTTTTTATGTACTGTAAGTGAAGCTTAAAGGCAAATAAGAATACTGGAGATATGTTAGTTTCTAGATAAATAATAAAATCCGGTGTGTTACCAGGAAGATTAAAACATTTTTTTATGAATAGTTTCAAGACTTTCTCAATGTCATAAAATTTCTGAAAACCCCATACTTGAGCTCCATAGCATAAAATTGACCGTGTTACCGCATTAAAGATATTAAGCTTGGCGAGAAAAGGGATGGTCTTATTTAAGATTATATTGCTAAAAGAGAGGGTTGCAAATTTTGCACTTTCTGCTTTCTCCGTAAAGTGTTTGCCCAGAGACAAATTTGTAGATAGGGTAAGACCTAGATACTTATATTTGTTGACCACATCTATACTTTTACCTTTATAATACCATTTTTCATTTGAAGCAGACTTTCCCCCATTTCTAAAAATCATTATCTTAGATTTTTCTAAATTCAGTTGCATATTCCAAATTTCACAGTAATTTTCTAAAGAGGTTATCATTTTCTGCATAGTTAATCTGTCTGATGCTAATAATACAAGATCATCCGCATAAGCCAACATTTTAATTCGGGTATTTTTGACATTAATCCCACCAACTAAATGAGTTTCCAAATCATTTATAAATAGAGGATACAGTATGGGACTAAGAAGACAACCTTGTTTTAACCCCATAGATGTTTCAAAAGATGCTGTGAGACCTTGACGACACCATACCGAAGTAGAAGTTCTTTCGTAGACGTTTCTTAATGTATTAATAAATTTAGTGGATACGCCCATTGAAAAAAGCTTATACCACAAAGAGTATCGGTCAATGCGGTCAAAGGCGGCTGAGAAATCCACGAAAAAGGCAAAGACTTTCTGACGCTTTTGGTTTAATCTTATTTTAATTAAGCTCATAAGAGTAAAAATATTATCAACAGTGGAATATTCTTTCCTAAAACCAGCCTGATATTCCCCTAATATATTGTATGTATTTTCCCATGTAATTATTCTATCTAAAAGGAGGCCTGTAAAAAGCTTACTAACAGCATTAGAGAATGATATGCCTCTATAATTTGCTACTTCATTTACCGACCCTTTTTTATGAATGGGAAAAATTATTGTTTCTTTAAAGTTACTTGGAATATTTGCTTTATCATATATGTTATTAAAGTAATCTACTAATATATCCAAGAACTTGTCAGAAGCATTTTTATAAAATTCATACGGTATACCATCGGGTCCTGGCGCTTTGTTACATTTTGCCCGCTTAAGAACCATCAGTAATTCTGACTTCGAAAATGGTGCATCTAAAATGTCATCACTTATTAATGGTTCCGCATATACCATTCTGGTCGAATCTAAAGGAGGACTTAATAGATTTTGAAAGTAACTGACCCAATCTGAAGCAGTTAGGCATGTATTTGTATAAAAGTGCTTTGTTTTTAGACTTCTAACTAAATTCTTTAACTTCTAACTAAAAATCTTTAGAGTCGTTAACTGTGTTAAATTTTTTTATCACAGTGTCTACTATATATATATATATATATATATATATATATATATATATATATATATATATATATAAAATATATATATATATATATATATATATATATATATACATATAATAATCACTTGTTGATACAGATATTTACTCAACCCTATTTTGTTTAAACATTGTGATGTGTACAAAGTATATTAATTAAAAACCTCTTATATAATTTATTGAAAATTTTAAAAATGTTTTGGGATATAATTTAATTCATATTTTGTTAAATTAAATAAATATTGATCTATTTGAAAAAATTTATAAATAGTGTATATAATATTTTATTTGCATAAATCCACTTAAACATTTCTGATGTAAAAACATCTGATAAGATTTTAATATTTTCAAGTCCAATTTTATTAATAAATGGCATACGTCAAGAGGAAAGGGGGTTATAAAGATAGAAGAAAACACAAAATATAAAATATCTCTCTTAATATTGGAACAAACGAAAAATGTACAACGAGTAAGGTTGTAGAAAATCAAGGTTGCTATAATTCATTACCTAATCATTTTTTCCAAACTCTAATGTATACAGAGATATTTCGAATTTTAACTTTCAATCTTTAATTGTAAATACTTCTGTAAATATTAGTGTAACAGAAAAATGATAAGACACAAAATTACAGAAAAATTAAGTACGAATTTCAAATTTTGTGTTTCCCCCTCCCTCTAAACCCCCCTTCCTCCTGGTCCGATTTTACCCATTAATGAACTTGATCTATTCAATACCAAATATCGGAAATCGGAAAAATCGGAATAAAACTGTGACCACTAGAGAGTCCACAGGCACTTAAACTTATGTATATATATATATATATATATATATATAAATTTTAACGATAGTGACCTAGTAGGTAGGATCGATGGACATTTGAAGAAATTTTTACGAAATTCCAACATTGGTATAAAAACAATAGCTGCATTTTCTTTGGAGAAAATTCGCTAAAACTTAATGTTTTAAAATGTCGGAATTTAGAAAAAAGTAATTATTTGACATAAATTTACTATAATCATTTTTTAAAGCCTGGACAACTACTTTTTCTGCTACTGACAAATATTTGCAAATAATTCTTGAGTCCCGAAAATTTGTGTTTGTTTTGTTTTATAATCGATTGAAACAATTATTTCGACACCAGGGGTTATCATCATTATGTGATCATAAAGTAATATATAATATTGCTATATTTTTTCAAATAAATAAATAATATGAAAATCAATAATGTAAATTTCAATACCATTAATTAAATAAATAAATAAAATTATCACAAAAATATTGTTTACAAATTGACAAAATCTTGTTATTTCTGAATATCGAAAAGCTGCCATGAGAAGAAAATATGAGTTTATCGTAAATATTGTTTGAAAAGAAGTAATCCATTGTTTTTCGAAAGTTGAGATGACTGGCTTTAGATTAAATTAGAACTATTAACAAACGATTTCCAGATTCTAAATGTCATGAAGATCACAATGCTCTAAGATTTAAGAAAAAGTAGTTTTTCTTTATTTTCTTGTATTGATTTCAAAGTTTCTTTTTCATTTTTCAAAAATCTTTTTAAATTTTGTGTTCGAAGAAAAACGGTAAAATATTTATTCAATTAAATATTAAACTTGAAACATATCACAAATGATCTTTTTTTTGTTGTGTTTTGGATTCGATTAAAAATTCAATCTGCATAAAAATTCTTGAGTATATTACAAAAGAATAAATTATTACTAATTGGAAATATATCATAATTAACTTTTATCTTATTAATGTTGCATAAGGTAACCGCTAGGGTAGCACCAAGCACACATATAAATACAAATATTTTCGTATCTGATGTGCTTTTGATATTTCAAAGTTCGTTAATGAACAGAATCGATCAATGATTAGGAGTGTTTAGAGAAAGAAGAAAAAAATTAAAAATTTTAAGTAACCATGGTGATGCATTTTTAATGTTCATTATTATGGATACTGTTTTTAAATTGCAAATATTGCTGTAAATATTATAGTTACAAAAAATAATGTTAGATAATGAATTGTAGAAAAACTGATTTACTAGAACTTTACTACTTACAAAATTTTCCATTTTACTCATATTAAGAGACAAATTCAATAGTTTTACTTTAACAATATCTCCTATTTTGCGTTGTTCTCGACTTGTAAACACTTAAGAACACACCCCAAAATTTAGTACCATGGTGATTTAACCTTTTATTTACGTAACAAAGTATTATTTTACGTAAAGCATATTACACAATATAAAACTCCTTAAGAATATTCCATCACTGTGTTATATAATCATGACAAAAATCGGTTTGATTTTATTATAGAACAAATACATAAACACACATATACAACACATAGACAAATTCACTGTTCATATATACAAAATAATGTAATTTAGAAAATAATAATAATTTTAAACTTTTATATTTCGAAAACAAAACGGTAACTCACGATTTATTTATTTATAAATTTATATAATAAATATTTATCTTTACTCTCCTAGTTTTTTTTTTTAATTCTATCTATCTATTCTAGAGTATTTTTTCTAGTGCAACAGATAATAGTTTGGCGGGCATGATGTTTTACATGCTTCTAATGAGAGCGAGTGAGAGAGAATGATTACTTTAATATTAATTATCTCGCGTTCTAAACTCTGTCGAGAAGTGGTAGTATGCTGGACAGTCCTTAACGCAAATGTTCCTTGTTATACACTAGCCTAAACTAGCATATACACTAGCCTAAATAGTTATGTAAGACAAATCTTTATCATACATTCTGTATAATGTTTTATGACATAATAATCTAATACTTCACTATTCGCTATGTGCGTGACTGCAGCGCCAGAGCATGTATGAACTAAAGGAGGCTATTACAGATCTTTTTATTATGAATGGAATGGGACTTCGCAATAAAAATTTGTTACAATCAATTAAAAAAACATTTTGTTCATGTTTAAAAAAAGTTACAATTAATATTTGTTCCTGTGAAGTTTTTGTGTAAAATTAGCAATACAGTTGTAAGTAAATTAATTTTAAAAAACTATATAAAAATTGTTAAGTGAATAAATTCAAATTTAGCGCTATCTGTGTTTATCAACTGACTATATTATAATTTTTATTCATATAAAATTATTAATATGACCAATGTTTTTCTGTTTATGTTGTCATATTATCTATTTTCTTTTGACATAATTCATTAAAAATGTATTGAATGGTTTAATCATGAAGAATAGATATATTTGGAGATCGAACGTAATGTTAAATAAACGGCCACGAATAGGTGTAACTATCTTTTATCAGTAGGGGTCACTGGTGTCAGTGCCGTACGGAATTTAAATATTTAAGGGTCACCAAATTTAGCCCCCCAGAATTTTTTTTTTTTCAATTTTTGAATTTTTATTTTGATATATCGTTAGTTCATCTTTTGTTCTTGATTGTTCGCTATAAACAATTGTTTGTTCTTAATTTGTTTATTTAAAAAAAAATTAATTAGAAATATATCCTCAAATTGGCCTCCGATTGCAATTTTTAATATCTTTTTGTCATTATTGGACTATAAATATTCATTCATGATTGTTCATGCATAAATAACGTTTGTTCTTTCATCAAATTGACTATTTTTTGTTTAATTAACAACTTTAATTAGCTGAATACTTGTATTCAAAACATATATGTATTGCGCATGCTTCAACTTTACGTTTAAAACTGTCTTTAAGAAAATTAGAGTGATAAACATAGTGATTACAGTGAGTGTTTTAATAATTATTATTCATAAATTATAAATAATTATTCGTCTATGGAATAAATTGAAATGATATTTTCAAAGTGGTTACTTACTTAAAATTACTTACTTAATAAATTATATGCATTACATTCATAATAAACAAATATTTTTAAAAATCGAATATTGAGGATAAAAGTAATTGTTTTTAATTTAAAAAAAAAGGTCTATTAGAATCGATAATTGCTTCACGTCTATTATTATTAGTTAATTTATTAATAATTTTTGAAAAATTGCATTACTGAAAAAGTAGTTTAGCTAAAAATACTGCTTTAAACGTAAAATTGACGCATGCGCAATACACATATACTTTGAATACAAGTATTCAGCTTATTAAAGTTGTTAATTAAACAACAAATAGGCAATTTGAAGAAAGAACAAACGATATTTATGCATGAACAATCATGAATGGATATTTATAGTCCAATAATGACAAAAAGATATTAAAAATTGCAATGGGAGGGCCAATTTGAGGAAATATTTTTAAATAATTGTGTTTAAATAAACAAATTAAGAACAATTAATTGTTTATTGCGAACAATCAAGAACAAAAGACGAACTAACGATATATCATAATAAAAATTCAAGAATAAAAATTCTGGGGGGCTCAATTTGGTGACCCAATGTTTAAATGTAGGCGCCAAGAAATCTCTTTCACATTCAGTTTATAAGAAATCATAGTTTTATATATAATAAAAAACTGTTGTCGATTATCAAGTAATAATTATATAAATATTAATAATAGAGAATTCTTAATAATCTGCAATAAATTAAAAGATGAAGAATCATAGTGATAATTTTGCAATTAATAATAATAATATACAATATATGTTTAAAATAACTGACATATATTAGATAAAGAAAGAAGATGACAAACCGGTAATTACAGACCATATTCCTTTCGTAAATGCAGACACGCATACCTAACCTCAAACAACCTTTCACTCATAGATATATAACAGTATATCTATGCTTTCCCTATACAGCATCGTCCCATTTTTTCACATTTATAAAATTAAACAATTTTTATACTTACAATTTTTATTTGTAACATGTGATAACCGTTGATTTTAATATGTAATAATAATAATAATTCCGTACGGGTAGATTCGCATTGCCGCTAGCGGCGAAAATAATAACTATGATCTCTACACGTTTTTGAGGACGAAAAATCGGACGAATTGCCTAAGTCGTTCAATCTCCTATTTATCTATTCTTCATGGGTTTAATTAATAAATAATTTATTACAAAAGTTATCAAAAGTTAGTAAACAGTAGGTTAAGTTAATGTCAGAGTAAATCAAACTATAAAAAAATATTGGCAAGCGATAAATGTACAAATTAATTAAATTGCTATTTGTCAATAAAGGTTTTAGGTACTTGTTGAATAAATAAATATTTGTTATTCAGTTTCAAAGTAAACATGGACATAATTATTAAAACAGGGTTCCAATCAATTACACATACGATCGAATTTTAGCCACAGAAATCTATGCAATGAAATAAATTATCAGGAATTTTATTTAATATTTGATAGGTCCTTAAACGCTGCATGATTCTTTCCACGTCAATTCTTACTCTTGCTATACTGTATGTATTAAATGTATTACATGCATGAATTTTAATACACTGTATGTATTCAAACAGCCTCCTTTAACGCCTAAATTATCCACTGCGTACGCTGGTGTCGATTTGGCGCTCCCTACCATGACTACACACATAGCGAATAGTATTTTTAATAGTTTAGACGTAGATGTGGTAATAAAAAAAGCACAAACTGAACATACATATATCTAAAGCAGTATACTCTGTTTTTGAAATGAATGAACATTTAAACGACGATAATATAATGTGGTAGTATTTATTGATTTATCATTATCGTAAAGAAAATAGAGTGATTTTTAACTATTTCGTACAGGAACTAAAATTAATTATAATACATAAAATTGTTTCCGCCAGTCAACCACATCAGATTATCTAGAATTTATGTCATCGGAAAAATATGACAGAATACTATCCTCAATGTTCCATAAATTACCATTTAATTCATTTAAGATGTGAAAGTGAATTAATGTTGAAAATATTTCGTATTTATATCAGAATTCATTGTCGATTATTTTGATAAAATAATATATTAACTGTATATAAGCAATAGGGTAGATAGTTGACTCCTTTTGGTAAACAATATATTTTATATTTATTCGACAAAAAACTAACGCATCAGCAGCGTCTACTTAGCGAATTTTCTCAGAATAAATACATCTCTTCTCATTTGGACATAGAGGTTCATAGCCATCCGTGACCGTTAAAGTGGTACAGACTTATATATATATATATATATATATATATTGTCGCGGTATCCTGGCTCTCTTTATCCTCAAAGGAGCGCTGCCCGAACCTGCAATGATTCCGATACTCGACAAAAACAAACACAAATATATTAGTAAAAGATATTACTAAATATTTTGTAATTGAAACAACACGCACGTTTTTGTTTAAAGAAAAGAAAAAAAAAATTAAATTAAACACAAGTTTTTACGAAACAAAAAAAACCTGATTTTATTGCTTAAAAAAATGATTATCCAATTTCTTTTTCAACAATTATTTTAATTTTTTTTCACACAATGTTAAACTTTGAATTACTTGATCAAATTACTTGTACAAATTCCAACTTTAACTTGATCTGGATTGAACAACAATTATATACTTTGAACTAATCAGACAATACTTGATTTCAACTTTGATACTAACAGACAATAGTCGATATTAAACTCTGATACTAACAGACAATAGTCGCTATTAAACTGACTTGAATCGACACTGGTCACCGGTTTATATACCCGCCATGGGTCGTTCTAGAATATGTTTTTTTGAATAAATATTTTGTTTTTGACAATATATTTTCGCATGGAGGCTTCTAGAATATTTTAGTATATCAACACCCATGGACGTAGTCGGAGTGTTCAGACTATTTATAAAATTAATTAAAAATTATACCTCTCCTTGGGTTTGACCCATTGTCACACTCCGCTTGGTTGATATTTAACCAGCGACTTAATGGACACGGCCAGTGTGAATTCAAAATCTATACACAAATTATACTATACATTCATTACTGTAAGCTAGCTTACTTCTGTTTATTTGTTTTACAAAAACTATCTTGTTTTTACAAAATTATTTATTTGTGATCTATTTATGTTATTTAAAAACATTCAATTTGTATGACTTTTGATTAAAATTAAATTATATGTAATAATTTTTTTTCAATTTTTGATTTTTTTTAAAAATAGAAAAACTTTAAATCAAAAGCATCTATTAATCTTATTATCATTTTTCGACTAAAAAAAAAAACTTAGTTTAAGAAAAAAAATAAATCGAGCTATATTTTCTTTTTGTACTTCTTTCAAAAAAAAAACTCCTTCTTTTTGCAAGGAGAAAAATATTGTTTTGTTAAATATTTTCCGTAATATTTTACTTAATATTTTTCTATTTCATAATTAAAATGTGTGTTGAATCAAAAAAATTATTCTCAATAATTTTCATTACAACAATATATATATATATATATATATATATATATATATATATATATATATATATATATATATATATATATATTATATATATATTATATATATATATATCACCTTTCTGCACAAAAAAGCTTTCACCGTTCTGGTTTTTTTCTATATACGCTTCCTTGAAGAATTATTCAAATGAATTTTATAAAATGAGCCAGCCTGTATATTTTGATTTGTCAATTGTTTTTAATTTGTAACCGTCACTTTATGCAGGAGGTTCATTCGAATTATATTGAATTTTTTCTCTTCAGTATTATTAGAATTATACTTTCTAATGTTAACACATCTATTTCTTAGTCTTCATCATTCTATTTTCTTCTCCATACGCATAACGCAGCTGTGCCCTACAAATATGCATACTTTGAAGTAGAGAACCACATAATAATTCTCATTTATCAGGTCATTAACTACCAGAAAATTTGTCATGCAAACCTCCAAAAGGGTACATTGGTCGCGGTTTTCTGAACACATCCATACGTATCTGTAGCAAAATACCTAAATAAATTAAAATGATGCCTAGAGAAGGTTACATGCGTGTTAGTCCCCGGACAAAATATTCCGAAACAAAATATCACCAAGACAAAATATCCCCGACGAAATATCCCGAGGACAAAATATCCCCGACAAAATATCTCGAAATTTTGAAATCATTACTGGCTAATATCAAGAAAAATAATAATAATAGTTTTTGCCACGATATTTGAAATATATAGAACGCTTTTTAGTGCAGGGCCAAACACGCAAAACGGACCAAGTCAGGGTATGACCGATGAAATGAAAGATTGTAGTACTACGTAACAACGTATTTAAAAAAAATACAATCCAAATTCGCAAACGTGGGCGAAATTAAAGGCTTTTGAGGATCATTTAATACTTATAGTAAATTTTTTCCATAACAGACTGCGAATGTTATGTATAGTACAAACAAACATTCAATTTGTATGACTTTTGATTAAAATTAAATTATATGTAATAATTTTTTTTCAATTTTTGATTTTTTTTAAAAATAGAAAAACTTTAAATCAAAAGCATCTATTAATCTTATTATCATTTTTCGACTAAAAAAAAAAACTTAGTTTAAGAAAAAAAATAAATCGAGCTATATTTTCTTTTTGTACTTCTTTCAAAAAAAAAACTCCTTCTTTTTGCAAGGAGAAAAATATTGTTTTGTTAAATATTTTCCGTAATATTTTACTTAATATTTTTCTATTTCATAATTAAAATGTGTGTTGAATCAAAAAAATTATTCTCAATAATTTTCATTACAACAATATATATATATATATATATATATATATATATATATATATATATATATATATATATATATATATATATATATATTATATATATATTATATATATATATATCACCTTTCTGCACAAAAAAGCTTTCACCGTTCTGGTTTTTTTCTATATACGCTTCCTTGAAGAATTATTCAAATGAATTTTATAAAATGAGCCAGCCTGTATATTTTGATTTGTCAATTGTTTTTAATTTGTAACCGTCACTTTATGCAGGAGGTTCATTCGAATTATATTGAATTTTTTCTCTTCAGTATTATTAGAATTATACTTTCTAATGTTAACACATCTATTTCTTAGTCTTCATCATTCTATTTTCTTCTCCATACGCATAACGCAGCTGTGCCCTACAAATATGCATACTTTGAAGTAGAGAACCACATAATAATTCTCATTTATCAGGTCATTAACTACCAGAAAATTTGTCATGCAAACCTCCAAAAGGGTACATTGGTCGCGGTTTTCTGAACACATCCATACGTATCTGTAGCAAAATACCTAAATAAATTAAAATGATGCCTAGAGAAGGTTACATGCGTGTTAGTCCCCGGACAAAATATTCCGAAACAAAATATCACCAAGACAAAATATCCCCGACGAAATATCCCGAGGACAAAATATCCCCGACAAAATATCTCGAAATTTTGAAATCATTACTGGCTAATATCAAGAAAAATAATAATAATAGTTTTTGCCACGATATTTGAAATATATAGAACGCTTTTTAGTGCAGGGCCAAACACGCAAAACGGACCAAGTCAGGGTATGACCGATGAAATGAAAGATTGTAGTACTACGTAACAACGTATTTAAAAAAAATACAATCCAAATTCGCAAACGTGGGCGAAATTAAAGGCTTTTGAGGATCATTTAATACTTATAGTAAATTTTTTCCATAACAGACTGCGAATGTTATGTATAGTACAAACAAATTTAGTAAAATTTGTAAAACTTAATATTTACACGTGAAGTTTTGATCCTTATTAGTTTTGTGAAACTAAATTTTATGCCACTAATTTCGTAAGTAATGTTATCTTATTGAATTTCAATAATTTTTGACACTATATCTCAAATATATAGAACACCTTTTAGTGCGAAGGCCCGAAAACACGCAAACTCGATCCACTCGGGGTATGACCGATGGTGTGAAAGATTGTAGTACTCGGTTGTAATAGTTCAAATAATTTCGGCTGTATATTGCTAGCGCCCAAAACCCAAAAACACGCAAACCCGAACAACTCGAGGTATTTTTTTTTTATTATCAATATATATATATATATGTCAGGGGATATTTTGTCTGGTGATATTTTTTCTCGGAGATATTTTGTCCTGAGATATTTTGCCGGGGATATTTTGTTTTCGAAACGCTTATTACGCTTAAGAAACTACTGCTAACTAAAATGTACTACGATTTAATAGAATTTATGGCAGAAAACCTATAAAGGTTTAATTTACATATTGTAAAAACATCAATACTAAAATCTCAATAAACAGTCAGTTATTATTAGCAAAAGTTTTAATTACTTTATAAATACAATGAGAAACTGAATAATACGAATGATATATCTTAAAAAAATATACTTTAAGTTTTTAAATAAATATTTAAACAAAGAAAAAATTATAATTTATTATTATAATATTTAACAGAATTTGTTACCAAATTTTTATTTTGTTATTTATGTTATTCGTTACAGATCAATATTAATAATAATATGTACACTCTCCAATTCATAAAAATTGAACTGCTGAAGCATTCTTAGTGTTACTGTATGTAATATTAAACATATATTTAGTAATATATACGCTTAGAATGTGACTTACTGGTTCAATTTTTATGATCGGGAGTATATGCTATTATATCGAAAATAAACAAAGTATAAATTTTATTCTCTTATGTTTTAACAAATATTACAATAAAAATTTTTTTACTTGAAAACTTGAAAACAAATGCCAACAAAAATAAGTTTTGAGAGCAAATTGACTGTTCTTTCAATTCATCGTTTTAGAAATTGAAGGTTAGTTCATATTATATTTTTGTATTTTAAACTTTTAAACTGTCATAAACATTTAATTTTATGGATTACTGTATAGAATAAATACAATAGAGATCGGATTCTTTAAAATTTAATTAATCACATAAGTTATTATAAGCTAAGAACCCGTGCTCGCTGGCTCGATGGCTCCTCACTTGACTACCCAGGTGGATTTCGACCTTGGCTTCGCGTCCTTGACATAATGCAAAAAAACCGCACCCTTATAGCGTGAATAGAAGTAAAAAAGGTATATTTGGTTTTTTTTCCAATTTGGAGGGGGAGTGTGTAAGTTGGGAAAAATGAAGTTTTCCGATTGTTAGTTAGTAGGGCAGAACCATATAAATTTTTATTATTTTATTACTTTTAATTATCCAGTCAGGTCATGTACACGGTGCCTTTTAGTGTAATTTTAGAATGGAAAGTTTGGAGTAATGAAATTGTTCTGCCCATTTTGAATAGACAATTAAAAGCCATAAAATAATTATATTTTCTGCCTTGTTAATTCGACCTTTGGGAAAATCTCTTATGGGAATAATTTTGAAAAAATAACACAATTTCTGTGGCCCATAGTACAATCACTGATCTCAGGCTGTACCGAAGATGGCGATAAATATTATCGATATGAGTTTCAAACCTCTGCCAATTATTTTATGGCTTTTAATTGTCTATTCAAAATGAGCAGAACAATTTTATTGGGATGGTATTGGAAAAGTTCATGCAAATAATGTTGAAAGTAAATTCCAAATTTTCTGTAACCTACTTTCCATAGACAACTATTTCTCCCGAAAACAAGATAAACATCCTATGATAGTTACTTTCTAATACAAATCCTGTCACAAAAAATAATAATTTATCAAAAAAGATTTTTTTTTCCATAAAGTAAATTAAATTATTTAAATAAAAAAATCTCTTCATATTCTTAGTTCATTTCTTAAGCACTATCATCGGAATATAATCCAACAACAACAATAACGGTATCTATTTTCTTGTTCTTCAGTGAGTGAGTGTACATTGTTCGTATTTGTTTATCCGCACTTATTCAAGAATGAGAATCCTCTCTATTCTCTATGTGATAGTACAAAAAAAAAACACATTTTTCTTTGATCTTATTTTTCATGAATAATAAAGTAGTTGTGCAAATAGCCTGAATTTTTTTTGTATTATTTTAGAAGCATATGTTGTATACTATATATACAGCACCATGGATAGAGGTATGTATAGGTACATACGTGGCCTTTATTTACTACCGCTGTAATATAAATGTACACCATTTTATAAATAACAAGTAACAAACTATGTAGGTAACACAGCAACTCCATTTTGTAATACAGAACCGTAACCAAACAAATTACATCTATCTTTGTAATATCTATTCGTGTTATTTTTCGAGTGTAACATTTTGTATACCCTGTATAAAATATATGTCAGGGTATATTAAGTTAAGTACTGACTTTGTAACAGTTGAAAATATTGATCGCAGAAAAAAAAAATTTGGTATAGGTGTTAATAAAATGACCGGATTAGTCCATTTCCGGCAAGTTGTCCGTCCGTAAACACAATAACTCAAAAATGAAAAGAGATAGCGTGCTGAAATTTTGAATGTGTGTTCTAGTTAAAAGTAAGGTCAAGTTCGGTATTGGCAAAATTGGATGTTTGAGTAAAATGGATAAAACTGCCTAACTTTGAAACCATAAGAGATAGAATAAAAATTTAAAAACAAAAAATGCCTTTCAAAAAAATAACTTTTGTAAAAACCTTTTTTCATAAATTCAGTATATACTGGATATTTAAGCAATTAAGTCAGTTAGCTGTTATTTTCACTTGTTCTTTAAACGTTACGAAAAAGTGTAATTTATATTTGGAAAAAATTTATTTTTACTTTTTCCCAATGGTTTTTAGAAGAGACAAGTGATAATAACAACGAAGTGAGTTAGTTTCTTTAATACCCGGTATGCATTGCGTTCAATTTCAATGCGTGAGTTTTTTTTTTAATTTTTACATACGCACAAACGTATAAAATTATAAAGCTATGTGTAAATATAAAAGTTGTAAATAATAACATCTGTAATCAAGAGTAATTACAGATGTTTGAGCCAATATTGTGGCAAAATTATCCCACCCATGAAAAAAAGTTTCAATTCATAAGTTGTTTGGTTTTGAAAAAGAACGGGCAGCGTTCGATGAATCAATTTCGTCTATTTATAAACAGGAACATTTTTTTGTTTTTGAGAAAAACTTTCCTCCATCTTTTATGGTATTAAAAGTAAACTCAAGAACTTTACCTCCACTTTTTGCCTTAGAAGACGAACACAAAAGACGGATATGAGGAAATTGACTAATTAGGTCATTTTATGAACATCTATACCATTTTCTTTAAAGAGTACCACAGTTTAAGGCCAATCGTTTAAGATGTAGAATTTCTTATTCGCTTGAACAATTATTCTGAAAAACTTCTTGCATACGCATCCGATATTAATAATAATATTTGAGAATATTTAGGTAATCAAATATCCACGATAACGTAGATAGATAGATAGATTGTAGAGGCTGTCCTGGACGGGTCACACTTCGACTATAAGGTCCATTGTGATGCCTAAGGATGCGAGGATGTGAGTGGAGGACAAGGAATTTTGTGTGTAGACTAGGAATTGGTAGGATATGCGGCTGCAGCCGACTTTGATAAAAACTTTACCTTTGATTCTCATTTGGAGTTCGTGAAGGTAACTGCAGAAAACCTTCACAAGCATAGCCGGTTATTTCGTTCTTGTCCATACGCCGAAAGTTTAGTCATTTAACCGCCCCGTTTTTTTTTTAAAAAGTGACAAACTGCCGATTCGGGATTCGAACCCATAACCTTCCAGTTCCAAGTACACACAACGCCTTTGCAAGCGCGGCTACTGGCTGGTAGTGTTTAACGTAAGTATTAAATATTTAATTTATCTTTGAGAAAATAAATATATTAATATTTAAAAATTGCTTCAAAACATGCAATGTATATTACTACTTAATATTCAAAATTAATGAACGGCCAACTAAAGTTTTAAAATCCAGCTAATTTCAGGGAAATGTTTTTATAACATAAAAGACTAACATCTAAAACATGAAACTCTAGTCAATAACAAGAGTCTATAAGAATATCGACATCTCTAAATCCAATTAAAATTAAAAGGCTTCTGATATTTTTCAATAGATATACGATAAACTATCCCTGACTAGTTTTGGAGTACTGGATGAATAGTTCTAGCCTCATATGATAATATAGTCTCAATAGTTGATAACAGTACACCGTCACATCATATACATTGAACCCATTATAACATGTATATTAAACTTTTAACTATAAAGTATGATATTACAGATATCATGTAATGGAAAATATGTGATATGAATGTTTTAAACATGTATATATATATATATATATATATATATATATATATATATATATATATATATATATATATATATACTATATATATACTATATATATATAACTATTCGCATATCAAAATATTTAACCATCGTAAATAGAGAAAGGTATTTTCAAAAAACTATTTTTTAGGAAGTTACTTAATAAAGTATTGATATTACATCCTGCATATACTCGTAACATATTCGGTGAGTATAAGTTTGTTTTCCTAATATTGGGATTGAAGTGGATCACGTTCAGGCATTGGAACATCCAATGCCTGAACGAAATAGACGACCTAATTAGTTTTGCAACTAACTTGCTGCTACCTCTACTTTCTACGAATCGGTGAATAAGTCCATGAACAGGAATTGGAGAGATACAGCAGGATGCAGGTAAGCCAAACAAATGATAGCGGGGTATAAGGCCGCAAGGTTAACCAGGCTTATCTGGAAAACCTTATGGAATTAAAATTTCTGGATACGGTGCTTACCGAACATCACAGGCTCAAAAGGCATTTATCCTTCATGAGGTTGGAGGACCGTGCGAACTGTTCGGTCTGTAACCGAGCGGATGATACGACCAATCACCTCCTGGCAGAATGGTCCTACATAGCCAGAATGAGGTCCCTAACCATCGCCTCGCCCGAAATGGAGTATGTTAGAAAAGGCCTACTTTTCAGGCTTCGGCCTCCCTTCCACTACTACTAATACAACTACTAACTTACTGCTATGCTTATAGTGTAACACTGTATGATATAGTTTTAAATATGACAAACATGTATAATGATCATTTTAATATTCCTAAAATACGTAAATTTCCGTCATATATAAATAGTTGGGTCTCTAATTTATCATTGAGAATAATTCTTACAGGACAACATACCAGTCCAAGTAGCCGAGCGGTCGAAGGCGTTATGTCTGTGCAGTATGCAGTACTGCAGGAAACTGGGAGGTTATGGGTTCGAATCCCGACATCGGCAGTTTGTCAATTATAAAAATAAACAAAAGGGGCGGTTAATTGACTAAACTGTCGGCGTATGGACAAGAACGAAGTAACCGGCTATGCTTGAGAAGGTTTTCTGCAGTTTCCTTCACGAAATCCAGATGAATATCGGCATAGTTCCTATCATAGATGGCTGCAGCCGCATATCCTACCAATTCCTAGCCTATTCACAAATTCCTTCCACTCCACTCACATTCTCACATTCTAAGGCATCACAATGGACCTTAAGGTCGAAGCGTAGCCCGTCCAGGGCAGCCTTTACAATCAACCTCTACAGGACAACATCGGACGGATTAACGTGCTAAATTCCTATACTACAATTTAAAAAAATGCAGTCTGTATATGAGTATTATAAGTTAAGTCTCAAGTTTTCGACGACTTGAAATATTGATCGTAGAAAAAAACTATTAGTTCAGATGTTCAAAGAAATAATCGATTTACTTCATTTCCACATATCCACCTGTTTGTCTGCCTTTTAGTTTGTCCAACCTACCAGTTGACACGATATTTTGTGTGCGTGGAGCTAGAAAGTATAGGGGATAATATCTACCTTTAAAACAGTAAAAGATTGAAGAATAATATATCTTTTTTCTTTTAGAACAATCTATTCTTTTTGGAAACTTTTTTTCATACACTGATTAAATAATTTACAAATTATTTTTGTATGACTTTGTGTAATAATAATAATTTTGTATGACTTTCATACTGAAAATTTTCAGTAATCGACCAGTGGCTCTTCAATTATCAGGTACTGTCGCTGAATAAGGCCTGGCTTCTAATAAAGGCCAGCCATGAAAAATCGTTATTCTAATTGTTGAATTAATTCGAAATATCCAACATATAAACAGAAATATCAATAGGCAAAACCGCCAAACAAGCCCAAAACTCCGGAACACCATCGCATGAAATTACAACACAGGATGCAATAAATCATGCAAAACAACAACTAATACCCCTACGAAAACAAAATTGGCTTAACTCCTCCCCCAGCAATTTAAAATTAATCAAACCTGATTGTCAGCCCTGGGACTCCAGTTATCAACAAGATCGGAACTTTGAGGTGGTCCTCGCAAGACTCCGCATCGAACACACCAAATTAACCCACTCATATCTGTTGAAGGAGGCACAGCGGCCCCTATGTGCAACATGCCAGACCTCAATGACAAGAGAACACATACTGATCGCATGCGCAAGATACCACATCTCCAGAAACAAACACAACCTGCCAAGAAACCTCAACTAACTGCTATCGAACGACAACAACATATTAAACAACTTAAAGCTTTTTTAGTGGATACAGTACTCATGTACTTACTGTAAAATCAAACTATATATATTATCGGCTGTACATATGACCATAGTTATCAAAGTACAGCCGTTAAACTACAATAATTTATAAAAAAAACTCTTTTAGCCGAATGTATTTTCGTAAGGACAGCAAACCCATGTTTTTCAGTGATGTATCAATGACTCTCTTTATAATATTGAACAATCACTTCTTTGTAATTTTTAGTGAATACATTTTTTTGTATTTACTATTGAATCTTAATATCTAAGCTTTCCATCATTGGAAGCAATGGGAATCTTATGGATTTTCTTCTTCATTGTTTTTTATCAGTAGTTTTGTTGTCGTGTGATACTGCCCGTAATAAGGCACACTTTATGTTATCCAAAAAAGGCCCAGGTCTTATAAATAGTATTAAATTTAAACTTTTTTTATTTATTGATTTAAATAAATTTTCGCTGTAATAGCATATATAATATATACACTCCCGTTCAATAAAATTGAACCGACCTGAACCGAATCAATCTCCCACAATTTTGATTATTCTTGTGGTAAATGTTTTTGAAAGATACAACATTTTATTTTATTTTTATACGTAAAAGGGAATTATAACACTTAGCACGTATTTACATTACATATTCTTACTCTATCACTGACTTGTTTACATAAATAAAAAATATACTACTAATCTTTGTTTATAAATAAATAATATACAGAGTGTTACAAAAGTGAGGAGTTTTATGAAATGTAAGAAAATTGACATTTCGGGTTGGTTCAATTTTATTGAACAGGAGTGTATATAATAATAAAAGGTCAGATATATTAAAGTAAGCTCTTAGTATTCCATGCAATAAAAAACAATTTCTCCGTTCGTTTAGTCATTTCAGCAACTTCTGTTACCAAAGTTTGAGATATTTCCCCAAGGCTCCAAATATTGACCCAGGATTGCTTGTAATTTAAAAAAAAACTGATTTCGATATTTTTTTGTAAAAATTTAGTAACAAATAAATAGACGGTAACAGAAAAATGAGAATATTTTAAAATATAATGATAATTTTTTATTTTAATGCAGGTTGCATGTTTGTTAGATCTAACAAGGTCAAGCCTATTTTGGGCTGAATTGTTGTGCGAAGTACATAAATATTCCAAAAGAAAATATTTATTTTAATGATGATGTAGTGAATTTTATTGATTGCTTTGGTTTGAAAAAGTTTTATAACGGGTCCAATTGAGGGACCCGTATCTTAATAAGGCCCAAAATCAAAGTTTTTAAAATTATGGTTTTTCTGAAACATCGGATGTATAAATAATCAATGATTACTAAATTTCTATTTATTTTTCTTTATTACTCAATTTCACGTTTTTATAGTTATTTTGCAAAAAGTGGGACTTATTAGAACAGTAGGTAATACATACAATACACCCCAATAGGGAATATGCATGAAAATTTTTTTTCACTTCAATTGAAGCATGTTTACTTGACAAATATCAAGGTAAAATTACTTTTTAAATAACTTTAAAAATAAGCGAGATATGAATGATTGAAATTCCCGATTAGACAAGGAGGGTGATAGCCCTCTTGATATGTTATGTGACGTCATATTACCCTTTCACCATTTAAAATACACGTAAAACTCCGTTTTTAGTTTTTTTGCAAGAAAGAGACAGATAATAATCTTTAAAAGCTTATAGCTTCCTTGATATTTGTCGAATTTTAATTTCGTTTTTAAATATTATTACAGTATTTACAGTATTTTCATATTCTGAAAATAAATGTGAAAAAAAATGTTCATGCATATTCCCTATTACTTGAGTGAGTATATCTATTTCATTCCAGATGTGTGTAGATATTGAAGTCACCAGAGTATTTAAGTAGTACTCTTTTTTTGGAGTTTTGTAATGTCGGTTATGCTAACATATTTTTATTCTTATACACCACATATATGTTGTCAAAGTATGTATATGATATGCTTCGTTTTCACATCTCTTTATTGTGAGGGGGAGAAATGAAGGTTTGTTTTCTCAACATCTATTTGTCAAACTTTTTAATGTTAGTCTTTCTTTTCTACATGTCGGTAGCATAAATGACTTTTAGAGACACAAATTGAACCTCAATCATTTTAAAAGTGGCATCCTTCCTAAAAAACCTTGTGTTTAGCATTAACGGAAAATAGGAGAAAATATTAGTTGTTTATTTGTCATTTTCTCTTTCAACGAGTGTAAAAATGGAGTTTTATCTTTTTAATGAATATTTCATTAAATTACAAAGATAAAACTCCATTTTGATAATTTATAATGTTCGCTAATATTTGAAAAAAAAATATTATATGATATCCAGGTATTTAAAATTTACAATATGTTTATGAGGTTTAAAAATAGATTATTGAATACGTTAGGTACGCTTTTCCTGAAGTACGCAATGCCTAGTAGAGAAAATTTATTCAAATAAAACCTATTTTGACAAAATGGAAACCCGACTTCAAAAATCAAATATTCTAAAACAAAAAATGCACTAAAAAGTAAAAAATAATTGCATATTCTTGGGCCAATTTTAGTTCTTAGTTTGGCTAATATTTTAGTGCATTTCTTTATAACACTTTTTTTTTATCCGTTGTTTTTTTGTTTTTGTTTAATTTTTAGTGCATTTTTTCATAACAGATTTTCAGCTATTTTTATATGCATTTTGTTTTTTTTTTATAAAAATTTTTTTTTTGGGGTCGGTTTTTTTATTTAAAAAATTTTGTTAAAGTCGGTTTTTAAAAAAATTTTCTTATTTTCCCATTATGACTGAGTATACCCTTTCAAAAAAAAAAAAAAAATTCGCATAATTCGGTTATCTCATATAAAATGAGGATTTTCCTCGATTTCCCAGAGATCCTCTCATCAGAATGTGATGTGGTGCCAATGGGAAACCAATCGGTTCATAAATGACGGAGTTCTGAGGTGACACACATAAAAAAGAAAAATACAGACGAATTGAGAACCATCCTCCTTTTTGAAGTCGTGTTAACAATGACGCACCTTATAATATTAGCAAATAACGCTTCAGACATATAAAACAGATTGAAAGATTGGATAAATTATGCATAAATCTATATAAGAACATATTCGGAAAAATTAAAACATATTTGATGGCTCTGTTAGCATCCAACTACTATACTACGTAGTAGGAGCTATCTTTTTGGAATAAAGAATTTAGTTTAAATTTACTGGCTCGTCGAAGAATTGACCAACATCAATTAATTTTCCTCAATTAGTTAATTCTAAATTTTACTGCTTCAATTACTACTGTTGGGTAAAATCACAAAAATGGTGATTATTTAGCAGTACACATGAAAAATTAATGAAGAGACATGCTCAAAGCCGAATATTCAATGCGGGCTCAAAAAGCGCAAATGAAACTGGCCGGAATATCTAATACACAGAAGAAAAATTAGGTGATAAACTTATGAGTTGAATGCTTATCGGTGTAAAGTAAAAAAAAAAGAGGCTGAAAGGTCACGAAATAATTCCAACTTTTTTAGAAATACGTTGGCAGATTATGGATGAGGCTTTGAAATTGGGTGCGAAAAAAAAATTGTGGTTTATAATAAAGATGTTACCAAATGTTGTATTGAACGGGTTGCTACATGATGAACTTCTATTATAGTTATGAACTAAAACAAATATTTGAAATTTTTGTAAAAAATATTTGTAAAAAATATTTTTATTTTTCAAATTTTTGTTAAGTTTAAGTATTACAGAATGAACAAGTGAAAATAACTGAGTTTTTGAATACCTGGTATATAAAATAAAGTTTTATTTTTATAAAAAGGAATATTTTTTGTGTTTAAATTTTTGTTCTTCCTCTTACGGTTTCAAAGAGAGATATTTTTCCCCATTTTTCCCAAACATGCTCTGATTTGGGAAAACACTCACGAACTTGAATGGGCCAAATTTACTGTAAGTTGTAGTTCATTTTTAGTTTAGTATAAAACACATTAAATTTCAGATCATTATCTCTTTTCGTTTATGAGTTATCGATTCATACGGACTAATTAGGTCATTTTATGATCCTCTTAAATCCTGGTATGTATTATATCATAGAATATGATATCTAATCTATGATTATATATACCGGGTTTAAAAATAGGTTAGGTTAACCCGTTTTGGGCTAACACGAATTTTGTTGTATACTTAAAATGCCTGAAATTAAAAATAAAATAACAACGATAAGTAAAGTTTTAAAAATATAACAATCTTTCAGCTAACGAATTTAAATGTTTTCTTTTTTTTTAACTGAAAAAATTTTTTTAAGTAAACAGTTCTAAAAAGATTTACATAAAAGTTTCGTTAAAAAACCGTTGATTATTTTAGTATTGATTACTTTTTTAAACATTCTTTTATTCGCTTGCCCTGTGACAGATATGTAACCAAATCATGCAACACACTTTTCAGCCTCTTCCAATTGACGTATCGATTTTATGGTTTGCAACTGTTTGTAATTCTGATGTCAATACAATACAATTATATGGCACCAGCAGCTCCGGGTGGAATTCAAACATATGCCACAAAACAGAATTTCCAAATTTCGTAAAAATATATTTATAAGAAATAAGTTTCTTAAAAATTCGGTGAAAACGTTGGTAAAATATAATATAAGAAATTTAATTCACTTTTAGTCTTAATAAAATAATTATACTCTCTAAAAACTGTTTATTATTTTAATTTCCACACATAGTGTTCCACTCTCTTACAACTTGTTTGCTTTTAAGTCCGTAACCTACTGACAAAAAAGTGTGTTTTAACATTTTTTTTTTACAAAAATTTTTTTCCTATAAAAATATTATAAAAAATTCTATAAAAGCCTTCTATCAAAATGTTCCCTTTATTTTTTTTTAGAATTTAAAAAAATTTAACATTTGCGGTTACAATCCCAAAAGCTATAGAAACCAGCAACGACCTATGGCGTGTAAAGGACTGCGAATACATGAAGAAAATATGAAAATATTTTAGTTGAAGATGTATTTTATGAAATGTATTTTTAAACGTCATCAAAGAAATTTTCTTTATTAGTTATTCATAAAATGTGTGAAGGGAATATTTTATTTTTTTTTTTATATTACATTTCATATGTAATTTATTTTAAACACGTTGTTGCGCGATCCTGCTTTTGTTGTAAACATTAAAATTGACAATTTTATACTTAAATGCCATATAATTAATTACTTTTTCTGTAATCATAAAAAATCATACAGAACAAGGTTGACACTATTATTATTAAACTTTATTAAATCTTGTATTATATAAATTGAAATAAAAAACAAGTAATATAACAACTGAGTTAATTGTTTGAATACCCAGTATATACTGAATTGTATATCAATGATTGAATTGTTAACAATTCTGCGTATTCGAGTTATTCACAAAACATTTATTCACAAATTATGAGAAAACTGTTGAGTTTATGAAAACAAATTTCAAACAAAAGTCGTTTATTTTAAAGAGAAAAAGATTTTTTATTAATAAATTTTTTTTCTATCTCTTACGGTTTCTAAGATATAAATTTAAACACGTTTCGATTTTATCCATTAACGAACTTGACCTTATTTTTTTGATAGATAGACGGACGGGCATGCGGAAATGGACTAATTAGGTATTTTATGAACACCTATGACAAAAATTTTTTTTCTGCGATCAATATTTTCAAGCGTTACATGGTCGATACTAAACTTAATATACCTTGTATAATTACAAATATACTGAGTATAATAATTAATAGTAATAGTAGTGTAGGGTAATCAATTAATCAGTGGTCTTAAAGACAATAGTTCAAGGCATACAAAAACTCCTGTTTCGTGTCGCTTTGAAGTGAGTTAAAAACCCATAACTCAAAATAATTTGAACTTATCGCAAAAATTTAAGAGCATATATATGTTTCTATTTAGGCAAAAAATACAATCAAAATTTTTCTAATTCTAAAATTAGATTTTTGTACAATAGTTTAATATATGGGACATATACCTCATATGGCATTTACCTCATATTACACAGAATTATAATCAGTACTATATATTGAAGAGAATTGCGGTATTCATACTTATATACTAAAAGCTTAAGTGTACGTCAGGTAAACCATCGCAGATATATTCATTCCATTTCAAAATAGAAATGTTAAATGGACCAAAGATTGCATGAAGTACCTAATTCTGTAGTAAAATTTATCAAAGCATTTCTAATAAAAATTAATTTCTAATATATATAAATCGAAAAAAAAATAGATTACATATATATATATATATATATATATATATATATATATTTATATATATATATATATGATTTTTTCGAGAAAATTTAAATAAATAAAATAGAATAATTCTGATTGTAATTTGGAACTCTTGTCTGAAGTGGTACTCTTATCAGAAAAACTTTTTTTCCACTTTAACCAGATATTAAGTTAATCTAATTTGACTAAATTATTACTTAATTATCGATTAAAATCGAATTTCTACAACCTTTTATAATAAATTGAATCTAAAACATAAATTTTCAATATTCTAAAATCCACAAATTTTGAACTCATTTGACTGTCATGTGGAAACCACATTATTCAATTATGTTAGTTTTTTTATTACCCAGCGGATTAGATTGGTGTTGAATTAAAAACTAATAAGACTCTATTAGCTATAAAAACAGGATATTACAAAGATGTGTTGAACAATGCAATATTTAAATCTGAAAATACTGACTTTGTTTCAGAAAACTGAAATTTTCCTAAATAGAGTACATATTATTTATTCTTACGTCATACCAGAGTCTTTTAGATGTAGCTATTTTACAAAATATAATAAAAGTCAGTTTCATGTATAGTATTAAAAAGATACCTGTTAAACCTAAAAAACCAGAAACCGAAAAACATTATACATATAAATTTACACAGTTAAAAGAGAGATATAGTCAAAATAATCTTAACAGTAACTTACCTCATCATATATAAAATTATCAATCTCCTCTAATGGACGACCATATAATTTCTTTGGAAATGGTTCAAATTTACATGGTAAAATCGAACCATCTTCAACACTTAATTTACGCCGTGGTTGAAAACCATATTCCCGAACTAATTGCACGGTTTTATTTTCTAAACGATCTAATGATTTCTTTGTAAACGGTTTCACTCGTACTTTTCCACTTTTACTACCGTTATTACTATTAGTATCCCCATTATAACTCCCACCATTTGTATCACTTCTAGCACTACTTTTTCGTGAGCTATTACCACTAAAACAACCATTTTGTTGATGTTGATATTGTTGATTGTTGTGCTGTTGCATTGTTGAATCGTCATCACTGCAATCGTTGAATTGTTGTTCAACATTGATAATTGTTGCATAGCTATTATCGCCTTCCATTATTGTAACACTGTTACGATTCGATTCGGAGCTATAATTTGTCGTATCATTTATATTGTTATAGCTATTTATTGGTGATGCAACAATTATGTTACGTAATCGAATTATATTCTCATCTTCGTCATTATTTAGAAGATCATCATCTTCATGACTTTCGATGGGTGATAAGTTTTTATGATATTTATCCATTTTTATTTATTTTTTAATCTTAGTGTTGGAAAAATGTTTGGAAATTTTTTTTTTGAATAAAAATAAAATAAAAAGTTAAACTAAAAAAAAAAAATCAACACTACACACAAAAAGAAAATTCACTAATTATTTGGGTCATCACTTTTGTAATAACACTAAATTAGCACCATCAATTTTTGTATTTTTCCCTTGCATAAAGTTTTGTCCAATAATAGAGTATATGGGACGAAATGGGTTATATATGGTAGATGTTATGATTATTGCTTGTAATATAGATGTAGTGTTATTGGCTATAAAGACATAGTGATGGTATGCCATGTTGAACGGCTCGCGGGAAACTGACGCCTCACATTCGTACGGCCTTACCCGGACCGGCGACGACGCGGTACCACCAACCAACGTCGTTAATACATATACATATTAACATGTATATATGATACGTACGTAAAGCAACGTTTGGTTGCTGGTTCGACCTATATCGTATCACAACCATACAATATATAACGTTTGTTACAAATAGTTGTTGTGTAATTTCTATTCTCATCACACTATACATTTTAGAAAATAATTAGAATTTTGTGAAGAGCTTTATCGCTTTCTTTACTTCTACTGTTTTGAGACCTTTTTGATTCAAAAAATGTTCTTTTCTTTGAAATATCAATATAATAAACAATTTATTATTGTGATACAACGTTTGAGTGGTTTGTATTTGGTACACATGTTGCGTCATGCTTGACATTTAAAATACATTTAGCAGAGAGTATCAACAGATGAAAATATTGAATAGTTTCTTCAAAACAGTGAAGTTATTTATTAAATTTAACAAAACATAGCGATAAAAAAATGTAATGCTTGCTGATTTTTTGTATTATTGAGAGGATTTATTTGTTTAATTTAACAAAGTATAGCTATATACGCCAGTCAAAATACACACAAAAAATCACTAAATTCGCAAAACATGATGTATCTCTGATTTTTAGTATGTTGTTTGAGCCCATTAGGGCTATGTATATCCAAGTTTGCAACTCTCAAAAAGTTGTGGAAAAATTGAACCTTTCTTATCTTTTGTTTTTGGTTTGGTAACCAATTAACCTACAGAGCTCCGGTTGAGCTTAATTTGTCACAAATTTAATTTTCTTAAAAAACGTGTAGAGCTTTTGATGAAAAATTCATGGATTAGGAGATATAGAGCAGAATCTGAAACAAGTCCGAAAATTTCGCAGTTTTTCGTGTGTGAAAATTTTTCCACAACTTTTTGGGAGTTGCAAACTTGGGTATACATAGCCCTAATGGGTCCAAACAACATACTAAAAAATCAGAGATACATCATGTTTTGTTAATTAATTGTTGATTCTGACCGGCGTATATAATAGACTTTAAAAATTAAAAAACAATTTTTTTTTTTTAAATACAGAAATAATATGAAATAATATATAAAGAACATTCCGTTACCTCCACCAAATTTATATGTCAAATGATAATATTAATAATATGCCTATACATCATCTTGGAAAATCGGTCCACGCGTTTGAGAGGTACGATGCCACAGGGTTTACATATTAAAAACCACATTAACTTGAATTAAAATAAAACGAAAAATGTAATTACTTGAACATTTAAAACCTGAGCGGCCTAGATAGATAGATAGATATATCCTGGGGTCTAAAAATAACTGCACTTCGACCTTATGGTCCATTGTGCTCCCCCTTCTACTTCAGTCTGACGTGATTCGCTTCTCCCATATCTTGGCAATAGCCAGGAGCTTGCTGATCAGGTCTTCCTGAAGGTTCATATATTCGGGTTGAGATACACCGAATATCTTGTGTTTGCTGTAATCTAGAGACACGCAGTTTAAAATCATGTGGCTAGATGTTCCGATCTTCCTCCTCACCTCACAATCTGCACATAATAGATTCGTTATGTAGTCCTATTGTGTGCACATGCTTTCGCAGGGGACCATGCCGGATGGTGAATCTGGGAACCTTCCACAGCTGTATGCTGTTCAGGTTCAGTGCATCAAGAGACAGCCTCTTGGGTGAACTCCGAAGCAGTATTTTCTTGAAGTTTTGCCGCGGTATATTTTTACATTCATCCACAGTCTTTGGAATTCTTTAAATAGGCTCTGAGTCTATGAAGGGTATTTCGACTCTCTTCTTTGCTAAGGTATCTGCTCTTTTGTACCCTTTGAAACCACTGTGACCTGTACCTAGATCATTTTAACATTATTCCGCATTGCCAGCTCCAGCACTTCCTCTAGACAACCCTTGGCCACCCCTGAGGTGACCTCATTTGGCCAAGTATCGTCATCACTTGGCCCCAAAATGTATAAAATATATCATAATCTATAAAAAAGCTAGGCTACCAATAATCGAAAATCAAAGTAGCCAATCATCATAAAATGTGTCAAAGATTTTGTGTGCAAAATTTCAACAAAATTATAAATAAAGTCGTTCAATTTACATGCTATGAAGATGCAAACTTTACAATTAAATTTTAATATTTTCGCTTTCACACACACAAGAAGGCAGACTAGGTTAGGTTAAGATGCAGCTCTCCTGGATGATACATACTCAGATCATAAGGACCATTGCATACACATTCATAGTCATAAATAACATTGATAGAACTGGTATTTTTGGAATCATCAGACCTCAAAACCTCTATTCTAAATAAATAAACCTTTATATTAGATACCTAGTAACAGGCTCTATGCATAGAAAAAAATTTTTCAAGAAATCCTAAACTAATAGTTGACCAAAATACATCAATCGATTTAGCAAGATTACCTTACAAACTTTCCATTTTTGTGGCATCCTAGGGAAAGCAAAGTAGACAGTGACTTAGTCGACGATCGACTTTTCGGTAAAAATATTCCATTATACATACTTGATCTTTATCTCTTATCTCTTACATACCCCTTCCCCCAAAAGAGTGATCGATAATATGGGAAATATTTTTGCTGACCAACTGTTAGCTGTAATGTTATATGGTACATCACCATATTTATGGACTGTAACAAAAAATGTACACCTCTTTTTTTTATGGACTGTTTATGCTAATACTGGTAATTTAAAATTTAGCCCCAATTCCTAGAACACTTTTTGTATTTTATAAATACGTATTTCGACCACAAGGTAGTCATCATCAGTACGAATTAGCAAATAGTAACTATCTCTGGGATATGGAGTCAGAGATAAATGTTGCTCGTTGCTAATTTGGTGCGTGTCTCAAAAAACCTAGAGTTTTCTTTGATTATCTTAATAATCTTGATAATACTGGTAACTTTTGTGCCTTTCAAATGATTATTTTACAAGCAGGTTTTATTGCGAGCCAACCAAGAAGTCGGTTATCATCTATTGAATGAGCAAGTATTTTTGCGGTCAATTAATCATAATATATTGTTTTTATATTACTACTAATGCTATTTAAATTATATGTTTAATATTAATTTTTAAGTCGAATAAAATAGTCAAGATCAAAAACCATCCAGGGTGAAAATTGAACCCACGACCTTTAGCATTCTACACCAACGATACTATGGCAGTGGAATTCAATTGATATTTCTCTATCTTTGAGGTAGAGGTTTTATTAATTTGATTATTTACTATTTCTTATATATTTCTTAATTGTTTTTCTGTAAACTAGCGTCTAAATATGTATCCATTGATAGTAATGTTGCCTTTCGGTTATTATACACCAACGTAAGTGACTAGCGTTTACCTAATTAGACATTTGGCGACGATTACTCAATTTTGAAAGAATCAACACAAAATCGATCGAAGGATCAAAATCCTTCTGGCATCCCTTCAAAAAGTATTTAATGTAGTTAGGCAGAAGCTTCCCTTCTACCGAAAAACTTACATATTTTCCAAGAAAATAACTCTATTGCACTAGTTCTTCCAGTGTTCATTGCAAATGTTCTGAATTCTCTAAAAAAAAAGTCTCTCTGTGAGATCGATGCGATGTGTAGTCACAATTCATGTAATCTGTCATTGAATAAATTAATATTAAAATTCTCATGTAAAAAAACAACGACTATGATTAAAATGAAGGCCACCATATGACGCAAAATAAAATTAGTTAATGATCATTTAATGTCTAATTGAAAAGAATAACAATAGACACTATATGCCTATATTATATACAATTCTAAATAAAATTCTAAATGGTGATCATATGCTTTCGTAGACATTTTCAAATAAAATAATGGTATATATCGTAAGTATGTAAATTAAATTATGTTTAAAATGGATGTCGTTAATATTTAATTTCATAAAGCAAAAAAAAAAATAATAACATAATTTGTTTATAAAAAAGATAATATAATTACATTAAATTTAATGGAACATGAATATTCAAGACAATAAAAATATGGTTTTATTCATTTAAAAAAATTATTTATAACGAATTATTATTTTTTTTTTATAAATTTTTAAAAATTAACATATATTATTCTTCCATTTGTTGTTGTCTTTTAATTATTATGTAAATTAAAATAAAATCGTCAACAATTAATCAATTTTGGTATATATATATATATATATATATATATATATATATATATATATATATATATATATATATATATATATATATATATATATATATATTCAGAACATTTGCAATGAACACTGGAAGAACTAGTGCAATAGAGTTATTTTCTTGGAAAATATGTTAGTTTTTCGGTAGAAGGGAAGCTTCTGCCTAACTACATTAAATACTTTTTGAAGGGATGCCAGAAGGATTTTGATCCTTCGATCGATTTTGTGTTGATTCTTTCAAAATTGAGTAATCGTCGCCAAATGTCTAATTAGGTAAACGCTAGTCACTTACGTTGGTGTATAATAACCGAAAGGCAACATTACTATCAATGGATACATATTTAGACGCTAGTTTACAGAAAAACAATTAAGAAATATATAAGAAATAGTAAATAATCAAATTAATAAAACCTCTACCTCAAAGATAGAGAAATATCAATTGAATTCCACTGCCATAGTATCGTTGGTGTAGAATGCTAAAGGTCGTGGGTTCAATTTTCACCCTGGATGGTTTTTGATCTTGACTATTTTATTCGACTTAAAAATTAATATTAAACATATAATTTAAATAGCATTAGTAGTAATATAAAAACAATATATTATGATTAATTGACCGCAAAAATACTTGCTCATTCAATAGATGATAACCGACTTCTTGGTTGGCTCGCAATAAAACCTGCTTGTAAAATAATCATTTGAAAGGCACAAAAGTTACCAGTATTATCAAGATTATTAAGATAATCAAAGAAAACTCTAGGTTTTTTGAGACACGCACCAAATTAGCAACGAGCAACATTTATCTCTGACTCCATATCCCAGAGATAGTTACTATTTGCTAATTCGTACTGATGATGACTACCTTGTGGTCGAAATACGTATTTATAAAATACAAAAAGTGTTCTAGGAATTGGGGCTAAATTTTAAATTACCAGTATTAGCATAAACAGTCCATAAAAAAAAGAGGTGTACATTTTTTGTTACAGTCCATAAATATGGTGATGTACCATATAACATTACAGCTAACAGTTGGTCAGCAAAAATATTTCCCATATTATCGATCACTCTTTTGGGGGAAGGGGTATGTAAGAGATAAGAGATAAAGATCAAGTATGTATAATGGAATATTTTTACCGAAAAGTCGATCGTCGACTAAGTCACTGTCTACTTTGCTTTCCCTAGGATGCCACAAAAATGGAAAGTTTGTAAGGTAATCTTGCTAAATCGATTGATGTATTTTGGTCAACTATTAGTTTAGGATTTCTTGAAAAATTTTTTTCTATGCATAGAGCCTGTTACTAGGTATCTAATATAAAGGTTTATTTATTTAGAATAGAGGTTTTGAGGTCTGATGATTCCAAAAATACCAGTTCTATCAATGTTATTTATGACTATGAATGTGTATGCAATGGTCCTTATGATCTGAGTATGTATCATCCAGGAGAGCTGCATCTTAACCTAACCTAGTCTGCCTTCTTGTGTGTGTGAAAGCGAAAATATTAAAATTTAATTGTAAAGTTTGCATCTTCATAGCATGTAAATTGAACGACTTTATTTATAATTTTGTTGAAATTTTGCACACAAAATCTTTGACACATTTTATGATGATTGGCTACTTTGATTTTCGATTATTGGTAGCCTAGCTTTTTTATAGATTATGATATATTTTATACATTTTGGGGCCAAGTGATGACGATACTTGGCCAAATGAGGTCACCTCAGGGGTGGCCAAGGGTTGTCTAGAGGAAGTGCTGGAGCTGGCAATGCGGAATAATGTTAAAATGATCTAGGTACAGGTCACAGTGGTTTCAAAGGGTACAAAAGAGCAGATACCTTAGCAAAGAAGAGAGTCGAAATACCCTTCATAGACTCAGAGCCTATTTAAGGAATTCCAAAGACTGTGGATGAATGTAAAAATATACCGCGGCAAAACTTCAAGAAAATACTAATATATATATATAAAATACTAATATATATATATATATATATATATATATATATATATATATTAATGTATACATACATTTATATGTATGTATGTGAGTAAATGTTTGAATGGTAACATGTACATTTTTACATTTAAAAGGAGAGTATTTGTTTCAACTATTATAATAAATTTTGAGATTCATCATATAGTAATTAATCCAGTCATCTTAGTGGTGAACCTCGGAAAGATAAGAAGCTGAAAATTTGTAGAAACTTTTATTTTGACATTCTAAATATTACCTCAAAAATCGCAATAAATATCATGTGGGCGTCTTACAATATTCAAGGTCTTCTTATGCTTTACAAAATTTTATTTGCATTAGAGCATTAAATTTTCTACAAATTTTGTTCAAGCAGTTTTTTATACGTTTAACCGTTTTTGAGATAGTACTCAGTACAAAAACTTAATTCCAAAAGTTTAAGTTTCTTCGTCTTCATCATCATCGTCTTCCTATGGCAATCGCTCAAGAAATTCTGATTCATCATCATCATCTATTTTATCTTCGACGTTGGTCTCCTAATTTTGCAAAATTTCCGGGACATATGCACTTTCGTCATCAAAATCTTGATGAAATTATGAAGTATTGAGGCATACTTTCCCATTGCACTGACCATAAACTGAAGAACATTGCAGCCCAGATTTTCTGCATCCGCAACCGCAACCATTCTTGCAGTTGCAAAATATAATATTAAGCAGTTCATCTGGCGCTGGTGGTAATAATGTTGTTACCGGTTCCAAATTTTCGTTGTGCAGCACCCAACCCCTTTCCTGAGGTTGTAAATCGTTCCCTAACCAAGTCTGAACTTGGTAGTAGATACGATTGATATGTTTATGAGCTTGCTGCTGTACTAGTTGGTGGAAGAGTTGATAACTGCACAGGTTTACTTAATTTTGTTGAATTAATAAACTACGTCTAGCGATGATTATCGATACTGTCCTCAGATTTTGAAGCATTATATATTGCCAAGAAGATACGTATTCCATTTTAAAATAATGTTTGCACTTGGTAGTTTTCTTGTCGAAATTCTACGGGTAGTAACAAGTCGGGTAGAAATAACATATTTAACCAATAATTGAGTTTATAAACAGTATTATAAAATGTGATTCATGATTGACCTTGTATGGCTATGAGATGTAGGGCTGAGCGCTCCGCACTATCACGGTCTATCTCAAAAACGGTTAAACATATAAAAAATTGCTTGACACAACATTTGTAGAAAATTCAATTTTTGTAGTAAATACGTTTTAAAGACTTTCACGGATATAAAACTTATGTTCTCTAAAAAAATTTAATACAGTTTTATAATTCCATTTATTTTTACATGAAAATAAACAACTAATATTAATATTAAACAATCACAACTGGACAACATCGAAATTTGGAATTATATAAATCATATCCATTCATATTTTAGAGATTTGTACAGAATGCTCATTTTAAACGAGTCACCTGAATATTTCTTCAAGGAAATTTTGATTTGGTTTTTGGTAAAAATGATCTGAATGAACTTTCAACTTAACCATGATCGTCACGGTTATTTGAAGATCAACTTGTGTTTTTCAAAGGGAAGCCCTTTTTGACAAATTTCGATAGCTGACGAAAATAGTACATTTAAACAGGTCTCTTAAACTAGCGGACTAAAATTGTAGGCTACAAGTGGGACCTAGTTGGGCATTTGTAGCCTATTTGTAGCCAATTTGTTACGCTATTAAAAAATTTGTAGCCTTAGCCAAAATTAAAAAAATTAGGTATCCGCTAGCTTAATATGAAGCCAGCGGATACCACAATCATCAATGTTTGAAAGCTTCGTATTACAATAGTAAGTGCATAAAAATTTGTAGCCGGCCAAGATCTATGAGATAGAAACAATTAAAATGCATTTCAAAGGAAACATTGTATTTTACAAAAAAAATAGTGTAATTTAACATGCAGCCGCTAGGGATAAAAATTTCAAAAGTATTTTTTTGCTATCAGAATCGTTTTTTTAGATTAAAAACAGGTAACCACTATGACTACAAGTATCGAAAGAATTGTTTTACAGAAAGAAAGGTTTGCTAACTAAAAACGGGTAGCTGCTATGGTTACAAATTTCAAATTGACTAAACAAGAGTAGCTACAATGACATAAAATTTCAAAGTAATTTTTTTTTCAATAAACATAAATTTTTTTTAATGGGAAAGCAGCTATGGCACAAACTGTCAAAAGTATCGTTTAACGACAAAACAGTTTTTCTTAACTAAAACCGGGAAGCGGTTATGGGTACAAAGTCCAGCATTATCAAATAAATTTTTTTTCTAAAAAAGAGATTTTTTTTATATTAAAACCGGCAGTCGCTACGGCAACAAAATTTAGGAGTATTATTCAACAGTGACAAAAATGTTTTTTTCGATCTTAGTGAGTAGCCGCTACGGCAAAAAATTTGAAATTGACTTTTATTGAGAGTAGACACATGGTTACAAATTTCAAAAAAAATTTTTTCTAAAAAAGAGTTTTATTCGATATAAACCGGCAGCCAGTCAATTTGAAATTTGTTGCCGTAGCGGCTACATACTTAGAGTAAAAAAACATAATTGTCACTGATTAATAATACTCCTGAAATTTGTTGCCGTAGCGGCTACCGGTTTATATCGAAAAAAACTCTTTTTTAGCAAAATAATATTTTGAAATTTGTAGCCATGTGTCTACTCTCAATAAAAGTCAATTTTAAATTTGTTGCCGTAGCGGCTACACACTTTGAGTGAAAAAACATAATTGTCACTGTTTAATAATACTCCTGAAATTTGTTGCCGTAGCAGCTGCCATAGATCTTAAGGTTACAAATTTTTTAATAGCGTAACAAATTGGCTACAAATAGGCTACAAATGCCCAACTAGGTCCCATTTGTAGCCTACATTTTGAGTCCGCTAGCTTAAGAGACCTCATTTAAACTGCTTAATTAAGTTTTAAAAAATATGTTTCGAGTCCTGAAAAGTAGTTCTCTAAAACAATACGCTATGCGTATCCCTGTTAAAAATTGAAAAATTTTAGAATCTTTAAACTTTAACCAAATATTCCGTCATTACCAATATCCGATATATCAATACAGTATACACATCAAAGACTGACGTCGTAAATATATATAACAGGTTTTCTAATATTATAATAACTAATAATAATAGTCTAGGATAATACCGATTTAATTATCATATCGGATAATATCGTATCAAAATCTATAATCTGATACGATTTTTACTTTTGAATTTTTTTTTATTCATTTCACTGAATGTAAAAATTTAATTTTTGCACAATGAAATTTGATCCAATTTTTTTAAAGCGTTTTCGAACAGAAAAATTTATTTTCATATTCTTTACAATAGAAATATTCGGGATTGTGGGTTTGTCTATATAATGACGAATGTAAAAACTCTTCGTTTTAAAAACGCATTTTGGTGGATGTTTAATTGGTAGAAAGTGGTCAAATTTGTGACTTTTTTAAATTTTAAAACTTATACATATCAAAATATCAATTCTATTTTACAAAGCCACCAAACCTTTTATGTTTAAATGTAACCAAACAATAAATAAATAAATTTTATTCCGTTTAAAAACAACAATGTTTAAACATTTTTTAACAAAATTTTCATTAAAAAAATGAGCATAAAAGTTTTGCATGGTAAAATGCATGTCTACGATCAGTGCAAAAACATTTTTTTACATGTAGAAAGAACTGAGAAAAAAAAATTGCGACAGAATATTTTTTGATACTCATCTGTCAATTGTTGCTATACTAAACAATATTTTTTTTAAAATTCAAAATTAAAGAAAGATACATATTGATAGCAATACAATAAACAAAGTACACAGCGTTATTTAATTCTATTGGGATCGAATATGTTTGGTGCATATAATAATAATTTTATACAGTATACAGAGCTTAACAAAAGTGAGGAGTTTTATAAATTGTATGAAAATTTACAATTCCAATTGGTTCATTTTGTTTGAACGGGAGTGTATGTCAAAATGGATAAACGCTATACTATTCTATATTGTATAAATGGAAACTACACTTAAAACTACGATGCAAAATCCAAAAAATTATTTTTTGTGTATCTCGGGCATATTTATACGATTTTAATGAATTTATTAAATTTTAGTTCGTGAGTTCTATTTTGATAAAAAAACCAAGACACCTTTATTAGTTTTGCAATTCTATATTATAAAAAAAATATTGATTTTTAAATCTGGTGATTTTTAATTAAAAAATATTATGTATAAGAAAATAGAAGAAAAGAAACTAGATGCATGAGATCTATACCTATTGCCTGCCGCAACCCCTGTGACATACCCTTTGGCCAACATGTTTTGAGCTCGCAGTCTGGTGAACAAATGATAAACTACTATTAAAAGGTAGAAGACTAAGCTCTGCCTCTGCCAGAGATCTCAATAGAAGTATATATACTGTATTTGCGATTAAGCAACATTCAAACATAGTATCACTCACCATTTTTACGAGTGCTTATATAGAATACATCTGCCTATAAATTCATTTGAGTGATGTTATTATTTTTGTAAAAATTATTGTTGTTAATAGTATTTTTATTATTTTGAAACTTGTATTTTTTGTTGAGATAATTCAATTATTGGCATTTATGTTTTAATTTCTATATGTGTATCGAATTAATAGCATGTTTATATCAGTTCCATTTCCAATGTAATTACAAATTTTGTAAAAGGTATCATCCGTTGCCTGCTGCATTTGAATTTGAAGTAATTAAAGAAAATAAAGTTTGAGTCTGGGACTCAGGCATGATGTGAAAACAAATTGTTCTTGCTGGTGTTGCCCGGGCTAAAAATTTATTACAGGGAATTTATGTCAAATTATTATTATTTTCTAACATTTCAAGGCAGATGTTTCTATAGAAACTTTAAAACTATATTAAAGATCTAGCCGTTAGAATACGTTATATTCATATACAATGTTAAACTCCCATTTAAAACATGAATGCGAATGATTGTCAACTGTTACATAGCCGATCGTTAACAAAAAACTTCATAGTGTATAGTCTGAAATTTAATTTCACTCTTTCCCATATGAAATTATACTTGCATAGCCTCGCTATAGATGTTTTCACATCAATAATAATATTGTAAGTTCATTGTAATTCTATTTAATCGATTATTAGTTATTAATTACTTAAATTATTTTTCATAATAATGTTATTATCGTACTGTTATTATTAATTTTATCCCCGAAGATCATTATACCAAAACGATGTAGGTATGTGTATTGTAAATTTATCTTTCTACCATTTTCCTTTCGATTTCGTCAAATTTCTACTTGACAACTTTTCGAATAGCAGTTTTGAATTATAGTCCTAAAATAAGTTTTCGATAACTTCTTTTATTACTATGTGAACTTCGGAGATGACTTTCCAAGATAACTATTCAGAGTAGTTTTTCTCAAATGAATATCGCATAGATAGACCTTTTGTATAATTAATACCACCACACAGGATCCTAATGTATTATCTATATATTAATGTATTAATGTATTATCTATCGACATTGGAAATTCAGTATTTTTTTCAATAAGTTCCTCATCGTTCACCCCTCCTTTTATACTCAATAGTGTGGAGAAAATTTAAGCTTTTGAACATAATTTTATAAATGAGTAGAATCAAATTTAAACTTTATTGAGTGGTAATTGAATATTGTTGTTTTAAATTGTAACATTAATATATATCTATATCTATATCTATATCTATCTATATATATATATATATATATATATAAATATATATATATATATATATATATATATATATATGTATGTATATATATATATATATATATATACATAGAGGCTGTTCTGAAATTTCTTCAGGAAAACTATACCACGGTGTAAAGCTGCAAAAAACATGAATGAACTTCAGAACAGCCTATATATATATATATATATATATAACTAATTTTATATTATTCAAAATAAATTATTAGTTGTGGAACTTTGAGTTCATTACAATATATATATATATATATATATATAATATATATATAATATAAAATAATATAAAATTCGTTGCCGCAGATCGTTGCCAACTAGCAGTTACATGGTTCAGATGCTTAAGTTAACAAGTTTTTTTATATTTTTTTAATCTGGCAAAAACAGCTACGTCTCCTCTGTATACAGATTTTGTTTATACAGATTTTGTTTATAATAATTGAGTCTTACGCATCACCTGTGAAGTAAAATACTAAAGTAACAACATTCACATTATATATTCATCCCACATAAATTTAAATAATATGAAACAAAAAAAATACAATACCCAGTAGCTAAGTTAATTGTTTAATTATCCGGTAAGTTCAAGTTATTTGACATTTAGATTCATTCCATCAACCGTGGGAATAATAATGAAAAATGAAACTGCAACACAAAAAATATTTTTTAAAGTTTCATGAAACTAAAAAAACATGATTTAATTGGAATATGAACTAAAAAATGCAAAATAATATAAAATAGAATAGAATAAGGATACGGACCACAAAAGTAACTTTAATGTAAAAAAAAGCATGGGGTGCTCTCTGCTTAGTCTTGTAAGTAGAGCCATTATGAAGACGTATGAAGACACCCCATGCTTTTGTTATTTTAATTACCCATAATTTTGTTGTCAATCTCTTTTTTCTTTTCTATATTATACTATTTTGTATGTTTTAGTTCATATTCCAAGAAAAGCATGTTTTTTTAAACTCTTATGAACACACAAATCCATTCATCCATATAGATCAATAGTAAAAATAACCCTTGTGGTACGTCATACGTCGTAATTGTATATAGAGGTAAAAAAATACTAAAGTATATGAATACATACATATATAATATATATAACCTTCATATCTAGTATATAATTGTTACAAATAGAATAATGCGGTTTTTATTTAAAATATACGGGTGGTTCTATAATTATTCGATAACTCATTTATTTATTTTTGTTGTCCCCGATACAAAATATTGGTGCTGTGTATTTGCCAGCCGTTTGTGTTTATTTTCCTTGTGTGCGTTTATCAAATTGAATATTAGCGAATTTCCTCCAAATGCTGCTATTGTTTTTGCAACAATGTTGGAATTTCGTAAAAATTTCTTCAAATTTCGTCCATCGATCCTACCTATTAGATGTTAAAAATCACTATCGCCAAACAAAATTTGTATATATGTATATATATAAATATATATATATATATATATATATATATATATATATATATTTATATACATATATATATATATATATATATATATATATATATATATATATATATATATATATATATATATATATATATATATATATATATATATATTTATTTATATCTAGAGCACGGTAGTGCGTGGCCGAGTTTTAAGGGAGACATTCGGACTTTTCACTACAGTGTTATTACTACACCTTAATTTAGGCTCATTTTTTAGGTGCTGTATCTTTTGAACGGAAAGAGCTACAGGGTTGATATTTCGAATATAGATACTTTACGGAATTATAAGAACCAATGTTTTCAATCAATGTTAACGAATTAACCGTTAAAAAGTTATTTCACTTCAAAAACGCAAAATTCGTGGGAACGCCCACAATTCTTGGTAACTAATAGATCAAAATGATTAGCTACTTCCAGATATGCTGTAAAGTTGATATTGGGCATGTAGATAGCTGTAGAACCCAAACCGACGGGAAAATTGCGAAAACTGGAAATTTGTATCGGAAAAGTGGAAAATTTAACATTTTTTTGTTTTAAGACTAGTTCAACGCAAACTACCATGTAGAGAACGATATATCATATATACCTATTAATTTTTATACCATATAGAAATAGACATTGCAATTTGAATACAGCAGTATGCGTTGATTTTAAAAGTTAAGCAACGGAAGCCTCGGAAAATTGGAAAAACATCCTCCAAAATTATGTTTTTCTGTTCTATAAATGCTATAAAGTTTGAATTTTCACTAATCGACCCGAAATAACGTCAAAATTAACAGAATATTTTGAAAAATTTCATTACCTACATCGCAACCACACCGAAAATGGGAAAAACATCCCTAAAACTTACCTCTTTACTTCTATTCATGATAGAAAGATCAGTTTTTTTCCATCACAACCCTTCGAACTTGGTAAAAACACCCCCAAAACCAACCTTTTTGTTCTATACATACAACAAGATGCAGTTTTTTGCAATCGACGCTTAATAGCTACAAATTAGGAAGTTATTTCGAAAAACTTAATATATTTTTTTGCAAACTCCCGAAAAATTGAAAAAACACCCCCCAAAATTACGTTTTTCAGTTCTATATATGATGAAATGATGGAATTTTGACCAATCGATCCGAAATAAAGTCAATTTAACAGAACACTTTGAAAAATTTTTTTACCTATAACGCAAACCTCCAAAAATGGGAAAAACACCCCTTAAACTGCCTTAAGGCATTTTGATCAGACTAAAAATATGACCGCTAGAGAGTGATTTATGTATTCTAAGGAAATTCGCTAAGTTGACGCAGCTCCTGCGTAACGAATTTTTTTTTGTGAAGTGGAGCCAACGGGTCAAGTCATTTCTTCAAAGACTATAACGTTGATAATCAATTATCTGTAATAAACGATTAGTTTAGAAGTCATAATCGAAACAAATCAAATAACATCTTATATATATACTAAATTTTATATAGTTATTTTAATAAAAAATATATCACTCTTATTTCACATTAATTTGTGGCGTTTTAATAAAAGGCCTATGATATATGATCGATGAATATTATTATCAATAATCCAATGTATAAAATTTATGCTTTCTTTTCAGTTTTCTTTGGCAATAACACTGCTTGAATATTTGGTAATATACCGCCTTGAGCAATTATTACAAATTATAACAAATTATTTAATTCTTCATCATTACGAATTGCTAATTGAAAATAAACTGGTTTATTTTTAAACAACTTGTTTACTTAAAAAAAGTTACATTGTAACAATACAATAAAACAATCAATGTTTTCTATTTGGAGTATTAAAACATACTGATATATTAATTAAGCTATTTTTTATTTAAATACTAAATGTCTATCTAATCAAAAAGGAGGCGGTAACCTTGTCAACAAATCAGATCGATATATGCTTCATATGTTATTTTAATTACAATTAAAGTTGTTAAATTTTCCGTTTGTAAGAAAGGTAAGTTTTCGAGAAAATCTTAATAAAATAGTTGCTTCTTAATAAGTGATGATATGGGATAAAGGACCGAGCTATTTACAAAGTAAATAGATCCAGACTTCATATAATAGTTGCTCCTTAAAAAGTTATTATATTTGAGAAAGGACCGAGCTATTAACAAAGTAAATAGCTCTAGACTTCAAATAATAGCTGTTCCTTTAAAAGTGATGATATCCCATAAAGTTTCGAGCTATTTACAAGCTAAACAGCTCGGTAAACTATTTATTAAAAAAATAAATGAGGGGTAAATTAATTAAGTATAAGAAAAAATTTGGTTGAAATTTATGTCGTAAGTTTTCCCTTAGTATGTTTTTAAAATTTTATAACGCGGCAAGTTTTAAAATATTTGAAATCATCAGAAAAATTAACTTGCCGCGTCATAAAATTTTAATAAAAACATACTTTACAAAATATTGTACAGAATCTCATATATGTTAGGTATGCAAGTGTTACACATTTAATTGTTTTATTAATAAAAACACAAAAATTGCAGGACAATTTTTAATGCGTGTTACCTCAGCACTCCGTCATTTATGAATCGATTTAGAATTTTTTGTTTTAAAGGGTTTGATTTCCCATTATCCCCAATATTATACTAAAACCATACTATATTGATGTCTTAGCCCTTCAGAAAGCGAGCAGAGCCAGTTGACGTAATATAACGCGAAGCGGTCTCCTTTGTAAATGTGAATCTAAAATGAGTAAAGTATCGCGAAGCGAAAGAAACGCGTAGCATATGCGAAGAGAAACAAAACGCTACGCATTTTGTGCGATGCCTTCGGCTTCGTATATTTAAGCCTTTCAAAAATGATTGATATCCGACCAAAAACATAAATGTAAGAAAGGGCCGAGTTTTCGGGAAAATCCTTAATGTAATAGTTCCTTCTTAAAAAGTGATGATATGAGAGTAAGGACCGAGCTATTTACAAAGTAAATAGCTCTAGACTTCATATAATAGTTGCTTCTTAAAAAGTGATGATATGGAAGAAAGGACCGAGCTATTTACAAAGTAAATAGTTCTAGACTTCAGATAATAGTTGCTCTTTGAAAAGTGATGATATCCCATTAAAGAGCCGAGCTATTTACAAAGTAAATAGCTCGGTAAACTATTAACTAAAAAAAAATAATGAGGGGTAAATTGATTAAATGTAAGAAAAAATTTGGTTGAAATTTATTTCATAAGTTTTCCCTTAGTATGTTTTTAAAATTTTATATAACGCGGCAAGTTATTTTTTCTGATGATTTCAAATATTTTTAAACTTGCCGCGTTATAAAATTTTAAAAACATACTAAGGGAAAACTTATGAAATAGATGTCTTAGCCCTTCAGAAAGCGAGCAGAGCCAGTTGACGTAATATAACGCGAAGCGGTCTCCTTTGTAAATGTGAATCTAAAATGAGTAAAGTATCGCGAAGCGAAAGAAACGCGTAGCATATGCGAAGAGAAACAAAACGCTACGCATTTTGTGCGATGCTTTCGGCTTCGTATATTTAAGCCTTTCAAAAATGATTGATATCCGACCAAAAACATAAATGTAGGAAAGGGCCGAGTTTTCGGGAAAATCCTTAATGTAATAGTTCCTTCTTAAAAAGTGATGATATGAGAGTAAGGACCGAGCTATTTACAAAGTAAATAGCTCTAGACTTCATATAATAGTTGCTTCTTAAAAAGTGATGATATGGAAGAAAGGACCGAGCTATTTACAAAGTAAATAGCTCTAGACTTCAGATAATAGTTGCTCTTTGAAAAGTGATGATATCCCATTAAAGAGCCGAGCTATTTACATAGTAAATAGCTTGGTAAACTATTAACTAAAAAAATTAATGAGGGATAAATTTATTAAATGTAAGAAAAAATTTTGTTCAAATTTATTTCATAAGTTTTCTCTTAGTATGATTTTAAAATTTTATAACGCGGCAAGTTTTAAAATATTTGAAATCATCAGAAAAAAAAACTTGCCGCGTTATATAAAATTTTAAAATCATACTAAGAGAAAACTTATGAAATAAATTTGAACAAAATTTTTTCTTACATTTAATAAATTTATCCCTCATTAATTTTTTTAGTTAATAGTTTACCAAGCTATTTACTATGTAAATAGCTCGGCTCTTTAATGGGATATCATCACTTTTCAAAGAGCAACTATTATCTGAAGTCTAGAGCTATTTACTTTGTAAATAGCTCGGTCCTTTCTTCCATATCATCACTTTATAAGAAGCAACTATTATATGAAGTCTAGAGCTATTTACTTTGTAAATAGCTCGGTCCTTACTCTCATATCATCACTTTTTAAGAAGGAACTATTACATTAAGGATTTTCCCGAAAACTCGGCCCTTTCTTACATTTATGTTTTTAGTCGGATACATATATATAATATACAACATGTGTAGTTTTTTTAAATGTCTGTGGACTCTCTAGCGGTCACAGTTTTATTCCGATTGGAATGAAATTGGGTATTTGAGTCGCTTTTGGTATTCAAAAGGTCAAGTTCGTTAATGGGTAAAAGCGAGCTAGGGGAAATGGGGTTTAGAGGGAGGGGAAAAAACAAAATTTGACTATCTCCCTTAATATTGAAAAATTTAAAAATTTATCAGGAGTTAAGTTGTAGGTACTAAGTTTTACTGCAATTTTGTTTCTTATCATTTTTCTGTTACACTTATATTTACAGAAATAATTACAACTAAAGATTGAAAGTTAAAATTCTAAATATATCTGTTCACATTAGAGTTTGAGAAAAATGATCATGTAATGAATTGTAGCAAACTTAATTTTGTACAACTTTACGCCTTATACATTTTTCGATTATTCTAATAGTTAAGAGAGATATAAAATATTTTGTGTTTGTTTGACAAAATTTATCATTACATCATAGGATAGGTAGACCGAAGGGATGGTTGTCACTTCAGTTTCGTTCCCCATGTTGTATTTTAGTTTTACCGCTGTAAGTTCTCTATGACAAAACTCTGACAGCGGCACGACATGGATGCCCTCCCTTGCATTAATGCAAGTTCTGGGTTTCTCTTGAGTTTTATTGTTATTAATTTGTTCTTTAGCTTTTCCTAGTCCAAGAATCTTATGGTTTACTGGTTCCTGGACTTACTAATTCCCCTTCCCAGGACATTTTGACAGAAGAGAGTGGAGGCTGCCTTATTATGCTGGAGGTTTATTTGAAGCATTTGAAGAGCTGGCATTTTTGCCCTCTGATGCTTTTTCAAGAATGACTTGCCAAACCCGAGGTATAATTTAAATTCTCGGCCTTGAATCAACTTTAGACCCGTTGTATTTACTTTCAATATGATGGAGAGTTCCGTATCGTCCTTCGTGTGGTTGGTAATTTGTCACTCTTCAGTGCGCAGGTTCGTTATCTGCGCTCCTAGAATTTTGATTACTTTGTCTCGTTCAATGGAGTGATAGATCTGGGGAGCATACAGGAAAACTTTTGATGTATTGATCAGGGTATTTGCCTCCCCTCCAGTTTAAGGGCCCCCGTATTCTATAATTTTGTTCCTTATCATTTTTTCTGTTACACTAATATTTACAGAAATATTTACAATTTAAGATGGAAAGTTAAAACTCTAAATATCTCCGTACACATTTTAGCTTGAGAAAAATGATAGGGTAATGAATAGTAGCAAACATGATTTTCCACAAATTTGTTTCTTATACTTTTTTGGTTGTTCGAATATTAAGAGAGATATTTTATATTTTGTGTTTTCTTCTTTCCCTATTTCCCCCTTCCCCCCTGGCCTATGCTAATTATTAATAATATTAGCCAAAAAAAAAACACAAATCATATCAGAGACGACATTTCATTCGTGACCACTAGAAAGTGATTGATGTATTCTAAGGAAATTCGCAAAGTTGCCGCAGCTCCTGCGTAAAAAATTTTTAAATCTTATGGAGATAAATTTTAAATTGTTTATTTAATTCTTAAAATCCTAAATTAGCAAATGTATTAATTTTAAAAACCAGTGCTTCCACTATTTTTACATGGTTTTTCTACATAATATGTCGTCACACATTAAATATAAGCACGGTCATAGAAATGAAATAATAGCTTCAATACAAAAAATGGTCCCTATGTTTAAATAGATTAACTCTTGTTTGAAAAAAAAACCGTAGGGTGGAAGTGTCTCTGAATGTTAAATTTCTTAGTGCAACCCATAAGATCCACGCGATGAACATCCCAGTATTTGTTTTTTTTATTCGTAAACCATCGTAACACTTTTAGTAAATTTTTAACGGTGGAATATGATTAAAAATAATATCTTTTTATATTAAAGATTGTACTTATAATATATACGCAATGCAGGAGGTAAATGAAGTGCTATAATTTCAGGAATAAAAATATATTTTTCAATCTTACCTTGATTTTACATCATATATAAAGTATTTTATTAAACAAAGTACGCATAGTGTCATCTAGACGAATATAATGATATTACGTTATCGGCATTCTTTTCTTAGAATTAAATGTCTAAAGCGCGTGGTTGTGAATTATTTTAATTCATTTAATATGATAAGGACAAAATAAACCTCAAAATTTGGTATTTTTCATTTGAATCCGACAAACTATTAAAACATTTCGTTGGTCCATTATACTCAATGGTAAAAATTTCTTGACGACCTCAGCACAATTAAGTCGGTTAAAAGTCTAATTCTAAAAGGTCGAAATTCAAGATGGCGCGGCTGAGCTGTTGAAAATTTGGTAAAATTTTTAATATAATAAAAATTTAAAAACCTTAAAACTTGTATGAGGTTTTATCTCGGGAATAAATTATATAACATAAAAAATCAATAATAAATGAAAATATTTATTTTACAAGCTTTTATTTAACTTGCAATGTTTGTATGGATGTATGTATGTATGTATGTATGTATGTATGTATGTATGTATGTATGTATGTATGTATGTATGTATGTATGTATGTATGTATGTATGTATGTATGTATGTATGTATGTATGTATGTATGTATGTATGTATGTATGTATGTATGTATGTATGTATGTGTGTATGTATGTATGTATGTATGTATTCCTCTTCCTCTTATCCTACGGAGTTGAATTTTTACATGTTTGTTCAGTTCCAATGACAATGCATTTTTATGGTAAGCATGACAAGCATCGACGAGAGGAAGAAGAGGTTTAGAGGGAGGGGAAACACAAAATTTGGTATATCTCTCTAAATATTGAAAAAATCGAAAAATACATAAAAAGTAAAGTTGTAGAAAATTAGTTTTACTATAAAAAGCTTGTTTTTAAAAATGTTTTTTTAATAGAAACTTATTTATAATTAGAATAAATAATTCGAGTTCAATTATTTTGAAAAAACTTATACTTGTTTATGATTATTCACTGTCCTTGCAATATTGATTATTTGGGGGTTACGACAAATTACAAATTACGTTATAGAATTAGATCATATATATTATCTAGGTGCATAGCTGACGCAACTAGCGACAAAAAAAGATTTATTTCTAATTGTAAAATCAATTTAAAATGAGGAACGAATTGAGGTGAATATAAAGCAAACTCTTGTGTATATCATTTGCAGCGTATTTTATTTTATTTTGATCTATTTACTATGCATATGAACTTGAACATAGTTGTAGACATTTACTAGTATGCTTCTCTTATAGCTTATACTATCTAATAAAGTTTAGCGTTTGTAAGCATTTACTATTCAAAACTAGTATAAAGAAAATACGTTAACAGTCAATAGTTTGAAAAAATTTTCTACATGCAATATCACATAGCTTCTATACTTCTAGTTTTATCGATTTCAGGAAATAAACTGTAAAACCTCTCAATTAGAGTTACGGTTGATTAAGTATCTTTTATTTTGGTGCAGAATATTTGGTTCCATTTTCAGAAAATCATTTGGAAATACAACTTGAATCGATTTTGTGGTTTTTCGAGTTTTTAATGATTTCCTTATACCTTCAGTTCTAACTAATCTAAACAGGTTTAGTGAAAATTTTTTCCGAATGTTATTTAAAAAGTCTCAAAAAATACTTTAAAGGATATTAATTCTTTAATAGATTTCAAAAAAGATTTTCAAGATTCTATTTAACTTTACTTTCTGATTGTTTGTTTGGGGAAATTTTTCAATCAAAAATTTGACTAATTGAGCTAGAGATTTGAACTTTTCCACACGTGTATAAGTCCCATGACAACGCAATATGGTATATCTATTCCATGTTTAGTCGTATTTGAATGAAATATTTATTAGCAAAATAAACATTATAATGATTTCACACCAAAAATAAAATTTCAAATATTGTTCGTTAGAGGTGTAACTTGTGTTTCGACACATAATTCTATAAAAATGCTAATATTATCCGAGTGATGGTGCTTTCATAGGAACTTTAATATCTAAGTTTGTAATGAAAAGTTCATATTATTTATTTAAATTAAAAATTCAATATAAAAAAGATATCCCAAAACATACGAAAATCACCTTGAACAATATTTATACACATAATCACATATCATAACTGTTCATAATTTTAATATATTTTGATATAAAATTATACATAATTAAATGGTGGAAGTAAAAATAATTGACAAGATTATAATCTTTGACTTATGATGTGTTTGCATGCAAGAGATTGACTGACCCTTTTAAAATACACTTAAATATACCTAACATCAGATCAATTTATATGAATGCCATTGATTATTAAATAAATATAATTATTTTATATTTTCAATAATTATACTTCGATTTTCTGATAATATTTAAATAATATCATATAATATTCTAATAGTATACATTGTTTTTCTGAGTATTTATTTAGTTCTGATTGCTTTTCTAAGTTGATAATTGAATCATACAGGGATTTATGGAACAATTTTTAACTCAGCTATTAACATGCTGCATAGTGTCAAAATCTTATAATATTATAAACTTACCCATAAGAGTAACCTTTATTTTTTAATACAGGGTCGCAGCGAAAGTATATACTAAACTTCGTAGGGTGATGTGATTGTTAAAGGGATTTAAATTAATAAAAATAATTTTGGAATTTAAAAAATTGGCCTACACATACCCAGTAATCAATTGATTTCATTGTATAGACAGATTCATTATTTATAAGACACTACTGAATAATTCAAAATTCAGAAAGTAGATGGCAGGTCAAGCCAACATAATTTAAAATCACAACAAATATGGCTTACAAACTCGTATTTAAGGGTTCAATACCTTAAAAGGAAAAACGGAACTATTATAAGATCATTTTCGTATTCGCCTGTCACCTCCTAAAGATTCTAAAACTACTTTTTATAGTTTTTGGTCCAGTAGTCTTGATGATATAGTTAAAAAATTTTCTAGAAATGATCGCTCCTTTCCGAATCTTCTAGGTTTTTAATGTTAAAATTTATATTTTATAAGTGTTAGTATATATTGAGTAATTGATTACAGGTAAATTGCAGGTATTTTCGACAACTGAAAAAAAAGAGAATGGGTCGGGGGACCCAGGACAGAAGTGAAACTTCACTCGCTTTAAATTGAAACAAAATTTATATAAATTATAAATATTTATAATTGATTATATAGAATGGCAATTAATTGTAATAAATTTTAGTGCCATAGTAGGCCGGTCAAAATCGACACAAAAAATCGCTAAATTCGCAAAACATGATGTATCTCTGATTTTTACTATATTGTTTGGACCCATTAGGGCTATGTATACCCAAGTTTGCAACTCACGAAACACCGCGAAATTTTTGGACTTGCTTCAGATTCTGCTCTATATCTCCTAATCCATTCATTTATCTACGAAATCTATTCTTTACGTTTTTTAAGAGTATTAAATTTGTAACAAATGAAGTCCAATCTGGACTCTGTTGGTCAATTGGTTACCGAATTACGGCACTTTGAAAATAGGCAAGTTTTTCCAAAAATTGAAAATTTTAGTTTTAGACCTTTTTGGACCCAACTTGCGTCGAAACCATTGATCTCATGAGTAGAGCTTGCAGAATATAATTTGTAGGAAATTTAATTAGCTTTAAATTAAGCGCAAAGCGGGATCTCTAAGCCTCGTATTTCTTATAAAATCTTTTAAAAAAATCATATAAAGTAAAATCGCATTGTTCCAGAAATGTACCTAACCACTTTTTTGTTGCAGGAAGTGAGATTTTAACATACAAAACGAGTTATGATAATATAGGAGGTATGTAAGTTAAATAGATTGTAGGTAGGTACCAATATTATTAGTCAACATGCTAATGTGTGCAAAAAAATGGTAGAGTGGCAAGCGCCCTTGCCCTTGAGGATTGTAGCGAATCTTTGTAGTTCCTTGGTTCCCCTCTTCCAACCCTCTCACGTATCGTAGCGGCCAGCTCAAGGCCTCTTTTTCTTCACCCCCTCTTTCACACCACACTATCCCGTTTCTTATCTCCCAGCTCCGAGCTCACCGTACAGTTTCTGTTTCTCCTGTGAGTAGCTCGTATTTCAATATGTAAGATTGTGTTCAATTTATTTGTGAATTATTTTCTTTATGGACTTTTAGAACAATAATAAAATATTAAATAAAATACATAAAAATAAAATAGAAACATAAAACATTTGAATAGGTCACTGGAATAAGGGCGTATGTTATCGAAAATGCAAAATAGTTTTTTTTCATTTTTAATGAAAATTTATCATCAACATTGGTGAGTTTTCCCTGTACCTATCAAATTGTTTTTTTTTTTGGAATAAGGGTGTATGTTAAAAAATAAATAAAATAAAATAATCATTGTGAAATATTCTGGTACTTCCAACTTTAAAACGATCAACCTCGAGATCATCAGCTGGTAATAATAAAAACATCTGACGCATCATCGTTAGTTAAGTCATATTAATATAACGTTGCCCTTATCATCATTGAAAAGGACGACGATGACGAGCCTCAAGACAGCCCTGATGATCCACCAATACTGGAGTACCTACCTATAGGGGACGATGACGACGACCCACCAATAGTGGAAGACCTACCTATTGAAGAGAGCAACGAAAGTGATGGTCCAGGGCCATCAAAAACAAGGCGACGAGTTTGACCCTGTGTCTAATTTCATTGACTGATTGATTGATTAAGTTACTGTACTTTTGATGACTTTTTACTTATGTTTATATTAAAATACATTTCACCGTTTTTTTAAATGATTACATGCTTTCTTTCTTTTTCATTACCAAACCAAAAAAAAAAAAACAAAAGATAGGAAAGGTTATGGAACATTTCTGGCAAAATGCGATTTTACCTTATGTAGGTTTTTTTGAGATTTTGAGAGAACTACACGGCTAACAGACCCCACTCTGCGCTTAATTTAAAATTAATTAAAATGCCTACAAATTATATTCCTAAAGTTCTACTCATAGGATCAATGGTTTCGACGCAAGTTCGGTCCAAAGAAGGTCTAAAACTAAAACTTTCAATTTTTGGAAAAACTTGCCTATTTTCAAAGTGCCATAATTCGGTAACCAATCAACCTATAGAGCTCCGGTTGGACTTAATTGTCACTAATTTAATGTTCTTAAAAAACGTAATGAATAAATTTCGAAGAAAAATGCATGGATTAGAGGATATAGAGCAGAATCTGAAAGAAGTCCAAAAATTACGCGGTTTTTCGTGTTTAAAAATTTTTCCACAAGTTTTTGAGAGTTTCAAACTTGGTTTTACATAGCCTTAATGGGTCCAAACAACATACTAAAAAATTAGAGATACATCCTGTTTTGTTAATTTATTGTTGATTTTGACAGGCCTATAATACTAAGTAAAAAAAATTATACACCTCATTGTCTCTCTGGCTAATCATATAGCTTATACTTCCGCAAAAAAATATACTCAGAAAGTTTTAGATATGCAGGTTTAGAAATTAAAATAAGCGAGAAATTTCGTTTTAAAAAGTTTAAATACACGAAAAAACCTCTCTATCTGTAGTCATGAAAATGGATATCAATGTCAAAAAATACCTACAAATATATTCTAAAATAACCAGATTGTAAATACAAAATTTTATGTATTTAAGGCCCTAAAAAATCCTTGATCAAGTAAACCTCACTTACCAAGGGTTTTTTTAAAATGATAACTAAGAAAAATGCACCCTGAATAGTAAATTTATCTGTTTATTAATTTATGTTCATAAACGCAGGAGCAGATTTCGATAGGATAATTTTATGATGAACCAATTACGTTCTGTTGGTTATAATCCTACATGTGTTTCTTACAAAAATATTCACGACGAACGCGGGCTTCAAGTACTTAACTCTTTTTGGAAACATCAATCATCTCAGACCCCGTTTTTGAAATGGGCACAGATATACTTCCCAAAATATACCCCTTCTCAAAACCTTTCACTGTAGTCTGTGATAGGGACATGTGGACGGAAGGAGAACCACCCGATTTTAAGAAAGAAACCGTATGGTATACAGACGGATCCAAAACTGAAGAAGGGACCGGGGAGAACCTACGGTGAGAGACCTAAAGCAAACATAAGCCTCAACTTGGGGAAATATGCCACGGTCTTTCAAATAGAACACCTACGTAAACGCAACATAAACCAGAACGTATGTATTCTCTAGGACAGTCAAGCTACTCTAAAAGCCTTGCCTGGAACTGAGGTCACCTCAGGGATAGTCAAGAATTGTCTGGAAGAACTGCTAGAGCTAACAAAACGGAACAAAGTTAAACTGATCTGGATGCCGGGTCACATTGATTTCGAAGGAAACCAAAAAGCAGATGCCTTGGAAAAGAAAGGAGTCGGAATACCCTGCATAGGCGCAGAGCCTATTTTAGGAATCCAAGGACTGCATGTTAACAGGTGATCAACGAGTGGTCAAACCATGATCACTGGGAAAATGTACCGTGGCAGAAGCTCGGGAAAATACTACTTCGGAGTGCAGCCAAGAGGCTGTTTCTCGATGACCTGAAGCTGAACAGGATGAGGAAGGTTACCGGATTAATTACCGGGAATTATCCCCTGCGAAAGCATCTGCACACAAAGGGACTCCATAATGACTCCGTGCAGATTCTGTGGCGAGGAAGAGGAAACGACCAGCCACATTATATTTGACTGTGAACCTCTCGGTTACAGCAGATACAGGATATTCGGTGCATCTCACCTCGAATATATGAATCTTCAGGAAGACTTGATAAGCAAGCTCCTGGCTATTGCCAACATATGGGAGAAGCAAATCTCGTCGGACTGACGTAGAAGGGGAGCACAATGGACCATAAGGTCGAAGTGCAATACTTTTTAGACCCCAAAATGTATTTATCTATCCATCTACCTCATTTTACTATCAAACTTTTCCTGAATTTAGCTTCCACATTTAGACTGGCGTTTCTAACGTCATTTGGAACTGGTAATAGCAAATGAGTAAAGAAAAAAATCGTCTCAACCAAGTCTTCCCAAATTTCGGACATTTCCTGAGTAATCCTATAACTAGGACTATAACTAGGAACTTGAACATTACCACTTAAATTATAAGTTTAATATGTGCAAAATGTTATAAATGTTACGTATTGGAATTTTACAATATTTGTTCATACTTTTATATTATCTATGATACCAGTCCGTGTGGTCGAGTTGTTAACGGTGATCTGCTCAGAACTGGGAGGTTGCAGGTTCGATTTCCAACACTGGCAGTTGGTCAATTATCGATTATGCTTGTGTATGTTTTCTGCAGTTTCCTTTCTGAGTACTCGCATAGTTCCTATCAAAAGCTGTAGTCACACAACTTACCAACTCCTAGTCTACATACAAATTTCCTGCCTTTAAGGGTCCCAGGCTTCGAACTCCCCTCCGATACTACTACTACTACTATATTCTCTATGATAATTTGAATCTTTTCAATTCGTCAGTTCGTTGGATAATGGAAACCATAGATTCGTAACCATAGATGCAATGAAAACTACAAAATGAATTTTTTTATTGATAAGTTTATTTGTAATAATGCATGTTTGAAGATGATAGAGACAGTATAATACATAAGTATGTTGTTAGAAAAACAAATATATATAATATATATGAATATAATAATATATTATGTACGTAATCAATTATACTGTTTTCTTTTTTTAAATTTATTTTTGTTAATATTTTTTTGTTTAAATTTACAGAGAGATGATAAAACATAAATAAATATAATTAATCAATAAAATCATTTGCATCATTTTTTATTGTGAAACATTATCTTAAATTTAATAATTATTAAATAACTACCCAAACCCATATGGGTATTGAACCATGGGCGGATGGATGGTTTTTTTTTTGTTAATGGAGGGGGATTTACTCTTTTTTTTTGTTTTTAACTAATAATTATTTTTGTAGCATTTTTTTTTATTCGTAACATATTTCTACAATGCTCAATTTTATTTATTTTTTAATGTTGATTTTTTTTTTCTTTTAAATGTAAATCACAGCGAAATTTGATAGATTTATACAAACAAACAAAAAAATAAAATTAATTAATTAGCAGCTTTGATGGTTTTTCGTCGAATAAGTTATACAACTCCATTGTTGCATAATTAGATTTGGAAATGAGAATTAAACTTTAAGGACATGGATTGCAATAAGTAAAAAGTTTCGATTTACTTTTGAAATTGTAGGTTTGTTTTGATCTGATTTAAAAATTATTTAGTTAAAAATAGTTTTTTATTATTTTATTTGAAAAGGAACTGATTGTTTAGGGTGGAAAACTTATTTATTAGTTATTCGTAGTTTTTTTTTTATATATTTTTGTTCTACAAGTTAATTTATAAATACAACCTATAATTTCAAACTAGGACCAAATAACACATCATCTACTGTTTGGTCATAATGTTATTTTTAAAATTTTTTACATATCCTTAAAAAGTGAAAGGAACTTCAGTTGATTCAAACTTTGGAACAATATTTTTTAACTCCTCTGCTACAAAAGTCGATACGAGCTCAAGGTTTAATTCTTGTACCTTAAGAAAACTTAATTATTTCATTAGTTTTGTTCCCAAATTTAAATTTGGTTTATTTCTAAAACGAAGCACGATATCGGGATAAAAACTTTTAAGCATATTGTTTTTGTTAAAATGTTGGTTTGGCTTTTGTTAATTGCAAATTTATTTTTGAGCCCATTGAAACGTTTATTCAGAGGAAAGAATATTTTTCCATAGTTTTCTAAAAATAACTGAAATCAATTTTACATATCAAAATGGTTATGTCCTTTCAAAAAACTACTGAATTGTTTTTGTTAAATCATTCCAAAAAATAAAAAAAAGTAAATAAATACAGGCAAAAGTCATACTAAACAGTTTTTGAGATTTTAATTCCTGTACAACAGCATAATATTGCAGCATAATATTAACAAAGCTAGAAAATAGGTATTACTTATTTGTTTATGTGTTTTGCCAAGCATTTTTAAGCTTTTTAGTTATTAACAATCCAAGCTTTGCTAAAATTTTTTTTTATAGCTACAAGCAAAAATATTAATTATTGATTTGAATAAATATTACCTTTTTCTAGCTTACCTACTAACTCTCATATTCAACAGCATTTATTAGTTTAAACCTAAAAATTAATTTTCGAAAATAAAACAAACAAAAATGTTACAGATAAAATGTTTTTTTATTTTTTCAAAAGCAAATATGATCTTTTTCTCTATGTTTTTTTTTTATATATTTTGTTCAGTCTATTCTATATTTTATAATTTTTTATTTACTAATGTTCTTTGTCAGTTTTATTTATTTACGTTCAAGAATAAAGAAACGATTACAACGAGCATAATTTGATGCATACCACATTCTTGTTTCTTTATTCTTCATAAAAACTAATCATTTGAAAAATGTCATAACAATAATAAAATACACACATTAATTCCTTTTTTAGGTTAAATAAATAATGTGCCTATTAATAAAAATAGCTTTTATTGTGTTGTTATAGAGTGAATGCCCCAATATACTCCGTTGAAGATCATTATCAAATGTCAAAATCAAAATATTATACCCTAATTTAATAATATTAATTTCACTTTTTGCTTTGTTTTGTCAATTTTATCGATTTATATTTTGTCATAATCGTTTGTTTTATCAAAAGCAAACTCTAATTTTATGCTTAATTTGTCTCCAGGTCTGTAACACTTAGAATTTAATATTTTGATAATATGATGATTTTTTTATTCAATGCCAAATTTTTTTCCAAAACAAATTAGTAGTTTTGAAAATCAATTCCAATAATTGTTACCATGGATGTATTATGAGTCAGAATTTGATTGAACGTTGCTTCATCATATTATAGAAAGTTCAATGTCGTGTGTACACTTAACTTCATATGTATAGATAATTTTTCAAAATTTTATAATTGATTTGTGCCTATTTTATTTGGTTTTCGTAAAAATTATTCATCTAAAGTTGTTTATTATAAATATACTAGCAACTTTTATTCGAATTATTTTCCCGAAAATCGAATAAATAAGGCACAAATAAATTATAAAATTTTGGAAAGATAATCGCAGCAGCCGATTGTACATAAGAGATCGCTAAAAGGGACATGAAAAAGAAATCATAGAAGTTTAGTTGGTATTTGATAGTTAACAAGTATCCCATATTGGCTCTTGATCAATCAATAAAAATTTATTTTCGTTATAAAATACTAAAAACTATTTGTTCTGAATATTTTTTCGAAACACCGATTATAATTCGATTCAAATAATCCATAACTACTTACAGTATGGTACAGTAGTGATTTTATTTTCGCTTGGTTATGATATTATTTCAATTCCAAATTTTTTAAATATGGTTACATCTTATTGCTCATTAGTTCCCGATCCCCCAGCGCACCCCCATCAAATAAATTTTTGAGGAAAATCCCATTCAAAATTTCCTTTTTAATTGAAAGAATAGTTTTGAGTGTTTGCAAGATGCAACGTTCCATCAATTTCTAACTCAAGTAAGTGAATTAAATAACTACTCATTATTGATGTTTTTTGAATTTATTAAATGTGGCATCACAGAATGGGCGTATAAACTTAGTTCATTTATATACGTCAATGATTGATTACATGCTACAGATTAGAAAAAGAAAGGCATTTATTGTGTTGGTATTTATGTGCGTTAACTCTTATCTTCCTTAAGCTTTATTGTTTTTCATTTAATGACTATCGTCAATTCAATGCATTTTCAAATTATATCTAAAGAATTCACCCTATATTCTACATTGAAAAAATACTTTATTAACCAATCAATATAACTTCTTTTTCGTGAATTATTATTGTTCAAGTAAGTCGTATCAATTCATTAATTCCGGTTAAATAAGCTTATCATGTTTATTTTCTATAAAGTTGTTTCTTTAAGAAGAAAATTTTCGAATGTCAATTAATTTTGATTTGATAGAAACAAAAAAGTATTTCGTAGACTTAATTCGTACATTCTTTTCAAAATCGAGAAGAACGCAAAGGGTCTTATAATTCATTTAATTTGGCCTAATATCTTTGTACTTACTAACCATGATTTATCAAAAATTTTGAAAACTAGTATAGTTTTTTATCTATTTAGATATAAATATTTTTCAGTAAATTAGAACTTACCATGAAAAGAAATGTTTAATAAAATATTCTTTTTCCTTTAAAGTCTCAGATTTTTGATTGTTTTGAAAATTTTAAGCCAACAAAAAAATATATTTGATGTATGCAAGGCCCAAGGATTAATATTTAAATAAATGACTCCATATATGGTAAGTTTTTATTTATAAATAATATCCTAAAATCAATTTTGAAAATTCACACACACACACATATATTTATATATATATATATAGCATAAAATGTATAACATTAATAAAATTTTCTTCTTAAAATAACAAAAATTACCTAATAACAAAATATATTTTATTTTATTCGAAAAAAATAGGGGGAAATACTTGACAGCCTTATTAAATATAGTTAATTATTGTAAAATATATTAGAAATATTTAAAAAATATATTCCAACGAAAAAATAATAATCTGTTTTCATTTATTTGTACAGGACAGCATCTTGTTTTAAATTTGTTGTTCTTATTAACTATTATTTTTTTAAAATATTTATTTATTTATTCAAAACTTGAAAAATAGAATTCTCATATATTACGTTTCAACAAAAAAAAAAACAATAATTAACACTTTTTTTTCCTTTGGAAATAGATTTTCAACCAGAAAAATATATTATTTATTTCATTTTTTTAGGCAGTAAATAAATTAATTAAATATTGACTTGTCTATATTAATAAATATATACTTTGTAATTTGAGTTTTTTGTTACATTTCACTAATTTCTTCAGTTCAATTCCATTTTCTTAATTATTATTTTAACCCCTGTCTTTGAATATCAGCACATATGTTGTGCGCAAGAACTCGCCTAAACACTAAATCTAGAATTATTTAACAACTAAATTAAATGCTAAACAATTTAGTGAAATGTATCAGTTGTATTAAATTCATTTAGTAAAATTCGTAAAATTAGTGGTTTAAGCAAAATATTTTTTTATTTTATTTATTTACATAATAGAAAATTGGCTGTGCAAGTATAGTAAATAGTTTTTTTTTTAGTGTGTGATTTGCAAATATTTGTAAATTAAAAGTATGGTAAATCTACATTCACTAGTCAACAGATTTGAAAAATATTATTTGACGTGTCTCTGAAATTTAAATTCTCAAATATTTTCTTGTCATTGAAATACTTGTTAGAGTTTAAAAAACCAAAGCAACACGTTTTTATTGAACTAAAAATTTCAATTTTTTTTTGTATTGTCATCGATTCTTTATAGGTCTGAAAAATTTAAAATTATCCCGACGTCTGAAACTAGGTGAAAACAAGTCAACCTAATATAAATGTGTTAAAAACGACCGTAGCAAGGCAGAATGGGTATACAGTAATTGGTGGTTACTTGTATTTCCACATTTCAACATTATTATGTTGCTGATACTAGTATGTAGGAGCAAAGGTCATATCTCATTCTCATTATTGATATCAATGCCACATGAACTAAAATTGGGTTCTATAAAAATTATTTTCAATGTTGGGCAATACTTAAGCTAACGTTAAAACTGTTAAGAGCTATATTAGTAGTAGATTTTAAAAGCGTCTATACGCGGTTGGATTTGTCCACCAGAGGCTAGTCCGTTACTAAAGTTGCTAGTCAAATATCTGATTTGTTCCAAATTTAGTTAAATTTATATATCCATTAATCATGAAATTTATGAATAATATTAATTTTCTATTTTGTCAGGTCTGACGTGGGCTGTAATGTACCCTAATGTCGGTTGAAGTGTTTAGGCGCAGTCCTTAATTAAGTTTTGCTTTGTTAGATGTGTTAACTTAGCACATTTAATGAGGATAAACAACACTACGCAACAATAAGTTATGTTAAGACGCGATAACGCACAACAAATTCGATGTTAAAATAGTTCTTAAAACTTTTAACGTTAGCTAAACATTTTGCGTAAACATGCTCATTAATAGTTATATTAAAATAACGTGAAATATTCATAAAGTATTTTATGAATAAATATTGATAAAGTCGTATGACGAGGTCGGATATGATCTCATGAAGTTTCCGACAAGCTTTTCTACAAAACAGTTATATTAGTATTCGTAATTACTTTTAATAAGTTTTGAGGTTATATGAACTGTCAAAATGTATTTAAGAACAGGAATTTAGAAAACTTTTTAATATTGTGAAAATCAATTATAGCTTGTGTAAATGTTGAAATAAGAGTACTTTTGAAAAAATGGGGAAATTGGTTTCACCTCTTATTACGTGGAAATTAAAATTTATCCGATGGCAATATTCGAATATCTCTTACGAAATAAATTCAGTTATTGCGGTGTGCCCGACAACGAACGATAAACGAAATACTACAGCAAGCCACTGATGACACAGAGTAATAAAATTTGATAGTTCAATTTTAAAAATTTTCTATAATAATGAATATTTTTCAACATGAGTTATGTTTAATGATTACCAGTGAAAATAGATTTACAATATTGAAATTTAAAAAAATCAATAATAAATATATATATTTTATTATTCGTAAAAAATAAAAAATTATATTTTGCTGTCTATAGCATTTGCTATTTAAAATAATTTCTCAAAACTAACAAACATTTATAATGGTGACATTATTTGTTATTTTTCAAGAATAATTAATTTCATATATTTTATTTAACATTTAAAAAAATTATTTATTTAGTTAGATTTTTTTTTTAAAGTAAAATAAATGTTCGTTAATTTTTAATGAATTATTATTATTAGATGGATGAATTTTTTTTTCTTTGAAAATGATTTAATTTTACATATTTTTTTCTTTTTTTAAATTGTTTTTTTAAAATAGAAATAGCATAGGCTATTGACTTTTTTGATCACAGCTAGCATTTACTCACAAATATTTAACTTCACATTTAAAATAAAATGTTCGAAATTTTTAACAAGTTTCATCATTAAAATTTAATTTTCTAAAAGTATTTGTGGAACATAGAATTTAACAGAAAAAGGCAAGAGTTTTATTAGTTTGATAATGGTAAATTTTGAAAACTTTTTTTTTTTTGTATAATGATTTGAACGTTAGAAAATTAAATTCTAATCGATATAATTTCTAGAAGTATATTTTTATATTAAACTACAATTTATTTCTCTTTTATTTTTTAATGTTTGTTTTTGTTTCTATATTAATTTAAATATATTCTTAAATACATTATTAAAGTTTGAAGACCCTTAGTCGGTCACTGACACTAGTTTTATTATTATTTAATTAATATTTTACAATATTTTTTGTGATACATTTAGGCCTCTAAATTTGATAAATACAGACTCTTTCTATTTAGTAAAATACAATTTGTCTACTTACGTTCTAAAAATTTTTTCAAAAATAAAAAAAATTTTCGAATAATTTTGGATACTTAAAAATTCCATTTTGAATAAAATAGGTAACAATATAATAGATAACAATTTATTTGAAAATTCGTAGTACCAATCATGTGGAGCAGTATATTTGGAGGTAGGTAGATGTTTTTGGTATATTTCGGAAGAAACATTTTGTGTGTTTTACTTTCATATCCAAAATTATACAAAGATAAAAAAATATTGAAGAAATTTTTTTTTGGTGTAAAATTTTATAATTTTTTTGCTCCTTATATGCAAATTAGCTTCATTAAATAATTGTTTAGTATGTAACTTGAGCACCTACGGATTTTTAAGCTAATCTTAAATAAGTTCTTTTTTCTCCTAAATATTGCACAAATTTTTATATATATTAAATTTTTTCCTACAGCTCTTTTTTAATTTAATTTTTTTTTTTAACAGAATGTGTCCAATATCACATTATTATTTTAATCGATCGAGTTTTGTTTTTAATTACAAACGACGGCGATTTATTTGTTTAAATTAAAAAACTATTATTTAAATTTTCAGCTTTTTGTTTATGTTACTGGCGCCATTTTATATTTAATGATATATTTATATTTTGTTTTGTTTTATATATAAATATTGCTTATAAACAAGACACAGCGAAGCAAGTAACTCCATATCCCAGCAAGTTTTCTAATCACATTTTGTTATCAATTTACAAAATTGCATACTAAGACATCATACTTAAATTATTTAACATATATTTGAACTTCTTTTATTTATAAAAAAATCGTTAAGTTTTTGAGTGTTAAAAAATATATTTGTTCGGTTTAACTCACGGTTCTCGATATTCAAATTGAAGTGGAAAAAGGTGTTGGAATCAACAAATTCGTTTTCGTTTTATGACTTATTGAGAAATTGGTAAAACTTTGTTCAAGAATTATTTGAAAGATTAAATTTTCACTTGAAATTTAATATCTCATAAAATTCGACTCGACTATAAATGTACTAATGTTCGTATTTCCGGACGCGAGCAACATGAAATCATATCGCAAGTAAGATCAGATTATATTAGCATGGACAAATATAACGAACTGGTTAACACCATTTAGTTTCCTTGTTTGACACCAGAGGAGAGTTTTTCCTAAATATCAAAAGAAAATATTAGGATTTCAATCATTAAATTGAAATATATCAAAAGAAATTTTTGATTTCATAGCTCTTAAACTTGGAACATTTGAAAATTCTAAGCATCTGATGTATCATTTTACTAACTGTTTCTAGAAAAAATACTTCAATATCCAGATGATAATAGAGATTTTACTATTTTTCAGCAGACTTTTATATGCAATATGTCAAAACAAACGTAAGAGATCCTCAACTTGAAACACATCATTTTAAAGCTACAACAAGATGCTGATGATGTATCATTTTACTATGCTTTAAACTGAATAAAACTCTTAATAAAATAATTTAAAATAAAATAATTTTTATAATATAAGACTTCTATTTATATTTTAGTATTAATTGACAAACCCAAGAGATAAAGCGATCATCGTTAAAGGACCTACTACTCCATTGCCTATGAACCTGAATAGTTTTAGTTTAAGATCTAATCAATTCCATTTTCCCCCGAAGTTTCTTTTATAAGGTTTTATATTTAAAAACTCTGTTAAAATACATTTTAAAACATTACAAACTCATATACTAGACTAGTAAAGAAGTGCTTTTTTCGAATTCCGTTTCACCTTCTCAGAAAATTATGATCAAGGTGTCATTCGATTCGTAATTGCATCTAGATGCAATTACTAGATTTTGAAAAAGTTGAAGTCCCGCTTAAAAAATTGCAAATGTTATAAACAATTTAGTAAATAATAAAAAAGCGGGTTTTGTTTTTTGCTAATATCTCAAAAACAATTGTAGATATCAGAAATTAAAAAAAAAATATTCTTCAAGAGCAGGAAATTTCCTAAACAAAAGTCTCAACTATCGGAACCGTTCCACTAATATTTATAATTTTAATTGAGAGATGAAAATAGGTATTGAAAACGAGTGATTCGACTCTTCTGACACTTCAACAAAAAAATTTGTTTAACCCATTAAATATGAATATTAAGGAAAGGAAAAATGCACGGACTTCAACAAACAATAATCCGTCGGCAAAAAATTTTTACCCCAATTTTTCCTTTAACCATGCTTTTTTAACTAAAATGTTTTTCAATCTGGATAACCCGGATAATTTTTTAAATGAAAGTCTGGTTTTTTTTTTACTTCTGGAAGCTATTCTTTGAAGGATTTAAAAAAGATCCCCGTTGGAAAATTAAAAAAAATTGGATATTCCATTTTTTTATAAACAAACCAAAATTCAAAACATAAATAAAGTAATGATCCATTATTTTCATTACTTTATTTATGTTTTGAATTTTTTCGTATCTTTGTTTGTTAATAAAAACATGGAAAATCAAAATTTTTTTAATTTTCCAACGGGGATCTTTTTTAATTCCTTCAAAGAATAGCTCCCAGAAGTAAAAAAATTTACTTCTTTTATTTTAAAAACTTTTATTTTAAAGACTTAAAGACTTTTATTTTAAAAATTATCGGCGTTGTTTGTTGAAGTCTGTGCATTTTTCCTTTCCTTAATATTCATATTTAATGGTTAAAAAAATTTTTTTGTTGAAGTGTCAGAATCAAGAGTCACTCGTTTACAATACGTATTTTCATCTCTCAATTAAAATTATAAATATTAGTGGTACAGTTTCGGAAGTTAAGATTTTTGTTTGTTTGTAATTTTGCTGCTCTTTAAGAATCTTTTATTCGTTTTCCGATATCTAAAATAGTTTTTAAGATATTTGCAAAAAACGAAACCTCCTTTTTTATTTTTACTAAATTGTTTATAACTTTTGCAATTTTTTTACGCGAGACTTTAATTAATTACGAATCGAATGAGACATTGATTTCGAAAAAAGGCACTTCTTTACTAGTCTATTCGATACTTAATACTCAATTGTAAGACATTTTTACATAATCGCTTGATCTTATTAGGCATTTAGGTTAAAAAAGTAGTTATTAAATAGTTTAGTAGCATTTGAATATTCTTAAATATATACAAATAAATATTAAATAAAACTATACAAAATAAATTGAATAATTAATTACAATTATTAATACTAAATGATAAAAATAACCAAAATAAAAATAAAATATATATGGCACAAAAAAATATGTCTTAGTATGAATTCACATATTTGACAAGAGCTTCGAATTTGACGCAGTCGCAATGGTGTCAATATCACCAATATATTATATATATATATATTTATTTACTAAATATTTTTTTTTTTAATTTTGATAATTATATATTTAATACCAGTGTATGAGTAAAAAATTATTCCTAGCAATTAATTTTTGAGAAATTGAATAAGTGCATTTTTTATTTATTTATTTAATTTGTTAAAACTATATACAAATTGAAACGTTTGAGATTCTCTTCTTTTTAGTTTATGTATATATTAGTAAAGAAGACTAACTTGGATATGGGAAAACTGAAAAGAGGTCCATTTTGTTTTCATTAAATATTATATCACTGTACACAAAGACGTTGTTTAAATAAGCCTGTTGCCTGATAACACTATGAAAGAGAATTCATTTATAACATAAAATGTATCGAAATAACTTTTCCAAACTATCAAGAATGTAGAACTTTTATAAGTTGACAAACATAATCGCAATATTTTAACATATTGCGATTTGAATCCCGTCTTTTACTCTTAAACAACAAATATAGACCTTAATTTGAATCAATAGATGATTTTTCTATCATGTTGGAGAAAATAATTCGAATACACTCTTAATAAATAGGAAAACATAAAATTAGAACCTAGAAATAAAATGTTGAATTATCACATTTTTTAACAATTATCAATACCGATTGGTAATGTTATTATTTAAAAATAAAATTATTGGAAATATAATTAATTTTCCAACAAAACCTATAATAAATATTGAATTCCTAATAAAAAAAACAACTCTCTAAATAAAATGGCGATTAAACAAGCGAATTGATGAATTTGTGCACAATTACTAGTAGATCGAGTGTCGTCATTGAAACACTGTTTCTTTATGAAATGTATCAGACTTGTGGAACATCGGTCGACCATTTGAATCGGAACCATTTGTACGATTCAACGGTATCTCTTGTTGTGATGCAAAATTATTCTCTGATTTTGGTCGTGGTAATGTCATACGTGTTAATGTTCGACCTAAATCATGTAAACTTCGTTCACTGCTACAATTTAAATGTGCAACAGACTCATCAGACATATTGACATGATCTGCTTCATTTGCTAATGCATTTACAACAGCATTTATTGTTTTACTTTCACTACCTAAATCTTCTTCACGATGTGCAACTAAATTTGGATTCTTTCCTATTTTATTTAAACGTTCAGCGGCAACACTCTCCATTGTGCGTCGCATTAATGGATATTGATCCAATACAGCATTAAAATGATCCACTGATAATGAAAATAAATTACAATATGTTTCGGAACGTACACTGGCCACACGACGAGCATTCGTTAATAAACATATTTCACCAAAATATGAACCATCACTTAAACTTGTGGCAACTTCTCCATTTGCCATTACAATATCAACAATACCTTCTTGTATGAAATACATCTTTGAACCAATTGTACCTTCTTTAATTATAATATCACCTGCAAACATGTCAAATATACCCGGTGTATGATCAATTGATTTTATATAAACGAGAATTATAAATAAATAAATGACTACAGGGTGTGTAATGTAAAAAAATCTAATTTACCAAATATTTTCGATCGAAAAAATGCACTTACGTGAAAATATATAACTGTGCCTCGGAGTATAATCTATACATATAAAATTACATGTTCTGACAAAGTAATTGAAGTTAGAAGCATAATATTTGGAAAATATGTTCTTTAGAAAGCGTATAGGTGCACTAAGAAAGGATTTTTAGAATGACCTCCTAAAGGGGTGAAATCGGATAATTAATTTTTATAAATTTTGACTGTTCAGAACGTTCCTTTTTTTATAATTTAAATTAAGGAACAAATTTATTTCCAAAATTTTGTTAATGTTGGCATTTCTATAGAATCTTTAAACTATATTACATTATAAATTGTAACATAACATGAAATCAATACATATATAAAAAATCGCGACTAAACTTTATTTATATATTAGTTAAAGACACAAATGTTTTTAGTTCGGCTATTAATAATTAACAAAGAAATACGTGTTTCAGTGTTTTTCGAAAATCAACCCCTGAGGGGGTGAAATCCACAGTGAAAGCTTGTATTGAGGTACCAAATCGTCATTTATGAAAATTTGAATATACACTCCCATTCAATATATTTGAACCAGTAAATCACATTCTAATATATGTTACTGAATATACGTCTAATATTACATACATAAACACTTAGAATGTTTCTAATGGTTCATTTTTTATGAACGGGAGTGTACATATATCTACAAAGAAAAAAAATTAAATGTCTGTTTATTTGTTTGTATTTTCGAGCACCACACATAAACTACTGCACCAATTTTGATGAAACTTTTCATGTTTCGCTACGATGAATGGAGCCGGTGATATAACAATAAACGTGAGCCAAGCCGCGGGTATAAGCTAGTTTGGAATGAGACTAAATTAAAGATAACGATGAAAATTCAAGATTTTATTTTTTTATTCTCAATTTGTTCAGCAAAAGAAAAAAAATTTCAATTTTATTTTTAGTAAGTAAAAAGATGTATGTTTGATACATACTCCTGAACTTTTACAATCGAAATTATTTGATATTATTATTCCAATCTTGTTGTATATCTTAACCCTCTAACTGCTACAAGCTCATTACAAGCGTTTGACCTTGGCTGTTCTCCCAGAGTTACAACACATATAAAAATATCATTGATACAGTCGGTCTACGGGGGTCGCTCTAGCATAGTGGGAGCACGCACATGCGGGCCACCATAGATAAGTGTGCTATTTAGTTTCTTAGCTGGTTGATTATAAAATAATGATTTAGCAGTTAAACGGTTAAGAAAAACCAATCACCTTGTATATAAATAAATAACTATACAATATACCTGGTTGAAAAACTTCATAACGTAATTTTGTTACTACGTCAGAAACAAAGTTTGAATCAGCATTTGCAAAAAATGGAACGGATGCAACGAGCGATCTACAGTTATAGTTGATAACATCTTCTCGTAGTTTCTCTGATAATTCCCCAAGGATACATTCCTCATCAAAGAATTTCCCTTGATATCGATGTTCAAAGTATTCTGTGATTCTTTGTCGCATTTCTCTTGGTAATTTTCTATATGCCATATATTCTTCAACTTGTTTTACCTATAGACGAAGAAAAATAAAAATATATAACTGTATTAAAAATATTATGTAATATATATATATATATATATATATATATATATATTCGCATTCAGTAAATATAGTAAACCGTTTTATATATTTTAGCTCTATTTATTTTTACCTCTATATATGTATACACTTCAATTTAGTATGTACCTATATAGAGGTTATGTGTTCAATCTGGAAAATAGATGGTAATTTTTTGCCAGATTTTTACGGTCTGGGGACTCATGATCTCAAAAGTATCTTTCTTAACCAGTGGCCTATGGCTGTGAACAATATATCTCGAGAACGAACAAAATTAGTTTTTTTCGAATTTCATTATTAAGTTTAGCATCACTAAACCTTGTTAGAATAAAATTTTTTGCGATAAAGTATTATCAGAAGCGGAAGTTTATTCAAAATATTTTAGTTTTTTTTAGAAGATTAGCTCCCTGCTTTCGAATTTTGTTTCGATTATATTGGGCCATACAAGTGTATGCAAAATTTATTCATATACATATATTTATTGCATATAAATCATGAAAATACGCCCCTTTCACCTGAGCCTATCATTCCCATAGCAAGATGCTCCGTAATTTACCGAATCAAAGGCGGCTGTGACAAACTCATCTTGATTAGTGGGACTTTGCGCATGGCATGCGATAGGCCAAGTTGTGCATAAGCGCAGCTAGGTCATTCGACTGTGCTCGGTTGAAGCTCAATAGAATGCAGTTGAGAAGGGTGGTTGTGCTCTTGACAGGACATTGTTGATTGAACTATCACCTTCGTAACTTGGGGATATCTGATGATCCCTTTTGTGGGGGGCTGTATGGAGGACGATGAAACCTCCATACATGTTATATGCACCTGCATAAGCCTACAGGGTGTCAGGTATAGAATGTTTGGATGCGAAACCTTGGATCCATCAATCCTGGGATCAATCCCGGCGCAGAAGTTGTGGGCCTTCTGTATGGCGTCTGGCCTCGACATAATCTTATAGCTTCATCTGCTTAAAATAGCATCTCTTACCCGGAGACGTCCCGCCTTTGGGTGACAGGTTGTTCTCGAGGAGGGCACAGAGGACCCTTTGGTCTAGGTGCTAGGGACCCATTTGTCCCTATTTCTAATTACTAATATTATTAATCATGGAGATAAGAATTTAGGAATGGAATGAAATTAAGCGGGGTGGTTGCTATTGAGAAGAGAGTGGTGAGGAAGCAAGTGTCGACATAAGGTCGATTGTGATACCTAAGGATGTGAGGATGTGAGTGGAGTGTAAGGAACTTTTGTGTATAGACTAGGAATTGGTAGGATATGCAGCTACAGCCGACTATAGTAGGAAATATGCCGATATTTATCTGGAGTTCGTGAAGGAAACTGCAGAAAACCTTCTCAAGCATAGCCGGTTACTTCGGTATTGTCCATACGCCGACAGTTTAGTCAATTAACCGTCCTTTTTTTTCCTTCATAATTTACAAACTGCCGATGTCAGGATTCGAACCCATAACCTTCTAATTTCCAAGTAGACATGTTGCGCAGGCATAACGTCTTAGACCGCTCGGCCACTTGGACTGGTAATTTGATATTAAAGTAATATGTCTGAACCAAATGCTTGATATGAAAAAAAACATACACATCTAGGGTGAGAATCGAATCAATGAACTCTGGCATTCTGCACCAATTAATAAAAAGTAAATAAATAAATTAATAATGTATCGAAATCAAAGATCAAATTCTCATCCTAGATGTGTATGATTTTTCAGATCAAGCATTTGATGTCAAAAAATGAAGACTATATGTCATGTAACTTTATCCAATTCTCAAAATTGGTTCAAATGAAGATGTTTAAAATAAAAGCTCCATAAATGACATAAGTCTGTACATAGAAGTTATATGACGTTCAAATCAGACTTTTTGCTTTACTTCACTGTTATGATAGCATGAGGGAAAAGCAATATATGATAATGTTATTTTCTTGATTTCATATATAAATTGAAGATATGGGATGATATTTTACAATTATATTATTATTGCAGATAAAATTCTACATTAAAAGAGTATTTCCGTAAACGATCAACAACGACTCGTATTCAATTATATTTTATTTGTTCGTTAAAAAACTTCATATCTCGTTTTTAACTGGATTATAAAGTTCGTTGCATCTATTACGAGATAATTTTTTCACCCAAAAACATGAATTATTAAAATACCCTGAATTTACCTTATCAATGCGTGAGCTCTTTATTTTAGATTTTACACCCGCACAAATATATAAAAGTACAAAGTAGTGTATAAAGTTGCTAGACATATAACGAAGAGTATTACTACTATTACCAATCTTTGAGCTTAAATCGTAAAAAAAAACTATTCAGTTTATGAAAAGAATTTTCGAATAAGAATATATTTGAAAAAGGAACATTTTAAATTTTTAAATTTTTCTTCTATCCCTTATTGTATTAAAGTTATACAATAAGATTTACTTATCTGATTTTCCCATACACGAACTTGAAATCACTTGACGTATAACGGACAAAATCGTTCAACCGTTATTAAATCGGGATTTAACTTATCGGGATATAACTGTTACATAATGTTATATATACATGCAGGGTACAACAACTAAAATTTAAAAAAAAAAACCCAACGCAATAATATAAATGATAATAAGAACTTCCCGTTGCCTCCACCAAATTTATATCTAAATAAAAAAAAAAAAATTTTCTATACATCTTCTTGGAAAAGAGGTGATAATGTTCAAACAACTGTATCGATTTTTATCAAATATAACTAAGAGCCACCTCAAGGAGACTAGCTATCTAATAAAAAACCGCATTCAAATCGTTTCATGCGTTTGAGAGCCACAATACCACAAATAGACATACATAGGTTTCAAACTTATAACACCTCTCTTTTTGCGTCGGGGGTGAAAAATAGATATCAAGTTCTAGTTTTCAGTGTTTACAAGCAAGCGCTTTTAGTGTTACATGCTGTTGTCAAGTTCATTTAAATGTTTTGTATTGAATGGGTCGTTACTTGACGGATATCCAGTATAAATTTTTAAATTAAACAAATTCTTGAAATTTTCGTAAAAAATACACTCTAATTTGTATACCCAGTATATGTAACTATACAAGTTATATTAAGTTTAGTTCCGACTTTGTAATGCTTGAAAATATTAATCCTTGACATAAATGCTTGGTATAAGTGTTCATAAAATGACCTAATTCAGCAATTTCCGTATGTCCGCCTGCCTGTTCGTAAACACGATAACTAAAGAACGAAAAGAGATAACGAGCTGAAATATTTTTTGTGTGTTCTAGAGCATAAAACTAGGGTCAATTTCGTTAATGGACAAAATTGGACTATGTTGGGGCAAAATGGGCAAACTGCCTAGCTTTGAAACCGTAAGAGATAGAATAAAAATTTAATTAAAAAAATCAACAACTTTTGTTTGAAAAATTCTCTCATAAACTCAATAGTCTCATAATTTGTGGTTATATGTTCCTCGTAAAGCGAATTGTTAAGAATTCGAATACGTAAAATTGTTAACAATTTAATCATTGATATACACTTCAATATCTGGGTTATATACTGGGTATTCAAACAGTTAACTCAGTTAGTTGTTATATTATTTTTTTACTATGGTTTCGGAAATATAAGTTTTGCAAGTTTTATTATTTGAATATTTCGGTATCAATTCCAAGTTGGTACGAAAAAACTCATTTGATTAACTCATGACCTGTGCGTTTACCTTTTATGGACTACTAAATTATGGACGACAAACTATAGATTTAAATAAAAAAATAGTTTTAACGAAAATTTCAAAAATTTTGTTTAATTTTTTTAGTCCACTGGTATGTAACTAAAAAAGAATGTAAACATATTCCATAAGTAGTTTTTATCTACTTCTAATTGTGGTATTATCAATTGGAAATGATTTTAAATTATTTTTCAAATTTATGCAAATTTTATGACAATATGGCTCCATCGAGCTCATAACTTAATGGAAACGAAAATATGCTTCGATATAAGAAATTTTCCTTGCAGCGTAATGAACAATTATGGGAAATTAAATTAATTTTTTAGTGTTGAACAAAATAACTTATAGTAAAAAAAAAACAATTATTTGCTCTTAATTATTTTTTGCATTCAATTATTAGCTTTTATCAAGGAAATTTTCAATATCCAAGGTACTGGCTTCAGGCTCCTAATAATGCCCAGTTATGAAAAGTCGTTCTTGTAGTTGTTGAATTAATTCGAAATATCCAATGTGTAAGTAGAAACATCAGTAAGCAAGAATGCAAGAACACTTTAAGTCAAATGCGTTTCCGGTAAGACAGCAAACTCGTTTAATATATCAAAAACACACTCTAATTATCTAGAGCACGGTAGTGCGCAAGGCCGAGTTAATATTGATTAATAAAAATTTTATTTCTTTCAGCATTTATTTTTTAATGACATTTTGCCATCGTTTGTTACTGCCCGTAATAAGGCTCACTTGATTGTACCTTAACAAGGCACGGGCTTTATTGAGAGTATTCAATTTAACTTATGAATTAATTAATTTCAGCATTTCAGTATGAATTAATTTCCATAAATTTTCGCTTTAGTAAAATATCTGTTAAATTAAAGTAAGCTTTTTATATTCCATGCAAACAAAAACAGTTTCTTAGTTCATTTAGCCAATTTAGTTTCTTCTGTTACCAAAGTTCGAGATTTTTTCTAAAGACATCAAATAAGACGCAGGGAGGATTGTAATTAAAAATAAAGTACCAATATAAATTTTTATTTAAATATTTAGTAAAAAATAAATAAATAGTAACAGAAAAATGAAAATATTTAACAGTTTGTAGTTTTAATAGTTATAATTTTTCGGCTGAATTGTTGTACAAAATACATAACTATTAAATAAGAAAATATTTATTTTAATGACTGTTTAGTGAATCACTGATTGTGATGGTTTTTCTCAAATATCAGATGCAAAAAAAATCAATGGATATTAAATTTTCATTTATTTTTGTTTATTTCGTAATTTTACGTTTTTATAGTCAATTCGCAAAAGGGGGCATTATTTGGCACCAGTACCTTTAAAAACGCCCGAGTTATTTACGTTATAATTACTAATATAGGCGCTTTTTTTTTTTGAAAATATCTTTAACAAGAAATGTTTCAATTCGATAATCACTCATTGAATAAATTGATATATCCAACAGTTGAAATACTTGATTGAATAATCACATTACTAGCTAATAATGAATAAATAATCTTCTTACCTTTTCTCTATATTGTCTTCGTGATGAATCTAAACTTTGAATTAAATTAGTTGCATGACCGAGGAACAAAGCATAACATGTTGCTCCAGAGATCATAGACAACATTGTAAGCCACATATCAGTTAATGATTGCGGTGGAAATCTACCATATCCAATACATAACATATGTGACATTGCTTTAAACAATGCCCAAGAATATTGTTCAAGCCAAAATGCTTCCTGTAATCAATAAATATATCGAAATTAATTAGTTATTACTTTTATTATAAAGGTTGATAATATAGATATACAATAATTAGTTTCGCGTTAACTATCAAAGATAAGGAACTTGCTGATAATTGGTAAATTTGTTTCATTACTTATAAAATAAAATCTTAGTTTTAAACTTTCCATGAAATAGTGAATTTTGAATAATTGGAGTTTTTGTACTAGTAGTACTTAGAATTTATTAATTTTGTGCATTTGGAAAAATAACGAAAATACCTGTCGTTATTGCTTGATTTAGATAAAATTATCTGTCAAGAAATATTTGGGAAATATGTTTTTATTTTAAAATTACTGCGGTACTAAAGAAATCAACTTTTATTCTTTTTTTTTTTTTTGAAAATATTTAAGCTTAATTGCAGTATTTTAACGAAAATATGGCTAATTTCCTTTGAAGGTCCTTTCATCTCTTGAAAAATATTAAATAATATTGAGTAAAAATAATAAACCATTATAAAATGTTCGAAGATTTATTTCTGAAAATTGGACTGAATATAATAAAAATTTGAAGCTATTGAAGAAAAATGAGTCAAGTGTCAAATTAGTGTTTCGCGAATAATTATGAACATTTAGTATTGAAGATTTGTGATCGTTTTTGATATAAGAAACCCGATATAAACCAATATTTTGCGTATAATATAAAACTCAAGAAATGTGAGTTAAAAAATATAAACAGTTAGATTGTTTATAACAATCGATCGCGTGATAATTTTTCAATCCTGATAGTATTGGATGGCATCCATTTCTGAACGTTCAATCTTTATTGCAGATTTTTCTGAACGATCCTTTTGACGATAGTGATACATATAATTTTTGTTTTCAATATCCCAATGAACTACCAGAAATGAACGTTCAGAATTGAAATTCAACTTGTATATTTGAAGTCTAAAATTTGGTCGTCACATTCTACCCGTCTCTAACATCAAAGTGATTCCATAGGGGCTCCGTTTTGCCAATTTTAACATGGAACGGAAAAAAATTTTAAATATATTTTATATATCCTTTTCAGAGATCCTGCTCATTAATGGCTGATTTGAATTTTGTTGCAACAACCCTTATAACTGCTCCATAATAAAACAGTAGTGGGAATGAGAACGTTAAGTTTGAATTACGAAATTGCAACATTGTATAAACGAGTTGAACAGAGACATACATTTGTTTTTATCGAGAAAAAATAACAGACAAATCAATATCCATATTTTTATTGTTTCTAAGAATCAGAAATATAATATTTTTATGTCCATCTCTTTCTCTCTTATACATGTACAATAAATGTACACTCGAATACAATATATTTGAAACAGTAAGTCAAATTCTAAGCGTACAGACTTGTGTATATGTACGGAATGTTACGGACTCAACTGGTTCTTTTTTTTACTTTTAACTGTGTGTCTCTGCTTTATTAATTTATACACTGTCGCAAATTCTGTCTATATATGTATAGTCTTGATGACCGTTTTCATATCTCTATTTAATTTTCATACTGTTTTATTGCGCAGCAGGGTTTAATATTATCAAAAATGTAGATTACACAAAAATAGTTGAGAAAATTTTATTATCTCAAGCTACCTAAATATTCAAGAGGCAAACGATAAAACGTTTTTTCAGTCTCTATAGGTTTTTAATTTGCAAAAATGTACGAATCAAAAAACAGCAAATCATTTTGGGGGGTAATGATTGAATTTTTTCTAAAGTCTTTATTGCTGTTTTATTTTTTACTTCGAATTCTTATTAACCATATCAACCGACCAGTTATAATTATTATTTATACTTAAGTACAAAAAATGCTTGTTTTTAATTGTATTTTTTCAAGAAAGCCTTCAACTGTTAAAACAAGACGAGACGAGACGATAGAAAAATTTTATACAATAAAAGTCAATACAATAAAAGAGACATGTCACTATCTTCACGTCTCGTCTCGCAGCATTACTCATTGTTACCTGAAGTTCATTGATAGCAACCCATGAATTTGATGGAAAACCTTGTAACATTGGTACTAAAAACTGTAGACAACCGGACCAATGTCCAATTAGCAGCATCATACAAATTAAATTGAAAATTCTCATAAAAACACTAGCCATATTCAGGAACTGTAACAAGAAAATTTTTAATTAGACAATAAATAAAACTTATTTAAAAAATATCATTTATTATGAAATAAATCAACCAAATTTAACTATGATAATTACAGTAGAAAAGCCTCCTTTTTTTACTCTGCAGACAAAACCTACAAAAAATTTTAGAAATAATAAATATAAAAAACAAAAAAAAAAAGAAACCAAAACAAAATACCTGCAAAATATAATGCAAAAATTAAGCAATTAATATGATTGATACAGCTTTTAGTTATTATAGTATTATAAGCAATAATGATTTCCAAATAATTTCTTTGAATAATCTAAATTAATTTACTACAACTTTTATATTTCTAGTAAATAAGAGAGGAAGAAATAGATATAGGTTAATTTTTAGAGATTAAAAAAAAAAATAATACGTGTTAAAAAATGGATGGATTGTTTGACAAAAAAATCTAATTCGAATGGATCTGAATGAATTTCAATCTTATCAGTAAATCAAATTTTTAATGTAACAAATGGTTATTTCGTATAAAACAATGTAAAATGGAATATATTCGTTTTTTCATAAATTTTCACGATGTTATGATTGTGTGTAACTAGTAATTCAAATGGTGTGCCAATGAATATTAAATCAAAATAATAATTTTTTGTTTGTTTGAAATAAACATGCTTTTTTTACTTTGGAACAAAAAAATCTCTACCAAATAAAATCTAAACGTTGAAATGCAATTTAAAACCTTTTACTTTCCTAAGAACCTAACTAAAATAATCTCTATAAATTTGAAAACAATAAATATTTGTTTAATAACTATAAAAATATAAACCTAAACCCCAATTACGTTTTATAAAAATTATTGTAATGAATATATGCTTAATAGAAAATGATAACAAACTAAAGCAATAATAAAAGCATTTAAAAAAAGCTTTGATAAAGGTACAAATATTTACTCTCACATATTTTCCGATAATATTTGTAACTTTGAAAAAAAATATTTAAAAAGCACATTCTTTTTATTTAAAGAAAATCATTGGAACTAATTGTTGTATGCTTTTTAAATATTGACGCATGATGATAAAAAAAAATTGTAGCATCTGATTTTTTTAAGCTGAAGCTAGCGAGCGAACGCCTAGAAGAAGGGTAGCGCCCCCTCCCCTCGATCAAAAAATATATGCGATTTAAGAACATGCACGAACGTAAATATATTTATATTAAGACAACTGAGAGTGTAATTGGCGTTTTTTTATTATCAATTAAAAATTTTTGTTTATAAACTTAAAATTCACTTGGACGCACTTGTGGACGCACCAAAAATTCTTATGTAAAAAATTTTGAATAAAGAGCGCATGCGCATCAGAGAAGCCAGGCAACGGCGGGTTACCTTAAAAATCAGATTGCTTTTGGTGTATGACTTCTTTTTGTTGGACGATTCAGAGCTGAGGCGCCCCCTTCTCTCCGTACGCTTTTTTTGAAGATTCTGCAAGATCTAGAAAACAAAGCGAGAAACACAAGATAGAGTAGAGAAAGAGAATAGGATAGAGAAATAGCAAAGCAATCACATTTTATTAATTTTTTTCTGTTTTAAATTAATTAATTCTAATTTTTATTTGTATTAATCTAAAAATATAAAATTTATATCATTAATAAATTAATTGTTAATATATAATGTTATATGAATAATAAATTCTACTAATTTTGATTAATTACTATAATTATAATGTTATGTTATCTACAGGTTTAATTAAAATTAAATAGATACAAAATAAAACGTAAAAATAAAGAAGAATATACAATTTACAAAGGCAATTCATTGTTAATTCTATAAAATTGTTAAAAAAAATTTTGAAATAAATTTTGTCAATGAAAAATTGATTTTATATAAATTCAATAAATTGTATCACAGAAAACATTCAAGTCATTTAGAATTAGCAATAAAATCATTTTGAAGATTTATTTTAGTCATTTATACAAATATTATATATAGATAATTCCTAATATTTAATTGCATGCTGCAGCTGCAAAGCAAGCCACTGGAGCGCTGCTAATGCACATTGTATTTTAGTAACAGAACATGCATTAAATTAGTATTTATTTTATGTAAAGGTCTCTTGATAGATATTAATTATTATTTGCATGCGAAATAGTTTAATGCACAATTATTCAAGATTAATTTTCTTTATTTTTTGTTACTCATTATAACTGTTATATATTCATTAATATGTGTTCTAAAATTAGGAAAACTATGCCACGGTTTTAAGCTGTAAAAAACAAACAAAAGAGTTTCATAAAGTTTTTCGATTTGACGCTTAGTTTTTGAGATATAATTAATTAAACATTATTAATAGTTTCAACCAATCACGTTTGCATTTTTCAATTTTGCGGGTAACTCTACACTTATTGAGAACTTTGATTGTCGCTACTCTAGCATGCTCTACTGTGGCCGCCCTACTCCACCAATCACAGAGCGCATCGTGAAAGTAGGTGAGGCTACAGTAGTGGAGTAGGGCGGCCACAGTAGAGCATGCTAGCGTAGCGACAATCAGAGTTCTCAATAAGTGCAGCGATACCCGCCAAAAATTGAAAAATGCAAATGTGATTGCTTGAATTTATTCATGTTTAACTAATTATATCTTAAGCGTCAAATCGAAAAACTTAATTAAACTTTTTTGCAGCTTCATACCGTGGCATAGTTTTTCTGAATAAATTTCAGAATACCTGTTTATATATACAAACTATTTTCTATACACATACAAAAATTAAAAGAAAAATTTGTAAAAAAAAAACAACAACTATAACTAAAGGGAAAATAAAAAGCTCGTATAAAGGTGGACTTTATCGATTTTTTGTTTCACAGTCAAATATTGGGTTTTCGGTGGCATGTTTTTTTTGTAAATTTGATTTCTTTTATTGATTTTAATATAATTAATAGTCTCTTTCAAAAACGATTACTAAATACTCACATAAAATAAGCAACGTGTGTCATTCAAAATTGTTTTACTCTTAGTTTGAAAGATTCAGACATTTTGTTAAACAAAATTTGATTAAACGGTTTACATTGTTGTTACAGAAGTTTACTATTGGTGTTTCTTAAGACTATGGCATCTGGTTGCAATAATTAGAAACAGAGTTGTCAGGCTCTACTGTGATAGTTACATAAACTAACTGTTGAAAGGTAGCGTGACTTAATCCGCCATTTTGAAATATGACGTCATGAGTACCTTTACTAAATGTGAGATACATACAAATGTTATCATTATTTAGAATTATGACTGGGTGGGATACAAACGATCTCAAAAATATAAAATTTATAGAATGAAAAACAAATCGATATATTTTTTATATTTGTGATAATGTTAAGCAGTTTTTAACGTCTAAAATTTTTACAAATACTTAAAATTGATTTAATCATTAAAAAATACTTCTTCCTAAGATTAGCTCACACACAATTTCAGCTCGTTATTTCTTTTTCATTGACACCAATGTTAAGCAACATCATAACTCGGCAAAAAATTATTTTTTTAAATTGTTCAAAAAGTTCATCTTTTTTGGCTTGCTTTGGGCTTTATTTTTATAGATTATTAGACATTTTTATGAAAAACTCGAATTTGTGAAGCAAAAACAAGAAATTGCGATTTTTGACGTTTTTTCCAATTTTTCTCAAAATCTACCGATCCAATTTCAATTCAAGATAGATCAATCGATAGGTTTTTTTGAAATCAATAACTATCGTATTTTACTTCTCCTGATCGGAGTTCAAGTTTTTTTTTATTCGCAAAAAACCCTTTTTTCAATATATTCTGGTGTTGGCATATGTCAACAACTGGTTCTGATCCAAAAATTACTCAAGAAGGTGATGATCCCCTCCAGTATTTATTTTAATTTAACATCTGATTTAGTTGATTTCATCTTTGTGGATATATGGCCATTTTCAATTACCCTGTTTTCGGCACTCGCTACTTTGTGAAACTATTTTTTAAATTAAAATAAATACTGGAGGGGATCACCACCCTTTTGAGTAACTTTTGGATCAAAACCAGTTGTTGGCATATACCAACACCAGAATATATTAAAAAAATGTTTTTTGCGCATAAAAAAAACTTGAACTCCGATCAGGAGAAGTTAAATAAGATAGTTATAGGTATCAAAAAAACTTATCGATTGACGTATCTTGAATTGAAATTAGATGAGTACTTTTAAAAAAAAATGGGAAAAAGCGTCAAAAATCGCGATTTCTTGTTTTTGCTTCACAAATTCGAGTTTTTCATAAAAATGTCTAATAATCTATAGAAATCCAAAGCAAACCAGAAAATATTCTTTGTGAAAAATTCCAAAAAATTAATTTTTTGCCGAGTTATGACGTTTCTTAACGTTGCTGTCAATGAGACAATCCAAACATGTGTACCCCCTACTAGTGCTGCCTCTGGTGGATTTTTTTAAAATCTTTAGAGGAAAAAGGCTAATTGACAACAATGGAAGTCGGGTGTGGTGATTAATGAGAATTTGTTAATTATCGCGTGTGAGTATGTACCAAAACGAAATATGCCGATATTTGTTTTCGATTCAGATTTGGTTCAAAGCTTTGATTTTAAAATTGAATTAGAAAACAAACATATATATTTTGAACTCGTTCGTTTGATTTCTTAGCCATCTTTATAATTATATTTTTAGTCAATCTTCTACATACAGCCTCTGTAATCCAATGTGAACAGTTTATATAGTTACGAATTGATCCTTTTATTATTTATCCAATAACAAACTTTCCAATTTGTTAATAAAAATAAATAACAGAAAATTGAAAGGTTCATAATATTTAGAACATCGAATGGTTTATTGGATACATAATCTACATCGACCGTACAGGTATAAATTATTTTCGTAATACCTTAGGGAGTTTATCCGATAATATTTTTTATTTGTTTTTACTATATTTATTTTTTTGTTTGTGTCTGAATCGTTCGTTTTGTATATATTTCGTTTTTACCAACAAGTTCACATTCACTACAATAATAATAATAAAATTTAATGTGTTAATTTGTATGCAATAAATGAATGGTCTTAAATGAGATAAAAAATATAATATACTGACTGCAATATAGAGCTATCTACTTTTATTTTAATGTTTTTTTCTAGCATCATCAAATATATTATTTAATTCTACCGAAGAGTTCAAATTTTGAAACGTTATGATGTGTGAACGGTGACAACCTATGGCTAATAGGTTTTGTAATTTCTGATTGACGTTTGTTCACTATAAAGAAAAATCTACTCTACAAAATGGCGATATCAAATTGGTACGAATATTTTATTTCCTCCAGGTTTAATGAAAACCGATAATACTGCTATATATATTCTAAAAATTCGAAATTTTAATCATGTCCACCTGATAATAACTCTAGACTTATGCTGCTAGACCTATCCAGCTAATAGTACGAAAAATTGAGTCTAGTATAGTAAATTTTTGGTCAACTCGAACATTGGTACTCTGTGGTGCACCATTCTAATTTTGTTAACCAGCCAAGTAGCCGTGCTTGTAGGCACTCTACTTGGAATAGGAAGGTTATAGGTTCTAATCCCAACATCGGAAGTTTGTCAATTAATTGGGCGGTTAATTGATTAAACTGTCGGTGTCTGGACAAAAACGAAGTAACAGGCTATGCTGAAGGTGGTTTCGCCATAGTTCCTATCAAAGTCGGCAGCTCAACCTACCAATTCCTAGTCTGCATATGAATACCTAGTCCTCCACTTACATCATATAAAAATGTACATTTGAAAATTAATAAAGGTTGAAAAAATAACGATTTGGGTTGCCTCTGTTATAGACCGCGGTGTAAAAGTATATTTCTGTTATAGAAACGGCGGTAAAACCCCATTATAAAAAAAAATTATGAAAAGTAATTTTGTTTGTAAAAAAACAATATTTCATCTAATTAATAGCCAGAAATGTGGCGCACACAGAGTTAGATTTTTAAATGATAACTCATACGAATGCATTGTTTTCACTTTCCAATAAGGAATACGTTCAGAATATCTATGGGTGTTATTCTCTACCGATATTGGTGTTTGTTCCTTAGGACTATGACATCTGATGTCATAACGTTACTAGGTTTACATTATTAAAATTAACAAAAAATTATTATCTGGCTACTAAAACTTTTTAAATATACCCTTACTAAGGCGCCATTTTGGAATATAACGTCATGCATAACTTCTAGATACCAATATACTCTACCACCCTACCAATTGAGTTGCACCAAATAATGAATTTTTAATGTAATAATCCTGATAAAACTGAACAAAAATCGACATAACTATGTATTTCATTTTGCTGAAACGCAATTTTCCTGCACGCTTGCCAAGATATTTTTAAGAATTGGGCTCAAGTACCCGAAATGGAGTGTGAAGAGAGAGGAAAGTACTCATATTATTAGAGCAAACATGTTCTATCTTGATAACTGCGAGGATTATTACAAAATAATATTGTAACTAACGAAAATATAGATGATTAAATTTTTCAATAAAGATGGCCACATACATTTTTTTAAGTCAATAGTTGCGGATGTATTAAGCTCCTTAAAACATCAAATAAAAAATCTTAAATTGTGTTTTGAAATTTTTTTGATAATAATCCACCAATTAAAATTAATTAATTAAAATCTTCAACAATGTCGTATTAAACGATTTAATAATGTGGTGTTGTAATAATCAAGCTTTCATAGAATGTTTTGTATGTCATGTAGATGCAATTTAGCCAAAACTTCTATTTTCTGACACATCACGATAAATAACATTGTACGTTCATTTCTACAGAGTACATATAACATTTCCTGTTATACAATGCTTTTAGTTTTTAATTCGGCTGTACATATAATATCAAACGAGTTGATAAATCATGTAATTTTTGAGTTTTAATAATGAATAGGTTTATAAAACAAACAAAAAACCTATTATAATTATGAATTATAATGAATAAAAATGTTAAATATAGCACGACGTTCGGTTGGTCAAACAGTGTGGAAATGCATTACAATGTTACACTTTGATTTAACAAATTGTTGGTTAGTAATATATTAGTATGATACCTCTCTAGCTCTTATATGACTACTTTATTCATTAATCGATAGATAGTAAAAAAAGTCAAAATACGTAGCACAGGAGCTGCGTCAACTTTTACAACAGTCAAAGTCCCTATTATGTTACGTGTAATGTTTGACAAAATTAAAAGATTCACAAAGTTGTTCAATTCATAAAGAAGAGTACCTACAAAATATAAAACTACGTTGTGTAGTCAATGGTTAGTGAACTTGTAGGCAAAATTTCCCGACTCTTCCACCAATTAATTTAAAAATATCAGTGACAAAAAAAGCATTATAAATTGGAAAGAGAAAACTATATAATAATATAATAATTAAAAAGTCAGGATAAGTGTCAAGGTGTGATGTTTCATTTTATGGAACAATGTAAATATTTTTAATTGAAATCGGAAAAAAAAATAGTGTGTAGTTTAAGAAAACTACACACAAGAGACTTGTGAATTTTTTTCAAAAGAACAATGTCTTCCAAACAATAAGGAAGATTTATTGTATCGTTAAAAGTAAGAATTTATTGTTTCTTTTTTTATTATAGAATGTTTTTGTGAAAATTTACGAGACCGTATTTGTAGTAGTTTTAAATATTCAAATCTAACATAAAATATACATTGAAGTATAAGTAATGCACTTCACTCTTATTTTATGACCTACTCGGAAACTAGTAATTTTGTAATCTTTACCTAAAGATTACAAAATTAAAAATTATTTGAATTGAATTTGAAATTATTTGAATTGAATTGAATTATCAAGAAATGTGTGTCTGTTCATCGATTCTACGTTTTTGAATCAAAATTTAAGTCCAACAATCCGATGAATATAATTTTGTACTTGATATCTCATTTTGTTTTAAACATGGAGTTGAAACTTGTTCATAGAACCAATTTAAATATATATATATATATATATATATATATATATATATATAAAGTATTATATTTTACCCATTATCCCGCAACTATGACTTCAGCAAACAATTTAAGAGATCACGCGTCAAATATAATTGCACTTGTAGCCTGAATTTGGTGTTTTGACAATATTGAATATATATATATATATATTTATATATATATATATATATACATATATATATACATATATATATACATATATATATACATATATATATACATATATATATATATATATATATATATATATATATATATATATATATATATATATATATATATATATATATATATATATGGTGGTGCATAAGAAACGTTATGATTTAATTAGTGAATACATTTTTTGTTTACGTATTTGTTTCTTTTTCTGAATTAAATTTGAAAAGCTTAAGAAATTTGTGATGGAAAGACTCAGCACAGAACAAAGAAGCAAAGTTGTTCAATTTTATTTTGAAAGTCGGCGTTCGATTATTCAGACACAAAGATCATATCGAAATGCATCTAGCGCTCCAACAATTTACCGATTGGTCCAGCGTTTTCGGCAACAACTGTCTGTGATCTTTCGCATGCTGGATGACCTCGTGCAGTTCCAAATGATGTGAACATTGCTCGGATGCAAGCAAATGTTGAGGAAAAACCCCAAAACTTCCAACAGGCGACGTTCGCAGCAGTTGGTGATGTTTAAGCGGTCTTTGCAAAGAATTTTACATACGTTACACCTTTTCCCATATAAGATTCAATTTTTTCACGAGTTAAAACCAAACAATGACTCTTCTGCGTGAAATTTTTGGCGTTCGAATAATATTGCGTTTTTCTGATTTTAACTGGCCACCGCGTTCGCCGGATTTAACGGCTCCCGATTAGCCAAGAAACATCCAAGAGCTAAAGACCAATATCCGAGAAGAAGTGAGGGAACTTCAAAATATAATATGAACATATTTCCAAACTGTAATCTAAATTTTAATAAATGCCAACGTTAAAAAAATCAGAAAGAAAAAGTTATTCATTAAATAAATCATAACGTTACTTATGCGCCTTTCTGTATATATATATATTATATTTTTGTCATGAATGAAATTTTTTTTATTAATAATTCATAATAGCCCAAATAAATGGCCCAAAGGTAAATATGGCCCAATCTGGCAATACTTCCCTCATATTATACTTTGTTGCACGACAGGATAATTCCTGTAAAATCGACAGTCGAAGCGACAAAAGCTTACCCTATACTTGATAACTGAATAGCCTATGGCTTAGATTATGCAACTGCTTAGATATTTCGTCGATGCAAAAAATTTATAAAAGCATGCGTACCCCGTTAAGGAAGTTAATTTTAGTACAATTAATTATAAATATTTATAGTGTAACATAAATTTTTGATCTATATATAGCTAGTGATTTTCAGTAATTTTTTTTTTCTTGGAAATTTTCGATAAAAATTTAAAGTAATTTTACTTTAAAAATTCAATTAAAAGAGTATTAAGAATTTCCGCTATGATGACAACCAGCAATTGATCGACAAAATTTTTAAAATAAAAGTAGATAAAATATCAGTATATGTATATTATACAGAACCTATTACTCTAACATCAATATTACTTAAAAGACTTCACACAGAATAGAGACTTAAAAAGAGAATTATATAAATTGAGATAGGGGAATAAGAAAATTACGAAAGATGAAGATAAAAAATAAGAATATAATATATTTGAAATAGTTAGAAATACAGTGCCTTCCAATTACAAATTCTCGGAGTGATTTAATTAAAAAATTGTTTATTATAGTTTCGAACAAACTTGTATACATTTCGTCTTGTAATTTTTCTGCATATGTTAAATTAGTAAATTGTATTTTATGCACTTTATGACTTTGATGAATATTGATATTTTAAGAAAGATTTATCGGAATGGGTAAACATTCATTGAAAAGAATGTTTCGATGATGAGTATCGTTATAAAGGCTAAGAATTAAATTTATGATTGGTTCCCAAATATATGGGACAACCAACATTTAAAAATGTGCGCTCGTGAGAATGGTGACCGGGACAGACAAAGGCGGCTTTAGCCTAGTAATTTTTCTTACATGAATTCAATCCAAAACGCTTTGAAGATTATTGAGTGGGTATATTGTAAAGAAATAGAAACAATCATTTTGATCTAATTCTTCAGAAATACTAATTTTCACAACCATTCTTAATAATTCATCTTGGTATGCTTGCTTTCTGTGTATTCTTTAGCATGTCCTGATATTTGAGGATTATGAGGCTGAACATGTATAATGTTAGTTACGGTTTTTGACTAACTCCTTCCTGATAACCTCTTAAATGTTTTTATTTTTATATGATTTATAACAGTCATATATCAGTCCAAGTAGCCGAGCGGTCTAAGGCGTTATGTCTGCGCAGTATGCCTACTTGGAAACTGGGAGGTTATGGGTTCGAATCCCAACATCGGTAGTTTGTCAATTATTAAGAAAAAAAATAGGCGGTTAATTAACTAAACTGTCAGCGTATGGACAGGAACGAAGTAACTGGCTATGCTTGAGAAGGTTTTCTGCAGTTTCCTTCACGAACTCCCGATGAATATCGGCATAGTTCCTATCACAGTCGGCTGCAGCCGCATATTCTACCAATTCTTAGTCTATACACAAAAATTTCTTCCACTCCACTAACATCCTCACATCCTTAGGCATCACAAGTTAGCCCGTCCAGGTCACTTTATATATTCTATCTATCTATTTATGATTCATAGTAGGTTTAATTGCCAGGCAAGTATAAAAATAATCTGGGCAGCTAAAAACGACGAAACATTTTTAGCTTTAAGGCATGGCATTGAAATATGAACAGAAACGAATTCCCTGTCATAAGCGAACCATTCTCAAGTGTACCCATAATACCAAAAATGTAAAAAATGGTAACTGTTCCAAATAATTACACCTTAAAGGCTTTCTCTGGGCAAATGGATGGGAAACTTTTATTTTGATCGCAAATTTTTCTAATTATTTTATCACCTAACTTATAATGTTTTGGACTCTTATTTGACTATGTTGACCAAGAACAAAAATTTATCCACCTCTATGTATGTATGTATATATTTTTATAAAAGATTGTATATTAAGAATGAGTATATTTAAGAATATTAAGACACCAGTCAATTGGTCACGTGATAAAATGCGCTCTGTTTGAAACTGGGAGAATGCGGTTTCAAACCCTGATGGTGCCAGTTTGTCAATTCCAACTAATATCTGGTTAAGTAATTAAACTATGGACACTTCGACAAAAAAATGTGACGGGCTATGCTTTTGACGGTTTTCCCTTCACGACTTCCAGATGAATATTCGCTAGTTCCTATCCAAGTCAGCTGAATCTACCAATTCCTAGTCTAAATACAATGCCTTGTCTTCCACCCACATAATGAATGTAATATAATTGTGGTTAATAAAGTTCAAAAAGGATAATTATCCGGGTGGCATCTATTATAGACTGTGTGTCTCAGAAACGGTGGTAAAACCCCATTATTTATAGTAGATAACCGCCTAGAACATTCCAGCTCAAAATGCCTATCGAGTAGAGGATGTAGTGTACTCGCTACTAAATCTCAATTTACTATATATGCCCTATGGTACTTCGGTAACTATCAACAAACTATTGATTGATTATTTATCAGACAAAATAAAGCTTGGTTTTAATACCACATATTGTCTTTTTAACCTTATCATTTTAAGAATAGATTTCAGAATTACTCGGAGTTCTCTTGACACAACAGACACATTTTGGCAACATTTTGGCGCTTGAGCAGGGACAATAGCGATTTAATATTAGCAGAATGAATAAGTTATTTAAAATATGTGTACTCATATAAAAAGAGTCTTTCCGTATGGTCATTGGAAACTTAATGACTTTTTTATAGTTGTTATTACTAATTGGGACGCACTGTAATATCCAACAGACGTGTTCAAGTATTCACATTATTTCCATTAGAAAATTCCAAGAAAAAAACAAAAAAAACCAACGTGAAAGAAAGTTATATAGAGAAAGTTATTATTCTTTAGATAGTAATATATCAAATAAAATATACCTTTTAAGAAATGATTTCACATTTTCTTTTCCTTGACATACAACAGTTTTATTTTTTTTTAAAGAAGTATGAATATACAAAATATACGATTTTTTTATAAATAGAATCTATAATTCAAAATGAATTATTTATTTAAAATTTTATTTTTATTTCAAATTTTATTAATTTTCTTACATCCCCCAAATACAAAAAAAAAACATAAAACAAAAAAAAATAAAACAATTGAAATAAAAAAACGGGCACTGAATTATCAACTAAATGGATTTTATGTTTATTAAGTTTGATGTATGACCACACTATCTACATATTTTATTCAAAAACCATAAAATTGTTTTATACATTGAAGACAAAAAGAAGTTTTTTTTTTACAATTTGAAGTTTAAGAATCCAAAAAGAAAACCAAACTAAACAAAACAGACAAAAATTATATGAGGTAAGTAAAGAGAGAAACAGAAACAGAATGAAGTAACTACACCTGTGTAGTTCTATCCAGAAAAGTTGTAGGATTAATTGGATCCATCTGACGTCCTGGTTGCTGCTGGTACAACGGTATCTGTGCGCATGTAACAGTGTTTTGTTCTACTATTTTTTTGTGTTTTTTCTTTTTTTTAAATATGTTTTAATTTTCAAACATAAACACACACACACACACACACACTAACACACACACACTCTCACACACACACAAATGAATACATTCAATAAAAAAATTGAACCAATCTGAATGAAAAAATAAATACAGAACCACATAGCTTTTATTTCATATCCGTAGTACTTTATAACTAAATGCTCTTACTTAGTGTCATACAAAACACAAAACACGATCATAAAGTACCCACCAAGCACATTATGTTCAAACATATTTTATTGTGATCAGTTTGGAAATTTCAAAATGCCCAAAAAGAGCTTACGTATATAGAACGTATTTCCTTGGAAAGTTCTAGAAGTTTCGGACCATTTTACTGAACGAATGTTATGAAAAAACGTTTATCCAAAGCCCTAAAATTTGTCGGCATAAGATTATATTTGCGTATCAAATTGCAAAAAATATTCACCCACAGGCGCGGATCCAGCCATCAAAAAAAGTAGTGGTCTCAGCCACCCGAAAATCGGCCAAGTGCGAGGCGGACAATATTAAGTCGCTCATGATCGATATAGTGCATTCATACAAAATAGTAAACACTAGTAAATAAATAAACCTGTAAAATTTTAGTTTATTCGCTCACAAAAATTACAAAAGTAAATGTATGTTTTTTGCAAATCATAGAGTCACATTTAGACTCTAAATTAATGAACCGATTTTGATGACATTTGTACAACTTCAAAGGATATCAAATTAAACTAAACGCTTGTATACACATTACATTAAATAACTGTATTTAGGTGCTTACTTAAATTACAAATTTAAGCTTATGTTTCTTTTTCGAACCAACGTTACACCGCGAAAAAGGAAGGTGGCTTGGAAGATTTGGCGGCAATTTATATGTGCATACAACACACGCTTACTTTTAAATCAGTAGACGACTATGTGCTTTTAAATTAGTAGATGACTATGCGCACCCAGCGAATAGTAATCTTTTTTTTTTCCAATACAAGTATTCATATCATGTGCAAAAAAGAAACAGATAATATGTTGTCAAAAATGTGACATAACGTGTCAGTATATCGTCTATGATGACTAAGTACTTCGCTGCGTTCCGAATCACGCACGGTTCATTTTTTTTAAATTTTATTAAGGCAGTGGATATAATATCATCAGCTTATCGAACTCACTAAACCGTGAAAGTGTAACGTCACAAGTCTATTAGGGTTGTGGGCATACCCATCGTACCAACAACGGTGGATCCGCGCTTGTTCATCTAAACATTCCTTTGATTTTCGATAAACTGGAAAAAAATTTCAATCTTCGACAACTTTTAATAAATAAATAAGAAAACTGTTACTGGAACACAATTTATAAAAAAAAAAGTAATCATTTGGTGACTTCAATAAAACAATTTTAAAGAATGTCGTAATTGATTACTGAAGAAACAATAAGTTTGAATGTAATTTTTTTATATTCACTTATAAAATAATAGCGACATGTTTTGGAGTATTTGATCATCTTCAAACTGCAGTAATTATTCACTTACACACACTACATAAAGAAAAGCTTGGTTCTGTTTAATTATTGTCTTTCATACAGGCTCAATTTATTGCAAACCAAATAATCTATCGACTTCAAAAATAGAGTTACTTTTTCAAAATTAGAATTAATTTGTTCCGAAATCATGTTTTTGTTGTTGTGGTTAGTACTTTTATAACAAAAAGCTTTTATTCGGAACAATTTTGTGAAGATCAAATGGACTAACCGCTCAAACCGCTTTGAATATTTGAAAAACAAACAACGATTTTACATTATTTACATTATTTATTCACAAGTCAATAGTCACATTATTTAAACAAAATTCATATTAAACAAAAATTTATATAAAAAGAAAAGTTTAAAATCGATTATCCAATTTTGTTGCTGTTGTTGTTGTTTAACAATTCACACATACAGCTCCCAATTTCACACACGTATACTGTTTTCTAAGAAATGAAAATTATTTTCACACATTTACACATTTCGTTCACAATAAGCAACAAAAAAAAAGTAAAATTGAAAAAAAATAATGTTTATAAAATATTTTTTATATGGCTTCTTTTGTGTATTTATTTTTTTTCTTTCTATATATTAGTTATATTAAGTTAGTTGTATTAAGTTTATTATTATCATATGTCATTGGTAGAATTTTTGGACAAAAAAAGGTTACATGATCCAACATTATTCACAGTTTGAGAGCACTTTTTACCCTGGAAAATGATTGTGTGTATTCTAAATGTAATATGCAATAATTAAAGTGTACAATTAAATTATAAATCTATTCTTCGATCTTTTAGGATTAAAGATACTCCTTGTTGAATTGCTCTCTAAACTATATTTGAACTGAAAACAGATGAAATAACACCGGCAAGTTATTGATAACTTCACAATCGTTTCGGAATTGAAACTATTGAATTGAGAAAAACTAAAGGTTGATGAATTTAGCATGAACCTTATGCAAACGCCTATTATTGTCGCTGGGTGGAACTCGAGGCGAAAGTAAAGACCCGATATATATAAATTTGTATTTTTCTGTAAAACTACCCTAATTAGATTTACCGAAACTACCGTAATTAATTTTTAACTGAAGTTTTAAGAAAATATGAATTATTATTTAATAATTTTTTTAAAATTTCTATTCTTGATAAATATTTCTTACATTTTTAGTATTTGGTCAAAAAATGGAAAAAAGAGCATATTAAATTCCCGACCATAGTTAAAATTCCAGCCAATGCCACATAATTGTTTGGACTGCTCATTCATCGTTATAATACCTAAACTATTATATCCTTACATCTAAACATCTTCACGTTTCATAAACTGTTGAGAGTATATTTTACTTCTGTCAGTTCTAAGACCATAATTCAAATTAAAAATTACATTTGAAATTATAATTTAAAATTTTATGCAACATGTAACAAAGACATTAGAGGTTACGACATTAGAAGTTACGACATAAAACTAAAGAAGAAAATAACATGAAATAATTTTTCATAATAAAGCATTTTTACGATTGCACTATCATAATATTTTCTTATGTATGCTTAAAATACTTCCATATTTAATGAAAAACATCCGTTAGTACACATCTGGTACAGACATTCAACTTCTTTTTAACAACAATATTTGGGTATATCGTCCCAACCTACCATATTTATAGTAGGATAAATTAAATGCCAATATTAAATATATAATAATAATTTTTATTTTATTTTTGCTTATTGATTCTTTCTTTAGATATATAGATAGATAGATAAAAAATGTATTTGCAATTAAGCTTTACATGTATTCAATGTGATAATTTACATTTTTTTAAAAATTCGTTACGCAGGAGCTGCTTCAACTTAGCGAATTTCCTTAAAATACATAAATTACTCTCTAGCGGTCATAATTTTAGTCTGTACAAAATGAAATGTCGTATATAATTTTAGGATTTGCACGACCAATTTTGTTAATAAATGACATACGTCAAGGGGAAATGGGGGCATAAAGAAAGAAGAAAACACAAAATATAAAATATCTCTCTTAATATTAGAACAATCGAAACATGCGTAAGGAATAAATTTGTAGAAAATCATGTTTGCTACAATTCATCCCCTTATCATTTTTGCTCACACTCTAATGTGTACAGAGATATTGAGGAATTTAATTTTCAATCATAAACCATCAATATTTCTGTAAATATTAGGGTAACAGAAAAAATGATGAGAAATAAAATTACAGTTAAATTTAGTACCTACAACTTTACTTCTTATGAATTTTTCAATAAATGTATATAGATATATATATGTATATATATATATATATATATATATATATATATATATATATATATATATAAATTCTACAGATGGTGATTTACTAGGTACGATCGATGGACATTTGAACTTTTAACTATTATAGGACTTTTGCACGCTTCATTGATAATAAAACTTCTAATTTTTAGGGCCGCGATAGTAAAGTAGTATATTGATTTCATTTTATTATTGTCCATCTGTTCATTGTTCATTTTTGTATTTCGAAATTCGCCTATGTGATGCTCGCTCTATGTGATTACATATAGAGCACACTTCTTCCTGGTTTCACTTGTATACACTTTTATTAGCACATAGCTTAACCTCAAAACGACCCGATGGCCTAAGTTAAAAAATTAATCTTGTTATGCCGAAGTTCAGATTAGCTTTCAAGTATTGTGGAGTATTTTCGTTAATGGGACTCCATAACGGGTCCATTGTGTGCAGATAATGTTGCGAGGAGGAAGAAACAGCCAGCCACATTATCTATGACTGCGAACCCTGGGTTATAGTAGAAACAGGATATTCGATGCATCTCACCCTGAATATATGAACCTTCAGGAAGACCTGATAAGCAAGCTCTTGGCTATTGCCAACATATGGGAGAAGCTAATCTCGTCGGACTTAAGTAGAAGGGGAGCACAATCGACCGTATGGTTAATACTTTGTTTTGGACCCCAAGATGTATCTATCTCTATCTATCTACGATATTTTAATTAAGTTTGTACAATATGTATATTAAATGAATTTTTTCATATTTAATGATAAATTATGGAGGATAATATCTAATTAAATTAATTTAAATAAAACCTTCGTTTAGCGAGATCGTTAGTTGTCGCAGGCGGTGTGTGTTTTCTATTTTTTAATATTAAACAATGTTATTTTCAATGTTTATGCTGTTTAAATTGACTGTAAAATACAAAAAGCATTTGTTTAATTAATCCCAAGGCACAGTTTGTACATAAATGTTAGTATAGGATTATTAATATACAAACAACATATTCTTTTTTAATAGACCAATATCACATAAATTACAGTATGATCTAAGAGATATTCCCGAACTGAACTCTTTTTAGCGAATTTCCTGAAGGAAATAGAGCTATTGGTCCCGTACCAAAGTCAAAATTTCGCAAAAATTTCTTCAAATGTCCATCGATCGTACCTAGTAGATGTCAAAAACCACCATCTGTAAAATTTATATATATATATATCTATGGACATATATATATATATATATATATATAATATATATATATATATATATATATATATATATATATATATATATATATATATATATATATATATATATATATATATGTGTGTGTGTCTGTTATCACTCTAGCGGTCACAGTTTTCATTTTATCGAAATGAAATTTGGGATTTGAGGCACTCTTAGTATTCAAAAGGTCAAGTTCGAGCAAAAATGATAAGGTGATGAATTGTAGCAAACTTGATTTTCTCCAACTGTATTCTTTACGCACTTTTTGATTGTTCTAATATTAAGAGAGATATTTTATATTTTATGTTTTCTTCTTTCTTTATGCCCCCATTTCCTCTTGACGTATATCATTTATTAATAAAATTGGCCTTGTAAATACTAAAATCATATACGACATTTCAATTTGATTAGACTAAAATTGTGACCGCTAGAACGTGATTTATGTATTTTAAGGAAATTCGCTAAGTTGAAGCAGCTCCTGCGTAACGAATTTTTTAAATTCAGAACCAGAATGAATTATTACATCCTAAAAATGTTTTCCAATATGATTATGTATATGCATGCGTTATGTGGGTTTATTGAGTTATAGTTTCGCAAACTTATTTCCATGTAGACAAACTCATTTTAGTGTATATTAGTAGATGCGTATTCTCACTAGGAGTGGCAAAGAATAAATAACACTACCGATAACTCTAAATAAAAAAGGAAACTTTTCTCACAACCTACAAATTACGAACACACCGAGTACCTTGGAATAAAAGGAGCTAAAAAATGACCATAGTATGTCTAAAAGTCTATTTGCAAATTTAGATAAACACCAATCAAGTTCTTTGTTTTGAGATTAATAATTTTGGATTGAATTATAAATAACTCGAAGACAGTTAGATTTTAGATCATAATATTTTGGATTTAAATGGTAATCGATTATTGCATCTTTATTAAATTTTCCCACCAGATTCCGAGATCTTATATATAAGATCTTTTGCCTATCTATAAAAGTAAAAATAAGAATTAATAATAATAATAATAATTAATTATAATTTATTGCAAATGTATAAGATAACATATTACACTTATTATTTATTCATTAATTTATTAATTAAATTAAAATAATTAATTTCCAAAATTATTTTGACGAAGATATCTCTATAGAAACCCTTATAAATATTACGTAAATGCAAAGAAAATTTTAAAATATATTCAGTCAAGTACGGTTTTTTCCCATGGGTATGAATAAAATTACACGAGACCACGAATTTTAGAAAGTTGCAACGCATGAGAACTTAGGTTCTTAAAATAAAAATTTACTAGTTTATCGTCTGTCTCCGTCTTTTAACAATAATTAAATCGAGACGCTAAGAAATTTAATATTTTTATAACACCTAGAAGAATACATAATTTGTGGATTACAGACGTATTTTGAACACAACGGAGTGTCGATTACAAATGGTATGGAAACACAAACACATAATTGGGATTTCACAAGCAATCCAAAGTTTGATTCAACAAATTTGGATTTCATATATTAATAGACTGTTTAAATGTATCCATAAATACGTAAAAACTTGCATATGCTAATTTATTTTTATAGTAAAGTCTTATGAAATAAGTAATGTAACAACTAACTGACTTAATTGTTTGAATATCTAGTATATACTAAGTTTATGAAAAAAAATTTCAAACAAAAGTTGTTTATTTAAAAAAGAAAAAGATTTTTTGTTATTAAATTTGTGTTATATCTCTTACGGTTTCAAAGATAAGCAGTTTTGCCCATTTTGCACAAACGTTGGTCCTTGACCTTAATTTTTTGCTCACACACACAAAATTTCAGTGTGTTATCTCTTTTCGTTCTTGAGTTATCGTGTCAGACAGACGGACAGGCAGACAGACAGACGGACGTATATGCGGAAATGGACTAATTAGGTCATTTTATGAACTTCTATAACGAAACTAAACTTAATATACCTCGTATATTTACAATATACTGGGTATAAAAAGATCATATGAATATTTTCATGGCAAATTAGTTGAAATCAAAATATGTTGTACTACAGAAACATTCAAAATAATTTATTTATGTTTGCAGATTAGTTTTAAAGGAATGCCAGCGATGTTAAGAGAATTATAAATAGCTAATAAAAATCTCCCTTTAATAAAAAGCTTAGAAGAAGTAGAATATAATATTTAATGTATAATACTCCTAAACAAGATTATTCTATGTTAAATTAACATAAATAATTCTTTAGAAAGATAAAAAAATTATTTTGTTTTCAAAGTGTCTTTCTTTTAAGACCTTCACTCTACCTACAAGCAAGTAGGTATTTGCACTCTACCTACAACCAGCCAAGTAGCCACGCTTGCAAAGGCATTATGTTTACATGGAACTGGGAAGTTATGGGTCCGAATTTCGACATCGGTAGTTTGTCAATTATTAAAAAAAAAAAGAAAAAAGCGGTGGTTAACTGACTAAAGTATTGGCGTATGGACAAGAACGAAGTAACCGGCTATGCTTGTGAACTATGCTTGCAGATGAGTATTGGCATAGTTCCTATCAAAGTCGGCTGCATCCACCATCCTACCAATTCCTAATCTACACACAAAATTCCTTGTCCTCCATTCACATCCTCGCATCCTTAGTCATCACAATGGACGTTATGGTCGAAGTGTGTCCCGCCAGGACAGCCTCTACAATTTATCTATCCACCTACCTACAAATAGCCTTTTTGTGTTCTAACTATGATCTTTTAGCAACTACCTATTTAACTCTCTAGCTGAATTGGAAGTATAACCTATTCTCCGCGAATATTGTAACATCTAATCGTTTAGCCCGACTGCCCCGAAAGAGGTTTACGTTTTTCAAGAGTATGTTTGTATATATATATGTATGCCAATTTCTTGGGCACGATGTGTAGCCTAAACGGCTTGATGGATTTTGACATATGAGGAGTCCTTAGATTCGTCTTAATTGTGGTTCGTCTTAAGTGTGACATTATATTTAAATATAGCTTATGGGAATCAAAAAAGAGGGAGGCAGAGTGTGTGAATATTTGTCCGAATTGTATGGAAAAAAACTATAAGAGATAGCGAAATAATTATAAGAGAAATTTTTCATTACGACTTCAGAAAAACTATCAGAAATTTAAAATTCCAAACCGTTCCAAAGCTATAGCCATTTTTTGAGCTCTTATATAGTTTATAGTTTCTATAAAGATACACACGTTAAAACATTTTTGAAAATTAATTATTTTAAATTGGGTTGGGTTTTTAATTTTATATTACTTTTACTTGTTTATGAATAATCACAGATTTGAATAAAAATCTAGATTTATTTTTGCTATTTAAATCCAAAAATACGATATATGCGGTAAATACGATATATTTAATCCAATAGAACCAATATACTTTCGAACTGTTCCAATATAAACTTCATGATGATTTGATAACGTACCTCGAAGATACGAAAAAATAAGTAAACTGGGGGAAGTGTTAGGGAAAAAACAATAAACATTAGAAAGAAGAATATTGAGACAACTTTATTGAAACAAATTTCTTAAAGAACATCTTCTACATCTTGATCCTTTTGGCATCGGACCCAGGGACTAAGACTTTTAATTACTTAAATTTTGTAGACGCTTTTATAATTGTAACTGTTTTATTAAAATCCGTGTTTCATTAACAATTTATTTTCTACTTTACTGTTCTTATTTTCAAAGACGCATGTTTTCTCTTACATATTGTATCACAGTTCTCCCACATTATACCTACAACGACAAGGTATATCTTAGTAGTAAAGTATATTATACGTGTGTTTAATTTTGGTTTCTCTAAAATAAAATAACACCCATAAATAATGTGTTTACGTAAAATACATTTTGATTGGAATATGGTTTGTGGATGAGAGTATTATATATATGTATATATATATATATATATATATATATATATATATATATATATATATATATATATATATATATATATATATATATATATATGTATATAAGTTTATGATAAACCGTCAAGTAATATGTTTTATATAGGGTGGCGCATAAGTAACGTTATGATTTAATTAGTGAATACATTTTTTGTTTACGTTCTCAGCAGTTGGTGATGTCTAGGCGGTCTTTGCAAAGAATGTTACATACGTTACATCTTTTCCCATATAAGATTCAATTGGTTCACGAGTTATAACCAAACGATGGCTCTTCGAAATTTTTGGCGATAGAATAATATCGCGTTCTTCTGATTTTAACTGGTCACCGCGTTTACCCGATTTAACGGCTACCGATGTTTTTTATTTTTTTTTCTTTGCGGCTACCTAAAGGGTAAGGTGTCTACCAATAAGCCAAGAACCACCCAAGAGCTTAAGGCCAATATCCGGGAAGAAGTTTGAGCGCCGGGAAATTCTAAGACAAGTTATGAAAAATGCTCTGGAAAGAGCACGTCAGGTCAAATCAAACAATGGGCACCATTTGAAAGATATTATCTTCAAAACATAATATGGCTTTTTTTCCAATCTGTAATCTAAATTTTAATAAATGCCAACGTTAAATAAAATCAGAAAGAACAAAGTTATTCATTAAATAAATCATAACGTTCGTTACTTATGCGCCAACCTGTATAATGATAATTATGTTAAATTTGGTTATCATGCATCAACATTATTATATAGAATCGATTATTATGCCACTGTTATGATAATATTGTGCTTATTATCATTATCACAGACAATACGATAATTTCCAATCAATTTAAATTATTTGTTTTGTGAAATGTCATCATTATTTCGAAAATTATTAATATATAATTAATAAAGCATATACATCTTAATTGAACATTCTTGGTATACAAGCAATTTTAATGGAAACCCTAGAAAATCCTTATCATGAATTATTTTTTTACATTATCGAAGAGGTCCCCGTCTGCAAAACCAAAACTATAAAAAATGACAACTTTCGTTCGAAAAAGTTGAATAAATGTCTGCAAATTACCTGGAACATTTTTGAGTCCGATGTTTGAGAGTGTGCCCGATGTTCGGTATTAGAGTTTAGTTCATAATTTAAAATTTAGAGTTTAGTTCATAAATTAACGTTCTTCAATATTGTGTAAAGCACCGTTCATTGCGCTTTTAAATAATTTTGTTTTCACAAGACTTATATATAAAATATTTTAGTAGTTAATATAAATATGAAAAAAATAACCTAACCGCCAGGAATAGGGAATATGCATGAAAATTTTTTTTCACATTTATTTTCAGAATGTGAAAATACTGCTAATACTGTAATAATATTTAAAAACGAAATTAAAATCCGACAAAAATCAAAGAAGCTATAAGCTTTTAAAGATTATTATCTGTCTCTTTCATGCAAAAATACTAAAAACGGAGTTTTACGTGTATTTTAAATGGTGAAAGTGTAATATGACGTCACATAACATATCAAGAGAGCTATCAGCCTCTTTGTCTAATCGGGAATTTCAATCATTCATATCTCGCTTATTTTTAAAGTTATTTAAAAAGTAATTTTACCTTGATATTTGTCAAGTAAACATTCTTGAATTCAAGTGAAAAAAAATTTTCATGCATATTCCCTATTGAACCGAGCGCCCGGTTTTGGCGCCCAATGTGCTATAATAACAACTACACCACTGATGATTTGCTTGATGAATCGATTGTTTTATATCCTTGGAAATGGTACGAAAAAGTTAATTAATTGACTTTGAAGTCAATTACTAACTTATGATTCCAACATATCTTTTTGGTGTATCCTTAAACGTCAGTACTATACCAAAACTAATCTTCGGTATGGTTACAAAGACACAAGTATGAACGAATAAGCATTTACTATATAGACAGACACGTTATTAAATTTATAAGTTCACGTTAGTACGCGTACTCATCCGCCAGGAATGAAACCCTGGACCTGTTCATATCACGTCCAGAGCGCTAATCGTTTAATAATAATAATAATCGCTAACCGTGTTTAATATAATATTTTCATATATATTGGTATATAAATTAAATTGTTGATAATTAACAAATACAATGTTACTAAAAAATTTATATTAGGTAAAAAAAACTTTTTTTACGACAGTGGGTAAATAAAATAAACAGCCTGCCTGAATCGTAAAGTATTGGATTCAATTAATTTTATTCGGCTTAATATACCAGGAGACAAATAATACTCATAAATCAAAAACTTGAAAATAAAATCATATTTGTTAGATAACTTTGTCCGATGACACAATTAGATGGGTATTTCATGTTATATAAATATTATTTACAAACATGAAAATAAAATCTGTATACATGTTCTGTTTAAGATGGATAATACCATGTACAAATACCTTTTAATACTCACAACTGTATAAAAGGGAGACATTTCTATACAAGGTGAGACAATAGTTTTGTATTTGTATAATGAATTTTTGTATATCATTACTAGAGTTTTCGTCAGTCATTATTAACCATTATTTTTTTATCATAGCCAATGTGAGATCGCATGTAACTTCCATAGTTTTATCCATATTCTATACTTTTATCATAGCCGTTCGGTATTTATTGCCAGTAAGTGTTTACGATGATAATCTAATAAAATTTGTTTAAGCTGCTTCAAAATGTCTAGTACATTTCAAGAACTAGTTTGTTAGATGATTTCATAACGCTTTGCTTCGCTTTATGGTGTTGGAAACAAGAAAAAATAGTAAATAGTATTAAATAACATGATAACAGGAATTTGAACAAAAAACCAACAGTTAACTATTGTATGATTGCAACGTTTCGTATATTATTTATACATCCTCAGGCAACTGAAATTAATTATAATCAAATAAAAAATTAGTACAACATAGTATTAAAACAAGATACAACAAAATCTAGTAACATACCTAAACATATTTACTGCATGTCAAATCTTAATCTAAATTTCCAATTTGTACTAATACACATATGTACGACAATGCCATATATATTGGTTTATCTTGTTTTACTACTTTGTTGTACTAATTTTTTATTTGATTATAATTAATTTCAGTTGCCTGAGGAAGTATAAATAATATACAAAACGTTGCAATCATACAATATTTAACTGTTGGTTTTTTGTCCAAATTCCTGTTATCCTGGTATTTAATTGATTACTGGACAAATTCCGCAAATTAGCGGAAAAAGTATATCTGTTGGCAGCAGATATCAACTTTTTAACCACATGCCGAAAAAACGGGTTGTTTCCCAATTTTATCAACATCAACACGAAAAATACAAGCAAAGCAGCAACAACATCGATACTCGCTGCAAAACGTAAATGGCTAAATCTGGAAATAAAATCGTTACACGCAAAACGTAGCCAAATGGAACTCGAAGCGTATAGGCTACACCTATCAATAACGAAAAACTTAAGCAATATTGAATATCAAAATTGGTCAACGTGGTACAGGCAAGTGCACGTCGCAATAAAGCACAAACTCAAAGCCAAAACCACAAAACTGCACAAAAAACTTGGCGCTCTTAAACGCGGTCCCAACAAACAAACGCCAACAACATCGAAATTTGATGAACGAACACTAGTTCACAATCTCACATCAAAATCATTTACAGAAGCTGAAATGAATTTGTTGAACAAAGGCTTAAATTTTGCAATCAAACAAAACAGTTGTCCGTCCGTAAATCTAACTGTAGATATCGAAACTGGCATAAAAACCATAGATGAACCCACTAGAAATCAAATTCGAAAAAATTGTGCCAAAATAATTAAGAAAACGATAACATCGAAGCCTAACACAGATGTAGAAACTGTTAAGTCATTAAAACAAAAAGAGGTTCATTATTTAAAAGCAGACAAAGGCAATTCTATAGTAATAATGGACAAAACCGATTACTCACAAAAGGTTCATAAAATGCTAGACGAAGACCCTTACCGAACTCAAAGGACCAACCCCTTATCGGCATTCATAAAAGAAGTTAAAGACACGTTAGACGAATGTCCAAAAACCATAAACAAACAAACAAAGTACCAACTCCAATGTTCAAATCCGGTAACACCCAGATTATATTGCCTTCCAAAAATCCATAAAAACGACGGATCAATGAGACCGATAGTCTCAGGAATCAACTCTCCGACATATACAATAGCAAAATGGTTAGTTGCAAAATTCCAGGCCTTTAACCAAACAAATTCACTCGCAATTAAAAACAGCATCGAACTAATCGATAAAATCAAAGACCAACCGGTACATCCAAAAGCACTACTAATGTCATTCGACGTCAAAGCTTTATACCCCAGTGTACCAATCCCAGAAACCATAAAGATATTGGAAAAATGGCTAAATACTCAAGATATACCCAAAGAAGAAATATCAGAATTACTAAAACTAACACGCCTTTGCATGAAACAAAATGTCTTTACATTTGAAGAAAAATTCTACAGGCAAACATTCGGGACGAGCATGGGTAATCCACTATCACCTTTTCTAAGCAATCTCTTTATGAACGACTTAGAAGAAAAAGCCAAGAACAGCTTCGAATACTTTCCGACGGTCTGGTACCGGTATGTTGATGACATTTTTACGATTTTTGATACGGCCAAAGAAAACCCAAAAACCTTTCTGGAAAAGCTCAACAAAATGTACCCATCTATAGAGTTCACAACAGAAGTCGAAAAGGAAGGCTCGATCCCCTTCTTAGATTTAAATATCAGCAGAAACAAGGGCACAGATAAATTAGATTCTGACATATACAGGAAACCGACCCACACAGAAAGGTACATCACTTCTGACTCGAACAGTCCACCTCAACATAAACTAGCCATATTCAACTTTCTAATAAATAGACTACTAAAAGTGCCAATGTCGAGAAAAAATTATTTTAAAGAAGCCAAACATATTAAACAAATCGCAATATTTAACGGCTACACTCCACAATTAATAAATTTCATGATCCGTAAAATTAAATTTAAAATTCTTAAAAGAAACACTACGACACTAACACCAGAACGGGCCGACAACGAACAAAATAAATGGTGCAAGCTAACGTACTTCCCTCCGTGTACGAACAAAATTAAAAAAGAAATGGAAGATCATAATATAAAAATAGCTCTCGTGAGCAACTGTAAACTTAAACAGATCCTCGGAAACCCAAAAGAAAAAATAATAGACGAACAAAAATCGGGAATCTATAGCATAGAGTGTCCTTCGTGTTCACAAATATACATTGGCCAAAGCCGTAGACAAATAGGAACCCGATTCAAAGAACATATGGCTCATACGAAATACGGCAGATTAGAAAAATCCTGTGTAGCTGCACACATTATAGAGAATGATCATAAAATCGACAAATCTAATTTAAAACTTGTTAAGGCTGTTCAAAATCCCTCAGAGCTGGATGCATACGAAAGCATATACATTCAGAAATTCAAAAGAAATATTATGAATCTAGACAATGGACCGGTACCAAATTCAGATTTAATCAAAATCCTATGGTAAAATCAAGTGCCAATACATCCATCTCTCTCTAAAGATGTCGAAATACAAAGAACGTGTTCACTGCGCAAGGCATAACTCAGCACCAATCAGGTGCGGTCTTAGAATAGCGTCTAAAGTCGGCCGAACATATATAAGTAGCGTAAAACCAAAATAGTTTGTGATACCGTCACCAAATTAGTAACAAGTAACATATCCTGGGACAATATAAGAGTAATTTTAATAAGAGTAAAACTAACAGGAACAAATGTGAATGAAGAAATTTTAACAAGAGCAATTTCAATATTATTTAAAATTTATTATATTTTAAATCTAGTATATATTTTAATCTAGTTAATTTTCTATTTATTTTTTGTCTGTTGATCTCGACTTTATAACTATCTCTAATTGTCAAAGAGTAAAGTACGACTAGCTAATTTATACTGATGATGACTACATTGTAGTCGAAATACGTATTTATAATACAAAAAACTGATCTAGGTAAAGGGGACGAATTTGAAATTGATTACTGGACGTTAACATCATGGAGTAAATAGTAAATAGTAGTAGGTTTTCCAAAAAATTCATTTCAAGTTGTGTATTGAATGGGTCGTTATTTGACGAAAATCCATTACAATTATTAAATAAAACAAATATTTGAAAAAAAAATCAAACAAACACAAAAGTGTTAATATAAGAAGTATATTTATTGTGTTATATAAGAAATTAGTGTTTAAACAGATCAGTTTCTAACATATTTATCGTTATAACAACAAGTGTTGTGTTGTTATTGGTCTTATGATATGGTGTGTGATTTGGTTTTGGTTTTTGTGTGATTTGGTTTTTATGGTGATAAGATTAAGAGTGATAAGATGATGAAAATGTTTTCAATCATATCAGTATTTTTATAGCGTATATAGCCTCAGTAGCTATTTGAGATTTTCATAACAATGATTTTCTTTTGAAAATATATGAAAATCAGAAAGTACATGGTTATCATATATTTTTCGAGTCAAAATAAAACAACTAATGTTACGAAAATCTCTTGTTACGAAATATTTGTTTTATTTAAAAATATTCATTTCATATTCATGATTCTTAAACAAAATAATAAGTTGAGGAAAATTTAATAAAAAGAGATTATCGTGAAGATATCAAAGAAGACACCTAGAAGACAAAACTCATGCTAAAGATGAAGCGATTCAGTAGCAACGATTTCGAATTTGTAATTACATGAAAGCATCTAGTCTGTTCGAAATTCTGTTTGAAGTATGAAACCTTTTTTAATAGAGTTAATTGTTCGAATAACCTATTTATCCTGAGTTCATTATCAATGCATGAACTGTTTTTTTATTTGTAAACATACAATTGGTGCATATACCAAAGAACTAAATACACATGTATACACACATGTTTCTCTAATCTGTAATAATTACAAATATTTGAGTTTGCTATTTCTTTTCGTTTATGAGTTTCCGTTGACGGACATACAGACGAATATGCGGGAATGAATTTGCTAGTAAATTTTATAAACATCGGTACCAAATTTTTAGTCTAATATCTACATTTCTAGCCGTTTAAAAGTCGGGACTAAGCTTAATTTTGTATAAATATATATATAATTTATATGTATAGAGTATATACAACTTATTCTTGACCAAATTTTATTCACAAAACCATGAAACTCAATTTATTGATTGTATTATTTATTATCTCACTTTATACATTTACGCTATCTACTGCTACTATATGCACGATTTTAGTGAGCTATAAATACATAACATAGGTGACATATTGTATATTTCATATATTTACGTACAGTATCATAATATACAATTGTGTAATTTTGTGTGATACTTTGGCCTAAGGTTGTTTGTATGTTCCATTCACTGGTTAGACAATGATATCCTTAATAACATAGATATGTATGTATACATGTATATAGTAAACATAAAATCAATAATGAACATGCCGACAACAATCTATTTAAATGACAAAATATGCAAATTTACTTAAGTAGTAGTACAACTGTATAACATTACATGTATATATAATGTTTGTACTATTTAAAAGAGCATAATACAATATAATATATGCATTCTACCATAGTATCCGGGAAGCTCAGTTGGCAGAGCACTGGTCCGGCAACCCTGAGGTCTTGGGTTTAATCTCCAGTCAAGATACATAAGATGTATCTATGGAATTCAAAATATTAAGGTCAAAATAATTTAAAAATGTTCAGACATATCACTTAAGTATCAAATTAGGTAATCGCTAGACATTCCCATTAGTATAACTTAATCGAAAGGCAACAATGGATGGATAGATATAAAAAGTTTACAAAAAAATTTAAATATATACATATGTAATGAGTTTGTCTAGAGCTAGACTCTATTAGATACATACCTACATATTGGGGTCTAAAAAGTATTGCACTTCGACCTTATGGTCCATTGTGCTCCCCCTTCTACCTCAGCCTGGCGAGACTCACTTCTCCCATATGTTGGTAATAGCCAGGAGTTTGCTTATCAGGTCTTTCTGAAGGTTCGTATATTCGGGGTGAAATGCACCGAATATCCTGTATCTACCGTAACGTAGAGGTTCGCAGTCAAAGATAATGTGGCTGGATGTTTCTTCCTCTTTCCTCCTCGCCGCACAATCTACATACAATGGATCCGTTATGGAGCTCCAGCGTGTGCAGATATTTCTGCAGAGGATAATGCCCCGTAATGAATCCGGTAACTCTCCGCAGTTGCATTCTCTTCAGCCTCAGTGTATCCAGAGATAGCATCTTGGTTGCACTCTGAAGCAGTAGATTCCCGAAGCTCCTGCCGCGGTAGATTCTATTACTGCACAAGTTAATGTGAAGCTTCAACGAAACTACAAAGGTAGAATAAAATATGTTTTTTCCGATAATCAAGCCGCGGTGAATGCGTTAGGTTCACATGAAACTCCAAAATTGTCCTGGAGTGTATCGACTCACTGAAAAATCTAGGTAAACATAACAAAGTCACTATTGGCTGGGTGCCTGCACACTCAAGAATCGATGGGAACGAGAAGGCTGATGAGTTAGCCAGAATGGGTGCTAGAGCTGCATTAAACGGTCCAGAGCCGTTTCTTGGAGTGCCAAAAAGCGCCATAAAATATAAAATAAAATAATGGGCAGTACAAGAGTCCAACTGTTCTTGGGTACATACTCATGGTTAAGATCATTCAAAGGTCTATAAAAAGTTTCTCATGGAAAAAAGTCTCTGAGCGTTTACAACCAGGAACAATCAATTGAAGATACTTAATGACTTTCTCACTGGCCAATGCAAATTCAATAGACATAAAACACAAAATAAAACTGACACAGACTGATCTCTGCAGATTTTGTAATGAAGAGGAGGAAACAGGTATTCACATTACGTGTGAATGCGAACGTCTCTCTTCCAAAAGACACTATTATCTGGGATGGACAGATCTCCAGCCAGATGAAATATATGAGCTGTCGCCGAGGAATATCCGAACGTTTATCAAGACCATCGGACTGCTGGAACATATTTTAAGAAAAAGAAGTCCAATGGATCAAATTGATCGCGGTACAAAAGATATTTATAAGACTTTGCTTCTGACTCGAATCTTAATCTTCATATCTAGAGCACGGTTGTGCGCAAGGCCGAGTTATATAACATACCGGAAAAAATGTATTTTTTTAATGGGAAAAATTCTCTTTGATTCTAAAACAATTCGGCTAAAAAAACTAACTTGAGATTCAAGTAGTTTTTTAGTACTTTTCCTTTATTTATTATATTGCTAGGCCAGATTTAAAATTACGTGGGATAACTTACTGATATTAAATACTAAAGAACAACAAATACTGAAGAACAACAAATACTAAAGGCAATAATCAAAATTACACAGATTTGTGAAGAACAGTTTTAAAACAAGATAAACGAAAAAAATTGCTTTTTTAAATAAGCTTTTATAAGTTTGCGTCGGCCGCCTTATTGAATTTAGAATGATGTCACTTTATTTACTGTGTTTCGGTCATCAAGACCTTTCATTTGATACCAATATCAGAAGGGTTAATGTGTAAATTATAAATCGCCATTTTGCGGCGGCCGAACGTCAATACCTCTGTAAATATTAGAGAAACAGAAAAAATGATAAGAAACTTAATTATAGTATAACTATAGTTATTTTGTGTATAGTATAACTATATACAAAATTTTGTGTTTACCCCTCCCTCTAAAGCCCCTTCCCCCTTGTCGATTCCGGTCATGCTTACCATAAAAATGTATTGTAATCAGAACTGAACCAACATGTGCAAATCAACTCCATAGGATAAGAGGAAGTGGGTCAAATTTAACTTGCAAGATTTCATTACAGACACCGAGACAGGTTAAACTAAATAAAAGCCTATAACAATCGAAAACATACCTCGTTTTTAGATTACTGTTTCAGTCGGTTCTCATTACGTTTAAGTTAATTAGCGTTTGTAGGTAAATTATTTGCTAAACTATTTTGTTATACAATTTTAGCATTAACCATCTCGTACCCCAATTTTTTGTTGCGGAATAGGAAAAGTATGACTATCGGATTTTATCTTTATATTTGCCGAAAAGTGTACATATTAACCTAATTCCATGTTTTTGATTGGGATGTACTTAGTTTTGATAGTAACTCAGTGTGTGATTTAGAAATAGACATCACGCAAACTAGTGAAGTCGATCAATAAAATTTCGTATTGTTTTTACGTTATGTATATCTTGCCTTTTCACGGAATTTTAATTGAGTAACCAAATTAAAAAAAGGTCAAAGCGTAAGTAGATTTCATGTGCATTTCCATGTACTATGGACTACAAAAGTAGCCTACTTATTTCAAAATAAGAAAAAAGTAGAAGAAGAAAATAAAATAATTACAAGAGTTATTTCAATAATATTTATTATATTTTAATTTATTTAGGTTAATTTTTTATTTATTTTTATTTTTGTCTATTGATCTCTATTTTCTATCCATTTTTAATTGTCAAGGAGTAAACTACGACTAGCTAATTTATACTGATGATGACTACTTTGTAGTTGACATACGTATTTATAATACAAAAACTGATCTAGGTATTGGGGTGAATTTGAAATTTTATTTCAAAAACCTACAGTTCTCATTAATTATCATTTGATAATTTAATATTCTGAACAATATATTTTATCACTTCGGAATATTTACAATATGGTGAAGATATTTCGTAAATCTTCATGATATTAAAATTCATCTATTTCAATTGTTGATTAAAACTATGATTTCAAAATTGGAAAAGATATTGTTTTTAAAGTCATTAAAAAACTGATGTTTGTCATTGCTTTTGAAAACCTTGAAATTCAACCTAGAAATCTCGCTAGGGAAATAAATTTTTAACCCTAAAGGTAAATAGAGAGGTTTTATATGTTTGAAGCTTATGTGTGTCTGTGTGTATGTGGCATCGTGTCTCTCAAACGTGTAGATCGATTTGAATGCGTGGACCGATTTTCGATGGCTGGTTTCCTTTCGGTAGTTCTTATGTTTGATAAAAATGTGTTCTGTTGTTTGAAGATTATTAGTTATTTTCCAAGATGATGTGATGTATAGGCATATTATTAACATTGACACTTTACATATAAATTTGGTGGGGGGTAACGGAAAGTTATTATTATGTTTTATATTATTGCGTCGGGAATTTTTATTTGACTTGTTAGATTTGTGTTGACTGTATACTTTATAATGTTGGTTCCTTGTAAACATTTTTATGTCCAAAATCGTTCCGTTAGAGTTAGTTGACCAAATAAAAACTATAAAACATCATAAATCTCTTTCACACCAATGACTTTGCATCCATCAATCATGTATTAAATAATATATTAAATATCTTTAAGAAAATAATAAGAAGTTTTAAAAAACTTTCAAGCATATAAGCAAAGAGGTAGTCATCAAATGCAAAAACGTATTAAAACCTTTTCATTCAAACATTCAAACAATTCAATACTTCTCAATTAAACTCAAAAAATAATAATTTTGCTTAACACTCAATCATAAGAAAAACAAGTTTATTTTACAAGTCTATTAAATGTTTTTCAATCTTGGTAATAATTTAATTACATTCAACCACTATAATTTCTTTTGATTTGAAATAAAATTAAGAGAAAAACTACTACTTAAAAGAATGGAATAATAATATTATCTTCTCTAAAGTAATCTATATCATTCATTTTAAAATATAAATACCTATAATTTATATAGAGAAGAAACTTATACGGTTTGTAAACTGAAGTATTTAATAACAAGATATATCACAGGGAATAGTAGGTTTATAAGAAAAAAAAATTGTTATTTTATGTTATTTTTTAACTTTGCAATCTACAATAGTGGAAGAGCCCGTCCCAGGCAGGTAAAATACTGATAAAATTAGGACAAAACCCAAAAATAGCTATAACACATTAAGTAATAACTTCTTCGGCATCGTCTAGCGGTTTAAATAAACAAATCTAATTATTCTAATAATTCGAATAATCTGTTCACTCTAACATCAGTTTAAACTCAGCGTATATGTATGAACTATGGGCCTCACAAAAATAGCGCTATTTTTTTTTTAATTTACAACTGATTTGTGCCTTTTATTCATTCGATTTTTGAGACATTGTTTCGGATTGAAATTGTTAGTATATTTATAATGATGAACTTTTATGCGAAGTATTTTGTGTACAACAGTTAAAATAACAGATTCCATATTTAATCAATAAATGCATCCCAGCAAATAATTAGTAATCTTTTCGATGCCAAATAGTAACTTAAAAGTGTATAACGATGTCTGACGGCAACATATTTTTATCATTTCATTTAGGATGAAAGTGAAATTTTCTAAAGATATATTATTCATAACGAACACGAGTACATAATGTGAACTATTTGGATTTTGTCCAATTTTTTCAATTTTTTGTGCAACATATCGATATCTTATCAATTAAGAACATTCTCGAATTCTACAGTTTAAAACGTATTGACTATTTTTATAATTTAAATATAAAATTGACATATTTAAAATATACAATTATTACACAATTGATTTCGGAAATCAGAAAATGCAGACCGTCTTTTAGCGAATTTTCTCTACAAGAAAAAATATCTATTGGTGTTGTATTTGATCCATCCATTATACATAGAAAATGTCGAAAATGAGCCTCATTAAAATTTATATATATATATATATATATATATATATATAAATTTTAATGAGGCTCATTTTCGACATTTTCTATGTATAATGGATGGATCAAATACAACACCAATAGATATTTTTATAGTGCTATATATATATATATATATATATATATATATATATATATATATATATATATATATATATATAGCACTATATCTTAATATTGGAAGAATAGAAAAAAAAATAAGATGCAAAGCTATAAAAAATGGATTTTAATATAATTTGGTTTGTTCTCAATTTTTCAGTTACTTTTATATTTAACGAAATATTTACGATTTTAGACTGGAATTTAAAATCCGTAAGATCTCTGTATATATTAGAGTTTTAGAAAAAATGAAGAAATTGAATTGATTTTCTACAACTTTACCAATTATTGATTTTTGGATTGTTTTAATATTAAGAAAGATATTCTATATTTGGTGTTTTCTTTCTTTTATCCCCCATTTATCCTTGACCGATTCTAGTAATTCAACGCGTGTGTCCGTGACAACTCTAACTGTCAGACGTTTGTCATGAACATTAACAAAATAAAATTTCATTAAGCTCTTTTTCCAAAAGAGAATTGAAGTTTTTATTCTGAGGAATTTCGCTTAGTTGGCATGCAGCTCCTGGGTAACAAATTTTATTTTCAAAATATTAAATGAAATTGTCACAATATTTAATATTAATTTAATATTAATATTAAATTCTTTGATTAAAGGAATTTATAGATTTCTATTAGAACTTATTCACTCCCACAAAACATTGTATGCTCTAGATTCATAAGAAATCGATACCACGGGCTCTTAGACTAACGTTCACTTAGAGTATTGTCTATTTTAAAAAGAAAGAAAAGAAAATTCTAAAAGTGAAAAAATAAAGTATTTTTATTTTTATATCTAATTCCACATTATTAAAAAACTTTGTGTGGTACAAAAATAACCTACAAAGTTTTCATATTCGAGAAAAGAATCTAAATTAGTGCTTCTAAAGAAGCTGTGATGTGTGATGGTTAGTAAAATATTTTTTTTTAAATTAAATTGTAGATTAGTTTTTTGCTCCTTATCACATGTAATGTAATACCACCAGAACAAACAAAATTTGTAGTTTAAAAACTATAAATAATGGTTTTTATTATTTTCTGTTGTTAAAAAATAAAAAATTATATAGCGTCACATAGCTTTATTATCTTTTGTTTTATACATTCCAAAAAAAAGCCATTATCGCTTGAAACGCTGTTAAAAAAAACACAATCACATTACCAGCCCGCTCTAATAAATTAAATTATTTATTTGCTGGATAATAATAAAAATTGATTAATAATAAAATACAAATAAATATATGTAGCAATAATTATAAACATAGCAATTATATATAATATGTATAATATTTGCGATTGGAAAAATACCCCAATTTATGGAGATTTGTGTGATTATTTCGGAAAAAAGGAATACATAACAATCACAAGATCATATTCACAGTTCATGTTTAAATTGACAGTTGAATTATGGATAATATTATGGATTGACGGATAATATATCTTGGTTAATTGCAAATATTCTACAAATAATGATCTGCGGTACCCAAACATCGACTCTGACCATCTCACATTACAAAAAACCTCGAACATGTCAAAGGAGCATGGAGAGAAGTATGTGGAATATTAAAAGAAGCCAAAGAATACCCAGTTAAAACATAAAAGCAAGGACAAATTTTAAATATGTTGTGGTCAATATTAAACCATTGAAATGGAGATGGTCTTGACATGTCGGTAGAATTAAAGAGGACATTTAAGATGCAGAGCATAGACAACCGTGAGAGGAGAAGTGCTAGATCACTCTGTAGTTGGAGAGAGGAGATCCCTAGCTTGACGGGCGGACAGTAGACTAGACACACAACAAACAAGAAGAAATGAAGTGTATTGGGGAAGGCCTTTGCTCAGAAAATGGGCTAATATGGACTAATTTATTATTAATATAACATATCTTGGATTCGATATCCCGGAGATAATTACGATTAGTTAATTCAGAATGGTGATCACTAATTAATAGTCGAAATACTGATTTATAAAATACAAATAACTGAGGTGAAAGTTGGGGCAAATTTTGAAATCTAATGTATGTATGCACTAAAATACAAGTAGTACCTATTTCAAATATTCAAAACCAATAAAACACAGGAAAATTTGTATTAAGCCTCCAAAATGTACCATAATGTTTATCTCATTCCTATCTTAAAAAGTTTCTTTGAGGAACCGTTTTGACAGATACGAACTTTGAAATCATGAAATCTGGTCTCTATTGAAAATTTAATTCTTATAGTTCCAAGTTTTAATTCTTGATCCAAGCATCCTGATTAATATTATAATATGGAGTTAGGTACGTATAGCAAATGTTTGAGCTTTTATTATGTTTTATTAAAAAAATTGCTTAGTAGTCTAGCTTATGGAGTTGGTTACTGCCATCTTGTAAACAAAAACCTAGAGACTGATTGACAGACACCGCATAGCCTAAAATTAGACTCTTGAGGAGGTTAAATAGGGGATGGACGTGGTATGTAAGTCATCATTTTTGAAGTTAGAAATATGGAAAATGGTGTTTAGGCTTTTGTTTATGAATAGAAGTCAGTTGTATCAGCGTTTTTGGAAATTCATCCCTTAAGGGGGTAAAATAAGGGATGCAAGTTTGCATGGGATGTACGTCATTTTTTCGGATGGGTCATGAGTTGTCGATGAAAAATCCCATCGGGCACACGGGTAATAGAGAAATTAAAAAATTAAATTTAAATGATCTGTTATTTCCAAACTGCATAGTACTAACACAACTTTCCGACAAATATAAAAGTACGTTGAATTGAGTTTGTGCTTCACATTTAGATTTATAATGAACGGGTCTTAATTTAATTACGTCCTCAATGCACTGTGAATATGTCCTGATAAAATTAATACTGATTGATGCGAATGAATTAATTTTAATTTACCAAGATTGTATAATATTACATAGAAAGGGGCATTAAACCAAGAATATAGCTGTAAATATACAAGAGCTTTTTTAAAAAAGGCATAGAAAGCCGTGTGTTTGAAATTTTGAACGAAAAAAAATATGTATAAATTCAATAATTATCATTTATAAAAATTGTTATTGGTTGTGCAAATATATATTATAATAAAGCCTAATGAATAAAATATGTGAATTTTAAAATTAATATTAAGTAAATGAATTAAAGAAAGTATCTTACATAAACTTCTTCCCATTGACTGACATAGCGCACCAATCTGCTTAACCGTAGTAAACGAACCAATGATAATAATTTCGCTAAACGTAATATTCTTAATGCCCGACCAGCATGTAAAATTTGAAAACTTTCACTGAAGTCCTGTAAAATAGTTGTTAAAGAATTCTTGTTTAATTTTTATGTTCACAAATTAATAGTTGACGATTAACCCTTTTGTGTTTATTATGCAACAATCATTTAGAAATTAAGTTAAATCGGTATGATTTGATTTTAAAAAAAATAATTGAACACACAAAAGAGTTAACAGAGTTTAATCAGTTTTTTTATCAATATTCGTTCTATAATTTCTTAGCAAATAACTTTGAAATATACCAAATTTATTACAATAAACCAAAACAGTAATTTATATTTCTTTTTAAAAAATCAAAATTTATTCTTCTGACAAAAAAACTGATTAGATTTTCAATTATTTAAAACTATCATAAATAAAAATAAATACATGAAAGTTTTGTATATTTTGAATATTTTCTAAATTTTAAAGATTATATTAAATTTTGAATAAGTAGAAAAACAGTAATAAAACATATCTCATGTATTTAAATTTAATTATGTGAAAGGAAAATAAAAAGTTAATAAAATCAAAGCCGAAAAAAATTATTTATCATTTCAGTCAAAGAAAAGTATATTAAGCAAAATTAGAAAAAATGAAGCATAAAATTATTTCAATTTTTAACTATTTGATCTAAAATTTTGTTCATTCATATTAATTTTGTTTTATACTAAATTGACAAAGTGTAAGCAAGTTGTAGATTATGAATTCATTCAAAACATGCAATTAATTGATTTTGAAAATAATTTTAACAATTTGTGGTTAACGTGAGAAGAAAAAGAATTTATTCGCATTTTATTTTAAATTAAGAATGGTATCCTTCTATAAGGCGTTTTGTCCTTTAATAGTATGGGCAAGGTGTGCGACGAAAACGACATCTGACGACCAACTATGAGTTAATATTACTCGTTGAAGGAATAGTAAATCGTTATAAAAAAATATAAATGCAATACCAAATCTTGAAGAGACTAATAAATATTACGTATTGTGTTTAAAACAAGTAAGTAAACATTTTAACAAATATATAATACATTTTGTATTTAATATTAACTGTCAGTTGGCTGAAGTTGTATTGATTTATGTTATTTCAAATTTATCAATTATTTTATAACGTTAGGTTAAAAATTTGTAATTATAAAAATATCCTTTAATTATTTTTAGACAAAGATGAACATTGAGGCTGTATATCAAAATATAATATTTCAACCTCAAACTTGGATTGTTTAGAAAATGAAGATTTACCGCAGTTAATATAATTAATCCGATATCAAGTTGATGAGATTTAAAGTTATTATAGTGATTATGATAAAAAAAGGATTTTCATAGAAAATTTAGAAAGTATGTAGTATTACATTTTTTTTAGTATTTATAATAATTAATGCTTATTTAACCACCACAGCCTGTGCTGCAGTCAATTTGGTTATCCCCACCATATACTCTGCACCCTGAAAATATGTTGTGTTTACACTTACGATATTCTATGCTCTAACATTTATTGTCAATATGCAAATTTAAATCATTTTTTTTAAACTATAATAAGCGAACTTGGACTTATTTATTGATTGACCGCTTCGAATTAAAATAAAATATTCAAAATTGAGAATTCATGCACTACTAGTAACTTTTGCCCCCACTTCACGCGTCAATTTAGCAATTTAATGTAAAAACTGAAACAAATGGACTTTGGTTTGAGCAAATTTTTTTCATCGATCTAAAAGACCCTAACCAATCCTTAGATAGATATACCGAGCCATGAAAATATAATCAACTATATCTGTGAAAATCTTTTTATATTTTATATCTAAGCAATTAGATCCCAATTACTTTCAAGTATAGTTGATCAATGGATCGATATATTTATTTAAAATTTAAGTGGTCGATTTGGATCATTTAGTTCAGTTTGTCCACTTATTAATTATTAATGTCAAGTGTAATAAAATAATATTTTTTTCTTATAAGTATCGACGAAGCTGGTTAATGCATTTTAATATTTCTTGATTAATATCGTTGAATAATTTAACACCATTCATTAAGATATATTTTTTTAAATTATTTATTTCAAAATTTTTTTCGAAATAAATTGCATAATATACTTGTTAGCACAATTTAGTAAGATATTTCTTTACCAAAAACTACCATTGAACGAAAGAAAAGGAGGTTACACTGAGAAATCTCTGAGTGTTCTCCACATTTGTCTTTACAAAAAGTATCTTTAAAACATGAATCGAAAAACTTTTGAGAAATGTATATGTGTGTATAAATTTCCGTTTCTAGAGTGAATACAATATCTACTCAATTTCTAAGTGTAGTTTGTTTCGGTCAATGAGCGTTTTCTTTTACGTTGATTCGAACATAGTTTAAACCGTCTGTTAGAGGAATATAATTCGTTAGAACAGATATGCACACGGAAAAAGTCTAGTGATATTTAAATTATGATGTATTTATTTCGGATTTTAATGTTTCGATGTAAATGAGTTTAATATTTATGATTGTTGATTTGTATCAGATAAGGAAGAAGATACTAAAACGATTGTCGTGAATAGAATATCAAACATTTAATTGAAGTCTTATAAAAATTTTCATTGAAACCAGAAATTTGTTAGTCGTAACATTTTTTTAAATTATTGCTGTTATCGTCCTGCCATGTTCTAATACTTGCCTGATAATGTTCTGGTTGTCAATATATTTCGAGACTATTCGATAGCTCTTTCCGTTTTGCGATACAAATGGGTGATTTTCATTTAGAATCTTTGTCGATAATTTCATCAATTTTTCATTAAGTACAAATCAGACAAGTACGCGAATAATAGTCTCGAATTAGTTGCCTTCCGAATGTAAAAGAGATTTGTTTCAGTGTACTCAAATGAGCTTAGAATAGTTATCAGTGTTATGTTTAAAATTTTTCGTCCAATATAAAAAGGGTTTGACGACTCGTTTCCCCATATATGAACATAAACAAAACACTGCATAGCTTCTAGGATTAGTTGAATGAATTTCTCTGCTAAACATTATAACGAATCTATTTCTCGATTTGACATACATTTTTCGTGTCAGTAATTGGTCAATGTCTAAGATAGTTTGTCTTATATTTCGGCTCAATGGTGTGTGTCACGAATAATATTTTCTCACTAACTGTGTGAAACCATCTGGTGTTATGGATATATTATCGGTAATATCGATCAAGTATAAACAAACTTTTTAAATGACAGTAGATTTTTTTCCATGTGTTTATTTAAATAAACATAGATCTCCGCCCATAATTAAATTCTTTTTTTTTACAATAATTCAAAGTAATTTAAAAAATTTAATTTGCTTATTTAAAAAATAAATGTATTCAAAAAAAATTGTCTTGTTTAATTTGGAATCCAGAAATAATTATCAAATGAAGAACGGGTAAAAATTACTCTCTCTTTTTAATTTTTAAAACACAATACTTTCTTCTCGTCCATTCTTTGTGTTCATAAATGACCTAAATTGTAATGTTCTTTGTTTTATTTAAATATATATTTAATTATTGTTTGTTTGTTTGTTTTTTTTTGGTGCTATATTTTACAAATAATCATAAAATAAGCCAGCCAATCACATAACCAAATTAACAAAAAATTGAGCTATTGATAAAAAACAAAAAAATGTGTGAAAATTTTATTTAAAAAAATAAAAATAAAATAAAGTACACAAGTAAACATTCACGTGACCAGTGATCATTATCAAAAGCATAATGTACTGAAAAAAATAAACTTAATTATAGATTTGTGTGCAAAGCATACAATTTTTTCTGTATTTTCACTAAACAATTTTCCATCTAAATTTTTTGTTTATTTATTGGATGTAACATATAGTCCAGGAGGCAGCAGTGCACGAAATTATTCGGTAAACATTTTTGTGTGTTATTCACTTCAATATATTGGTAGTAGTTATACGAAAGCATGTTTGCAACTTGATTGCATATTTTTTGAAAAAAGGTGGTATTTTTGAACGAGATAAATTATTCTCGTCTTTCTTGATTTAATTCCAATTTTTACCAATTGTTAAAAAAAGTCGTTTAAAAAAAATTATGGCATCAAGTTATCCCAACGAAACACGCATTTTATAATCGGTACTACATGTTGAAGACATTTTTGGCGAAAATTTTTGGGTGAATAGTTCCCGATAATCATGCGCTGTACTTCTTAGACTAATACAGATATGGAAAATTTTTGAGAGGTCAATACTTCAATGATTTCATGGTGACTTCTTCCTTTCAAGTGCCCAAACAATCGAATATTTTGCATTCCTTTGCATTCCTTAGAATTCTCATCGACCATTGGATTTAGAAGTTAAACTTTAGGTAAAGGAATTGGGAACATGTAGGGCTAACGAATTATTAAACGGGACATTTTTTTCTTTAAGTTTTCCTTCTTACGGTTTTAAAGATGGCTTTGAAACCTATATTATTTTAGATAATGAATTAAAACAAAATATTTAAAATTAAGATTTCATGCAGTACTGGTAACTTTTTCCCCCCACTTTATGCGTCAAGTTAGCAATTTAATGTAAAAACAGAAACAAATGGACTTTGGTTTGAGCAAATTTTTTTCAACTATCTAAAAGACCCTAACCAATTCTTGGATAGATATAACGAGACATGGAAATATAATTAACTATACCTGTGAAAATCTTTTTATATTCAACTAGCTGTTTCCCGCGACTTCGTCCGCATTTATATAAAATGCATTTATATAGCTTCCCCCCGTGGTTTATATAAAATTATTATTAAATTAAAGATTTTTAAATTAAATAAAAACAAAATGAAAAAAATTAAAAGTAAATTAGATGCTTAATTATTTGTTATATTTTTAGAATAGAACAATAGAATAGGAACATAAGAAACGAATACATGTTTCTGATAGTACGAAATGAAATAAATCATTTATTGAAAAAGACAAATCGAACATAATAACGATGTTGAATGTGAGTGAAAAGGAGATTGTAAATAAAATGTATATTTTTAAACACGCTTTCTACCTTTTATCTTACGATAAACTATGAAAGCAAAGTCGCCTGAAGAGTACCCAAGAAATCATTAAATTTGTTTTCCTCATATTATTATTATTATGTTACAGTGCGTAATATATTGGTAACATTATTAGTCACTCATTATTTTGAAACTAAACATAAGGCTTGGTAAACTTTCTTTTGTAAATTTTATTTGTCATACACGTATTTGAAATTACATATTATATATGAAAACTGTCAAAATAAATTACATATCCATCAATAAAAATTTTCTTTGGAGTTTTCTGAAATTTATTGTAACCTCTTTTCTTACAATTATATTTAAAATAATAAAGAAATAATAAGAGACTTATTTCAAAGAGAATAATAATCGGTCGGGTGCCAAAAAAATTAACGTTCACTATAGCATGATTTTTTAACCTTTTGTTTCAACAGGTAATACATAAAACTATAAAACTCCGATAATTCTCCTACAACCTATATCTGATTATCTTTTTCTCAGCGATACCTTTGCAGATAAGACAGAAATTTTTCAGAAAAAAATGTGAGAAAAAAATTAACTCAAAGAAATAAATTATAAATTTGTGAAATGGCAAGATGTTAACAAAAGCCTTTAGTAGACATATCACACATTAATCTTGACAAAAAAAATTTGTATTTTTCATTTCAACCTCTAAAACTAGCATTTGGTGGTTGAAATTAATGAACTTTTAAATCCCTAACCGTTTAGTAGGTTACTGCATATTACAACGATGCCAAATTTTAATCATTTACGTGAAATAGTCTCTGAGAAAATCATCTATGAGAGACAAAGACACAGACAGACAACAAGGTGATTCCGTAAGTGTTCTGTAACAACAAAAGTAAGTGAATCCGAAACAGCAAAAATCAAAGCCGTATTAGCGAATTTCCAAAAGAAATGCAGCAATTGCTTTTGTATCGATGATATAATTTTGTAAAAATTTCTTCAAATATTCATCGATTCTACCTAATAAATGTTAAAATGACCATCGTTAAAATTTCTATATATGTATAAGTATATATAATGTATTATACCTATAGGTATATGCGTTTATACGTCTATTGACTCTCTAGCGGTCACAGTATTAATCTGATTGGAATGAAATTTGGTATTTGAGGCACTTTTGGTATTTGAAAGATTGTGTTCGTTAATGGATAAAATCGGACGAGAGAAAAAAGAGGTTTAAAGGGAGGGGGAAACACAAAATTTAGCATATCTCCCTTAATATTGGAAAATTCGAAAAATACAAAAAGTAGTAAAATTAGTTTTACTACTTTTAGTTTTGCTTCTAATCATTTTTTCTGGTAAACTAATATTTACAGAAATTTTAAATTAAATATTGACATAGAAAAATTTATTCATCAACCAGGAATCAACAATATTTAATTACAAACTTCAATGATATATTTGTCTATATAGTATACGCCAGTTTCAATTTTCGTCAGTGGTTGCATTGTTGATTCTCTTATCAAATAGATTACTCAAGGCGAAACACTCAAACGTTGTGTTTTATTTACAATCAGAAATGCTAAGCAAAACAAGTTACATCCGGATCCGCAAAAGCTCCGTAAAAGGCATTGATTATCGCGGATGCGGAAGTTCGGCGATTGTGGATGAGCATACAAATATCAGCAACATCCCTGATGTGTAGTATGAGAGACGTATCGGTCAACCATTTGAATAAAGTCTCAAAATATATTTTAATTAATTATATCAATGACAATAAAATTTACACAAGAAAGTTAAAACAAATATTAATTACAATAAACATTCCAATTAAAAACAAAAACAAAAAATTACTAAAAATATAAAAACAATTTTAAAAAAAGATTCGTTTTTTGTACAAAAAAAAAAAATGAAACAAACAAATAACGTAAATTAAATTTACCATTGAATATTGAACTCACCTTCTGTCGATATCAAATTTTTAAGTTTTATTTGTTTTGAATTTTATAGTGCATTCATTTGGTTTTTTAGTAGAAAGTAGTAGAATTGTAGACAAGTTGCAAAGAAAACATTCCATATGGTTTGTTGCATTCACATGTAGATAGATGATCAGTAGTAGTAGTAGTCAAATTGTATTTTGACAATGTTTTTGTTTGATGATATTTTTTTTTTTTATTTGATTTAAATATGTGTGCAGCCAATCGCCATAATATAGAGTAGATGAGTTAGAGAAAGAGTTAAAAACATAATTTTAGAATAATTATGTTTTTTGATTTGTTTTATTTTGATAAAAAGTTTTTTAAAGAATTATTAATAATTCTATCTTTGGCATAACACTTGACATAATAATAAATAATAAAAAATTTTAATACATACATTTTTAGTTACCTGATTAAAGATTAGGAATATATAATCCAATGGTATGGAGGATATCAAATCTAAGAAGAACCATGTTCGTAAATAATGTCGTGCTATTAATTTCGGATCCAATATTACTTGTTCTGCATTATCTTGTTGCATTATGCCTGTATGATAAAGAAAAAATATATTTAATGATGGAGTTTGAACGCAGTAAGAGCAGTCAAACGTTAGCGTGATAATCAATTTTTATGTTTCTCTCACATGCATTACGTATCCATTATTTGAAATTAAAAATTAACACTAGATTTCCTAAATTTAGCGAAATTCCATTACATGGAGCTATTGGTGTTGCTACTGATAGCACAATTTCGCAAAAATGTCTTTAAATGTTATTGTCGCAGTTTTAATCTGATCTGAATTAAATTTGCTATGTGAGATGCTTATGATATTTGAAAGGCCAAGTTCGTTAATGGGCAAAATCTGATAAAGGAAAAGGGGGTTTAGAGAAAGGGGAAAACACAAAATTTGGTATATATCTCCTAATAGTAGAAAAATCGAAAAATTATAAGTAAAATTATAGAAAAATAATTTTACTATACTTGATTTCTTATCATTTTTCCTGAAACTATAATATTTACAGAAATTTTTACGATTTAAGATTGAAAATTAGAAATCTTAATGTCTCTTTATATAAATTAGAGTTTTAGGAAATATGATCCGAATGTTGAACTGTACAAAAATTGATTTTCAACAACTTTACTATCCATACATTTTTATTTAGTTTTATTAAGAGATATATTCCATTTTTTGTGTTTCCTTCTTCTTTTAGGCTCCCGTTTCTCCAGGACCGATTACGAACGGAACGAAGTTGGCCTTTCAAATACTAAAAGCATATCAGGTACGAAATTTCATTTTAATCGGACTAAAATTGTAACCCATAAAAAGTTTACAAATACATGGAAAATATAATTATTCATATATTAGCCACTCTAGCGGTCACAGGTCGCCATCAATTAGATAATATCAAGTCAGACCCATTTCGGAAACAGAACTGATGTTTTTATTCTGAGGAAATTTCGTCAACTTGACGCAGTTACACATGAGCTGCGCCGAATATTGGGTTGTGAAATACCGCGTATAGTTCTTATTCTAATATCTTTGACTTCATTGTCCAAACATCCCTAAAAACTGCAGTTGTTTGAATTCTAATTATTGAAGATTACAAAAATACTTTAAAACTTTGCATTATAATTGATAAATAAAGTATTCCAAAATGCATTATATATATATAATGAATTTTGGAATACTTTATTTATCAACGATTTATTTATATACGAGGTTTCCCATTTTAATTTGATCAACTGAATATTTTTAGAACAAAGAGGTTTGCAAGAAAACGCTTCGGACAAAAGTTGCTTTGTTTAAATGGGGCAAACATTTTGTAATAATTTTAGTTCCAAGCATCCATGACGCGTTATAACTTAAAAGGAACAGTTCAAAGGAACAGCTTAAGGGTCATCTTTAAATATAAAAAATGTTTATATTATAAAAACACACAACTTTTCTTAACACAACTTTTTGCTCACAAAAGATTGTTCTTATAAAAGAAAAACTTTCGATTGAACCTTTCTATCATGCATCACATATTTCTGGGGTAAATGCAAAATTTATGCCACATTTACGCTGTATTTACAACAAACCTATGGGATGTATGAAAAAGAATTTCAAACAAAATTATCTCTTTGTTTGAAAAACATTCAGTTGATGAAAGTTAAAATTGGACATCCCGTATATTAGTTTAACAAATCGAGCTTGGGTCTACTAAGATCTATCCACTACACAAAATTGATTCTAATTGAATAATGATGATGTGTGAGAAACATAAAAACTTTTTACAATAGCGTGTGACTAGACTCTTCGTAAAGTAAAACAACTACATTACACAGCATGTTAGATTGTCATTAGTTTTTATCTACAGCTATTATTCGGAAGAAGTGTTTTCTGTATACAATGTGTGAGATATGGGCATTGATTAATGCTTTTCGATTAAAATTAATAGTGTTGAACTATTCTACAAATCGTACCGTCAATGTCTATAGAACATAAATGTCTTTTGTGTACCACGACTCTCAACGACTGAATAGAACTAACAACTTCAATACATTCGATTTATATATTATTATTGGTTCATCAAAAATTAACTTGTTATAAGATTTATTAAAACCGATTGCTTAGGGAATTTCACAAAAATTGGAATTAAGTAAATCAACTCTAACTGCCCAAGTAGCCGCGCTGGTTAAGGCGCTCTTATTGGAATTCCATTGGGAGGTTATGGGTTCGAATCCCGACATCGGCAGTATCTCAATTATTAAAAAAAACGGGGCTGTTAATTGGCTAAACTGTCGGCGTATGGAGATAGAACTGCAGTTTTTCTCACGAACTCCAGATGAATATCGGCATTGTTCCTATCAAAGTCGGCTGCAGCCGCGCATACCAATTCCTAGTCTATACACAAATTCCTTGTCCTTTACTAACATCCCTAGGTATCACAATGGACCTTATGATCTAAGTGTGTCCCGTCCAGGACAGCCGTTACAACTCAACCTAACCTAAATAAACTCTATGGTTCAAGAAATAGAATCTTTAAGTTATAAAATGTGTGTCAAATGTACAATCACTGATTAAAAATTGTAAGGAAAATTGCGAGAAATATATTCACTTTGAGTTTCAAATTTCTGCCAATGCGCAGTTGATACGGAAGGGACATATTTTTCAGATTATCCTGTCCATTCTTAATGGATAAATAAAAGCCTCACAATACTAAAAACTGGTCATTGGTTGGAGCTTGTGATTCACAGCGCATATATTTACCTACATTTTCCATACAACTTCTAATCAGTAATTGAACATTTGCATATGAAACTGTCGTATATTTATGGCTCCTGGATTCTTGTTCTCAACCATCTTTATCACCGAATTAAATCAGACAATATATTTATACGCTTGAAATTACAGTATCGAATTTTGTTAACTTTGAAAAATATCGCGTATAACGTTAATAATTAGCGGATTAGTATGACAAGCGCGAGTTATATGTGACCGGTGAAATTTCTCGCATTAAATAGAAAGTCAAGCAAACAAATTATAAATCGGCATATTATAACACTCAAAACAAATTTAAAATATAGTATTTTAAATTTAAAGTTCATTACTTAAAACAATTCTCTTCGGGATATTCTTTGCATGTCATTCTAACTTTATTGTTATTAAAAAAATTAACTTTATTTAAAAAAATTAACTTTATATTAAAATTTATAAAAAATATTTGAAAATTTTATCATACGAATTATGAGAAAACAAAAATTAAAAAGATATATATTTTTCTTTTAGAAAGTTAGTCTGGATGTTGTACATCATCTTATCTAAAATGTTTACCGGTATATTTTGTGTAGCAAATTTATGTTTTTGACATAAAGAAAATTTATTTTATGTTTTGTTCTTACATTGAATGAATGCTTTTAACTGCTAATTTTCAATATTATATAAACAAAATAATTTAATATTATACGTTAATAAAATTAAAACTGTAGATCCTTGAGACTTTACAAAGTTCATAAGTAATGTTTTGAAACAAATAAGCTACTGAATGCTGTTCCAATATATTTTCGAACATATTATTAGTTTGTTAAACATATAATGAAAAAAATAGAAACTTGTTAACTCACCTGTTCTAAAATTGACGACAATATCAATAAGAAAAATAGTATCAGAAAGACAATTGAAGGCAATCCATCTTGTACTCAAATCGTCATTGAAGAATGATATGGCAACGGGAAGGATTATTAAATTCGCAACGAGTAAAAGTAACATACATAAATCCCAGTAGAATCTGTAAAAATAAGAAGAAATAATTAATATTTTGAAACATGAGGAGTCGAATTAAGGTTTAATTTAAATTTTACATAAGTTACCAATAAAAAGAAATGATAACATTTCTATTAACAATTTCGATTAAATTGAATTGGGCAAACAAGAAATAAGACAAACATAATACTAGACGATTGTTACTTATTTAACCGACGTTTCGATCTCTTATGGCCCTTCTTCATGGTCTCAAGTTAGTAATTTTTAAGTATATGTCCAGTATAATTTTAAAATCACTTATAGCATCATGTCTAATTTACGATATTGGTCATCTTTTTTTTGTCGTGAGAATTTGTACAATTTAAATAAAAATTATCCGATTATTGTCCCTACATATCCTTTACTACTCAAGCTTTATGTATACTTCATTGATATAATTTATAAAATAGAGTATGTTATTAAATGCATATAAATTATTTTGATATATGCATATAAATAATTACAAATAATAATAATCATAATAACGATAACGATATAGTATTTTTTGTTGCATTCCATATTGTTTATATTTATTATTGAAACAAGAGGTCAATTGATTTATTAACCCTAATAATAATTACGTTTAATAATTTGTTACAATATTTGTAATCATTTATTTTATGTATGTAAATAGACAATTATTATTATTATATTTAAATATATCATATAAATAGATTACTTATTTTTTTTTTTTAACTTTCATTTTTAGCGAATTTTCTGAAAGGAAATAGAGCTATTGGTCCCGTACCGAAGTCAAAATTTCGCAAAAATTTCTTCAAATGTCCATCGATCCTACCTACTAGATGTCAAAAATCACCATCTGTAAAATTTATATATATATATATCTATGGACATATATATATATATATATATGTATATATACAAATATATATATATATATATATATATATATATATATATATGTGTCTGTAATCACTCTAGCGGTCACAGTTTTCATTTTATCGGAATGAAATTTGGTATTTGAGGCGCTTTTGGCATTCGAAAGGTCAAGTTCGTTAATGGGTAAAATCGGACGAGGGAAAAGGGGGGTTTAAAGAGAGGGGGAAACACAAAATTTGACATACCTCCCTTAATATTCGAAAAATCCAAAAATTTATAAGAAGTAAGGTTTTAGGTATTAAATTTTACTGTAGTTTTGTTTCTTATCATTTTTTCTGTTACCCTAATATTTACAGAAATATTGACGGTTTAAGATTGAAAACTAAATTCCTCACTATCTCTGTACATATTAGAGTTTGAGCAAAAATGATAAGATGATAAATTGTAGCAAACATGATTTTCTACAACTTTATTCCTTACGCATTTTTTGATTGTTCTAATATTAAAAGAGATATATTGTATTTTGTGTTTTCTTCTTTCTTTATGCCCCCATTTCCCCTTCACGTATAACTTTTATTAATAAAATTGGCCTTGCAAATACTAAAATCATATACGACATTTCATTTTGATCCGACTAAAATTGTGACCGCTAGAAAGTGATTTATGTATTTTAAGGAAATTCGCTAAGTTGAAGCAGCTCCTGCGTAACGAATTTTTTTATTAAGGTAGAGCACTCGTAATAGTAAAAGCAAAAAGTAAGATGAACTTACTTATTACAGCTATATGGCAATTAAACATATCTAGTATTACATGTATAGTGTTTTATCATTTCTGATACATAGTATAATATGTTGTATGGTGCAAGCTTTGCGTTGTCAGTAATTATTAATTATTTTGGGTGGCGCAGTTACAAATTATCACCTTTAAATATTAACGTATTTTTTAAAAATCCGCAATATATGATTTCTTAAAAGACCCTGGTATATGGTTTTATATACCAGGGTATATTAAGTTTATTGAGGGCCTTGTAACAGTTGAAAATATTGACCGCAGGAAAATATTTTTAGTATAGGTGTTCATAAAATGACCAAATTTCCGCATATCCGTCCGTCCGTCTGTAAACACGAAACTCAAAAACGATAAGAGATAGCAGACATGAAGTTTTGTGTTTGCGTTCTAGAACTTAAAAGTAAGGCAAGTTCGTAAGCGATAGAACAAAATGGACAAAACATGTGTCTTTTTGAAAAATAAACAACTTTTGTTCCGAAGTTTTTCATAAACTCCATATATACCGGGTAGTTAGTTGTTAGTTTCACTTGTGTTTAATAAATTTGTTCAACTTTATAAAATATTTGAAACGAAGCTTCCTTATATTTAAAAATATAACATTTCTCATCAATCACTTTGATTTTAGCGAATTTCCTGAAAGGAAATAGAGCTATTGGTCTCGTACCGACTTCAAAATTTTGCAAATGTCCATCGATCCTACCTAGTAGATGTCGAAAATCACCATCTATAAAATTTATATATATATATATATATATATATATATATATATATCTATGGACATATATATATATATATATATATCTATGGACATATATATATATATATATATATATATATATATATATATATATATATGTGTGTGTGTCTGTAATCACTCTAGTGGTCACAATTTTGATCAGATTGAAATGAAATTTGGTATTTGAGGCGCTTTTGGTATTTAAAAGGTCAAGTTCGTTAATGGGTCAAATCGAACAAGGGACAAGGGGGGTTTAAAGGGAAGGGGAAACACAAAATTTGACATATCTTCCTTTTAATTAAGTTTTACTGTAATTTTGTTCTAATTATTTTTTTTGTTACCCTCATATTTACAGAAATATTGACGGTTTAAGATTGCAAATTAAATTCCCCAATATCTCTGTACACATTATTGTTTGAGCAAAAATGATAAGGTAATGAATTCTAGCAAACTTCATTTTCTACAACTTTATTCCTTACGCATTTTTCGATTGTTCTAATATTAAGAGAGATATTTTAAATTTTGTGTTTTCTTCTTTCTTTATACCCACCTTTCTCCTTGACGTATGTCATTAATTAATAAAATTGGCCATGCAAATACTATAATCATATCAGAACGACATTTCATTTTGATTAAAATAAAATTGTGACAGCTAGAGAGTGATTTATGTATTCTCAGGAAATTCGCCAAGTTAAAGCAGCTTCTGCGTAACGAATTTTTTTTAAATCAAATGACGTCCTGTATTATAAGATGAGTGGGCAATGTGCTATTCAGCGTAATGCCATATTTCAATTACCTACATCAAATTCTGAAAAAACAGAAAAGACTATACGAGTGAACTTCCTTACAAAGCACATATAGTAAAGTAGATGTCTACATATATTGAATTTATGTCATGTTTGTATTGATATTTTATTGTGAAACATTTCTGAAATTCATTTGCATTGTCTTATCTTGTTTAAAGATTGTCGGTATTCGATTTGACAAGAGATAAAACGCAAAGGTAGACCGTTTTCAATTATTTGATTGCATGATAGTCTGGTCCATTTGATGTAAACTACTATTAGAGATTTTAAAGCATTTGAGAGCTACTACAATTACATTAACATACAGTAAAAAGCAGAATTTGGCATCAGTTGAAACATTCTAAGCAATACTTATACATTACATTACATTATATACATATATATACATATATATATATATATATATATATATATATATATACATATATATGTATATATATATATATATATATTTATATATATATATATATAAATATATATATATATATATATATATATATATATATATATATATATATATATATATATATATATATATATAAATTTATAAATAAATATATACATAGAATGCTGCTATTAAAATTTATTTCAATTTTTGTGCAAATGGACATTATAAACCATAAATTATCTCATCGTATCCTCTCTCATTACTATTTCTCTTAATCTCAAGCATTTTATTACAAAATTTATACAACAAGAGTAGAATTAACATATGGACGTGCAAAAAAAATTAATGCGGAACTTGTAATCTTAAATATTTATGGTATTAATATATATATATAGATACAGATACAGATACAGATATAGTGACAGATATTTGCTTACTAAGAGTAAAATATTTTTAGTACAAAATATCTTTTCTATTGGAAAATTTGCATTGATTCTGTTTGATATTGTCAAAATATGATTTTATTTTCAATAATTTTAATGATGGTCATTTTCGATATCTACTGTGTATGATATTTGCAGAAATTCTTACAATTATTTCGTCAGCACAAGAAGCTGCAAATTCGCAAATTAGAAAAAAAAAATTACGCAAGAACTGCGTCAGCTGCGAATTTCCTTAGAATACATAAATCACTCTCTAGTGGTCATAATTTTAGTGTGATCAAAATGAAATATAATATCTGATATGACTTTAGTATTTGCAAAAATTAAATTTATTAATAGCTAAAATAGAACGATATATAACGATTATAGTTTATAGTTACTATGGAAACGACAATCAAAATTTTTTACAATAAAATATATCTCGTGTATTCGTGTCAAACAAACACAAAATATTAAATATATCTCTTAATAATAGATAAATCGAAAAATGTATACCACTAGAGAATCCACAGACATTTAAAAAAAGTACATATGTAAATATGTATATATATATATATATATATATAAATGATAATATATATACATATATACAAATTTTAGCGATAGTGATTTTTAACATGTGATAGGTAGGATCGATGGACATTTGAAGAATTTTGTACGAAATTCCAACATTGGTGCAAAAACAATAGCTGCATTTCCTTTGGTGGAAATTCGCTAAAAAAATTAATACCATAAATATTTAAGATTACTTGTGAATTTCAACCTAAGCTCCGCATAATTTTTTTTTGCACGCCCATATGTTAGTTCTACTCTTGTTGTATTGAGATAATTTATGGTTTATAATGTCAATTTGCACAAAAATTTGTTGGAAATAAATTTTAATAGCAGCATTCTACAACGCGGCCTCTTATTCAAAGATCTAATGAGAAACTGGTGTATTTGAGTTTTTCGGGGAATTTTCAAAAATTCCTTTAAGCATACTTTTAAGATATGTATTGAGGTTACATCCTGTTTATGAAAAAATGTTCAATAGATACAGCAAAAGACTATTTCACCCAGTACAAGTAATCGAGTATTTCCATTTCAATCAAATGTCTTACCACGTCCCTCTCTAAAATGACAATTCCAGACTTCTTCAGTTTGCTAACGTCTTTAGGTTGCCCATAGTTCAATATCAAATTGAGGCCATTCACATGGTTAACTTTTGAAAAGCTCAGATGTATGAAATGCATCTGAAGCGAGTACACCCTGTGCTCGTCCCCAATTAGCCTTTAGGGCTTATTTACGGTCCGATTGAATAAAGAAAAGGTAGGCAAATATTTTTAATCTATATGCCGGAGTTTCATTAAAAAAATTATCGATTTAAAAATAGCTGAATCAAATTTTTTATAAATATGATATTGCCTAACATAAAATATAATAAAATATTTATAATATATAAATAAATTTAAAATATGCAAATTAATAAACTATAAAAAATTATATAGTTTCATATTAGGAAAAAATATAGGAATGGGATGGATGTTTATTATGATTGTTATAAATAATATTCCAAACACTATATTTTAAACCAACCAAAAAACATATAATAAAACAAAATATTCAAAATGTTTTATAACATTTAATAACACGAATATCGATTTAAATTTAAAGAAGCAGAACGTTCAAAGATCAGCCATTATTTCAAAAAATTTCGCAATATTGAAAGAAACGCAATTGTTCACGCTTCAAATAAAATAACTTTAAACGATTTTTGGTTATGATGATTACTGATCAGCTATGACCCATTGAAGTGAAGATAAATAAATAATTACACAAAAAAAATATTAATGAAAGAGAGAAAATAGTAAAATATATTTACAAATACAATTAAAATATGTAAATAATCAAAAAGCAAATAATAATATATCGACATCCTGACAGTGAAAAATTATATACATTCCACACGTATGTACTATCTGGTGACTTAGAGCTTCAGCACTGGTTTGGTAAGCCAGAGATCGTGGGTAGATGTCAAAGTAAGTGAATCGTTAGTCACCTTTGTTAGTATAACATAAATGAAACGCAACCATACTAACAATGGATGGATAGACGCCAAGTTTACAAAAATAATTAAAGAATATACATATTTAAGGTTATAAGGAAAATCCATTCGTTGAAAATCGTCGAACGTTAGATACATCATAATAAGGCATATAGACACTTCAATATAATTTTTGACTATAAATAAAATTTTTTCTGGTCTAAATAAAATTATTTTAAATTAAATTAAAAACATGCAGCACTTTATCTTCCTAAGTAACTGTTTTTTACGGTCCCCGCTTGGACTATGACAATTTTCAGTTTTTTACAAAGTTTATTTAGTTATTTGCAAATAATTGGTAAGCTTTAATGCAACATAAATACTGTTTAATTTAGGGTATAAGAGAATAGGCAATAATAATTAGGTTTCATGGTACTTGTAAACAAATTTTCCGAGTTTTCTATGACACCTTGTATATATTTTAGTTAATCAATTTATATTCTCCACATAATATATAATATTTAGGTATACTGTAGTGTGTAGTAATTATTATAAATTTCAGTCACGTCTTTCATTAAAACATAATTATGGAGGAGTTGGGTTGAATAATTAAAATAGAAAATGACTAAAAACATTATTATTTAATTATTAGTACAATATATAGATAGATATTTGCACAATATATTATCTCTTTTATATATACTTTAACTATATTTCGTCTCATAACTCTAAGTAATCAAATCAAGTGCCTTTTATCATTCTAATTTAATCAATAGTCAATAATTTTAATCAAAATCATTATTGTTCAGGTTTAGAACAAAAGTTCAATACTAAATTAATATCTAGAAAGCTGGAAATGATCCCAATCTATTTTTATTTCCTTATTAAATATAAATAATTTTTCACAGAAAATGAGGACTGCATCCCAAATATATTTTATGCGTCATATATTATTTTTTTTTCTGTTGAATATGAACTAATTACTACTTATGCCAGATTTCCGTTTAAATAGAGATATGTATTAAAGAATTAATATATGGTTTGCCTCACGGGCGTAACTATAGCTACCAAAAGGGGTGTGTCTAACAATGCACAGGGTCAGTTAGTTTTGGCGCTAAACTAGTTTTGGCCTAACACCATAAATAAGCAAAGCTCTAAACGCCAATAAAATCAATAAAATGAGACAGAAATATATCATCCCTAGTAAAGCTGCAGAAAACCGATAGTTGGATATTTGGCAAAAATTAGCGATATCCGTAGTTTTGTATACGTCCGTAGCTTGCATAGAGAAACATTAAAACCAAGAGCATATTGTTCACGTTCCTAGTTTAGAGTGAGACACGAAGAACATAATTTTTGTTGATGAGAAAAGTTTCAAACAAAAGTTACTTATTAAAAAAAAAGAACTTTTCGTTTTTTAGTTATGGCAGACAGACGGATAGACGGAAGTGGACTAACTAGGCCATTTTATGAATAAATATTCCTACCAAAATATTTTCGCGATAAATATAATATACCCTTGTACATGTGATAAATACCGGATATAATAATATCTGGAAATTCTAATGTTCTGTAGTTATTTTCAGTGGACTGTTGACAGTGGACAGTGCAAAATAACTTGTATTACATTATATATTAAAAATTCGTGCGTGCCTTATTATGACGTATCTAACGATCGACGATTTTCAACGAATGGATTTTCCTTATAGCCTTAAATATGTATATTATTTACTTGTTTTTGTAAGTTTTACCAGTTTCACACTTTGGTACACCAAATTAGCAACAAGTAACATACCCTGCGACAATATATAAGTAATTTTAATAAGAGTAAAATTAACAGGAATGAATGTCAATGAAGGAAATTTTAACAAGAGCAATTTCAAAATAATTTAAAATTTATTATATTTTAAATCTAGTATATCTAGTTAATTTTCTATTTATTTTTATTTTTGTCTGTTGATCTCGACTTTATATCTATTTCTAATTGTCAAAGAGTAAAGTACGACTAGCTTATTTATTTTGATGATGACTACATTGCAGTCGAAATACGTATTAATAATATAAAAACTGATCTAGGTAAAGCAGGCGAATTTGAAATTTTATTTCAAAAACCTAGAGTTCTCATTATCATTCGATAATATAAAGTTATCCATCCATTGTTAGTATGGTTGCGGTTCATTTATGTTATACTAACAAAGGTGACTAACGATTCACTTACTTTGACATTTACCCACGATCTCTGGCTTACCAAACTAGTGCTGAAGCAGTAAGTCACCAGATAGTACATACGTGTGGAATGTATATAATTTTTCACTATCAGGATGTCGATATATTATTATTTGCTTTTTGATTATTTACAAATTTTAATTATATTTGTAAATATATTTTATTATTTTCTCTCTTTCATTAATTTTTTTTTGATGTGCAATTATTTATTTATCTTCACTTCAATGGGTCAATGCTGATCAGTAATCATCACAACCAAAAATCATATAAACTTATTTTATTCGAAGCGTGAACATTTGCGTTTCTTTCAATATTGCGAAACTTTTTGAAATAATGGCTGATCTTTGAACGTTCTGCTTCTTTAAACACAATTTAAACACACTTATATGTTATCAATTGTTATCATACAGTTTCACTGACCTTAACGTAATTAATAAATTATATTTAATTGTTTTGACCTTTTAATCTTTAATATTAAAAATAAGAAGATAAAAACACTAAAACATTATTACTATATAAAGATTATTAAAAAAATTAAAGATTATTAAAGAGAACTCTAGGTTTTTTGAAATGAAATTTCAAATTTTGCTCCAATTCCTAGAACAATTATTTGTATTTTATAAATACGTATTTTGACTACAAGGTAGGTAGTCATCATTCGTATGAATTAGCTAATCACAACTATCTCTGGGATATGGAATCAGCGATAGTTACGATTAGCTAATTCATACTGATGATAACTACATTGTAGTCGAAATATGTATTTATAAAATACAATTAATTGTTCTAGGAATTGAGCAAAATTTGAAATTTAATTATCACTATAATTGTTTTTTTGTAAACTGGCGTCTATTTATTCATTGTCAGTGTGGTAACGTTTAGGTTATATTATACCAACGGAAGTCACTAACGTTACTTAATTTGACATTTAAGTTATATTTTTGAACATTGATAACATTATTTGACAACAAATTAGTTTAAATGCTTTAAACATTAAAAAAAATCGTTAGGTTTTCGGTGCTAGATGTGACCCACATCTAGGATGAGAATCAAACCCACAAACACTGGCATTAGAGATCAAGACTATGGCTTTGGGCAAAAAACAAACAATTATAAAATGTGTAAATAGAAAATAAACAAATTAATAATACGTTGACATCAAAGATAGTGAGAAGTCATATGCATTCCATTACCATAACAGAGGCAGATCGTTGGTCTAGAATGCCAGTGGTTGTGGGTTCGATTCACAACCTAGATATGTATAATTTTTCATATCAAGCATTGGATGTCAAAGAATATTATCACTCTATCTACATATAGTCTAAATTTCAACCTGTGGGTTCAACAATATTTTTTCACAGTTTTGAATAGAAAGTTAATTCATGGAATTATTTTAAGATTGTGGATAGGCAACGCCAAATTGTAAACCAAAAGATTTGTTTTATGTTCAAAGCATTCTACAAGCAAAGCAACTAATTTGACATATTAAAAAAATCAAATAATACTTCATTGGATATTGCTAGAAAAGTATTATCAAAAGATGGTAAGTAATTCAAGAAATATTCCTCATATTTGAAAATTGAACCTAATTTTTGGTCGTTATAGAATTGTCACCAGATGGTCAACGATTCGTATTGGTGATTGACTGAAATATAAAATATGTTGTAAAAATCATCAAAAGAAATAAGAATATCCAAAGGAAAATACCATTTTGATGAGTCCAAAAATAAGAGTTGCTTAAGCTTTTCTCTGAGCTACATTTTCTGAAATAATATTGAAACTGTAGTGTTCACCGAGGCTACGAGGTAACCTCGCCTCGCCTCGGCCCTCGGTTACGAGGAACGAGGCAAGGCGAGGCGAGGTTCAAAATTTTAATCCTCGTTACTAACCGAGGCGAGGCGAGAAATTTGCCTCGGCCGAGGCAAATTTACAAAAAGTAAATTTTTTTTAAAAATAATATAGTAACATGTATTTTTATAAGCGATATTTTACAGCAATCCTACCTAGTAGATGTCGAAAGTCATCGTCTCTAAAATTTATATACATATATATATAAGTTTTTTTTACCATATTATGTACATTCATGCAAAATAAGTCAAAATTAGTAAACATTTTCCAGTTAGGATGATAGCTAACCCAACCGAGGCGAGGCGAGGCTAGCCAACATTCTGCCTCGGCCGAGGTCGAGGCGAGGCGAGGTTGATATTTATAAAAGCGAGGCGAGGCGAGGTGATACCAAAACCTCGCCTCGCCTCGTGCCTCGTGAAACACATATTGAAAGGTAATAAAATGAACATATTCACCTCAAGGTCTTACGATAATATATGTTATTTCGAAAATTAACTATTAAATTTTAGTTCAATGCCAAGTACTTAATGAATGACAAGTTTTTGTCATAAACTTATTAATTAATAATTTTAATGCAAAACGTAAAATATATACATATAGGTTAAAATGTTAAATACGACTAGATTAGATCATCATAATTTATTTATAATTCTTTTTAACTAATCATGTGTTACAAGCCTCAAATATCATCACTAAACGGAATGTGTTTAATATGCTATGTAATTAAACTATTAACTGAAAGTAAATACATCAATTTCCTAATATGATGGCACAAAATGACTTTTTAATCTATTTTATAACAATACATATAACAACTAGCTTATACTAGCGGCTTCACTCGCGTTTTATTGTTATATATCTGGCTCCTATTTTTAAACCTCCTTGTAATTGTCCTAACATTTTGCGTAACTATTTATCGCCACTAGATTTCTATTTCAGCGAATATTTTTGAATTATATCTCTGGTAACGAGGGATATAATATAGAGAGGGATATATAGAGAGATAATTCACATTTTATTGTTGAATTAAGCATTTATATTCTGATTTAAGCAAATTTATTTTTTAAACCTACCCTTTCTAAGCGACGGACTCATGGAAAACTTTTATGCTGTTTAGTCCCGACTTTGTAACGCTTAAAAATATTTATCCTTGACATAAATATTTGGAAAGGGTGTTCATAAAATGGCCTACTTCGGCCATTTCCGCATGCCCGTCTGTCTGTGGAGACGATAACTCAAGAATTAAAATAGATAACGAGCTGAAATTTTTTATTGGTATTCTAAAGCAAAAAACTAAGGTCTAGTTCAGTAATGGACATAATCAGAACGTGTTTCCCCCCGCCAGAGGGGAAAAGTTACCTCATTGAAACCGTAAGAGATAGAAAAAAAATTATTCTTTCTGTTAAAATAAACAACTTTTGTTTAAAAATTTTTCTCATAAACCCAATTGTTTTCTCATAATTTGTGATTAAATGTTTCTCGGAAAGTGAATTGTTATCATTTCGAATTCTAAGAATTGTTAACAATTCAATTATTGATATACAACTCAGTAGATACTTGGTATTGAAACAATTAACTCAGTTAGTTGTTACATTACTTGTTTTAAATGACTGTAATATTGTCATCTTAAAAAAGCTTTCATGTTTCCCGTAAATAGTGAAATAACATCAAAATTAATATTTAGATTTTTGACATTCATTGTATGAAGTGTCAAAATCTTTTACTTTCAAAATGTTTAAAAACAAATAGATACAATTAAAAGGAATATCTGCCCAATTATGATCAAATTTTTCCTTATAAGATTGTATAATTTCTTTTTAGAAATTCCTTCATAGAATTTTTTTTAAAGATTTCAATTATGAATAAAAATTGTCTATTGCTGGCCAATTCACGGCAATACCTGATTCATTATGATAAATTTCTGGTATTAATCCGAAAAAAAATTTCGGTGTAAAGAGTTCTATTTTTTGTGCAATTCAAGATCAGTAGCGATCAAAAGCGATCAGTAGCGTAAGCAAAAAAAAAAGAAAAGGAGGTGAGTGTTTGACAAGAGATTTGATCAACAATATCAAAATATTTTTCATTGACATATTTCTGAAAGTGGAACGATGTTTTCCTACGTTATGCATGAGTCAAAAAATTCAAATGTATGAAATAAAAAAGGATTATGTTCAAATTACGTTTTAAATCAGTTTATAGATTAAGAACACAAATATATTGTAACACTTATGTTTTTCTTTCAGAAAGAAAAAGACACAAACTGTGAACAATTTGTGGGTTTCAGGAAATACATTAAATGATGAATTACATTTATCCGGTACCATTGAATAAAATTTTCTTGTAAATTGTTTCTTATATGTATTTTATTCATTTTTCAAGGTCATTTTTAGTTCTCATAATAATCATTTAATTAAAAATATTTTCTAATTTAATATTGATTTACATTTCAGAAAAATTAAATATTTTATTCCTCGATAACTATTCACGGATTTCGGATAAGTGGTTCACGTCTATTTCAGGAAAAGTATTTTATCGTGTGAATTAAAAGATATTGCAGAAATTTTTACACAGCAAAACGTTTATCAAATAAGTTTTTTCATTCAATTTGATAATTGAACACATAAATTGTTTGTAGTTTACATAAATAAGTATTGTTTGTTGTTTACATAGTGTACATAATTTTCATAACTTGTTTGTAGTTTTAATCTCTCTTGACCCTATATTTTTAGTTTAATGTAAATTTTATAAATTGATTTAAAATAATTCGTTAAGAAGCTGCGTAAACTTAGCCTTTCCTTAGAATACATAAATCATTCCTTAACGGTCACAATTATAGCCTGATTAAAATGATATGTCGTATCTGATATGATTTTGGTATTTGCGTGGCCGATTTTATGAATAAGTGGCTTAGGTAAAGGGGAAAGGGGGCATTGAGAAACAAGAAAATATTAAATATCTCTCATAATATTAGAAAAATCGAAAAAAGTATAAGTAAAGTTGTACGAAATTATGGTTGGCACAAATTATTTTTTCATTGTCTTATCGTTTTTTCTCAAACTCTCTGTCAATAGATATTTAGGATTTTAACTTTCAATCTTAAATTGTTAATAATTTTGTAAATAATAGTGTAACATAAAAAATGATTGGAAACAAAATTATAGTAAAACTAAATTTCGAAAACTTTATTTCTTATGTATATTTAAATTTTTCCAATATTGAGGGAGATATACTAAATTTGTGTTTCCCCCTTCCTCTAAACTCCCATTTCCTTGTTGATTTTTCCAATTAACTTTAAATACCAAAAGCACCTCAGATATCAAATTTTGTTCAAATCGGATTAAAACTGTGACCCCTATAGTGGGTTCGCCATCTACTTGGTATTACCGATGGACATTTGAAGAAATTTTTGCGATTTTGACATCGATACAAGACCATTAGCTTATTTTCTTTAGGAGGAAATTCGCCAAAAATTCAGCTTAACTTCGGCCAATAATCACTTTTACGAATAATTCTATCCAACAAAATATTCGACTCTCATAAATTCATTTTTTTGGTGATCACCAAATAGTTTGCATTAATCGAATGTGCCAACTTTCTGTACTATGCTGAATTACAAAAAAAGGGCTAATAAATTTTCAACAAACGATTTTATCAGTTTAACTATTTTGTTTTAGAACTCTCTTAATTTTATTCAAGTTATATTTTAACCTATTTACAGTAAAGAAAACTTTTCATACATTGGCATTCCTTAAAACTGATGTGCACAATAAAATAACATAATATGTAATTCGAAGAAAAACGTGTCTTCAAAAAAGAAAAACAAACTGGTAGACGGTACAAACAAAAAGGTAAAATTAGTTCGTGATAACATTTCATGATGAATATCCTTCATAGAATTTGTTTTATGTCTTTTTAATTTAATTGAAGTATATGAAAAGATATTTCTTAGAAATTTTTTAGATACCTACCTACAATTTATTTGTCCACTTTAATCATTTTTCTCAAGGATCACATCTAAGAAAAAATATTTGAAATATTTATAAATCGCACAAAAGAGATAATAAATAATATTAGGATAAATAAATTTTCATTTTAGCGAGTTTCCGAAGCAAATGCAGCTATTGTTATTATTTCGATGATAAAATTAAAGAAGTAGTAGATGAAGTAGATGTTAAAAATGACCATCATTTTTGTGTCTGTGGACTATCTAGCAGTCACAGTTTTAAAAATTTTCAGAGGAAAAAGGCTAATTTAGCCTTTATAGTCAGTATATACTGGGTATTCAAACAATTAACAAGTTAGTTGTTGTATTACTTGTTATATATTCATTTTTCTACTAATTACGCAGGAGCTGCTTCAACTTAGCGAATTTCCTTGGAATACATAAATCACTCTCTGCGGTCATTATTTTAATGTGATCAAAATTAAATATATCTGATATGGTTTTAGTATTTGAAAGACCAATTTTATTACTCAATTGCATTGGTCAAGGGGAGAGGGGGGCATAGAGAAAGAAGAAAACACAAAATGAAAAAATGTATAAGAAGTAAAGTTGTAGAAAATTGTGTTTGCTACATACATGTATACAAATTTTATTGATAGTGATTTTAAACATCTAGTAGGTAGGATCGATTGACATTTGAAAAAAGTTTTACGAAATTCCAACATTGGTACAAAAACAATAGCTGCATTTCCTTTAGAGGAAATGCGCTAAAAGTACGCTAATTTATATTTAACCATCAAAAGTTTATCCAAACAATATTTCTGACAACAACTGACATACTCCAATTAATATAGCTTTCTTTTAATTGAAGATGTCCTTCTGTTTTTCATTTTAAAGAATACCCATCATCAAAATGTATCAGATATCATTAATTAGAATCACCTACATTTATTTGTGTACAAAAATATTTGTAATTTATTATTTTAAAAATAATACTCTTGTTTATTATTTCATTCATTTGTTTGTCCTCCATTTGTTATCGTTTTTACCGAGTGCCAATTTTTTTCAGAAGTACAACTTGGTAGCTTTGTATTTTAAAAGTAAATAGGATGATTCGGTTATACGTTTCTAAAAGGTATAATCCTCTACAACAGAATTAAAATTGATCCTGATAAAAGTAATAAATACAAGCTTAAAAAGACAAGTGTTCAATGAAAAGATGAAATGTAATTATAAAATGACTAGGGCATAGATATTCCAGGCCGATCAAATAATGGAGGTACTAGCTGAAGGTAGGTCAAAATTAGTCAAGTAAGGCTACCACGTTCTTCCTCTTGAGGGATTCATTGTTACCTATTTGAGATTCATAGGTTTCTTTTGAGGATTTTGCGTCCCAAACAGCATTTCCATAAGAAAATAAATATAGTTACTTCGGAACTAAACTTAATATACCCTTACATACCTATACCATATATAAAAAGTGAAAAAAATAATATCTCTACTAGAAGTCGAACCATAGGCCTCCGTGTAACTGTGATGACGTGTTTACCATTGCTCTTTATTTATTTAGTGATTACATTACACTTCTTATTCACATAGATGTTGTTGATTTGGATCGAATGCCCTCATACTGTTATTTACAAATTAAAAATAGTTTATTTTTATTTTAAACTTGCTATATCTTAGAACAATTCGAATCTCGTACGATTATTAAAATTATTAAATAAAACAAATATTTGAGATTTTCGAAATAATCATTATTTTGACTATAGTTCCGGAAACACAGTTTCTTCTTCAGGAAAATATAATAATGACCTTTATTGCGATAACCTTACGGTTATTAAGTATTAATCAAGTTATGTTATAAATTAAAAATGTTAAAAAGATAATGTAGTTGCTAGGACTCGAATCTCGTCCATCTAACCTGCACGAAGGTATAAACCATGACAATATAGTTATTTGTATTTAAAAAAATCATGTTATACTTATCACGCTTTAAAAAAACTGTATATTCATCAGTGTATATGAAATATGAAGAACAACTTATACGGAAATAGAATGAGTATTTCCACATCTCATACCAATAGAATATAGAAGGTAGATATTATTAAAGAGGGTCGGTAGGTAGACATTATGATGAAGGTTTTGTTTGTACAATGCCAGTGATGGTTCAAACCATGATGATTATTCTGAGAAGAATGAGTATTTTGTGTTATGTGTGATGATTGATTACCCGTTCTGACCTGTCTAACACCATATAATCATGAAACCTGCACCAGATTTATAAACGATTCAACACACAGAGTGTTACATAAATTACGGTTGGAATGATGTCATACAATTATGGCAGATACGACTTACGACTCAATTTCGTCAGCTATGTGAATTTTGTGTTATAAATATTTCAATTTTTATAATAACCAGTGAAAATAACAACATACTGAACTAATTGTTTAAAAATCCGTAATTTAAATTTTTGTTCCATCTCTTACGGTTTCAGATGGACAGTTTTACCCATTTTGCCCAAACATGGTCCAATTTTGCCCATTCACGAACTTCACCTTACTTTTTAGTTCTAGAACACACATACGAAATTTCAGCTCGCTTTCCCTTATTATTTTGGAGTTATCGTGTTCACGTACAGACGGACAGATGGACCTAGACATAAATGCTTGGCACCTATGCACCTGTACCAAATCTCTACTAGTAATACACAGCTCTTGACATTTTCCGATTATAAGAAAATTTCAATAGCCTGAATAGCTTGACCCTACTCTTTAATTTCAGCACGCTATCTCTTTTCATTTTTGAGTTAACGTGTTTACAGACGGATGGACGGATATGCGGAAATGAATGAATTAGGTCATTTTTTGAACATCTATAACAACATTATTTCTCTGTGATCAATATTACTATACGTTACAAAGTCGGGACTAAACTTAATATACCCTGGTATATATCATATATACCGGGGTATAAAAATAAAACAAATGTTGAAGGTGGATTTGTCTTTATTAAAGTTACAAATATTATGTTGGAAATATTAAGATCCATTAATTCCCATAAAACATTTAAAAATTTCATTTAGGTATTTCCAAAGTATTATAAGGTTGTCAAGAACTTCACGAAATTCACAATATTAGTCAAATAAATCCTCAGAAATCAGCTGATTTTTTTTGAGAATATCAGAAAATCGTTATGTAAGTTGGAGAAATTTAACATGCATCTTCATTAACATTGTGAAATAAAATCACCGGGCTGTTTTTACTTCGAACTCTCTCATTATAGTCACAGTTATTCCGAAATTCGACACATACTTTCCTCAATTCCTTAGTAATATTTTTTCTTTAAACTTTGGCGGAATAACCATCGAGTTGTTAAGTTTTTTGATAAAATATGCGTAAAAAAGAGAAGTTATTTGTTATGGTTCAGTTGGCATCATAGAGTACCGGCGCGCTGTTTGAAAGTCGTTTGAGCTTATATACTAGTATATGTATGATGACTAGTATATGTATGATATGTTATGTGACGAATGGGAACACTGGCGACAACGGACAGCTGGTTTCAACAACGCGCAGGAGTACCAACATATTTTTTTTACACATATATATTTTTATATAGTTCTTTTCGCGCGGGTAACCGAACAGCTAATATAGTTTGGAAATACCTTAATTCAACCAACATGTTATTAATTAATTCAATAATAGATATAAATTAATTCAATAAATAAGTATAAAGGAACTACCAATTTCATCCGAATTTCCATCCAATAAGCTGGTTTCAAACATATTGTGTAGTAACTTATTTTGTTCTATCAGAATTCATGCTTCCCGTGCCGCTGAAACTATAGAGTCGAAGATTGGAATTTCAAGGTCTACCGACGGTTGTTTACGTGAAATACATAATAAAGGGTATTATCAATTTCAATTTTTTTCCGTTACTCAATATTGTTTGGCTGGAATCAGGTAATAAGCGAAATTGATCTATGACTGCCTTTGATTATCTTGCTTGTATTTATACAAAACATAAATGATTTTCTTAATGTAGTTTCAGCACTGAGTGATATAATTAGGGAAGAAACCGGTTTGCTTTTATGATAGAACAAATACATATACACACGTACACAACACATAGACATATTCACTATTCATATATACAAATTAATGTAACTTTGAAATAAAAAATAATTATTACCTTTATATTTTGAAAACAAAACGGTAAAACGCATTTTTTTTCTAATTTATTTAATAAATATTTCTTTTTACTATTCTAGTTTTTTTTTTTTAATTCTGTCGAGTATTTTTTTAATACAACAGAATTATATTTCAAATTTTGCCCCTATTCCTAGAACATTTGTTTGTATTTTATAAATACGTATTTCGACTACAATGTAGTCATCATCAGTATGAATTATCTAATCGTAACTATCTCTGGGATATGGATTCAGAGATATGTTGCTCGTTGCTAATTTGGTGTGTGTCTCACCAAATTAGCCAACATATCTCTGAATCCATATCCCAGAGATAGTTACGATTAGCAAATTCATACTGATGATGACTACATTGTAGTCGAAATACGTATTTATAAAATACAAACAAATGTTCTGGGAATAGGGGCAAAATTTGAAATATAATTTCAAAAAACCTAGAGTTCTCTTTGATTATTTTAATAATCTTTAACAACAGATAATAGTTGGGCGGGCATGTAGTTTTACATGTTTCTAATGAGATAGAGTGAGAGAGAATGATGCTATTAATTATCTCGCGTTCTAAACGATCAAAATCTCTGAAACTTCGGGACTTATTAGAAAACGTTATTTTTAGCATGTGAAACATAAATGAGCAAAATCTGTCGAAAAGTGGTTTCATGTTGGATCATCCTCAAATCATAATAGGTATTAAGTGTCAAATTGCTGTCTGTGAATATCAAATTTAGTAGTTTAATTACCCACTTCTAATTTTCGATTCGATGAAAGTTTTCAAATACATATATTGAATTCTGATGACAGGTGAATAATTTGGTATCATCTAAAACTAAATGAACTCTTCATGGAATTCGAAAATAATCCTTGAATTAAATATTTGGCTAGTAGAAATTGGGAGAGTGGTGGAAGCGTTGGAAAATTAAATTGAAATTTAATTTGATGCTTAAAAATTAAATCATTCAATGTTAATAATACAAACCACCAATTTATTAATTAAATTAAATACTTATATGAAAAAATTAACTCGTCAACCAGGAATCGAACCTCGGGCCTCTGGATAACTAGTCCAGTGTGCTTCCTCTACACCAAAGACGATTGTGATGTGACAGCCAACTTTTTCATATTATTCTAATTTTTTATTTTTATTAGATAGTATTTACTTCTTTCTGAAGTAAGATTAATATTTGTTTGTTTGTGTATACTTTCGTGTCCACATAACGTTGTTTGTCCAAATTCTTTTCGAATACGTATGACAAACTGTAGAAGACTATAGCGTATACTCCGACAAATTTCATTGTCATTGAATTTATTAATTAAATTAAATACTTATATATATATATATATATATATAAGTATTTAATATATATATATATATATATATATATATATATATATAAGTATATATATATATATATATATATATATATATACTGATGATGACTATTGTAGTCGAAATACGTATTTATAAAAAACAAAAATTTTGATCTATGAAATTGGGGCAAAAGTCGAATTTTGTTTCGAAAAATCCTAGTTCTCTTTAATATTATTTATACAGGGTGTGTTGGGGTATCTTTTAGTGGTCGTGCAGCTTCTGAACGACTTTACCGATTGAGGTCATATTTACTCAATTTATTTATCTTGTCGAGACGATAATTCATTGCTAATATCCGAATGGCGCTGTTTGAAGTTATTAACAAATTCTATAATTTGGTGGAGGTTCTGGGAAGCAAAATAACATTTAATTCTGAGAGCGGAAGCGCCGAGAAACATTAAAATAGCCTCTACGGGTAACGCCGAGGAATTCAGCTAGTATATTACAAGTTTATTACAGTAATTTTAATATAAAAATTATATTAATAAAAGAAAAATTAATAGTATTAAAAAATTTTCAGAAACAAGTTTTTATTCAATGAACTAAAAAATATATAATACAATTTTTCCCCGAATCACCAATATGTAACTAAAAGCAAAATCTCGGGATGTTTAAATGTTCACCAAAGCTTTAAGAGCAAGCTTTTCCGAAAAAAATATTTTTTCTGCTTTTAAATTAATTATACATTGTATTGTCAAGTATATACATGTGAAATTTTTCAAAGCCTCAATTAGAACTAGTCGAAATATTGATTTTACAATATTTGATATTAACATAAGTTCATACTAACAATGTTAGTTAAATAAAAGCTTGTCAACAACGTGGTCTTTTAAAATTGTTAGCAATATGTAGACATTTTTCTAATTTATCCGAGCTACATATTTTATTGTGAAAATACAGCACCATTTTATGCACATTTTACTACTTTTTTAATATTTGTGATTGTCAGCAGACATTAAGATAAATTTTATATATTCGTGCACTGTAAAAAAGAAGTAAGATTTTCTTCTCATAATAATGTACTCGATTTTAAGAAAATATTCGAAACAAGTAAGAAAATATGACAGAAAATAGAATGGTATTTGCCTTCTTCTAGGAAATTATTACTACATGTGAAGAGGTAGGTAGATAGTAAAGGCTGCCCTGGACGGGCTACACTTCGACCATAAGATCCATTACTACATGTTAATATTGTACAATATTCCCATCGTGTAACTTCTGAATGACTTGAGCGATTGAGATAATATTCACAAAATATATTTGTTTTTTCTTGTAGACAATTGTTATTAACAAATTCAATATTTATGAACCAAAATAACTCATATTCACAATATATGTTGGTTTCGTGCCAAAAAAGAAAATCCACGTGCAACGCCAAGAAATTCAACTAATTTATATATAAAAATGTGATTAAGTCATTTTCTTTAAATCTCAAATGGGTTTGCATCGATGCATCGCTTTACTATCAAGAGTTATTTCTTTTTCACTCTGTATATGAAGGAAATCGATATAACAAAGAAGAAAAAAAAAGAAACTTCAACATTTATTATATTATAAAATGTTGAAAAAGTGATGGAGCGAATAAATTATTATTATTGGTTGTATTCGTTGCCTTATCATGTTGATCACTAATAATCAATGCGGTTGCTTCTGATTCTTTTTTCTTCTTTAAACCTTTTGTTTGTTTTGTTAAATTGTAAGGTTTTTTATTGTCTATTTTCTTATAATAAAGTTGTTAATTTCTATATAGAACAAAACAGCATACTAACATTAATTTAATGATTTTTCTCAGATTTTTTTTTCGTATGTCATCAATTTTTTAGTTTATTTTTTCTTTTCTTTCTGAATTTGTTGTATTACGTTTGGTGAGTTCCATTTTTCCATCTACAGCTTTTCAGAAATATAATAATGATAATTACATTAAAGAAATGTTTGAAGAAATGTACAATACATAATAAATTGTTTAGGTCACGTGTCTTTTTGTTGTTGTTAAAAACACTTCTTTCTTATTAGAGTGAAGAGCTTTCCACAAATTTTATTCTTAGCATTCTCTTTTGTTTTTTGTTCAAGCATGGCATTTTAATTTTCGTTTTTTTACTTTCGTTTTTTTGTATAATCTTTCTCTGTATATTTGCTGTTTTTTGGTTTTGTAAATGCAAAAGAAAATTTAAAGAAATTTAAAGAAAAAGAAGAAACAATAGGATGCAATGGGTTCATCTAATGCTTGTGAAAACAGATGATTTGAGGAGTTGGGAAAATGAAGATACATTTTTTACTATTTTTGTAAAAATTTTACAAGTTTCAATGACCTTATCACACTTGGGCAAAGTGCACACTGGTGTTCGAACGTACCCGTGTCGGGTAGATGTGAAGCGCTCCACTTGTTTAAACCTCCACTACACTGGCTAAACTCAAACGAAACGATCTTTGTCCACGGCGCCAGGAGTTGTCCAGCCCGCTATCGGCTATCCGACTGCCGTCTATTGGTTAAACGACAAAGACGCGATGTCGGCCTAATGTGACACATCTCAATCTACATCTCATCTCATATCATCTACAACAGGATCAACAGAATAGAAACCATATAAGAGGAAATTAACAAGAATGGAACAAGTTTCATTTCCGCAACTAAGAATTATCTGTGTCAGCTAGCATTTTACTCGACATATGAATTCCTCAAGATGAAATCAAATAATAAATAATATTTAATTCAATAACACTACATTAAAAAAATAAATAAATTATTAATGTGATAAATTTGAATGAATGTGTATGTGTGTATATGTGGATGTACATATGGATTATTTGTATATATGTGCTTATTTATTTTTGACAATCCAAACCAAATATTAACTCTTTTTTGGAGCTGAAAAAAATTTTATTAAACACGAAAATCAAATATGATGCTTAGTACCTCTTATTTAGAGCTATTTAATGTATACATGGCTGATTATATGATTTACATATTAACCTTCAGTTCAAAATTGTAAGATGAATACCGAACGATTGTTCATTGAAATTACAAAAAACGAATAACATGTTATATACAATTGTAATTATTGAGAAAAAGAATAAATTATTATTATTATTCAATACCTTGAAAACCCGCTATTATGTCTGAGAAAAAAATATCTGAGGATTAAATCATTGTTTTCAACATTTTTTGACATCAAATGCTTGATATGAAAAATCATACACATCTAGGGATGGGGATCGAACCCACGACCGCTGGCATTGTAGACCAATGCTCTACCATCTGAGCTACCTTAGATGTTATGGTAGTACTATGCATATGATCTTTCACTATCATTTTTGATGCCATTGTATTATTAATTTTGTTTATTTACTATTAACATATTTTCAAATTGATTTTTGTAAACTAGCGTCTATTTATTTCTATTGTTAGTATGGTTGCCTTTCGGTTATATTATACGAACGGAAACGACTAGCGTTTACTTACTTTGACATTTAAGTAATATGTCTGAACATTGATAACATTTTTTGACATCAAATGCTTGATATGAAAAATCATACACATCTAGGGATGGGGATCGAATCCACGACCACTGGCATTCTAGACCAATGCTCTACTATCTGAGCTACCTTAGATGTTATGGTAGTACTATGCATATGATCTTTCACTATCATTTTTGATGCCATTGTATTATTAATTTTGTTTATTTACTACTAACATATTTTCAAATTGATTTTTGTAAACTAGCGTCTATTTATTTCCATTTTTAGTATGGTTGCCTTTCGGTTATATTATACCAACGGAAGCGACTAGCGTTTACTTACTTTGACATTTAAGTAATATATCTGAACATTGATAAAATTTTTTGACATCAAATGCTTGATAATAAAATTCGTTAATTCATTCGATAATTCGTTTACTTGAATATACTTATTCGAGTATATTCAAGAATATACTTATTCAAATAAACAAATTCTTGAATAAAAATAAGAACTTCTTTCTCAAAGTATCATATTTTGAAGGAAACATATTTATTTGGTTCAAAAAATTCCTTCTATCAGTGTAAGAAGGAACATTCCTGCCCAATAAGTATATGCAGTTTTAAAATATTTTAAAATAGTGTTGCAATGTCTAATCATGAAAGTTTCTAAAATTAATGCATATGGCATTGAATAATGTAAATATTTTCTAAACTCAGACACATATTTTGATAAAATTTGATGCAGAAACATATAAATCATTCAAGAGGGAAGTAATATACAATATTCATATGTAGTATCAATTTCATAGAGGAAGGTATGAATACCATTCTATTTTCTGTCATATTTTCTTACTAGCTTCGAATATTTTCTTATAATCTAGTACATTATTATGAGAAGACAATCTTACTTTTGTTTTATACTACACGAATATATAAAATTTATCTGACTGTCTGCAGACAATCACAAATATTAAAAGTAGTAAAATGTGTATAAAATGGTGCTTTGTTTTCACAATAAAATATTTAGCTTAGATAAATTAAAAAAATTTCGACATATTGCTAACAATCTTAAAAGATCATGTTGTTTACAAGCTTTTATTTAACTAATATTGTTAATATGAACCTATGTTAATGTCAAATATTGTATTCAATATTTCGACTAGTTCTATTTGAGGTACTGCTTTGAAAAACTTAAATGTAAGTGACCATATAATATAAATTTAATTAAAATTTTCCGGAAAAGCTTACTCTTAAACTTTGGTGAACATATTAAACTCCTCGAGCTTTTGTTTTTAGATACATATTTGAGATTCGGGGAGAAATTTTTAGTTCAATGAATAAAAACTTGTTTTTGAAAACATTTGTTAACGCTATTATTTTTTATTTTATTAATATCAATGAATAAAAACCTTTTTTGAAAAAATTTGGTAACGCTATTATTTTTTCTTTTATAAATATTATTTTATTAAAATATTGTATCAAACTTGTAATATACTAACTCTCAGAATTAAAATGTTATTTTGCTTCCCAGAACCTCCACCAAATTATAGCATTTGTAAATAACTGAACGATATATATATATATATATATATATATATATATATATATATATATATATATATATATATATATATATATATATATATATATAAATTTAATCCAGCCATTGAAACAATATGAAAATCAATAGGTTTCTATTCTGAGAGATAACGCATCTATCAAAATCGAGTAATCAAGGTCCAAGAGGATTACAACCTATAGCGTGTTCCCATACATACGTACATATTGATGAACAGAGATTCATTCCATGAGAGAACAATTTGTTTCATTTTTATTAAATGGCATCATCTTTGACAGGAATGATTTCTTATATTTCCTCTTTGCACAACTAAATTTTTAAAGTTAGTTCTATTGGCAAAACTTGAAGTGGATTGGTTGATAATAAATTTAACAAACGGGCTTGTGCTATAGAGAGTTTTTCTTTTATTAAATTTGAGAAAAAAAACGGAAATAAACTTAACAAATAGAATCTATATTATCTATATTGTTGTAATATCTGATTTCATATTTGTGTCATATAAGAAAATCTAAAAATATGATCTCAAAATAACACAAAAATACAATTCACTATCGTATCCTATACTTTAATGCTAAACTTACCTGAACATAAAGCGAATTAAAATTATTATTCATTTTCCCAAGTATTATATAATTATTTTTACAATTATTTTACATACAATTAATATAGCAAACATCTATCTAACAGAAAACAGTGAGTAAGTCGAAGTACGTTTATGATGAAATTTCATATCTTTTTAGATAAATTACACTCAACTCATTTATCATATTCACAACAGACACCATCATATTATATACACCGTGCGCGGTAATGTCGTCTAACAATAAATTGTTTTAATTCTACCACAAACAATAAACAGTAGTCACTAATTTAGAGTTTCCATTGATTTTAAAACATATGGAATAACAAATTTTCTGTTTTATTTTCGTATATTTATAAAAATTTTTTAATTATCTTTAAAAGGTAAGCTTTTGTTAAAATTTTAAACGAAATTCTGTTTAGATCAAACGAATTTAATTAAATGAAACATATTCATTGTAAGACAGTATCCAATTTTACAAAAAATGAAGATTTTTATTACTCGATAATGAGGGGTGGAACGTTAGCTTCAGTTCTATCTAAACTACAGTGGTCATATTCAAATGTGTTTATTCCTACCCATAAAATCTCTATTTCTATGAAAGGATTCTTGAAGTCCACTTTGAATAAGTCATAAAGACACCTTGTATAGCCTATAAAACAGACCCGCACAATAACTGGTGAATAAGAAAATCGTAGCTCGAATGTATCTAGTAATATTAGTAGTAGTGGAGAGGAGGCCAAAGCCTGGTAAGTAGCTCTTCCTAGGCGTTACCTACCAACCCCTAAGGAACACATCCCCGCAAATAAGTCTATCCTCTACCACATCTGGTTTGTTCCCACTAGTCCTGTATTGTAGTCGAACCTACCCGTTCTCTTTACAAATAACTGGACATAACTCCACTTTTGTTGTTTTACCTTAGATTCCCCCCATTACGGTTGAAATGAACATTAGGTAACTTATACCGACTGTATAAGAACATTTTGGCAAAAGGTGCAAGGGCGAATTATTCGTTCCGTTACATCGGGGCAGATCACATTGTCCCCCAACGTCCTAAAGGATAGATGCCTTGTGAACCTGCAGTGACCGGGAATTGTACCCACTGGAATGTATGGTTCATAGTGTTTGTTGATGATATTGAATATTGACGTTTCATCAACTAAATAAAATCACATTTGACAAATTATATTTGACAATCGTGTATAATATTTACTATGCGATTTTATTTTATTTTTAAATTCTGTCACAAACATCAAAGACACAAACATAGACAAGACATATATATATATATATATATATATATATATATATATATATATATATATATATATATATAAAAGGCAAAGTAAAAATTTGGAAAGAGCACATCAAAATCTATAAAATCACCAATTTTCAAAACTCCCGGAAAAGTTTCCAGGTAAAACTACCAAACGGCTGAATTATTTTAACATAGCTCACTCGTCACAGTCAAAGCAAAAAGTATAAAATAACATAAATAATATTAAAGACAACTCTAGGATTTTTCGAAATAAATTTAGATTTTTGCCCCAATTTCCTAGATCAAAATTTTTTGTATTTTATAAATACGTATTTCGATGGTCTGCAGACCGTCACCAAATTAGCAACAAGTAACATCTGCTCGGAGAATAATTTCAATTAGCTAATTCATACTGATGATGACTACTTTGTAGTCGAAATACGTATTTATAAAATACAAAAAATTTTGAACTAGGAAATTGGGCAAAAATCGAAATTTATTATAAAATAACAGTTTGGCAAACATATTTTTTACAGCTGCATTTATCTTATTATTCAAATAATAATAGATTCAATTGCACAAATCTAGTTTAACATATATAGAGTTTCAACATTTATTTAATAATGGAGTATACATGCACCGCTTACCTGTTCAATTCACAACCAACCAAAATTTATGACGTGAATACGCCTTTAATTTTGTTTCCATAGTGGGAGGCAATTCAGGAAACTGACGATAACAAAATCGGGGGTTAAAGTTTGCTATTGCAGCTACATATCCATCATCTATATCCAAAATTTAATTACATCACTCGATAGCTAAAGGATCAAATAATTCGTTTCATTGAGTGAGTACTGTGACACATCGCGTCACAGTTGCGGTCGTTTTGCTGTGTCACATAATTTCCGTTTAGTATAACTTTTGACTCGGAGAAGTAGGACGTTCGTTTCAATCGTCAGTTCTTGTCAAGATCTATCGATTGCGTATATACAACGTTAGTGTGAAAAAGTTATAGCGAATATATATGGTCTTAAAGTAGAAAATTAAAATAAATAATGCAATGTCGGCCTATAGATGTCGAAAAGCCAAATCAAAATATAGAGATCGTATACGATTGGAAAGGGCTTCTCAAGAGCAATCCAGTGATATGCCGTTACGTTACCCGTTAACCGTTACGTACACGTATTCACGAAAAACACACGGTCGAGTCCACAACATACCTCCATCCCTGTTTTTAACTAATTAAAGGGTACGGAGCTTAATGTCATATTTTATTTTCTTTAAATTTTAAAGAAAAATTCATTTTTACCTCAACGCAATAGTGGAACGGTACAAGTGTTTTGAGCAGAGTTTCAATAGAAATTTTTACATTCACTTCTGGTCAAACTTTTTGAAGACTGGATATTATACGGATCGTAAGATATTGAGCCGTAGATACCCAGAAAACTGCCCCTTTTTACCTCATACGAAGGTTCTTACTTAAGACTAACTAATTCTTAAATTTTGGTGTGTAAGATGATAAAATGATGATAATTGAATCATTAAATAAAATGAAGACAAATTTAAAGATATATAAAATCTTTATTTAAAATGTGAAATGAATGTCAGAATATGACATTTTATTGAAATTTCTAAAACCGTTTGCGGAATTTGTAAAACCAGTTAAAAAATCAACAGTACAATTATCTAACATAATATATAGCCCTAAGTGACACTCACTGATCTACACAAATTCTAAACCACTTCTAGACATGCTAGAAAGATGCGGTTTTTTTCATTCGGCGCGAATTAAGGTTTCATCGCTACACCTAAAATGGATCCACGGGAGTTAGTGGGTGGAATAGTGGACAAGGGGATAATTTGGGAGAGTTTTGGGGAAGGAGGAACTTTTTTGGGAGGGGGGGGATTTTTTTAATTTTTTTTTACAATTCATGAAATGTTATTTCGTTTTTACGCTGATCCAAGGCCAACTGCCACCTCGAGGACCCCCGTGCGAGCACAGCGAGTAATATTATAGTGTATTGTATGACAAATAATTCCCAATATTCAAAAATCTTATTTGATCTTATATAAAAATCTTATATAATCTTATCATCAAAGGTTCCGAAAATTGCAATCTTAAACATGATTTGGAATCGAAAGCTTGATTACACGGTAATATACCCCAATTTAAAAACAAAACATATTGCACTGCTTCACGTTCTAGTACGTTGGTATCGGTGTAGTAAACGGTATTCAAAGTCTTATCCAGAACCAAGCCGAGTGGCCTAGTTGCCAAATCGTTCTGCTCGGAACTGGGGGGTTGGTTGAAAAAAATTGTTCTGCTGTTTTCCTTTCACAAACTTTAGATGAATATCAGTATAGTTCCTATCAAAGTCGGCTGCAGTTGCAGTTGCAAGCTACCAATTTCTAGTGTACAAAAAATGTATTGTCCTTTAAGGGTATAATGGGTTCTTAAGGGGTATTTCGAACGCTAATTGTTTTTATTCAAAGTTGGTACGGATGCAGGTTATATCATATCCGTTATTAATATTGTTTACAATTTGAACTCAAACTTCCTTTTCTTTTAAATCTTTTTGACGGAACCCGCCATTTTGAATACAATTTTTAAAGAATTTACAATAAAATATAAATTTAATTCTCATTTGGTACCATATTGGTAATGTGTACCAAGTTTCATACTTCAAAATAAATAATTTTTAACATATATATATTAAACTATCTAATACATTATATCTATATACATTAGCTCAGGTGCAACATTCGAGTAACTTATTAATGGTTATTTAAACGAATACAAAAGATAAAGAAGCTTTTGTTGGTAAAGCTATTCAGTGCAGTGCAATATGTTTTGTTTTTAAATTGGGGTATATTACCGTGTAATCAAGCTTTCGATTCCAAATCATGTTTAAGATTGCAATTTTCGGAACCTTTGATGATAAGATTATATAAGATTTTTATATAAGATCAAATAAGATTTTTGAATATTGGGAATTATTTGTCATACAATACACTATAATATTACTCGCTGTGCTCGCACGGGGGTCCTCGAGGTGGCAGTTGGCCTTGGATCAGCGTAAAAACGAAATAACATTTCATGAATTGTAAAAAAAAATTAAAAAAATCCCCCCCCTCCCAAAAAAGTTCCTCCTTCCCCAAAACTCTCCCAAATTATCCCCTTGTCCACTATTCCACCCACTAACTCCCGTGGATCCATTTTAGGTGTAGCGATGAAACCTTAATTCGCGCCGAATGAAAAAAACCGCATCTTTCTAGCATGTCTAGAAGTGGTTTAGAATTTGTGTAGATCAGTGAGTGTCACTTAGGGCTATATATTATGTTAGATAATTGTACTGTTGATTTTTTAACTGGTTTTACAAATTCCGCAAACGGTTTTAGAAATTTCAATAAAATGTCATATTCTGACATTCATTTCACATTTTAAATAAAGATTTTATATATCTTTAAATTTGTCTTCATTTTATTTAATGATTCAATTATCATCATTTTATCATCTTACACACCAAAATTTAAGAATTAGTTAGTCTTAAGTAAGAACCTTCGTATGAGGTAAAAAGGGGCAGTTTTCTGGGTATCTACGGCTCAATATCTTACGATCCGTATAATATCCAGTCTTCAAAAAGTTTGACCAGAAGTGAATGTAAAAATTTCTATTGAAACTCTGCTCAAAACACTTGTACCGTTCCACTATTGCGTTGAGGTAAAAATGAATTTTTCTTTAAAATTTAAAGAAAATAAAATATGACATTAAGCTCCGTACCCTTTAATTAGTTAAAAACAGGGATGGAGGTATGTTGTGGACTCGACCGTGTGTTTTTCGTGAATACGTGTACGTAACGGTTAACGGGTAACGTAACGGCATATCACTGGATTGCTCTTGAGAAGCCCTTTCCAATCGTATACGATCTCTATATTTTGATTTGGCTTTTCGACATCTATAGGCCGACATTGCATTATTTATTTTAATTTTCTACTTTAAGACCATATATATTCGCTATAACTTTTTCACACTAACGTTGTATATACGCAATCGATAGATCTTGACAAGAACTGACGATTGAAACGAACGTCCTACTTCTCCGAGTCAAAAGTTATACTAAACGGAAATTATGTGACACAGCAAAACGACCGCAACTGTGACGCGATGTGTCACAGTCCTCACTCAATGAAACGAATTATTTGATCCTTTAGCTATCGAGTGATGTAATTAAATTTTGGATATAGATGATGGATATGTAGCTGCAATAGCAAACTTTAACCCCCGATTTTGTTATCGTCAGTTTCCTGAATTGCCTCCCACTATGGAAACAAAATTAAAGGCGTATTCACGTCATAAATTTTGGTTGGTTGTGAATTGAACAGGTAAGCGGTGCATGTATACTCCATTATTAAATAAATGTTGAAACTCTATATATGTTAAACTAGATTTGTGCAATTGAATCTATTATTATTTGAATAATAAGATAAATGCAGCTGTAAAAAATATGTTTGCCAAACTGTTATTTTATAATAAATTTCGATTTTTGCCCAATTTCCTAGTTCAAAATTTTTTGTATTTTATAAATACGTATTTCGACTACAAAGTAGTCATCATCAGTATGAATTAGCTAATTGAAATTATTCTCCGAGCAGATGTTACTTGTTGCTAATTTGGTGACGGTCTGCAGACCATCGAAATACGTATTTATAAAATACAAAAAATTTTGATCTAGGAAATTGGGGCAAAAATCTAAATTTATTTCGAAAAATCCTAGAGTTGTCTTTAATATTATTTATGTTATTTTATACTTTTTGCTTTGACTGTGACGAGTGAGCTATGTTAAAATAATTCAGCCGTTTGGTAGTTTTACCTGGAAACTTTTCCGGGAGTTTTGAAAATTGGTGATTTTATAGATTTTGATGTGCTCTTTCCAAATTTTTACTTTGCCATCACATATCTTTGCCTCTCGCAAAGCCATATTGGAAAAGTGGCGCCTAAAAACAGTTTTTTGACATCTCATTTCCTACTCATTTTAGGATGAAAATAGTTTTGTAATAAATTAAACCCATCATTTATGTAAAAGAAAATTCCCTATCATTTATGTAATAACCTTTTATTTTTACAAAATTAATAGTTTCAGCGTAGGAGCGCTGCAAAGTTGACTCATCTAGTTCTGAAATGGTTTTCATCGATAATTTACGTACACCACACCATACACAATATTACGATCGAACAAGCGCTTCTGCTCTTGTATCGCTATAAACTCTGCTGTTGTCTTAGCAGAGCACAAAAAACAGTGATTTTTGAATGCGAATGTTGGGTGCGTGGATCACAGTTGTGGATGAGAAGTGACGCCATCGCTTCCTCTACGTAAAGATGCAGCGATTAATTTCTCGTTATTATATCGTTTTCTACATACATTGTGAAGCAGTCCCTCCAAGAGTAGTTTGCCATTTTTATCCTTTCTTTGAACACTTAACTTTCGGAAAGTCACTAATCCTTTTTCCTTCACTTCAATCACTTCACTTCCTTGCAATGGATTTTCACAATAATAAAACAGTTTACTTCCTTAGAAGCCGTCGCTATAAAAATTTAGAAAAAGGATATTACATAAATTATAGGAAATTTTCTCTAAAACTATTCATTTTCAAAAAAGAAGGTTAGTACATAAATTATGGGAAATTTTCTCTAGTTTAATATTTTACATATCTATTTTCATCATAAAATGAGTTGGAAAGAAGATATTTTCAAAAAACTGTTTTAGGTGCCATTTTTCCAACATGGCGGCGCGAGCGGCAAATATACAAGGTGGCAAAGTAGAAATTCGGAAGGAGCACGTCGAAATCTATAAAATCACCAATTTTCAAACCTCCCGGAAAACTTTCCAGGTAACCTATTATTTGAGCACCAAATGACTGTACTATAAGCCAAATTTCATTATAGACACAATATAAATTTATGTTTTTCTAAATAAAGCCCTTTAATAATAACCTAGATATTTATTTTATCAAATATCAAATTAAATACATAATAAAATTTGCGACATTATATGAATTATTTATACTCATTTTTTTTTGACAACTTTATTATTTCGCAATTTTTAGGTACGCAATAAATAATAAACAGTATATTAAATTTATAAGTATAATTCAAGCAAACAATATAATAATGAATTATATCTCGATGATACAGAAAATACCCTCAATTTTTATTTTATATACAAAGTTATATAGTAACTGTGGTTAAAATAATAGAATGAAAAAGTTTTCCAATAGATTAATATAGTTAATCACCAAAAATTTTGCGTAACTAAAATTTCCAATCTGCAATATTCTCCGGAATATTGTTAGGAAAACCTCAAATATTTGTTTTATTTAATAATGATTATACTGGATTTTCATCAGTGACGACCCATTCAGTACAAAACAATATAATATATAAATAAATAAATATATTTATATATATATATATATATTTTAATGATATTCCGGGTTTTTAAGCATTTAATTCAGTTAGTTGTTATTTTCACTTATTTTATTTTGACTAGTTTTGCAATCTCTATTGCTTCTTCAGAAAATATATATTACCACGTATTACCCCACACTTTATTAATAACTGCCTGATTATTTAAATAATTTCATTCACTTAATTCTTGTCACTTAAATAATTTTTTTCATTTTTTTGAAATTATAAACTTCTCTTAATTTAAAGTGATTATTTATATTTTTTAGCGAATTTCCTCCAAAGGAAATGCAGCTATTGATTTGCACCAATGTTGGAATTTCGTAAAAATTTCTTCAAATGTCCATCGATCCTACCTATTAGATGTTAAAAATCGCTATCGCTAAAATTTGTATATATGTATATATATACAGATATACATATGTACTTTTATTAAATGTCTGTGGACTCTCCAGAGGTCACAGTTTTATTCCGATTGAGTAAAATTGGACAAGGAGAAAGGGGGTTTAGAGGGAGGGGAAAACACAAAATTTGACTATCTCCCTTAATATTTGAAAAATCGAAAAATTTATCAGGAGTTAAGTTGTAGGTACTTAGTTTTACTGTAAGTTTGTTTCTTATCATTTTTCTGTTACACTAATATTTACAGAAATATTTACAATTAAAAATTGAAAGTGAAAATTCTAAATATCTCTGTTCACATTAGAGTTTGAGAAAAATGATCAGGTAATGAATTGTAACAAACTTGATTTTCTACAACTTTACTCCTTATACATTTTTCGATTATTCTAATAATAAGAGAGATATTTAATATTTTATGTTTGCTTGACACGAATACATAATATATATATTATTGTAAAAAATTTTGATTGTCGTTTCCATAGTAACTATAAACTATAATCGTTATACCGTTTTTTTGGACTATTAATAAATTTATTTTTGCAAATACTAGATAGAAGTCATATCAGATATTATATTTCATTTTGATCACACTAAAATTATGACCGCTAGAGAGTGATTTATGTATTGTAAGGAAATTCGCTAAGTTGACACAGCTCCTGCTTAACGAATTTTTTAATACATATTTTTTAATAAAGTTGATTTATTCAATCGATATTTATCCTTTTACATCTTGAAAACTATTTTAAGCTTTAAATAGTTTATCTGCATTGAATAGCTTTGTTTTTCTTGGGACGATTAAATTCGAAATAAAATACTAACATTTCATCAAGAAAATTGTTTTTATGTATAAATTTTTTTTCTTCTTTTGTCATAAAATTATCTATTTTATTAGGATATATATATTTTTTATACAGGATGTTACGAATCACGTTTGCCTATTTCAAGATAACCACGTACCGTTTCCACGAAAAATGCATAAATTTATTCGAAAAAATATGAAAAATCTTAGAGAGATATGACATCCAAACTGCATAACGATTCCATGTTCAAAAAAAGATTCAAGAAGTTCAGTTTCTTCACAAAAGTGGATTATATGCCTTGAAGCGTTAGTATTCATTAAAATATGAATATGTCACTCCATGATCTTTTACGATAATTGAGCTTTTGTCCACGAAATAATATTTCCCGGTAATACATTTCAAAAACAAAGTGTTTTTGAACAAATATTCCCATGGACTTTTTTTTCTTATTCTGATGGTTAATTCAACTGTCTCGAGCCAAGGAATATAGAAACAGTCTGTATATTATTCTTGTCTTATCAGATATTGAAATTATTCCTTTTCCAACTTAGTAATATTTTATAGGTTAATAACGAATCTACCTACAAAAATATACTATCTATAAAAATTTTTTTTTTACATTCAATTATAAATATTATGCTGAATATATAATTTTTATTCATTAAATTATATTAATACTCTCTTTTGAACGAGCGTACATCAAGATATGAATATTTAAACATAATAAAAATGAAAGAAGGAACAGTTCAATGATTAAATTAACACAAATAATTCAGTTCACAAACATCATTAGAAAAACATTTGCTCTTGAATTTTAAATTACTAATATTAATAAAAAATTGTGTATCTATTTACTATGTTTTACATTTATTTTCTTTCACGAAAAAAAGAGTGATTTTTCTACTTTAGATCAATATCAATTATGTAATATTACTTTTATACAACAAATAAATATGTTTATTATATGATAAGATAGTATTCGAAATTCGAAAAGTCTATGACTATAAAGGTGTTTCACTAATTTTTCAAAAAATGTTAATGAATATTTTTCAAAACAAGTTGTCAAAATTTGCCTTAACAACGTACTATACGATTTACAAATTGCTTTTTGTAACAGGATGTATAATTTGAAGCTATTGATTAGAGGTGTCACGACCACCCTCTCGGCCGAAGCTCCGAATATTCGGCGATAGAATCGTGAATTTCGCGCGTGACATGTTACGATCTGTTTTAGTGCGGTATTTGGTTCATTTGCACGTAGAAAGGGTCACGACACGAATTATTTATTAAATTCTTCTGTTCGCACGTTTTGTTATTAAAATTAGTCATCCTTTTAAATTAAATAAATAAATTAGTTACCCTTTTAAATAAAAAAATATTGCTATTTTTAACCAAAAGCTTTGCAAAATGGAACCAGTAATTAATAAAAAATCGCTTATTTGGCAATATTATGAGATTAATAAGGAATATAATAAGCTGGTTGTGTTTTATATGCAGAATCCAAGCCTGACAAAATTGGATAAGATTTGATCTATAGTCTACTGGCAGTAGTGTGTATATACTGAGAGGGTATTTTCAGAAGCAGGTATTATCTATGAGAAAAAGACCAATAGTTTGCTACCAACAAATGCTGAAAAGAATGTTTTTATTTATCAAAAAACCGATGATAGATTTTAAAAAATTTGTTATTGAAATAGATACATTATCGAGTAATTAGATATTAGGTATTTGGTATTTTTTCGAATATTCGTGGCAATGCATATGTTGGTCGTATATTATATAGTCATCGAACTAAACCTTAGGTAATCTACCACTAATCTTTGAAGAAAGTACACCAAGTACAGAACCTGTGTTTAAATTTTGTAGACAACGAAAATAATTAGCACAAAATCATTCAGCCGGTCTAAATTTTTCCTATTAACGGTTTTTTTATTTGAATTTTTACTGTTTTTCTATCACTTACTCAAATCTATAATGTGACAAAATATTTCTTGGAGTTTACTCCTTAAGAATCGATTTCAATTTAAAGCCAGCGGTACGAAAATAGAGCGGATTTCACTACCCATAAAGTAGCGAAATTGTGTTAAAAAAACCGTTATAATTTTTCCTTTTTCGTAGGTCATTAATTTATTTGAAGAAAAAAATAAATAAAATAAATATTTTATAAAAATTTAAATAATATTTTGAAATATATATTAAATTTTAGCTTCTAAAAAAATAAAATAAAATTATTTTAAAATTTTGTTGATTGTCATTTCCACAGAAACTATACTTAAAAATAATTGTAAAATTATTTTATTAAAATTTTGTTTCAATTTTGAAATGACAATTTTATTTATCATTTCCATAGAAACTATATACTATACTCGCACACGATAAACCGTTATATATAAGTAAGCACCATCTAAACAGAATATTTCAAAATTAAATAACTTTTCGTAACATAGTAATATATATTCTTAATATAGTAAATAACTTATAAGAGTAAACTCCAGCACGCGTCGGAGCTGACACGCACAATTTATTTGTAAACTTTTAAGCTCAACTTCCCCTTTGGCGATATTTCCAATAGACAAACTGACCTTTCGAAGACCAAATTAAATAAATTTTAATAATGGTCATTTTCGACATACACTAGATAGTATCGATCGACGTTAGAAGAAATTGTCCTCAAATCGTTTCATTGGAATAGCAGAATTTTCTGTTGATAGAAAACTCATCAAAAATACTTATATGAGTTTATACCAATATTTGTTCTATGTCAAAATCAGTTTACAGTGAACAGTTTTTTTTTTAGTCGGTTGAGTTAAATCTTCTATTACCAGCCAAGTGGCCGAGCGGTCTAAGTCGTATGTCTGAGGCCTTATGTCTACTTGGAACTGGGAGGTTATGGGTTCGAATCCCAACATTGGCAATTTGTCAATTATTAAGAAGAAAAAAATGGCGGTTAATTGACGACTAAACTGTATGGCCAAGAACGAAGTAACCGGCTATGCTTGTGAAGGCTTTCTGCAGTTTCCTTCACGAACTCCAAATTAATATCAGCATAGTTCCTATCAGAGTCGACTGCAGCTGCACATCCAACCGATTTTTAGTTTACACACAAAAATTTCTTCCACTTCACTCACATCCTCACATCCTTAGGCATCAAAATGGACTTTATGGTCGAAATGTAGCCCGTCCTGGACAGCTTTTACATTCTATCTATCTAAATCTACTATTTATTCCTTAAGTTATAAACTGTTGAAAATATTGATTTATTATTGTTCCAACTCCCTTAAACTAAAAAGCTAACCAATTTTCAAAATTTTTACACAAGGTAGAGGCATAATTCTGACTATATACTTCACTCACCAGCACGTTAAGGAAAAAAAATAGATTTTGTTGTCTCATCATAATAAATCTTTGATAAAAAAGTGTTATATAATATATAGATGTAAAATAAAAAAATTTTCGCATGAAGGTCGATGTTTAAATACACACCAACTCACTATATAAATTATGAGGGTTATATTTATATAAAAGTTCATAAATTAATATATTACCACCCTCCTTAAAAATGTGTTTAACACGTTTTTTTTTGTACCTACCATTCTCCGTTGTCTCTTCCTGTTATTACTATATTCGTATCGCGTTTCCCGTATTCGTAGAAATTTTTTAAAATTAGAAAGTAGTGCCACATTTTAAATTAAAATGTTAATATATTTACTAAATATTTTTGCATCTCTTATCCAGTTCAATAATTTTCTTGTTTCTTGGAAATGTGTTTCCTTACGAATTTGTAATTAACAAAAATGAAGATTTGAAAAAATTTATGATTAAAAGCTACAGGTTTCCTAGAAGAAGACACAAGTTCAAATATTTCAAACATTAACGATTAATTTGGTTTTTTTAACATAAGGGAAACTTTAACTTAAGATAGAAGAGTTTCTTTTTACAGAATTTACTGTGGACCACACAAGTTAATGTCATAGTTTTAAATTTTATAATTGATTTGTGTCTTATTGATTCGATTTTCAAAAAATTGCTTCGGTTTAAAGTTGTTTATTAGAAATAACAAATAACAACTTTTATTCGAATTTTTAAGCCACAAATCGAAAATCGAATGAATAAGCCACAAATCAACAATGAAAGTGGCCAAGTGACTAAATGTATCAAAAATGAGGTGGATACAGTATTTTTTAGATCCACTAACGGTCCGAATGTAACAAGATGCATAGGTTCGGTTGTAGCGGCTGCCCCGGGTGGTACACGCAAAAACCAAAAGGTTCATTGTCATACCTATAAATTAAAATGTGGGTGAAGCTTAAGGAATTTGTATGCAGATTAGAAATTGGTAGCTTGTATGATTGCATCGGGATTTGATAGATATTATTCGATATACATCTGAACTTTGTCAAAGGAAACTGCAGAAAACCTTCAAAAGCATGGCCAGTTACTTTCGAGCTTGTCCATATGCCGACAGTCATGGGCGTATGAGGTGGTTTGTAAATTAGCCACCCCATGAGTTTGATATTTATAATTAATCTAATTGACAAACTCCCCTGTTGGGAATAGAAGCAGCAACCTCCCAGCTCTAAGCAGAGCGCCTTTGACAACTGCGCCACTCGGACTTGTAATAGGATGCATGACATTAACATAAAAAAAAACATGGCGGATGTATAATACAAAAATTAAAGACAGAAAATCGTCATTTATTTGTAATTATTGTTATGGTCATTTATTTGTGTACAACTAATTTCTCATTTCGGACAGGGAGAATGATAATGAATTTTTCCCGTAGTCAAGGTTTTTATGTTCATTTTAACTTGTGTGTCAATTCAAAGTCAAACACATGATATCCCCCAGGATATAAATTGTTATTTTTAAACCATATTTTGCGATGTATCTTCGGATCATCAACTAGATAAAAATTGGTTAAAACATTTGGAGAGTACAAATATTTATCTCCATTTACATATTTGTTGACTAACATGTTGTTTTGTGTATCACATTTTTAATATAAAATATCATGTAGATATTACAGCCGAACCTGAATAACAGACGGTTGAAAGGAATGATAATTTTGTTACGCTTATCAAGGTTTTACATTGAATCAGTTTCTCACAAGTTATAGATACGACTACTCATAGAGACAGGTAGGTACTCGTATAAGAGAACGTACGAAATAGTGTTTATTTACTGAAATATTTATTCACTTAAAGTAAACTGGTTTCTTGTATATTTCTGTTTTGTTGTTATACCTGGTGTATATAATATAGTACATACAAGTGTATATACGGTTTAGTCCCGACTGTGTAATGGTTGTATATATTGATCGCAAAAAAAATTATGGTATAGGTGTTCATAAAATGAGCTAATTAGTTTCGTCTAATTAACTTCAAATTAGTGAATGGGTAAAAACGGACCGTACATCAACCCCTAGGGGAGCAAATTTCTATCTTCGAAATCGTAAAAGTTAGAAGAAGAAAATTTTCCTTTTAAAAATAACGTATTTGAAACTTATTTTCATAAACTGAATAGTGTAGCCTCAATTGCAGCTCATATATTTGTAACAACGCTTACTTACAAAACCATACATGCATATAGCACATTCATTAATACACTACTTTGTATTTTTAAATGTACGCATGTAAAAAATAAAATAAACAGTCTATTCCTTGATAATGAACTCAGTATATGACAGGTATTGACGCATTAAATAATAAATAATTTCACTTAGTTGTAATTTTCACTTGCTTATAATGTTTTCGAAGCTCATAAATCAAAAATTGACTAATCCATGAGCAAAAAACTCAAAAAACAATGGACCATCTCCAGCTCATTTAAAACTTCTTCCTTCATTAGTCTGTATACAATTCCACATGACTAGGATACTCCTAAATCCTTTTTCTATTTGGCTATCTGAATCGGAACACATCTCGAAAACATAATTTGTTTTCTTCTTTTTCTTGTTCTCTTGCTTATAGAGATGTAAGGAAAGAGGAGATTATCAGTTTAAGATGCCTAGAGAAATTACTCGCTCATATAGAGGTTTTTACTTTCTCACTCATAATGGTTAGTTCCAATAAAACAGTTTTCTTATAGGTACTTACCGAGTTCTTACTTATTCTGGTTTGATTGTATCTTATTTGCCAACCCTGGATATTCATACACTATGTCAGATTTTAAAAATATGGATTTACGCATTTACGTATGTTTTTTCCCCTAATCTAAACATTCAACTAAATATATCATTTTCAGAATCACATAAATTAGAAAAAAAGTAACTACCTATTTTTATGTTTATTCAATAAGAGGTGTTGTTGCGTGTCTGTTATTTTCAAGTTTTCCAATTTGTTTCAAAATATAAACGAATAAATATATCACTATGTCTGATGTACTAAATAAATAAACAAAAGTATCTGTTGTAATAATTTTTGTACTTTTGAAAGCAGTACAATATCAATTTTAATAAATGTTTCATACAGATAATTAGCTAGATAGATTATAGAGGCTTCCCGGACGGACTACAGTTTGACAATATGGTCCATTGTCATGCCTAAGGATATGCGGATGTGAGTGGTGTGGAATAAATTTTTTTGTATTGACTAGGAATTGGTAGGATGTGCGGCTGCAGCCGACTATGATAGGAACTATTACGATATTAATCTGGAGTTCGTGAAGGAAACTGCAGAAAAACTTCTCAAGCATAGCCGGTTACTTCGTTGTTGTCCATACGCCGACAGTTTAGTCAATTAACCGCACCTTCTATTTGTTTAATAATTGACAAGCTGCCGATGTCGAGATTCGAACCCATAACCTCCCAGTTTCCAAGTAGGCATACTGCGCAGACATAACCCCTTAGACCGCTCGGCCACTTGGACTGGTTACAAATAATTGGGATTTTATTTCGATATTGCCGTGAATAGAAGGTTTCACAATCGAAATTAATAGTAAAGTTGTTCCATCGATTTCATTTAAGTTTCAAGTATGTTGTACAGTTTCTATCAAACAACTGAATGAATTCAAATTTTTAGCATTGCAACCAGAAGCAAGATACTAATTTTGTAAAGCACAGTTAACGGTTTTGATTTGGATAAATTTGGATGGATACGATAGAACCATCTTACTGCGGAATATTTTCCATGCTGTCACAGACAACAATATCGATCATTGTAGTTTCAGTCAAAAATAGGACTAAGTGAAATTATCGAGAGCTTAAAGCAAATATTAATGCTTTCTCTGAATTCAATGAAAAAACTGTCTAATCGCTATTTTTACTGTTATTCGATTCAGTAAGCCTTTTTTCTCCGAAGATTTTTACAAAATCCACCAGAGGCTGCACTAGTGGGGAGGAGGTACACATGTTTTGATTGTCTCAGTGACAGCAACGTTAAACGTCATAACTTGGCAAAAAATAAATTTTTTAACTTGTTCAAAAAGCATCTTTTTTTGCTTGTTTTGGGCTTCATTTCTGTGGATTATTAGACATGAAAAACTCGAATTTTTGAAGCAAAAACAAGAAATTGCGATTTTTTACGGTTTTTTCGATTTTTCTCAAAAACTACTGATCTAATTTTAATTCAAGATAAGTCGATCGATACGTTTTTTTGATACCTATAATTTTCTCATTAACTTTTATCGATCGTAGTTCAAGTTTGTTTTATTCGCAAAAACCAATTTTTTTCAATATATTCTGGTATTGGTATATGTCATCAACTGGTTCTGATCCAAATATTACTCAATAGGGTGGTAAGTCCCTCCACTATTTATTGTAATTTAACATCTGATTTAGTTGATTTCATCTTTGTGGATATATCCTAAGTGGTCGTTTTAAATTCTATCTAAAACTGTTTTCGGCACTCGCTATTTTGTGAAATTATTTTTTTTAAATTAAAATAAATACTGGAGATAATCACCACCCTCTTGAGTAATTTTTAGATAAGAAACAGTTGTTGGCATATACGAACACCAGAATATATTGAAAAAACGGTTTTTCGCGAATAAAAAAAAAACTTTAACCCCGATCAGGAAAAGTTAAATGAGAAAGTTATAGGTAAACCGTCGAGAAAAATTGGAAAAACTGTCGAAAATCGCGATTTCTTGTTTTTGCTTCAAAAATTCGAGTTTTTCATATAAATGTCTAAAAATCCACAAAAATTAAGCCCAAAGCAACCCAAAAAAGATGCTTTCTAAACAATTTAATAAAATTAATTTTTTCCCGAATTATGAAGTTGCTTAACGTTGCTGTGAAAATTAAAATGAGGAAATGAAAACATGTGTACCCTTCCCCCACTAGTACTGCCTCTGGTGGATTTTTGAAACATCTTCAGAGGAAAAGGGCTAATGATGGTATAGGCATAGAAAATGCGAGTTTAAAGAGAAAATAAAAGTGTGATAGATTAACATCTAAATTCTTATAGTATTGCTACCATACCCAAAATATCTTTCCATATTCTCCTATGCTATTAGAAACTGTAAGAAACTAGGGATTATTTTCAAAAATTTGCAAACACGAATAAATTGGTTCAGTATTTTTAATTGATAATGTTGCCATCTATGTTGCAATATACAAGTGTCTATCGACCTTATGTCATTACTAGTACAAGGGGCGGTAAAAATTGATGTTAGTTTTTAAAATTTTATAGTTGATTTGTGCCTTATTGATTTGGTTTTCGAAAAAATGCTTCGAAACTGTTCATTATAATTATAATAACAACTTTTATTCGAAAATTTTTTTCGCAAACCAAATGAATAAGGCACAAATCAATAAAAAACTTTTAAAAACTAACATCAACTTTTATTGTACTATGGTCCACAAAAGTAACGCTTATAAAAGTAACTTATGCATTCGGCTTTTTGGGAAAATGCTTCGAATTTAAGTTATTGATATATGTAGGCTGACCAACTGTTATCAGTGAAGCATTTTTCGTAAAACGAATGAATAAGGCTCGACGAATCAATTATAATATTTTGTAGTCCATACTACTTGTTGAACTAATAACATAAAATTTTGTATACAAAATTGGTAAAAAGTTTTTGTTATTTAATTAACAAAAATGTGTTTTTATAAAAAATGTCACACTGTTATACATTATAGTGATTCCCTAGTGGGTTGAATAAGCACCAAAAACAAAATTTTTTTATAACAATTGGAACTGGGCCAAAGTTAATTCGAAATGTATACACATACTTACGAAATGTATTTAATGTATAACAATAAACAAAATAATACGCGAAACCGAATACATTTTCAAAATTGATTCAGATCAATTCAGAACAATATCGATAAAAAGTAAAAATGTCGTATTGTTTTTGATAACATATCTTGCTTGTTGTTCTGTTGAACAAAAGCTTACTTTGTTCCGTATATAACATTGGTAGTTATATTGGTAATTCTATTGAATGTGTATTATCTGAATATTGGGTTCAACAGTTGAATTTATTTTTAAATCTACCTGTACTTAATTATTTGAAGAAAAACAACTTCTCGGAACCAGGAAAGAAAGTAATACATGTTATTGGTTCAATGCTGTTGTTTTATTCTCGATGATTTTATGATGGCGATTGAGCAATCAGATCTATCGAAAACGAGACCTAATGGTATTCTGTTAACGCATCTAAAGTATAATAAAACAAGTGAAAATAATAACTAACTAAGTTAATTGCTTAAATACCCGGTATCTACTGAATTCATGAAAAAAAGCTCCAAACAAAATTTGTTAACTTAAAAACAACGAACATTTTTTGTGTACAAATTTTTGTTCTATCTCTTACGGTTTCGAAGATAAACAGTTTTACCCATTTTGCCAAAATATGGTCCGATTTTTTGCCCATGACGATGCTCACGAACATGACCTTACTTTTTTACTTCTAGAAGACTCATACGAAATTTCAGCTCGCTATTACTTTTTATTTTTGAGTTGTCGTGTTCAGGGACAGATGGGCGGACGGAAGGACGGATCTAGATATAAATGTTTGGCACCTATGCACCTGACAAAGTCGGTACTAAACTTAATATACCGTGTATATTTACATATACCGGGTATATAAACTAGTCAATTTTGTTTTGGTTCTCTACTACTAAAATACAACTTTTGACATTTTTCGATTATAAGAAAATTCTAATAGCGTGAATATGTTGGGTTTTTGAAACATAAGAATTTTTATGTGAAACCTCGTTTCACCCAACCATTTTTGTCGATCAGTGGCTAAATTATAATTTATTTAAATTTAATTTAATACATTTTAGTCTAGCCGAGGCCAGAATATTTAAAAATTTCGTCGGTCCAGTGTGAAAATAAGACAGAAATGTGTTCAATAAAATAGTTGCTATAAAAATAAATTGGTTACCAGTATGATGAAAATACCACCTGATCTATTATTACTATGACCTATAATATTTTTCGAGTTACACATATTTATAAGTATACTGACAAAATGGAATGTGTAGATCTAAAACGAAAAAAATTGCAACAAAAACACTTTTTACATTTGCTATCTTTCCAAAGAAAATTTAAAACATTAGGAGATAAAATATAGCTTTAAGTACTGTATATTGTTAATCACAATATCGTGTGTAATTAATTTAAAATAAAAAAGCGGGTGCGGTCGAGGGTCCCCTGTCAGGAATGAGGTTCCTTACGTTTTTTCATCAACTCCGAATATAATTCGAAATAAAATATGTATAATTTTTTTTACATAATAAATAATAAATTAACATCAACTTTAATAATAAGTTTCAAAAATAAAATATTTATTTGAAAATTTCGTCTTTTCTTTAGAATTCTTGAAAAATATATTAATTACTGAGAAAAATATATATTAATAAAGTATTTATTAGTCTAGATGTCAACATGTCACTAGTATGAGGAGTGTAAAATTTTGAATAAAAATGTATAAACTATTTATTAGCGTAGATGTCATCATGTCACTAGTGCGAGGAGTATAAGATTTTACAAGCCACCATCTGTTATTTAGATTGCAAAATACTATACTAACTATATTTATTAAAAATAAATATAACAATCTTTTTAACTGATCGACTGCCGTCTCTTATTAATGAATGTATCTAGTGTGCATATACTGTAGTGTATCCATCTCTCTCTAATATTATTTTTTATTTTATTATACACACAGCATACTGCATATACACATAGCATACATACACTACTACATACACAGCATACCACATTTTGTTACGTGACGATTTCTATCTAGTCACACCACCCGTCAGCCGCGTTAAAGAACTTCGTTCCAAAAATGAATCTACACATTTTTTTTAAGTCACTGACTACTTGCGACGATTTTTTCAAATTCATTTAGTTCAAAGCAGTAAATTCCATAACTGCTGGGCGATATTTCAGACTTAATTTTAACAAAGCGGTAAGTGGTAGAGTAGACATTTTTTTCAAAATCGAATGGAATCATCTGTTGCAACAAAATTGTTTCTACTACAACTTGTTCATATAATCTGATCGTATTTTCAGTATACTATATTGTAGTTACTTGTTCTGGGTAACTATTAAAGCCCATGTAATATTCAATTATTATAATTAAAATTTATTACATATCTATTTGTGTTGTATGTATATTACAATCGTACACATGAGATGATTAACATATGGCATAAAACATATTAAAACATATGGCATAAATAAAACTATATAACATTGACTATAAATATGAAAACATTTATATATCTTTTACCGCCTCGTTGTGACATCAATTCTGCTGATTAAATTCGTTTTTTGCGATCTTTCTTTTCATATAGTTCTATTTAACCATAATATGGGTACCCGTTCTTTGCATAGGCCATAAAGTGCCAAAAAAAATGATGAAATTGATAAAATTATCAAATTGGTCCATTAGTTTGATAGTAGGCTCTATCATACAGCCTACCATATTTCAATATTTTACAAATATTGTTTTCAATAGGAAAAATATTTGGTGCGGTTTCAATTTGGATGTGTTTTTAAGATCGTGAAAACTTCTTTGGCGAATTCAATCAATTGTAATAACAATGATATAATTTTTTTGTAGATATTGTTTGATGGACGAATCAGGAACAAGTAGGTAGTTCAATGAATTAAATATATAAAACGGCAGCTGTTTAATATTCCTATGTTAAAATAATTGCATACAATATTCGACGCATTTAAAACTGTTTGAAATAGTGGTACAAATATTGTAATCAGCACCCTCGTCAAGCACCAAATAAGCACCAAATTATGGTACTAATTATATCAATTTTGCAGACTTTCCTCTGCTAAGTGGATGAGGTTGTCATCAGCATCTAAGCCTTGTTAGCTACAAAACGGACAAGGCTTAGTTAGCCAGTAATCAATCTCTGTTGAAACAGTTTCCCGAGCCGAGTGTAAACGAATTAGCATGACCCTCCCGAGAATGATGGATCAAACTCAATTACCGGTCAGTAGGCCAAGCTACAGAAATTTTTTCATGGAAAAAGTGTTAACAAACAAAAAGAAGAAAACAAACTATGCTTATCCTTGCCTGCTGGTCTCCCCCACTCTTCAACTACTCTCACGCGCTCGGTCGTTTCTCGTGATGTTCAGCTTCATTTCTAACCAATTTCTCAACGTTTTTATACAAAACCAAGATGAACATTCTGAAGTACAAAAATTTTACTTTCGAAATCGTTTTTGCAAATTAAAATCGGACCATATTTGTAGCATTCAGGCCTGCTGGAAAATTGCATAGTAAAAAATTCAAATGGCCACAGATCAAAAACTGTGCACCAGACACAGTGTCTGTCTTGTGCATATATAAAGTTTATATTAATAACTAACACTGACCGGAGGAAATACGCTACAACACAAAAAAAATAACCCATTTTTGAATTTTTGAAAAACTGCACTTTGGCCGGTTTTTACCGATTTTCTCCGATACTAACGAAGTCCAATCGAGTCCAATTGAGCCCAATCGAGTCGTTCGGGTTAATAAAAAGTTATAAATAATAAAGTCGAGTGAAAAACATTACACAATATTATATGGAACTATTCTCCAAACAATGGCGTAGTTGATTTTCTTCTAACACTTTTTACACAAAATGCTCACAACAAATCTCTGTAGCTTGGCCTACAGTAAAACTTGTGTACGTAGTGCGTTCAAACTAGTTTTCATTTAAATTTTAGTGGTTGAGTTTCTTTTGAATGACAACAAAACTTGCGACTAAAAACTATAAATAATGATTACAGAATATAATAGTTTGTAGTTTATAAATATTTAATATTTAAATTTGATATGTTCTAAGCGTATTAAAACATATTAGAATATGGGTCTTTCTAATACGTTGTTAGATCATATACATATCATCATCTACATATCAAATACATTATTGAGCGATGCATTAGACAGTAAATGCTTTATTATCGAAGTACGAGTATACGAAATGCCTTATTATCGAATACATTACAGTGTTCGTACTATACGTATGTTATGAATTAATTGACACGTAAGCCATCAGGTTATTCATATATTCTAATTGGTCGAGTAGTAAATTGGATATATTAATTCCTTATCCATAATTATTATTACCATGTAAACCAATCATATGATGGAAAACAAATATAACCTAATAGTTTAATTGTAAAATAAACCTAGATTAAGGTTTACTCAAAACTAAATACTAAGATACAAAATAAATAAAAATAGTTGAAAAAAATTAATAGATAAAATACTGTTAAGTTCTTTACGGTAGTGCACTTTTCTTACGAATCTGATCAAACTGAAATATTAAATTGATAATATTAAGTTTAATTAATGTATGCTTAATTTACATGTATCTATTATCTGAAGCAATTATTTGTAATAAAAGTTAATTTGCAATTACCAGCCAAGTAGTCGCCCTTGTAAAAACTGGGAGGTTATGGGTTCGAATTCTGACATCGGCAGTTTGTCCATTATTAAAAAAAAGGGCCTGTTAATTGATTAAACTGTTGGTGTATGGACAAGAATGAAGTAACCGGCTATGCTTTTGAAAGTTTCCTGCAGTCTTTTTCACGAACTTCAGATGAGTGTCGGCATAGTTCCTATCAAAGTTGGCTGTAGTCGCACATCCTACCAATTTCTAGTGTACACAAAAAAATTCCTTGTCCTCCACTCACATCCTCAAATCCTTAGTCGTAACAATTGACCTTATGGTCGAAGTGTGTTCCATCCAGCACAGCCTCTACAATATATCTATCTAATTTGCAATTGCGAGACCAAAAATAATGCATAATCACTGTCAACATAAGTCTTGCATAGAACAACACATAGTACATAGTAACATAAATGTTAAAATACTATATATGTTTAGCTAGATATGTTCAATTGGCATAGCTCTAATAAGTAAATTGATCATACAAAAAAAGTGTGTGTGTAGTACTAATGTATCTAGAAAAAATGATTCTATACTTTATCATGATAGAACAAAACCAGCATCACTTCTTCCGTTACAATAAGTGTTTGAAAAACTGGCTTTAAATCCATTATTTTCATTCGAGTCAGAGTTAGTGAAATTTTTTAATGTATATACATTTTATATATAAAGTTTACGAGCCCTTAAAAATGATATCAATAATAATGTGACCCGTAATGCTAATATTCTTCTTTTATCAGAAATATGGAATAATAATGATGAAGACATCCCTGTACCTAATTTAAAACTAAAATGTTCTGTTGTAAGAGCTAGCGGTGTAGCTATTTACCAAATTTTTAACTATCATTTATATTTCGTTTTATAATGTATAATATTGTCTTTTCTTTCAATATGCAAAAATCATAGCACACTTAAAATTGTTGTCCACTGAAGAGTGTAACAAACTTACTTGTTGTCTGTTTCGCTAAGAATATAATGTTTGTATGTATAAAGTTGTGTATAAAGTCTTTCTACTATATGATACACGTTTTTTAGTAAATCTCTTCCAAGCACTGTGCAATAGAGCAAGACAGAAAACTGTGTAACACCGACTGAGCGAGTGCTACATCAGTCGAGTGTTATATTCGTTACATGCTGAATATACACACTGATCGGATTATCATCACACGCCAAATTATTACTTCAAAAGTATTTTATATTTTAGCTTTGGCAAGCACTTATATTTTATCACCAGTCCAAGCGGTCTAAGGCGTTATGTCTGCGCAGTATTCCTACTTGGAAACTGGGAGGTTATGGATTCGAATCCCGACATCGGTAGTTGGTCAATTAGGAAAAAAAAGGCGATTAATTGACTAAACTATCGGCGTATGGACAAGAACGAAGTAACCGGCTATGCTGCAGCCCCATATCTTACAAATTCCCAGTATATGCACAAAAATTCCTTCTACTCCATTCAAATCTTCACATCCTCAGGGACCACAATGGACCTCATAGTCGAAGTGTAGCCCGTCCAGGGCAACCTCTACAATATATCTATCTATCTGTATCTCACCACAATTTCTCGCAGATATATTATCAAAGGTACATTTTCATACCAATACCACCACTTTCCTTTTTTTCTTATTTTGGATAGCTTTATTAAATGTTGAAGTTTTGTATCATTCTGTATATAAATCAGATGGGAATGCTATGAATATAAAAATAAAAAACTCTATTTCAATATATGAACACTTCATTGACGCGAAATTTTAATAACAAACATTTTATATACATGAATGAAAATATATTCAAACAATGTTATTCAAACAATATTTTCATTTCAATTTTTCATAAATGAAAAACCATTATTTTAATTGATGATTATTATTTGGTGTGATATGTATAAAACTTCATAAGTGTATATGTTACGCGTAAAGCCCGAATTCTGGATAATGCAAAGTTTAGCTGGATAAAGCTAGGTGTATATTCAACGTTTTTGGATAAAGTTGATTTGAAACATAAAATATGATTGATTTAATACGTTACCCGTCTAAACTTGGCATTAACCAAATCTCTCTGGATAAAGCTCGAGTTGTAGTTGTAGTCACAAACCGTCCAACTCGGGGTATGACAGATGAAGTGAAAGATTGTAGTACTCGGTTGTAATAGTTATTACCTTATTTAATTTCAATAATTTTTGACTCTATATCTTAAATATATAGAACATTTCATCATTTTTGTTAACTGTATCTGTGTTGTGTACAACTAAGTTTAGCCGGCTACATCTAGCTTTAGCTAATATTGGGCTTTACCCGTAACATATATACCAATAGGAAGCTTGAAAATAGCTTTTCAATATAATTTTTCATTATTTTATTCAGCAATGCAGTAAATTTTTGTTTGTTTTTTTATTTTTTATTCATATTGAAATCATATAATGTATGTAAAAATGACTTTATTTTCATTTGTACCACTTTTCTGTTAAGTTTTTTCTGTATTTTTTTCTGTCACGTTTTTTCTGTATTTTTTTCTGTCTAGACATTCTTTTGTTTACTTTAAGTGAATCAAAATAATATGGTTATATGATATTTGTTCAAATCTAATGAATTATATTATTTAGAGACACTGAAATAAAGCCAAACTATGATTTTAAATTCGAATCAGGCGTAAGTCAGGATGCGCTTTTCGGTACTCAAAGTCCATAAACTAACTACCAGATTATTATGTTACATATTTACATGATTTTGAGCGAATTTCCTCCACAAGAAATGCAGCTTTTGTTTTTGCACCAATGTTGGAATTTCGTAAAAATTTCTTCAAATTTGGTATTTGAGGCGCTTTTGGTATTCTAAAGGTCAAGTTCGTTATTGGATAAAATCGGACAAGGGGAAATGGGGTTTAGAGGGAGGGGGAGCCACAAAATTTGGTATATCACATTAGAGTTTGAGAAAAATGATCTGGTAATGATTTGTAGCAAACTTGATTTTCTAAAGCTTTACTCCTTATAAATTTTTCGATTATTCCAATATTAAGAGAGGTATTTGTGTTTGTTTGACACGAATATATGAAATATATTTTATTGTAACAAACTTTTAAAAAAAAAATTAAACAGACTTCAAAAAACACAAAAGTCACTATATTAAAAAGCTAAAAATAACAATTTACAGATTTAATCCAAAAGACAATTCTTGCTCAAACCTATTACGTATAATTTAGTATATGTACATATACAAGGTATATTAAGTTTTATCACGACTGTAGCGCTTAAAAATATTGATCGTAGGCATGATTGTTTGGTATATGTGTTTAAATAATTTGGTATATGTATAAAATTTGGCCATTTCCGCATGTTCGTATGTCTGTCTGTGGACACGATAACTCAAGAACGAAATGACATAACGAGCTGAAATGTGTTCTAGAGCAAAATGTAAGGTCAAGTTCGTTAATAGGCAAAATCGGACTATTTTGGGCAAAACTGCCTATCTTTAAAACCGTTGGAACGTGTATACCTTCGCTCGGGGGTTGGAGGTTGGGGGTATATATACATCTTTGAAACCGTAAGAGATAAAAAAAAAATTTGTTAACAAAAAATATTTTTTTGTAAATAAACATGTTTGAAAAAGATTTTCATAAACTCAATAGTTTTTTTCAAAATTTGTGATTATATTTTCCTCGGAAAGAATTGTTAACATTTTAAATACGCAGAATTGTTAACATTTTAATCATTGATTTACAACTCAGTATATACTGGGTATTCAAACATCTAAGTCAGTTAGTTGTTACATTACTTAACAGTCGAATATAGAATCTCTTCCTTCTTTTTTCGGAATTGGTTAAAATTTGGGTTGATTTTGTCATCTCCACAGAAACTCTAATTCTATAAGATAACTATAAAATTATTTTATTAAAATTTTGTTTTAATTTTGAAATGTCAATTTTGATGTCGTTTAATGTCGTTTCCATAATAACTATAAACTATAATCGTTATATATCGTTCTATTTTGGCTATTAATAAATTTAATTTTTGCAAATATTAGAGTCATATCAGATATTATATTTCATTTTCATCACACTAAAATTATGACCGCTACAGAGTAATTAATGTATTCTAAGGACATTCGCTAAGTTGACGCAGCACCAGCGTAACGAATTTTTTCTTGTTGTAAGACTTAAATTTCACTGTAATTTACCGTCTAATTCAAATTTATGTTCGAAAAATTATCATACCTTGATATTGCTAGTTTCCCTCTAAGAACTTAATTTAAGAGTCTACGTAGGTTTTACCAGACAAATTTTGTTTGTTTATTGACTTTAAAAAAAAAATTATTAAATCAAATTTTTACATTTTTAGCGAATTAAGAAACCTAAAGATATTTCGGAAATATTTCTTGAAACTTTCAACGAAAAAAGAAATATTAAATCAAGAATTCCTCTCTTCATATTCTTCATATTAGCAAAATGAATAAATATATCAGAATTGTATATATTTCAGAAATATCAGAAATATATCAGAAAAAGTTGCAGTGAATAACTTTTAATTTATTCCCTGAACCGTATTCCCTGTCAGGGAATGGATATTGTTTCCAGCTCTTATATTTATAAAAATTTACAAATAATATTCAAAATAATGAATATATCAACTATGTTACCAATTGTTATTTGATTTGATAATCATTTTAAGCCCTTCCTCTAAGAAAAATCGCTTAGTCTACATAGCTTTAACGTGAAGAATATATATATATATATATATGATTCCAAGTATACTCGATTACGATTAAGCAATTCACATTACCGCTTTAATTTTAATTAACATAACGGACAAAGATGGGAAATTTTTTTATAAATCCTACATAGAAAATCAATACTATTGGATATATTTTTAAGCGTTTCAACAAATATTCAGAAAGTATATAAAATTTATATACATATATATGCATATATATATATATATATATATATATATATATATATATATATATATATATATATCTTTATTTTAACGTATATTGTGTTTATTATCATATAAAAGCACCTATGGGAACACTCCATCACCGTATAATAACCGACAATGATTTAAGAAGAATATTCCCGACTGTTTTCAACAGAATATCCATTTTCATTTTTCTTTTTTTTAACGTGTATTATCACCTTGTTATTCGATGTTTCTATTATTATCCGACAGGGGTTCGTCTATATAACAGTATAATACATATCCATTTTACACGTTTAAGCTTGCGTTCAGTTTGAAGACGTAAAATGAATTGTGAAAGACAGGTGAGCATTTTGTTTCTAGAATTTAATTCGGTTGTACATAAACATGTTGAATTATACAATAAGACTTTCACATCATATAACACGTTATTATTTCATTCTATTCATTCTTATTTGGGTATTATCTTGGAATAAACAACTTTTGCTAATTTTGACAATGTTGATTTCATTTAAATAAAAAAGAGAGGTTTTGAAAAAAGATATTCGAATATTTTGTTCTTGATTTCTATTTGGTATATTGGACAGTATTATTTAAACTGAGAAATTGGTCGACAGGCCCATAAGACGCGCATAGTATAGAAATTTTTACAAGGATTAATTTAACTTCACATGTTTGTATGTTTAGTTGAGGCCAAATCTTGCAACCACATTTGAATCTAGATCTACGGAAGCTAGTGCTTTGAAAATTTGTTTTTTATTTCACACGTATATAAGGTTCCATGACAATGCAATTTAGTATATTTCATATCGTTTTATATAAATGTAATTCGAAAATTGGCGGAACATTGAGAAGTAGTGCAAACGGTGGGAAATTAACTTGAGTTTTATATAGTCTCTAAGAATCTCTTATTTAATGAACTAAATGAAAAAAAAAAAATTATTTCCCCGAGTCGCATGTTGGTGACGCTAATTAAAGCTTAGAGCGAACATTTTAAGCCTGAGCGTCCAAAGATTTTATTTTTAGACACATATTGGTGATTCAGGGGATGAATTATATTTTCCACTTTTTATGTCATTAAATAACAGCTTGTTAAAAAAATGTTTTTATCTGTTATCAGTTTATATAATTCAGAATAACAATCATTTTAATTCTTCTTCAATCGATACATTTCTTCAATTTTTTTTGAATATATAAATGAATTGTTTAAAAAATAAATTTTTTGTTAACTGTCGATTAACTAAAGCACCTGAAAATTTGAGTTCAGAATAAGAGAAGGAGGTCGAATACTTCCTTCTAATATGGTTACGGGATTAGTAACGCTATGTGACGTTCCGTCACATTTGCATTAATTAATTTTAATTTAATATAAAAAAAGTGAGTGAAATAAAATAAATATTGCATGTTGACCCCGATTAGAAATTTATAAAATTAGTGTAGCAAAAGTGAAAGGTAAAACGAACCTAATGGAATAATATACAAACTTAAATAACAAAAAATTCGAGTGAAGGTAAAACGTACCCAATAAAATAATATAAACAACAATCATAAGTATACTCATAAACAATATTCCCGCGCAAATTTTTTGGTCGATCAAGCACGCGAACAGGAAGATTCCCGCCAGATTTAGCGAACGAGATCATACATGATCCAAGATGTATACGTCACATTTGTTTTTTTGGTATTAAATCCACGCTCGACAAAAATTCATTACTTGGCCAACTCTTGTGGTAGCAACAGCCTCTGAATATTTGTATGGAATTTTTAATAAAAGAGGGTGAAGCGAGTACAACAACAACGGACAATCAAGTTACTACGTGAACTATATTCACCTCGTGGAAAATATTCCACATATGGATATTGGAAGTGGATAAAGAAAAAGTTGAGTTAATATTCTTACCAACGTATAATACACGACCACCAAAGGCACCCATATCTGGCGGGACATTTCGTCACCAACCTGGAAAATCACCGGGTTACACTGGACTGGATTGCGTGTTTGAAAGGCCAATTTATTTGTTGCTGAGGGGGTACCATCAGCGGCCCATTGAAATAAATAAGGTATAACTAGTTCCATTTAACTGATTTTCCCTCTTTTTCATCACCTTCAGAAGTATTTTCCATCGGGGTTAACCAATCGAGTTGAGGTTCCCACTCGTTACATTTTAAAAACAATTTAATATCAAAATTATTGGGGTTTTAAAAGAAAAACAAAAACTTCTACAATAACTACGTACCTAAAGCGTACACCCAATTCATTTTAAATTAGCTTAGAATTATTTGTTGATCATTCTGTCGATGCAGGAGTCCTGGTGAACTTGACGATAGTTCACAACTCATATCTGCCGCGGAACGGCAAAGTTTCAGTTGGTGAATCGTCAAACACACTTGGCGGTCTGTCGAGAATTCAGCGCGTGGCGCTAATGAGTACTAAACAGATTGCCAAGAAATCATCCTCCATCGGCGGAATTTTTGACCATTTTATAATTTGTATTGTCTTTGGAATTCCATTATTATTTAACCTTTTTCATATTTTAAAATCATATTCCATTATTATTTAATTTTTTTTTATATTTTAAAATCATATTCCATTATTATTTAATTTTTTTTTTCATATTTTAAAATCATATTCCATTATTATTTAATTTTTTTTCATACTTTAAAATCATATTCCATTGTTATTTAATTTTTTTTCATATTTTAAAATCATATTTGTGTTTGTGTCCGTATATTTACAACACATGGTTTATGACTTTTAACCTAGAAACTTATTAAGAATAAATGAAACATATAAAAAAAAAAGGGTTATTACTTGCGTTGTTTTATATATGTTAATTTACAGCTTCCCCGATTCTGTGGTACTACGAACCAAATTCGCCGGGTTGAAACACCCTTACTGAAGAAATGAGTTCGTTTATTATTATTAAAACAGCACATGTATTATGGAATATTTTGTTTACTAATGATTGACACTAATAGTTCGCGGTAAAAACAATAGAGGGAGCGCCTATATTTGATAAATTTACAAGGTGTCACCCGGACAAGGAGGCCCACACTGTCGTTTGTTCTGTTTTTTTTTTCTTTTTTTAATTCCATTATTTAAATTCAACCACAGCCATTACGCGTCCAATAAAGGGGATCGTTTCAGAGCGTTCCAGTATCAATTGACCCCATCGACGACACTCTCAACCAACACATTCCACTGCGCGACAACAGCGGGTTTTCTTACTAATTGTGCGCTAAAACCTAGTCACAAATAGTAAGATGCCTCAGATGGTAGCATAGCGTGTGGTTATCGATACCGAGACCAGAGCAGATCCCCGATAGCATTTTCTTTTTATCCATCATACACCTTTTCTATTTTTTTTTCATTTTCTTTTACATGCAAACGTCTACGCCGTGAACGGTTTCGAGGTACCCCCTCAACATCATGCCAGATACACGATCAAGGAGAGCAGCTGGGCAAGACCAGGAACTGGTACCAACCACAATCCAGGAAGTAAACTCTCCAGGATATCTAACACCGCCAGAGGTATCATCATACCCAGCTATGATTACAACCATAGCTCCATCAGCTAATACAGTAACTGCAGTTACTGCAGTAACTGCAGCTACAGTTACGAGACCACCAGCACCTCTACCTCAAGCTCCAGCATCGACATCATCTTCGGCGCAGCCACAAACAGATACAACACCGTCTCGTATCTTCCAATTCATCAGAACACAGACGGACCTGAATGCGGCACACCATCAAGAACTCCTACGCATGAATGCCCAACTTGAACACATATGTGAGTCCCTAAACCAGGTGCATGTGAATAATCCTCAACCTGTAAATAATAAGATGATAGGACATCAAGAAGTGACACCCGGTAACTATAAAATTAATTACTCTGTGGACATAAACACATTTTTTAAAGATTTCGTCAAATGTGACGGGACATCCAAAAGTCAAATCATGACATTTATGGAGGAGGTTCAGAAATTGTCCGATTTGGGTATTCTGGATGAAAAACCCCTTCTAATTCACGTGCTTCATTTTTGCGAAGGGAACTTTCAAAGATGGTGGGCTTCCAACATCGTATTCTGTCCCACTTGGGATTCGCTTCGCACAAGAATCTTAGATGTATTCTTTGGGCCGGCCGATAGGTCATTACTTATATCAGAGCATCTATATAGGTGGCAACGTAGCGATGAGTCCTTTATGTCATTCGTGAACGATATAAAGCTCAAAGCGAGAATAATTGGCGCTGATATGAGCGAGCGTGAGCTAGCCACCCTTCTTTGGGCCCGTATGAATCGTGCAACATACGATATTTGCAGATTCAAAGCGGTGCCGGACACATTTGACGCACTTGACCTCGTTGCACATGAAGTCCGTCAAATAAATGACCGTCAGGAGCTATACTCGCAAATGGAGCAGAGTTCTGACAAATCTATTAAAAAAACAAAAAACTAACTGAGAACCTCAACTCACCCATTGTCTGTCCGTCCGTACCCCGTATACGTCACCGTGGTCTCACTGGGTACCGGAAATTGCTGTCTAACCGTAGTAACGAAATCCACCTGCCGACAATTACCGTGAAGATCGGCCCATGTCTTTTTGACTGCCTATTGGACTCAGGGGCCAGCTATAGTTTTTGCTCACGCAAAGTGGCCACCACCATAACCAGACTTAAACTAGGTCAACTTCGTGACTCCTTCATCGAAACCGTCGTGGCTGACGGAGGGGTTATCCAAATAAAACAAAGCTTGGAATGTGTAGTAAAGATAGGTTGCTATTCGTGGCCTCTAACATTCTTTATAATTCCAAACTTGACGTATAGTCTGATTATGGGAGTGGTGCACTTGAAACATTTGAAGGCGACTCTTAACTTCACTACCTCTACAGTCACCTTCGGCTTCGACCCTGACAATCCAATGCCCATTACCCCATCAAAAAAAAGGACTGTCTGTAACGTAATAGTATCACCTACGCTATCTTCCAGCCAACAGGTGCGTCTGAAGGAACTACTAGCTGAGTTCGAAGACGTACTGACTGATGAAATTGGTCGAGCACGTGATTACTCCTATACTATCCACCTAAAGGACGATATCCCGGTTAGGAGTCCTCCATATCCGTTAGCCCCACCTAAAGCTAAGGAGATGGATGATCACGTAACTGAACTCCTCGAACGAGGTGTCATTGAACACAGTCGTTCACCGTATTCATCCCCTGCTTTTCTAATAAAGAAGAAGGATAACTCGTTTCGGCTCTGTGTCGATTACAGAAAGCTGAATACGAAAGTCATCTTCGATGGTTTTCCTTCACCTCATATGGACAGCATCTTCCAGAGTCTGAATGGGTCTTCTTATTTCTCAAATTTAGATTTAAAAGCCGCGTTTTACCAGATTTGCCTTTCGGAGGGTAGTAAAAGGGTCACTGCCTTTTCAACGCCAACAGGCCAGTATCAATTTCGTCAGGTACCATTCGGACTTAGCGTTAGTCCACAAGCCCTCAACCGTTTGATGTTCGCGTTATTTGCTGATCTCAGATATCAGTGTGTCATCCCCTATTTCGATGACATCCTGGTTTTCAGTCGTGGTTACGATGATCACCTCCAGCACTTACATACAGTTTTTAGTAGACTCCGAAGTGCTGGGTTGACTGTAAAGCCCGAGAAGATGCAACTTTGTTTGCCATCCATCAAATTTCTCGGACACGTTATCTCCGCGGCTGGGATCCAGGCTGATCGCGAAAAGGTAGCCGCTATATCGGATCTGCCAATACCCCGCAATATCAGACAGCTCAGGTCCTTTTTGGGAATGACTGGGTTTTTTCTACGCTTCATACCCAACTATGCCGAAATTGTGGCCCCATTAAACACCTTAAAAAAAAAAGACGTTGTATATCACTTCGGTGATGCGCAAAAGGAAGCTTTCGTCAGGATCAAACGAGCTCTAACGGAGGCTCCAGTACTCATCTATCCCGATTTTACCAAACCGTTTATTGTGCAAACCGATGCATCCGGTATCGCCATCGGGGCTGTCCTACTCCAGAGGCTAAGCGATGGTGTACATGCTGTACAGTATGCAAGCAGGAAATTGACACCGTCTGAAGCCAATTATGCAGCTTTCGAACTCGAGGCATTAGCAATCATTTGGTCTCTGGATAAATTTAAACAATACCTGTTAGGAACACGCTTTGTCCTACAGACCGATAGTGCAGCTTTAACCTGGATGATCAAACATCCTAAGCAACTTGGTCGAATCGGACGATGGTTACTGAAGCTATCCCGTTTTGATTTTGACGTGGAGCATATTCGGGGACCACAAAACGTCTTAGCAGACGGACTAAGTCGACTCTTCACAATCGAACAGACGAACGACCAACAACAGACCGACGAACAGACACCCCCTGACAAATTCGAACGCTCAAGCTTGAATCTCCTAGACGAGGTACCACAATCTTTTATTTCATTAAAGCGTCACCAGGAGGAAGATCCTGACCATAGGCTCATCTTCAACCGCATACAAGCGGGGGAAGATGTTAGAGGTTACATGATCAAGAACGATCTCCTGGTGAAACTTGTTGGAAAGAATCGTCTTCGACGAGTATCTGTACCCAAGTCAATGAGAAACATGCTACTTTATTTCTTCCATGATAGCATCTCCGGCATGCATCCTGGGATCACGGTCACTTATCGAACTATCGCCCGTCGTTTCTGGTGGCCAAAGTTGTTTGAAAACGTCCGAGAATACGTTAGATCGTGTTCAGACTGCCAAAGGTGCAAACCATATAATAAGGCCCCAGGTGCGGCACTAGCATCCAACCTCCCAACACGACCTTGGGATCGTATATATCTGGATCACATAGGTCCTTTAGTGAGCACCAAAAATGGGAACAGGTATGTCCTCATGCTACTGGACGGCTTCAGCAAATGGGTAGAAGCCATACCCGTTAAGCGAATAACAGCTGATGTTACTATTGACAGGTTGAACACGATATTTCTACGCTTTGGTCCACCCCGGTATTTGGTGTCCGATAATGCGACATGCTTCACTAGTGAAAAATTTAAATTCATGTGTCTTAGGTTTGGGATAAAACACGTCAGATGCGCCCCGTATCACCCCTCGGGAAATGCTGTCGAACGGGTTAACCGTGATTTGAAAAGTGGATTGACAATCATCCTAAAGGAATATGCGACATCGCACCGCGAATGGGATAAATTCATCCCATATTTTCAACAAGCGCATAATAACCAATACCACGCATCCATCCAAGCTAGCCCCTCGACCGTGTTTCTCGGGCGCGAAGTGTATTCCCCCATCGACCTACGGTGGGATCTCCAGGAGATCCTGGGGGAAGGTCCACCGCCAGACCTAGATAAGGTCCGAGAATCCCTGTCTAAGGCGCATGAAAAGGTCCGTAGATTTCACAACGCCAAGCACCCGCCAAATCATCCTTACAGTGAGGGCCAATTAGTTTTGCAAAAGGTCCATGGTGGACCCCAGTTCGACGAGGCTAAGAAATTTGTTCCTAGGTGGACGACACCCCGGAGAATCATCCGATTAACAACGCCCGTGTCATGCGAACTCGAAGATGTCGAAACTCACGTTCGCTATAAAGCCCATATAGAAGACCTGAGGCCGTTTATAGAGCGCAACGACGCAAATGATAATGAGATACCGTAGTATCTCATTCGGTAGCGAGGGAGACTGTGACGTTCCGTCACATTTGCATTAATTAATTTTAATTTAATATAAAAAAAGTGAGTGAAATAAAATAAATATTGCATGTTGACCCCGATTAGAAATTTATAAAATTAGTGTAGCAAAAGTGAAAGGTAAAACGAACCTAATGGAATAATATACAAACTTAAATAACAAAAAATTCGAGTGAAGGTAAAACGTACCCAATAAAATAATATAAACAACAATCATAAGTATACTCATAAACAATATTCCCGCGCAAATTTTTTGGTCGATCAAGCACGCGAACAGGAAGATTCCCGCCAGATTTAGCGAACGAGATCATACATGATCCAAGATGTATACGTCACATTTGTTTTTTTGGTATTAAATCCACGCTCGACAAAAATTCATTACTTGGCCAACTCTTGTGGTAGCAACAGCCTCTGAATATTTGTATGGAATTTTTAATAAAAGAGGGTGAAGCGAGTACAACAACAACGGACAATCAAGTTACTACGTGAACTATATTCACCTCGTGGAAAATATTCCACATATGGATATTGGAAGTGGATAAAGAAAAAGTTGAGTTAATATTCTTACCAACGTATAATACACGACCACCAAAGGCACCCATATCTGGCGGGACATTTCGTCACCAACCTGGAAAATCACCGGGTTACACTGGACTGGATTGCGTGTTTGAAAGGCCAATTTATTTGTTGCTGAGGGGGTACCATCAGCGGCCCATTGAAATAAATAAGGTATAACTAGTTCCATTTAACTGATTTTCCCTCTTTTTCATCACCTTCAGAAGTATTTTCCATCGGGGTTAACCAATCGAGTTGAGGTTCCCACTCGTTACATTTTAAAAACAATTTAATATCAAAATTATTGGGGTTTTAAAAGAAAAACAAAAACTTCTACAATAACTACGTACCTAAAGCGTACACCCAATTCATTTTAAATTAGCTTAGAATTATTTGTTGATCATTCTGTCGATGCAGGAGTCCTGGTGAACTTGACGATAGTTCACAACTCATATCTGCCGCGGAACGGCAAAGTTTCAGTTGGTGAATCGTCAAACACACTTGGCGGTCTGTCGAGAATTCAGCGCGTGGCGCTAATGAGTACTAAACAGATTGCCAAGAAATCATCCTCCATCGGCGGAATTTTTGACCATTTTATAATTTGTATTGTCTTTGGAATTCCATTATTATTTAACCTTTTTCATATTTTAAAATCATATTCCATTATTATTTAATTTTTTTTTATATTTTAAAATCATATTCCATTATTATTTAATTTTTTTTTTCATATTTTAAAATCATATTCCATTATTATTTAATTTTTTTTCATACTTTAAAATCATATTCCATTGTTATTTAATTTTTTTTCATATTTTAAAATCATATTTGTGTTTGTGTCCGTATATTTACAACACATGGTTTATGACTTTTAACCTAGAAACTTATTAAGAATAAATGAAACATATAAAAAAAAAGGGTTATTACTTGCGTTGTTTTATATATGTTAATTTACAGCTTCCCCGATTCTGTGGTACTACGAACCAAATTCGCCGGGTTGAAACACCCTTACTGAAGAAATGAGTTCGTTTATTATTATTAAAACAGCACATGTATTATGGAATATTTTGTTTACTAATGATTGACACTAATAGTTCGCGGTAAAAACAATAGAGGGAGCGCCTATATTTGATAAATTTACAAGGTGTCACCCGGACAAGGAGGCCCACACTGTCGTTTGTTCTGTTTTTTTTTTCTTTTTTTAATTCCATTATTTAAATTCAACCACAGCCATTACGCGTCCAATAAAGGGGATCGTTTCAGAGCGTTCCAGTATCAATTGACCCCATCGACGACACTCTCAACCAACACATTCCACTGCGCGAAAACAGCGGGTTTTCTTACTAATTGTGCGCTAAAACCTAGTCACAAATAGTAAGATGCCTCAGCTATTTCTAGCGATCAACATTCCACTGATTGTTTAAACATCCAAGTTTCAAAAAGGCATATAAATACGATCAACACTTCAGGACTATTTATTTAAATTATAGTCTAGTCAACAAATTAAAAAACATGTTAATTCTTGCTACTGCGAATTAAAATACGTGCGATAGCTAGTTGACGTCTAGAAAAATGTGCAAAACTTTCAAAACCGCACATAAACAATTGCAAAATTTATAAACCATTTATTTAAAAAAAAAAAGAGGAGGTTTTGTTTTTTGCAAATATCTCAGAAACTGTTGCAGATATCGGAAATCGAAAAAAAGATTCTTAAAGAGTAGGAAATTTCCCAAAAAAAAGTCCCACCTGCCGGAACTATATTTTTCCGTCTCTTTGTTTGTTAATAAAAAAATGGAAAATAAAAATGTTTTAAATTTTTTAATCTTATTTAAATCCTTCAAAGAGTAGCTCCCAGAAGTAAAAAAATTCCAGACTTTTATTTTAAAAATTATCGGGGTTATCCAGTTGGAAAAAATTTTTTATTAACAAATGCATAGTTTATGGAAAAACGGAGTAAAATTTATTCCGACGGATTATTGTTTGTTTAAATATCCAGTATGCACCTGATTTTTTTCCCTTAATATTCATATTTAATGAGTTAAAAAAAATTTTTTTCTTCAAATATCGGAATCAAGAAGCGGAGCCGAATCACCCGTTTTCAAGCACTATTTTCATATCTCAATTAAAATTATAAATATTAGTGGTACAGTTGGGAGAGGGAAGACTTTTTTAGGAAATTTCTTGCTCTTTAAGAATCTTTTTTCGATTTTCGATATCTGCAATAGTTTCTGAGATATGCAAAAAAACAAAACCCTGCGTTTTTTTTTTAAATAAATTGTTTATAACTTTTACAGTTACTTATGAGTGGTTTTGAAATTTTTGCACATTTTTCTAGACGTCATACCGAGTTCAAGGAGGTATCGCACGTATTTAAATTCGCAGTAGCAAGAATTAACACGTTTTTTAACTTGTTGACTAGACTATTAACAAATATTCATCGAAATATCATTTTATAATTCATAAAAATTGTAAAAAAATTCGTATCACTAAAAAATATCAAGAAAAAATGTTACGAACTTAGTAAAATATTTTTGTGAAAATTTGATTTATGAATATTTCAAATACCTGAGATAGAAAGGCAAAAAAAAAAACATGTAGCTTTGTTGTTGAGATATATGTATTTAAGTTATATCGTAATGTTTAGTATATTATACATTCAGAGCTTTAATGGTTCAAAAACTGAATTATTTAAAAACATAATGTGTTCTATCGAATATTTTACGGTAATTTTATATCGATCCAATATACATGTATACTTGGCGTCAAAAGTCGAGCTATCTTTTCAAAATTTTATTATTGATTTGTGCTTTATTTAATCGGTTTTCGAAAAAAATACTTCGGATAAATGTTCGGATAATAACTTTTGTAACTATATGAATAACAACAATTTTGAATTGATAGCTCGACATTTGACGTCATTTGTACAAACGCCATAAAAGCAGCGCTCATCATTCAAATTTTTTAAACAGTTTTGTCCTTTTTTCATTCGATTCGCGAAAAAAAGCTTCTGATAAAAGATTATTTTAAATATACAAACATATTAAACTCGAACATTTTTTGCAATCACCAATCGAAAGAATAAAAATTCAAATTTTATTATTGATTAGTGTTTCATTCGTTTTTCGAAAAACATTTTCGAATAAAAGCTGTTCATTATAAATATAGTAACAACTTTTATTAAATCAAATCACAAATCAGTTATAAAATTTAAAAAAGGCGTTACGCAGGAGCTGCGTCAACTTATCAAATTTCCTTAGAATATATAAATCACTCTCTAGCGATCCAAATTTTAGCCTGATCAAAATGAAATATCGAATGATATGATTTTAGTATTTGCAACGCTAATTTTATTACTAAATGGTAAAATCAACGGGAAAGAGGGCATAGAGAAAGAAGAAAACAAAATATAAAATATCTCTCTTAATATTAGAATAATCGAAAAATGTTTAAAATGTTTAACTAAAGTTGTAGAAAATCAACTTTGCTACAATTCATTGCCTCATTACTTTACCTCAAACTCTAATGTGTACAGAGATATAAAGAATTTTAGTAGTAACAGAAAAATGATAAGAAACAAAATTACAGTAAAACTTAATACCTACAACTTTACTACTTATAAATTTTCGATTTTTTGAATATTAAGGGAGATATGTTTGTGTTTCCTCCCCCTCTAAATCCCCCTTCCCTCTTGTCTGATTATACCCATTAACGAACTTGACCTTTTGAATACCAAAAGCGCCTCAAATACCAAATTTCATTCCAATCGGAACCTAACTGTGACCACTAGAGTGTCCACGGACACATAAACTTATGTGTACATATATATATGTTGATATATATATATATATATACATATATACAAATTTTAACGATAGTGATTTTTAACATCTAAAAGGCCTAACATCTAGGACGATGGACACTTGAAGAAATTTTTACGAAATTCCAACATTGGTGCAAAAACAATAGCTGCATTTCCTTTGGAGGAAATTCGCTAAAAACAGAAATCAACTTCATTGGATCATAATATATTCTAAAACATTGAATTCACATGAATAAATAATGAGCCGGAGAAGGTTTCTTATGTATTTATTTCATAACTAACCACATAACTAACAATAACCTTGTTTAAGCGTATGTTTCATACGTATTTATCAGTACGTACTCATACGTACTCATACGTATACGTATATTTATCAGTGCTTGGTAAATTACTTTACTTGAATGTACTATACGCATGGATTAATAATAATATGCATTATAAATTTTTTCCCCGAGTTACCAGTATGTGACTATAAATAAAAACTGGAGGCGATCATTTAAAACTTGACCGATTTAAGCTTTAATGTAAGGTGACATATTGATTCGGGAAAAATCCATTAGTAAACTTATGCGTTACCTTCAGATATATTGCACGTTCAGCAAGTTAATTGGTTGATAATATATTCAATTCTTACCTAAAACAAAAGAAAAAAACATTAAAGGTTTATACTATTAAAGAGTTTCAAGGGAATCCATTAAATTTCAGAAGGATTTCAGAGGTTATAGTTAATTCCCAAAGAGACAAACTGAGGAACAGATGGAAATTATGGGGGAATTACTTGAATATATTGCAAATGTTCTTAAAATATTTAGATATTAGATTATTATGTTGTAGTGAAGTTTTTGGTCGAATATAATATATTTATAACATTTGTTTACATCAAATGCTTGATATGAAAAATTATACATCTAAGTTAGGAATCGAACCCATGACCTCTGGCATTCTAGACCAATGCTCTGCCTGTGAGTTACCAGATTTTATGGTAGTTTTATACTAGCGTTTATTTATCCATTGTTTGTATGATTACCTTTCGGATATATTATACCAACGGAAATGACTATCCACTTAATATGACATTTTTAAGTAATATGTGTGAACATTCATAACATTCTTTGGAATCCAAGGCTTCATAGGAACATATTATGATATATTTAACGAATATGTATAACATATGTAGAAGCTTGCGATATATGGTGCAAGAATATCAATAAATAATTCAATCGATACAAATCAGTTTTGTTGTTTTTAATATTTGGGGCATGTTTTTTTCTTTACAACAAAAGTACGGAATAATAATTATAAAGAACAAACAGTTGATGCAAATAATGAAATATATACATCAAATAAAAAAAACCTTCATGAACATATACTTCTTCATAAATATATTGTGATTTCTTGATTGAGTAAAATAAACTTTTCCAGTTAAGTTGTGTGAAAATTTTATGTTTGAACTAAATCTTTTATTAATAATATTGTAATAAGATTAGAAAGTAGGTCAGACTGACTCTATAACATGAATGACGACATCGTTTGGTAAAAAGGATTCATGTATAGTTTTCTTGCAAACTGTAGTTACATGGTTCTGTTCAGAATAGTTTAGTACAAAATAGTTTTATTTTATAGAAATTGTGTAAGTGTGGTTGGCTATATTATAATAATAATGGGGTTTTTTCCCCGTTTCTGAAACTTCACGGTCTGTAACAGAGGTCACTCATATCATTATTTTTAAACCATACATTAATGATGTGAGTGGAGGACAAGAAATTTGTATGCAGATAAGGAATATGGTAGGAACTATGCCGATATTCATTTTGAGTTCGGGAAGGGAAACTGCAGAAAATCTTCATTAGCATAGCTGCCTACTTCGTTCTTGCCCATTCGCCGACAATTTTTTTTTAGTCAATAAACCACCCCGTTAGCAATCTTCTACCGTTGGGAATCGAACTAGTAACTTCCCAGCTCCAAGCAGAGTGCCTTTGAAAGTACGACCACTTAGACTGTTTGGTTGGCTATATGATAAGAAGTCATGTAAACATTGGCTTAGGGTGATCTTTTCCAACGGGGGGGGGGTCATTTAAGAGCAAATTTTCACCAGGGGCAGGAATCATTATGACTATCAAATTAAATAACTATTGGTATATTTGTAATATTCATTATTTTAGGTAGGTATGCGAAAATTAAAGTCACCGATACTTCTAAAAATATTAGAACAGAAAAAATGGTCAGTTGGAAAATTATAGTAAAATTCATTTTCTGTTACTTTATTTATAGTCAATATTTTTTATTATCAATATTATAAGAGATCGTTAGAAAAATGCACAGCAGGCTGCAAGCATAATAAGTTCATAGCATTTAACTACGTAAAGGTAACTTTATTTATGGTCAATTTTTTCTTTTTACTAATAATAATAGAAATCGATCGAAAAAAGCATACCATGCTGCAAGCCACGCTAATGATAGAATTTAAATGCGAAAAGGTAGCGTAACTGTAATCTTGTTTCAATAAACACAGGCTTTGTTACAGTCATTGACTCAGTCATTTCGAAAAATATCGGAACTTAAGATGGAGGTTGTATTTCACCGCTATAAAGTAACCCAGAGATAGCCTTTCACAAGGAATGTGGTTTTCTACAAATACAACTAAATTTGAAAATTAAAAATAGTGGAGATAGGACCTTTTCAAAATGGCTGATTCAATTAATTGTAAGTGGGAGTATAATTCAATTCGACAAGTAAAATACTAATAGTTCACCAATGAATTGACTAAATTCCTCATCGATAATAAAGTAAGGTTCTTAAATCAGGAACAAAACGGAGGAATCTGAAGTGGTCGATTTTTACGACTGGCAAAAAGTCTAGATAGAAAAGACTAAAAAGATAGATTACTTGACTGACTTCGGCCTCCCCCTATAAACACTATTACAACTACCATTTCTAAATACTGTAGGTCTTATTGTTGAGCCATACTGTATTTTAAATAGAATTAAGTATAAAGTTGAAAGACTTGAATCAATGCTTGAGGAAAAAGCAATTGGCATACCGGTATATTTAAACTTGATAACTAAGCAGTTATTACACATATTGTAATAGTGGAAATTATTTTATTAAATACTTTTGTTTGTGGTATGAATATTAACATAATGATTTTTCATTTGCCGTTCGTTGTTGGAATATAACTTTCTTAAACTAATATACAGGAAGAGGTCCATAAAAATGATAAGTAGAAAATTATTGCCATAAACAAACTCTATGTAAGGTTAGGTACAAGTTGAAAATTGTGGAAGATTGATCAAACAACGTTTGATTTCGCATGAAGTCTGGTTAAAATTAGAAAATTGACTTGTAATTTTTGAACTATACATATTCGTGTTAACGAATTCTGCACTCGAGTGAAAAATTTATGTAAAAATGTGAAAAAGAGTGAACAAAACTGTCTAACTGTACTGTACTATGCAGTTGATATGCATATGTATGGAGTTCATTTGGTCTAAGGTCCGACATTAGAAAACCTTCCCTCATCTTTGAATTGATTGAAATATTATTGAAAACGCTTATTGCAATATAAATAATTTGGCAATGTAATGCCTGCCAGGAGAGTTCTGCTGCAATTAACATTAATTTATTAATTAAAAATTGATTTTATTATAATTAAATCCCTCACGTGTTAAGTGAATTTGGGTTGTTAAATAACATAGTATACGATACGACAAATCTTGTAGTAGCAGACAGCGCTGCTTATTACTGCTTCGGTTACCTGCAGCCAGGTGTTCAAACTTAAAGTAAACTTAGATTACTTCCCTCATATGTTAATTGAAAAATATTTAGCTAATTTAAAAGTTTAGAATAAGTAGAATACATCCATAACTGGCAGCCATCTTAAAATCCATTAAAATCAATTGCAGCCTATATAACAAAAATTTAAAAAAAATGAAATTAAAAAAAAAATTCCTTGTAGAGAGAGAGAGAGACTATTGCATTATTCAACGTAACAAACAAGGAAAGTATATGATCATGCGAATGTAGAGTGCATTCCGTTTATCATGAACTCTGCATTCTCTATACACAATACCACTATTAGTATAAATACACTTATGAATGAAGTAGGCTCTAGAAATGCATGAATCATATACTTTCCTTGTATGTTACGTGGAATAATGCAATTTAATTAATTTCTATTTTTTTAAATTTTTCTTATATAGGCTGCAATTGATTTTAATGGATTTTAAGATGGCTGGCAATTATGGATGTATTCTAATTATTCTTAACTTCTAAATTAGCTAAATATTTTTCAATTAACATATGAGGGAAGTAAACTTAACATTAAGTTTGAACACCTGGCTGCAGGTAACCGTAGCAGTAATAAGCAGCGCTGCCTGCTATTACAAGATTTGTCATATCGTATACTATGTTATTTAACAAGGAAAATTGAATAAACAAATTTAATTGTTTATATTACAATAAGCGTTTTCAATAATATTTCAATCAATTAACAGATGAGGGAAGGTTTTCACAAATGCCGGATCTTAGACCAATTTAAGTCACAAATATCGTAAAACGTGCATTAAAGAAGCGCAAATCAGTTGTTATTTTGGCCAAGTCAGCTTTTATTTTTCAAATCACCTTATTATTACCAAATCAACAATATATTTTTCTATAGCCAAAATCTTTATATACCAATTTATTTCTCTAAAAGTGATCTAATTTTTTGTTTTAATTCTTGTGTTTCTGCCTATAAAAGTTGTTAGTAATACATAGTAAATTTAAATAGGGAGTACAATTTAAAACAATATGAAATAAATGTCACTAAAATAATATTTACTGAAAGGATCACTGTCATTATATATTTATTTTCCTGAATATTTAAGAATTGTTCCTTATATTAATTACAATTTTAAGCCTGACCTAAATAGTTCATAATTACATTATACGGTGTAATTTAATATTTACTGTATTTAACTTTGAATCATACCTCAAAACAAGTAGACATTATAATACATCCTTAATTCGTTTTGAAACGTACACATTAAGTATGTATATATTGTTAGCGGAAGAAACAAAATCCTATTCAAGATGTAATATTACACATTTATATCTACGCAACGACAATGTACTACAACTCAATTGATAATACATATTTGAATGAACGTATTTGGATGTAATGCATTTGTTGGTATGGACCAACAACTCTCTAAACTTGAACTAAATTTAATCCAAATCAGATTTGTAAATATTTTACTTTTATATAACTACAAACCATAATAACGGGTTTGGAATTCAAAATCAATTTTCGACCAAGAATCAAATAATAATGATTTTTAGTGTTTCGTTTCTCAAAATACGGAACACTAAAAATCATTATTATTTGATTCTTGGTCGAAATTATTTCAAGGTTTTGAAATAACCTTGGTGTCTACCTATATGTTTATAGAATACGTTTTTCTCAAAAGACTTTTTCATGTAATAGTCTAAAACTAGACACGGACACAAAGTTTGAACTTTTGATGTGAAACATTAATAGCGAAAGTATACAAGATTTTATATGCGGGGTGAAATGAAATTTCAGATTATACAATGTTGCATTGTGCCAATCATCGGCATTCGTGTTTTAAATGGAACTTTAACATTGAACACGGATATAACGTTTGCTAATGGCTAGATCTTTAATGTAATTTATGTTTCTATAGAAATATCTGTATTTACGAAATAATCTATTTGTCAATGCATTTTAAATATACAAAATTTGATGTTGTAAAATGTCAAAATTTAGAAAAAACTCAATATTTGACATAAATTTCGTATAATAGTTTTATTAAGCCCGGGCCACACCGTGTCCGGGTTTTGGCTTTTTCAGTTAGTAGGTGTTTTTATTTTAGTTAACGGGTTAGTTTGGAGGTTGAAACGAGAAATAAAAAAATAATTTTTCAAGAGGATTGTGAATGGGTTCAGATGAAAGCTTATTAAACCACATTATCGGAAATTTTTGAGAAAAAACGTTAAAAGTTCCTGTCTCCACCAGTAATGTTCAGAAATTAATTCAGGTTGTACATATATATTTAAAAATTTTTGCTTAGGAGAACTAGAATTGACACAAGAATATGCAATTATTTTTCTACTTTTTAGTGCATTTTTGGTTTATTCAATTTTTAAGTCGGGTTTCCATTTTGTCAAAATTTTTTTTATTTTATATCTTTTTTTTTCACGGTACATTCCCGTTTATAAAAATTGAACCAGTTGAAACATTTTAAGTGTTACTGTATGTAATATTATACATATAATTTGTATTATATACGCTTAGATTGTGAATTACTTGCTCAATTTTTATGAACGGGAGTGTACAATTATTATGCATTCAATTTCATATAGTTAAGTTTTGTAACAACAAACATCATTGAATTGTAGACAGACTCGCTGTACTTTTCAAATAATTTACGTTTAATTTTATACATTATCTTTAATATTGGTATAGATATATACCAATATATTTAATATAGATATAAACCAATATACAAATTTGTAACCTTTTGAGCATTATTTTTCTGTTGGTAAACTATTTCATTTTATTTCATCTTGCAGATGCCCACATGACTTATATTTCTATTTATCATTCACATATTCAATAAACATACATTATGATATCAAAACACATTATTGTTGTATATTTTCTACGTCTACATCACGAAATCCGATAAACAAATAAACAATGTACATTGTATTACATATTGTTGTATGTATTTGCTGTGGTAATTTAATTCTCAGAACAATATTTTCTATGTGAACTTACGTAGACGATAAAATTACCCGTTGAAAGATTAACAATCTAATTATTTCTAACTATAAACCAAAAACATGCCAAAGATACCATTTTACCATTTTACCATATACCAAATATCAACTGAGGGATTGACTCTTTAGAATATTACCAGATATTCTCGCAAAAGAAAATTTTTAAAACCCAATTCAATAATATGAAACATAATAACAATTTCCCGTTACCACCACCAAATTTATATGCAAAATGAAAATGTTAATATTATTCCTATACATCGTCTTGGAAAAGAGCTGATAAATTTCCAATTTTTATCGTAGCAAAGAACCACCCCAAGAAAACCAGTTATCTAATAACAATTTACATCCAAGTCGGTCCATTCGGCCACCGACACACAGACACAAACGCATAGTGTTTCATCGAGGCTACAAGGTATCCCTGCCTCGCTTCGGTCCTCGGTTACGAGACACGAGGCTAGGCGAGTTTAAAAATTGTAATCCTCGTTACTAACTGGGGCGAGGGACGGTATATTTACAAAAAGTAAATTTTTTTAAATAAAATAAATAAAGCAATAGATGCAATTTAAAGGAAAAAGAAGTTTTATGATTATTTTTTATATAATAATCATAAATTTGTTCATCGCTGGTTTGTAAATTTTATAGAGAAAAGTAAATGTATTATTTTTATTTTGTTGATCGACTGCATATTCTTATTTTAGAGAAGAAACAAAAGTTGTGCGGTCGGGGGACCCCGTCAGGAACGATGTTCTTTACGTTATTTTTTTAAACGTGATTTAATATATATATTTCTATTGATTATATTAGTGTATTTTTTTTCCCGCCAAAAAGCGCAGCTCTCTTTTATTCAACTCTCTCTCTTTCTAATTTGAATTTGTATATTTTATTTTATTTTAGCGAATTTCCAGAAAGGAAATAGAGCCATTGGTCTCGTACCAAAATCAAAGCATTGCAAACATTTTTTCAGATGTCCATCGATCCTACCTAGTAGATATCGAAAATCATCGTCTCTAAAATTGATATAATATAAATATATATATATATATATATATATATATATGTGTGTGTCTGTAATCGCTTTAGCGGTCACAAAAAGACATTTATTTTCTAACAAGGCGAGGCGAGGTTAGGTTGTTAACTAACCCAACCGAGGCAAGGCTAGTCTACATTCTGCCTCGGCCGAGGCGTGGCGAGGGTGATATTTAAAAAAGCGAGGAGAGTCGAGGTGATATCAAAACCCCGCCTCGCCTCGTACCTCGTGAAACACTACACACCCAGGTGCAAACGTATAACACCTCTCTTTTTGCATGGAGGATTAAAAATATAGTGCCGAATGAATTACTGTTGCGAACCGGTTTAAATGGACCATTTAGTGATTTTTATAGTTTTGATGGTATTGTTAGTTAACAAATATACAAAACTAAGTCTACAAATTTAATGATTTAGCACGTTCATTGCTTTTACCAAGTAATTTTACTAAGAGTTTGAAAAACACTATAAAATTCTTCAGAAACTGTTTTCGACCCGTTTACTTTTCAACGCGAGGTATTGTAACCACAAATGCATAGGTCAAAGTATTTAAATACATTATACCTGACAGCAAAATCAGCTCTCCCCCACTCTTCAACTACTCGAAGTACGAAAATTCTACTTTTGAAATCGTTTTTACAAATTGAAATCGGACCATATTTGTAGCATTCAGGCCTGCTGGAAAATAGCATAGTAAAAAATTCAAATGGCCACAGACTATGCATCGGACAGTACTTGCCTTGTGGGATCTACGCTACAAGTAAAAAAATAATCGAGTTATGAATTTTTGAAAAAACTGCACTTTGGCCGGTTTTTTCCGATTTTTTTCGAAACAAACCGCCCGATCGAGTCGTTCGATTACTCCGATAGTTTTAATTTTATAAGCAAAAAACTAAAATAACAGTGATTTCTTGCATAAAATTGTTAATAAAAAAGTTATAAATAATAAAATCGAGTGAAAAACATCACATAATAAATATCATTTGGAACTATTCTCCAAACAATGGCGCAGTTGCTTTTCTTCTAACACATTTCACGCAAAAAGCTCACACAAAATCTCTGTAACTTGGCCTAAATGTATAATACTGGCTTGTCGTTCAATATTCGAAAAATCATATCACGCATACACACACAAAATTATTTGTTTACTTAAGCATGTCGCGGTATCTTGGCTCTCTTTTTCGTTCAAAAAGTAGCACTGTCGAATCTATACAGATTCGAATACTCGAAACAAAAAAAATAAACAAAATGTTTAATTTTCATCAACAATTTTTTTATTCAAACAATACTAATTTATAACAATGATTAATTCAACAATGGTTACTTCAAACCGCACTACTGTTCCTTTCGGACTGAATTTAACAACTATTTTCCTTATTATTTTCTTTTTGGAATTATATTGTGTGCTGAGGTCTTAAAAATTATTTCACTAATTTTCATTACCACAAGCAAAATAATTGTATGTATACATAAATTTAAGTCTCCCAAATACTGTGCAATAGAGCAGGATAAAAATCTGTGTTACATCGATTGGACGAGTGCTACATGTTAAAAATACACATTGATTGGATTCTCATAACGCACCAAAATAAATATAACTTCAAAAAGTTTACAAATGCAGAGAGGACATCGGATATTCATGAAATATAAACACCTACATGATACAATAAAGGATAATGTTTGTATATATCCAACCAAGATAATCATGAATCGAAACATAATCTATTATTGTCTCTGTATATAATACATAAAACATTAAAAAAATTGATTTGGATTATTCTGTTAGATAACAAACAGGATTAAACATTGATTATTACAACAAATTCTTGTTTGGGGTTTTCTCTTCAGTTTTGGCAAACATGCAGAATGTTACATTCAGGACAATGAACCTGAATATTTCTTCATAGAAGCGTTTTTTAATGGTAAAACATTATTTTTGATAAATTTTTACTAACGACCTCAACTAGTCAATCTACAAATCAAGGTCATCATAAGAACTTTCTCTCCGCATAAAATAACCCATATTCGGGTAATTTTTTTTCAAAACGTTTCTTTGAAGGAATTCAGTTCCACTATCTAAATCAGCTTTATATTGTCATTATTTTTCACATGCTTTTACTAGCTTGACTTGTATGTACCTATCTATCTATCTACGTATGTATACATGTAATGGAGTAAGTTTCCACCCACTTCCGGACGGAATAATCTGAAATATTGCCGACTTATTAAGAAACGATAACAATAAACAAATAGAAATTTTAATTTCTTAATAGCCAAAATACTAATACCTAACGATTTACAGTGTGATAGTATAGTATATAGTTTCTATAGAAATGTCATCAACAAAATTTTAATAAAAAAATGACAATTTCAATTATTAAAATTTAGAACAAAATAACTTTTTGACATAAACTTCCTATGCTATATTCAATATACACGGTCTTTGGTAAGAATTGGATTCATCCATTACGCCTGGGAATAATAATGAAGAGTGACTAAAAGACAAAAATGAATATTTTGAGTTGAAAAACAACTAAGAAAACATACTTTTATTGGAATATAAACTAGAAAATTGAAAATAATTTGTGCTCTCTACTCACGTCTTCATAAGAACTCTACTTTTACAAGTATAATTAGAAAGCACACCATCCTTTTGTTTACTTTAAGTTAAGTTGTTGTCAATCTCTTTATTCTATTCTATTTTAAATTATTGTGAATTTTTTAATACAAGTTGCAATAAATGTTTTTTTTAACTCTAAATTTTATTAATAAATTACATACAAATAAATTATCATTATTATTTATAAATAATATGGTTAGCCTCAAGTATTACCACACTTGCATATACGAGTACAAACACATAATTGTGTTGTAAGGCTAAGCGAAATAGTTTTGGTACGGTTCAGTAATATCATATAATATATTATAGAAGAAGCAACATATGTGTATGATGATAGAACTTAATTATTATTACCCAATAGTGTTTGAACAAGCAACTAATATGAATTGAAAATACAAACAACAATAAGCATAATATGAAAATGCTTACAGCGATATTAGACTACAGTTCATTATTATTATTATGTTGAATATGGTATGTTGTCAATTTAATTATAATGGGAATATCTATACAGTTACAAGATAGTTCACTCGTGAAAGTGAAAACAAAAAGTATATAAAATATTGAATATTCACAGATACAAGTGAAAAATTATCAATTCGAAAATATCCACGACGAAACAGTGCATCATAATGGTCTATAATCGCCAAAAGTATTCTAAGGTGATACTTACGTAATGCAAAAAAGCGCAAAATCTATTTAACAAAAAATAGAACCGACGAACGAAGAAAGTAACTGAAAAGCAAAAAATATTACTTTGTAACAAAAAATTAAACCGTCGAAAAAAGAAAAGAAAAAAGTAAGTTTTTAGTCTAAGTCCTACACTAATGTAAATGTCTAAATAATTTTGAGTCGGCGACAAAAATCTCCATCGAAATGGGCAAAGGGTGAATCTGATTTTCGGTTAAAAGTAAATATTACAAAATATTACATTTTGTTATTTTGGCGCCGTCTCAAAATTGTTTACGTATTTACATTATTGTAGGACTTAGTTAGACTTTTTAAGTTACTTTTTTATTTTTTCCATTCTTTTTTCGAAGGTTTAATTTTTTGTTTCAAAGTTATTATTTTTTGCTATTCAGTTACTTTCTTCTTTCGTCGGTTCTAAGTTTTATTTTTTATTTCTTTGTGGCTTATAGTGGCATTAGAACTACGTATGTGTGTCAAGTTTCAACAGAATCGGTTCACAGATGAAAATTCAGTGGAAAACAATCAACCATTCCCTATTTTTCAACTCGTAAGGGCGAAATTTAATTTTCAAATTTATATGATACCAATTTCGAAGTATAACCTATCCAATAAAAAAATTTTGAGAATTATCAAAATCGGACTACTCTGTAAAAAGTTATGCGTGATCATACATAAAAAAATATATGGGTTGACTTGAGAACCTCCTTCGTTTTTTTCGTCGGTTAAAAAACATTCAAGCTGCGCAAAGATATTAAGTGCTTTCAAATAGTGTGTACACACATTTTATATTATGATATTTATGATATTTTTCATTAGTGGAAGCGCTGGGAAGTCCAACTTTGAAGTATACCCTATCCAACAAAAAATAATTATCAAAATTGGGCTACTATGTAAAAAGTAATGCGTGATATATATATAACGGTTGAATTGAGTAGGTACCTCCTTATTTTTTCGGTAAAAAATTGGTCCTATATTTCATGAGCAACACATCTACTGAAGCCCTTGGTGGCCTATAATTGTATGGCAAAAACCTATTCTAAGGTAATACTTATGTAATGCGACAAACCGCATTAAAATTGCTTCATTAGGTTTTGAGAAAAAAGGTAATAGACAAACAAACACGCAAACAACCTTTTACTCTAAACGCTTATACCATCTTCCGTTCTACAGTTTAACCAATTATGATAAGAGTGTACTATTAGTTGTCATATGCAATACCGTGCTGACTTTTGAAGACGTAAAATTCACAACAATCGAAATGCTAAAAATGAAAAATGCAAAATTATCGAAAAAAGGTTATTTTAAAGATTTCAGAATATTTCGTTCATTTGGATTCAAGATGTCTGTTCAATTACGTTACTAAGTTTAATAAATAATTTGTTTTTGGAAGAAATGCACCCAAAAGTTTTCCCAATTTATAAAAACATAAGGTGTGTGCGAATCGCTTCGGTTTACTGTGCATGTTAAAAATCTGAACTTTTATTGTGAATATTCCGCTTCAAAATCGGTAAAAAATGCGTGTGTGTTTTTTTAAATTAAATCTTAATAATGGTCATTTTTAAATTTCATCAAATTCCAATGAAGAAAAATAAGTTTGCAAGTGAACTACCTTAATGTATGTTGTAAACCCCATCATTGAAGTTTCAATATGGGCTATGCATATGAATATACGGAGTGGTTAATAAATAATCAAAATTAAATTGCGTCCGACGAAGTTTTTTTTCGGTTATGTTGAATAATATGTGTGTATAACCTGTGAAAGTCACGAAACGTTTTGTTTTACGACTCATAAACTGCTAGTTCACTATATGTTTGTATTTTATTATGTAGTCGGAAACTTAATAGTTCAGTCAATAGAATATCTAATTTTGCTAAAATTTAATTAACAACCTAACCTAATTCAATGTTTATGATTGCATTATACACGTAACGATAACCAATAATACGTGAGACCTAAATGAAACACAGCATCAAATGTTACACGAATCTAACTTGTGCAACAATCATTTAATAACTAATATTTAAGTCGCTCATCTTAGTATCAAGGTGCAGTTCAGAGGAAATATTTCATAACCTAATTTTCTATAGTGAAAACGTATGTTTATGGTCTATCCGATAGAATCTAACAAAAATGTAGGTACCTATCAAAACGCATTTTTTTTTAGGATTTGATTCATAAAATATTTATACTTTCAATATATGTATATAACCGCACATACATTATATAACTGACTGCCTCTGGTAAATTTACTTGGTCGATATTAAACATTATAAAGACCGTATTTTAATACACACCTAATCTGGGAATAATGTATAGTGTATCTATCGCTGTCTATATGTAGTGACTATGATATGGTGTATACATACACGAGTAAGATGCAACTGTATATAAATTGGTTATAGAGTGATAAGTATAATAGTTATATGTTATACAATACTGATTTTAATACAGTTTAAGTGCGCAGGAGTAAGATGCAACTATATATAAATGATTGTAGTTAGATAGTGATAAGTATACTATTTATATATTAAACAATACTGATTTTAATACAGTTTAAGTGTTACAAAGTAAACCATATCATAGTACCCTACATATAGACAGCGATAGATACACTATACATTCTTTGCAGATTGGGTGTATTTTAAAATACGGGCTGTATACCTACACATGTATGCTTCACATTTGACACCGTGGGGTCCATTATATGAGTCCACATAGAGAATTTATATCCTTATTACGTATTATAAAATGTAACGTCTCTCTTCATGGTTGACCTGTAGGTATACTGCATGTATGTCTGAATAAATATAGTGAATTGTTTAAATATTTTATATATAAAATCCCAAAACAGGCGTCTTAATAGGTAGTAAGGACCAAAAAAAAATAATAAAAGTTTTTAAAATTTTATAGTTGATTTGTGCCTTATTCATTCGTTTTTCGAAAAAAAATTTCCAATAAAAGTTTTTACTATATTTATAATGAACAACGTTTATTCGAGAACTTTGTTTCAAACCGAAAGATTAAGGGACACATCAATTATAAAACTCATCAACGGTTGATGCCAAGTGTACATTCTTTTACTTTAAATATTTCCGTTAGTGGACAGACTTAAAACTCGAAAACCATTAACTTAATAGCTGTTTTTTTAGTTCATAGATTTATACTCTGGCCCAGTTTTAGGGTAAGTATAATTACGCTGTCTCATGAAACAACTATAAAGATTTAAGGAATAGACGATTGAAGGGAAAACAAATGCAACATAGAGGTGGGTGGGTTGCTAGCATGGTGCTTGTGTCAGTACAGAGCATTCAAATATCGTAAAAGCAAAGAAACTTCCGAATAAACCCTGTCTTTTCATTGATTTTTCTAGATAAATTAAAAAAAAACGGCCATGGACTATTGAAGGTAAGCAAGTTTAAGGAATCAATTTTCCTTCAAGAACTCCAGATGAATATTGGCATAGTTCCTTTCAGAATCGGCTGTTTCCGCACAACCTTCCAATTCCTAGTCTACACACAAAAATGCCTTCCACTCCACTCACATCCTCACATCCTTGGGCATAACAATGGACCTTATGATCGAAGTGTGTCCCGTCCATTGCAGCCTCTACAATCTATCTATATATCGACAAAAATCTTTAAAAAAAAACACATTCTGGTATTCCACTCGTATGCAATTTTGCAGAACGAATTATACCTTCAGGGGAACTACCATACGTAGATCCAATCCAGATACTGTTCTTCCTGAATTAAACAAGGCTAGATGAGTGCTATGAAACAAGACCATTCCTCGCCAGGCCCAAATTCCTCCCATTATCATTAATTCATTATCTATCCATTTTTAGTATGGTTGCCTTTCGAAACAATTAAAGATTTGTAAATAGTAAATAAATACAATTAATAATACGTCGACTTTAAGATTGTGAAAAATTATGTATTCCACGCCAAAGCATCTGATAGCTGAGAGGCAAAGCGTTAGTCTAGAACGACAGAGGTCGTGGGTTCGATTCACATCCCAGATTTTTATGATTTTTCATTTGATGTCAAAGGCTGTTATTATATTTTTAATGAAAAATAGATCATCCAGTAATGATATCTGAAGTATATTCATTCATACATTTCCCAAATATATGTGACCTCTAACATGTGTATGTGGAGTATTGATTTATATATAACAGTGGCAGATCTGCTGAGTTGGTAGTAGTTCGTAAAATTCGTACAAATTTAAAATGCAATGGAAACTTAAAAAAGAGCTATAAATTTGTTTATATTTAACATTTTATAAATTTTAGACATTTATTTGATATTTCTTGCTTCCAGTACATATATTTATGGTATTTTATTCTATTTATTTGATAAAGATACCAAGAGCGGCGTTACCTTGTAACCAGAGGGGGGAGCAAAGTAAAGATATTTAAAAACATCATTAGCCTATTTTTAACGTTTTAACCAGTTTTGTTTGGATAAAAAGGTTTATTAAAAAAGAATCGCTGATGAAAGTTTCAAATTAAACTGAATTTTTCTGACGTAGGAGGATGAGGTAGAGGTAGATTGTAAAGGCTGCCCTGGATGGGCTACACTTCGACCATAAGGTCCATTGTGATACCTTAGGATGTGAGGGGAGTGGAAGGAATTTGTGAGTAGACTAGGAATTGGTAGGATATGCGGCTGCAGCTGACTATGATAGGAACTATGCCGATATTCATCTGGAGTTCGTGAAGAAAACTGCAGAAAACCTTCTCAAGCATAGCCGGTTATTTCGTTCTTGTCCATACGCCGACAGTTTAGTCAATCAACCGCTCCTCTTTTTTTATTTTTATAATTGACAAACTGCCGATTGCGGGATTCGAACCCATAACCTCCCAGTTTCCAAGTACTGCATACTGCACAGACATGACGCCTTAGACCGCTCGGCTACTTGGCTGGTTGACGTAGGAGGATTGTGAACGATGATCAATAAAAGTTATTTGTTACGATATAAGATTTTAGCCAATTTTAAAGTTAGTTACTATTATATGTAAGAGCTCCAGTACTAGAAAATTCGAAATAAAGTATTTTAGTTTTTTTGTCTTATAATTTTATAAAATATAATTTTAAATGGTTAATATTCGTTATTCTAAATAATAATACAGTTATATTGAAATGGGGAGTGAAATAAAATTTTTGAATAAATTGTCACGGTTTTTTTTGTAACGATCGGATACGTGACAGTCGGCATTCGTGTTTTACATGGGAATTTCTTACAGTTAAATTATCTTGAAAAACCTTTTTATCGTTTAATCTTTATATTAAAAATAGAAGTGAAGTTTTCCTGTGTGTATTGGGGTGTTGGTCGGAAAGACTAAAGGATTTTTTCAGGAAGATGAGCATCAGGCTGGTATTTTTTTAAATAAATAAAAATACCAATATATAAAATTATATAATTTTATAAAATTTGGAATATTTATTAAATTTTGGAAATCAGTATCGAAATTTTCTGAAAGCCGTTGAACATTGCCAATGAGAGACTCGGAGTTCATTCTATTGAATTAGTAGGACGAAAATTTTTCCTCGTTCTTCACTTGATTATCTTACAATTCAACTTAAAAATAACTTGATGCTCGTAAGTTTTGGATGAATGGTCAAATCGACATGTTCAACGGCTTCCAGAAAATTTCGAGTTATTTTTAAGTTGAATTGTAGGATAATCAAGTGAGGAACGAGGAATAATTTTCGTCCAAAAAATTCAATGGAATGGACTCCGAGTCTCCCATCCTCAATGTTCAACGGCTTCCAGAAAATTTCAATACCGTTTTCCAAAATTTTATAATAAAAAAAATTGAGCATCTTCATCATCCTGAAAAAACCATTTGGTTTCCCGGACCATAAAACTTTATAACCTGCGAGATGAAACAAATTTTTATTGATTAATATCTCACAAACTGTTCTGCAGAATCGGTTCACATTTTGAAATTTTGTGTATTGTATTTTGAAGAATTACAATATTAATATTTACAATACTCTATTCCATCAGTCACCTTAAAGGAAACTACTTCTTAAAGAAAATTTACAACGCAATACACTCCATAACTATTTCATAGTTTTAAATTTTCAAAGGGGTCTCCTACCCACTTTGTATGCGTCACTGTAAATAACAGTTATAAATTGATGTAACTATTAAAGAAATTGTTTACTATAATTTTCGTATATAATAAATCTAAATAAAATAATTCGAATATCTTCTTTATATGTGTTCGAAATTTGATGCATTTGGCTCAAATAAATATATATTTTGAGGTTGATTTTTTATCAAAAGTATTTTTAATGTACAAAGCACCTACTCTGGAACATTCAGAAATAATATTTATATATATATATATATTATAAAAAACGTTCATATGGAAATATTTAGTTATTTCGTTTAACATTTTACCCTTATAACTAAAACCCTTTTAGCCCAGCGTATCAGGAAACCATATTGACTAACGAATATATTTATTATAATACTGACTATAAATATACAAGCGCATTTAAAGCGAAATAATATTGATGATAAAGTCGGTGATGATGAAGCATAACAATAATACATCTCTGATTATCAGCTGGAAGATTCTCAATGTGTAGGCCTGTTAATATTTATTACTAAATACTATAGACTATAGACTATGCTAATGTTCAAGGAAGAAAGATACTAAACTTATTATATTATTGATAAGAGTTGAAGTAATAGTAGTAGTAATAGCAGGCCTTTCTAGGCCTTTTTTACAGATCTCTAAAGAACATGGAATTTTTACGTAGTCTAGGAAATGGTAGATTGTGCGACTGCAGGCGACTTTGATAGAAACTATGTCGATATTCATCTGGAGAAAGGACACTGCAGAAATCATTCACATTCATAGTTACATTCGTTTTTCTTCATACGCTGACAGTTTAGTCAATTAACCGATCGCTTATTTATTTATTTTTTAAATTAATTTAATTGACAAACTGCCGCTGTTGGGACTCGAATCAGCAACCTTCCAGTTCCAAGTAGAGTGCCTTTACAAGATTTCCCACTCGGCTGGTGTTAAAACTTAGGGGATATAGAAAATATGATCACAAGATAAATTGTATATATTTTTTACAACCTTACTTATGACAATTTTTTTTATTTAACTAATCACGTAGCACGGTAGTGCGTCAGGTCTGTTTTACAGAAAGGATTTTTTTACCTTAGAAACCAAAAAAGCAAATATTTTCCTCGAATTTATTATAATATACCAATGTAGAATGCATTTTTTTCTCCAGCTTCATACCGTCAGAGTTCTATCACCATCCAAAGCTATGGAACATAATTTTGCAACACTCTGTATATAATGTAAAATAATTTTATAAATAGTTACCTATAGATACTGCAGCCGTTAGGTTATCATACTTTGACTGGCTTTCATATTATAAATCCCGATATTTACATGCTTTCTAGGCCTTTTTTACAGATCCCTAAAGAACATGGAATTTTTACGTAGTCTAGGAATTGGTAGATTGTGCGACTGCAGGCGACTTTGATAGAAACTATGTCGATATTCATCTGGAGAAAGGACACTGCAGAAATCATTCACATTCATAGTTACATTCGTTTTTCTTCATACGCTGACAGTTTAGTCAATTAACCGATCGCTTATTTATTTATTTTTTAAATTAATTTAATTGACAAACTGCCGCTGTTGGGACTCGAATCAGCAACCTCCCAGTTCCAAGTAGAGTGCCTTTACAAGATTTCCCACTCGGCTGGTGTTAAAACTTAGGGGATATAGAAAATATGATCACAAGATAAATTGTATATATTTTTTACAACCTTACTTATGACAATTTTTTTTATTTAACTAATCACGTAGCACGGTAGTGCGTCAGGTCTGTTTTACAGAAAGGATTTTTTTACCTTAGAAACCAAAAAAGCAAATATTTTCCGCGAATGTATTATAATATACCAATGTTAGAATGCATTTTTTTCTCCAGCTTCATACCGTCAGAGTTCTATCACCATCCAAAGCTATGGAACATAATTTTGCAACACTCTGTATATAATGTAAAATAATTTTATAAATAGTTACCTATAGATACTGCAGCCGTTAGGTTATCATACTTTGACTGGCTTTCATATTATAAATCCCGATATTTACATGTTTTGTATAATACACATAACATTTAATATATGTATAAGTATAAAGCAAAAAAAAAATTTTGTGTACAACGTCAAATCAATATTTTACGTAAAAAAAGGTTTTATACCTTATATAAATATAGAGGAGTTTCACTAAACAAAATCAATGTTCATTCTTTGGTTTACCTTGTATATACATACAATTTTTTTTCAATGTCATGCTTTGAAAACAGTTAGTGATTTCGTACACTGATGCACACACCCGTTCATAGAAACTGAATCAGTTGAAACATTCTAAGTGTTATTGTATGTAATGTACATGTGTTTTGTAATATATACTCTTAGAATGTGACTTACAGGTGGTTCAATTTTTATGAACACAGAGTGTAATTTTTATATACATAGTTTATATAAGGTGTTTCAAAAAGAGATATTGCACATTTTCACTTTTATGTAGAATACAGAGGTGTTGTATTCGATGCAGAAAATCGATATTGTGATGTTACAAAATCTGTACGTTTTGGAACTCCTGATACAAAAAAATCGTGTCCTTTTTCAAAACTGTTTACTCATTTTGTGCCTTATTCTATCGATTTTTGGGAAAATATATCGTATAAAAGTTGTTAAGTATAAATAAACTAACAGCTTTTATTCGAAACATTTTCCCAGAAACCACACAAAATGATTGAAAATTATGAAAAAAGGACACAACGTATGTGACCCACAACTTATACTACATATGCATGTGTGCATGGATAGATGTGTATCTGTGAACAAAATATCTCAACAACGATGATAACGAGAGGCATAGAACTTTAACCTGAAGTATAATATTGTCTTCTCACGCGACTGAAGGGTATGGCGGAAATAGGTAAACTTGAAATGATCCTTATTCTAGAAATTTTTGAGAATTTCACAATATGATTTCGAGTTAGTGGTACAAAATTTTAAACTTTAATATTATAGCATCCAGATTTGATTGATATCCACATACCGGGGGTGACAATTGACTCTTTTTGGATTTTGTTCTTTATAGACTAACTTTAAAACTGTTCTTTATCGTGTGTATAGTTTTTTGAGAATTCAACGATATATGTTATAACCATTGGTTAAACTACTCTGTATATAGAGAGTGTGCAAATGTTTCATACCAGATTTTATAATAGAAAAGTATTATATAATTATATTAACGACACATGTTCCAATCTTCATTAATCCACGTTCAGCAGACAATAAATATTTCTTGTATATAAATGAATTCAAGATTATCAAAAAGAATGAAATAGAAGTTTAAAAACATTTCATACAACTTTTTGATATACTATTTATGCACATGCATTTTTGAACAAAGGAAGTGAAGTGTACATAGTCTCACAGCTTTCCTCAATTTTTGTTCGAACAAGAACAATTCGTGTATGCCTTGATTCAAAATAAAGTTGATCTTCTATCCAACAAGTGTAGTGTTTAATATATCAATCTATTTTTATTTTGTAAATACATTTATATAAATAATAAATTACACTAAAAACTTAGATGTATTCATATAAAAAAGACCTTATACGCATTTTTATTTAAAGCACTTCAAATGTTTTACAATTAAACGTTTAAGATGTTTACATTACATTATACACCATTTTAGCGTTTACTTGGTGGCTACAAGCATTTAAACACTCAAAGTGTTTTATAATAAAACACTTGGATTGCGGTGTATGCATTGTCACATTATCAGAAAACTAATAAATTACAAACAGTGAATAAGAAAGCTTTATTTACAGTGAATAAGAACATGTGTATTTATTATTTCTATAATATTTTCAAACCGAAGAATTCACCAAATAATATACTTCAAGCAGAATGTAAAAATATTTGCACATATTACCAATGCTTTACACATTTCATAACTTCTATGAAACATCCTGTATATTTTATGTGTGAGAAAAATAGTGAAAAAAAGGTTATTATAGTTGAAGGAAACATGAATAAATGGCACTGTTGAATGGAGAACTATTTGTAAAGATTTCTTCTGCGTTATACATCGACTTTCACGATAACTTATATATTAGTTCCTCGATAACTTATTTATTAGTTACGTATATAAGTGTTATAAATTTCAATTGATTTTTTCCTCAACATATTACATTTCCAACAGGAAATACACGTTTATGGATTTTAGTTGAAATTGAAAAGGTTATATTTACTACGATTTATATCAATCTATTTTAATGTCCTCGGGTAAGAACAAAAGCGAAAAAAAAATTAAATTATCGATTTTTTATTTGGATGGTACATATTCGTTTTAAGCACAAAAGTATTCAAGAATTTCTAATGGTCGAGCACATTTTCCTGAAGTGTTTATGACAAAGTTCCTACACTCTTTTTCCAAAATTTTGCATTGCAGAGTGAACATACTTTGCTGTCTACAAAATAATTATAAATACTTGATTAACGTAAGAAACTAACAAAAACATTAACCGATTTCAAAAAGTTCATTGATAAGGAAGATCATTTATTAGGTTAAGTTCGTGAATGAGCAAAATGAGCAAAACTGCCTATCTTTGAAACCGTCGGAGATAGAATAAAAATTTAAAGCCAAGAAATGTTCCTTTTTTTAAAATAAACAACTTGTAAGAAACTTTTAAATTAACTCAGTTAGTTATTATTATCACTTATGAGAATTATAATTTTGAATATTTATGTTTTAGGTTTAACAGCGTACTGTTTTAAAAGATAATACTCCTGACCCGAAACGTCTTCTTAATTTTCATATTTGATCTAATCTTTAAAGTAATTGTCCATACGTTATTCAAACATGATATAGACTTAAACAAATAGTAAAAGACCCCAGCATTTTTACAAGAAACAAAAAAAAAAGTTCGAGTGAAAATATATATTATTATCAAATAAAAAATCGTTCAATCGTAGAGTACATATTTTGTTCTCAATAATTGTTAGGATTAAAATATATTTCAATCAATTCATCTAGTAGATATATGAAAAATCAATAACTTATCATTGTATTACCACATTGTATTGCCAAATATAAAAAAAACTCTCCCTCAATTCTCATAGTAGTTTTTTTCATTTCTTTACGATGTTAATCAATGTGTGTATTACCAATAGAAAGAATTGACCTAAAACGACCATTGTATTTGAAATAATAATAATGCAGAGATAAAGTTTCAATCTATATAGGTAACTAGGTAGCTAGAATATAAAATAATAATAAAATATCCTAAAATATATATATATATATATATATATATATATATATATATATATATATATATATATATATATATATATAGAGTGAACCAGATTTAAATCCGGAAAAGAAAATAGGCCGATAGATGGTCCATAAATAAGAAATTTTTTTTAAAAGTTTCAAAAACTACTTGGATGATTTTAATTACACTTGGAACGTTTTTAGTAATAAATAATTGGCTTTTTTGATGTACCTTTCCTTTACTACACCTTTCCTTTTACTATACCTCACAAATTAAAATCCAAAGTGTTAATATCAAGACCAATCCAACGCTCGGAGTAATTTTCGTCTAGCTATTCTCGAACAATCAATACGAAGTGGGGTGGTGCTCCGTCAAGTTTGAACCAGTGATTAATTCTTGTGTACAATGGCATATCATTAAGATAATTTTTAAAAATATTTTCCAGAAACTAAAGAAAATTAGTTTAATTCTTATTTATTATTACTATTTGTTTACTTTTTATGTATTATTTCATTTTATTAATAAAATTAAATTCACTTTTCCAGGAAAAATTTTTTTTTTTCTCAAAAAGTAAGCCAGATAAACAGAAAATGCAAAATAGAAAAATATTTTATTTTTAATTACTTAATCTAAAAATAACATGAAATTTAGAAAAAAGTTGTGACGAACTCAAAATAGCTAGTTCGGATGCCCCAGGTCCACCCCTAGAATAAATTAAATCTAATTACATCAATTTAAGCCACTTTATTATTACAAACGTGCCAAGTGTAATCGAAATCATTTGATATCCAAATTGTTTTTGAGATGCATTTGAAAAAAAAGTTTACTTTGATTAACTTTAACAACCTGTACGAAGCTCGAAAACATCCAAGTTCACGTGAACTTTTTTTCGTATTTTTGGGAGACCTATCACCTATTTCATTGTTCGGATTACCCTGGGCCATCCTGTATATATATATAGACACGAAATGTATTGAATAATAAATTTCTATTGTTTATTTTAATCAAGTGCTTATTTTATAACAATGAAATATTGTTAAAATATTGATTATTATATTGATATATATATATATATATATATATATATATATATATATATATATATATATATATATGCCTCTGTACGCTCTACATGTAAATCAATATAATATGAAAATATATCCATATTCTAAAAATAGTGGATTTTTCCATTTTCAAACTATTAAAATAAATATTATGTTGATAAAAATCATCTACACTATTTATTTATCATATTGTTGATATTTTATCTACAGGCTGATATAAAACTATTTAGAAGGTTACTGGTCCGGAAAGATATTGTTTTGGTAACATAAACCTACAAGGAATAATGGTAAAAATATATATTTTTTACGTGAATACGTGGTCATAAAACATTGATACTATTCGCAAATTCAATAGTACTTATATCCATAATAGAAAACCAAAAATCGGTAAATAAAATTATTGGTGTGCAAATATTTTAAAGATTGACAAGACGAAAAAGAGTGTTAATAATTAATTTGCATCTAACTTTTCTGTCGTTTTTTTAACGACAATTTACTAGTGTTCGACTAGTATTTACTAGTGTTCGTTAGAAATATTTTTTGTATTATATAAAAAATCCTGGCAACTGGAGCACACGACATGGTCGCACACCCGGATGGGGCGCAAATAGCCAAGTGGTATTTTCTCTTTAGAACACGTATTGCATACTTTGAGCGCGAAGTGGAAGGTTATGCTCTGCATCTGCTTGAAAATCGAATTAAAGTTATCGGTTTCGTCATATTAAATTCGCATCTCGCCATGGGCACCAATACCCCTGGCTACGGCGCTGATCATACAAAATAATTTTTACCGGAAGCAACCTTTACGTTGTCCGAAATAAATTTTATTATGTAAATTGTAAATCAGAGATCGGTATTTCTTTGTGCAAATATCCAATGATTAACTTTCCTGCTTCATTAATTTTACAAAACTATTTCCTATTAACAAATTGATTGACATGAAATGATTTTGTTAAAATTAAATCGGTATTGAAAAAATGCACATAAAACTTTTCACTTTATACACCGAAGAATTTGCATATTTAAATTTTATGAAAATATACACATATAAATAGTTAAGAATGTTCCAGCATGAAACCACTTTTCGATAGATTTTGCTAATTCTTTCACAGGTTAAAAATAAATCGTTTTCTATTAAATCCCGAAGTTTCAGAATTGTTGACCGTTTAGAATGCGAGATAATTAAAAGCGAAGTTATCATTCAGAATTTAAAAAAAAAAACTAAAAACTAGAAAAGCTAAATATTTATTAAATTAATTTTTTTTTTAAATCGCAATTTCCGTTTTGTTTTCGACATATAAAAGTTTAAAATTTTTTTCGTTCTTCAATAATTTTCTAATTAAATACGTAAACTCGGCCTTGCGCATTACCGTGCTCTATATATATATATATATATATATATATATATATATATGAATACGTTTTGTCAAAATAATATTATAAAAATGTCTATAATATTCTGAAGGTCACTTTTGCAGTACGATAAAAAGGCTTTATATAGTTCTAGAACATAATATTGTTGTGTAGTCAGTTCCTAATCCAATTTGATGGCCACCTCAATTCCCAACTGATTGTTGTATGTATGTATATATATATAGTAATACATTTTTAATAAGACGAGTGAGCATACAAAGCTCTCAATGTATCTACAGTTCTACAAGTTAACCAACAACTACATAGTACACAACAGTAGGTATACACAACAAGAAAGCTCTTACTTTGTAACTAGCTATTTTATTTACTATACAAGCACAAACAGACACAGATGATAATACAATATGATTTTCGAAAACGATACAAAAGATAGTTGTAGAAGATAGTTGTTCTATTCTCCATAACCATTACAAACGATTTGTTTCTTCATCCAGGCTTACATTTTGATTGTTTGTGACGTCATCAAATAAATGGGTATATATAAAATGGAAAAATTCAATACAATCATTTTGTGTGCCTAACTGTTAGTGTAGCAGAATAATGGTTATTTTTAGTATTTGGAAAATTAGTCAATCCTAATTTAATCAGATTGTTTTATGTTTAAATATATTTTACTCTACAAACAAACCACAATCAGGAGGTTCTGTGCTTGGCGTCAAAGGTCCCCGCATTAAAAAAATTATCATTTCTGGTCAACAGTCTGTATATTTATGTGTGTGCGTTAGATAATTCATGGTTCACCCGTCTTATTTTCTTTGTGTTTTTATACCCTGTGTATATAATATACATAAGGGTATATTAAGTTTGGTGCTAACTTGGTAACGATTGAAAATATTGATCGCAGAAAAAAAATTTTTGGTACCTACAGATTTTTACAAATCATTTTCTCAACTTTGTGAATGGGCAAAATCATTCCGTACTTCCCCCCACGAGGAATATTCATCGTAAGAATTAAAACAACTATATTCCTTTTCTAAAAATAAATAACTTTGCTCTGAAAATTATCTAATGATCACAGAACTTACCAGGTACTTACTTAAGCAATTAATTCAGGTAGTTGTTATTTTTACTTGTTTAAACTGACATTTTGATATGTAAGATACATTTTTTTAGTGGAAAAGCGTGAAAATACAAAATAAATTTGAAAAATTCTTCCAATGCAGTGATGGTGTCTAATTTGACGATTTTGACCTTGTTTTTACGCTGCATATTTCTTTTTATTCTAATTATGGACTACAATAAATAATTAGCAACAATAGGAAAGTTTCTGAAAAGATAAAATTTGATTTATTTCTCACTTCATTATTTCGATATTTTCTTAACCAGTCCAACGGTGGCAGTTTGTCAATAAAATAAAATACAATTGGAGCGGCTAATTGACTTAACTGTAAACAAATGGATAGTAAGAACGAAAGGAACCGGCTATGCTTGTGAAGGTTTTCTGCAGTTTCCTTTCACGAACCCCAGAAGAATATCTCCATAGTTTCTATCAAAGACGGCTGCAGTCGCACATCCTACCAAATTTTTAGTATGCATACTAGCTCTTTGTCCTATAGGCGTTACCTCTCCTACTACTACTAACTAGGTTAGAGATCTAACTATAAGGTTGAATTTACGCCTATAAATATTTTCTTCCAATTTCAGCATATCACCGTGTACATATTTTGTTAAAATATCAAACTATATATATATATATATATATATATATATATATATATATATATATATATATATATATATATATATATATATATATATATATATATATATGAACATTTAAAATATTTGAATGTCGCCAAAAAATTTAGTACTAACTGTCAAACTACATCTTTTTATACAGACTTTAGTACACGTGTAGGCGATGCGTTCAAAAGAAAGTAAATGTGCTATGCATCATTTATACACAGACCTAGTATATAGAGGATATGAGTGGGTGCTTACACCATATTTTTTTATGGTAATTGGACTAAAATTGTTACTTTTCTTACTTCCTTTACTAATTAGGTAAGGAAGATATATTTCCGTAATCGATGTTTGATTATGTTAGAAACACAACAGTGACAAACAACACAGACACTAACATATTCCAAGTTCAAATCTAGCAGCTTTTGGTTATATTCTCTATATGCACCAACGTTTATACATATCTGTTGAATTGTCGTCTCACGGAGGATCACATACTAAAAATTTTTGATGTGAGTAAGCCGATCGTGACTTACTAGATGCCCATTCCAAAGGATATATTCCAAACAAATTATCTAAGAAACAACACCGACTATTTATGGGAGTTATCTATACGGTAATGGAAATTCTACTTGTATTCATAAAATTAAACGCTGATGATCCTATGATGAGAAGCTACCACTTTTGTAATTTTCGAATATTTTAAGTAAATACAAATTATGTTATATATATAACAACCTTGTCTCTTTTCTGCGTCCATACTGAGGTTAAAATATACGAAAGATGATTTGTTTTTAACATTCTACTAAAACAAAAATAATCAAGAAGAAGTTTGGACGGGCTGCACTTCGACCATAAGGTCCATTGTGATGCCTCAGGATGTGAGGATGTAAGTGGAGTGGAAGGAATTTGTGAGTAGACTAGGAATTGGTAAGATATGCGACTGCAGCCAACTATGATAGGAACTATGCCGATATTCTTCTGGAGAAGGAAACTGCAGAAAACCTTCGCCGGTTACTTCGTTCTTGTCCATATGCCGACAGTTTAGTCAATCAACCGCCCCCTTTTTTTTTTATAATTGACAAACAGCCGATGTCGGGATTCGAACCTATAACCTCCCAGTTTCCAAGTACTGCATACTGTGCAGACATGACGCCTTAGAAAGCTCGGCTACTTGGCTGGTACTGTCGGCTACTTGGCGGCAGCGTGGCAGAGCAATCGTACTGTCTATGCATAGTATTTGCATCATATAATGTACTTTGTTACACCGAAACTGCACTCTACAGGCAGTGGAGCTAATACGTCGCCACCAAAGACTATGTACTGAGAACTATATGGACAATTGTCTGTGGTGAGAACATATCAACCCCGCCACCGATTTTAAGGCAGTTTAAGTGTAATAACGTACACCATATCACAGTACACTGCCTATAGACAGAGATAGATACACTATACATTATCAAAAATTTTCCAAATTTCATAATTTGAATCTTAGCCATTCGATTTTCGAAAAAATGCTTTCAATAAAATTTGTTCATTACACATATACAAACAACTTTTATTCGAAACATTTTTCCGAAAACCGAATGAAGGAGGTACAAATCAACTCAACAATTTAGTAAAATGGACGCTATATTTGTGGCCTATAGTACTAACTAATGGCAAAAAATATACAGATATTAAATTATTAAAAAGGGTTTGGAAAAAGTTTGAAACAATTTTTTTAAGAAAACTTCTTGTATTGTTTAAAATTGTGTTTTGAGCTTTCACAAAAAAATTGTTAATTTTCACTATAAAGTTAAAGTAAACATTATGCAATATAATCATGTTTCATTTATTAAACAGCATTGCATAATAATAGTTTTATACATAAAAATAGGCGACCAAGTGCGAGTTTAGTTTCTACAACGAAGATTCTGAACGATGAAATACTTATTTCTAATATAATAGAGTCAAATTTTAATCGATTCATCTTGATGTCTTGAATATGACTCTAAATTTTTACGGTCCGATTCGAGACGGAACAGGGTTAAAATTGAATTTGTTTCTAACAAAAAAGCGTTTTTTCTTAATATCTTTTTTAAAACTAAAAATTTAAAAAATGACAGAATATTTTTCAATTCTATACAAAAAAAAGGCAACAAATCTCGGATCAAATGCACCCTTTTTATTTATAAAAATAGGTGACATGGTATTTTATTAATTGTCGGGGACCTAATTTTTTGAAGGGCTAAAATTGGGCAAATTAATTTTAATATATTAAAGGCATACTTTGCTATTGTTAAAAAAAAAAGAAGTAATTTTTTGACTTTTTATTTTAATTTCAAATTTTTGCGTTTTTTGAACTTTGGGAATTTTTTCCTCGAATTATAATAAACTGATTTTAATATTTATGGGTTCATTTGTTTTTCTTTTTTAGAGAATTGAATAATATTCTATATCATTTTTAAAATTTTTAGTTTTAAAATAGATATTTAGAAAGATACTTTTTTGTTATAAACAAATTCAATTTTGACCCTGTTCCGTCACGAGCAGCATCGTAAAAATTTAGGGCTGAAACCGGCTTTTTTAAGCTAATTTGAGTCTAATTTATTTAAAAAACATGCAAATGATTTATCCTAGATTTGTTCTTATTTTTGTTGTCAAATTATAGAATGGAAAATATTTATTCAAGTTTTTGAGATATTATCATATTATAACAAATTTTATTTTATTAAAACAGTCGTCCACTTGAAAGTTATTATTTAAGAAAATATACTTATGCAACATTCGTAGGACATAGAATTTTTGTAAAGGAGACACAAATTATAGAAGAAAACTAAAGGACGGCTATTTGTCACCGACTCCAAATATATATAAAATTATATATATCCATAAAATTATATTCAAGGTAGTTCCAGCACTATGTTATATAATCAGGACAAAAAACCGGTTTGCTTTCATGATATAACAAATAAACACACAAATACATATTTTCACTATTCATATATACAAATTAATGTAACTTTGAAATAAAAATAATTTTAAACTTTTATATTTCGAAAACAATACGGTAAAACGCGAATTTTTTTTAAAACTTTATTTAATAAATACTCATTTTTATTATTCTAGTTTGTTTTTTTTTAATTCTGTGGAGTATTTTTTTTAATACAACAGATAATAGTTGGGCGAGCATGCAGTTTTACATGGTTCTAATGAGAGCGAGTGAGAGTGAATGATTACTTTGCTATTAATTATCTTGCATTCTAAAATGTCAAAAATTCTGAAACTTCGCGATTTATTAGAAAACGTTATTTTTAGCCTGTAAAAAAAAACGAACAAATCATTCGAAGAGTGGTTACATCTTTAAGTAACATTTCATCATAAAACTATCAGAAAAATTACCCTTTGAAAAAAGGTTATTAAGGTTATCAGACTCATAAGGGCAATACTTTTTTTATATGTATCTATAGAAAAGTTTAACCTTTATAACATTTATGGTGCTTTCGGAAATAGTTCAGAGAACATACTATTCCACGAGGTTATATTGTGAAATATATCATGTATTCCTTTCTCAAAAGTTATAGTTTAATTATTACATTTTGTCATTTTATGTACGTTTCTACATTTATGGTGCTTTCGGAAATAGTTCAGAGAATATACTTTTCCACGAGGTTATATTGTGTTAGAAATATCATCATGTATTCCTTTCCCAGAAGTTATAGTTTAAACATTACATTTTGTCATTTTATTTTTGATAGGTAATTTTTCACTTCTCAGATGGAACACAACGAAATGTCATTATAAGGGCAATTAAAACAAACCGTCAAATGTCGAATATTTTATTTCATTCCACAATATACGTTGAAGTTTTCAGTATTTAATACGAAAAAACCACGGAAAAAACAAGATAATAGAGATTTTTATTATTTAACAGATCCTTATAAAATTTACATATGATAGTAATCAACAAGTATTCTTTATCTTTAAAAAATCCACAGAAAATCGTTAAAGCCGTTAAATTTACCCCAATACTATTTATATACATATACAATATTTTAATTTGAAATACAATTTAGATTGTATGCGTAAATTTTAATTTCTTATTAAATTAAACAAATATTCGAGATTTTCGTAGAAGTATATTAATTTGTAAAGAAGCCTCGAATATCGTCGCAGTTTGAGTGGATCAGTCTATTTTCAAAATGAAGGGGAGGAAACATATATTTAATACTAAGTATTAAATATATGATTGAAATATGGTATAAATAAGTTGCCCTTCTACTTTTAAATAAGTTCCCCTTACGCGCATATACTAGTCAAAACAAATTAATTCAGCTCTAACAAAAATTTTATTTTGACTAGTTTAGAATCACAATTCCTTCATCATAAAATAAATAATAATGACTATTTTCTGGTGAAGAAACAGTGTGCTGAAACTAGTCAAAATTATTGGTACGAAAATTTCAAATGTTTGTTTTATTTTATAATTATATTCCATTTTTGTCAAGTAACGACCCATTCAATACAAAATTTTAAATTACTATCGTCTTTGACATAGAATCTATCTGATATACAAACATATTTTCCACAGTTTTAGGATTTTGTTGACACGGATTCCTGAAAGATGTAGAGAAAACATATAGTATTCATTTTCATATGTAAAATGTAACAATTTACTAAAAAATTAATTCGTTTTTCAAAATAAAGTTTTAAATTATTTAAACAGTGTGATGTTATTATCAGAATTTATGAATATTTTATTTATTTACAACATGAGGCATATAATTTCATATAGACACAGGCATTTAAACCATTGCAATAAATTCAACACATATCATAGTATTCATGTTAAATTTCATAAAATGTATGTTAAGGTCGTTCTATGGGTTAATAAGGAATTATGGCTCAGACATTGATTAAACTTTATAGAACGTTTAAACTTACAATAATATGAATTACAAACATAACACATGTGTTCTTATGGCGAATAGCTGGTATATCAAATTAAAAATGAAATTAACAAAGATTTCGGCTCAGATTTTCGCGGAAAAGTTTGCATCGATGCTTTATTAGTCAATCAACGTTTACTGATAAAATAGATAAGGTAAAGAGGTTTAGCAACACAACTGTGTATGCTCGCTATACGTATTCATACACACAAATACATTTATATATATATATATATATATATATATAAATATATATATATATATATATATATATATATATATATATATATATATATATAATATATATGTATATATTATATATATATATATATATATATATATATATATATATATATATATATATATATATATACACGCACCGACGCTCGTACACTTCTCTAACACATATTAAACCGTTTGCTGCATTTACAATTTCTTTAAGAAGAGAAAGAAGAAAAAGAGAAGTATGTATGTTTATCTTTTATATTTGTGAACTACCTTAAACATTGATCATTATCGTAGAGAAAGTAAATGAATTTATACGTTTTATATGTTTTGTTTTGTCAATTCACAGGGTATACATATATATATATATATATATATATATATATATATATATATATATATATATATATATATATATATATATATATATATATATATATATATATATAAATATATAGGAAACAGTTGTTTTGTAATTGTTTAATTGCAAAAATGAGTTATTAAATTCATGTCATAGAGTTGTCCAAACAAAATTTTAAAAATAGAAAAAGAAACATAATATTATAGAGTTAGTCAAAAGTTATGTTTATTAAAAATTTTACATTTAAATAAGTTAACTCTAAGCTAAAAAAAATATGTATTTTTACTATGTCATCTTAGGGTTTTGTAGATAAGAAAAGTGTACCTACACTTGTCTAATTCGGACTATCTGGTTCAAGTTCTAACCTATAGAATCTTACAGATTGAGCAACGTTTATCCACCAAAACTCGTATGCCAGGACGTTATATACAATAGTATTAATGAATATCCAATAGGTTGAAACCTTACTTTAACACGAAGGTAACAACTAACTCGCTTACCCATGAAACATTATAGTTAGTGATGAGCAAAGCAAGACCAAGACCAAGACCAAGACAGTCTTGGTATCGGTCTCGGTCTTACTTGTCCGATCATGCCCTTGATCTTGCTCAAATACTTGTAGTCTTAAAATTTCAAATTCGCCCCCTTTACCTAAATCAGTTTTTTGTATTATAAATACATATTTCGACTACAATGTAGTCATCATCTGTATAAATTAGCTAGTCGTACTTTACTCTTTGACAATTAGAAATAGATATAAAGTCGAGATCAACAGACAAAAATAAAAATAAATAGAAAATTAACTAGATTAAAATATACTAGATTTAAAATATAATAAATTTTAAATTATATTGAAATTGCTCTTGTTAAAATTTCCTTCATTCACATTTATTCCTGTTAATTTTACTCTTATTAAAATTACTCTTATATTGTCGCAGGATATGTTACTTGTTGCTAATTTGGTGACAGTTTCACAAACTATCTTGGTTTTACGCTACTTATATATGTTCGCTCGACTTTAGATGCTATTCTAAGACCGCACCTGATTGGCTTACCCATTAAAACATATAGTTAGTGATGAGTAAAGCAAGACCAAGACCAAGACCAAGACAGTCTTGGTATCGGTCTCGGTCTTGCTTGTCCGGTCTTGCCCTTGATCTTGCTCAAATACTTGTAGTCTTGGTCTTTGTCTTGCTCATTTAGTCTGTTACTTGCTTACTACTTACGTCGTTTTGGAAATTTTTGAAGGATTTTTATAGGTATAAATTATAAATGATCAACAATTAATATATATAATTAATTAAGCTTTGTTTTAAAATATTCACAGACTACAATCTACACTATTGTTATCGCTTTCTTGTGATTGCTCTAATATCATTCTTTCGTTACTCATTTTTCACAAAAATACAGTTTATTTTAAACTTCAAAATCGATAGGAAAATATACAGTATTAAAATGCTAAAATTTTCTTAGATGCTTACGATCTTATCATATCGTCCCAAGAAAATGGTATGAATAATTGTGAGAATTATGAAAAACTCGAAATTTTACCTTTCCAATTCTTGAACACATAAATTGGCCATTTACTGTAAGAAAAAAAGTGCAAAGTACTTGAAGAAAGTAAAACAAATAGAAAATTAGCCTAGCTTTACATCAACCATGTGTTAATCAGTCATCGAAAAAGAATAATTACTTCAAGAATATTCTTGTAGATCCTTATTTTCAGACAATGGTAAAGATTACCAGTATTTTTTTGTAGCGAATTTTCTACAAAGGAAATGCAGCTATTGTTTCTGCACCAATGTTGGAATTTCGTAAAAATTTCTTCAAATATCCATCGATCCTACCTATTAGATGTTAAAAATCACTATCGCTAAAATTTGTATATATATACATATATACATATGTACTTTTTTTAAATGTCTGTGGACTCTCTAGTGGTCACAGTTTTATTCCGATTGGAATGAAATTTGGTATTTGAGTCGCTTTTGGTATTCTAAAGGTGAGTAATCTAAAAATGGGTAAAATCGGTCGAGGGGAAAGGGGGTTTAGAGGGAGGGGAAAACACAAAATTTGACTATCTCCCTTAATATTTGAAAAATAAAAAAATTTATCAAGAGTTAAGCTGTAGGTACTAAGTTTCACTGTAATTTTGTTTCTTATCATTTTTCTGTTACACTAATATTTACAGAAATATTTACAATTAAAGATTGAAAGTTAAAATTCTAAATATCTCTGTTCACATTGGAGTTTGAGAAATATGATCAAGTAATGAATTGTAGCAAACTTAATTTTCTACAACTTTACTCCTTATACATTTTTCGATTTTTCTAATATTAAGAGAGATATTTAATATTTTGTGTTTGTTTGACTAAAATTATGAACGCTAGAGAGTGATTTGTGTATTCTAAGGAAGTTCGCTAAGTTGACGCAGATCCTGCGTAACGAATTTTTTTTATATTTGATGTTTAAATTTAGTAGAAAAACTAGAAATCTTAAATACACAAAATGTTTTATTTCAACAAAAACATATATTGAAGTTACGACAAATATTCTCATATATCCTATTTACAACGGAAGTTATAATTTTTCGTTTAGTCTCGCACTTTGGTCTTGTTCTTGTTCATTCGGTCTTATGTCTTGGTCTTGCTAGTTTATGTATGATCTTGGTCTTGGTCTTGGTCTTGCAAAATCGTAACACCAAGACCAAGATTGCAAGACCAAGACAGATTTTGCTCATCACTAATTATAGTACAATTGGCTGCAAAAGTTACTTTCTAAATCATCTTTTACAACTGTACAATTTAATTATCATGCTACTGCAATCCAAAATAGTTTTGGGTGAGTCACAGTTTCGAAAAAACTTTTAAACTTACCAAGGAAAATAAAAAAATCTTTAAAAAGAACTTTTTAACTTGAACTTTATTTAGATTTTTTAGTGTTTAAAAGATGATTTTTGCAGAAAGATACATAGACTGATTTTTCCCATTTGCGAGCTAGAAGTCACATTTTAGCTCTACGGTACGATCGAAATAATTTCTCGTTACCTTTTTTTAGTTTTTATTGATCGTGTTGATGTAAACAGACATCCGGAAAGGAAATTAATCGGAAGAGTTTAAAACTATTGTATCGATTTATTTTTCTACTATGAATAATTCCCATCAGGAATTAACCATAATACTCGCACAGGGAAATATACTGCAACAAAAACTCGAGAAAACATTTTTTCGATATGCATCCAAGAGGCTATCTCTCGATGCTCTAAACTTGAACAGGATACAACTTCGAAATGTTACCAGATTCATCACCACATACTATCATCGAAAGCACCTACACACAATTGGAATCCACAATGGATCTGTTGTGTGCAGACTTTGCAGCAAGGAGGAAGAACCATCAAGCCACGTAATCTGTATCTGCGAATCTCTCGATCACAACATATACAATATATTCGGTGCATCTCCCCAAATTTATGAGCCTTCAGGAAAACCTTAAAAGCAATGTTCTGACTATTGACAAGATATGGGAGAAGGAAAGTTCATCAGACTGAAGTAGAAGGGGGAGCACAATGGGCGAAATAGTCAAAGTGCAATTCATGATTTATCTATCTATATATTTCTCTGTGCTATGTATAAAATTGTAAAGAAAAGTTTTTCCTCTTAAATATTAAAATGATTCCATTTTAAAATAAATTTGGCGAAGCCTGTATAATTTTATAATACAAATCAGAATCCGCTGTAAAAACTAAACAAATTAAAATACTGTAAGAAAGTAAGTACATCACTGAATAAACAAACCGTTGATGTTTGTTATAATCTGGTTACAGATACACCATCGTATATATTTTAATTTAAAAGCTGTATAGTCTAAAACACATAAATCATCTTGCATTGTGTATATTGTTAGAGGTATAGGTGTACCGATAGAATGAGAAACCAATTATAATTTTTAATAACTTACTTTATATTATATGTATTTAATAAATAGTGAATATTTATATTTAAAAAAATTTAATTTTGAAATACATTAATTAATCCCTATATTTATATACGGTATATATAAGAATAAATAGAAACTTTTATTTAACAAAATTAAACTATATATTGAAATATACAAATTATACTTGCAATTCATTATTTGGATTTGAAGAAACTAAAAAATATATTTTAGTACAATATTGTTTTTTGGTCTGTAGATTAAAAATTTAAAAATTTGTTATGTTTTTAATTTATGACGGCATAATATTTCACTTTTTTGGGTATATAAGGCAGACTATTAGTAGTCCTTCTCACAGTCTGAGGACACCTTCAAAGCTGAAGCAGGCATGTCAGAAATATAATGTATATTTATTTATAATAATAAAATATTTTTTGTATTTTTTAAATCAAAAAATGAAATTCTACAAAGTCTTGTAAGTCTTGTAAGTCTTGGTTGCGTGCCTCAGTGTAACAGGAAAGATTATCCGGGCTAGCTCTCCTAAATATACACAAAGATGTGAACCTGGATATCGATGAAATTATCAATGTTTTGGCGAAAAAGAACCGTAAGCTTGAATTTGTACTTTTAGTAAGCACCTAAATAAAATTATTTAATGTAAAATGTATACTAGCGTTTAATTAAATTTGATATCCTTTCAAGTTAAGTAAAAATTTCATCAAATGTGACTCTATGATGTGCAAACACACATTTACTTTTGTAATTATCGTGAGCGAACAAACTAACATTTTACAGGTTTATTAATTTCCTAGTGTTCGCCCCACGGCTTTACCCACGTGGAACTATACACTGTACAAAATCTTGGTCAGGGCGTCATATATTTGGTAAACATCGTTCCTTTGTTGGAATGCACTATATCGATCATGAGCGGTTTCATACTCCGACTCGCACTTGACCGATTTTCGGGTGGCTGTGACCACAACCTATTTTGAGGGGTGGATCCGCGCCTGAAATATCTCCATATATTCAATTATTGGACTTATTTTTTATTATATTTCGGTCCATAGGGTACTGTTCTATGGCCAAAAAATGATCTGTGATGCAGTAAAGACTTATGTATCAAACGATAGACTCATTAACTGACGTAATTTCAATAATAGAGCCAACTAAACTCTCGTAATAGCAAGGAAACATTGTGGTGTATGAAAAATTGAAACAAATAAAAAGGATTAATTATTGTAACATAAATTATTTCTGTATGAAGTTCTAGCTAAATAAAAATCACAAAAAGTTTATTTATTGTTATTTTTTTATTTTATTTATAAAATGAAAGAGTGTTATTGTTTAAATCAACACAGCTATTGGACATTTACGACAAAAAAAAAGGTTTTTGATGTAACTTGTCTCTTTTATATACTGCAATCATTTATTTTATTTTCAAGTGTCCTACGAAATGACAATTCTGGTAAAGATATCTGTTTGATTTCAAATACTCGTACTAATAAACTATCTAAACTAATATAAAATGGTAAATATCTGTTTATTTATTGTTTGTATATTCGAGCATCACACAAAAACTGCTGGACCGACTTTGATGAAACTTTTTTTATTTAAAAGATTATGATTAGACCTAAAAATTGGTATTTTATCGCGATGACGGAGCTATAACAATAAATGTGAGTGAAGACACGGGTAGGAACTGCTTACTTATATTTTTAATACGAGTGGGAGCGGTGGGAAAGACATATTTTAAAACAGATCAAAGCACTAAGGTGTTCCTGTGAATAACAAAATTGTTAATGTTTAACATAGCATGCTGTTTGAAACCTTCTTCTATCAAACAGTTTATACAAATTGACACCCAAAAGCTTTTAATTCACATCCCACACCACGATCTTGAAAAATTTTTTTTCTCGTTTCAAGCTCCTAAAATTCTAAAAACTCATAATCCTTTATTCTAATAACTTCCCTCAATCTGCACCTTATTTTATTATCTTTACTCGGGATTTTATTCAAATTCGGCGAAGCGAGAGTGAAGGACAGCAATTTCATAGAATTATTTAAAAAAAACGGTGCTTTTGATGGCAATTCGTACAATCATCTTTTTCCCCTGGTTTAATCCCGACAACTAACTCCTTAACCAAAACATTCGAATTTTAAATCTAATGTCCGTATTTGAGTAACTATAGCAAATTATGATAATTTACATACACTATCCTGTGGGAAAAACGTCTGTGGTAAATAGGTAGACTATAATTGTTTTGTTTTGCCAATTCTGGCACGAACAATTAAAAACTGTATAATTATCTAATTATTGTATTTTTTAGAAGAATCAATGTTCAAGAATAATTAGCAAATTTTTATCTCGAATTAGATTTTGATTTCAATGCTGCATTCCTTGATTTAATTATATTCAAAAAGAGGCTATTTCATTAAATATTATAAGGTTAGGATGAATATAAAGCTGATTTGGATCTCTGAATGTGTTTGACTATTATTTTAGTTTTGTACCTTAACAGATTGAAGTTTGTCAATTGTATATAAACATGTAGACAAGAGACAAAAAACTTTTTTAAATGCCTGTATTTCTATGGATACATATATGTTGTAATAATTCTAATCACAACTATTTCAATTTTCCAAAGAGTTTTCGGTCTCACAATCAAATTCGTCCTGCTAAGTCATTTGATCGTAATCCCGATATTTTAGCGAGGAACGAATATTTATATGTGTGTATGATTACTCACGATTGTACCCAGAGGGTGTTTTCGGTTGGAAGTAATCTTATCATTGGGTAAAAATAATCCAGGTGATTTTAACATTTATTTCAATAGATATTTCTACAATACTTAAAAGTGAGTAATACAATTGTCTAGTTAGTAGATTGTAACCTAAGATAGTAATATGAGTATTATAATTGTATTTTTAGGCAGTGATTTCGTACATCCAATGAATTGTTGAAGATTTTTTAAACAGGAGGAAAAACTTAATATATTACCACATTGTTGAAGTACAGTTCGTATATTATGACGTTAATTCTTCTTTATGTCTAAAGAACATAACGATTATTTTGATTAGTTTGAAAAGCGATTCCCCCCCATTTTTAAAATAAATGTGTGTGTGTGTGTGTACTTATGTACGCGCGTAAGAAGTTATACTTATTCTATAATAATCTATTAAAATAATATTAAACAATAAGGTACTATTAAGACTACTATTAAGACAAAAAAGTATAATAAAATGATACAGTAGTGAAAAACTACAATCGATATAATTGTATATTATATCTGAAACCAGTGATTCTATATTTTATCATGGTAGAACAAAACCAGCTAAAAAAATGATTCTACTCTTTATCATGATATAAACTGCCTATAAACTGTATGACACACTTTTTTTCTGAATGTCCCAAACACTGTGTTATAGAACAGTATATAAATAAATGTTACATCGGTCGAGCGAGTGATATATCGAGTTGAGTTACATGCTGACAGTACACCCTAATCGCATTCTCATAACGCGTCAAAGAAGTATAATCTCAAAAATTAGTATTTAGAAAAAGTGGCATGCAAATTCATTATAATAATGGTCAGAAATAATCTATTTATAATATTCACATCATTTTCATATCAATTAGATAAGTTTTAATTAACCAGTCAATGGTTTTTCTATATAAACTTGAAAATCGATGCTCAAAACAACGCTATGACCTTCACTGAAAAATTCACTTATACTATTTTACTATTTTACACAATATCAGTTTCTCTTTTACGAAAATCCGACTTATAACGCTGAAATATTTTAACAATATTTCAAGACAATAATTAACCCCCATCAGAAAATACTACCACGAAATAAATATATAAAAATACCATACTAAACTAAACATTGCAAATAATTTTGTTCTTTAGTACCGTATTTTGTTGTTTTTATTTATGAGGTCAATTTACGTTAAAACATATTTATTATGTTATATAACATGTATAGTTATATATATATATATATATATATATATATATATATATATATATATATATATATATATATATATATATATATATATATTTATAATGAGTGATTCATTTAGAGGTATTTTTTTGTCGATAAAATGAGTCGTGCTAAGCTATTATGGTATTTTTGTTCAGTATAGTTTGACATTTCATCATGGAAAGACTTAGCCGGTCACTGATTCAGTCTTTGGGCTCTTGAAAAGCTTGAAGAAAATCCACTATTTTCGACAAAAAATTTAGTTTAGCGATGAGGCACATTTCTGGCTTAACGGATGTGTCAACAAACAAAAATGCCGTATTTGGTCTGATGAGCAACCTGAAGAGATTCAAGATCTGCCATTACATCCAGACGAAACAGCGGTTTGGTGTGGTTTATGGGCTTAAGAAAGAAAACATTACGTCCAGAACGTAACGGTCAATGGTACCGTTGGTCAATGGTGACCAACTCACCTTTGGACCGGTGAGTTGGCCGCCCAGATCCTGTGACATCACACCCCTAGACTTTTTCCTTTGGGGCTATGTAAAGTCCAAAGTCTAAAGTCTATATGGATAAGCCGCGTACGATTGAGCAACTGGAAGCCAACATTTCTCGCGTTATTCGCCAAATACCATTCGAAATGCTCGGACGTGTCATCGAAAATTGGAACTGCAGACTGGACCATGTTAACCGCAGTTTCGGACAACATCTGACAGAAATTATAATTATAAAAAAAAATGTAAAAAATGGTTCTTTTGTATAATAATAAAGATAACCCGATAAATTTGTTGTTTTTAATAATTTTTTTTAGTTTTGAAAAAAGTACTTCGAAATGAATCACCCATTATATATATATATATATATATATATATATATATATATATATATATATATATATATATATATATATATATAAATATATATATATATATATATATAAATATATATATATATATATATATATATATATTACATACAATATAATATTGGTGTACCTTGACCTGACAATGCCCCTTTGACCTATGTCAAAGTAATTCATATGGTGATGGTCGTATGGAATTTTCACAGGTGTATGAATAGTATGTATGTAGTACAACATAATCATCACTCAATAACATTTGTATTACCACAGTATTCAGCAGAAAATAAAATCCTTCGTCTAAAATACATGCATCAACAAGGTACGTGAAGCTACAACCCCTAAATATTTAGTGATATAGTTGACTTTTGGTTATATTAGACTAACGGAAGTGACTAGTGTTTATTAAGTTTGACATTTATGTAATTGAGACATTGGTAGCTTTGATATCAAATACTTGATATGAATAGCATACACATGTCGAATGAAAATCGAACTCAAAACCACTGTCATTCTAGATTTATATATTGTATTATATTTGTAAACTTCGATTCTCCATATTAATGCTCAGACATATTAGTTAAATGTCAATGTAAGTAAATCACAAGTCACCTCTGTTAGTAGAATATAACCGAAAGGCAATCATAGATAGATAGATATATCTTTGGGTCTAAAAATGTATTGCACTTCGACCGTATGGCTCATTGTGCTCCTTCTACTTCAGTCTGACGAGATTCGCTTCTCCTATATTTTGGAAATAGCCAGGAGCTTGCTTATCAGGCGCTCCTGAAGATTCATATATTCGGCATGAGATGCACCGAATATCCAGTATCTGCTGTAACCGAGAGATTCGCAATAAACGATGATGGGCTTTATGTTTCCTCTTCCTCGCTGCGCAATCTGCATACTGTTGGTCCATTATAGAGTCCTTTTGTGTGCAGATGTTTTCGTAAATAATGTCCGGTGATGAATCATGTAACCTATCGAAGTTCTATTATATTTAGGTTGAGTACATCGCGGGAAAGCCTCTTGGATGCATTCCGAAACAGTATTTTCCCAAGTTTTTGCTGCGGTATATTTTCTTAGTGATCACGGAGTTTAACATTTATCACTTGTTTAAATCCGGTCTTTGGTATGCAGTCACTGTGACCTGCTATCCAGATCAATTTATCCTTGACTACCCCTGAGGAAAGAAACCATACTAACAATGGAAAGATAGACGCAAGTTAGCAAAAACAATTAAAAAATAATACATTGACATCAAGATAGTGAAAAATTATTTGCATTCCACCAATATTTATAGCATCTTTCGGCTTAGCTATCCTAGAAGTTTATGATTAAGATATTTATTAATAATAGAAAAACAATCACGAAAGAAAACTTCATAAGGATAACTTACACAGGATAACTAGCCGCGCTTGTTAAGACGCTCTTTTAAGGCTTGTTAAGGCACTCTACTTGGGACTGGAAAGTTATGGGTTCGAATCCCAAAATCGGCATTTTTATAAATAAAACATGGATGCATTAAATATCGCATGATCAAATTGATAATTAGCAATAATTAGCGATAATAATTAGCGATTTACCAGTCCGAGTGGTCGAGCTTTTAATGGCGCTCTGCTCAGAACTGAGAGGTTGCTGGTTAGATTACCAACCGTGGTAGTTTGTCAATTTTTTTTTTTTTAATTAATGGGGCGGTTAATTCACTAAACGGCGTATGGACAAGAACGGAAGTAACCGACTATGATTGTGAAGATTTTCTGCAATTTACTGTCACAAAATCCAGACTAACTGCATTGTTCCTATCAAAGTCAGTTGCAGTCGCACAATCGACAAATTTCTAGTCTACATACCAATTGCTTGTTCTCCACCCAGATCCTTAATGTATAGGTATCACAAGTGTGTGCCATCCATAAGCAATTTGAAATACAGATACTATATGGAAGATATTATTATGATTGTATCAATATAAGTCAAATAAAAATGAGGTTTAAATATAAACTTTATAATTCAATTTGATTAGAGGTAAAGTGCTTCGCAAATGTGCGGAGCACTCATTCTAAAATCGAACCTTCTATTTCAAAAAGTTGTTTAATGAATTTTCCCAAAATTTACCATTGTTTTATATCCACTTTATTACAAACAGAGCCCTAATGGTCGAAGTGCTGCCTACAAAATGAACTGATCGAATATAGTCGTGATTGTTTGTCCTAAGTTTCCAATGATATCGTCAAAGCAAGAGCTGCATTTTGCAGAAGTTGAATTTGAGGCAGAGAGTGTGGGTGGAGGGTTAATCGTGTAGAGTTTTAGACAAAAGAAAAAACAATCGAATATAGTTCTGAAAATTGGTGTAGTACTATATTTTGAAAATAGACATTGAAAGAAAATGTTCCCAGAAGTGTAGGTTGAGGCCCAACCAATCCTAGTAGCGGTAAAGTTGTTAACTATGAGTTGAAATTGAATCATAAGATATAGTTCTGCAAATTTGTTTACTGCAAGTTGACGATACAATTAGACTTTTCATAAAATTTCAGAAAATAAAAATGAAGCTAAATGACCAAAAAATTTAAGTGTAATGTAATGAACAAATTCCAATGTAATGAACCTCGTATGCGCGTAAACAAATATCAGACAATAACGGCAATATATCATGATCATTTAACAAAAAATCATATCATTTGAAAAATATTTTGTCGGACCGAAAAATGTGATTATCTCGGAAAACCCGAAATTTTTTTATCGGGAAATATTTGTGGTTATTTAACACACAAAAAGGTATACTTTCACCAAGTTTCGTCAAAATATTATAATTTTTGTAGAAATGAAAAATAAAAAACAAAATACACGGTTTTTCGCTTTTTTCTCGACCATTTTGAGATTATGTGAAAAAATCATTAATACAAAAGTTGTAGATTTTTTTATGATCTACAACTTTTCTCTGCGCACTTCTCTCTCAAACATCAACTTTCGCCGTAAATCGGAATGATACACAATTCACCCCTTTTCAACCAACCCCCCCCCCTCCCCAAATACACCCGCAACACCCCTGCTAACGCATTTATTTTTTTTACGTTTATTATATGCTATACCATTTCCAACTGTTCCCGTCCTGTTAACAATTTTCTTTTTTTCAAAGTGTAATTTGATTGGACTAATTGATGAATTAACTAAATTATTATATCAATGACATCGTTTATCAAATTTTAATCAATTCACATATGAATTTTATAATTAATTATTTCATGTTCGATTGTCTATTTACACAACAATTGAAACACATGGGACATTAAGAGTGATAAAGTTATCGTCCAATAAAAAAATTAAAACAATTTTGCATAACATTGTTGTATTTTCATTGGTTTTATTGATGTCCATTTGGTATACGAGTATTAAGTTAGTTCACTCGTTACAGTCAAGCATAAAGTATAAAATACAATATGATTAATTTACTAACTATGTTAATTTAACATATCTAGTATAACATATGTAGAGTAATATTTATTTTATAATTTACTATATGTATCGTATCGAGTCTCAATTTGTAAAAATTCATTATTTAAGGATTGTAAAATAAAATCTTATAAATTCTTTCTGCTTTTTTCTATTGATATAATTTTTTTAAACTTTTCTTTTTTGAATCAAAAATCGTTTTTGTAACATGTTTAATATTTTCCATGAAATGTAAAACTGTTTAATAATTTAATTAAAAAAAGAAAAGTTTTTAAAAACTATATCAGTAGACAAAAACAAAAAAAGTTAAAAAAAGGTACTTGAAGTTACTAATAGATATTTTTTAAATCCGTAATATATTTTTTATGCGAATTTCCTCAAAAAAGGAAATGCAACTATTGTTTTTGCACCAATGTTGGAATTTCGTAAAAATTTCTTCAAATGACCATCGATCCTACGTATTAGAAGTTAAAAATCACTATCGCTAAAATTTGTATATATGTATATATATAAATATATATATATACATATGTACTTTTTTTAAATGTCTGTGGACTCTCTAGTGGTCACAGTTTTATTCCCATTGGAATGAAATTTGATTTTTGATTCGCTTTTGGTATTCTAAAGGTCAAGTTCGTTAATAGGTAAAATCGGGCGAGGGGGTTTAGAGGGAGGGGAACACAAAATTTTTCTATCTCCCTCAATATTTGAAAAATCGTAAATTTTTCAGAAGTTAAGTTGTAGGTACTGAGTTTTACTGTAATTTTGTTTCTTATCATTTTTCTGTTACACTAATATTTACAAAAATATTTTCAATTAAAGATTGAAAGTTAAAATTTTAAATATGTCTGTTCACATTAGAGTTTGAGAAAAATGATCAAGTAATGAATTGTAGCAAACTTGATTTTCTACAACTTTACTCCTTATACATTTTTCGATTATTCTAATAGTAAGAGAGATATTTAATATCTTGTGTTTGTTTGATACGAATACATGAAATATATTTTGTTGTAAAAAATTTTGATTGTCGTTTCCATAGTAATTATAAACTATAATCTTTATTATGGCTTATTATGGCTAATTAATTTAATTTTTTCCAAAACTAAAGTCATATCCGATATTATATTTCATTTTGATCACACTAAAATTATGACCGCTAGAGAGTGATTTATGTATTCTAAGGAAAGATGACGCAGCTCCTGCGAAACGAATTTTTTATTTAAATTAGCTTGTTAAATTCAGTTTTATAAAATATTTGTTTTTGAAATAGAAAACTTTTCCAGTTTAATAAAACATGGAGTATGCGCGAACCGTTTATGTTTAACATGCCTGTTAAAAATTACAGCTTTGTTTGCGAGTATCTTGCTTCACAATCGGTCAGAAAATTTTGTTTTTTAATAAATGCAAAACATTAAAACTAATATCATATTTCAATTATAACAAATTCTTCAGAAAAGTGGGTTTACGAGTGAGCTACCTTAAATAAAAGCAACTCGTCATAGCATGTTGTTTATTGTGGTTTGAGGGAAATAATATTTTTATTTTAAAAATTTATGTTAAATTTAAAACAAAAATACGTCAAATTTAAAATCTAAATTTCTGAAACTCAAATTAAACAAGAGAAAGTACTTGATTCAATCCTTATGATTATATTTCCTATCGTTTTTAAAATCCAACGATTTCACTTTACAACTTTAAAATTCATCAATTTGGAATGAGTCAATCAGTTGATCAATTGAAATGCCAGACGATTGGCTATAAAACATATGTTTGTAATATTTGGGCAAACAAATATCGTGTAAGGTCAAAGGAATTTTAAATATAAAATGTTCATAAAACATGTGAAAATATCAATTAACTGAGTTATTTGATTTCATACCCGGTATATACTGAATTTATTTAAAAAAGTTTTTTACAAAAGTTGTTTATTTTTAATAGAGGAAGATTTTTTGACAGAAAATTTTTGTTCTATCTCTTATGATTTTAAAGATTCAACGTTCTGCTCATTTGCTCATTAATGCTCTGGTGTTGCCCATTCAAACTTGTCCTTATTATTTAGTTCTAGAAAACACATACAAAATTTCAGCTCGCTATCTCTTTTCGTTTTTGACTTATTGTGTTGACGGGCGGACGGACGGACAGATACATTTACGGAAATAGACTAATTAGGTCATTTTATGAACACCTATACCAACATTTTTTTTCTGCAGTCAATATTTTCCATAGTTACAAAGTTGGAAATTAATACGTTTTATATATATTTTATAAAAGAGTTTTAACTTTTTTAATAATATAACATGTGGTATTTTAAACTAAAATAAACTACAGCAAATATACTCGTATATACAAAATTTATCTCCGTTATTAACGGCCATACAACTTTTAATAAGAGATGTACTATAATATGAGACAGAATTTGTGTCCATTTTTCAAAATTGTATAGTCATTTTGTGCCTTATTCATTCGGTTTTTGGCAAATTATTTCGAATACAAGTTATTATAAATATACCAACAACTATTATTCGAAACATTTTTCCAAAAATCTAATGTATAAAGCACAAAATAACTATATAATTTTGAAAGAATAATGACTTATGTGGCCCTTCAGTACAGTAAAGCCCGCATGATAATCTTTGTATCTGATAGCAGCTATTGATGCAATTATCGTCATCTTTTTTAAGATTTTGAGATTGTCTGATCATTGATCACTGGAATTGGAAAAAAGTAAAACTTGATTCATTCGTTACCTGCTGGAATTTTGCAGCTAATAAGTTGATATTGTTAGCGTTTCTTACCTGAAACAAAAAAGAAAGAATTAAAGCATGCCCTTTAGTTCCAAATTAAAATAATAGTAATGATAAAGTCACAGTCATCTTTGGTGTAGCGGAAGCATACTGGACTAGATATCCAGAGGCCCGAGGTTCGATTCCTGGTTGACGAGTTAATTTTTTCATATCAGTATATTTAATTAAATTAATAGTAATGAGTTTTAGGGATAATAATAACATTATTTAACATTAATTTAATTACAAAATCAATATACTGTTGAAATTATAAATTCTACAATTATATTCTTAAAATTGATTATGAAAGTAAATCGACAATTTCCTAATAAGGAACAGTTAAATACATACTAAAATCGAATTGTGTAATACAGTAAAACCTCGTTTATTCGTGGTAATGTCAGAAGAAAATACCTCGGATAAGCGAAAACTCGGATAACACGGAAGAGATAAATAATTCGAAAATTTTAATAATTATTTATGATATTTGAAATGGTAGAATTAAATTTAATCACAAAAGTATATACAAGTGAAAATCTAACGAACGAAGATTAATTTTTGGGGTACAAAGCATTGTTACTTAATCAAACAAAAAAGTAGCAAACGAAAAATACTTCGCGCGTATAGCATAGGCATAACCTCGATTAATGCGGAGTGCTCCGATAAGTCCGTTGCTTCGGATAACGCGCAGGCTCGGTTGATCGAAGGCTGGATAAACGAGGTTTTACTGTATATAATATTATAAATGAATTTGGAAAAAACGAGTTTGGTTCATGCACAGAGGGTTTTGTGTAGTTAACAACAAATGCATAATTTTAAGACCAATAACTTACAAACAATTTCTGATAGAAATATTTAGATATTTAGTTAAACTATAGAAAAAGTGCACTTCTCCGGATGCACGCATATATGTATAAGAATATAAATTGTGTTGAACACTTCTAATTCGGTACATATGAATGTATGCTTCTGTAATTTACAATAATTACATTCGAATCAGCTCAAATTCTGGCCAAACTATCCAGTTTATATAAAAACAATTCACTGATCGATTTTGATTCACGAACTGATATCTTGTCTATTCACCACTTCAAATAATCCAAGGGACGCATTATACATTATTTAGAAAATGTAGAAATTGATAAATTCAAAAATTGGAATTTAATATAAAATGCCCAAACGAACTTCTCACAATTCTCCACTCGTCATCTATTTGTAGATAATGAGTGTGAAAATCGATTTTTTGAAATTAATTTATTAAATAGTACAATATGTCTAGAATATTCTCCCAAAATTTTAAGTCAATAAGGGTTAAGTCTAGGAGATAGAGCCTTTGCAAGTATATTGAAACACCTGCTTAGCTATTTCAACTGAAAACTTTTCTGCTGAATTTTTCTCAAAACTATATATATATATATATATATATATATATATATATATATATATATATATATATATATATATATATATACTATTTATATATATATATATATATATATATATATACTATTTATATATATATATATATATATATATATATACTATTTTTAGTCGGTTGACATGATTTCTCAAAAAATAATGAACAGATCTTGTTCAAGTTTTGCACACTTCTTCAAGCTAAGATTTACTAGTGCTTGAACTAGTAGCGTGATACAAAATATATCAAAAATGGTGCCTTTTTGTACAAAAGTCTGTTAAAAATTTTAATTTCCATTTTTTTCCTTCGTCCAAGCACGAGCTATATATATCTACTAAAGACATAATTCGGTTTTTTAATTTCAGATTAATCTATCAGGAGTTATTCTGACTCCGCCAAGAGTACTTCTTCTGAAGGGTCACAGGAAATGACGTTCCAATGGCTGAATTTTAAAAAGTTTGAAATGGATGTCACCCCTCAAGTATAAAACATCCCACCACTTTTCATAATATTTTAACATAATTTTTTTTTGTATTATGTTTTGAAGTAAAAATTCATTTGTATACCTTTTATTTGATATTTATTACCTACAGTTTGCATAATTGCGACTATAGTTTTTCTGCTCTTATTCCATTTTATTTGTTGTGATGAAAATTAAAATAAGTTTTAGTACCTCAACACATGTTACCTCAACATAATTTTTTATAGGAGTATAAGGAAAAGTATTAAGAAAAATATATAAGATAAAATATTTTTCTCCTTTGAGAAAGGAGTTTTTTTTTTTATAATTGCAAAAAAATTACATATTGAATTTGAATGTTTTTTCTTTCAAATGAAATTTTTTTTTTTTTTTATATAGAATCAATAAAAATTTGTTTTATTAAAGAAAGTTTTTTTCATAAAAAATAATATGACATCAAAGATAATTTATTTACTAAAAAAAGTATTAATTCGAACATGTTTTGAAAATATGAATTAAATTTCGTAAATAACTTTTACAGAAAACATACTAGCTAGCTAGCTAATAAACAAATATTATGTTATACATAGATTAAATGTTGAACTGATGAATGTACTGCCAGTGGACGTGTGGTCAAAGTGGTTAAGATAAGAGGGGTATTGTCTGGGTTCGTATCCCACGCGAACCAATATAATTTTTAATACATTTTTTTCAATTATCGACCCTGTGAATGCATTCATAGTTGTTGAGAAACTAATTTGTTCTAGAAGAATTTGTCAACAGTGTCAACAAGCATGATTCCAGAAGGATCTTTGATCGATATATAAGCAGCGGAATTTGTCAGTTTAAAATCAGTTTAAAATTAAGTCTAAAATTAACATTGTATCAATTACGATCGAGTTAAAAATTATCATAGTTCGATTTTCATCAGTTTAAGAGTAAAATGTGTTCAAGTAAAGATATAAATTAACAGTTGTACATTCTTATAGTAAAAAGACAAAGAGACTCAATTAATTATGGAAATAAAAAAAATTCAATTCAATTTTTTTTTTTCAAATCAAACAAATTCAGGTTTGACTATCATAAAGTTTTTGTTTTATTTAATTTTTTTTCAAAGTGCGTGTTGTCCAATAGGCATAAATTTAGTAAGCTTTTACTAATATTGTGTGTTTTTTTTTTTGTTTGTGTTGAGTATCGGATTCTTTTGTAGGTTCGACAGCGCTCCTTTGAAAACTAAAGAGAGCCAAGACACGGCGACAACTTTATTGAATTTTATTTTTTAGGTTTTATCCGGATGTCTTTGTTATCATTTATACAATGTTTTATCGTGTAATTTATATAAGTTACTAAATATGATTACCTTCTTGTTAAAATTTGTACATTTTTGTCATTATAATATATTTTCTGAAGAAGGAATTGAAGATTAGAATAATATAGAATAATTAAACTACTATACTAAAATAGTGAAGTTTTAAATAAGACATTTGGTAGACATGTTTAATTTTAATTATCCTCGCAAAACGTAAACCATCCTATATCTAGTATACAATAAGAACATATAAACAATTTGGCATTAATATGACTTGAATATAAATGTTTTGACTATCTTATATATTTATGAGTTGTTTTATCAAAATTGATTATAAATTGTAGGTGTATGCCGGTTATTGAGGTTGATATGGGTGAATTGTACCTACCATTCTATTATAACAATTTACAGAGAGACGAAACGAGTCTGATGTAAATATTACCAACTACATAATATATACATACATAAGGTAGATACATGCATATATACAAGTGTATGTGTCAAATAAGTGAATTATTCATGAATTGAATATGGCATATTTGTTAGTGCTCTATTGTTCATGTTTATATCAAGGGCGTAACACTGGTATACCAATGATTTTTTTTGCAATGCATCATTTTAGTTCCCAACAATTGATCAGGGTAATAAAAATTGAAATGGATTACATTAGTAATTAATAAAATTACCCCTTTTTAAAAAAATGAACATTCTAGTCGTTACAAACTTGAGTGGAATGCCAATTTTATGCTTGGAATTGGTATGTTTTTGAAAGGGACTCTGCCATACTCTGTTAGTTCGCTTACAGTCAAGTCAACCATAGCAATTCCACTCACACCATCAATGTAGTGTAAATGAGATAAATAATAAAATATAAAGGTTAAAAATGATAATGACGTGGCCGGTCTCTGTTATAGACTGTGTATTTCGTAGATAGATTGACATTAATACGTTGACCTTTTTACTGGCGGTGTACTTTGTTAGAACCTTAAATCAATTATAAAAGTTTGAAACGATAACGCAACTTTTGTCGCCAAGCACTTCATCTAAAGTTGTAAGAGTCACAATTATAATGCTCAACTTCCTTGGGTACAAAAACCGAAGCACCTAAAAATTATACATATATATATATATATATATATATATATATATATATATATATATATATATAAATATATATATATATATATATATATATATAAAATATGTTTAAATATGTTAAAATGTTTCGAATAAAAGTTGTTCGTTATAACTATATTGACAACTTTTATTCGAAGCATTTTTCCGAAAGCCGAATAAATATGGCATAAATCAATTATATAATTTTGAAACCATAGCGCGACTTTTGACGCCGAATGTACACACACCAATAACAAAACATTATTTACTGTTAGAACATGATTTGGTTTTATTTTTTTTTTTAACAAGAGTTTGTACATCAATTTCTATAGCAGTTTCCATATCATTGCTTTGTCTCAATGGATAACTGCAAAATAGAGTATTCACATATTCAAATCAGGTCTCCAAAATACGGTACATAAATTACATCTTAATAAATCTGTATACATAATAACAGTGAAAATATCACAAGAAAAGTAGGACTTCAATTTAAAACAATTACGTCATAACTCCGAATCAATCATACCAAATCCATAAAACCAACAAAGAAACTAAATCTTTTATGCGGCTAATATTATATATAAAAATGAATGATTGTCTGTTTAATTGTAATCTATGCGGTCCAATAAATTTGCGTCCACATATATGCGCCACGCACCCCGTGCGGTTTGCGCACCGCTAGTCTTTGGTTCGTTGGAATTGTTGATTTCAATTTTCAACGAACCTCCAGCGTTCCATAGGAAACCCACGAATATATATTCATATTGCAGTGAAGTTGAATCAATCACAAAAACCCGTTATTTAAGCCTGAAATAATCTAAAGATATTAATTAAAATGTTTACATTTTAGTTCAGCCTGAAAAATGTTCAAGTTGACCTAAAATACTACATTTCAATTAATATTAAAAAAAACGATAATGACATGCGCGCTAAAAACGACGAACCTTTCACAAACACGTCCAAATATGAACTGCGAACATACAAAGTGTTCGTTGAAAAAACCGACTTCAGATGGGTCGTTGTGCACCGTCCAAATATGACGAATTCGATGTGCACGAGCGGCGAGCGTACCTCGCAGCGCGCATATGTGGACGCACCATAAGGAGTGAAGGTTTCTGAAGAATCTATATATACACTCATGGACGTATTTAGAGGAACGCAAAAAAAAGATGCAAATTAATATGAAAACAGATTTATTTAATTAAATTTACATTTTTGAACACAAATAAATTAGACTTAACAAAAATAAAAAATAAGAGGCAGTAAGCTCAGTACCTTAATTGTAAGAAGTTTTGATTTAACATAATGAAAAATGCATATTGTTCTAAACACTGTATTTTTCATAATGGGTGACACAATCAGTATTTAGTACTGTCTCCTCTTGCTTTCAAAACTGCCTGCATCCGTCTGGGCATACTTTTTATTAAATTATCAATGAAATTTTGTGGCATTAGGTTCCATGCTTCAACCAATGCAGTTTTGAGGTCCTTTAGGATAGCTGGTGCTGGATTTCTTTGTTTAATTAGTTTTTCCAGTTTATCCCAAACACGTCCTATCGGATTTAGGTTTGGCGATCGTGATAGCCACACCAAAACTTTGATTCCGACTTCAGTAAGGTGCTCCGATACTATCGCCGCAGTGTGAGGACGAGCATTAATTATCGTGCATTAAAATAAAATTATCCTCGATGAGTAGTGCAAAAGGCATCACAATCTGCTTTAAAATATATGTTACGGATCTTGCCGTAGTTAGGGAACCGTTTTCTAAGCATATATCGCCCCATACCATTACTGACCCTCCACCATAAGGATCACTTCCAACAATGATACACTGAGCGTATCTTCCTCCGGGTCGTCTCCATACTTTGACTCTTCCATCATCTGACTTAAGACAGAATCCGGACTCAACAGTAAAGGGTACTTGTCCTCAAACGACATCACCCAATTTCGGTGCGAACGAGCAAAGCTAGACCGAGCTACTCGATGACCTGTGGTGAGCAACCGCCTTAAGTCTTCTTCTAATCATTTTGGCGCTAACTGTCACTTGTCGAACTTCCTGTAGCATTTTTCGTACCTCGAAAGAAGTCGGTACGAAGTCGGTACGTTTCGTACCTCGGTTTCTGAAGACACTGCTTACAATAAATTTGTCGTCCCTCTTTGTTGTTACTCTTTTGCGACCTTGTGCTTTACGTCTTATATACTCTCCAGTCTGTTGGTATCACATTGCGAAAAATCACAGACTTGGACAGTAATGTTTGAGCCACTTCATTGTAAGTGTAACCATTTTCAATTAAAGTTACAGATTTAGACACCTCAGCAACGCTGAGATCCAGCATTAACTTATCAAACGAAGTTCCCTTCACTCGATAATAACAATTTTTAGTCAAAAAGAAATTATGTTAAATTTGTTAAAAACAACAAAAACCCGTAAAATTTCACACACTACGTATCAAAGAAATTAACAGATAGCCAAAAAAATAAGTGAACGTCGTACGTAAAATTCTATTCAAAATCTTCTTTTTTCAAATTACATAATACTGGTATTTATAGCCAGTACGAAATAAGAAAATATTTTATGTTATTCTACCGTTTTTTTTGCGTTCCTCTAAATTTGTCCATGATTGTTATATAGGATAGAGAGGCAAATTGGGGTAAGGGGTAAATAGAAAACCACGAGTGAGCCCGGGGACAACAGGTAGTATGTTCTGTATTTTTGAATTACTTATGTTTTTAATGTATTCTAATAATATAAGAGGGCTACAAAAATGTCGAAAATTGATTTTTATTTGTAGCTATATGAAAAATGTATTTCAAATATACTAAATCAAAACTAAAATAGATAACAATCTATTTTACAGGAATAAAAATATTCAACAAAATAAAAACTAACGGGTGCCATATTTATTGTTTTGGACGCTATCCTATCCCACTCCCGACATCGAGATAAATCTAGACATGTAATTTATTTAAATAAACCCAGTCCTTATCCATCGTAATATATACTAATAAAAGCTGAAGAGTTTTTTTGTTTGTTTGTATGTTAGAACGTACTAATCTCTGGAACCGTCAGTCCGATTTAAAAAACTTTTTTTAAATCCGGCTGGAGGAAGGATTTTTTTTTAAATTTTTTATTTTTTATTTTTTTGTTTTTATGTAGTTTATTTATTTTAAATTTCACGCGTTGGATAGCTAGTATATCCAACATACACGAAAAAAAAATTTGATAGTCAAATTTTGTGGTTTCCCCTCCCTCTAAACCCCATTTCCCCTCTCCCGATTTTACCCATTAACGAACTTGACCTTTCAAATACCAAAAGCGACTCAAATACCAAATTTCATTCCAATGGGAATAAAACTGTGACCGCTAGAGAGTCCACAGACATTTAAAAAAAGTACATATGTATATATATATATATGTATATATATATATATGTATATATATATATATATATATATACAAATTTTATCGATAGTGATTTTTAACATCTTATAGGCAGGATCGATGGACATTTGAAGAAATTTTTACGAAATTCCAACATTGGTGCAAAAACAATCGCTGCATTTCCCTTGGAGGAAATTCGATAAAAATTACCCGTCCTGGCAGTCGGATAAAAATATAATATCTCCCTCATTTTGTTTAATTTAACTATTTTTAACTTTATGTTGAAATGAAAGAATAAAAACAAAAATATCAAATTTTTGAATCTATCATATATCAAAATTCATTCTTACTATTCTACTGATCAATTATTAATAAAACACTATCAAAATGGTTATGACCATCTTTTGTTAGGCTACAAGTGTGGTGTCTAGACTTTATATTATACCGTATAATAGAACATTAAAATATGTTTTATATCATAATCAAACACCATATTGTATGTCCAATTTTCATAGCAATATTATGCAGTTGAATGCTTAAATTATACCGAATATCAAATACAGTAGAACCTGGATCACTTAAAGACCAGGGGAAATGTTAAATAATTTGAGTTATCGAGTTTTTAACTTACAAAGGGTTTGAGTTACAGAGGTTTTAATGGTTCATAATTTTACTTATTGAGGTTTTTTGCTGAAGCCATATGTTTGTTTGTTTTTATAAGCTATTTTTAAAAAAATTTCTGCAGTCATTATCCATGCTATTTTATTGGCTACAGAAGTCCAATACCCAAATTATTCGTTTAAGTTATAAAAACTTCGTATTTGAAGTAAAAGAGGTTTTTGCGTTATCGAGGTTTAAATTATCGAGGTTCTACTGTATAAAAAATACATTTGATAACAAAAAGAATTTTAAAGACATTTGAATGAATTAATGACCAAAATCACATTAAATTCAACTCACATTTTTAATATACGTTTATACGGCTATTAGGCTATTACACACCAACCCAACAATCTTATAAACGACACCGGGTATGCGACACAAGGGTTTTAACAGTCATGAGATTTTTCAAATTAGGTCAACATCGTGTCATAGTGGTTTAAAGTGACAATCGGAGAGCCACAAGGGGCCCTGACAACTCCCAGTTTTAGAGGTTTAAACAAATGAGAGCTTCACATCTACCCGACACCGGTAAGTTTCCTATACTAGTCTGTACTTTACCTTCTTCCGATCCAGCAAATATTTAAGCGGGATACATTCCGTGAATGATGTGTTCCAGCGTTGAAAAGTCTTTTTCATCCGAGCGAGAAGGTCGTCGAAACTTGCAACATTGGAAAATAGGCGAATATAGTACGTCTATTTTCGATAGTATGAAATTGGCGAATAAATATGAAAATAGTTTTTATAGTTTTAGTAGTTTAATAGTTTTTAAATTTTCTTCATCTTGTCGCAACGCCTCAAAAAGAACGTCTCTTATGCAAGATAAAAGCAAGAATCAAATTCATTTGAATTGGACTTTATATGCGCGTAAGGGGAACTTATTTAAAAGTAGAAGGGCAACTTATTTAAACCATATTTTAATCATACATTTAATATTTAGTATTAAATATATGTTTCCTCCCATTCATTTTGAAAATAGACTGATCCACTCAAGCTGTGACGATATTCGAGAGTTCTTTACAAATGAACTTAACTCTAGTACCTGAATCCATATCCCAGAGATAGTTACGATTAGCTAACTCATACTGATGATGACCACATTGTAGTCGAAATACGTATTAATAAAATACAAATACATGTTCTAGGAATTAGGGCAAAATTTGAAATGTAATTCAAAAAACCTAGAGTTCTCTTCATTATTTTAATGATCTGTATTTATTAACGTTGTTTGTATAATTTCTTATACTGATCAATTTTCTGTTGTATAGGTAATATCGTTTGATTGAACGTTGATTAACGACAGTATAAAGAAATGATTCAACGGAAAATTTTCCAGCAAAAAAAATAAAAATCAATGTCAAAAAGTATATTTCTTTTATATAAAAAATTACATATGTTCCATACGAAATTCAATGTAAGAATGGGCATTATTTTTTACAATGAACTATTGTATGGCACCACGTATTGTTTTTTTTAAATATTGTTTTACATCATTTCTGGACAAGTTTTGGCAAAATTTTTGATTTATACGTAACGTACAATATAAATATATGTTTTGAAGTTATTTCAAATTTAGCGCGAATATTTATTTCAACTTGTACATTTGAAATGTCAAAAATGATTATTTTTAAATTATGTTTTATAGATATTGTTGAGCGGACTATTTGAAATAACTTCACACCATCGGAAGCAAAAATTCTTACTCTTCCGATAAAAATACATTTTGAATAACTTTATCCGAAACTGATTCGAAATGTCCAGGCAAGAGATTCGGTGAAAAAAGATAATTTTTAGGTAATGTATTTTAATTTCAATGTCATAGTAAAACTCTTAATAAACTAAATCATCTGTAAACATTTATAAAATCATTATCACTTTGTAATTTATTTAAATTCAATGGATTACTAATACTATATAATATAAATACTTTTTTTTATTTGTGAAAATTGATATTAAATTCAGTATAAATACCATATCATAAAAAAAATACAAATTACCGTCATATCAATCAAAATGTCGATGTAGTATTGTATGAAAAATAATATAATTAAACGGATATTTAAAAAATTTAATTGCCCGGAAAATCAATGTAAAACATTCAATCATTTATAATTGTCAATAATAATAAATATTCTTCTTATTTCCGATTATGCATCATTGGTAGTATTATTTAAAAAAAATCCCATATAATACATAAAACATGAGTTGACACTTAAATTTCGAAAACGCAGACGTCGTAGATTTAAAAATATCTCTTTCAAAAAAATTTAAAATCGACACAAAAAAAACAACAAATTAACAAGTGAAAATAACAACTAACTGAGTTAATGCATTAAATGCCCGGTATATACTGAGTTTATGCATTGTATGAAAATTTTTTTATTTTTAAGAAACATGCATTTTTTGTCGTTTTTTTCTCTCTTACGGTTTTAAAAATGGATATTTACAGTTCGATTTTGCCAATTCACGAACATGAGCTTACTTTTTGCTCTAGAATGCATACACAAAATATCAGCTTCGTTACCTCTCTTCGAACGGACGGTCGAATAGACGGATTTGCGGAAATGGGCTAATTAGGTCATTTTATGAGCAGCTATAACAAAAAAAATTTTCTATGATCAATATTTTCAACCGTTACAAAATCGAAACTAAACTTATACCCTGGCATGTATCATAGCCCGTTTTTACACTTGAAAGGTTTGAAGAAAGATTTCAATCGCAATAAAAATAGTTGATATATCTGAAGCTACTTTACTACGCACACGCAGAATTTCACTTAAAATATATTAATCTCATGTTTTTTAACAGCTATAACTCTTGTCTTATTTACTATTTCTTTGTCAACCACTTTAGTCATATGATCAGTGTATACCAATCACAAAGAAGTAGATATCAATACATCGTATACACTACTATTCATTATTAAGTTACATATGATCATTTCTTTAAAAAAAATCTTCAAAATATTGCTTTTGCTCACCAAATCAATCGCAGGAATAATTACATCTGAAGTTATATAATAATAAAAGCCTATTTAGCCCACTGACTGGGCGAAAGCCTCACCTAACAACCGCCATTGATTCCTATCTCTTGCCTTTGACGACCATTGACCACTCGCAAAATTGCCTAGATCGTCACGCCATTTCGTTAAAGGACGTATTCTTCTCCTGGTGTTACTGTATGGAGTCCATTGAGTAGTACCATCTGAAAGTCTGGCCACATGACCCTCCCAGCTCCACTTCTGCCTTTTGACACCCACGACTACATCCCTGATTTTTGTCCGAATTCGAGTTGAACCTTTTTTGTCTATAATTTTTATATTGAGTAATTTTCGCTCGATCGATCGTTGACATGTTCTCAGTCTGTTCATTTGTATTTTTATTCAGGGATGAAGTTTGAGTGCCATACAGAAGAACTGGTAGGATACATGTATCCATTATCATTCTTTTCGATCTCAGGGGTGTATCCGACTTAAGGATGTAATTGAGTGACCAGTATTGCAGTCGATATCTGAAGTTACACATGTAAAAATGGGCATATATACCGGGTATAAAAATTTGTAACCACTGGGGTTTGGTGTAAGAATTAAATTTCTTAATTCACGGAATCACCCCCTGTATTGCTATTCACAAACTATGGTTGAATTTTACTTTTCCACATTTTTAACTTATAGCATAAGTTAATCTAAATAGTTGTTTCAAATTCTATTCTTCTCAATCGTATTGGATTTGATTGGTTTCAGCCATAGACACAATCAGTTCACAAAAATAGTAATACAATGAACAAAAAAATAATTACATTGCCATGGAAACAGTTGTAACAATAATCGAAAAACTATATCGATATAGAAAAAAACTCAAGATATCGATATAGAAAGAACCAAAAATATTCTTAACTTACAAAAGATTGTAATTGAAACACAAATTCGAACTGTATATAATATCAATAAACATTTATTAGCACCATCTAGTATTTATCAGTCAAAATTACAAAGTATCTAGACTTTAGTGACAAGAATATTATTACTTTAATATTCTAAGAATAAGAAAAAAACAAAAAATGAATGAAATAAACGAACGAAGATTTTTAATTTTTTTCTTTCCATTGTACAATAAGTATACAGTTAAAAGTATAACTTGTGAAAGAAATATCATTTGAACCTTATAATTATATTATTAGAAGTAACGGAGAAATTGTTATTTAAATAATTAATGTCTGTGTATACCTACTCCATTTTAAATTTTCCATTTGAAATGTTCATCTGTGAATTTGATATGATGATTCATAAATATGTGAAAGAAATTTATAAAATTCAAGTTACAAAAAACAAATTAAGTTAAAAAAAATTAACAGTATCGTGATTGAATTTTCGTTCGTAAAATTAATTTTGTTCAACAACAAATCTCAAAATTCGTTACGCATGAGCGGCGTCAACTTAGCGAATTTCCTCTGGCGGTCACAATTTTAGTCTGATCAAAATAAACTGTCGTATTTGATATGATTTTGGTATTTTTAAGGCCAATTTTATTCATAGTTAGCATAGGTCAAGGATAAAGGGGGCCATAGAGAAAGAATATTAAATATAAGAATACATCTAAAATCAATCAGGTAGACACATTTAAATATCTAGGCGTAAATTCCAATAGTGACATCAATCAAATGATAAAGATCAAAATGAGAATAGGTCAGGCAAAGACAGCTTTTTAAAAACTTAAAAGACTTTTGTGCAATCAAAAATTAAAAGACTTAAGTCGTGTGTTTGGTCCATATTGTTGTACGCGTGTGACACGTGGACTTTGAAGGATGAGCTGGTGACAAAATTAATGCTTTTGAAATGGTGTTATAGGCGAATGCTCAATATCAAGTGGACAGATTATGTGACAAACGATACGGTGCTATATAATAATGCACGAACAAAATTCTCTGTCAACTTTAATTAAAGAAACGCAATGCTCCTACTTTGGTCACATAATGCGTTCCGAAAAATACAAATTCCAACAAATGTTACTTATGGGCAAACTCAATCAGAAAAGATTCCGAGGGAGGAAAAGAACGTCTTGGGTCGATAACATCCTTCAACGGACAGGAAGAAAATTTAATGAAGTTATCCGAAATGTACACGACAAAGCAAAATGCCAACAAGTGGTCTTCAACATCCTCTAAAGGATATAGAAGTTATCATCAATGTCTACAGACATATTTAGTATTTAAACATTCAATCTTAAGTTGTAAATATTTCTGTATGTATTAGTGAAAAAAATTATAAGAAAACCAATTTTCAAAAAGTAATTTTTTTACAACTTTACAGCATAAGACTTTTCGATTTTTCCAATATTAAGGGAGATATGCCAAATTATGTTTCCCCCTCGCGTTAATACCCCCTCTCCCCTTGCCCGATTTTTCCCATTGACGAACTTGGCATTTCAAATGCCAAAAACACCTCACAAAACAAATTTTATTCCAATCGGATAAAGCCTGTGACCGTAAGAGTGTCTACAGACACATATGCGTTTACATACACATTTTTACAAATGCTGACTTTTGACATCTACTAGGTAGGATCATCGATGGACATTTGAAGAAATCAGTACTAGACCAATAGCTCTATTTCCTTTAGGAAGAAATCCAGTAAGATTAAAGTACTTTTAGCTTATAAAGACGGTTTTAATCCATTAATTCCAGTTTTTGAGATCCAACACTAGCAAGAAGACAAACTCTTAAACATTCAGAAAGCGACTAATGAGATAATATGAGAACCACCAATGTTTCTGGCACCAGTAAACGGCCCACTAGTCACCAGAGTAAGTACACCAATAACATAGAATTTCTCTTATGACAAGGAAATAATTATATAATATTATACACCACGTGTCATGTTATACTAATTACTAATTTCAGCTTTGATTAGTACAATTTTAATTAACTAACTAAATTTCCCAATGGTTCGTCGAATATCGTAAACATAATTTTCTAATCGATTACATATGAACCTACGCAAATTTATCATTTTATAAATTAAACATTATCATAAACTTTATCGTTACAAAGATGATAGTCACCTGAAAACACACATTGGAAAAAAATTCGATGTTAAAGCCACGTAACTAGTCAGGGGATACTATAGACCACAAAAGTTCGCTCATTTTTCAAAAATTTTTAGTAAGTGTTTTTTCGAAAATCAACGAAAAAATGGGCGCTATTTTGGTGGCTATGTATACATACAGCGATAAAAGTCCAGCTATCATTTAAAAATTTTATAATTAATTTGTGCCTTATTTATTTGGTTTTCGAAAAAATTCTTTGGATAAAAAGTTATTCAATAACTATACCAACAACTTTTATTCGTAACATTTTTGCAAAATCTCCCATGAGAACATTCCCGTTCAAAATAATTGAACCAGTGAGTCACTTTCTAAGCGTATATATATGTATATATATATATATATATATATATATATATATATATATATATATATATATATATACGCTTATATATATATATATACGCTTATATATATATATATATATAAAACTTAATATATGTATAATATTGCATACGGTAACACTTAGAATGTTTCAGCTGGTTCAATTTTTATGAACGAGAGTGTACATACCATATATTTTCAGAAAATGAAAAAAATTATCTAATAAGTTTTAACTTATATCGAATCTAACGAGGTTTCAACTTCAATCATCTACACACCTTTGTCCATATACAAATATCTTCATAAGATAGATTCAGCAAGGTATGTCGAAATTAAAAAAAAGCTGGAACGTATTTTGCATATAAAAACAACAGTAATTTACATCTAACGCTATTTTTATAAAATTTTCTCTGGGGAGAAGTAGATATACTAACAACTTTTATTCGAAACATTTTCCCAAAAACCAAACGAATAAGATACAAATCATCTAAAAAGCTCATGCCACATGGCCTTAGTACATATTAGTACACATGGCCACAAAATAAGCGATAATTTTAACAAAATTTTCTAATTTCTTGGTATCTTATTCATTTGGTTTTCCAAAAAATTCGTCGGATGGCCATAAAAAAAGCGCTTATTTTTCAAAATTTTCTAATTTATTTGTGCCTAACTTTTAAACTAACAAAATTTGAAAAATGAGCTCTACTTTTGAGTCCCATTGTATATTTAAGTACAAACCAAAACATTAAGTTCATTCAATTTAAACAAATTCTATGAATAAGCAGATTATTAAACACATATACTTGTACTATGGGTCACAAAAGTAGAGTAATTTTTTTCAAAATATTGTTATTGGTTTGTTTTTTATTCATTAGGGTTTCGAAAAAAATGCTTCAATGCTTCACTTTTAATCGAAAAAATTTTCCAAAAACCGAATAAATAAGAAACAAATAAATTATAAAACTTTGAAAAACGAACGCTACTTTTATGGCCTTTAGTACGTGTAGTTGTGTTAGGTATAATATAAATTTAGACAAAAAAAAGTTTAGTCATAATTATCGAGTCAGTTTTATAAAACATTTTTATTTAGAAAACAAACTGAATTTCAGGCTTTTGTTAATAGATTATCTACTAAAATGCAAAAATAATTTAATAACTAATAATTTAAAAGCTTGGGGTGCTTTGTATGGAAAATTAATTTAGAAAACTACGGTGATTGAACTTCATCAAAAACTACCCAAGCTTTTACAATTATTTATTAAACTATATTTGCTTTTCAGTGTGTTACCTACGAATAAAAGCTTTTATTTTAATTTTATTAAATATCAATTAGTGTGGTAAAATTTCTACTTTTGTAAATGCCTGTAATATTAATGTCTCTAATTTTAACCGAAGTTAGATACATATGTTTTGAATAAATTATCAAAAATTCAGCCAACTTCATCGCCAACGTGCTTAACACGACAACTACCTTAACTTATCCTCCCTTCCACTTATATTGACACCTCCACCAAATTTGTTTTCTGATGAATGTTTATGAATTACCACGATGAGCTCTAAAAGCGATTCTATTTTTTTATTGTCATCAGAAATTCGTGCGTACATCGTCAAGTTAAATAAAAGCTTGAAAAAATCGTCAAAGCGATTTTGTCAAGCGACAAAATGATATTCCATGACAGGTGATTATTCATGCCAAAGGATGTGAGGATGTGAGTTGAATGGAAGAAATTTTTGTATGTAATTTTTAATATTAATCTGGAGTGTGTGAAGGAAACTGCAGAAAACCTTCTGAACCATAGCCGGTTACTTCGTTCTTGTCCATACGCCGACAGTTTAGTCAATTAACCGCCCCTGTTTTTTCTTAATAATTGACAAATTGCCAATGTCGGAATTTGAACCCATAACCTCCCAGTTTCCAAATAGGCATACTGCTAAGTGAAAAAAATTTGTTGCTAATATTGATCCGAAAATTGTTTATTCTCAAAATACAACGCTAAGAAAAGTATAGCGAAAACAAAGAATATATCTAGAATAGTACTAATATTAGAATGAGTTTTCTTTTCCATTTGCTACAGTACTCAGCTTATGCCTAATCGAACAGCTATTTCCTTAATTTACTGCTGCCTACAACAAATATAATAGTAAAATGGTTCGTAAAACATCTTTGTGAATCTGTAAATCAAATTTATTTATTTTAATTGCAAACAATTGTTTCAACCGCAATAATTATTTGTGCAAAACTTCCATTAAATGTTTTACTTTTAAAAGAATTAACAATGAGATTTATGGTTTTCAAAATAAGTTAACTTTAAAATTGCCACACAATATTTAAATTGAAACATTCAGTTGGATTTTAAATTATAATTGTTTCGATGGTCGTATACACTGGTTATTTGATCAAAATACTATATTTTTGCGTTCTTCTCTCAATTGAAACGATGTACAACATCACATTTGTCCATAATTTGAAATGAAAATAGCAGCAAAAGTATAGTACCCAACTTTTTATAACAAAGTACAAAAAAGATAATCAAATTTTTCCTTTTTAAATATGTTTATTTAATTTCAGTTTCTGTTTGTTTGCCTGTAAACGAAAAATATTGCAATCAGTGTGATATAGTTCTCTGTATATGTATTTCGAAAATACTCGCTGAAATAGAAATTTGGTGATATTTGAAATAGTGGAAGCGATGGGAAATGAAAAATGTAATTTAATACAATCGGTTTAATTTATATAGAAAATAGTATACACAAAAAGGTTGGGGCGAACATTTTCAACTAGAGGACCCCAAGCTTTTATTTATACGCAGATTGGCGACTCGAGGAAAAAATTGTATTTTCTACTTTTAAGTAAAAAGTTATTAACACCATCTTTGTGACACCGAGAACTTTTCAGCCCACCACGATATATATTGTTGAATGTCTTCTTTTTTTAAAAATAATGTTTTGAAAATAATATATTAAAATAATAATGTATTTTTAATTTAAAAAATTACAAACACATATCTAAGCAGAATGGGTGCCAGTGCTCCACAAAACGGCCCAGAACCGTTTTTCTTGGAGTGCCGAAAAGCACATTAAAATAAATGGATGGCACACGAGTCCAACCGTTCTTGGGTAAATATTCATAGCCAATATCATGCTAAATCTGTTGGTATCCTCAAAACCAATTGAGGATACTTACTGGCCTTCTTACTGGCCACTTCAAACTCAATAAAAATATGCCCAAAATAAATCTTCCAGGGAATAATCACTGCAAAATTTGTTCATGAAGAGGAGCAAACCGGATTATGTGTGAATGAGATAACTCCCTCTCAAAAGATGCTATCGTTTGGAATGGACAGGTCTCAAGCCAGATGACAACAATGAGATGTCGCCTAGAGATAGCCTAACGTTTATCAAGGCCATAGGACTCGTGGAACACCTTACACCTGATTTGAATATAATCCCTGCATGAGCTACACTTCGACCATAAGGTCCATTGTGATGCCTTAGGATGTGAGGATGTGAGTGGAATCGAAGGAGTTTTTGTGTGTAGAAAAGGAATTGGAAGGATGTGCGGCTGAAGTTCGTGAATGAAACTGCAGAGAAGCACTTCACAAGGATAGCCGGTCACTTCCTTCTTGTCCACACGCCGACAGTTTAGTCACTTAACCGCCCCCTATTTTTTTCTTAATAACTACCGATGTCGGAATTCGAACCCATAACCTCCCAGTTCCAAGTAGACATAACGCCTTAGACCGCGCGACCACTTGATCTTAATTCACTAAATCTTAATTCAACGCGGACAAAGCTGCAAGGACGCTAGTGTTATCATAATAATTAATATAATACTTTCACAATGAACTTATAAAATAAATTTACTATTGAAATTCCTACTATATATCATTATCTGGATAAAATCAATTTAATAAATAATATCAAATACATTGTATTTATAATTAGTTAGCTTAAAATTAATTATTTATTTATTTATTTATTACCTATTGATGAAGAAAATATTCATTAATAACATCATTATATTTCATCAATATTTTCAATAAACAAGAAATTTGATAATCAATTATTTACTAATTCGATTTTAAATAATGTTTTAACCATTATTATTACATAAACCTTCTTTAATTGTTTGTTGTACACTATATTTTGTTTTCTGTATAAACTTATTGTTGTGTATAAATATATATACTTTCAATAAAATGAATATCAAAAACAATAATATAATTTCTGTATATTGTGAATTAATTACACTTAAATAATTAAATTATCTGCTATTCACATTTTAACGAAATGGTTTATTTAAATTTATTAATTAATATGTCATTTACAGTTTTACTACTAACAACAATGGAACTGAATTCTTACGGCAAACTGTAGTATATAAATCTATCAAATAAGTTTTATGTAATTATTTTGAGTTTTCTATTACCCTGAAAGTTAATATTCCTATTCTACAGAAACGTTGATTGATTGAACCAAAGATAGTTGAAGCCATGAGTGTGAATTTTTTCAAAAGCGGATGGCATTGATACACACAATTACTTGTACTTGTACAATCACTTGAGCTTTAATTTCGAATGCCATCCGATTTAAACAATTTTAAATATTTTTTTTAGGATTTTTGTTGAAAATGTTCGAAAAAAAGGTATTTTTGGCGACTTTGAAGGGTTGTTTCTCAGAAACTGCCAATAAGGATCTGATTGCATTTTTTTACAACATATAGTGGTACCAATTAATAAGCTCATCAATTGTGGAGCGGTTGCCTCATAACTTTTTTTTTCTAAACTCGCGAGTCTGAAAACGACCCGCGGTTTCGAATGGCATAAAAATGTGCTTATATAAATAGGGTATAAATTTCAAAGGAACCGCATTTTCATCTGGTTGCCTCGTCAAAAAATTTTACGTTTTGACCCCAACCTCTCCCTATATCCGCCCACGTCGATTTGGGGTCGATTCGGACGGTACGAGGGGGGGGGGGAGGTTTAGTATCACTTCAAGACCCAGATTACCAATCGCCATCCGGTTGCCTGTTTGACGTGCCATTCATGATATCCTTTCTTTGCAGATCTCGAGAGTTTTGGAAAAAAGGTGTGTTATCCTTTTGCTGAAACTGAAAATTAAATCGCGAATTAAAACTCTTTCTCGAGTTTGAGGAATTGTATTCGTCGTATCTATTACAATAATTAAACGGTCAATATATAATTTTTTCTTCAAAATATAAATATTTCGATTTACATTATCCTAGTGCTTTTCCCAAATCGTTCGATCCGGTTTTTAAATAAAATTTAAAGTGTGGTGAAATTCTTACTTTTGTATATACACTCCCATTCAAAATATTTGAACCAGTAAGTTACCATCTAAGCATATATTTTACTGCATATATGTTCAATATTACATACAGTAACACTTTTGAATTTTTCAGTTGGTTCAATTTTTTTTAACAAAAGTGTACATACCTGTAATATAATCGTACAATTTTTGAGAGACATTTTTATCAGCTTCAACGAAGTAAGATACATACATTTTGAATAATTTATCAAAAATTCAGCCAATTTCGTCGACAACTCGTTTCACACAACAACTGGCTTAACAGAAACTGACGATGAATACCGGTAACATTACTGTAACCAAGGGTTTGGATCCAAAAATTCCGTCATCACATGGTACTACATTTATTTGAAGTTTTTAGGGCCAAATATAGCCGTTCTTTTGTAAATATTAATATAATATTATTTAATCCTATGTTATAAACAACACTACTATTCCTTTATTATTGAGCCTATTCCTTTATTATTGATACATTATATTGATGAGATTACAAAATACCTATCGGAATAACCTATCCAAAAAAATCCGTAAAGATGAAACAAATGTATATAAAAAAAATGTGTGGTATGTTTTGTATCAAGGGTATCGTCCTACTAAATGAAAAAGGTACACAAACTTGTATATATCTTTATACATACAAATAAAAATAATAATTATTTGTAACATCAAAAGCAACATATGATGCTTTTTTAGAGGCCTAAGGCTCTACTCGGATATATACATGAATACTATTATACACACTACGAGTATGTATATTCAGTATAGAAAATTCGTAAAATATTGAAATGGAATCTCTTGTTATATTTTTTTCAAGCTATTAATCATTTAAATAAAACTATTGGTTTGTTTTATTTTACGATATTTGGTGTCAATAAATCCAAAAACCAAAAAAAAATAATAGAAGAAAAGCGTAGTTTAAATCCTTGGAGTAGATTTTTCGTGAAAACGTACTGCACATGATGTAAATGTTTGGACTGCCACTGGCCGTTGTTTGCCCGATAGGCCAGCTATGGCTTTGTGCCATTTTATTTATTTCGCACATGTTCAGTACTGGATAGTACTCAGTATTGAACTATATCAGTACTGAATACAGTTTGTTGGGATCCTTTCGGCACGAGCTTTTCTGTGATATGCGTTTTCCATAATTCCGAGTATATTTACGAGCCATATGAAATATTCAATTTTTTTGGAAATTTTCAATTTAATACCGATTTTAACTTATATTCCGGCGAATGTATATATTGCCTCACTTTGCCTCCTAGTAGTGCTCCGCAAGCTCTTTAGGCTGCCAATAGAAATCCTAGGTAACCACGTTTCCACCCTTCACCAATTTATACTTTTAAACAAAACTAATTCGTAATCTTTATAAACGCATTAGAAGTATCGAAGTTATTATCGATTTAAATCTGACGGTATTTTGTCACGCAAGAATGTTCGACCGACCACCAATGTAACGAGCGAATAGACATTTTCACGCCAAAAATTCTATATTTCCCAGAAATGGTGTTAACAAGTATGTAAGCACAAATGCAAATCACAATGTTTGCTAGTCTTTCGTTTTACAAAAAATACTAAACTTGTTTCTTAAGTTGCAGTTCGAAACAAAGAACAATACAAAGTTTAAAGTAACACTTCTTTACAACAATAAAACCTATTTTGACAAAATGGAAACCCGACTTCTAAAATCAAATATTCTATAACAAAAGATACACTAAAAAGTAAAAAAATAATTGCATATTCTTGTGCCAATTTTAGTCCACCAAAGCAAAAAATTTTAAATATATATGTACATTTATTGTTATTTTTGGAGGCGGTGTCACCATAGAGAAATTCACATAACTTTTCGACACCGCCTCCAAAAATAACAATAATTGTACATATATATTTAAAATTTTTTGCTTTGGTGGAATAAAATTGGCACAAGAATATGCAATTAATTTTTTACTTTTTAGTGCATCTTTTGTTATAGAATATTTGATTTTAGAAGTCGGGTTTCCATTTTGTCAAAATAGGTTCTATTTCTAGCTTTTTAGTGACTTTGAAGTTCTATAACTGATTTTATTTGTCTAAATATGGGTAGACCTACTAAACGACCAACTAATTTTTAGTGAATTTTTTTATAACAGATTTTCAGTTTTTTTTACAAGGAATTTGGATTTTTTTGTAAAATTTTTTTTTTTTTTGGGGTCGGTTTTTTTTTTGTCAAACATTTTTTTGAAGTCGGTTTTTAAAAAAATTTTCTTATTTTCCCATTATGATAGAGTATACCCTTTCAAAAAAAAAAATTTCGCAGAAATCGGTTATCACATATAAAATGGGGATTTTTCTCGATTTCCCGGAGATCCCCTCATCAGAATGCGATTTCGTGACAATGGGACCAATGGGAAACCAAACCATTTCAAACAAAAAAATTAAAAATCGGTTCATAAATGGCGGAGTTCTGATGGGACACACATTAAAAAAAATACAGACGAATTGAGAACCATCCTCCTTTTTTGAAGTCGGGTTAAAAATGAGTATCTTGCGCACGCACATCTTCAGATAAAATGTGTGGGTTTAACCATTTAATATATAATATTGTTTTACTAATAGATGGCACTACCGTACAAACATAAATAGAAATAGAAGTAAATGTAAAGAACCTTAAGCCAAGATAATTTATGGTTAATGAATACGCCAATGGTTAATGAAATCGTCCTAGTCCATGAGCATTTTGATTTAAATATATTTGATGAGCTCCCTCTTTTTCGGCTCAGCGTTAATTAATTTTTTTTAAAGCTTGTTTTTCACATTTTTCAAAGATGATTTTGGTTTTGATGCTTGCGTTGTCTACATTTGAAAGATAAGTTTATAACGATAATTTAAATATTATGTTATTGACGTTAAACGTTTCTCGTGTTATTATATAGACGTTTGGATTTCAGTTTGAGATCGTAACTTCTCACGCTATCAATATTTTACAAACTCTATGTATATGAACGAAGAAAAGTATGAGCTTGTGTTTTCATGAATTAAGCTTAACTAAAGGGTATATTGTATCATGTAACGTTATTGTACCATATACAAATACATACATAGTATTAAAACAAAACAAATCTAACCTCAAACAACTACACAAACTTTCATATTCACCGCATATTTCCACCATCCACAGCTATTTTCACTGCCATATTATGATATATAAAAAAAAAAGATAACGATGATTATGTTCTTTTTTTGAAACCACAATTCTTTTTGGGGTACGTGTACTATATAAAAGCCCTCTTCGTACAAAATATATTTTAACGATTATGGTATGGTTTAACCCCAAAAAAAATTAAAGAAGACTAAAGGAATAAATATATGTATATATATATATATATATATATATATATATATATATATATATATATATATATATATATATATATATATATATATATATATATATATATATATATATATATAAACATATATTTAAATAAATGATGTGATATGGCAAACAAACTTTCTCGTTATGTGTGTCATGCAAGTATCAGCGCTAATATCTGGCTTTAGTAAACTTCTATAAATGAAAAAAAAACTGCATTTTTTTCTAAAATTATTATTTAGTGGATTTAAAATTGGATTTCGTTTTAATACTACAAAAGCAAATGCCTGATAAATGTCTGTTAGTATGTACAAAAGCAAAAATCGACGAAAGCTCGTCTTACTTCTTACTGGCTTATCTTTATATTGTTCATAGTAGCTTTCAAATGAAAATATAGAAATTGAATCTAGAGTCACTGTCTATATTAACATGGTCAATAGTTTCTCCTACAAGTTGGTAATTTGAAAAAGCTGGTGAAAAACAAAAAAATTAAAGAAATTGGTTAGTAAGAGCAGAGTTAGTCGGGTGAAAGCTTTTTGTCCTTTTTGTACAATTAGTGTTCCGTGTAACAAAAATTAATGGTAAATATTGTAATAGGATACCCGCATTACACTAGTGTTGTTTTATTATATAACTAAAAACGAATTTAATTGTATCAATTTAGATCGTGCTACAATTTTTCTATCCTAATAATTTTGGTTAAATCTACACCTATGTCTCAAAATGCACGAATTTTTCAGATTTTTCTGAACGACCGTCTTAATGATAAAGGTGGCGGCCGTCAGTTTTTATGCTTTTTTCCCAGAATATGCATTAATAAAATACATCATATATATTGCTAAATACGTGATTCAATATGCTTTCATTTAACACCCTACACGATGCCATAGAAAAATAAATTTGGTTTTTATATCCCACATCAACCCAAACACTATCTCATTAACTAGAAAATTCAAATTTTAAACCTCCTATCCGTATTTGGGTAATACATGAGCCTATTTTGGATAACTTTGCCAAATTTTTTATCATTTTCATCAAATAGTTAGGAAAACGTCTGTGACAGGTAGCATTGGGATGACTCCATAATTGTTTCGTTTTGAAAATTTTGACACGGAATACTAAAAATTAAAAATAGAATTGTGGATACTTTTAGCTAATAAACTGACAAAAAACGGAATAACAATTTTGTTAAAACCATTAAAATAATCCTAGTCTGATATAAATGTGATAAATCTGTAGCAAAATTGTAAGAAATGAAAAGCTCTTCCATTCATGATAAATCACAGAAAAGTCATGTGAATTTAACCATTTTCATATTGGTTTTTATAATAACTCTTATATTTGTGTGTGAGCGCGTTCTAACTTGCTTCACTGCTTGCTTATTTCCTTCATACATCTACAGTTTTCTCTTATACCGTTTGTTAGTTAGTTAGTCGGTGGCTGTGTTGTGTAGAACCGTGAAATAAATTAGATAAATTTACGATTCATTTGGGATTCATCAACATCATACAAATTCTCTTGACTCTTTCTTATATCTGTTCGAAGTATATTCTATCGTCTAGTCTGAAATACCAACCGTTTGTTTCTTGTTACGATTATACTATGTTTAATATGTTTAATATAATAAGACGTAATAATTTATACCCAAATTATATTCTCCAAGTAGATTTTTCTCATATAAATCACTGTTCGATGTCGTTCGTTTAGAGACAAGCTTTCTCAAAAACGACATAAAATATAATCCCTCATCCAATATTTCAAGTTATTAAAAGAATATTTATAAACTTTGTTGAAACTCAATCGTAAAATCTTGGTGCATAAATGATGACTACTTACCAGAGGATAGTCTTTACACTTGCTGATATAATATGGCTTCTTTAACATCTAATTACTTTGATGGGGTTTGCTAGTATAAGCTATATTCCATAGTAAAAATAGACAGGTTATGCAGGCGGACACGTTTTGGTTCAATTTCGGTATTCCACCAGCCGGCTACATGTCTGTTAATTTGCACCTTCAAATTCAAATATCGTTTTTCTAAAATTTTAATTTCGATATTTCAAAGTTCTTGTTTAGATTGATCGAGATTAATAAATTAAAAATTGTAGAATTATATTAAAGATGATTTGATAAAAGATCAAAAATCTGGATATTGACGTCAATTTTGACTTGTATCGGAATTCCGCATTACAAATAAAGTTGCACATGAAGAGTTTTATATTTTTTTACGAAATTTTCTATTTATTTGTATTTTACAACATTTTCTGAAAAAGAATGTTGCATCCAACAGTGGCCACCGTTTTGACATACGTAAATTAGCAACAGATATAGCGGAAGCTGGTTGAAAGATCGAGAATCGTGGACCAAATATAAGACAGTGAGAGAATACTCCCTATCCCAAGAATATACCATGTATAATTTGTACCATGCTTTAATTGCAAATATTTCAGTAAATATCATAGTTGCAGAAAATGTGATCAGGTGATAAATTGCAATAAAATTTAATTTCTACTTTCACTTTCTACTAACCTAGTGCTTGGTAAAATTTTCCGTTTACCTAATATTAGAAAGGATACTCCACATTTGGGTTTCGTCCTCTCTATGAGCCTTTCATTCCCTTTGACATTTTAACAAACTATTATTTCAAATATCAAACACTATGTATTGAGTACCGAATTTCATTACAACCAGACTAAAATTGTGTCCTTTACAGTGCGAACAAGGTGGAATGTCAGATATGTCAACGTAATTTATGCTACGAGAATAAATTTTTACAAGTCCACTTTCTCATAAAATAAACCACATACTCGAAACGAATCATAATAAAATGAACTGAGTGTGTTGTACTCGACATAGGCACCAAGCTGGTGACTAATCATGACTTTTCTTTCATAACGATGATTAGGGCATTTTATATTCACTATAAAAATATGGTTGTATTCCTAAATCAACTATATAAGCACATATACATATACAGTAGCCAATTCAGTGTAATGATTTTTCAGTCAGTTAAATTGAACAACAATTTCTTATAAAATATTTAACTTACGATTATTATTACAATTATTTCATAATCATATTAATTTTTCCTTCATTTTCATAAAATTTTTAACGATAAATTAATATAGCTTTATTACCAATTACGGTATTAAATTACCATTAATTTTAAACGTGCTTAATTAAAAAAAAAAAAACTTTCTATGAAATTCGACTTGCATAATCGGCTATATGATGCAAAATTTTAGTAAATTATCTTGATCACCAAGAAAATTGTTACGCAGGAGCTGCGACTTTCCTTAGAACAACTAAATCATTTTCTAGCATTCACAATGAATTCAAAATGAAATGTCTGATCAAAATGAAATGTCGTATCTGATATGGTTTTGGTATTTGCAAGGCCAAATTTAATATTAATACATGACAAAAATCAAGGGAAAAGAGGGGTATAGAGAAAGAAGAAAACACAAAATATAAAATATCGGAATATTTGAACAATCGAAAAATGTATGAGGAGTAATGTGGTAGAAAATCATGATTGCTCCAATCTATTACCCAATCATTTTTCTCAAATGCCATGTGTATTTAGAATTTCAATTTACCATCTTATATTGTAAATATTTTTGTAAATATTAGTGTAACAGAAATAAAATTATAGTAAAACTTATTTTCTACAACTTTAATTCTTATTTATTTTTCGATTTTACTTATATTAAGGGCCAATTTTGTATTTTCCCTTTCCTCTAAACCGATTTTACCCAATAACGAACTTGACCTTTAAAAAATCAAATGCGCCTCACATACCAATTTTATTCCAATCAGATTAAAATTGTGACCGCTTGATAGTCCACCGACACATAAACGTATATATATATATATATATATATATATATATATATGTATATATATATATATATATATATATATATATATATATATATATATATATATAAATATATATATCTATGTATAGTATATATAAATTTTAACGATGGTCATTTTGAAAATCTATTAAACCGATTTAGGATCGTTAAACATTTGAAGAAATTTTTACAAAATTCTATGGTCGGTACAAAAACAATCCCCTCAGAAGAAAATTTTCTAAAATCTAAAAATGTAATAAATAGCAGAGAGTGAGAATGGTCACCTATTCTCACTATCTTCTATTATCTATTTTTCTGTCTTCAGAATATAATTTTATATATTAGCAAAATTTCATCGCTTTTTTGGCTCTATTTACAAATATGAATAAGTTTTTTCCGAAATATTTTTTTTTTACAGAATGTATTCAACCGTAAATTTCAAAACGGCGCTTATGAAACTGTATAACTAAACTCATAAAAACTAACCACATAAAACCTCCATTAATAAAAGTTAAATAAAAAGACAATTTCTGGACTTTCAACTAAAGTTTTATTTTGTCTGCATATTTAATAATATGTAAATTTGTTGGTAGTTACAACGTAACCCAGGGAAACTAAAAATATTGAAGTAAGTTAAGATTTAGAATATAGTACATTACAGAACTGATAATGGGCAATAATATAATATATATACTGGTAATATCGTGCCACCTCGTCAAGGTTATGTCACGATATATTTTGAACAGTCTGTATTACAAAAATGTTATTCAAACATCAATTAAAACTATATCGTTAGCTAATTAAAAAAAATTGTTCACCGACGAAAATCAGAACAGTCAAATTGAATTACATTTCATAAAGAAAATATAATTTTAATACTTGAAATGAAAATTGAATGACATACTAAAGCAGAATAAATAATTAGAAAAGCATTATAAAAATCTTCTAAATAGTCTAAAGGTTAAAAAAGAAACACAGTGTGATTATACAAGGTGGCACAAAAGTATCTTCATGATTTTAAATTAAAAAATGTATATGCGAAGTTAAGAAAATTTTTATTTTTCTTGAATTCTTTTCTTGTGTTTCTTGAAGTTTTTTTCCAACTATTTACGAAAAATGATGTTTAACAAATGATATCCCCTTTCGCGCTGAAAACTATGAGCTCTTTTCAGCACACCTGACCTTTCGTAAAGTTTCTTGAGATATCCCCGAAATTTCTCGCCTAATATTCTAAGTTGTTCCAAGCATTGTGGCTTGTTTACATAAACCACATCCTTTCTTTCAGATAACCCCAAAGAAAATAATCAGTAATATCGTATGGTAAGAAGAAGCATATCTGACATTAAAATATCGTCGATAGTTTCGTTTTCCAAATAAAAAGTTACGATATTTATCCTTTCTGCAGGCTGGTATTGCTCTATATCGAAACTCCTAAGTATTTACTATATTCTAAAAAATAGAAACGCAATAAATATTAATTGCAGAAGGAATTATTGAATTTAAAAATTGTGAAGGTATTTTTGCGCCATCCTATACATGCATGCATAACCATTATTCTTTCATCAGTTATAAAATGGTAAACCAGGAGCTAAAACGTGAAAAATTATGTTAATGATTTGTGTGTACAAATATGTATTTCGTAAAGTATATATACATAGAGTACAAAATTGTTGACATAAATACGACTAATTAATTAATAAATACGATTTATCAGTAAGCATCTGAGGGATCAAAAAGGACAAATAAGACAGACTTTTATATGTTACTATATGATAAACACCATTTACTATTCAAAGATCATCAATGTGTGCATTTAAAGACACGTACTATTAATGAAAACATTGCACTGGACTCGATCTTTGAATTTTATATGTTGCTGACCTTAACAAATCATGGATATTTTGTGTAACTAGGGTGATTCAATAAGTATCGGTGTTTAATATAAATGTAAAACAGCACCAAAACAAATTTGACACTTATCATAAGTTATCTTCGATTTGGCAGCCATTTCAGCAAGTCGTGCAACGTGATTTTTGCAAAAAATGCAGTATGATTCAATGATTCGATATAAAAGCAAAGTTGAATGCTGTTTATGGCACCCTTTACCATCTATGGTTACAGATATTTCAATGCGTTTAAATGTGATCGAAGTTCCATTTTTGATAAGAAGCACACAAGATACCGTTTTGGCATGTAGCAGGGCGTCATATTCATGAATTTCCTTGAAAAAAAATACGGCCCCACGTCAACATTCGTCAGTAAACCATTCCGGCAAACCATGACGGAATGACTCACGGAAAAGCAATTTTTTTTCCAAATGAGATGGTCATCGTCAAAACAGTGGCGTATTTTAGAGAGCTCAAAAATTCCTATTTTTTAGGAGGGGTTAGAGATGCTGGAAATGGCAGGGTCGTCAGGAGAAGCGTTTATCCCTGAAAACGGACCATGTTGATAAATAAATATTTTGAAATGTTAAATTTAGACCACTTCCAGCAATATAATAAAATAATTATACAAACAAATTATAGTTAGTCTGAAAAAGTATATATTTTTACGTATTAGCCGCCGGTCTAGGATACAAATAACAATTTAACAATAACAAAAAACATATACCATATATACCATGTGACGACAGAATATGTAATACAATTGTGGTATATGAACATAATAAAATACGTTTTATGTCTTTGAAATAATAGAATAGAATATTACTTTTGATACTTTTTTATCCTAGATAAGTTATTTTAACAAATAAATCGTTAATAATGTTAAAATGAAACAAAAAATTTAAATTAGTTATTTTGACGAGACCTATATACATTTTTATTACAACTGATAAATAATACATTTTTTATTGACAATTCAGTTTTTTTTTTTGGGTTAATTACTATTCAATAACTATGTTGTACTTTTTATGAGAATGTAGATTACGGAGTATTTTAGCCATGGTAAATATTGAGTATAAGAATATGTAACAGTACATTACAGTACCGAGTGCTCGAAAAATACACATGATACTGAAGGACACCTAATGTCTATTAAAACCTTAATTAAAAATAAGAATTTTTTAAAAATGTTTATAAAATATTCTTAGAGTCTTCATAGACACATTGCATGGAATTTTTTCACAAATTTAAAATTGTTTTATTCTTTTGTTGAGTTAAATGTGTATTCAAATTGGTTAGTGAACATATATATCCAAAATTTTAACATCCACTCCTAAATTATATTTCTAGAGTCGTAAGCGACAGAGAAAATTTTAAATTATAAACTTTTTCGTGATAAAAATACAAAACCTCATTTTTTTTTCAAAAACTGGATAAATTGGACAGAAATCCTATGCAAAAAACTGACTTGCGTTAATCCAATTGCTGCATGTTACATAACTGTTAGAGAAGATTTATCAATTGGAAACAATCTTTTGGTAGTGCCTGGTCAAATTTAATTCAAGCACCCTAAATTGAGAAGTTATCTATGAAGAAAGACACGGAGTTTTATTTAAAACACTCTCGCTTAAAATCACCACTCAAACCTCCTAAAAATTGTTCCTGAAACTTAGATTGTAAGCAGATGCCTTTAAACAAACAAAATAAATTAGGCTACTTGCAATTTGTAAAACCAGTCAAAAATATGTTAAACTTTCATCTATTCAAACTTTTTTTTAAAGTATGTACTAGGTGTGTCCGCTTTCCACCGACCATCGAGTTTGTATTTGTTGCACCTTTTGACTACATCGTCTCTGCTATCCTTTTATCATGCCGAAGCGTGATGATATATATCCTAAAACCTATCCAAAAATATATGGATAAGCTTAAAAGGCATAAAAGTCGGCTTAGGTAAAGTAGCATTTTGTAATATAAAAGGATGAATATTTTTAGTTTTTTTTATATATTGTTTCCGGGGTGTGTTAACTACTCATATTCAATTTCCACGTAATAATTAAAAACTGTTTTATTCATAACTAAACTCTGAAACTAGACGTTCCATGTTTTCACAGTTTAAGCATGTGATCGTTATTTTTTAGCTCGTATTATGTTGATTTACTGCCATTAATATCTTTAAAATAAAGAAAAATAGTAGTGGAAAGTGGTAAATGCTGCTTTAACTCCGAAATCTCTAGACTCCAGAAAACTTGTGAACTTTCATGCATTAGATAAAAATTTTACTATATATGCTATCGTAAAAGATCGTTAAAAAAGAAATTACTTTTTGGACACTGGAGAATTGAATTATTGTTATTTACCAAATTATAATCTTAAGTGAAAAAAAAATGTATACTATTGTTCTAAAGCCAATGTATATTTTAAAAACATTGCATTTAAAAATAAGTAATATTTATAACTAATCACATGCATAGTTTCTTCTTCTAAAAATACAGAAGGATTCTACAAAAATTTTCCGACAAACGGGTAAAATTTGTTGAGTATTGTGTCAATATGTACAGAGACAGGATATGTTGCATCCAAATTTAATTTTCTTTATGTCCCACAATCAATTTTTTTTAAAGATAGGCATGCATCTATTTGACCAGAATTCACTATTTCAGGTGAATCATCATTTATTATGGATAAAATATCATATAATTTTTGAGATCAGTAAAGTTATAGGGGAAGGCTTATCTCACTTCGTTTGAAAGTTATCATGTTGACAGACGAACGGACGGTCGGAAATCGAAAAAATTTGTTGAACCGCAGTACCAAAAGTTTCCTTTCTACAATCAACATTTCAACGAAACTTTTGAAGCGTGTTTTACAGCTAATAAGTGACTTGTAGTCCACTTAGGGGCAAAATAGGTCATATATCATTTCCACAAAGGGTCTATCTTCATATTTCCAAAAGAAAAAAAATTACAGATTTAAAAAATCTTCGTTTCATTAAAATAAACATTCGAATTGAAATTGAAATTTGTTTACTAATTAGTTTTGCCACAATCTCAGCTAATTCATCAGTTATTTCTTGTGAATTACATACACATCCCTAACTACTAACACAGTATTTTGATTTATAAAACATAATTCATGTTTTCAAACTTCTACACACGTGTAGAAGTAAAATAAATAGTAATAACAAAGAACTGACTATTTACAGGTAGTTTAAGTATTTTATTTCGTTTCCTACTATTTTTCCATAAACATGGTGAGTTTCCATTTACAAAAAAACAAGGGTTTGATATACTACGGTAAACTTTTGCAAACACACTCCAAATTCGATATGCTATACTAATCAGAAATTTATATTTAAGTTTTTTATGGAAAGCATACTTTTAAGTTTTGGTAAGCCGGGTAGAATTAAAATAGCCGCACTGTATAGATATCATATTTTGATTAGGTTTATTTCAACGATACAGAATATACATTTACGAGTGTTTAAAAAATTAATTAAATTCAATTTAATTAGGTATTAAAACTTAATATGCAATTTTAGCTCAGATTTGAATATTAATATCACATATGGATCTAGCAGTAGGTTACGTATAATATAACTATAGGTTAAATTTTAAACACTATTTGTATACAGTGATTATAAATATTTAGATAAAAGTCAAACCAAATTGACAAATTTTTATACAACTTAAAATAAGGTAAAAGTTTGCCATAATAGTAGAACGTATTATAATGATTTTTTTACAATAAACTTTAGTCAATTTTTCAGTTTTTGCAGTTGAATCAATCTATTTCTATTACTTAACATATATTAAAATTCCATCATAAGATGGAATGTAATACCATAGTTTGACTTAGATTTCTTTAAAACTAAAAAATTAACTTCATAGATTTCTTTAAAATTTCCAAGCATAATATTAACTGGTAACCCTACAGAAACTACTTACACTACTAACCCTACAGAATCTACTGGGCCATTCATAGGTCCAGAGCCTATTTTAGGAATTCCAAAGACTGCATGTAAACAAGTGATCAACGAGTGGTCAATTGCTAAACACCGTGATCACTGGGAAAAAGTACCGCGGCAAGAGCTCTGGAAGGTACTGCTTCAGAGTGCAACAAAGAAGTTATCTCTCGATGCAATGACGCTGAACAGGATGCAACTGCGGAGGGTTACCGGGTTCATTACTGGGCATTATCCCATGCGGAATCATCTGCACACAATGGGACTCCATAACGGCTCCATTATGTGCAAATTGTGTGGCGAGGAGGAAGAAACATTCAGCCATATAATCTTTGACTGCGAACCTCTGAGCAGCAGATACAGGATATTCGGTGCATCTCACCCCAAATATATGAACCTTCGGGAGGACCTGATAAGCAAGCTCCAGGCTATTGCCAACATATGGGAGAAGCGAGTCTCGTCAAACTGAGGTAGAAGGGGGAGCACAATGGACCATAGGGTCGAAGTGCAATAGTTTTTACCCCGATATTAATCAATCAATCAAATAATCATTAAAATAAATATTTTCTTTTTTAATATTCATGTACTTTGCACAACAATTCAACCGAAAGTTGGCTGGGCCTTGTTAGATCTATTAAAAATACAAATTGGAAATCTGCTTAACTTAATACTCTTAATAAGGCCCGAGCCTTCTTAGGATACAGACAAGTGGGCATTATTAACAAGCAAGTGGGCAGTAAAAGAAATCAAGAGGTTCCCATCTTCTTCCAATGATGAAAAGCTTAGATATTAAAATAAAATAGTAAAAATAAAATAACAAAACACTTTATTCACCAATTTTCAAAAGAGTGATAAGTGATTATTCAATATTACAAATAATTCTTGATATATTAGTGATAAACATGGATTTCCTGTCTAGCCGAAAACGCGTTCGACATAAAGTTGCATTTTTGTCTGCTAATATCTTGGATATTTCGAATTAAATCAAAAATTACAATAACGATTTTTTATTGCCTGGGCATTTTATTAGAAGCCAGACTTTGATAGGCGACAGTACCATACCATATCTTTAGCACCAAATTCTAACCAAAATGTTCATTCAGAAAATGGTAAAATATCAGATGAACATCAAGAATATTGTTAACACTATAATTGCATTTCTCATTGTCTAACACATACAACGATCCTTTTTTGTTTCATCATATGAGAGTACAATCGGCTGCAAAAGTACCGCTCACTCTTCAATCATTTATACTTGACTTGTGACCAAATTCATCCAGTTTTCGGGTAAATGTTTCGAATAAAGGTTGTTAGTACACTTATAATGAACAACATTTATCAGAAGCATATTTTTCGAAAATCGCATGAATAAGGCATAAATCAATTATAAAATTTTGGAAAATGAGCTTTTACATGTGAAGTTGAGTGTACTACACCTACTACCTACATTAATATACCAGGGGGTATGACTACTATGTACGAAGAAATAAACTTATTCTGGTTGTATGTATAAATAATATTATCCAGTGAGTATATCCACTAGTGAATCTTGGTTCCTCTATATACTACATATTATAGTATATACGTATTTATATATGGTTGGCACATATCCAAATTTTCTTATAATGTTACATTTATTGATTTTGTGGAAACGTGGTAAAAAAGGTATATATATATATATACATATATATATATATATATATATATACAATTTATATCTCTGTTATGTTACGTAATACAGTAAATATTGTTGTTATTATTATTATAATGATTTTATTTACAAGTATCAAACATTTTAGACGTCGTCACATTTGGACACCAAATGTGACGACAAACCCACAAAAAAACCGTCTATTGATAAATTTAATAAACCGGATATATAAAGTTCAAGTATAAACTTAATTAAATTATCTACTGTTTACAGAGTGGTTGGAAAAATACTGCAAATATAACAGATAGAATTAATATATTATTATGTGTGTATACTTAGGCATCACAATGCAATGCTTATGTCAAATTCCATTAAATTTACGTAAGATATAGTATGGAAGAACTAGCGTATACTATATAGACAAACATGTCATTGAATTTACACAAATAAAAATATGGGAATAGTTGTAGATATGAAAAGTTAGAAATAATTGAATAGTTAGATATTTGACAACAAAGTAATACTGTCAATGATATTCGAAAATTGAGTCATATGTCAAATTCATATTTGGTGTAGCAGTAAGCAAACTGGACTAGAAATCCAGAGGTTCGAGGTTCAATTCCTGGTTGATGAGTTAATTTTTTCATATCAATATTTCGATAGAATTAATTAAACTGAACTAAAAGTTCCAATATTTCGCCAAGAGCAAAATTGTCAGTACCTTTAACATATTGGTTTTGGGTTTTTTGTTTTTTCGTAGTGATCAATACGCATCGAAACACAATTATCTGTATAAAAACTTTAAACGTAATTTTCTGTATTTGTAAATAATATTGATTAAATAAGGTGTCAAATGCCGTGATATTTCCTGTATATTATGTTTTATTAAACTTATAATAAACTTTAAATAGTATAACCTTTTCAAAATTTTGGTCTAGGTATATGTTTGTTTCACCCCCCCCCCCAATCACATAACAAATAGATGATAAAATTAGGTGTTTCATACATCCAACCGAGCTAGAAAGTTGTGCCAAACCCTTACGTTTTAAACGGTGTGAGATAGAGACAATTTTTAGAAACACTAAAAATTTTTATCCCATAAAAATAAACAATTTTTGTTTGAAATGGGGGAGCAAAACAACGAAAACGGCTTGTTTATAACTACCATTGATAAATAAAAACAGGAAACTTTATTTTTGATTTAAAATGAATAGTTAATTTATATGAATTATGTATATTGCTTGTCAACCAGTTGTAAAGGCTTTAAATAATTTTGCCGATAAACTAAGATGGCAGTGAAATTCTGACTGTGTCATCGAAGTATAAAATTCTTGATCAAATTCTAACCAGCTTAGTATCACAGCTGGTTAGGATTTGATCAAGAGCCAGCTTAAATCACAGCTAGACTTTTGCAAAGGAACAGACAAAAATTATCGAAATCGCTAAAACTTTAATCGTCTATTAATTTGCTATATCTATTATTGTAAAATTGTAAATGTCTGTTTATATGTTTGTATGTTTGTTCGAACATCACACGCAAAAACTACTGAATCGATTTTGATGAAACTTTTTTTTGTTTAAAAGCTTATGATTAGATTTAAAAATTTGGTATTTATTATATTTCTCTACAAGAGGTGGAATTTTATAGTATTCGCTGAAATAGAAAGAAATGAATTCACTGGTGGAAGTGTCGACAAATCATCGCGGATATCACGAAGTCACGGATATTAGCTAGTATAGGTACTATAAAAACAAAAAACTTTGGAAAGTGTTAAAAATTACAATTCCTACGACAAAAATCTACTAATAGACTTAATTAGAATACAAACTGCACTAAAAAAAATCAATTAAAACTATGACAATATTGACCATTCAGCAATTACAATATTTACATGCTAAAAGTGAATAACTTAATTTTATATAAATTTAAAAATATGTACAAATTTGTTATTTAATATATTAACGAAAAATATCCAAACATTTCGATATTTTTTGCATGCTTTCCGTCAAAACATTTTTGATTTCTATTAATTTGAAATATTCGTATATTTAATAGGAAAACGAGAAATATAAATAAACATAATATTGTACATGTTTTATTAAGCTAAACAAATGATAAAATATGTACACACACATCAATTTACTAAGAATATTATATCGCTCATACAACAGCTATGTGATGAGTATTTACACAAATACCAATATACTATTTTGTTTGTATGAGAAATTTCCTAGAATTTTTAAAAAGCATAAATAATTTCAAGCTGTTATACAATAATTGTAAAATAAAATGAATACAGTGATTTATAATTATATTTCTTGTATGGTGAAAGCAAATACTATGTACAGAGGGTTGCCAAATTATTAGGGGCACTCAACGTTCCCGAATGACGAAGAATTACAGTGTTTATGCAGGGATCAGCATTATGTCATAAAGATGGACGTGTTTCTACGTTTTTTCGAAAACTAGAGCTCCAGCCCGGTCTGATAATTTTTCTGACATGAATCCAATCGAAAACATTGCCTATAGATGGAACTTTCCAAGGGAATGATAATCAACAAATTGTAATCTCAATTTATCAGAACTTGCCAAATAATGCATAAGAAGCATGTCGAGACGCATCAAAACTGTTACACAGAGAAAAGGATACATCACTAAGTACTCATGACAGGATAACTTTCTCTTGTTCATGGTTATAATATTTGTTCCATATGAAATCAGTCATTGAGTCATTCCATATGAAATCACCAAATCGGCAAAATCGGCAAAGCTGGCATATTTTAGATATTGTTTAAGCTTTGTGGAAATGTTCTTTAGGGTCCTTAAGAAGAAAACCTACAGTGATTTCATATTTGCCGTAGGTTTTCGTCTTTGGTACCCTAAAGAACATTTCCACAACGATTAAGCAAAATCTAAATAAGCCGAAAAATACTGTACATTCTGGAAAAGTAGTGGAACCGATTTTAATAATTATTTCTTTCCTGGATTCCTTAGACCTTCACAAACATTCATCAGCACTGATCCCTGCATTACCTCGAACAATGAGAAAATAAGGGTAATCCCTCCCAAAGCCAGTATCAGGAATCGAACCAACAACCTCCCATTTGGACCACACGGACTGGTTATCTTTTAATATTTTTTATCAGAGTTTACCAGAAATTTTCACTATACATATATATATATATATATATATGTTTATCGTGAATGGACTCCGAAACTACTTAACCGATTTTGATGAAATTTTCTATAATGTGTGTAATTTGGCCTAGCTTGAGGCATAGGATCGTTTTTATTTCGAATTATGGACAAAATATTTTTTTATTGCAAATTTAATGTTTATTGTAAGGTAAATGGTTATGATTATTTAGAAGTTCCATATGTTTCTAACAGATAGCGGTGTAAGTTAGTTAAATTACCAACACAGTATTTTGGGTTATCTATGTGGGGTAAGCGACCAATATATGGCTCTATGTTTTGATGGCGTTATGTTTTGAAGAACCATGCTTTATTTTATTAAATTTTATTATAATTGTGCTGTGCATTGTTGGTGTTCTATTATTTTTAACGACAAGATAATAATAATAATATACAAAATTTTGTATATAATTTTACTTTTATTTTTTAATTTATCCTTTTGAAATTTTTAATTTATTCTTTTTGAATTTAAAACATGTAAGTATTACTTTATTTACTTATGATTTGCTTTATAACAATAATCCACGAATAATAGCAATAACCTACAAATAATAAAAAATGCTAACAATAATAAATCTAAATAAATCTAATAACAATAATCCCCTAGAATTTAGTATATAATCTCAATTTAATCTTTTATTACAATCGATACTTACAGTATGAGGACAATCAAATGTTAAACTTGAAAATTTAATGTTGGTTTGTGCTTAATTTAAACTCACCGAAACTCTTTACCTATCACTTATCAAATTTTTACGTAGTTTTTTGTTCTCAATCCCGTAAGTTTTGAGATCGGCGTAATATATATATATATATATATATATATATATATATATATATATATATATATATATATATATATATATATATATATATATATATATATATATATATATAGCGATATATGTGTGTGTGTAACTAAAATTTCATGATTAGTTTAAATGGAAAATACTATAATAAATGCACGAACAATATTATGAATAAATTTCCTAAATTACTTTTAATATTAAATAATTTTAATAAAATTTTCCACATATTTTTATACCTAGGTATTATAATTTGTTATGATGAAATAACAATCATAAGTGGCATAGTTTTCGATAAAAAAGGGTAACAGTTAAACAAATAATTCTCCCTCAAACGTCATAGAAATTGACACTTACGAAAATAGCCGAAGACGCGCATTTCAGCAGTAAACAGTTTCAAAGCAAAATAAAATCAGGAAATTTTCATATATAGGCGATTTCAAAAGGCAAAACTTTGTGTTTATGTTAGCTTTCATTAGACGATTTTAAATTAGAACATTATACGACAGAGAATCAATTATATAAGGTTGCATAGTACAGAAATTTAGACAGAAATTTAAATATTGGCCCACACTTTTGGCCATCGGTAAATGGATACAGTGCCTAGAGGAAGTGATTTCGATTCTTTTAGAAGAAACACGGAGGGAAATATACCTACACCTCGGTCACGAAAAAAAAACCATTGGAAATATTGCTATGATAATATGGTGAGATTTATTTAAATTGGTCAAATGTTGGTATATTCTGGCCAGAAATTGTGTTTTGTTAACCTTTTTAAGAAATGTTACGTTATAATTTGTATATACAGGTTATAAATAAATAAAAAAATGATTCGTACACAATTTGTTTGTTGAATGTACACATTGATTTCACTATCAATAAAACATTTTTAAAAAGTGCGTGTCTACAAATTTTAGTGTTTTATTTAAATTTTTTGATGAACAGATTTAGATAAAGAAAAATTTGTATTTACCTCTTCATTACTTGTATATTTATCGCCATTTCATACACAAAATGCATTCAATTCTACAAAACTTTTGCTTACAAATAGAGACATAAACACTTCAAGACAATGGCGGGTAAAAGAAGTATCGATGTAATGGCTATCAAAAAATTCAACAGTTATTTCGATTTTTTTTTTACAATAAAACATAAATAAAACCACATTTCACCATTATACACAAAAAAACAGTAACAAAAGGGAAAGATTTTAAAAACAAGATTAAATAAACCAACATTATAAATCTGTTTATACATAAACAAAATAATAACAAAGCTCCTTACAAAGAAGGGTACTTCTTACCTGTAAGCTTAAAACATGAATTTTATCAGTAGAAAATGGAAATGGAGAATAAAAAAACAATGAATATATAATTAATATTAAAAAAATATTTCCTTAGAAGTGGAACACAACGACGCGATATGAAAAACGTACATTTTTGAATACCATAAATGAATTATGAAAAAAAAAATAGCAAACAAAAAATATAGAGAAGCTAAGTAAAAAAACGGAATGAATTCTTGTTATTCTTTTTTTAATTTTAACAATACAATAGAATGGTTACGAGTACACTCCTATTAAAAATATTTGATCTTACACAATTTAAAATAGAATAGTATGTTTTTTTGTAGTTCAATCAACTTGTCATATCCATAATTTCTGTTATCCACATAAGACCTGATTAATAAGCACACTAAAAATGACAATAAGAGCATTGTGTTTTATTAATGTCTTGCAAATTAGTGGTTCCAACCGTATATTGTACATTTATGCACTATTGCACTATCATATTAAATTTTTCTGATTTCTACAAAAACGAATAGCGAAAACATAACATCGACAATTGTATACATATACAAATCTATTTCAAATCCTTCAAAATGTGGTATTTTTCCCGAATTTTGTTGCGTTCTGTTCTTCTATCCCCCAGTTTTGAATCATGTTTATAGTTCATTCAATTAAATTTCAAATTTTGCCCCAATTCCTGTAACAATTATTTGTATTTTATAAATACGTATTTCGACTACAAGGTAGTCATCATAAGTATGAATTGACTAATCGTAACTATCTCTGGGATATGGAGTCAGAGATATGTTGCTCGTTGCTAATTTGGTGCGTGTTTCTTTTATTTATAAAATAATTGTTCTAGGAATTGGGGCAAAATTTGAAATTTAATTTTAAAAAACCCTAGTTTTTTTTTTGATTATTTTAATAATCTTTATATAGTTTATTTAATGCTTCACAGAAATCATTTTGTAGGTAAACATAAGTTCCTGTGTGTGGCAAATTAATTTATATAATTGATTTAATTCACTTATGCAATTCACGTTTTGCACTAATTCTTTTGACATATGAGTTTATATAAGCCCCGCCCCCTCCGAATAAGTTATAATAATATTAAAAAGCACTAAAAAGACACACGTTTTAGAAAAGGGATGCTTTTTGAAATTGAACTCAGATGCTCATGCGCATTAATTATAACTTGTGGCCAGGCAGTGGCCAATAGTATGATGTTGTTTTCAAAAGGTGATTATGCAGGAAACAATTTCCATTTCCTGCATAATACAATAAATTGCAAGCAATTTAAAACAATTAGTAAATGAAAATGAATGACAGCCACCACTGACAGCCTCTTAAAACAACTTATGAACCGTCTTGAAATTAAACTCGCAAGAAGCGCCTGTATAAACACAACTATCTTAAACGTAGGTATATTGTTAGATTAAACGCTAAATTAATTTGGTAAAATATGCATCCCAAGTAATTTTGTAAGTCTATTCAATTTTCTTAAATTAGTGTGTACTAGATTTAATTTCGAGTAATTTTTTCAGTCCACTGAAGATGTTAGTTATTTAAGGTTAGGTTGTGTATGTATGTATATTGTTTATTGTATAATGTATAGCACTATAGACATAGAGTATAGCACTGTAATCAGAATAGACATTCAATTGTGTGTGCGACCTTTTTATGAGATTCTTTCTTTTGTATTCTTTAAAAAAATTGGACAAAAATGACAACAATATATCTATATACATAATGAAAAAGGTACCTATGAAAATATTACAGAAATAACACTTTGACGTACTATAGGCCACAAAAGTAGCGCTATGTGTATGTAGTAATATACCAAGATATTCTGGTATATTCGATCTGAAACCTACGTTATAAAAATTAAATATTTGGCGTTAATTTCAGCTGTTTTTCTAAGAAATGTGGTGTGAACGGTTTACTCTGAATGTTAAAATAAAAATGTTTGAGAGGCTGTTCAAAAATGTATCTAGTAGTGCGACAGACCGAGTTTAAGGGGTTTTTGTCTGTGTACGATACCGTCCTATTACTTACCGAACTTTTAGGCAATTATTTAATTAAATACTGATATGAAAAAATTAACTCGTCAACCAGGAATCGAACCTCGGGCCTCTGGATATCTAGTCCAGTATGCATCCGCTACACCAAAGACGACTGTGACGTAACAGCCAACCTTTTCATATCATTCTTATTTTTATTTATTTAGACAGTATACTTCTGTCGAAGTTATTATTCATATATATTTATTTGTATATACTTAAGCGTCAACATTACGATGTTTGTCCAAATTCCTTTCGGTTACGTAAGACAAACTGTAGAAGACTTTAGCGTATACTATTTAGACAAATGTCATTGTCAATGAATTTTTTAATTAAATACTGATATGAAAAAATTTACTCGTCAACCAGGAATCGAACCTCGGGCCTCTGGATATATATATTTTAGGCAATTTTTGACTCCGATATAACGATCTCCGATATTTATGGCAAATTGTTTGAAAATATGAGTACTCAAATTTGCTGCGGTAACGGCTTGTCAATGATGGGGTTTGAGGCCCTAGAGTCTTTACAGCCATTCTATTAACTTGTGTTCAGTTTCACCACTATGAAAAAGTTAATTTTTACTTAAAAATTAATTTATTCTAAAAAACAAAACTTCAAGCTAGGCTCAAATATCTAATTTTGTATTGCGGCTCTGAAACAAGGCTTGCAAACTTTGATTCTCTTCCCAACTACCTACCGCTAACTAGTCTAAGTGGTCAAGTTGTGGCACTTTACTCGAAATTGGGAGGTTATTTGTTCGATTCCCAATGTTGACAGTTTGTCAATTAAATTAGTTTAAAAAAATAATTGGGTGGTTAATTGACTTAACTGTCGGCGTATGGACAAGAAAGAAAGTAACCGGCTATGCTTGTGAAGGTTTTCTGCAGTTTTCTTTCACAAACTCCACATGAATATCGGCTATCAAAGTCGGCTACATTCGCACAACCTACCAATTTCTAGTCGACATACAAATTCCTTGTCCTTTAAAGGTCGGTATAAAAGGCATAGAAAGGTCCACTTACCAGACTTGAACCCTACTACTCTACACTACTACAGGTTTCAACCCTCCATTGTACTACTACACTACTACTACCACCGTTATGAGAAATATTTTTGCTCAAGTTTGAAATAAATTTGAGCTGCACAATTTGTGCATCGAGCTACAAGTAAAATTAACTGATATCATATACCATGTGTGTAATATATTTGTCTTTTAAAATCAAGATTTCCCGAGGACCACAGCCAAAAGTACTACGGAACCTCTAGTTTAAATTTTAAAAATACTACGGTTCTTTAAACATAACTAAGACTTATAACACAGGTTACAAAAACATAAATATTTCCTGATATTTTCAGTGGTGTTTTCTAATTATTTTTTGTTACATCATTTAAAATAAAAATTCTCCTAATATACTAATTGAACTATAAAAGATTTTTTCCCATGGTATTTTATTCGTTAAACTTTTTAACAGTAAATTAGTCCAATATTGTACATATATTCTTCAATTACGATTAAAATTAATTGATTGTCAAGGTTAAATTTGAATCAGTATATTTCTATTATTAGTGTGGTTTTAATCTATCTATAATAATAGTATACTAACAAATAATGATAATAGGTCTTATTAAATTAATTAAGAATTAAATTTTCTTTCACAAGGATAAATTAATTAATTTTTTAATGCAATTTTCGAAGGTCAAAACAGAAATATACATCATAAAATAAAAATACCTCAAAGCAATTTTTCAAATAAATCAATTTTTTCAATAAAGCAGCACATTTGCAATTGAACTGAAATCAAGAACCGTAAAATCCATTATTTTTGACAACTGAACTGATATATGTGTTTATATTAAATCGAAATGAGATAGAAAACGATTCGAAGACCTGCTTTTAGGGCCCTGTAGAAGTCCACCAATAATACTCCGATTTTTTGGAGACTTTGGTTCATTTAACGGTATGCAATTCGAGGTATAACTTTAAATTTATACAATTTTTAATTATTTTAAGAATAAATAGGAAGGTTAATTTGATGTAGTTAGGTTTAATTTTTCAATTCCAGGTCGACGGCACTGGGACATCCAAACTAGATATTTGAAAGAAAAATTTAAGAACTGTTTTTTTCTAAGTTTCATATTATTTTTAGAATGAATAGTTAAAAATACAATATTTTTCTCTCATCCATTTTATGTCTATCTTGCATACTTTTTCGAGAAAAAAATACAAATTCTCTCGAAAATTAAATTAAATAAAATGATAAATAAAAAGTAAAAAATATTATTAAAATAAATTATAATAATTGCTCGAATCGATCACCCCTAACATAAGGCTGTTAACACCACAGACGATCTAATTCTTCGGCCCAATTTTATCTGTTGTTCTCCATTATAGGAAGTGTGTTGACCTTTGTAATGATCGATTCAAGCAAATATTTTAATTTATTTTAATAAAATTGTTTACTTATTATTTCATTATTTCATTTATTATTTCATTTCATTCATTAAATTAAATTTACTATTCCAGGAAAAATTTTTGTTTTTTCTGGAAAAGTATGCAAGAAAATGCAAGTGAGGAAAATATTGTATTATAAATTATTCAATCTAAAAATAATATGAAACTTAGAAAAAAGCAGTTGTGCTCACAAATTTTTCTTAAAAATATCTAATTAGGATGCCCCAGCGGTGCCCTGAAATAATTAAATTAAACCTAATTACATCCAATTAAGCCCTTTACAAGGATAGTCGAAATTAGCAGAGTAAAACAAAGAATGAAATCCTCCAAGTTCATATGATAGATAGATAGATGGATACATCTTCGGGTCTTAAAATTATTGCACCATATGGTCCATTGTGCTCCCTCTTCTACTTCAGTCCGGCGAGATTCGCTTCTCCCATATCTTGGCAATAGCCAGAAGCTTACTTATCAGGGCTTCATGAAGGTTCATATATTCGGGGTGAGATGCACCGAATATCCTGTATCTGCTGTAACCTAGAGGTTCGTAGTCAAAGATAATGTGGCTGGATGTTTCTTCCTCCTCGCCACACAATCTGCACACAATGGACCCATTATGGAGCCCCTTTGGGTGCAGATGCTTCCGCAGAGGATAATACCCAAATGAATAATGAATCGGTAATGAATCCAGTAACCCTCCACAGTTGCATCCTGCTCAACTTCAGTGCATCGAGAGATAGCCTCTTTGTTGCACTGAAGAAGTATTTTCCCGAGCTTCTGCCACGGTACTATTTCCCAGTGATCACGATGTTTAGCATTTGACCACTCGTTGGAAGTCCTTGGAATTTGTACAATAGGATCTGGACCTATGAAGGGCATTCAAGTTCATATGAATATTTGTTCTTATTTTTGGGAGATCGCTTAGTCTGCGTAACTTCTACATGACTTATTTTCAATAGTAATAATTTCTACAACAATGCTTCACCTCATATTTCTGCACAAGATTGATTGAGGTCCAAAACACAATGCCTGCCCGATGGAATAGTTAGCAAAAAACACCAAGTGTATGTTTGTGGTTGTAGAATGATAATCCATACAGCATGGAAATACGATAATAGAAAATAATTTCAATACTCGATGCATATTTATGTATCGGTTGTTTGTTATAAAATCTTTCTTTAATTCGCGAACGAAATTTGTATCCAACTAACTCCGTAGATCGTAATACAATGATTCAAAAACGTATTCCACAAACTCGTGTTTCGAGAAACAATTTGTGTTACTTTGATTTTTTTTTTGCGGGAATTATCATCATTGGGCATACATTGTGTTTTTTTATTTCCTAATGTCAAACAATGATCACGCAGGCTCTAGACAATATACTTTTGTCTAAGTTTGTTTTGGTGTTGTTATTTAATTAAGGTGGTTGCCTTTTTAAGGTGATGCCAACGTATTATTTTTCCATTTTTTTAATTTTTATTGTTGTTCGGTAATTTTATTTTATATATAATTTTTTTATCACCACTGTATACATTGTATTGATTTTTTATCAATTTGCACTACATGTTTTGTAGGACAGCGGAACAATCGTGTTCCATATTTAATTCCCAAACAAACAAACTGAGAAATTGAACCACTGAATTTGTAGGACAAGGTGACCATCAAATTATTCATACTATTATTAATAAACAGTATAAAAATTAGCTTGTTACTAATAACTATGTATACCCCGTTATTTGAACATATTGGGAGTGGAGGACCTGCCTGTCACACCATCCATTTTGTAAGAATTTTTTTGAAGTCTTTATTACATTATCTCTCAATTTGACTAACAAATTAACTGTTACTGATAAAATTTTTGCTATCATCAACCAAACAAGTTACTCTCTTACGCGCTTCGTTAGTCACTATTATCGAGACATTCGCGAGAGAAAAGTTGGGCGTCTCGTCCAAAGGAAGCTACTGACAAAAATTTTGCCTGTTACTAATCATTAAAAAAAACCGTGGTGTACTGTGGACTATCACAGTTTATTATATAATCTTAAGAAAATGAATTAAATTACTACACAAATTATGAATCCGAACGTTATTTTCTACTTTGTAATTCATAGAAAATATTTAATAATTGAGAGTCACCAAGAATATGCATACCAAAATTAAAATATGTTGCTGTTATTTTATGTTTCGTATACAGAAAATGTTGTTTCTTAAAATTCATATTATTTTATATATTTATATAAAACAACACCTCCTTATTACAGTAAGGATGTTTGGAATGTTTATCGAGTAGTATTCTTCTAGATAGAGTAAAGTTTCTAGATTATTATGTATGTAAATTATGAATAGACGAAAATTGTTAAATTCTACCATAAATACTATAAAAATATTTAGACATCTTTCTGAATTCAAGTGAATTGTTTGAAATAATAGAAAAAATCTGTGGACGTATTGTTATTTTTAGAACAAACAATCTTGTATCTAGATACTTTTATTAGTAAATTATCGATATTGGTTTAGATACAATTTTTTCGATAATTTTGTCAAATAATAAGTAGTTGATATTTGCGATTTTAATTCACTGCAATTTCGTTTCATTCGCAGAAAATTTAAGAGATAATATCATATGTTTAGAAATTTATTTTAATACTTCGTCATGTTATAAAAACGATCAGGGCGGTTATATAATATATAGCGCGGTATATTAACCCCTTGTGCATTAATCACAAGTTTGACTCGTGTAACTTATTTAAACTTTGTGAAACCATCACGATTCCGACACGTGTAAACCTAATTTTACTTTGTGAAACAAAGTAAAGTCTTAAAACTTAAACAAAGTAAAGTCTTGTTGAATTACTATTCATGTTCCTGCGTATCCTTCGTGCTTCGGAAATCCTTCGTGCTTCGAAAAGTATCACGCACTGAACGAATATTAATTATAAATCAAATTATATATTTTGCTGTTATGAAATTTTCTTTTAAATAATTGTTTAGGCACATAATTTATTCAAATAAGTAATCATTTCAGATACACAATTTACTTAAACAATTAAAACTACAAGGGGTTAAGTTTAGTTCAGACTTCGTAACGGTTGAAAATATTTAACAGAGAATATTTGATATAGGTGGTCATAAAATCTAATTAGTCCACAAAAAGAGACAGCGAGCTGAAATTTCAAGTTTGTGAATGAGCAAAACCAGACCATGTTTAGGCAACATGGGCAAAACCGTCTATCTTTGATACCGTAAGAGATGTTCCAAAAAATGTTCCTTTTTTAAAAATAAACAACTTTTTATATTATTCAGTATATACCGGGTATTAAAATTAACTCAGTTAGTTATTATTTTAACTTGTTTTATATTTTATTTATGCCTTATTCATTCGGTTTTCAAACTTCGGATAAATGTTCATTATATATGTACTCAGAATACAGGACCTTCAAATGAATTCAACTAGTAGGACAACATTGAGTTAGACTTTATATAAGATCTTCGAAGTTTAATAATGTTCTTTTATATTTATATAGTAAAAATAATAATCAAAAACGCCATTCATAATACATGACTAGAAATTCAATACGAAAAACTTTACAATGAATAATAATGCTATTCAAACTTATAATACTTAATAATAAAACACATGAAACCATTCCCAAGCGTATACTTTCAATAATGAAACAAGAATGTAAAAGAATATACATGTATACAACATACAACAGTTTGATGTGACGTCATTATATTAAATGTTTCCAATAATAGAGCGTCAGAAAATGTTTTGGAGACATTTCTTATTCTATAAGTCGAATACTTTCTTATACGAATATAATATAATAGTTCGTAAAATATTGATGAATGCTACATATATAGTACAGGATGTGAAAATATCCAGTAAACTATCCTTACAACGATGGCCATACACGTAACAACTAAGTGTGCCATGACCTTAAAATTGCAGACAAATTAGAGAATTACGAGACTTTAAGCTACAGAAAACATGAAAGAGATATTAAGTATTGGAAAGTGCACTAATAAAGGTAACCAGCGATGACTCAAGACGAAAGTAGTCAGTCTCTTGTATTGTATTGACTTGTAAAAGTTTTCTTTAGTCTCGTTTCAACTTGAGAAGTTTTTACAAGTGACAACTAACTGAGTTTAGTTAAATACCCACTCTATACTAAATTTATGAAAAATATTTTTTTTTCTATCTCTTACGGTATCAAAGATAGGCAGTTTTGTCCATTTGGTCCAAACATGATCTGATTTTGCCCATTCACGAACTACCTAATTTTTTAGCTCTAGAACACACATACAAAATTTCAGCTCGTGATCTATTTACGTTTTTGAGTTTTCATGTTCACGAATAGACGGACGGACGGATATGCGGAAACGGATCAAGTAGGCCATTTTATGAACACCTATGCCAAACATTAATGTCTACGATTAATATTTGCAAGCGTTACAAAGTCAGGACTCAACTAAATTTATTTACCTTGTATATTTACATATACCGGGTATAATAATTATTTTTACTGGTCGGTTGATATGTTTAATTAGAATTCGAAAATTTACAAAAAATTAAATCATTATGATTTTTGACCCAAAATGACTTGCTGTTTCGTGATTATAATAAAACCAAACCAGCGAGTTCATCCATATAAACAGACGAAACGTGTGATCCATCATTTCAATTGTTTGTTTGATTTTTTTAAATATTTATTTTTAGTTTTTTATTGTTATATTTCTTGTTATTATTTTTATTATTTCCGTTCCTTATATTCATATATATGACAAAATAATATGAATAAGAAACGAAAACGATAGATCGAATTCGGTCTGTTTTGATATGTGTTCACGTGTTCAGTGAATGTATTTGTTATTATTTGTATTATTTATATTATTTGTCGATGGACTGTGAAAGTCATGTTTACTAGTCCAGTTCGTGTGGTCAAGTTGTCAAAGGAGTTCTGCTCGTTCGGAACTGGGAGGTTCCTGGTTCGATTATCAACACTGGCTGTTTCAGTCAATTAACTGACGAATGTGAAGGTTTTCTGCAGTTTCCTTTCACAAACTCTAGATGAATATCAGCATAGTTCGCATCAAAGTCGGCTGCAGTCGCACAAACTACCAATTCCTGTGCTACATACCAATTCCTTGTCCTTTAGGGGTCGCTAAAAAAGGTCAAGAAATGCCTACTTGCCAGGATTCAACCCGCTACTTCCCTCCGATACTACTACTTCTACTAATACTGAGTTTACAATATTACATTTTTACAGATGAAAAATCTATAGAGATTAATAGAGAATCCTATCGCATCGAAAATCAAGACTCTAATATTCGTCTCGTCTCTCGCTGACTTTTATCGTTTCGTCTCATTTCTCTCGTCTCTTGCGGCATCACTAAAGGTAATATATTCTCTTTTGTGGATGTGTGTCTGTTAGTTATTTCAGAGCGAGACTTCAACTAACTCAGTTCGTTAAAAAGAGACTTGCTTAACCTAACTAATCTCATTTCCTTCCGATTTTTGGCCACTGATTTTATATTCGGGGGCATGTATTCTACGAAATTAGGGACTGAGTATTATATAATACTTATTCGATACATTTCGGCAATACAATCAACTAATAATATATTAATAATTTTCCGATTTAATAATACCAAATACAAGGTAATGGGGCTTTTTAGAAAATAATTCTCGCATAAAATGCCTAATATCTTTTTTTATTTCATTTATAAAATAACAAACTTTATAATTAAATATTGATTTTCGACCGCTTGTAGCCGAGTGTCCAAGTAGCCGAGCGGTCTGGGAGGTTATATGTTCGAATCCCGACTTCGGCACTTTGTCAATTATTTAGAAAAAAAAAGGGGGACGGTCAATTGACTAAACTGTCGGCGTATGGAAAAGAACGATGTAACTGGCTATGCTTGAGAAGGTTTTCTGCAGTAACCTTCACGAACTCCAGAAGAATATCGGCAAAGTTCCTATCATAGGCGGCTGCATCTGCATATCCTACCCATTCCTAGTAAATACTCAAAAATTCCTTCCACTCTACTCACATCCCCAATCCTTAGGCATCACAATGAACCTAATGGTCGAAGTGTAGCCCGTCCAACGAACCTCGGACCTCTGGATATCGAGTCCAGCGTGCTTACCGCTACACCAACATGACATAAGAGCCATCTCTTTCATATCATTGACAATATTATTTTTCTTGTCAAATATCAACGTTATTATTCAAATATTTATTTTATTTATGTATACTTTGGCGTCAACAATTCAATATTTATCAAATTCCAGTTCGGTTACGTAAGATAAATTCGAGAGGACTAGCGTATACTTTATAGACAAATGTCATTGAATTTTAATTAAATATTGATATGAAAAAATTATATTTGAATAATAATGTTGATATTTGACAACAAAAGTAATATTATCAATGATATGAAAGAGTTGGCTTATGTCAGAGTTTTCTTTGGTGTAGCGGTAAGCACGCTGGACTAAATATCCCGAAGGCCGAGGTTCGATTTCTGGTTGACGAGTTAATTTTTTCATATCAATATTTAATCAAATTTAATGACATTTGCCTGTAAAGTAAGTATACGCTAGTCCTCTCGAATTTATCTTACATAACCGAACTGGAATTTAATAAATATTGTATTGTTGGCGCCAAAGTATACACAAATATAATAAATATTTGAACAAACTTTATGTTTATGTTTTTAAACGAAAATAATTATCAGTAGAGAATTCGGAAATATATAATGACATGATAATTTTACATAATAATATGTATGAGTTTGTTTAAAAACAAACCCCCTAAGAATGGTGACAACAAAATATTTGTATTTATTGCATATAAATTGTAGAAAATCACTAAACTTGTTAACTAAAAAATAATTTCATCTTCATTATTTTGCAAAGTTTCATTAAACTACAAGAGTCACAATATATATGGTTTCATACGAATGAGTACTATAATATAATATATGGATCTTATTTTAAACATTTTTATGGTTAACTTCTCTGTCTGCTGTTTGGTGTATAACAAAAGACAAACAATTTCAACTAACAACAATAACATATATATATAAATAACATCTTCAGTCTCGTAAAAATTTCATCTCTTTTTTACTTCTACGTACATTACAATCAGGCATCAAAAGTTGATGTTTGTTTTTAAAATTTCATAATTGATTTGTGCCTTATTTATTCGGTTTTCGAAAAAATGAACCGGATAAACGTTGCTCATTATAAATATAGTAACAATTTTTATTCGAAAACCGAATATATCAATTACATAATTTAAAAAAATAACATCAACTTTTGACGACTATTGTACAATTCTTACATAGTACTTAACAATTGTTCATGTTATTTTCTGAAACTAGTGATGTAAATAATTGTATTACAGGAGTTTGTGTGTTCACCGTGTGTAGTAGAGTTTAATAGTTTTGAAAATCAATAAAACAGATTTCTATACATATGTTTATATAGTATGCAAATATACCGATAGATGGAATGCTATTGGATAAGTATTCAACCATGCGTTCCAAATTTTTAATCCTACTTCAAAAAAGAGGATGGTTCTCAATTCGTCTGTATTATTTTTATTTTTTATTTATTTTTTTATTTTTATTGTTTTTAAGTGTGTCACCTCAGAACTCCGTCATTTATGAAATTTTGAATTTTTGTTTTAAAGGGTTTGGTTTCCCATTGGTCCCATTGGCACCAAATCGCATTCTGATGAGGGTATCCCCGGGAAATCGAGGAAAATCCTCATTTTATATGTAATAACCGATTTCTGCGAAATTTTTTTTTTTTTGAAAGGGTATACTCATTCATAATGGGAAAATAAGAAAATTTTTTTAAAAACCGACTTCAAAAAAATTTTTTACAAAAAAAAACCGACCCCAAAAAAGGGTTTTTGAAGTTGAAAAATTTTTTGAAGTCGGGTTTTGTCAAAATAGGTTTTATTTTATATATGAATAATAAAAATAATTTACATAAATTTCCTCGAAAAAATTTAATAAATCAATATCAACTTTTGTGGATATTAACCCATTAAATTTGTTAAAATACTCTGTAGGTATCCATAGTTAATTGTCAGTGCTTGAACTGTTTCTTTCCCTATTTAGAAATGTATACGAATTTGTCTCGTACATATACCAAAATACTATATACAAATGTAATAAGCACACGCTTCTGTAATCAACAGTAAAAAAAGATGTTTAAGTTGGAATTGGCACAAAACTTATTCAAATTATGAAAAAAAGTATCAAACAAAAGTTTTGGTGTTTTTTGTTTTTCGTCTTTTTCTTACGGTTTTGAAGATAGGCACAGTCATCTGATTAGGAGGCGTTCAAGTTTTACGTAAGCAGGTTTAAGGGTCGGGGAGGTCCCTTTTTTTCTGACTTTTGCTGACAAAGGATGTGGGGGGGGGGTATATGTCATAAGTCTTAAGTAAGATATTCCAACTAAAACATAATGAAATTGTTTTTAAAATTTAATTTTAATTTTCATAGTTACTAATGATTTGAAAAATTCTTCGGTCGTTTCATTTGGATGACGGAGGGGTGCATAATTTTCTTATTTTTGCGTGGGGTCTAAAATCATGAAAAGCTTGCTCACATAATACTTGAACGTCCCCTTAGTGATGTTTAATATATCTCTTAAAAGTTAATTTATATTTATTAAAGAAATGTTATATCGTCATTACTCGTTGTAATTTTCTCTTAATACTGAAACCGGGAATTCGCCGAGTTATTCCTGAGAAAACATGGCACATCGACACAATGATCTGAAAAAAAATTTAATATGTGTCCACAAAGAATCTCCGATTGCACTCCAGATTTTTTACTCTCTATAAAAAAAATTAGTTTCAGAGGAAGTTACTGGAAGTTACGCTGGATCATCTTACAGTATTTTCTTTAGTTGTCTAGAATTGTTCATAAGTCGGAAAAAGTCGAGTTTATGAAAAAATGACAAGGGACTTTTTTGTTTAAAATGGCGCAAATTACGTGAAAAAACTGTAATCAAAACAAAATATTCGCTCATTCGGGTTGGCAAAATAAAAATTGGGACCACAATACTCCATGGTAAACTACATTTTTATAGTATTTAGTATATTTTGGAAAGCATTATGACAAAAACATTGGGATCGGAATGGCTTCCGACACTTATACCAGTTTCTCCTAGACTATAACTAGATTAACTTACTCTTGCGGATGATGATAACTTTGGTATTGAAATTTTATCAATCATACATAATCATTGTACCTGCTTGTTAGTTAATTACAGACTGCATGTATTCAATAAAATCACTTGTGTACGCACGTACTTGATCTTGTAAAATATGCAGACAAAAAACATTTGATTACGTCAAACAATATAATACTAAACGGTGCAAATAACTTAAACTAGAGTTTATTTTCACATCAATCCCAAAAACGTAGTACCGTCCGACATCCCCCAAATAAAATTGGATCAAGTCACCAACATCTACTGCTTCCTAATTTTCAGCTTCCTAAAAATTTTCTACGCATTAATAAAGAATTTATGAAAATGTCTTCCTTTTTTCTCGTATGCTACGAACCTGAACTGATTGAAAATTTGTACAGTGCTTATATATAAATAAAATTTAAAAAAGTAAAAGACATGCTTTTATTGGAATATGAAGAGATTGGCAACAAAATTAACTTTAAAGTAAACAACAGCATGGGGCGATTTGTACTTACTCTTGTAAAAGTAAGGCCAAATTTTTCAGCTTCCTAAAAATTTTCTACGCATTAATAAAGAATTTATGAAAATGTCTTCCCTTTTTCTCGTATGCTACGAACCTGAACTGAATGAAAATTTGTCCAGTGCTTATATATAAATAAAATTTAAAAAAGTAAAAGACATGCTTTTATTGGAATATGAAGAGATTGGCAACAAAATTAACTTTAAAGTAAACAACAGCATGGGGCGATTTGTACTTACTCTTGTAAAAGTAGAGCCATTATGAAGACCTAAGGGGGCGTTCAAGTATTACGTTAACAGATTTAGGGGGCGGAGGTTGCAATTATTTCTTACTTTTGCTGACAAAAGGAGAGGAGGATAAATAAATCTTACATAAGATAAAAAAATTATAAGACACTACAAATATTTGTAAAACAATATTTATAATCTAAATTAATAATACTATTTTTATTAATTTATTATGGTATGCCGAATTTCTTTTCATATTTCTTATTAAAAATAAATAAATGAGTTTTCCGAGAGTTGACTTTACTCGACAATACTAAGTATAGAGTTTTTTAAATATACCGATGTTAAATTCGGGGAATTACAAATAAATATAACGTTCATTGTTCTATGTTATGACATTGGCTATCGAATGTTTTATTTTTACGGATACGGATACGGAGCCCGTGGCAATAAATGATTCTTAATTTTCGAATATTATTAAAACACTAATACTTTAATTTTAAAAATAATTGCGTCTTTTTAATTTGAACTTTAATTTAATAAAAGTTTTGAAAAAATTATTACGTCTTATCATTTGGGGGGAAGGGGAGTTAGCAATTTTCTTATTTTTGCTTATACAGGTGGGGTGGGGTCTAAAATCATAAAAAGTTTGATACTTGAACTAAGTTAAGCTAAGTTGAGGGCATGTGTCTGTCTATATTAAAATTAATTTTGATGTTAGACTACTCTATTCTATTCTATTTTAAATTATTTTGCATTTTTTAAATTTATATTCCAATAAAAGAATGTGTTTTTAGTTTTTTTAAACTCTAAATTTTATTACTTATTTTTTCTTAAAATTATTTTTTGTGTTGTAATTTCATTCTTTATTATTATCCCCACGAGTGCAGATAGAATCCAATTCTTACCAATGAAAGAATATATCGAATATAGTATAGGAAATTTATGTCAAATAATTATTTTTTTCTAAATTAGGAAAATTTTAAACAGTTGGCAATGTTATTTTTTAATTAAAATTTTTTTTGATGGTATTTCTATGGAAACTATAAACTTCTATCACACTATAAATCGTTATATATAAGTTAGAGATATGCAAATTTGTATTTTGGCTATAAGTAAATTTAATTAAATAGACTTAGGTGGCTGAGAATGGTCGAAGTTAAGCTCCAGAGACTCTTGAAGCCAAGAAATATCAATATATATGTCGACCGTGCTAAAAAAAAGAAAAAGTACGGCATACAGAGAGAATTCGGCCTAGAACTCAGACCTGAGAACCAGACCTTCTAACCAGATCTTCTAATTCTGAATAAATATCGCATCCATGGAAATTTTCTTAAGAAATGAAAACATCTATACTCGATCTGTAGAAAATTTTCCCCCTTCTCGCGCCCATGGACACTTTTGTTCAGGACGCCGAAATACATAAAATATGCAAAGTTGAGCCAATTTCACCGTAAGCCAAATTCCATACGGAGAGCGGTTTGTGAGAGGTCCGAGTTTAACCTCTAGAAATGGTTTGTAGCTCCTAAAATTTCGAATATAACTGTACTTTAAACGACTTGATATTTTGAAAATTAGATGAGATACGATTAAAAAATCAATAACATTTTCTTCAAACGTTCGAGTAATTAATTATGTTTTTGTTGTAACTTTGCCAACTCTAATGCTAGAGAGGCGACCAAAAAAACAGTTTGAAGTTCTATTAACATACTTTAAGTAACGAATGAATTTTTCTGAATAAGTTTCAATATTTCCGTACTTCAGAGATTAAAGCTTGCACATCGATTTTCGGTAAACAGAGAGCAATGTTTCGTTAGCCATAACTCGGTTAATATGACTCCAACAGAAACATTAACAAATCAAATGAATTGTTTTTTCATAACTTTAATATTTACTACTTGCAATTTTTTCGATCAAACTTAAGATTTTCGAATAATTTGCGAAAAATTGTTACTACATTTTTTACTTAAAATTAATTACTCTATCAATTTGTTGGATCATTTTGAATGAAAATATTTTCACAAGCAGAATGGGGTGGCATCCACTCTCAGGAAAATTCTACCCGCCAAAATATTTCTATTTTTCAAATAATATATAAAAACAAACATTTAAAAAAAATCATTAAAATCGGTATTGTTTCTGAGGATTCCGTAATTTCATTTCTGTTTAGAGGCATTTTTGATGAATCTAGTCTTTTGTGGTGAAAACCTCAAATTTTCAGTCGGAGATGGTAAATTTTTTCTGACAGGATAACCTACGTTTATTTAAGGATTACTTAAGTTTATTTTATAGTTAGTATATATACATATAATAAACCAAAAAATTTTCCAAGAATTTCATACTTCGGTAGGTAACATGTAATTAAGCAAGACTGTAATTTTTGCATCCATGTCTAATTAATAGTGTTTGTTTTTAATAAATTGATTTAATCTTTGATCAAATACCAAATATAATGAATGTTTTAAAAATTATTTGAATATAATAACTATTTGGAAAGAAAAAAAATTGAATAATACGTTGTTTTTTTTTTCTTCAATTTTTCAGTAATAAAAATATCCCACTTTATAAAATAGTATTAAATGTATATTATTTATTGAATAAAATTTATTGCATATTGAGTCGGAAATGTAGTATTGTGAATAAACTAAAATAAATTCAAAATATATAAAGCAACGAATCGAAACGAACATGATGCATATACAGGTTGTTCTGAAATTCATTCAGGAAAACTATACCACGGTGTAAAGCTGAAAAAAAAAAATATATAAAGTTTTTCGATTTGACGCTTAGTTTTTGAGATATAATTAATTAAACATTAATAATAAATTCAACTAATCACATGTGCATTTTTGAAGTTTTGTGGATGACGCTACACTACTCCACCAATCACAAAGCGCATAGCGAAAGGAGATGGGGCCACAGTAGTGGAGTAAGGCGGCCATGCTAGAGTAGAGACACCCACCAAATGGTTGAATTTATTAATGTTTAATTAATTATATCTCAAAAACTAAGCGTCAAATCGAAAAACTTTAAGAAACTTTGCAGTTTTTTACAGCTTTGCAGCGTGGTATAGTTTTCCTGAATGAATTTCAGAAAATCCTGTATATATATATATGTATTTTCAGATCATTTAACTGTTAGGTATAAAGAGCGTTTATTATCACACTAGCTAAAATATATTTTTACAAATACCAACATAATGGAGGCAATGACGATGTTAGCAAAAATAACTGTGGTTAATTTTCCATAAATTATTATTTTTTCAACATGCTGTATATTTTTAATATTAACTCAGAATGATTTACACATTTTTACCATAAATAAATAATGAAAGGAAAATATTGTTTATAAGTTGATGTAATGTTCATATAAAATGATGTATAGTTGTTTATATAGTAATGTAAATAATGATAGAAAATGCTGATAAGATATTGAGAACTGACCTGAGGATGGGGCTTAAAAAACATGAATGATTATTGTGTGCAATCGAACGAGTAATAATGTGTGTTTTTATTTATGTCAAATTATTATTTTTTTTACAAGCGTGTATAAGATAACATTGAAATAAACAAGCCGAAAGTTGGACCTATGTCTAAACAGAAAATTTTCGGCTGTCAGATATCTGTACACAAACCAATATAACCTGGCCTTGCCAATACTCAGATAATATTGAACTAGATTTAGTACTCTGAAATGTTTAGCTTTTTTTTTTCTTATTTCGTAAATAGTATTAATTCTGAATAAACATCGCATCCATGGAAATTTTCTTAAGAAATGAAAACATCTATACTCGATCTGTAGAAAATTTCCCCCCTTCGTAACTTGTATTATTCCCAATCATGGTATTCCCTCTTGTATAAAGGTCAAAATGTGTACATCTGTCAAATCTTAGTCCATCTAGTCTATCGATGATTGGCTGATGGCTGGTGGACTATTTGATAATTTTCCAATATATTTATAATGATTCATTCACAATCTTTGTGGTCAAAAACAGTACGTTTGAAAAAATTATCCGATATCGATTAACATTGAATTGGAATAAAACTCGAAGTAAAAAAAACTATTTAATCGATCAAAGTTATCCATGAAACATATAATTTAAAGAAATAATTAATCTTAAAATTTAGTTGTTGTAACCTTGTACAGTCGTTCTAATTTCAAGAACTACGCCCCTAACATCAGATATTTACATACACGAGTATATCATTCCATATGAACGCAATCGAATTATAAAAATATATCTTTTACTACATATAGATAATTATATCTAAGTAAAAACTATACGTTCAATCCTTTTTAAATCGAGTGATAAAATTTTTAATAATCACTGGTACACAAATTGAGTCTGAAAATAATGAACACTTGCTTTTTTAATGTATTTGATATAGAAACGCAATATGAATTTCAATTATGTTAATAATATTACCATAAAAGTTTATATTTTACATCGACATTTAATAAACCAATCTACAAAGTTACATTTGCATATTTCGCGTATTTGAAACTAAAATATATTGAGTTGATATTTGTATATATACATATATATATATATATATATATATATATATATATGGTGAAATGTGTAGTGTTGATCTTCTCATCATGGTAAAAAAAGTTTTTCAGAATTTCCCTGTATCGATCTCCATTTACCGATTGTGTGTGACCAACTTAATATAAAAAAAATTAACTCAATAAATATTAATTCGAAAAAGAATTATTCAAATTAAAAATCGTGTTAAGTTATTTTTGCGCCACTCTGTATATATATATATATATATATACAGAGTGGCGCAAAAATAACTTAACACGATTTTTAATTTGAATAATTCTTTTTCGAATTAATATTTATTGAGTATATTTGTATATATACATATATATATATATATATATATATATATATGGTGAAATGTGTAGTGTTGATCTTCTCATCATGGTAAAAAAAGTTTTTCAGAATTTCCCTGTATCGATCTCCATTTACCGATTGTGTGTGACCAACTTAATATAAAAAAAATTAACTCAATAAATATTAATTCGAAAAAGAATTATTCAAATTAAAAATCGTGTTAAGTTATTTTTGCGCCACTCTGTATATATATATATATATATATACAGAGTGGCGCAAAAATAACTTAACACGATTTTTAATTTGAATAATTCTTTTTCGAATTAATATTTATTGAGTTAATTTTTTTTATATTAAGTTGGTCACACACAATCGGTAAATGGAGATCGATACAGGGAAATTCTGAAAAACTTTTTTTACCATGATGAGAAGATCAACACTACACATTTCACCAAGATGGTTCCACTGCACATACTACCAGAGCCACAATTGCTCTTATGACGACACATTTACCAAATGGATTAATTTCGAGAAATGAAGACTTCAGATTCAGGCCCCTAAGTTCTCTAGATTATTTTCTTAGGGGTTATCTGAAAGAAAGGATTTATGTAAACAAGCCAGAAGGCTTGGAACAACTAATAATGAATATTAGGCGAGAGATTGTGAGGATATCTCAAGAAACTTGAAGAAAGGTCGTGGAAGATTTGCAAAAAAGAGCTCATATTGGTTTGCGTAAGGGGATATCATTTGTTAGACATTATTTTTCGTAAATAGAAAAAAACTACAAGAAACACACTTTGCACTATGAGATTTTATAAATTTACTGAACTTTTCTTGTACTTTTTTCATTTAAAATCGTGAAGGTAGTTTTGCACCACCCTGTATAGATGCAAGAGTACATTCAGTTAAGAACCGGGCATTGTTAACGGTTGAAAAAATTGATCATATAAATGTTGGTATAGGTGTTCATAAAACTAACTTAATTAGTCCATTTCCGCATGACCGTAGACATGATAACTCGAAAACAAAAAGAATGGCTCAAATTTTGTGTATTGTTCTATAATAGCTAAAAATTTCGGTAAACTTTACTAATGGGGGAGGGAGTACTAACCATCTTTGAAATCGTAAGAGATAGAAAAAGACCAAAAGGGTTCCTTTTTCTTAAAATAAACAACTTTTGTTTGAAACTTTCTTGCATTACCTGAATAGTTTTGCCACAAGTTAAGCACCAAAACTAAAATAAATAGTTCACACATTCATAAGATGAACTCTGTATATCCAATTAACTCAGTTAGTTATTATTTTCACTTTCATGAAAATTGTTGTGTGGCATGAATACCATACGACCCTTAGTTAAAGACAAAAATGCCGGACTTGAATACTGAATAGTATATGGATTACACGATTAAATATTCAGAATAATATATATTTTTCTATTGACTTGATTCCACACACTAAATGCGAAAGATTGAACCATGATAACAGCCTGCATAACCCATACAAATACTTTTGAAACCCATACAAATTTTTGGTGATTTTGTTCAGAATATTTTATTGTATCATTAAAACATTAGCTTTTCATTCATGATAAATCGTTTTGCAGGAAATCATTTGCAGTCATACTCTCATAGGCCAAAACCTAAAGATCCAGTAAAAATTCCAAACATCGATTGAAGACATTGAAAAATATATATCCTTTGCTAAGCTATATATCCTTTGCTGAAAATATTTGTAAAAGAAAATCTTATTGTATATTATAGTTCGTATTTCGTGGCTCCAGTTCAACCATAAAGAACATCTATAAAATATCTCGAATACTCGAACTAAGCCTATTCTTAAACCTTGAACAAAACGGGAGGGAGGTTGTTTTTATTGGCGTGAAAGTAGTTCGAAAGTAAATTTTCGACATTGAAAACAGCGGTTATGTTTAAATATGTATAAATAAAGTTAACAGGTTACAATTATATTAGTGTTATATATCAATTTGTTAACGACAATATTTTCTTAACTCATTGAAATTAATTATTAAACTAAATGACAGTCCACACGCCTTTGTACATAAGTACATAAAAAAAAGATGGCACCTTGACTCATATCATATCCTATTAATTAGTAGTGCATAAATTTGCACCTCATTTTAATTGAAAGTGATAAGGTAGTGATTCTCGTGACATTATTATTTATCGAACACCAATCAATTAAAATAATAATTGGTTAGATACATTAATAAAATTTCAAATTCGCCCCAAAACCTAGATCAGTTTTTGTATTATAAATACGTATTTCGACTTCGATTTGTGTTGCAATCCCATTATTATACTCTTAGCACTTCTTTTCGTCCCTAACCCTAGACTCACGAAAATTAATGTTCAAAAATAAATTATTTAACTGTACGATAAAAAGAGTTAAATAAAAAAATGCAATCCTTCAGATTTCAACGTATTTAATAGAGATTGTAAATAGCAAACCTAAGATATTAGATTATCAAATGATAATCAATGAGAACTCTAGGTTTTCGATATAAAATTTCAAATTCGCCCAAATACCTATATGAGTTTTTGTATTATAAATACGTTATTCGACTACAAAGTAGTCATCGTCAATATAAATTAGCTAGTCGTAATTCACTCTTTGACAATTAGAAATAGATAGAAAATCAAAATCAATCGACAAAAATAATATATAATAATCTTTTTGCTGTGGGGTTTTCTTAAAGAATATTTCTCCTCAAGTGCTAGAAAATCCCCGGGTAGTTTTGTATAATCGACTCGGATATTGTTTAGCAAAAAATGGAGGAATATTCGAACCGTTTGTTTAACTTTTTTTTTTGTCGGAATTCTATTTATTTTTTTTTTGAAGTTTTATTTTTCTTTTAATTTGTGTGGATTGTTGTTTTATGTTATACCGTTAATACAATACTATCGTTTCTTTCCAAACATTTCACGTACAAATAATAAGGAATATTAAAAAAAGAATTTTCAGTTGTTAGAAGTAATGCTAATCTTAAGAAGACAACAATGAACATATTTAATCCATTCTCATTACATCTTAATGCAGTACTAAACAGTCCAGCAAGCATACACAACAGACAAACTAAAGGGTACCCCCACTATTTTTATTTCTTTATTAAGCATATTATGTATAGTAATTATAGTAAATAATATTTAACATTGATTCTCTATTAACAATGCTTTCCAACACGGTATAATATATACCAGGGTATATTAAGTTTAGTTCCGACTTTATAATGGTTGCAAATATTGATCACAGAAAAAAAATTTTGGTATAGGTGTCTTTTTCAGCAAAGTTGCCCGTCCGTCCGTATACATGATAACTCAAAAACGAAGAGAGATACCGAGCTGAAATTTCGTATGTGTGACTGGAGCTAAAAAAGTAAGATAAAGCTTGTGAATGGCAAAATCGAACCATGTTTGCGCAAAGTGGGCAAATCTGCCTACCCTTGAAACCGTTAAAAACAAAAAAATGGTTCTTTTTTAAAAATAAACTTCTGTTTAAAATTTGTTTGCATATATTCAGAATCTACCGGGTATTTAAGGAATTTACTCAGGAATTTTCCAATTTTCGATTTTTGATTATACCTACGTCTTTTTTAGGTACTTATAAAAGTTAACTTACTTATAAAAATATTCTCATACCTTATTTACTGTAAAAAACAACAATTTTTCAAGGATTAATACAATTAATGCTGCCATAAATAACTGCAAGTTTTTCATCCTATTCATAACCTTGAATGCTCTTCAATAACGATTTCTGCTTAGTTTGATAGTTATTTAATCAAGTAATTATTTTTGCATTAAAGTTTCCTCTTCATTACATACATTTTGAAAGTTTATTAAAATAATAAGAAAACAATCCTAAGAATTACTTTTATTTAAATGAGCATCACTTAAGTACTGAAAAGGAAACACTGAAAATGGAAATGTTTTTCTTTAATTATTCATTTCGTTTTCACTTTTTAATTTGTATAATAAGTTATGCGTAAATAAATAACAATGTCAACAAAACATTTAAATCATTGAATGTAAAATTTAAATTATCAGGGTGTTCTGCTTTGTCAAGATCTTTTCAAATAGAACATAGAATAAAAACTTAACCATGTTAAAATTCAACGTTAAAACGCTATCTTGTTTAAAACCACAAAATGACATTGAATGTAAGTAAATGTACAGAGTGAGACATTGATTCCATATAAAATATATGCGAAAAACTTCACGCTAAATATATTTTAACGTGAAGTTGGAATGTTAAACGTATTTTAACGTTTTTAAGTTAAGAGGAAAAATTAGTAATTATATATTATAAAATATTATTAGTAATTAATATTTAGTAATTACTCATTCAAGAGCGTTAATACAAAGGCAACTAATACGTTAACGTCGAAATAGTAAACTATTCCATGCCTATCCGGTTTGTACCTATTAATAAACTAATATTTTTTTTATTTTTTGCATTCGATTTCAACCTTTTGTAGTATTATTTTAATACTAAAGACACTTTCACAGAACGGCTTTTAATAGTATAAATTAAAAATTTTGTTAATAAATTCCTCGTAAATACAACAAATGGCAGTGTTAACGGTAAATGGGGTACACACAACCCAATTATTTTCACAGGCCGAACTGCCCTTATGTGAAAACCAAAAAAATTTCTATATAATTCAGAAACAAATATCGTTAAATATAAAATTTCAAATTAGATTTTAGTAGAACCATAAAAAGTTTATTTCAACGAGGCGTATGCTACTCAAACACAAAACTATGAAAAAATAAACACAAAATTTATTCAAATTTGTAAAACAATACTGGGTATTTATATGTGTGATGGAATTCAATTGAATATCTCGTAATCATCATTTTTATAATTAGTTTGTTAGCCGCGTATTCAAAGTAATTGCTTTCATATAAAATACATCTATGCAAGCTAGGATAAAATTTCCAGCCCTTCTCTTTTTTCAGAGCTATAAGCACATATTTTATTTTTACAACGAAACAAAATATGGTATCAATTCTGACCTGTTTTTCTGATGAGTGTATTTCGGAAATGATGATAATACATTTATATTAAATTTAAAGATAGTATAAAGATAGTATAGGAATCTCGATGTTCGATAATGAAGTCTTAAGTCGACACTTTTAGGATGCTGACATGAATTACGCTGAGTCATACATGACTGAAACATCAAATTGATATACCTACTACAGAATTGTAGGTCTTAAAATGTCGTACAAAAAAGTCCGCGATAGCATAAAGTAACTAACAGTAACCATATTTTGATCGAGATAGTATTAATGATTATCCAATTAAAGCCATTCATCCGTGAGAAGCCAAGCCTTTCCGATGAAGATAGAAACTTTTAGTGCATTATTTGTAACCAGTAGAAACTAAAAATACCATTTTAGCAAATAAATATTAAGAAAATGATTCAAAAAAATTACACAGATTAATTACAACTCCAATTTAAACAGTCATCTTATTCTATACAGGCTATTTTTTTTCTCAACAAATAAAACAAAGATGTCAGTGATATGTTAAAACACACACTATCTAGAGATGAATTGATTTTCAATAAAGTTCGTTTGAAATTGACCATCCGATGGCGACTTTAAAGCCGAAGTTCTATGTAAACATCCGTATAGCGGATCTTTTTTAATTTAAATAACTAGGTAATATGGTATTATCTCAAAAAATGGGCTGTCGATTGGTACGTTCTTATGATTGATTATTCTCACCATCAAGTGAATCGCTTTGTTTTTACAGATTCAAAATTACATCAGCGAAACGGTGAGCACCAGGTAATACACAATTTGTTATTAATAACGTTATTATTATTTAAAAGTTTGCAAGAATATTATAATTAATTTTTATTAATAATTCCATAATATATTACTTAGTACACAAATCATCTTTTCATTAACAAATAAGTATGAATAAAATAATTTGCCTTGCCACTTGCAATGTAATTAACATAAAACAATTGCATAAATCATTATTATTGATTTTCAATATTATTATGTTGTCAATATATAAATTTGTGATCATTATAAAACTATTACCTATTATACCGGGTGCCAACACAATCATTTTACATATTCAAACTTTGTTAAGTAAAAAATATTTAATTTTAAAGATTTTATAAATTACATATTAAATATATTTAATTTCGAGCTTACAAATAATTTTGAGTAATAAATGACATGTGTGATTGTATTATTTTAAGGTCTTTGTACTTAAGGACTTTCTAATTCAGCCTGGATGAAAATATTTGCAAAATATAAATTTGAAAATAAAAACTATTTAAAAAGATTTGTTACAGAATAATATAAAAAATTAAAGTTAAACAATATTTTTGGTTAAGCTACTTCGTTATTTAATAAAAATCAAGAAATTACTGTAAAAGGCCGCCATTTTGAAAGATATCTACTGTTTTTGATATTCACACAATGTAAAATGCTAACATTGACACGCGGTAGATATTGCTTGCGTTTATTAATAATTATTCGTATTTGCATATAAGCTAGAGGGATACAGTTGATGAATTAAAAATGTAGTGTGTTTTTAACCTAAGTTTTTTTTAATCGCCAAAAAAAGGTTCTTAACTTGTCAGGTGGATGCAGTATCAGATCATAAGGCTAATTGGTAGTAGTCAACAGTCAAATGCCACTTCTGACACTGGATTTGAAATCAGCGACCGAAAAATCCACTTGTATATATGCTGATACTCCTGTTCTGGTAAATAAAGCTGCTATTGGCTGCTGTCAAGTGTCAAATGCTACTTTCGACATCATATTCGAAATCATCGACCTGGAAAACATCGGTAGAAAACTAGCAAAGACGCTTAGTGAAAAATCCAGAGAAGTTAATTCCGCCCCGCGTATCACTAAAACTGCCAATTTTCCGAGCCTGTTACCATGATAACTTTTGATTAGAAGCTCTAAAGGAATAACAAATATACATGTATGGTTCGAATAATTCCTATAAACGGGAAGTTCGATATTGTATTTTAAAGAAATTTTTGTTAATTTTTGTTTATCTATTCTAAATACATTAACATCAATATAGTGAGCGATATTATGTATTCCACTACCATAATATCTTAGGTAGCTCAAAAACAAAGAGTTGGTCTGGAATGGCAGATGTCGTGGGTTTGATTCCTATCCTAGATATGTATGATTTTTCATATCAAGCATTTGATGTCAAAGAATCTTATAAATGTTCACACATATTACTTAAATGTCAAATTAAGATAATACTAGTCACTTCCGTTGTCACTACATATTAACAATGAATAAATGGACACTAGTTTACAAAAAAAACAATCGAAAAATATTCTAAATACATTTATGGAAATTGCGTTAACACAACACGCAATTTTTTCATCGAAAATACATCAATATAAGTTTGAGTACGTTCATAGTATAAGCATTATAACCAGCTATGAAAAATGCTCCAAAAAATATTCACTACCCTTTTCATATATAAATTCTCTAATGGTTTAAGACAAATATTTATATTTATACAAAACTTTCGAATAAATTGTAAGAAATAAACTGTTGGGAGTTGGGAAAAATATTGTTTTATGCATACAGGGGGTATGGAAGTATAAATAAACATTATTTTATTTTATGCAGTATAAAATTCGATAAAAACGGTTAGTAGATGTACACTCCCGTTCATAAAAATTGAACCAGTTGAATCATTCTAAGTATTTCTGTATGTAATATTATGCATATAGTTAGTAATATATACATGTAGAATGTGACTTACTTGTTCAAATTTTATGAACGGGACTGTATGTAGTGTAACAAAAACATGGCTGAATATTAATTAAATTAAATACTGATATGAAAAAATTAACTCGTCAACCAGGCTGAATATGTCAAGAATATATATTGCGAAATATATATTTTAGAAATGCAAATGTCGAAATGGTATAAATTATGTTCATTAAGAGTTATACCGGGTATAACAATAAATTTTGTACACATCATACAAAAATTCATACATCTTATTAAAGTAAACGGCTATTAACAAGTGAAAGTAACAACTAAGGGAGTTAATTGCATAAATACCTGGTATATTGTGAATTTATTAAAAAAGTTTCAAACAACAGTTGTTTATTTTTAAAAAGGGAGCATTTTTTGTCTTAAAATTTTTGTCTCTTATAGTTTCAAAGATAGGCCCTTTTGCACATTTTGCCTAATCGATTATCCAATTTTGCCCATGATCTTGACCTTACTTTTTAGCTCTAAAATACACATGCGAAATTTCAGCTGGCTATCTCGTTTCGTTTTTGAGTTATCGTTTGTTTATGGACGGACGGACAACTTTGCAGAAATGGACTAATTAGGTCATTTTATGAACACCTGTAACAAAATTTATTTCTGTGAGCAATATTTTCAACCTTTACAAAGTCGGAATTAAACTTAATATTCCCTGGTATATATTATATACATAAAAACTATTTTCGAATATGTAAAATATACATAAAATAATTTGGTTTAACTCCAAATGATTTTGATGTTTTAGAAAAGTTTTAGTAATTCGGCAATCTTGCAAAAAATTACATTAATGTAATAACTTATATTAAATATTTTCAGTTTCAATTTTTTTTCCAGAAAAAGTTTTATAAAAAGAAAATTAAACTTTTTTACAGAATGGATGGAAATTTTATTTAAAAATTCTAATATGTAACTAAAAAAATATAATGAGAAAAAATAACCTATTTCAAAGGCATTATTTAATGAGATAAATATGTAACATATTTTTACATGTTTGTGTACTTCTTTGATGAGTAAAAAATCTTTTCGCTTTGTCAACATAACCCAACTAAATTTTTATCATCATTAACAAACTTTCGTACTAGTTTTATCTACAGAATGTTACAATACCTCACTGGCAACGATTTAAAATCTTAGTCATGGAATTTAATTTTGATCAATGAAAATCGAAGATATCTGCATTAGTTTTTGAGATAGTCATTATTTAAAATTGGGTCCCTTTTTCAAAATTTTATAGTTACTTCGTACCTTATTCATTCGGTTTTTGGGAAAATGTTTCGAGTTAAAGTTGATATAGTATATTTATAATGATCAACTATTTTTCGAAAAATTTTCACTTAAAGACGTTCCAGCACTGTATTATATAATCAGGGCAAAAACCGATTTGATATTATTATAGAACAAATACATGTACACACATACGCAACACATAGACAAATGCACTGTTACAAAATAATATTATATAGAAAAAATAATAATTTTAAACTTTTATATTTCGAAAACACGGTAAAATGCGATTTTAAAAAAAAATTTATTTAATAAATATTTTTCTTTACTATCCTAGTTTTTTTTTAAATTTTGTCGAGTATTATTATTCTTAATACAACAGATAATAGTTGGGCGAGCATGAAGCTTCACATGCTTCTAACGAGAGAGAGTGAGGGGAATTATAACTTTGCTATTAATTATCTCGCGTTCTAAACAGTCAAAAATTCCGAAACTTCGGGATGTATTAGAAATATGTGAAAAAAATGAGCAAAATCTGTCAATAAGTGGTTGCATGCTGGAACATCCTTAAACCGAATGAATAAGGCACAAAATGACTATACAATTTTGAAAAAATTACACGACTTTTGTGGTCCATAGTACATTGAGGATTTGAAGTAAATCGATTTTCTAGATATACATAAATACATTAATTTTAGATGCAGTCGCGTTTCGAAATTCGTTTGCAAGGCTCATAAGTCTAAAAACACCCAATACTTAAGTAGTTTAGTTTTCAAAAGTGCGTTCATAGTCAAATCATTGTGTAAACGTTTGATGAGCTGTTTTTTCACGGTTTGTTAGTTTTAGTTGTCATTTATTTGCATAAACTTGTATACTTGTTATAGCCTACAATGTTATAGCCTAGTTTATCTACAATTAATAATTTACATGCATGCCAATCTTCATGCAAGTCTAATAATTTTAACAATTACCAATGACCTCAATCACACATTGTATAATTATTAAGTTATCACAATAAAATGTTAAGGTTTTTAGGTATTTTGAAAATTTTAAGTAGTCTTAACCATATCTAATCACATTCCATACGTACATGAGATACTTGAAAATCAAAGGTTGTATGTAAGACACACAAGTTTACAACAAAAAAACCAATTAAATATACATAAATGCTTGTTGACTAGCAGACAGCTTAAATTTGTCCGATTTTAATGAAATTATTTTTGGAAACTCACTGGTTTTGGATTGTTCATTCCAATTTTTTAATAGAGAATGGTAGTCCGTTTAGACCGATTTTGAGACAATTTATCGATTTTAAGATATCGATGATATCTTGATTTTTTTTTAATAAAAATTTAATTTCTAAAATAAAATTTAGTGGATTTGAAAAATATTTCTTCAAAATCGGAAAAATTTGCCTGAACCATTTTTTTTTGACGTCACCAGATTTAAAAATATATTTTTTGACTAGCACAGCTAAATATTGTCTGAATTAAAGATTTTTTTTTAAACTACTATTTTGATAGTTTACATTCCAATTCTTCAATAAAGAATGGTAAAACGCTTATCGATTTCGACATAGAAGACCATGTACACAAGTACAAACCATCTCAAAAACGAAAGCAGAAATTTCGGTTCGGCTTTTTTTGAAACTCATTATTTTTGGGGTGTACATTCGAATTTGTTAATAAAGAATGGTAGAGCATTTCTCAATTTTGAGTACAGACAGCCATCTCAAAAAAATATAATACTGATATCTCAATTTTTACATAAAAATTAAATTCCTTGAATAAAAAACTCAGTGGGTTTGAACAAAAGTTTTATCAAATTCGTATTAAATATACCCGAGGTGGACCAAAAACCGTTTTTTGGATCTTAAAGACTTCGCCAGAGTTAAAAAATCGATTTTTTGGCTAGTAGGTACAGCTTAAATTTGTCCGATTTTGATGAATTTTTTTTGAAATTTTGGTATATATGATCCCCACTCGTTTTGGGCCATATATTCCAATTCTTCTATAAAAAAAAACAAACTATTTTTGTCTATACATGGGGAAAATTTTTTTGTAAATAATTGTGTAATATCAATAAGAGAACGTTATAATTAATACTAATTCGAAAATCGGTGCACATTTACCGACATATATTTGCCAACATTTCGAATTGATTGTCCTCCTTTGTTTCAAGGGAATTGAAATTACATTCTAGTTATTTATTCAAAGTTTTAGGCCATAAAAAAATTATGAATCAGCCCATTAAAATATATTTGTATTCGTAGAAATTTAGAAATGGGTAATAAATTTTTAACAAAAAGTCATATAATTCATTATTTGAAACGCAAATTAACTGGGATTTTTTTAAATTACTAAAAATTATTGATTATATATACATCATATTATTTTATTGGTTACGTTTCAATTTTTTTTATTGGCGTACATACTCGATTGTGTAGATTATATAAGATATAAAAATTCATTTAATTACCTTAGGTATGTCTAAATACTTTTATGTTTTGGTTTTATAATAAAACACTCCTTACCTGAAACAAAGTAAATATTTATTAGTAAAAAATAAATAAATAAATAGTGTTTTAAATCTTTCTTTCAACCGATATATTAAATCTACTTTAGAGAAATCCTTTCAGTATGTGTTTTAAATACAAGGTGGAAAACAATGTTGGTTGAATCGATTTATTATAGTTTTTACACTTACTAATAGCTTCTAAAAGAATTGATTCAAAGTTTAAAAACAAACACGTTGGTTATAGTTAGGTACACATTCGGTACTATTAACTTGAAAAGTAGCGTTTCAAAAAAAAAAAAATTGAAAAGAAAAGTTATTAGTATTTTTATAACGAATATATCTATGTAGTCAAATATTGTCAAATTTGCCTCTTAAAAAATCCAAATGAATTTCCTAACGGAATTCTCTTCGTTTTGGCACTATTTAATAACGTTGCCAAAATCCATGACGAAATCGTGCTTGAAAAAAAATTGATTAATGATCAAAGATGACGAAAGTCAGTTTTTCTCAAATATCTCGAAAAATTCTGGTTTTGCGTTTACAGAGGTAACTATTAAATTTGATTCTTAGCTAATTCTATATAAAAATATCCATTTACAAAATTCACGTAGGAATAATAGTTCTTGAGATATACGGCTCGGGAAAGTTGGACATCACATCCAATATAGATTTAAAACGAATAGAAATCTTTTGGAAAATCTCCATTCATATTAATTCAGAGAAAATCCCTTTTTTTCTTTCACTGGATTATTTTTAATCAAAGTTTGTATATTGCTTAGATGAGAAAGTGGCTCTATGAAAATTGGCTTTACTTCTCGGTTTTATTTTATGAATAAATTATTTGATAAAAATTTCATATATCTAAGATTTAATAATACCATCTTTATTAATCTTTTGAATCTTTATTAAATGAAAGTTAAGCATTTGAATTTGAATAAATTCAATTACTAACTATATATGCTTAAACCTTAAAATATTTTGCACCACGACAGATATAGTGATTTCCGATAAAACCGCTACGAACAAGACAGGTCCTCGTTTCCATCACAAGTTTCCATCGCTTATCCCCGTATTGCGATGCCAAACATCACATCTAGAGTAATTTACTACATAAATACAATTTAACTTTAATTTTTTATTATTCTAATAATTATAATAATTGGTATTATGGTATTATGACGTATTTCTCTGTGAAAATTTGAAAATTCGCCAGCTTTCGTTGCTTTTATATAGTAATTACATTCTAAGACGAAAATGATTGCAACAAATGCAAAAGTTTTTATGAGTATGGTATGAACACTGATAAAAAGTATGTCGAATATGTTACGTGTACAAAAGTTTAACTCTTATTGGAACATAATTGGTTCTCATATCTCATGTTCCCATATTGGTTCTCCAACACTTCAACAACGTCCATTTCTCTCAATGTGTACATAATCCTCACAAAGATGATTTTTCATATTCAATATTGAAGGCAAAAAGCTACCAATAAACGCTTGTCACTTATTGGTAAGTACAACAAACCATATATATATATATATATATATATATATATATATATATATATATATATATATATATATATATATATATATATATATATATAAATATATATATATATATATATATAAATATATATATATATATATATATAAATATATATATATATATATATATATATATATATAAATATATATATATATATATATATATATATATATATATATATATATAAATTTATCCGGGTGAACAGGATTGCAACAGCAACAATATCCGGTTGAGTACTTTGAGTACGGAACCCTTCAAAAACAAATAATGTTAAAAAGCCAAACATATAATTCAATTAATTTCGACAGTCTGTAATCAGGAAATTAATAAACAATACTAACCTACAAACGATAATTTTATCAATAATCATACAAAAATCTAAACATATATTTTATGATATTCCGAATTAATAAACATGCCCCAAGGTCAATTAGCAGCATATTAAAAATGTTTATTTAAAATTTTTCTATGGTTTGTGTTTTTTTTATTGAATACATACATATCGTACTACTGAATAATTGAATTTATTAATACACATTTTATAGGTTTTAATAAAAATTTCTATAACCTTGGCATTAGGTCTATCTGTTATTTAAAATTAAAAAAAATACCTATAGATATATATTTTTTAAATAATGAAGGTTATTTAATAATAATGCTTCTAATACTCTTTTGCGGGAAGATAGTAAATTTTACACTTTTTACTAATAGTTTTCTCTCTATTTTAAAATGTTGTCATAAAAAAATGAAACGAAAAATTAAGGCGACAGTTGGCATTTGATGACCAAACATCCAACGATGTACAATTTTAGACTCAGGCAAGAATATATGCAATTAAAAAGGTTTTCTTGTGAACTTTTGAATTTTTAAAACAGTGAAATAGTGATTATCTTGTGAATTTTTAAAATAGTTTCCTTGTGAACCTATTCGATTACGTAGGTAATTTTTTCATGGTAAATACACTGGAAAAGAAATCCAGAGGTTCAGAGTTCCATACCTGGTGGATTAGTTAATTTTTTCAAATAAAAATATACTTAAAAAATTCAATGACATGTTTGTCATTATAAAGTTATATTAACTTAGGTGGATAAGTATACACAAATAATAATCAGGTATGGTCGCCAAATAAGGTTCGGATCCTAATACAGCCCAGTCATAAAAAATCGTTATTGTAATTGTTGAATTATTTCGAAATATCTAACATATAAGACAAAAATGCAACAACATTTTTGTTTTGGGATACACAGCAAATCTGTGTTTATCAGAGATGTACCAATAAGACACTTATTATGTCTGCGCAGTGTGTCTACTTTTAAGCTGGGAGGTTATGGGTTCGAATCCCGACATCGCAGTTTGTCAATTATTAGGAAAAAAAGGGGAGGTTAATTGACTAAACTATCGGACACAACGTATGGACAAAAACGAACTTATCGACTATGCTTGAGAAGGTTTTCTGCAGTTTCCTTACGAACTTCAGATGAATATCGGCATAGTTCCTATCATAGTCGGTTGCAGCCGAATATTCTACCCATTCCTAGTCTATACATAAAAATTCCTTCCACTCAACTCACATCCTCACATCCTTAGGCAACAAAATGGACCTTGTGGTCGCAGTGTAGCCTGTCCAGGGTAGCCTCTACAATCTAAGACACTTATTTATATAACATTGAATAATCACTTTTTTGAAATTTGGTGAATAAGCAGTGTTTTTTTTTTTTGTTTTTTTTATTATTGGATCTACATATCTAGGCTTTTCATCAATTGAAAGCATCATTTCTGCATTTGTTTTTAGCGAATTCCTTCAAAGAAATTGTTTTTTTGCACCAATGTTGGAATTTCGTAAAAATTTCTTCAAATGTCCATCGATCCTACCTATTAGATGTTAAAAATCACTATCGCTAAAATTTGTTTATATATATATATATATATATATATATATATATATATATCTATATATATATATTTATATACATATACATATATATATATATATATATATATATATATATATATATATATATATATATATATATATATATAGATATATATATATATATAGATATATATATAGATATATATATATATATATATATATATATATAGATATATATATATATATAGATATATATATATATATATATATATATATATATATATATATATATATATATATATTTATATATATATACATATATATATATATATGTATATGTATAAATATATATATATATGTACTTTTCTTAAATGTCTGTGGCCTCTAGCGATCACAGTTTTATTCCGATTGGAATGAGTATTTGAGTCGCTTTTGGTATTCTAAAGGTCAAGTTCGTTAATGGGTAAAATCGGACAAGGAGAAAGGGGGTTTAGAGGAGTGGGAAACACAAAATTTGACTATCACCCTTAATATTTGAAAAATTGAAAACTTTATCAGAAGTTAAGTTGTAGGTACTAAGTTTTACTGTAATTTTGTTTCTTATCATTTTTCTGTTACACTAATTTACAGAAATATTTACAATTAAAGATTGAAAGTTAAAATTCTAAATATCACTGTTCACATTAGAGTTTGGGAAAAATGATCAAGTAATGAATTGTAGCAAACTTGATTTTCTACAACTTTGCTCCTTTACTACATTTTTCGATTATTCTAATATTAAGAGACATATTTAATATTTTGTGTTTGTTTGACACGAATACATGAAATATATTTTATTGTAAAAAAATGTTGACTGTCGTTTCCATAGTAACTACAAACTATAATCGTTATATATCGTTCTATTTTGGCTATTAATAAATTTAATTTTTGCAAATACTAAAATCATATCAGATATTATATTTCATTTTGATCACACTAAAATTATGACCGCTAAGAGTGATTTATGTATTCTAAGGAAATTCACTAAGTTGACGCAGCTCCTGCGTAACGAATTTCTTTAATCACATTTTTGCCATCGCTGGTTATTGCCCGGAATAAGGCCCACTAGATTGAATCCTATGAAGCCCGGGTCTTATTAAGTGTATTAAGTTCAATAAACCTTCGCTTTAATAGTTTTTCGCTTTAATTTCGTTTTATAAATCAAAGCTAAGATAAATTAAAGTAAGTTTTTTATATTCCATGTAAACAAAAACAGTTTCTTAGCCAAGTTAGCGATTTTCCCCTAAGATTCCAATCAAGGCCCAAAGTGATTATTGTGATTAAAAATAAAATAATGATATTTTTTTAAAAGTATTTAGTAAACAATAAAAAGTAGACAGTAACAGAGAAATGAGGATATTGAGGACACATAAGGATAATTATTTGTTTTATACAGTGTGTATTTTTAACAGATCTGAAAAGGCTCAGCATATTTTCGACTGAATTTTTGTGCGAAGTACATGAGAGACCCGATACCGAATAAGGTCCACAACGAGTTTCTTAAATTAACTCTTTTTCATGGAAAATAAAAAAATTATTAAGATTTTTCTCAAATATCGGATGCATAAATAATCAATGGTTACCAAATATCGGTTTATTTTTGTTTATTACGCAATTACGAGTTTTTATATTCATTTTTCAAAAAGTAGGCCATATGCACCAATACCTTATGCAATCGAATTATCTAAAAAAGCCATCGAAATTATTTATTGATGCACATTTTATATTCTTAATAACACTTCAGTATCAACATTTATCAAAATAAATCAAATAAAAAAATCAATTGGTAAATTTTTATATTGAAATAAATTTATTTTCAAGTTTATATTTCCGTTTTTTTCTTCTTATTGTTAAAATAAAATCAACCTATTGAAATTTAAAAATTGTTAGATGAATTTGTGTTGCTATTCAAATGTAAAAATTAAATTTAAACACAATATAAATAAGTACGAGTGTATATAGTTTTACTATAGTTTCCTTTTTCTTATATTCAAGTCTGTTAATAAATAAAAGCTTTTAAAGTTTAAATAAAAAAGTACAATTTTGTAATAAAAATTTTCACAATTTTAATGAAAATAACTTTTTTGAAGAAGTTAAATAATGTGGCTTAATTGTTTGGAGTACGATAAACGAGTATAAGTAGATTTGTTTCTATCTTAAAAATATGTATCTATTGTGATTTTATCGAAGAAACGATTTTCTTAAAATATCCACCAATTTCCCAAATAGATGTCAAAAATAACCAATGATATATATTTCCCTAAAAGAAGTTCTTACTTAAATGGGCAAAATAGTTCGAGAAGAAATTAAGGCAGGCGAAGGAAAACTAGAAAATTTTATAGAAATGTATCATCTGACCATATTTTCTGTAATTCTTGTATTTACAGAAATGTATACAGCTTTAATGTTTTGATGGAAAAATCAAGTATCATGGTTTTGTTTATTATTACAAGATTTTATTTAACTTGCAATGTATGTATGTATGTCGGGTCAAATCTTGCAAGCTGAATTTGAACCACTTCCTCTTATCCTACGGAGTAGAATTTTTACATGTTGGTTCAGTTTCGATGGCAATGCATTTTTATGGCAAGCATAACAAAAAAACACAAAAGTTGGTTTATCTCTAATATTGGAAAAATCGAAAAACACATAAGAAGTAAAGTTGTAGAAAATTAGTTTTACTATAAAAAGCTTGTTTTTAATAATGCTTTTTTAATAGAATCTTTTAGATGATTGATTTCGATTTCACTCCAAAGCTTATTTTGCAAGTTTTGCTGAATAAGGTAATTACGAAATTGGAATATTATACTTAGTGCTTTTCATTTTTTAGATAATGTTAACAAATATATAAATTCAACGTCAATTTTGGGCAAATGCACATAACCTCTACATACTACGTTGTTGTGTGCATATATACGGATGGTAAAATAATTGTTTATTCGTATTTAGTCCAATTTTTCCAATCTACCACTAGTTTATACAGCTCGTCTCAGATTTGATTCCGGAAAATTGAAAAGGAGAATGATCTGCCAAAAAAAAGCTCAATTGTACTTGAAGGTTTCCAAAACATTTTTTTTCTTCAAATGTATCTAAAACGACATAGCTGATTTCAATTACACTTGGCACGTTTTTAGTAACCAATAATTGGCTTGATTTGATTTAATTTAATTATTTTAGGGGCATCCAAGCTAGTTATTTTAAAGAAAAATTTGAGTATAGCACTATTTTTTGCTAAGTTTCATATTATTTTCAGATTAAAAATACAATTATTTTTTCTTACTTCTTACTAAAATCATAGGAGAAATTTCGGGTCCTTGTCATTCAAAAGGAAGGATAAGGTGGGAGAATTGATTGAACCACGATAGAGTACAGTCGATAAATTATCAAATTATTAAATTTCTGAATAAAAAATATATTTTTTTTCATACTAACCATATAAACAAATTAGTTTTAAAATATAATAATAATTACATAATAAATATCATACAAGAAAGTGCATAACATCTAAAATAAAACTTAGTGAAAGTGTGATCATAAAGTACTCACCCATGGTGAGTACGAAAACATTTGGGTATACATACCTTAATTATATTTATATTAATCATCAAAAATAATCACCAACAAAATGAATACCCAACAAATTGTTGGAAATTCTGAAATAAACAAAAATTTTAATACAAATACCCAAACCACAACAAAAACACATACAAACACAGAAACAGCACAAAATACAACAAGAACAAACCCATCCCAACAACCAATGTCATACAGAGACTCACTCATAAACAATGCCACGCATTTTCCCAAACCGGACCAGGCAATCATTATAGACGCCAAAGAAAACCTCCCAATTGAAGATTATATGATCGCTCTAAGTGATCTAATTAACCCCATCAAAATATTATACGCGGCCCGATTATCATCAAATAGAATCTCTGTTTATTTAACATCTAAAGAGGAGGTACTAAACCTCACAGAAAATCACAAAACCATTAATATAAATGGCCACAAGCTACCGATCCGTAACTATACCACTCCCTCACATAGACTGACTATTTGGATTCTCCCCACTGTCCCAAACAACGCAATTATCCAAAGCCTTACACAATTGGGTATAAAACCGATGTCAGATATCTTCTTCCTGTCAGCTGGCTTAAATAATAGCAGATTCGCACATATCAAAAGTTTCAGAAGATATCTATTCATCCACGCCGACCACCCCGACTTGCCCGAAAATATTCAAATCCAATATGAAAACGAAACATACAAAATGTACGCATCAGTCGATATCAATAGATGTACCTGGTGCAAAAGATTCGGACACGAATCGGAAAAATGCAAAAAAAATAACAAAGACACAGAAACCGAAACAAATATACACGTAAACTCCCCCCCATCCTCATCAACACAAAACATAACAACCACCCTTCATCATACTCCTATGACAAACACACTCCACAACACCCCATTGCAACCACAACCTGACACAATCATAATCAACCAATTCACACCCTCTATTACTTCACCAGAAATATTAGAAAACACACAAACACATTCTATTAATACAAACACAACATCACAAACAGGCATAAACCTATTACCAAACACCATAATCAATGAACAAAAATCAAATACAGTAAACACCCAAATAAATAATGCGAAACCAACCACAACGATACACATACCATCAGTGTCTGATGCCCGGGAGGCTTCATCATCCACATCCACAGTACCCACAATGAAGCAACGAACAAATGACAGCGACGGAAGTAGAACACATTTATTAAAAAAAAGGGCTCGCAAAACTAATAGTACCTCACAAGAATCAGAAATAGAAAGCTCAAATAAAAAACCAACCACAACTACAACTGAAACGCACCAACAGACTGATAATATAATTCCGGCTACACCAAAGGACTACTCCCAAACCCATAATGAAAAAAAAAAACCCTCATCCAATTGATCGACAATGTTAAAACAAACATCATAGCTGAACCCCATAATTACATCTTGAACTTCGACCAAATTAAAAGTTTTATAATAGAAACTTATGGCAAACAAAACATATCAACTGCTATAAGCAAATACACAGATTCAACAGATGATCTTATACATTTATTTACTAATATTTACAATTTATTTAATGATAGTTTATCTAAACAATTAACAAAAAAACTAATTAAAAAAATTGAAAAACACAGCATCAACTTAGAAACTTCTGACCCAGACACCAACTAGACAAACACCTAAAAGACATCAAGCATGAATAATTGTATTATACAGTGGAATGTCAACGGTTATTTTAAACGGTTGACCGAAATAAAACAACTACTTAACAAATTTCAACCTAAAATTCTATGTTTACAAGAAACACACTTTCTAGATAAACACAAATCATATCTGAATAATTATAATTGCTACAGGCACGACTACTTAGCTGGTAATATCGCATCAGGGGGGGTAGCTACATTTATCCACAAAGCACTGCATTCAAAAAAAATAAACATCAACACAGATCTCCAAACTATAACTACAGAAGTTTACATCACCCAAAATGACAAAATATTTATATGTAACATATACATTCCTGGACATACAAATTTTCAAACAGTAAATATTCAGAATATAATTAATCAATTACCAAAACCATACATCATATTGGGTGATTTAAACACTCATATTGTATCAATTGGAAGCAATTACACTGACACCAGAGGCGCTAGGATAGAAAGATTAATATTTGATAATGATGATATTGTAATATTAAATAATGGCAAATCCACTCACTTCTCACTATCGACGGGTACTTTCTCGGCTATTGACATTTCAATTGCATCAATTAATTTAATAGCTAAAATCACATGGGATGTTCACGATGATCTCTGTTCAAGTGATCACTTTCCAATTTTAATAAATTATTTAAATTCAGATAACATTGCAGATGTTGAACGATATATCTTTGAAAAAGCTGATTGGATCCGATACAACCAACTGACAAAAATTGACACTGACATGGACACGATTAATACAAAATTAAATAACTTAAAAAAGTTAATATATGATGCTATAAATATAACAGTCCCAAAACGAATATATAATGAAAAAAATCGTCAAGTACCATGGTGGTCCCATCATATTTTTGAACTAATCAAAAACAGAAAACGAACTTTACGAAAATACAAAAAAACTAAACTAATAACTGATTTTATTAATTTCAAAAAAGCTAGATCAATAGCACGCAGGGAAATTCTTAAACAAAAAAAAATTAAATGGAAAGAATTTATTCAATCTATAAATAGTGATTCAACCGATAAAGAGTTATGGAATAATATCAGAAGATTACAAACCGGTAAAAATAAAACTGAAAAAATTAGTTCAATAAACAATGATGAAATCACTATTACAGACCCAAAACTTATTGCTGATAAATTTGCCGAACATTTTGCAAATATATCAAAAACATTCGATAGTGAAATACTAAATCATAACAATCTCAATTTCAACACACCACATCCCAGAGGCGAAGATGAAGATTTTAACATTAATGAATTCAATTTGGCACTAAACGAAATAAAACCCTCAACACCAGGCCCTGATAATATATATGTACCTATGATCCAAAATTTGCACACATCTGCAAAACACTATCTATTTGAATTATACAACAAAATCTGGAATGAACATTTGATTCCTGACGAATGGAAACAAGCTATTATAATACCTATCAATAAACCAAATAAAAACAGTAAAATTATCTCTAACTACAGACCAATTTCTTTAACCAACCACATGTGTAAGATTATGGAAAAAATGGTGTCAAAACGATTAACATGGATTTTAGACAAAAATAATTTCATCTCACCAAACCAATTTGGCTTCAGACAGGGCAGATCAACTCTCGATTGTCTTACATTGTTCGATACTCAAATCAAAAATTCATTTTCATGTAAACAAAATCTAAATGCTATTTTTATTGATTTAGAAAAAGCCTTTGACAAAACCAATAGATCCAAAATTTTAATTACACTACATTCATGGGGTTTCCGTGGTAACTTACCATTATTTATAAAAAACTTTCAATCTAACAGAACTTTCATGGTCAAAGTCCAAAACCAGCTATCAAATGTTTATAAATTAGAAAATGGAATTCCTCAAGGTTCCGTTCTATCAGCTATCTTATTTAATATTGCAATAAACGATATAGTAGAAATTATACCAAAACCAATTCAGACAATAAATTTTGCTGATGATATGGTTATCTACATTGATACAGCTAACGAAGCATATGCCCAAAAATGTTTACAAAAAGCTGTCGATAATATATACAAATGGACGACAACTAATGGGCTAAAAATATCTAACACAAAAACCATCCATATCTGTTTCCATAAATATAAAAAACACAATTTAAAGATAAAAATAGAAAACCAAATTATACTAAACTCAGATAATCATCGTTTCTTGGGACTAACTTTTGATCAAAAATTAACTTGGAAACCACATATAGCTCAACTCAAATCAACATGTATTAAATCAACGAACATACTAAAAATACTATCAATGAAAAATACTGGGTCAGATCGAAAAACATTAAAAAAGGCATATAATTCAATTATTTTATCCAAGATTGATTATGGAAGTATAATATATAATACCGCAAAACCAACACATTTGAAAACCTTAGATACCATCCATAATACATGCTTAAGAATTGTAAGCGGCTCATATTATACTACACCGACCAATAGTCTTCTATGTGAAATGGGTGAAACTAACTTATGTGTTAGAAGAAAATACTTAACACTTAAATACGTTGTAAAACTGCTTGAAAGAAATCTTCCCAAATTTAATAAAATCCTCACGACCAATCCGTACATTCATTTATTTCAACGAAAAAAACTACCCCTCCCAATCTGGCTTACTACTAACAATATTTTAGATGAATATAATATCCCTACAAACTACCTATCTAATATCATTCATAAACCCAAAATGATTGATGAGCCCCCTTGGAATAAAAACAATGTTAAAATAGACTTTTCACTAAATGTTATCAATAAAAATAAAATTAGTGCCTTAGAACACAAACAACTTTTTAGTGAACTTATAAACAAAAATTTTAAAAACTTTACTAAAATATATACAGATGGCTCAAAAATAGAAAACTCGACTGCTTGTGCATTTATAATTAAAAATGACAAATATAAAATTAAATTACATGAAATCTGCAATAATTATACAGCTGAGGCTACTGCCGTGCTAATGGCATTAAAGCATATCAATGACAACGAACAACATCACAATAAGAAATATTTAATAGTGTGTGATTCACAAAGTGTTTTAAACGCCATCCAAAACAACAATATTAAAAACATTTCACCACTAATAATCCAAATAAAAAACCAACTCTCCTCGATATGCAGAGAATATAACTGTGCAATAAATTATCTATGGACACCTAGTCACGTGGGCATTTTGGGCAATGAAATTGCTGACAGTGCAGCAAGGGAGGCTCATCTCAATGAAGACCAATGCGAACAAATACCATCAAACGATTTCATTTCCTTTTTAAAAAAATCGATTAATCAAAGAAATAATGAAATATGGCAAAACGTGACAAACAATAAATTAAGAGAGATAAAAAATACCACAGTACATTGGACCACCTCTTACCAAACTAATAGAAGACAGGAAATTGCACTCACTAGATTAAGAAATGGCCACACCAAATTAACACATTCATATTTACTTGGACACACACCGCCACCAACCTGTAATATTTGTCAATCCACCCTAACAGTAAAACATATCCTACTATACTGCACCAGATATAATGAAGAACGGAAATCATCAAAATTATCACCAACGATTCAGGACATCTTAGCTGATGATCCTGATCAAAACCAAAAACTATTTGACTACCTCATCAAAACAAATCTAATCAACCAATTATAAACTAAAAATGACTAATTATTAACTATTATAAACTGTATATATTAGATATGTCGACTGTGTATATGACCATTGTAGTTAAACACAGTAAAATTTTAATTAAAAAAAAAAAAAAAAAAAGGATAAGGTGCTTCCTATATCGGCAGTAATTACCGGCATTAAAATTGACGTGTCCCCAGTTCCGATCAATCAACTGTTACTTTTCCAAAGAATGTGCATTGCGAAAACCTCCGAGACTGATATGAAACATTTTCTGTCATACGAGTTCGCTCCGATTCCATTGTCTTTATTCACCAAAGAAGGAATGTGGAAAGGAACAAAGTCGTATTTATATAATGCTTTCGAACCTGGTAACAGACATCTTCACATAATTGACCCGAAATTTGCTCCTATGATTTTAGTAATGATGTCGCAACCAACTTCGTATGCACGATATCAATTTATGTTCTGGTTTGCAACAACTCCTGTGCCGATAGAATGGAAGAAAACAAATAAATATACTGACTGCACGTCAGACGTCTAAATTCTTGAATAAAAAAAATATAATAGGGAATATGCATGAAAATTTTTTTTTTTTTTTTAATTGAAGCATGTTTACTTGACAAATATCAAGGTAAAATTACTTTTTAAATAACTTTAAAAATAAGCGAGATATGAATGATTGAAATTCCCGATTAGACAAAGAGGGTGATAGCCCTCTTGATATGTTATGTGACGTCATATTACACTTTCACCATTTAAAATACACGTAAAACTCCGTTTTTAGTATTTTTGCAAGAAAGAGACAGATAATAATCTTTAAAAGCTTATAGCTTCCTTGATATTTGTCGGATTTTAATTTCGTTTTTAAATATTATTACAGTATTATCAGTATTTTCATATTCTGAAAATAAATGTGAAAAAAAATTTTCATGCATATTCCCTATTGCAGGTATTAACATGCTCTACAAGTTTGATAATAGACATTTTTTCGATATCTATCACGGGAAAGAAGAAAACAGCAAAAAACAAGTTTAACACTACCTGAATTTTTGACTTTCTCCTTCGATATGTCAACAACGATGAACGGTAGGTCAAAAATGTATATGATATAAATTGTAGAGCGTAAAAATAGTAATAAAAAAAGTATCCTATCGCAATTTTCGTATGTCGACGAAGAGTCGAGTTATTGCAAAAAAACAAAATTTAACCCTTTTTTCAAGATGGCGGAGAATGCACATTCGTAATCTTGGTCAACAATTTGAAGTTTAGCTTTTCTTAGCCCCCCTCCCCCACACACAATATCCAAAAATCAGCTTTCTCAGTTCACTTGCATTTCCAAATGTATATAATGACTGGGCTATAAGTGAATGGTAAATATTAAAACTTAAAATAAATTTGAAGACAACTATGCAAGAATAATAATGAATTTTTGTAGCTTAATACATGTTGCCCTAATACTCCACACGGTATATTTGTTTTTTATCGGTGCCCTGGTTCCCGGATTTGATTATTTATGAGCACATTTTTTTGACAGTGAGTCAACTACGAGTGGTCTTTATTTTGTTTCAGTATATCGATTTCTATTGGATGTCGTTGAAGAAAGGGAGAATGTGGATGGAAGTGAAGGTGTGTGCTATTATTATGAGATTTTGGTATTTGAATGGTCGAGTTTGTTAATGAGCGAAATCGGACAAGAAAAAAGGGAGGTTTAGAGGCAGGGGAAACACAAAATTAGGTATATCTGTCTTAATGTTGGAAAAATCAAAAAATGTATTAGACGTAAAGATATAGATAATTAATTTTACTATAATTTTGGTTACTATCATTTTTTCTATTGTTCTAATATTGACAGAAATATTTACGAATTAAAATTGAAAGTTATATTCCTAAATATATTTGTACACATTAGAGTTTGAGAAAAACTGATCAGGAAATGAATTGTAGCAAACATAATTTTCTACAACATTACACCTTATACATTTTTCGATTTCTTTAATATTAGGAGATATATTTTATATTTTGTATTTTCATCGTTCTCTATGTCCCGCTTCCCCCTTGACCTATGCCATTTATGTAAAAATTTAACTTTCAAATACCAAAATAATATCAGATACAACATTTCATTTTGATCCGATTAAAATTGTGACCGCTAAATAGTGATTTATGTATTCTAAGAAAGTTGATGCAGCTCCTGGCTTTTCTGTAATACAAAATCCCTAAATTGCTGCTGAGTATTAATAAATACTCGAATAAAGCGTTTCCATTGGCGTATCTTGAAAACGAAGCTCGAAAACATCCAAGTTTTTAATATTTACTTTTCTTCTTATTTTCAAAAGATCGATCGCGTATTCAATTTTCCGGATGAAAATCTGAGACACCCTGTAAAACCATGCGCATGGAAAAACGTAAAATGTAATAGTTTCACAATTTCAAAACACCATTTAAATGAATCATAGTTCCTATGTATGTAAATAAATATATCTTTCGTTTTTTAACAAGTTGTGCATTTTCAAAAGAAATCAATATCACTTTGAACCGTGAACGTAACCTAAAAAAACCTTGACATAAATTGTTATGTACCGAATTATTTATACGAAATAATTCTTAGGTCAGAATGGTACCTATTATACTGTGGCATAAAGTAAATCTTCGACGTTCGTTACATATATATATATCACCCGTAATATGTACGTAAAACCATTATATACACATATTTTAAGACATTGAAGACGTGACCTTATAAAAAGTATATGGTTAGTATGAACAACTGCATACGTTCAGACTTTTTCGTTCATGCCAAGCATCTGAGTAACTCTGATTAAAAAATTGATTTGTTCACTTCGTGATTGCACGATCAATAGGCTCATTGACACTTAGCAAATTGTATTTTAAAAGTGATTTATTCATATGGGTTATTCCCAAAGGTTTTTACTCATAAAAATACAAATCAGTTTTTTATCTGTCATTCAAATTGTTAAAAACGATAACGCGATCTAAACGACCTGATCATGCTCAGAAAGCGCTTTCGTACGTTCATAAAAATCTAAATATTAAATTATTTTTGGGCCTGTAAACGATTTTATAAAATGCACGTTCAATTTTTAGTCCGTTCTACCTTGTGTTACAGTAAAACATCATTGATACATCAATTGATCGTAAGGCTAAAACAATAATATCAATCAAACATTTGAAATAACATATTTCACAATGGCAATAGCGTAGTAGAATACTCATGACAAAATATCCCCGGGACAAAATATCACCAGACAAAATACTCCCCGACATAATATCTTTTGATAAGAAAAAAAAAACCTCGAATTGTTCGGGTTTGGGTGTTTGCGTGTTTTTGGGCGCTAGCACTATACAAAGTTCTATATGTTTCAAATATCGTGGCAAAAATTATTGAAATTAAATAAGGTAACTATTACAATCGAGTACCAGTCCAAGTAGCCGAGCGGTCTATGGCGTTATGTCTGCGCAGTATGTAGTACTTGGAAACTGGGAGGTTATCGGTTCGAATCCCGATATCGGCAGTTATAAAAATAAAAAAAAGGGGCGGTTAATTGACTAAACTGTCGGCGTATGGACAAGAACGAAGTAACCGGCTATGCTTGAGAAGGTTTTCTGCAGTTTCCTTCACGAACTTCAGATAAATATCGGCATAGTTCCTATCATAGTCGGCGGCAGCCGCATATCTTACCAATTCCTAGTCTACTCACAAATTCCTTCCACTCCACTCACATCCTCACATTCAAAGGCATCACAATGGACCTTATGGCTGAAGTGTAGCCCGTCTAGGGCAGCCTTTACAATCTACCTCTATCTATTACAACCGAGTACTAAAATCTTTCTTCATCGGTCATACCCCGAGTTGGTCGGGTTTTTGTGTTTTTGGGCCCCGCTCTAAAAGGCGTTCTATATATTTGGGTTATAGTGTCAAAAATTATAGAAATTGGATAAGTTAACTATTGCAACCGAGTACTACAATGTTTCACTGCATCATCGTACCCCGAGTTGGTCGGGTTTGCGTGTTTAGTGCCCCGCACTAAAAGACGTTCTATATACTCGTATTTCAGATATCGTAGTAAAAACTATTGTTGTTATTATAATTATTGATATTATTCTGTGATTTCAAAGTTTTTGAGATATTTTGTCGGGGATATTTTGTCCTTGGGATATTTAGTCTGGAGATATTTTGACTTGGGGATATTTTGTCCGGGGACCAAAGCGCATGTAATCGGCACTAGTTAGGAATAGTTAGTTATCTCTTTAAAATTTACATTTGTACGATAATACCATGTTTTATATTGTTGAAAATTGTTTCCTCCATAGAGTCTTGCATACAGTAATTAACATACGATTCTTATAGCTATTTCCATTTTTGATGTAATTGTAATTGTTCATTTGATGATAAAAACCGCCTCTTTCTACGAGAAGGAATATCTCTATAGATTGAATAGTGATATTATTATATCTAACTACAATTTTTCTATGAATAGTCATCAATTTCTCATTTTTAATTTGCCAGTGCTTCCACTAAATTCATTTTTCGCGAATCAGTAAAAGAATATATTCAAAATAAGTAACAGTTTCTTAAAAATCGGTGCAGCTTTTTGAATTCATTAACCAACTAGGACCGTCAATAAAATAAAATACGGCATCCTTACTTAAACACAATAAAAGTTTTGTATAATATATACCATTTTTATGCTACTTTTTCATTTTCTTGAATAATTTTACGTTTTACCTTTAAACGTACACGGAAATAAAAGACATTATGAAAATTCAAACATAAAATAGTAATATTTCTTCGCTTTAGCAATAATATCTACTACATCAAGTTTCTAGCCAATGTTTATCATGCATACAGCAGACAAGCATATTTTTTTAATTGGTTCGTCTTTACTAATATTTTTTCTACATAATATTACAAAAATAAACATTAAAAAAGATGTTCTTACACAAGGAGATATGGCCTTACACTCTGATTACTTTAAAAATTAGATAGTTTATACAATTTGTATTCTAATAAGAAATAAACATAACTTTCGAACCAATAACCTTTTTAAACATAACATTTTTGAACATTTGAAACCTTGAATATATTTTAACATCAATTAATTTAATAATAGTTTTTTGAATTACTATTGTAAATTTGTAACAGTGATAATCAAAATTTTAAATTGATTTGCAAGGAAATATGTTTTGTTTTTACACAAATAAATAGAAAGTCAACTCTGTCTATGTATCTGGTAGTTTTCGTTTAATTAAAAAAATACCCCTTAGAGTTTGTTTCGCTATATCACGAAATATGGGTAATTTTTAATAACTTCGCCATTTATCGCGTTATAGGAGTATATCAAATAAGTATACATTCATTTCTTCTGGTATTTAGTTCTAGATGGTAGCTTAATCATTGTAAATATTCATATGTTATTGGTTATTAATGGTAGATGGTAGCTGATTCGTTTAATATTTTTCAGTTAGTATATTTATTTTGAGCTAATTGAAAACTGTTCAACCGTGAATAATAACCGGAACTGGGTATCCAGTATATATATATATATATATATATATATATATATATATATATATATATATATATATATATATATATTTATATATATATATATATATATATATACATATATGTATATAAATATATATATATAATCTTCATTTTGCTTGATTTATTTTATACCAGTTCCCAAAATTATGTCCCAAAAGTCTTGAATAAATGTATAAAAGACTGAAGAATGATTTTCAGAATAGTTCATTAGAAATTAGAAAATTTGTGATTATTTTACTGATTTTTGATCTACTGAACGTATTATATTATGTTTTACGACACAAAAGTTTGACAGTTAGATTTCTCCAGTTACTTACAAAATCACGGATGAGTTGTTGAATCAGAATTGAAACTTTCTGACGTGATCTTTGTCTTTACAGTGTCTCACGAAGTGAACTATTTAAGTGTGTGGAAAAATCTTGGTTTCTTCATTTCGCGGATTTCGAGATTGACCAGAAAGTCACAGAAGTGCCGTGATCATATGACGTGCTCCAATGCTGGATTTTTGTTGTTGTTTCATTTCCCCGTTACTGCTACATGGTCTTGTAACATAAGGGAGAATAATAACTCATTGTGTGGGGACTATCTTAGTTTCTTTATTTCGCGGAGTTTGGGGATTGACCAGAAAGTCACACAAGTGCTCCGATCTTATGAAGTGCTCCGATACTGGGTTTTTTGCTGTTTTATTTTCCATTTAATGTTACATGGCCTTGTTACACAAGGGAGAGTAATTTTATCATTTTGCATAAAAAATCAAATCGACCTATTTAATTGATTGAAAACAAAGAGAACATATTACCTTTACAATACTGTACTGAATTTCAAGTGTATCTATTTATTAAGACGTACCCTAAAAATTAGCGACCTTACATATAACAATAATCATTATTTCAGCCAGTTCACCTTAAGTATATCAACACTGAATTCCTTATTCTTTACAATGATAAAATTCAAGGATTTCGTTATTTAAAAACACTTACTTTTTCACATAAATCACATAGAATATCTACCTAGCTTTTAAACATTCTGAAAATCTATAGAAATAATCACTATTATGAATACAGATATTCAAAACACATATGAAAATAACAACTAACTGAGTTAATTGAATAAATACTCGATATATACAGAGTTTATAAAACAAAGTTTTAAACAAAAATTGTTTATTTTTTAAACAGAAACATTTTTGTTCTTTAACTTTTTGTTCTGTCTCTTATGGTTCCAAAGATAGTTAAATTTGTCTCTGGCGGGGTGAAGCACGGTACAATTTTATCCAATCACGAACTTGACATTACTTTTTAGCTCTAGAATACACACACACAAAATTTCACATAGTTTTTGAGCTATCGTGTCGACGAACGGATGGACAGGAGTAGGTTTTAATTATTAGTTTTTTCTGTCAATTGCAGTTAATTAGCCATAATTCTCTAACAGAATCAGAAATTGACGTTGCTGAACAACAGTGTACAAAAGGTATTTTGTCTATAAAAGAAGTAATCATTTCAAATATTGTATTCAAGATAAATATATAGAGTTACTTTATCCGAGTTTCGAAGAGTGGGTATCTCAACATATTATGTCAATCATGTCAGGAGATCGATTAATATGTTATTTATTAATATGAGCTATAATTGAAATAAATTAATTCTCTAGTAAAATACAAAATATTCTACATTGAAAATTGTGTCCAAAAGAGATGAACTGAATGCAAGTTTATTATATAATTTTGATATAAAATGTTTCCATTTTATTTGAAATAATTTCAATAAAAATAATAATATAAACAAGAGAAATAGATGTGAGTATGGCTAGCGGTATGAAGGTGCTTTCAATATTCTCGTTAAATTTACATTACGAGATGAGACACAATACATTAAAACACATTATTATTGTTTCCACTGAATTCGGGAATGAGGGAGGTTTGTTTTGAAATCGGGAGTAGAGTGAAACTGCACGATTTCGGGAGTTTCCCAATCAAATCTGGAGAGGTGGTAACACTAAAATATACCACTAAATAAAATAAAGTCATGTTTAAAAAAATATTGAACCAAGTTATCGATTGAATTACAGTGGCGTAGCTGAGAGCTAATAGGCCTCTTGCAAAAATCTTCACGAGGCCCCCTCAAGGCAAGGAATATAGTGAAACTTTGAATGAATTAAAAAAGAAAAACATATTTTTAATGTAAGAAACAACTATTTATTTATCATACATGTATAATCAAAATATTATTGTTTAAGATCCAAACCGAATCTTTTGGATCATGTGGCATTCTTTTCTGCAAATTGTTCAATTAGCTTATGTGTATTGATTTTTTTTGCCCGTTCGCTAAAGCAGATAGTGGCACTTATGACATACTTGTGCGTAAATCATTTTTTATTAGTTTCAACTTTGAAAAAGATCGTTCTGCTGAAGAAACTGCCACTGGTAGAGGTAAATATAATTTTATAATTATTATTACGTCCAGGATGTTACTAAGAAAATATGAGTGGTTTTTTGAGAGAGTCCTGACTGTGCCTCAATTACACAGGGGCCCAATACAATTTAGACTCTTAAATGGAAATTTTTTACAACATACCACTCATATTTTTCCTCTATAGCGAGAGGGGCCCTCTAAAACTCGTCCCCCCTCTGCGGTGCAGGCTTCACGGCCCCGCAGCTTCACCACTGTTCAATTTGCTTTTTAAACGAATTTAATCTACCTTTATTCCTAAAGTACCCAAATTATTGTTATAGAAGCAACAAATCGAATCTTTACTGTACTTAGTTACTTCTACTTTTATTAATAAATTAAATTAATTTCATATAATGTTTTAGATCTAAGATTAAAGAATTTAATACAATTAATTCCAAATCCGAAACTTAAATCAAAAAAATGGATTTGTAATAATGACAATACGAACAATAGTAATGAGGATGAACTGTACACAGCAGAATGTCTAGCAAATATTTTGCATACACCAATTAATGCAATTATTATAGAAATATTATCGGATAATCTATTAGTTGACACATTAGCTGAAAAAAAAATTATTTAAAAAAATGTGATTTTTGTGTGTCACTTAATTTATAGCTTGTATACAAAAGGATTTATTCCACAATTGGCAAAATTATATCCAGAGATTGAATTTCCTGTAAGTTTTTGTACACCAATGATTGGACCTACTGTTGTATGGGAACACTCAAGAGAAATTCGTTTGAAAGAACCTTTGTTATCGATTTAAATAATGTACAGTATAAGAGTCTTACTGGACATATCAGTGATGGTTTGTATACTTCACTTTTTGTAAAACACAAGTGTTCTTCATTAAAAGATATTTTGCTATAAGCCTACTAAAAGCCATTGAGCAGTTACAATTGGCCCAAAATTATGCAACCTTCTTCTCTCGTTTCTTGTTTGCAATAGAATATGTTCTATATTCCTTCGAAAAATACTTCCTTTGAATTGTGGTTTTTTTGTTTGCTTGAAATAAAATATTTAAGGCGTTATAAATTCATTCAAGAAGCGCGATACAAAAAAAAAACGAATAGAATGATCCAAATTGTAAAATTATCTTGTACAAAACCCTTACATATTTAAACTTATTTAACAAAAAATGTGGAGAACAACAATGCTGGGAGAAATGGGCCCATGGAGGATTTCTTAAATTATCATGAACAAACAATATTTACGTTTGATAGTTCTTAATCTATATCTGGCCACTGGATACTTGTATCTAGTATGGAGTACTTTAGCAGATACCAAAGGTGAAATGATTGAAAATATCGCAGTGGAGTACGAAGATGTACAATTCTTACATGCTTCAAACATATCGAATAACATTTCATTAAAACTTACAGTAACAACACAGAAATACACAGCGAATTTTGAAATAACAGAAAGTAGCTCTGTTTTTATTACTGACCGAATAGAACAAATACCACATAAGCCGAATAAATTACTTCAATTACCGGATGTGAAACCAATTATAAACGATAGTGATAAGTGACCATTAAACGCTCGTGATATCTACAAAGAGCTGCGTTTACGTGGCTATAATTATCAAGATGATTTTAAGGGCATTATCTATACGGATAACAGTTGCTCTATTGGACAAATTGAGTGGAAAGTAGATAACTGGGTTCCGTTTATGGATAATATGTTACAATTGCAATTACAACAGAATGCTAGATTTTTGCATGTGATAACAAGCTTACAAAAATTAATAATTTATACCGAAGATCATTTCCGATATGTCCAAGAACACGATGATGGCAAATTATCAATAAAAGTTATAAATTACAAAGAATATCAAGTGCTTCAAGGGGGTGGTATACAAATTGAAGGGTTAATGGCAACATTCATAAATCATCGTAAGCTGTTAGGTGAAGCTGTTTTAGAAAAGCAAGAATTTGTTCCGTTAAAAAGTTCCATATCACAACAATATACTGTAAGTATCAGCTTAAAAATTAAGCATAACAATGAACTCAATTTTATTCTCACAATTGAAGGCTACTATTACTAATTTACGCTTTTCTTTTTAGTTGGTTGATGCGAATATTTTTCCAATTGAGTCTAGAGAATCCACCCAATGTTAAAGTCAAAGTTGTGGAGGTTGATAATCAAGTCAACGATATATTAACACCTGTAATTTTTGATGTGCTTAATGGCATACCATTTATTCAACCCGATATAACAGTCCTTTCACATCGATTGTATGAATTGCCAAACAATTGTAAAGTTTCTGATAAACCATTAAAATGTGAATCCAAAGATGACTAACTCGTAACATGTGATTTAGTAAACGACCCAGATGTGAGTACCTATACCTATTTAAAGAAAATAAAAGACATGCGCTATGACATGGTCTTAGTCAATTTCTTTTTTCTTATTGTAGGTATTGCCAGTAATTCATAAAGTTTTAAACGATGCAAATAGTTTTGTTATATCACGGGAAAAATCTAAAACAAAATCAAATTGTATACCTGGTTACGATTTACTGTGTGAACTATTCATTGAGAACGAAAAATTATTGCTGCTCTACACCGTGGTATAGTTTTCTTGAATGAATTTCAGAACATCCTGTATATGTACATTGTGCATATATCCACATTCGTACTACTATTGATAGGTCTACATACAATTGATAAAAAATTTGATAAAAACAATAAAAAAAACATTTATTTACAAACAATAAATAAGATTTAATCTACAAAAAGTAATTTTTACAATCATTCCAAAGACATTACTTTCATAAAAGTAAAAAGACTCAGCTTTTTTTTTTTTTAATACTGATTTCGTTGTACTTTTGATTCGATAAAAATTGATCACATTTAAAGTTTATGTATAGTGCCGTCGGTCGGAAACAACAACATATCATTGGCGCCATCATTTACTTTTGTAATGTCTATTTTATCTTGGTTTTTTTTTCTTTTTACAAGTATAAATTATTTTTCTTTACAATTGCAACCAAATACATCTAGCGCGAGGATTATGGTATAGTTTGACTCGTATAGAAGTTAAAAGTTTATTGTACTTGTGTTTGCTGCTTCATAGATAGTTTTCTTTAAATTGAAATAAATATTTTCTTTTCATTTGATATATTCAACCATGATGATTTTGTATTTGTAAAGTTGAATTAAATTTTCACATTTGGTTTATAGAAAGTTTTCTTGCTAACTTAGATTATTTTAAAATCAATAATTCTTTTCTCTTATGAATTGTATTTATCAGAGTAACTATGCAGGGGTTTAATATGCAAAATGCCTGGTATACAATTTTTATATTTCTACTTGAATATATTGAGATCAGCAACTCGAAAGATCGACAGACCTTCGCTAAATTCACTACATTTTAAACATATGTCATGGCATAAATTTCGATTTTTGCCCCAATTTCCTAGATCAAAATTTTTTGTATTTTATAAATACGCATTTCGACTACAAAGAAGTCATCATCAGTATGAATAAGCTAATTGTAATTATTCTCCTTTATTTCGAAAAATCCTAGATTTCTCTTTAATGTTATTTATATGTCATGGCGTTAAATCATTTTCTATAACCATCTTTTAGTATTAGCATTAAAATTTCTACATCTTATTATCTATCTTAAAAATCTCGCGGGCTGGAAAAATGTTCAAGGCGGGCCACGGGTTGGCCACCCCCGCGTTGAACACTTTATACTTGTGATTTGTGCTTTATACATTCGGTTTCGAAACATTCTTCGGATAAATTTTGTTCATTATAAATATACACTAACAACTTTTATAGGAAACATTTTCCGAAAATGTTTCGTTACTTTTGTGACCCCTAGGACTATGGAACACAAAAGTTGATGTTTTTAAAATTTTATAATTGATTTGTGCCTTATTAATTCGGTTTTCGAAAAAATTCTTCGGATGTAAGTTAATCATTATAAGTGTAGAAACAAAATTTATTCGAAATTTTGTATCGAAAACCGAATGAAGGCACTAATCAACTATAAGTTTAAAAAAAATATTATTAACATTTGGCGCCGTTTGTACATGCATGATAGAGTTCTTTTTAACCCGACTTCAAAAAGGAGGATGGTTCTCAATTCGTCTGTATTTTATTTTTTCATTTTTACTTTTTTATTTTTTTATTTATTTTTTTTTATGTGTGTCACCTCAGAACTCCGTCATTTATGAACCGATTTTGAATTTTTTTTTTTTAAAGGGTTTGGTTTTCCATTGGTCCCATTGTCACCAAATCACATTCTGATGAGGGGATCCCCGGGCAATCGAGCAAAATCCTCATTTTGTAGGTGATAACTGATTTCTGCGAATTTTTATTTTTATTTTTTATATATTTCTATAGGTATTCTCATTTATAATGGGAAAATAAGAAAATTTTTTTAAAAACCGACTTCAAAAAAATTTTTTACAAAAAAAACACCGACACCAAAAATTTTTACAAAAAAATAGCAAAATGCTTGTAAAAAAAACTGAAAATCTGTTATAAAAAAAGCACTAAAAATTAAAAAAAAAAAAAAAACGGATAAAAAAAAAGTGTTATAAAAAAATGCACTAAAAATTAGTTGGTCGTTTAGTAGGTCGACCCATATTTAGACAAATAAAACAAGTTATAGAACTTCAAAGTCACTAGAAAGCGAGAAATAAAACCTATTTTGAAAAAATGGAAACTCGACTTCAAAAATCAAATATTCTATAACAAAAAATGTGTGTAAAAGTTTGTCGGTTTATAAGTGATTTTTTAGAAAGACGAAAAAATTCGCTTTTGTAATTTCCTTTGTTTTTTTTAGTTTTCTATTCTATATGCATTTGATTTCATTTGTTAATCTTTGATTTTATTTAATATTTTTATTATTATTTTTATTAATATTATTATTTTTGTTATTATTACTATTGCTATTATTATTGTTATCGCTGCTTTATTTTTAATTTTCTATTTCGTCGGAGTATGCAATTTAATTTTAGTCTTTGTTTGATTCAAATTGTAAATTTATATCAATAAAGCTTACATATATATACTATAACAAAAAATGCACTAAAAAGTAAAAAAATAATTGCATATTCTTGTGCCAATTTTAGTTCACCTAAGCAAAATTTTTTAAATATATATGTACAATTATTGTTATTTTTGAGGCGGTGTCAGCATAGTGAAATTCACATAAAATTTGGGCACCGCCTCCAAAAATAACAATAATTGTACATATATATTTAATAATTTTTGCTTAGGTGAACTAAAATTGGCAGAAGAATTTGGAATTATTTTTTTACTTTTTCGTGCATTTTTTGTTAGAGAATATTTGATTTTTTAAGTCGGGTTTCCATTTTGTTAAAATAGGTTTTATATTATCTTCAGCTATTTCTGAGCTTTATAAGCTTTGTACTACTGTTATATTCCATCTAATATTCAAATTGAAGAAATATATCGTGTATATGAAATATAACTGTATATATATGCATAATCAATAATTAGGAAATTATACATAATATTTATTTTTTTAATTTTTCAGTTCGAATTTCTTGTATAAAAATTTCTATTCAATGTTTAAATGACATTTCCGACCCTTATACTCTTTATTATACTTTTTAAATCAACTTTTTCTGTGTATTTTACATAAAATAAGTGAAAAGATGGTCGCAATTTTTACAAATATTTTAACAACTGTCTTTAAAGTTGTTTTCAAATTGTATACAAATATACATCTTTATAACTTCTGAAATTATTTTCAATAATAAGGCCTTTTGTGACACTTCTGCCTCTTTCAATATTTGTCCATAACAATAGTTTCTACCCACATGCAATATAATATAAGTGAGAAAATTGTTAAACCATTTAAAAATCTCCCGAAACTCGACGTTACATTTGCTGATATTTGATTAATGATTTGTAATGTGGAAGCCTTTAGCAGCACCTATGCCTCTTACAATATTAGTTTACAACAACTTTTATTACCTACATGCAAAATCGCATAAGTGAGAAAATGTTTCCAGATGTTTTTTACAACTTACTACGCTCGATGGTTATGCCGATACAGAAAAAGGGTTCAATTTATCATAAATATTATACAGTTTCAATGACATAAGGGAGAACATGACAGAATTAAGCTGAAAATTATTATCAACTTTTCCAGAACCGAAATTAATCCAGCCCTTATCTGCCCTTATGCCAATATTTTTAATGGACCGTGTAAGTTGAATTATTTCAAACTTTACTTTGGTAGCGGTGAGAAAATAACCTACTATCACCTACATTTTTCTACACATTCACCGTACAATATCATCCCTTAGAACTTGCCCTTATACCTAGTTGATCGATCATAAAGTCGGTGCTTGACTCTCGTTTTATAACAGTGGCAGAAATGAGAAAATTGTCTAACAAAGTAATAATTTGTCGCAAAATGAAAATTTATTTATAAAATCTTGGTACCGCGGGGACCGCTCAATTTTACAATGATTCTACTTCTCTCTGATGTAACTTTCAGTACTCTGAGAGGCATAAGAAAGAAAATTGTCCTTGAACTTCTGTGATCATCTCCCGGTCTATTAATTTTGACTGATATTAAAAATATAGTTACCATCATCTGTTGTGAAAATTAATGCTAATAGTTTGTGGTAGTGGTTTGTGGTATGGAAGCAAAAATAAACTAATTAGACACTACTTTCGTAAATATTATGAGTAAATATTTTATATATTTATATCTGGTTATGCATCTGGATAAACGTTTAACTTGGCGAAGGCATATATGGGCCAAAATAATAGTTAAATAATAGTTAAAATTAGGACGAAAAAACAAAAAGAAACTTTTTATTAATAAATTGAATAATACACGTACCTATGGATACCTATGTATAAATGTACATGTACCTGTTTATCGAGATGATTAAAATTAATTATCAACAGACCCAAAACACAATTAATAAAATTAAAATAATAATTAAATAATTAAAATAATTGTTACATAAAATATACATGCATCATATTCACCTAAATAAATTTTGCACCATTTTTTTTCTATTATGTAAATAATAAACATGGATATATTATTTGTAAAAAAAAAATTTAATTTATATGTTTCAAGGTAACATAAATATTATTGTATCTCAATTTTAGTTTGTTAACATATTATTCGTATAAATCATAAATTTTGTATATATTAGCTAAAAAATATAGAGCCTATCTAAATGTATTACAAATGAAATGAGTCACTAAATTTTCTTGGATATTATTTCATAAGTCTCCAATTATATGAGATAAAAAGAAAATGCATGCATAATCAATAAAAATTCGATATCGATTCCCATTAGGAGAGGTCAGATCCAACAAATATGTTTCAAGAAATTCTGACATCTACTTTTTGCTATTATTATGCTTAAACCAAGAAAATCATCCCGTAGGGGCCCTCATAGACTTGCTAATTTTCTCAGAGGAAGGAATCATGATGAATATCAAATCTAGTTGCCATGGCAACAATAGTAATCATTGTTGTCATGGTCATTATTATACGAATTAGAAAATTAAAATTGGCAATATTTAAATATATATTAAAATAGTAATAATAGTATAAGACAATTAATTAGTTCAGAAAAAATGGTCAGAAGACAAAGTTATAGAAAAACTACAACTTTGCTCATTATAAATTTTCTCATTTTATTAAAATTAAGAGAGATATTCAAAATATTGTCGTTAAATCGCAATGATTAGCAACCCCTATGAAGTCGATATCATTTTTAATTCGTGAAGGAAAACCATTTCCACGAATGCACGATACACATAGACGCCGCAGATGTGCATCTTTTCAAAAATGGTGTTTATATACTTTGGTGACCTCGAAACATGAAAATAATTATGGTGAAAAATTTTCTATCGATTTTCGGGAGCTTAACTTCACTACAGTGGGTAGTTAATAAGAATGCCACTACTTACGAGTGCAATATAAAATAAAAAATATTTGGACAAAATGGAAACCCGACTTAAAAATCAAAAATTCTAAAAAAAAAATGCACTAAAAAGTAAAAAAATAATTGCATATTCTTGTGCCAATTTTAGTTCATCTAAGCAAAAATTTTTAAATATATATGTACAATTATTGTTATTTTTGGAGTCGGTGTCACCAAAGAGAAATTCACATAAATTACGGACACTGCCTCCAAAAATAACAATAATTTTATATATATATTTAAAAGTTTTTGCTTAGGTGAACTAAAATTGGCACAAGAATTTTAGTTCCGAATTTTAGTGCATTTCTTGTTTTAGAACATTTGATTTTTAAGGTCGGGTTTCCATTTTGTCAAAATTTTTTTATTTCTCGCTTTTTAGTGGCTTTGAAGTTCTATAACTTATTTGATTTGTCTTAATATGGGTAGACCAACGAAACGACCTACTAACTTTTAGTGCATTTTTTTATAACTGTTTTTTTTTTTTTTAACTTTTAGTGCATTTTTTCAGATTTCAGTTTTTTTACATGCACTTTTTTTTTAAGTCGGTTTTTAAAAAAATTTTCTTATTTTCCCATTATAAATGAGTATACCCTTTCAAAAAAAAAAATTTCGTAGAAATCGGTTATCACATATAAAATTAGGATTGTCCTCGATTTCCCGGGGATCCCCTCATCAGAATGTGATTTGGTGCCAATGGGACCAATGGGAAACAAAACCCTTTAAAACAAAAAAAAAATTCAAAATCGGTTCATAAAAGACGGAATTCTGAGGTAACACACATTAAAAAAAAATACTAATTGAGAACCATCCTCCTTTTTGAAGTCGGGTTAATAACATAAAAATTTGAAAATAAAGGTACACATACAATTTTTATACAATATATGTAAATTATAAATTGCATTGCCTTGCAAAATATCATATTAACAATATTATAAACAAATGTCTCGCACGCTTAAATGTATTATTCAAAAACTGCTGAGAATGGATTACACAAATTCCTCTTTCAAATCAACGTCAATAATAATTATCATTCTACAGCAATATTTCCTCAAATTTGTTGGAAAATTTTGGCATATTACATACACAAAGAAATTAGGTATGGATTCCTTACCATATTTTCAGCATGTAACGAATCGCTGATATAACATTCGACTGATGTACCACTCATTCGATCGATGTTACACAGTTTTCTATACTGCTCTATTGCACAGAGCTTGGGAGACATTTAGTTAAAAGTGTTTGTCATACAGTAGAAATACTATATATATATATATATATATATATATATATATATATATATATATATATATATATATATATATATATATATATATATATATATATAGATATATTATTAGATGCAAAACAGACAACAAATACTTATGTCACATATATGGACCCAGTCTTCATTAGTCAATAATTTTGAGTGTGAAATACAAGACAATATTATGTATTATAGAACGAAAGATGAATGATTTTTATTATTTTGGACTGCCCAGTTCCTACAGAATGCGCCTGTGAATTAAACGCCAATGAATGAAAGTAATTTGTGGGCGTTCCAGGAAAACAACCGTCTTAAAGTTTATAGTGATGCTGTTTCATTTTATAAGGATAGATTCAACTTTGTTGTATTCGAAAAAATCAGAAAAAAAGAGTTTTACTTAAAACTAGGAGAGAGTGCCTACGGAGCAGTTTCGCCAAGTTTATTTATTTTTTCGGATGACTTACTTTATTTTTTCATGTTAATTGTAGCAATATGATAGTTTCTAATAGTTCTAACGAGTGTGGTTTTATGTTGTAAGTATTTAATGGAAGAAGTTATCGGATATTCTATTTGCATGTTCATCAATTTCTTCTATTTAATACATTATGGAAATGAACTTGCCGACTATCCGCAGACACTTGTTTTGACCTGAAGCTTTTTTATAATAAATTTACTGCACCATTCACTGATAAAGATACACATACCAGTCCAATAAAAACATAAACGAGGAAAAAAACACCGAATAAAACAGAAAATGGCCATATCAGTTATTTAGACTGATGTGGTCAAATAGGAATATGTGATTTAATAGAAATATGTGTTCAAATAGAAGTTTGTGATTGTTCCAAATAGGAATAGCATAACCTTGTTTGTTGCAAGTAAGTTATTTATTTGTGCTTGGAATGCTGGAATATATCGGGTGCCAGAAAGTACCGCAGAGAATTGATAGGGTAGGTAGATAATAAAATTCTGAGACGAAAAGTCCTCTACCATTTTTAACCTGACGTATAGGTAATTAGTTATTAATTAAAATTAGTAACCAATCAGAGGCGCGCAATAGCGGTAAGCAGAGAAGTGGGAGAGTGGGGAATGTGTAAAGTATATGTTAGTTATATTAAATTATTATTATTTAAATAAATAATAAATATATGTAAAAGATATAATTGATCTTTATTAATTAAAATTAATCATTTTAATTTGATTTATTAAATGTTATTATTTTTTATATGTAAATTACCAAGGTTGTGATAATAGAGGGAAGTTATAGTTGAAATGCAACAGATAAAAAATGAAGAACAAAATTATTATAATAATTTAATGATGAAGCGACACCGCTACAAATGTATGTACGTGTGTCGGTCGTAACCCAGTGCGAGCCAGTCGACTGCTTACGTTCCCCTGCTTACCGTTATTGGGCGTCTCTGATTGGTTATTTATTTTAATTAATAACTATTTACCTGTACCTTAGGATAAATGTTTTGTTTATCTACCCTATCAGTCCCCTGCGGTATTTTCTGGACACTCATAATAAAAGGCTATACAGTAATCGGAGAACGTTTTGTGTTTTATTATTAAGAGAGTTATTGGCATAGACTGTAAATATTTCAGTCCAAAAAGATTTATTTTTTGTTTAGAATTTAAGTCAGATCTACGATTATTAGTATAAATATAGATAGTCAAAATTATTTACCCGAAGTTCGAAATATATAAAGAAACTTGAAATAGGTTCGATATTTTTCAATTTGATTGTACCTTAATTTATATTATTAACAAAACATTGATATATTTTGTGCAATATAATAATTATTATATTTTAATTAAAATTCGATATTATTCAATTATCTTGTTGATTTTTTATATCACATGTAATTAATATCGTATCTGCTGTGTATAACACATTAATTGTATACAAAATAAATATGACAATACAATATTTTAATCTTTTTTTTTTATTAAAACTTTTTAATAACAATGTTTACTTTACTATTTGAATTAATATGAAGTGAATACATGAATACAACACAACCTCTGTATACAGACTTAACTCTGCTATGAGGAAACTAGCATATACTTTATACACAAATGTCATTAAATTTTAATTAAATACTGATTGTATTGTTGACGCTTAAGTATACACAAATAAATATGTATGAAATAATTATTTCGACAGAAGTAATAATGTCAAAATACAAATAAAAATTGTACGAAAAGGTTGGCTCTTACGACAGAGTCGTCTTGGTGTAGCGGTAAACATGCTAGACTAGATATCCAGAGGTCCAAGGTTCGATTCCTGGTTGACGAGTTAGTTTTGCATATCAGTATTTAATTAAAATTTCCATTACATATTTACAGATTTGTAAGTCAATTTCTCCGACACAATGGTCAATGAAATTCATGATTTGAAGAGAAGAGAGTCGAAAAACGCAAATAATGTTGTTATATCGAAAAATTGATTTATTTGTAAATTAACATAATTGAAAATTTTACTAAATCACCATGAAAAGGCGATCATATAACTGATATTTTATTTTCTATTTAGACCCGTACTTTAACAGTTAAATTTATACCATGTTAATGAAAATATGGCTTTTCTGTTTATTAAAATTTCTGTTATTATATTAACGGTGTTTCTTCCATACCAACGCTGTGCCTCTGAGCTACCTGTGATTTTATGGTAGTTGAATGTATATGATCTCTCACTATCCTGGTCAATGTATTATTAACCTGTATTATTAACAATGTATTATTTACTATTTACATACTTTATAATTTTTTTAAATAGCGTCTATTAATTCATTGTTAGTATCTTTGTCTTTCGGTTGTATGGAAATATCTCTCCTTTTTTTAATATTTCGTATCTTACAGACGAAGTAAGTTGAATTGTAGTAGTAACATATTATTTTTTTTATTATTTATTTACAAATAGATAAATAATTGTAGCGGCTGCCCTAGACGGGCTACACTTCGACCATAAGGTTCATTGTGATGCCTTAGGATGTGAGAATGTGAGTGGAGTGGAAGGAATATTGTTTGTAAACAAAGAATTGGTGGGTTGTGCGACTGTAGCCGACTCTGATAAGAACTGTGCCGATTTTCATCTAGAGTTCGTGAAGGAAACTGCAGAAAACCTTCACAAGCATAGCCGGTTTCTTCGTTCTTGTCCATACGCCGACAGTTTAGTCAATTAACCGCCCTTTTTTCTTTAATAATTGACAAACTGCCAATGTCGGGATTCGAACCCATAACCTCCCAGTTCCAAGTAGATATAACGAATCAGACATTATGCCTTAGACCGCTCAGCCACTTGGTCAATAGTATTTTATATAAAAATGCTATTGACTTAAAGAAAAAAAGGTTAGATTGGCCCTATTTCACGGAGCTGTATTCCCAAAAGAAAGCATTTCGTGTCTCGTTTTCACTGTGTCCACCTCCCAAATTAATGAAACAGATGTATATACCAAATGTAATTATAGTGCTTGTTATCTATTTTATCCTAAGGTAATAATAACCATGTGTTTCTTTGAATGTATTCATCTCTAAGATCTTAGGTAAAATGAAAGCAAATATTAATTCATTGATGAATTGTACTTAAATTACGAAAATGAAACCTTCCTACATATCACTTAATTGTTGAAAAGAATTGACTTTTAAATTAAAAATCTTCACATAAATACAGAAAATATTCACAGGTAAATTCCCAAAACACAATTCTGTTAATTTCTTTAAATTCCATACAAAAAATAAAGAAGAAATTTGTATAAATAATATTTTTTGTTGATAAAAAAATTTAATTACACTATTAATTTTATATAACAGTGAACTTGACCTTAATTTTATCTTCTATATTATTTAAATAAGTTCAATTATGTTTTTATGAAAAATTTAGTACATACTTTAATAAATTCTAGACAATACATTCAAGATCGTATCAAAATTAGATATTTAAATTTACACGTGTACTAAATTGTTTAAAAAATGACCCTATCAAACGTTTGTTTATTTTGTAGACTCCGCTATATTTGAATTCCGCTAGAAATAAATCAAAATAACATGCATAAATTGCTCTAAAAATTAAAATATATGTATTGCTGAAACAATGACGGACTATCACTATTTGAAACCATGAATATAATATATCCACAATTTATTAATTAATACTTCTATACCTGCAATCAACTATTAATAGGTCAATGTTACCAAATTTTATAAAATCAATTTTGTGACCAGGGCCAGACAGAATTAAAAGTAGCCCTTAAATTATCAAATACAATTTATATTTTTAAATAAAAGTACTTCAGAGTTTAATAAATAAAATTCTCATTTTAAAACGAATAATTAATTAATAAAACAAACTTTTATTTCACTTATTTTGAATTTTATTAAGAATTGAAGAATGTATAAACTAGTGATGCCGCAAGAGCCGAGAGAAACGAGACGAGAAGTCAGCAATACTCTTGATTTTCAGTAAATATTCGAGAGACATGCGATAGCACTGTCTTTCAATCTCTATAGAATTTTAATCTGTAAAAATGTACAAATCTCATAACAGCAAATCATTTTGGGTGGTAATGATTTAATTTTTTCTATTTTCTGTCCTTAGTTTCCATTAAAGTATAAAAAATTAGATAAATTAGAAAAATATGTACTTATAAGAATTAAAAAAAGATTTTACTTGAGTAAAGAAACTGATTTTTTTGAAATTGTATTTTTTCTAGAAAATCTTCAACTGTAAAAACAAGACAATAGAAACCATTAACAAGTCAATAGAATAGAGACACGCTACTCTCGTCTTGCGGCATAAGTAGTGTATATATTTACTATAATTATATGTTTATACCCTTCACTGACTTCGCGCTAAATAACTAGCAATAAATTGAATCACAAATCTTTTTCAAATATGCAATTCAAATTAATTGACTGGCTATCAAATTACAATTAAATAATTTTTAAACACTTAAAAAATTAAAAAAATATAATTAAATATATTTATAAATATCGCTATACAAAGAAAGGCTGTGTGTTTTGGAGAACTATTTATTTTGACAAAGCGCCTCTTATCGCCATAAACCTAGATAAAGTTAAAACACGGAAAATGTAATTTTCTTCTTATTATTATCTTCACACATTTTCTTCAATAAAAAAAATTATTTACGGCGAATCCATTTGGTTTTCGAAAAAATGTTTAGAATAAAAGTTATTCGTCATATAATACAAAAAAGTTTTGTTCTAAGTAATTTTCAGAAAATAGATTCGGCACAATATTTTTCAACAATTTTCTATAATAAGTGATAATTTTTGTTAAATATTATACTTATTTAGCATTTAATTTTCGATAATTTACTTTCAGATAAATCTACTATTTCTCGTTTTTATTGCTATCTTCGTTGCCTGTATCTGAAAGTCACATGTGAATTTTAGTAATTATATTCATTAATACATTTTTTGGGCTATGATGAGCCTTTAATCCAATAGTTTAAATAATACTGACCATAATGTTTTAAAAACAATTCGATACGCAGAAGCTGCGTTGTTTAGAATGCATAAATCACTCTCTAGCGGTCACATTTTTAGTGTGATAAAAATGAAACGTCGTATCTCATATGTTTTTTGTATTTGAAATTCCAATTGTAGTAATAAATGGCATAAAAGAATCAAAAAATGTATGAGGAGTAAACTTCATCGCAGGAGTAAAAATCATGCTACAATTAATTATCTAATCATTTTTCTCAAACTCCTTTTAACTTCGGATTTTAACTTTCAATGTTAAATTGTTATATTTCTGTAAATAATAGTGTAACAGAAAAAATGATACGATACATAATTATAGTCAAACTACTTTTCTACACCTTTACACATGTACTTTTCGATTTTTCAATATTAAGGAAGATATGTCAAATTTTATGTTTCCCCGTCCCTCTAAACCTCTCTTTTCATTTTTTGACTCTACCCATTAACGAGCTTGGCCTTTGACCAAATGCACGTCACATACCAAATTTCATTCTGATCAAATGAAAACTGGGCATATGGGCATATATATATATATATATATATATATATATATATATATATATTATAGATGGTTTTTTTTAACATCTACTAGGTAGGATCGATGGACAGTTGAAGAAATTTTTGCAAAATTTTGACATCGGTACAACACCAACTATTACCTTGTAGAAGAAATTCGCTAAAATTCAAACATCGCTCACATCGTTTTGTTGACGACCGTAGTATACATTCTACAACAAAAATTATTTTTTACTTTTCCTCAATAATCACGCAAAACATGCAATGGTAAAGAAACCATTCATTCTGATATTTAATATATAATTCGTGTTCTTGTCAGTCTTTAAAAATAATTATTATAATCAAACATATAATATTTTTGTATTCAATTATGACCCCCTAAATATTGATATTTTGTCTACGTACTACTTTTACATAATAATAATATTTATTAAAAAATTTGTTAACAATTAGTAGAAAAAATCTTTTAATAAATATGTATACAGATTGTATTGGAATGCTTTTCCAATATAGAATCAATGTTAAATATTATTTATTACTGGCAGGCCGTGTGGTTACTGTGAGGAGTCAGTCAGTACACATGTAATGAGTACACAGTCTTAAATGAATCAGTACACACAGTCAATGAGTCAGTACACACTCTTAAATGACAAACAAACTACCATACGCATATGAGATAAATAATATTTAACATTGATTCTCTATTGGAAAAGCATTCCAACACAGTCTGTATACGTATTAAATTGAATACAGTTAAAGATGGTTATTTTATAAATCATAATAAATTTGTGGTAAGAAAAGTATGTCATAAAATTTAATTAATTAATGGTTTTTCCAAAATATCAAGAACATACTATCAGTTTACTAAGAAAATTTTTTTTTATTTGTGTATGGAATAATTATCAATTTTACTAATTAAATTTTAACGGAACTGTTAAATTCAATTTTACGTCAATTGTTTAGTAAGTGTCATGTTACGAATCATATTTTTGTATTTTTTTTTGGTAAAGAAGTAAACATTCACTAGGCGATATTGAAGCTTCCAGTTGCTGGAGAATGAATTTATCAAATATCGCGTAGTCAATAGGCTAAGCAATCAGATTGCAAGTGATATTTGCATTCCCGAAGCATTATTTTAGTTTTGGTTGACAATTTGATTGCGATTGCCGGCAATCAGAAACAGATTACCGAGTGGTGACTCAAAATGTGGACGATTGCAATCAGATCGTTCGAGCAACTAGACATACGCATGCTAGCCAGCAATTGATTTTCTCTGGATATAATTATCTGAAGTATTAATCTAATATTTTGGTTGATTGTCTTACTAGACAATTAACCATCCCGTCCACTTTACGTAAAATATTCAAATATTTTTGTATAATGATTTAAAGTAACAATTTATTTATAAAAGTTTTGTTGAATTACGACAAGTATTTTTATAATTCGATTTTTCATTTAGCAAACTTTTTATATTTATTTTTCAGGTTTACACGAACTTCTTTAATTCCGTTCATACAATGGTTTATTAAGCACCTTTCACGAAAAACTGTCACTAAATTTGCAATGAATAACATATCCTGAAACAATATAGGAGTAATTTTAATAAGAGTGATGTTAACAAGCGTAAACTTGAATGAATGGAATTTTAACAAGAGTAATTTCAATAAATTTTGTTATATTTTAATTTATTTTGTTACGACTAGCTAATTTATACTGATGATGACTACTTTGTAGTCGAAATACGTATTTATTATACAAAAACTGATCTAGGTATTAGGGCGAATTTGAGTAAAAAGTCAAAAATAACAAAAAAATCTATGGGGGGCTAAATTAACTGAGCTCTAAAATTTTAATTTAACATCAATATCAATTTATAAATGAAATAATAATAACAGATTTTTGTTGCTCAATACATGTTTTCCCAGTACTTCACACCGTATATTTCTTGTCCATCGGTGCTCTGGTTCCCGGATTTGATTATTTTTTTCGGACATTGTTTTGAGTGCTTTGGTATGCCAATCCTTTATGCCAATCACGCGTGGCCTTCGTTTCGTTTACAATTTTTCCATTTCAATTGGATGTTGTTGAAGAATGCGCGGATCGTGAAAGAAAGTAGAGATGTGTGCTCTAATATCCGACAGGTTCGATTCACCTGTATATATATATACATATATATATATATATATATATATATATATATATATATATATATATATAGGTCAGTGCAGTGATTATTATGATTTAAAAAATGTAAATAAATAACACAAAATAATGAAGAAAGTAGTACTCAAACAAGAGTTTAATATCGACATGGAGAGAGATAATGCGGTACAGTTAACACAAGCATGCCTACAAAGTGATGATGTCGATGTTGATGATGTTGACGTTGATGCTGTAAATGTGATAATACTTTAACTGGTTTGTGTATCGTGATGAGGTCGATTATTCAGTGATTGCTATTGCAAGCAGGAAGTATATAATAATAATTTGCACACAATTATCATTCTAATATTATGTTTACATACATACCTACATATAACACAATAATATATCGTGTGTACCCGTTTAATGAAATTGTTCTTTTCATGAAAATCATTCATATTGAATGTTTCATCAAAACATTCAATTTACAAAATACTGTCAATCGCACCGTAAAACATTACATTGTTTTACCCGTATATATATGTAAATATACAAAGGTATATAAAGTTTAGTCCCGACTTTCTAATGCTTGAAAATATTGATGGCAGATTTGAGAATGTTGAAAACTGCCTATCTTTGAAACCGTAAAGATAGAACAAAAATTTAAAGACAAAAAATGTTCCTTTTTTAAAAATAAACAACTTTTGTTATAAACTTGTTTATATAAATTCAGAATAATATATTGAGTATTTAAGCAATTGACTCAGTTAGTTGTTATTTTCACTTGTTATTTTCTGGTTTTACAAGTGGATATTTTATAAATTATACGTATGTAGAAACACATCATACTAGGTCAAATGCACGTGAAACTTGGCACACAACCCATTTCAGTTTTTGTAATGAAGAATCCGTGAATGTTTTGTGTATACTAATGATAGAAATATTACTTTATAATGATAATATGTGCGGCAATCCGTCGCGTCAGCTTAAAATAAGTGTATAATATATGGACTTCGAGCAACAAGGATATTATGATGATCCAAATCTACTAGTAGTAGTATATTAGTAAGTTGCCAAATTCAAGATGTCCAGAAATCTTAATGTAATTTTTGATAAAAAAATCTCTAAACTTGTTCTCAATATATACTGTCAAAATTAAAAGTACATTTAACCGCAAATAATGACAGCAGCGCATTTCGAAAGATAAATTCGGCCGGATCTAAAATCTTATCTTACTTATACATCCTCGATTTTCGGATTTCAAAATTTAAATTTTTAATTTACGAATACAATGGGAGTGTTTTTTTCTTATCTTGGTTTTAAAAGTATTTTATGTCATAATTGTTGGCCCTTGATAGAGTAAAGATCCCAAGAACAATTATTTTAAGGTGAATTATTTTAAAGCAAAACTTTTGAATTTCAAAATAGTTGAAAGATTTTTTCGAATTCGAATTCGGTATAAATATTAAATATAGGTTTGTTTCATGAAAAGAATAATTTCACTGAAAGAGCACAACTTGTATTTTATGTGTAAACAAAGTAATAATGTTGAATATATCTATCCTTATTTAATATTGTATGTATTATTAATATAATAATGATTTATATATAAATTGATTGGCCCTGTTATAATAATTCATTAATTCCGCCGTTTTATGTTTAATTTAATTTCATATATAATAATCATAAATATATTTATTCTTATTATTTATATGATTTTTAAATATATTTAAAATATATTTGAAAAACTCTGATTCTTTAGAGGTATAATCGAAAACAAAATAATTAATTCAAATTACAAATACTTAAATACTTTTAGTGATTTTCAATGTAATCGTTGATATTTTATTCATGCCATTGTGTTCCGATGATTATTGCAAAAATAAAAATGAAGGTCATATTCAGAGTTAAACTCGAACTGGTGTACTAAACGAATTAGTCGGAATGAAAATAAGTGTTGTTTTAGTTATTACTTGGAAAACGGGCGTAGCTACAGCTTTCACAAGAGAGGGGTCCAACAATGCAAATAAGCTAAACTAGTTTTTGCCCGCGGTTACACGCCAAAACGCAGATAAAATCAATCAATTTGTACTGAAAATTTTTCGACGATTTATATCTGGATTTCGCTCCTCCTCGAGGTTAAAACAGTCTTTTCTGTCAAATACACACAAAAATTAAGAGGCTAAAATAATTGACAGTTTAAGCACAGATATTTGAAGACATTAAATTGATAGGAAAGACTCTAGAATAGAAAAATAAAGCACGATACTCTGTCGTGTTGATCTAATTTAGCTGAAATTTTGTATGTGTGTGTGAGTTCAAGATCTAAATAGTGGATGGTAAAATTCGTGAATGAGAAAAATCGGACCACCTTTGAAATCGTAAGAGATAAGGCAAATATTGTTTTAAAAAAAAAACAACATTTGTTGGAAACTATTTGTTATAAACTGAATTTGCCACAATTTTCAGTACAAAAACTAAAATAAACAGCTTTGTTTATAATATGCTAAGATCAAAATATTAAAATCTGTCATATCTGTTTAACATTTAAGGCAATCGTCAAAGTGGAACAAACCGTATTAAGGACGTTTGAAAGAGTCATTTTGTGGGGAAAGACGTAAGGGGGATCAAGCAACTGCTCATGCTCGCAGCGTTACAGATTTAATGTATACGTTGAAACTATATTTAAATATTCTATGGTTATTTGATAAATACTCGTGAATCGTGTGACACGTAATGTTTCTTTTATTTTGAATAAAAAAGTGAAATATTGTGCATTGCTTCTCTAAAATGATAAAATAACAATTCATTATTATATCATTATTATTCATTATTACTTTCCAAAAATGCATTCGAACATACGTTCATCTTTGGCTCAAATAGATCCTTGTTTATTTAACAACAATTTATATAGGTTTATACTCTGCATTTTAAACTCTGTTTTATTCGATTATAAAGATTAAATTTGTAGTTTCTCCATGTTAAAACTATGATTTTCAATATCGAAAAAAAAACGAAAAAATGCATTTGAACTACCATTTTGAAGCATACCAATAAATTCGTATTGACTTTTTTTATAACATATTTAATTTACAGGAACTTCTCTGCCTTAAATATTCTCTGCTTAAACGAATTTTATGGAAAGAAAGACGTCAATCAGTTTAAGATTTTTTTATTTGGTATCAAAATTTCATAGTCTTAAAAATTTTTTCTTTTCTTCTCTCTCTCTAAGATCAAACCCGCTGCCCTTTTCCGTTGGACATATAAATTATAGAACATTTTAGTCGCATTTTAATGCACTAAGTTGACGCAGCTCCGGCGTAACGAATTTTTACAAATTGAACTATAGAGATTAAGAGAGAATATTAACGTCTGTCTCTCGAATATTTATCGAAAATCAGGATTCTAATTTATGGCATATAGAACCCAGAACATACCTAAATATCGAATGAAAAACAGAAACGAAACTTTTTACTAAATATTTCATGTATAATAGATAGCACGTAGTAGTCTGTTTCCAATTTATAGATGAGAAAGCTTCTAGAATATTTATTTATTTATATATTTGGTATTATCAACTTACATGATCACATTTTTTTTATTATATACATAATAATTACCAATTATTGTAATATTTATCTCTTCAAGATATACAATATTTCTTATTACAGTTAATCATAAAATATACAAAAATATTCCAAACATGTTCAATTTATTTTTGTACACTCTCATTCTATTAAAATGAACCCCTCTGAAACGACATGATCAAAATGGTTGTAAACGATTATAAATAAATAATGAAGCATCTTTATACCATTAATAATAACGACTTGGCTAAAAAATGGATAATATAGTTGGCCTATGGAATTTTTTTAAACTACTAAATATTAATTTTAAATTGGAATTATCCACATGTTTAAGCGTAGGCCCGACTAGAAATTTTCGTGTACACCCACTGGGAACCAATTGGTTGCCCAATAGGGATCCTGAATTGGGATGTAACGGATAGAAGTCTTGAGAACCAATTTGGTTGCCCAATAGGAATCCCGAATTGGGATGTAACGGATAGAAATCTTGGGAACCAATTGGGCAATCCATATCTAACCCTGAAACCACTAAAAAGTAATTATTACCATTAGTATTATTACTATCACTATTACAATTATTATTATTTTATCTAGAGCACGGAAGTGCGTATGCTGAGTTTAAGGAGTTATTACTATTAATAATATTAGAAATGCGAAAGTGAGTTTACATACTAACATATCACTTGGAAGAATTTATACAAAATTTTGATTAATTTTTCAGAAACTATTCAATATCTTGAAGTTTTGTATCTGCTGATATGTAATTTATATAAATTCTCACATAATAGCTCTGAAATAGTTAAAAAATTGTACACATTTTTTATTATTTTTTTGTTTTTATTAACTATTATGTTGGGTTTTATCAATAATATTCCCAACAGATCCCAGTCAGGCAAAATTTATATCAGATTCGTAATTTCCCATTGGGTTTTCCCAATTATTTCCTAAATAGATCCCAGTTGGCAAAATTTATATCAGATTCGTGATTTTCCATTGGGTTTTCCCAATCATATCCTAAATATATCCCCGTTGAGCAAAACTGATACCAAATTGTTAATTTTTATGTTTGGTTTTTCCAATAATTTCCCGAAATAATCCCAGTTAGGCAAAAATAATGTCAGGTCATTGATATTTACATTGGGTTATACTAATGGGTTCCAAAATTGATCCCAAGTGGGAAAAATAATATTACTTTACTGATTTTTTCATTGGGATATCTAAGTTGGGTTTTTATTGGGTCCTGATTGGGATAGCCTTACTTAGCATGCCTTCTTGATTCCCTATTAGATCCGCACATATGCATATGCGTAATTTCTAGTCGGGGGATCAATGAACGGATCCACAAGTACATTCATATAGGTATTTTTATACTCGGTATATGTAATATATACAAGGGTATATTAAGTTTAGTCCCGACTCTGTAGTGGTTGAAAATATTGACCGGAGAAAAAGTTGTTGGGTATAGGTATTCATATTATGAACAAATTAGTTCATTTCCGCATGTCCGCATTCCTGTAGACACGATTACTAAAAAACAAAAATAGATCACGAGCTGAAATTTTGTATGTGTGCTCTAGATCTATCCCAAGTAAAGGTTAAGTGCGTGAATGGGCAAAATTTGAAACGGTAAGATAAAATTTAAAGAGAAAAATGTTCCTTTTTTAAACATAAACAACTTTTGTTTGAAACTTTTTTTCATAAACACATATACCGGCAATTAACTCAGTTAGTTAGTAAGTTTTCATAAGTGCAATAGAATTGAAGACCGAATTCATTGGTTGGATCTAGTTCCAATCATTTAGTTCGAATCATTTAACGATTAATGGAGTCAATAAGATAAAACAAGAGAACTATTTTTAATAAATTAGTCGTTCAAAGTTTTAGATGTTTTCAAACAAACTGACTAGAATCAGTAAAATTTTTGTAAGCTACCCCCACCCCTATTTAGTGTATACTCCATTCTGTAGTTTATACTTTTTGCTTTAACTATCGCGAAGGTGTCTCTAAAAGTTCTTTACAACGCCTTACCACATATCGCTTAAAACACGTGCTATTTTTATCTAAAAATACCTAGAACATGATGTAAATAATTTTTTCGTTATTTAATCTTTGTGTCGTAATTCCTGCTGCCAAAGGTTAATATTCCAAATTTTGAGTAAAGGCGTGAGGGGGTTTGAATTATCAAAATTCTCACATTCTAGGCCCATGAATTGATATGACCAAAATTTCATATCTATTGGGTTATTTTGTATGATGAAACAGTACACCATACCAAATTTTGTCAAAATTATGCAATTCTTTCTAATTAAAAAAAGCACGATTTAAAAACTGCAACTTCAAGAGCGTACTGAGCATAAACGGCGCAACTTTTACGGGGGAAAATATAGTCATTCGTCTTGTTTTTTACCACAGTATATGTTGTAAAGCGTTTTGAAGACCTTTTTGGGGCAGCCTGTGTATAATTTTGTTTATGTTTTATTTTGTTCAATAAATATCAAGACATAGTCAAACATAGCTAAATAGAACCTTTTCCACTAAACCATTCATTTTAGATGGGTACATTTATTTGTACGTAAGTGTACACAGTACACATATAAGTTTAATTGATTAATAACATAAAATGACAAATATTATCTTATACACAACAATTTCTTCTATAAAATATAATATGTAAAATGAAATGTTAGATCACAGAAACACGCAATTTTTTTAAATTAAGAATGTTATTAGATCAAGTGCATTTTTTTAAAGTGTTTACATCACTCAATTTATTTTTTTAAATTTTTATCTTTTAACTAATTTGCACAATTTTTTTTAATTATACGTTTCTATACCACAAAAAATTTGCATATTATTTATATATTTTATAAATTTTGTTCTTTGCTCATAGAATATTTTCAAAAAAATTCCGTAATAATATGGTTGGTAAATTTTTTATGTTTAGTATTCAGTTTAAATGTATAAAATTCTTTTTTTTTTTTAATTAGCAAATTTATATGTTCAACACAAATCAATAGATTTGTTTTTACATAAATATTATGTAAAATTTGGTTCAAGATCAAGAAAACAAAATCAAACTGTTTGGGTTGCTACATTTGCCAATTTTACATAATATTAAATAAATTGCAAGTAACGTACTAAAAACCAGTCCATGTGGCCGAGCGGTCTAAGGCGTTATGTCAGCGCAGTATGCAGTACTTGGAAACTGGGAGGTTATGGGTTCGAATCCTGACATCGGCAGTTTGTCAATTATTAAGAAAAAGAAAGAGCCGGTAATTGACTAAACTGTCGGCGTATGGACTAGAACGAAGTAACCGACTATGCTTGAGATGGTTTTCTGCAGTTTCCTTCATGAAATCCAGATGAATATCGGCATATATCCTATCATAGTCGGCTGAAGCTGCATATCCTACCAATTCTTAATCTATACACAAAAATTCCTTCCCCTCCACTCACATCCTCATATCTTTAGGCATCACAATGGACCTTATGGTCGAAGTGAAGCCCGTCCAAGGCAGCCTCTACAATCTGTTTCTCTAACGTACTAAAACATCGCCAAACATTTTCAGTTTTTCAAGTTACTCTATTCGTATTATCGTTTATTTGATACTGACATTGGTATCCGGCGTTCCTACAACTGTTGATAGTTTTTGTGGAACAACTCTTACAGTATTTTCATTGTCAAACTTAATAATAATTTCAAATTCTTGGACATCAAATGCTGGATATAAAAAATCATACATATCTAAGATGGGGATCGTACCCACGACCTTTGAAATTCTAGACCAATGCTCTACCAATTGAGCTACCTTAGTGTTGTTATTTCCCGCTAAATATTCTTCCAAAACTTTTTCGTTAAAGAAATTTTTGGTATTAAAATATGCATAGTATATTTTCATATTTTACATACGTATCCCCTAAAGGATGATTTTTTTTTAAACATATGAATAAAAATAAAAATCTATAAATCTTATGGTAATTATTTAAATTTGTAAATAATGTAAATTTAGTGTAAATTTCAAGTTCAGAATATCACTAATCATTTTTTCAAAACGTGTACATCCAAAGAAAATATAAAGAATTACTTTTATAATTAAATATTGATATGAAATAGTTAACTGGTCAACCAAGAATCGAACCTCAGCCCTCTCGATATCTAGTCCAGCGTGCTTACCCCTACACCAAAGACGAGTCTGACATAATAGCCAACTTTTTCATATCATTGACAATATTACTTTTGCTGTCAAATATCAACATTATTATTCAAATATTTATTATATTTGTGTATACATTGGCGTCAACAATACAATATTTATCAAATTCCAGTTCGGTTACATAAGATAAGTTCGAGGGGACTAGCATACACTTTATACACAAATGTCATTGAATTTTAAATAAATATTTATTGATATGAAAAAATTAATTAATTAGTTATAGTAAATTTTTTCATATCAATATTTAATTAAAATTCAATGACATTTGTCTTTAAAGTATAGGCCAGTCCGCTCGAATTTATCTTACATAACCGAACTGAAATTTGATAAATATTGTATTGTTGACGCCAAAGTGTACACAAATATAATAAATATTTAATTAGTTTTCTATTCAACTTAACTTCACTGAAAACAATAATTTTTAAGAATAGGCAAATAGTTTTTATATGCCGCAAAATTTTAGAGGCGGTGTAAAAATTTCCAACAAATTCCGGCAGCGGTGTATGTTTCAACACAAACATTTGAATTAAAAAAAAACAACAACCAAAGGGTTGATATATTAACTCAGGTAAGTTAAGCAATATCCATAGTTATTTAGGGTTTCTACTATGATTTCAGACTGCACTGAAGTATATTCAGCATTGCTTATTATAATAATATTGCTAAAAGTATTTTTTTTATTATTTAAATTGCATTTAACTTACATCGTGAACCAACATGAAATTAATAAACATACTTTCAGGGTATATTCAGCCCTATACCAGTTTAGGCATCATTAAAAATATCAAATACGAAGTTGTTTCCATGTACCTAAGTGTTGCTCGATATTAATGCACCAAGAGAAAATCTATAATGCGCCTGCTTAAATAAATCGAGGATCTCAGAAGGACATGCAACAATTTTATTTTCAATATCCCTATTTTGCCAATATACCTTTTAAAGTTTTTGATCTATCATAAAAGTATCCCTACAAAAGATTTCAGCAATTTGTTTCATCAGTTTCTTACGACATAAAAAAACATTTGAAGTTTATCAAACAAATGAAAATTTTCCGGGATCTACAATGTTTCGTAACAATTATACTTATCTAAACGAAGAGTACAAACAGCAATAATTGATATTTTTCTCTTATTCCGAAGAAAACTAACTCACAACTTTATCATCGAAATTATTTGTAATTTTTATTAATAACTAATATCTATCGAACAAAGCTTGTGCCAACATGATATCCGTTCTTCTATAAGGAGTGTTATACAATTTTATAATTAAAAACTATATTGCAGGGCATAATATTATAGAAGTTCATCAATAACTTGTTTGACACAAGACCATGACCTTACAATCTAGAAAATATATTAAATCCATATTTTAAGTTGCATGTTTATCAACATTAATTAATTTGTATTCTTGCTCTTGTATATATTTTCAACAATAATACAAATAAGATTGATTACATACGTTCAAAAGTTATAATTAATAAGAAATAAACAAACACTAAATCATATTTAAATTACTACAATCAATTCTTAAAGTAGTAGAAGACGAAAAAAACAATTCAATTAATTCTATTGCTGATGATTTAAGATAAATAAATGAATCAAATCGTGTCTGTATTATAGTAATATGCTCGTGTAAATAAAATTAATTTTTAAATTATTTCGTGAGAATAGATTCGGTTTGGTTTTTTATGTTAGAGCAATCACAGCTTTTTTGGTTTAACTATAAGAGGTCTTTCACACCGAAGATGCAAGACGTAAGATGCATGCATCCTACAAATAAATTGTACATATTTACATACATTAATTTTGTATATTTATTTTCTTTTTTGTATATTTGCTTTCTTTTTCCCGAGAAAAACGCTTGCAACCAATAAGAAGAACACAAACACGTAAAAAGCGAAACCACAACTGAAATAAAATCCAGGATGCATGTATCTTGCGTCCTGCATCTTCGGTATCGAAAGACCCCTAAGAGATAATATAATTGTTTACTTCTTCGCTAAAGTTGCCGTTGGTATCAGATAATGTATATGGTATCAAAATATTTATAGAAGTGAGGCACGAGCCCTGTGTCTCCGGTCTGATGAGACCCCTAAATGCCGAAAGCCATTCCTATGTGTATTTTTCATCCAATTAACTTAATCAATTTAAACACTTTGGTCTCTTAGTTCAATCCATAAGAACCAGACAGATGAGAAACTAACTGTATCGCTCGTTACGTAAAAGGCTGATCGTATTGAGAGAATTTTGAAAATTTTCTTTATTGAAGTGCATAGTGAAGAGTAAAATTTTATAGGAGAAGATTTAATGTATAACAAGTACTGCTTTAATATTTTTGGAAATTTTTGATATTTCATTGCAGAGTTTTCGCGAGCCAAGTTATAATACGGCTGGAAAGTATATACTGGTCTTTAAGTAAGAATAAAAGAATAATGTGAATTTGTTGTTTTTGTCTCATGTGATGTACAAACAACGCCAAAAGGCAAGCTCAAAACAAACGTCTACGTCAAAAATTTTACAATTGATTTGTATCTTATTTATTTAGATTTCGAAAAATTGTTTCGAATAAAAGTTGTTAGTATAGTTTCGGAATAGTATAGTTATAAGGAACAACTTTTAGCTGAAATATTTTTTCGAAAACCGAATAAATAAGGCACAGTTATAAAATTTTTCAATTTTATGTCGACTTTTGGCGTCGCCTATTTTATGTCGACTTATTACTTGAAAAGATTTCAGGCCATCTTATATTTCAGGAACAGTAGCAAACTTCCAACTCGTCCAAAAATGAATTAATTTCTTTTTTGTATATTTGCTTTCTTTTTCCCGAGAAAAACGCTTGCAACCAATAAGAAGAACACAAACACGTAAAAAGCGAAACCACAACTGAAATAAAATCCAGGATGCATGTATCTTGCGTCCTGCATCTTCGGTATCGAAAGACCCCTAAGAGATAATATAATTGTTTACTTCTTCGCTAAAGTTGCCGTTGGTATCAGATAATGTATATGGTATCAAAATATTTATAGAAATAATTCAAAAAATCGTATATATCTTTTACAAAAAGTAATTGAAGTTGAGGTAAAATTTCAAGATTTTTAAAAAATAAATGAAGACATTCTAGAATTTATATCTGTTCCTTTTAACAATGATTTAAGTGTGAATCGTATTAGCCCAAAAATTGTAAAGATGTTTCATACCAAGCCAAAGGCATAAAAATGAAATTATTATTTTGAAAACTTTTAATCTTACAAGCCAGAAAATGTAAAGAAGAATTTTGGAAATTCGTCAATCGAGGAAAATATCCCAATGTCACCAAATGTAGCGAATATATTTATTCTTGTTTCGGATCTACATACCTGTGTGAATCTGCATTTTTATACTTAAGTTAACGAAGACTAAACAACGCTCTGTTCTGGCTAATTCAAATACATACTGAAGACTCGTTACTACGATCTTTGTCAGGATATACATCTAGTGATTCCTTGGAGATATGCATATTCAGTCTTCCCATTAATGTTAAGGCTATAAATTAAACTCTCAATCTATCTTTATCTGTAGCTAACTTTCCGTTAAATCATTCAAAAAAAAAACTGTCTAAAAATCTTATATCATACTTTCATTAAAAATTTTTCTGAAAAAATTGCGAAAGTTAAATCATGAAATCAAATTATCAACCATAACCTTCGAACAAAGAGTACAATTCGATCGCGACACATTTTTAAGATAAAAAGTAGATTGGCCACCACTGGTATATAGTATGATTAACAAGCAAAAACTATCAATAAAAGCAATAGAAACAAAAAAATAACCAATAATCGAAACCGCTTAATCTTTCAACTTAATAATTTTGACAAAACTCTTAAACAGCGCCAGTATTTAAGATGCCGGCGTTGAAACAAAACCCTATAAAAACAATTTAATTATAAACATTTGTTGATGTCTTAAAATAAATATGAATTAAATAAATTACATATTTAATCATTGCTTATCAAAACACAATTATATTTAAAGGAAATTGATAAATACAATGTTTACAGTATGTTAGGTAGGTCACTATATAAATTTTTAAATATCATTCGTAAAATCATTGAATGTCAAGGCGACTTAACATTTTGTTAATCATGATAATGGCTACGAAATAAAATTATTAGGTTTAGTTTTCGAATGAATCAGTAATGAATATAAACAGAAACTTTGTCTCATGTGATGTACAAACAACGCCAAAAGGCAAGCTCAAAACAAACGTCTACGTCAAAAATTTTACAATTGATTTGTATCTTATTTATTTAGATTTCGAAAAATTGTTTCGAATAAAAGTTGTTAGTATAGTTTCGGAATAGTATAGTTATAAGGAACAACTTTTAGCTGAAATATTTTTTCGAAAACCGAATAAATAAGGCACAGTTATAAAATTTTTCAATTTTATGTCGACTTTTGGCGTCGCCTATTTTATGTCGACTTATTACTTGAAAAGATTTCAGGCCATCTTATATTTCAGGAACAGTAGCAAACTTCCAACTCGTCCAAAAATGAATTAATTTTTTCTTGATTTCGATGGAACAGAATATAGGTGCAAATAAAGTTTTGAATTATTTTTCTTAAACCTAAAGGTCTGCACGCGTCGATGCTGTTAACGCTATGAGTAATGGTTACAATCATATTTTGAAAGCTTTAACATAAATTCGTCCAAAAATTTTTCTTTTTTTTCGGTTTCATGCAATCGATGACGTTCTTGAATAACTTTCCGAAACCAATACTCTGCACACGATGAAACAAAAGTCAATGGAGAGTACCCAAACTCTGAGTGCCCAAGGATCCCGGCATGGTATAAGATGATCCTGATTACTCTATTACATGATACTAATATTTTTTATAACTATAACTTTGAATTTGTCTTGTGAGGAGGTATTAACAAAACCATCTGGCATTTTTTAATTTATATATATATGAGCAATTAGCATAAATGATTAGATAATACAAATTTATAATCGAATCTATAATAATAGTAAACTAATTATTTTATGAATTAGCTTTAACATAAAATATCGATTTATTTATTTAATGATTAATAAATTAATTAAAATGACGTCATATGCATCAAATAAAATAATATAGTTGATTGCAAACATTTTTTTTTTATTTGATATTGACAACTGATTAACAACATGCAAATAATTCTGATTATTTAAAACTATATCCGTTACACAAATTATTGTTTTATTTATAAAACAATATTACTGTATCACAAAATGGCTCATGCTTTAACTCAGTAATTTTAAACATTAAATTATCGAATGATAATTAGTGAGAACTCTAGGTTTTTGAAATAAAATTTCAATTTCGCCCCCTTTACCTAGATCAGTTTTTTTGTTTTTTTATTCTTTTTTGTATTATAAATACGTATTTCGACTACAATGTAGTCATCATCAGTATAAATTAGTTAGCCGTAATTTACTCTTTGAAGATCAACGTTTGGCTGTGCGCAAATTAGAAGATGATCTCGGAATACGAAAAACTACAATTTGGGAAATTTTAATTTCTTTCTCAAATTTAGAAAGTGGAAGTGGTGGAAGCGGTGGGAAATCTCATCGAAACTTGTGGAGTAGTTTTTAACACAATATCGCACTGCTTCGCCAACCTCCGTACAGTCCCAACATATCCCCCTGTGACTTTCTCAGGGGGATATGAGAAAGGTGTAATCAAGTGGGGGTTGAATCTACGAACTTTGCGATATACATGTATATATATATATATATGTCGGAAATGTATAATTGTGATTATGGTCGTTTGAACCAGTATATATGTTGTCAGGCATTGTTGTTTTTATAAAATACAAACACTTACCAATTTTCCAATAGCACACTGAAAAATGCATTTTCACAATCACGCACTAGTCTACAATAATACCCGGTGTCCCGCACTTTCACAATCAGTAATTACAATTAGTTCAACCTACGACACAGTAAGTTGGCTCCAGTTAACAATACAGATACAACACGAATAATACTAACAAATGCCATACCACGGTTATCTCATCAATAAACATAATTAATTATACTAGTCCAAAAGGGCTACCAACAATCCAAACACTATTTCCATGTGATGCTATTTTCATGTAACTTTCAGCAGAGTTCAGTTGATACTAATACGCAACTGCACGATACGGTCTGTACTCGGGTGCTGTCCTCTCAGAACTCACTGTCCTGCTTCCTTTTTGAAACTCATCTCCCTTCCTTGATGTTTGTAAAAATATTGGAAAGGGGTCATTCTATTACTACATCATATTTATGTACCATCTCAGGTATATCATCACAAAAATTGGTTTATTAGCATCCGTACCGTACAATTTGCGTCTAAGTAGAGGTCAAACATGCCCCTTCAGCTGAACCCTTACTTACTATGTTAATTGATAAATCTTAAAGCAATTATTCTTTATTGCACTTTAAGACAATTTATTTTATTCTAAGAATATATAAGTATTGATAATATCTAATTTCCGGACCTCTATGTCTGGAGGATTCTTTATGTCAGACATACTGTAATAAAATAAACCTTTTCTTAAAAAAATAGTTTCTTTGTACTTATAAATAAAAGTATAAAACTGTAAACATATTATAGATGTAGAGAAATGTTCGAACAGGCGTATCCATAAATAAAAAAACACATTTATCCCTTTGATAAACGTACGATTCCGACATATATATACATATATATATATATATATATATATATATATATATATATATATATATATATATATGTATATATATATATATATATACATATATATATATATGTATATATGCATATATGTACATATATATATATCCAGGACTTCTCGGAAAGTGAAAACACCGCTGGAAACGTGTTATTCATTCAAATGGGGCCTGCTTTGAAGAGGAGGCTACTCGCCAGATGACGAAAAATAACGCGCGGAAAGGTCGGATACATTTCAGACAGATCTTATATATATATATATACATATATATATATATATATATATATATATATATATATATATATATATATATATATATAAATTTATATATATATATATATATGTATATATATATATAAATATATATATATATATATATATATATATATATATATATAAATATATATATATATAAATATAAATATATATATAATATATATATATATATATATATATATATATATATATATATATATATATATATATATATATATATATATATATATATATATATATATATGTATATAGCAAATTTCGTAGATTCAACCCCCACCTGATTATTCATCTAATATTCATGTCAATAAACTTGCATCTGCCGTTATCCATTCTAAATTAGATATTTGTTTGTTCGGAAAGTGTGTTGTGCTCGAAAAGTAAAATTTTGACGGTCAGGATGAAGAAAGCATACCACAAAATTGTATAGTAGTGACAAATATCTATCAATTATTTAGTTACTAATTTATTTTTTCAGGACCGTGGACCCTTCTGATTGGTTTATACAAAACTTAATGCTTACTACTAACGTAAAAGGTAAACCTTTCGACACTATTTCCCAGAAACAAAACATTTGCAGACCAAGGTTCTTTGATACATTGGACCATTTTTTCACAATATTACCCTGATGCAAAGTTCCTTTTGAATCATTCTGCAGTATATACTGTAAAACTTTCAACAAATGCACACATAATAATTGTTTTACTAACATTGAAAATTTTATTATTGTTCAAAGTTTTATATTAATCGAACTATATAGTTTATATGTATTTCGAGATTATATTATTATAAAACTCGATAACTTGATCGAAAATCTATAAAATAGATGACTATACATGGATGAGTTATAATTTTATGTTTATCGTAAAATACAATATTACACCTCGTTCAATATGGGATATACTATTTTATTCTCCCTTATTGTAAAACATTTATTATAATGAGGATAACGAACATAGAATAAAGTATATTTGTTAGAATAAACTCAAATATAGGATGTTTGAAGAGTCGTTGGCATAGTTTGAGGGAATAATTAATACCCATGGCAAGAACAGTGTAAACCTCTTTTCGTGGTATGAGACATTGTAAAACATTAATTTTTTCAGATTATATATTCATATGAACTATTTTTAACACAGTCTTACCAGTCCAAGTGGCCGAGCGGTCTAAGGCATTATGTCTGCACAGTATGCCTACTTGGAAACTGGGAGGTTATGAGTTCGAATACCGACATCGGCAGTTTGTCAATTATTAAGAAAAAAGGGCGGTTAATTGACTAAACTGTCGACGTATGGACAAGAACGAAGTAACCAGCTATGCTTGAGAAGGTTTTCTGCAGTTTCCTTCACGAATTCCAGATGAATATCGGCATAGTTTCTATCATAGTCAGCTGCAGCCACATATCTTATCAATTTTTACTTTATACACAAAAATTCCTTCCACTCCACTCACATCCTTAGGCATCACAATGGACCTTATGGGCAAAGTGTAGCCCGTCCAGGGTAGCCTCTACAATCTATCTATCTAACAAACTCTTATTAACTTGTCAGTCAAATAACTCTCTTAATAGTAGTTACATGGTCAAATTTATTTTAAGCAACGTTGTAGTACATGGGAAAAAGAAATATGGCCCATTAGAGAATTCGTACATATAATTTTTTTATCGTCATGCAAAGCAATAAATATTGATGTAATTGAATATGTGAATAAGTATAATTTTTTTTAAAATGAACTAAAATAATTTTAATGAAAATCCTATTTCTTATAGGATACTTAAGTTATTGACGGTGTTTCAGTGAAATGACATCGCAAAAACTTGTTGAAATGTCTCACCGTTAAAAATTTAAGATAAGTATTCAAATAAAAACAACAAATACTGGGAGGTTGATCGTGTGGACCTTATGGGTCGCACTTAGAAATCAAAGACAAATTCATTCTAAAACTAGTTCGTTTTTTAAGTTTGTAAACAAACCTAAGTAATCTATTTTTCTCCACAAATTGTATGGATTTGAAACTTTGAAAATGTATATATTTATGATAAAACACACAATATTTGATACTATCGAGCTGATCATATTCTAGAATTCAAAAATGCTCCATGAATTTAGAAGTTTGGTGTAGCTATGTTGGAAAATATGAAATTAAATAATTAGTTATTATTAGTAACACACTAAAAATAAAAATTTAATTAAATAACTATTTGTAAAATTTCAGCTGACATAACCCAAAGCGCAATAAGCGTTTTAAATAATTTTTGCTTGTGTTACTATAACAAAAATATTTTTTCTAGTTTTTTTTCAAAATTATAAATAACTTTTTTTAAATATAACGAGTAATTTTTTCCTTTTTTTGTGACATCCTGTATATTAATTATATGTAAAAGTTTAGTTTTGAAAACATTAAATTTTTCATTTGCTAAGGTATTTAAATAATAAATTGTTGTGTGTATACAATACATGATATTGTAGGAAAAAAAAAAATTTCTAACTTTTTTTAACATGGAAATTTATGGAAAAAACTTTAGTGCTTTAAATTATCTATATGTTCTATTCGTTCTATTGAGTATACAATTTTTTTAAATAGAAGAAGTAATAATTTTTGCTTTATAAACAGTTTTTATGATGGGCCATTAAAAAATAGAGTTTTCATCAGGGATGTAGACTAAAAGCATAGGCAAATTGTTAAATTTTCAGTTCAAACAACTTTGAGTCTATTAAATGTTGGGCTCTATGTCTTAACAATAGGAAAAAAACATTGGTTACGCAGGAGCTGCGTCAATTTACCGAATTACCTTAGAATACATAAATCACTCTCTAGCGGTCACAATTTTAGTTTGATCAAATTGAAATCGTATCTGATATGGTTTTGATATTTGCAAGGTCAATTTTATTAATACAAGGCATATAGATCAAGAGGAAAGGAGGGCATACAGAAAGAAGAAAACACAAAATATAAAATATCTCTTTTAATATTAGAACAATCGAAAAATGTATAAGGAGTAAAGTTGTAGAAAATCATATTAGCTACAGTTCATTATATGATCATTTTTCACAAACTTTAATGTGTTGTTGTAATGAAAATTATTGAGAATAATTTTTCTGGATCCAACACATTTTAATTATGAAATAGAAAAATATTAAGTAAAATATTACGAAAAATATTTAAGAAAACAATATTTTTCTCCTTGGAAAAAGAAGGAGTTTTTAAGTACAAAAAGAAAATAATATAGTTCGATTTATTTTTTTCCTTAAACAAATTTTTTTTTTTTGAAAATTGAAAAGAGATTAATAAATGCTTTTGATTTAAAGTTTTTCTTTTTTTTAAATCAAAAATTGGAAAAAATTATTAGATATAATTTCATAAAAAAATCAAAAGTCTAAGTTGAATGTTTTAATAACATAAATACATACACTAATAAATAATTTTGTATAAACAAGATTGAGTAAACAGAACAAGCTTGTTATGAATAATGTATGTATCATAAAATTTCTGTATAATTTTGAATGAGCGTTGGTCATGTGCGTTGAGTAGATAGTTAAATATCAACCAAGCGAGGTGTGATTATGGTTCAAACCTTGGAGAAGTGTTATAATTTTTAATTAATTTTATAAATAATCCAAACCACCGATTGCGCCCATGGTTGTTGATGAACAAAATTGTTCTAGAAACCTCCATACAAAAATATGTTTTCAAAAAAATATTTCTTCAAATCAGAAACAACTGGGTTCTAGAAACCTCCATGGCAGGTATAAAAAGGCACGACCAACGCTGATCAAAATCAGTTTTAAATCGACTATTGTTTGATTCAGCTCAAAGTTACAATTAACTGTTGGCATTTGTTGTTACAGTTGTCATTTGTACAAGTAATAAAAGTTTGACATTGTGTTGAAAAGTATTAAAAAATTGTTGAAAAAGAAATTGGATTCTTATAATTTTTAAAAGCAATAAAACCAGGTTTTTGTTTCGTCAAAATTTTGTTTAATTTAATTTTCTTTCTTTCTTTTTAAAAAAAACGTGCGTGTCATTTCAATTAGAAAATATTTAGTAACACCTTTTACTAATATATTTTTTTTGCTTCTGTCGAGTATCGGAATCTGTTGCAGAAATAAAGAGAGCCAAGATACCGTGACAGTGTATAGAGATAGTTAGGATTTTAACTTTCAATCTCAAATTGTAAATGTTTCTGAAAATATTAATGTAACAGAAAAAAATGATAAGAATCAAAATTATAGTAAAACTGATTTTCTGCAACTTTAATGCATGTAAATTTTTCGATTTTCCAATATTAAGCAATATTACGATATGTTAAATTTTGTTTTTCCCACTCCTAACCCCCCTCCCCATCCCGTAGAATCGGCATCGACATTGAATCGATGAACATTTAAAGAAATTTTTACGAAATTCTATCATCTGTACAAAAAGAATAGCTGCATTTTCTTTCAGGAAATTCGATAAAAATATTAATGAAACTAACCTTCACAAAATAAACACCCGTGGAATTACTTCTTAAGTCGTTTCTCCATTATAAGATTAGAGTGTAACATTAACATAATTTAAATAGGAAATTAGGGCCTCCATATTAGTTCAGATATTTTTTATACTTAATTGAGCGTGTTTTGGAAAATTCCTGTGAAATGGTAAATTTTTCTTTTCCGTATCTCCGAAACCTACAAATTAAGTAAATAATATATACCTATTTAATTTTTGTCGAAATGTCAACCGATAAGGATATTTTTTTAAAAACACTATTTGATCTAAAATAAAGAACCAATAAATTGAGTTATGTATTTCCTATGCTAATTGCAGATATTGATTTTTATCAAATTGATATCTTTCAACAAATTATAAATTTAATGATCCATAAAATATTTAAATATTTTCATAGTAACCTTGAACGTAATACTCAATTATTCAGTAGAAGAAAAAAAACTATCACGAAATAATAATAGAGTGTAAATCAAGTTCAAACCACACCAACAGATTAATGATCCGTCAATCACATGCAACGTTTGTATCAATAACACACACACACCAATCAGCAGCATGTCTATCTGTTATCTATCTGGTATTGATATAGATATATTATTATTCGATGATGATGTGGAATTTACCTCTTCTATGTATGTATGGTTGATATCTTGTAGCATTTCATGGTATATCTGCTGACTTGACTGCTTTAAAAACACAACAAAAAAACACGGTGATCTAATATTAGTATTTTTTGTTTAACATGTAGATTTTATGTCAAGGTCACTATAAAAAGTGAATATACAGAATGGTAATAAATTTGTATACATAAATAGGTATGATAGATATTTCAATGTTTTCCTGGTGAAATTTTATTATCTTTTAATAGCAAAGACACTTGGTGTAAGATCTGGCGAAGTATTTATAATTTTTATTTTTAGATCGGTAGATGGGCTGGAAAAATAAATATTTTGTGTATTCTAATATGTTTATCCTAAAGAATCTTAAGACTTTCCACTCCGTCTGATCGCCGAGACATTTTAAGGAACCGTTTAGTTATGTGTATACTTATATCCGTAAGCATAGTCCGGTCTTAAGCGTAAGTTCACCATAAGCATAATCTTAAGATATGTGTGGTTGGATAAATATTCATAGTCATAGCTTTAGGCGATATTAAAGTTCAAAACTGTTGATGTATTCACAGTCAAATAAGACAATCTTATTATAGACCTTAGCATTACTTTTCATTAAAAAAAGAGGATTTTTTTTAAGTCAGCATTTTAGTAAACTTAAGACAACCTTAATAACTTTGCAGTTAAAAAATTAGTGAAGATAATTAATTTTTTGTTTAAATGAAAATTCGTTTCGCAGGAGCTGCTTTAACTTAACGATTTTCTTAGAATACCTAAATCACTCTCTAGCGGTCATAATTTTAGTGTGATTAAAATGAAATATCATATCTGATATGATTTTAGTATTTGAATGGCCAATTTTATTACTAACTGGCATAAGTCAAGGGGAAAGGTGGCATAGAGAAAGAAGAAAACATAAAATATTTCTCTTAATATTAGAATAATCGGGTTTACATAATATCAATGTTGATAATAATATTGATATTGATTCTGATTCTGCGATGAAGACGTAATTATACGTATCCCTAAATGCTATTTCTAAACGCTTTTAAGTTTAATTTAGACAACAAATTAAAAAAAAATTAGATTCGCATCAATCAGTATTAAATTTTGAATATTACCACTAATAGGACATAATTTAGCTAAAGTCAATTACCTATTCCACCAGTGTTCCAATTATTTTTAATATATTTGTGACTTTATGCAACTGCTAGTTTTCAGATAATTATAAATTATTATCACATGAGAGTTTTGCTTTAAAATTTGAAGAAAATACTATAATTTTTACTTTTACCTTTGCCCGTCATTTTCACTTTTTATTTAAACAACAAATTTTTTTAGCTCGCTACTTTTTTGCACGGTTTTCTCAAGATTCTTCTTACTAACGCTAATCTTAAACCGAATATGATCATACTTGAAATTATCGTCTTACCGAAGATGCTCTTTATGTATAGCTATGAATTCATCATGTCTTGAAACCAATAAAACGGTCTTCATGAAGGTAAGCTTAAGCACTTGTTCAAGACATAACTATGAATACTAGTCTTAGCGAAGCGACATTATACAAATCAAACACATTTAGTTTATAGCTTCAAACCGGTATGCATGGACATGATTTAAAATTAAATTTATAAGAACATGTACATTTTTATTAATAATATATAGATATTTTGTCAACGTAAAAGCGTCCTTTTTTCTGTAAGTATAGAAACAAATGACAAATTGGAATATATACTGAACATAGGTTTTTTTAATAACTACACCCCATCTTGCATGAAAGTTGATGACACCTTTCAGGACGGAAACTAATAAAGAAGAATTTTGAATAGTCTTCTAACTTTCTTTAGATAGGTAAGAGATTCAACCTACAATAAAGAATTTCTTTATTGAAGCTTAACAACGTTTACTTGAAAGCCATTCAGAAGACTTAATTAAGACTGCAGGTTTCAATCAACATGTCTAGCCTGCGGAAAAGACAGAAAACAACATAAACCCCTTTAAGCACTCAGTGAACTAAAACATTTTTGGGAAAATATATTTTTCCCACCACCTAAAATCATTATAGATGTAAAAATGTGTCCCTATAAACACAATATTGAATAACAATAAAAATTAAATCGTGCGATTTGTACGTACGAACGCACATAGAAGTCCATGACATGAAAGTATCTGTGTGTTAAGTTGATCTTTGAAGCAAAAAGTTGGTTGGATTTTAAAAAGAAACAATATTTTAATCATTTTCCGTTATAGCTGAATGCAATTCATCAATAGAGATATAAAGATTTTCGAAGAACTCTAGGTTTTTGAAATTAAATTTCAAAATTTGTCTTCCCAGATCACTTTTTTGTATTTTAAAAATAACACCAAATTAGCAACGAGTCAAATTAGCTAATTCATACTGATGATGACACCAGTCTGAGTGATCGAGTTGTTTAAGGTGCTCTACTCGGGCTGGGGGGTTAATGGTTCGATTTCCAACGGTAGCAGTTTGTCACTTAAACTAATTTAAAAAAAATTTTAATATGGTTAATTGACTAAACTGTCGGCGAATGGACAAGAATAAAAATAAACGGCTATGCTTGTAAAGGTTTTCTGCAGTTTCCTTTCACAGACTTTCGTGAGTTTCCTTTGACAGATGAATATCGGCATTGTTCCTATCAAAGTCGGCTGCTATCACATACCTACCTATTCCTAGTGTACATACAAATTACTTGTCAACCTAACCTGCATGTAAATTCCGCTACCTAAACTACTGATGATGACTACTTTTTAATCGAAAAACGTATTTCGATTAAAATTTGAGTATCAGTCGAGTTGAGTATCAGGTCTAGTATGGTTAAAAAACTCATTCTACACGAAACAATTCTCGAAAAATATATTCGTGTACAATTAAAAAAAAATTAAAACAAGCAAAAACGTTTCTGCACAATTTACTGTTTGTTTGCAGAAAATCGTTTTAAATTTTACTTGATGGTTACCTAGAACTATTCTAACTTTCTCGTTTATACGATAATCTAATTAAAAAGACAAACAAAAAAAATTGTATATACTTTATCACAAATTAAACAATTAGTCTAGTAAAGAAGCCGGAAAATCTGAAAAAGTGGTGGAACAGCACCGATTTTAAAAATTCTTTTTTTCCTGGATTCCTTAGACCTTCAGGAACATTCATCAGCACTTACCTGCTTTACTTCGAAAAATGATAAAATTAGGAGAAAATTTTTCGAAATCTGCAGGGGTTAGTGCTGGAGAATGTTCCTGAAACCCTAAGGAATCCCGAAAAAAGTGAATTTTTAAAATCCGTGCTGTTCCACCACTTTTCCAGATTGTACAGTATTTTCCGGACTAAATGTCATACAAAATATCCCTAAAAATAAACCCAAAAGAATCATTTTAAATAAAATTAATTTTATAAAATTGATAAAACGAAATTAAATGTTTAAAAAAATATGATGATAAATCGTTGATATACGTAAGGACATTTCTAAGTAAGATTAATGTAGAGTATTTTCTTTCAAGACATTTCACTTCCTTAAAGGGATAATAACATTGAATGCGAATAATATTCTTCTGTACTTCATTGTAGGTACAGACATCCTATTTATTTAAAACAAAAATGTAATAAAGTAATTTAAAGTGATTTATTTTCAGTTTATTGCATTAAAGTAGGTATCTTTGTGGGTTCAAAGAAGACATTTTGATAATGCATTTTATTTAGGTAGTTTTTTTTTACTACAGTTTTTTTTTGGAAAATATAAATTTCCAGCAATGGATGTTGTATAGTGGACATACATTTTGTTTTACAATATGAAGTAAAACTTGTTCGTTTACTTTCTGATATCTACCAAATCCATTGGAATTCGAATTTACAAAACAACAACCGTTTATATACCCGGTACATGTATATATGATATACTGTGTGTTTTGGACAGCTTTTCCTATAGAGAATCAATGTTAAATATTATTTATTACTGGCAACAAATGTCAATGTCAATTTTTAAATTTTATATTTGATTTGTGCCATATTCATACGGTTTTCGAGAAAAATTTTCGAATGAAAATTGTTACTATATTTTTAATAAACAACTTGATCATTTTTCGATAACCGAATCAATAGAAACACATCAATTATAAAATTTTAAAAACTGACGTCAACTTTTGTGGTCCATAGTACATAAAATGGCTTCATTAGCCCATTTCCGCCCATCCGACAATATGATAACTAAACAAAAATTCATGAGATTATCAAATGATAATTAATAAGAACTCTAGGTTTTTGAAATAAAATTTCAAATTCGCTCCAATACCTAGATCAGTTTTTGTATTATAAATACGTATTTCGACAACAAAGTAGTCATCATCAGTATAAATTAGCTGGTCGTAATTTACTCTTTGACAATTAGAAATAGAGATCAATAGACAAAAATAAAATAAATAAAAAATTATACAAAATAAATTAAAATATAAGTAATTTTATTGAAATTACTCTTGTTAAAATTGCATTCATTCGATTTACTCTTGTTCTTTTTCTCTACTCTAATTCCCATCCTAAAGGCTCATTATTATTATATTTGTCAGGATATACACCTAATTATGATTCTTTGATTAGAGACATGCAAACTCATTGATTCCATTAATGGTAAGGTTATAAAATAAATGCTAAATCTTTTTTATCTGTAGCTAATTTGAATTAATTTTGACGCATTAAATAATTCAGTTATTTCTTACGTAGGTGGATATACAGGATGTTTCAGTACGAGGTGCACTCCGCGAGCTGTTGATAGATTAGCAAAAAATAAGTCTAAAAATATTTATTAACATTCGTCGATGAAAAATTTTCCTGACCCAATAAAAGTCACGAAAATGAAATCTTCAAATTATCAACCATACTGTACATTTTTATTTTTAACTTTTGTATTTCATATTTCTTCGGATTTCGGAATAATATTTCGGATAAAAGTATAGCAAATACTGACCAACTATTATCCTAAGCATTTTCAAAACTCAATAAATAAGGCTCAAATCAATTATAAAAGTTTGAAATGTTAGTTCGACTTTTGACGCCATTTGTACCTTCGAACAAATAGTACAAATCAATCGCGACACATTTTTAAGATAAAAATTAGATCTTATACACACAAACGTGACCTGACCCTTGCTATATATAATTTTGAGGGGGTATCGTTAAGCTTTCAATGCGCATTTTTATGTTCTATATAATATTCTTAAAATATGTGTTTATAATTATTATTGATAAAATTCACTCAAAGAAAATCAATCTAATTTTCCAATTAATTACAGAAAGCAATTTTCGATACTTAGAACAAATCAAAGTAAAATTTAATAATAATTATTTAAAACCATCTATATCCTAATAAAATATACATTTAATTAAGCAAATAAATTAAATTGTAATATCTGTTCAATGTTGTTTAAATATCCGGTTTGGTCCACAAATTATTAATTTTGTTGTATCCTTGTCCTTAACGTTATAATAAATTTACTAGCCGGCGTAAGTATTTATGTATTTTTGCAACTGAATAATAAAAACTTACAAATGATTAAATCATTCATTGAAAACAATATATTTAATTAATTTATTATTTAAAAGCAATAATCGTTAATTGTATAAAAACAGAATTCAAAAAATAACCTTTTTCATTTTATGTATAGACATAAAATTAAACGATCAAATTCAGGGACATTATTTTAAACAAATTGACGAATTGGATATTATTGTTCGTCAATTTGTATTCGGCAGTAATGGATTGTAAAAATATAGAATATTTTTACCATCGATATATAACGAAGAAGAAAGAAGTATTTGAATGGAAAAGATTGGACTGGTCTTGTTAAGTATTGCAAATGTGTCTGGAAATACAGATATACCTTGATTTCTGAACTTAACTACTGAAAATTCTATTGTTAGAGTTGCTATATTTTATGTGTTTTTTTTTGTGGTTCAAAATTGATTTATGTTTATACAAATATTTTATGAACGCTTAGTAAATAAAACGCTTTAAAAAAAGTGTTTTTTTAAAGCGTTTTTTTTTAAGTAGAATTTTCGAATGTGATTTATCATTTGTTTAAGATTAATCGGTCTTAAAATTTTTATATTTATATAAATACAACTCTTCTGACGGTCTAAAATGACCATAGAATATGTCTGCAAAAAGAAAATATTATCAAATTTGTATTATTTCATAAAATATCATAATAATGACCTTTATTATTATTATTATTATAACGGATTCATTCGATTTTCGAAAAAAATGTTTTCATTGTATACAAATTTTAAAAGAGCAACTTTTTGATAAACGTTTTTCTCTATAAAAGCTGAAGCTAGAGAGTTCATCCATATAGACAAACGAAATCGCGTGATCAAAGCATATGGTGCAATATGATTGGTTTGTTTGATAATTTGAACCTTTAAGGTTGTTGTGAAACAGCAAACGGAAAGTAGGGGTGGTGAGTTTGTCCTATACTAAATGCATTGATATCTCATCCATTGCCAGCTCTAAATAAGTAAGAATTTTGCAATTAAATCGTTTCAAATAATGCTATCATTTTTGTGATCCATCCATTCGATTGTTTTTTGGATTTTTTTAAATATATATATTTTTAGTTTTATTGTTATATTTGTTCTTGTTATTAATTTTATTATTTCCATTCGTTATATTCATATTTATAACAAAATAAACGAAAATGGTAGAAGAAAGCCGATCTGTTTTGACATATGTTCACGCGTTCAGTGCATGTATTTGTTGACAACGATGGACTCTCTAGCTTGAATGTACTATACCTCTTACCATTTTCGTAATAAATTGACGCGAGCAAGGCTGTTATAAAAGCAGCGTGGCATTTGAATTTTGGTTACCATTATGGAGTTTTTAAGAATATTTTACGTCCTGCTAAACACATTTTAAACGATTTTTATTAAAATTGAAAAAGTACGTGACCAATTGTTTTTTATCTCATTAAAAAAATATATTGTTAATATTTTTATTTTTATTAGTATTGATTTCATGGCTGATGTAAGCGGTACACGAAGTTTTTTCAAATACTACTTTTTTGGTTAAACAATACAAAATTTACGACTCTTTATCAAAAACCAGAATGAATCATATGTATAACTGGTTTGTTTACTTGTCGATTGTAAGTAAATGTATGACATTCAAATAATCATATTATTTATAATACTTTATTTGTAGTTATTACATATCTGTAGCTCGCGGTTTAATCGCGTTAAATTTGAATTTTTATACATTAACGCAAAAAGAGTTTTTCAAATCCGGTAGTTTTTGAAATTAGCGAGTTCAAACATACCAGATCTATAATATTAGTATAGATTTATGTACAACTAGTATTACTCGTTGCGGCATCGCCTGCAAAAATTGTGTAAAGACCTTAAAGAACTGAGAAACATAATATTTCTCTCCGTCAAAGACTGATTTTCTTAAAATGCTGTTAAACGTTTTTATTGGTTTATGTATAATTTACAGGCTAAATATCAATTTTTGTCTCTAATTTTAAAATAATGACTTACCATACAAACGCTCATCCCATGTTCACCTCCCACCCCCACCCTTAAGGATCAATTATCCAAAAACTCGTCAGTACATATTTTATAATGTATAACTGAAAAAAATATTTCATGTCTCCAGCTTCCAGAAAACCGAAACTCTTACTTCCTATTTTATCCCCTGAAGGTTTGAATTTCGAAAAACTCTGAAATGTTTATTTCTTTATTCATTATAGCTGACCAGCATAGTATAAACTATTGGTTGTATGAAATACTGTTTCATACAAAGTGTGTTTGGTTTTATTAAATAAACTCTTTTCATGTTTATAGATTTTCTCTATCTCACATCATTTAAAAGTAAGGTTAGCTGCTATATCCATGTCCCACACTGACACGCGGTAGTAGCAGCCACGCGGACACGAATGCATAAAACAAAAATTTTTTATAGCCTATGTCACTCGGGAATTGTGTAGCTTCCTATCAGTGTGATAATTTTTAAAATCGATTCTGTAGTTCCAGAGATTACCCGTTACAAACAAACAAATTTACACAGATTTTTCTCTTAAAATATTAATGCAATAGTAATGTAGTAATTAAACTATTAAACACAGTTGAACAATTTTCGAAATTGGTTACAGAAACAATTATCCAAAAAATTGTATTTTAAATAAAACAAATAATGTAACAACTAACTGAGTTAATTGTTTGAATACCCAGTTTATACAGAGTTGTATATCAGTGATTGAATTGAGAGATAAATTATGAGAAAACTATTGAGTTTATGAAAAAAATTTTTTAAACAAAAGTTGTTTATTTTAGAAAAGAAGATTTTTTGTCAACAAATTTTTTTCTATCTCTTACGGTTTCAAAGAGGTATATTTCCCCCCCCCCCTCCTAGCGAGGGGAAACACGTTTCGATTTTGCCCATTAACGTATTTGACCTTACTTTTTGGCTCTAGAACACACACACAAATTTTAGCCTCGTTATCTCTTTTCGTTTTTGAGTTATCGGCTTCACGGACAGACGGACGTTGCAAAGTCGGGACTAAACTTAATATACCTTGTATATTTCCATATACAGGGTATAATATATTTACATATACAGGGTATAATAAATAGAAATACTTAGAATACATTTTTGTTACTTGACATTTATATTATGATACAATTGTGTACAGGTTTACTATACGCGTTGCTGCCCATTAAAAATATTTTAAAATAACTAATTTGTTAGGCGCCACAAATCGTAAACACTTTTTCAGTTTAGATGAAGCATGTATTATTTAGCAAAGAGAAGATTGGGTTGAGACTACTTATAAACATATAGTTATTACAAGGCCATGAATTCACTTGACGTCAGTTTAATGATAAACATAAATTTTTGCTTTTCATTTGCTTTTATAGACGGTTAAACTATAGTCCTAACATTATAACGGTTTTATTAATTAAATTAAATACTTATATGAAAAAATTAACTCGTCAACCAGGAATCGAACCTCGGGCCTCTGGATAACTAGTCCAGTGTGCATCCTCTTCACCAAAGACGATTGTGATGTGACAGCCAACTTTTTCATATTATTCTAATTTTTATTTTATTTATTAGATAGTATTTACTTCTTTCTGAAGTGATTTGTTTATTAATATTTGTTTGTTTGTGTATACTTTCGTGTCCACATAACGTTGTTTGTCCAAATTCATTTTCTACAGTCTTCTACAGTTTGTCATACGTATTCGAAATGAATTTGGACAAACAACGTTATGTGGACATGAAAGTATACACAAACAAACAAATATTATAACGGTTGAAAATATACATCGGGAAAAATTTCTGGTATAAGTGTTCATAAAATTACCTAAATAGCCTAGTTCCCCATATCCACCTTAAATAAAGAACTGAAGTTTTGTGCGTGTTCTAGAACTAAAACGTGAGATGGTGCCCGAATGGGCCAAATCGGTCCATGCGTTCTCCAACCCGGGAAAAAACTTGAGCTTTAAAATCGTAAAAGATAGGTTTTTAGTTTAAAAGCAAAAAAAAAGTTTCTCTTTATAAAAAGAACTTTTGTTTGATGCTATTTTCCATAAACTGAATTATATTGCCGCAATTTCAGCTTACTTGTGCGTGTGTAAAAAGTAAAATAAATTGTCCACGCTTGATAATGAACTCAGTAGACAGCGGATATGTAAGCAATTAACTCAGTTAGTTATTATTTTTACTTGTGTACCACTAAAAAATACTGTACGCCGTTTTGAATTTTTATCAAAAGTTTTAAAACTCTTAAAATCGATTTTGAGTCATATCGAATGAAAAAAATTGACCTGTTTTTTATCACCTAGTAATAATGATCGAAGAGAAAAACTATGAATATGATACTCGGATGTATATATGCTATTTCCTTTTTTTCATACGACACCAGTAGAAAATGACAAGCTTGAAATACCATTTCCATTTTGATATTATATCTTTTAAATCTTCATTTCTATCTGATTCTCTTTGAGTTTTAGGTAATTTTTTTTTAGTATATAAAATTGCAAGACAATATTTAGCATCTCAAAAGTTTCCTTTAAAAATAAGAAAAAAATAATACCCAAAAAAATATTAAAAATAAGAATTAGTTATTTTCGTTCACATTTGTAGAGGGTTGTCGTCAAATAATAACAAATCACATCTTCTGTTATCTAATCACCATTTACATAAAAATGTTGAAAATATTATAAGAAAGTAATAAAAATATAATTTAACAAAAAAAAAACACTAATTATATATTCATTTCACATAGTCTAGAATGTTCAATATAATAATAATTAATGTATTATTATTATGTGTTATTATGAAAGTTTAATGATAAAAACATGAACTTTTAATTAGTTTTAAAAATGTGATATCTTAAATGTTATACAGTCAGCTTAATTTTTGAACTAATTAACATATAATATATTTTTGTATTAGTTATTCATACAGGATGATTTGTCATCAATATTCAAGTTTTTATACCCAGTATATGTAAATATTAAGTTTTGATCACTTTCTTTGTAACGCTTAAAAATATTGATCATGAATGATTGACATTTGTATTCATAAAATGGCCTAAATCGACCATTTCCGTCCGTCTGTCTGTCTGTCTGTCCGGCCGTCTGTGGACACGATAATTCAAGAAAGAAAAGAGATACTAAGCTGAAATTTATTTTGTGTGTTCTAGAGCAAAAAAGTCAGGTCAGTTCGTTAATGGGCAAAATCGGACCATGTTTGGGAAAAATGGGCAAAACTGCCTATCTTTGAAACCATAAGAGATATAACAAAATTTAGTAACAAAAAATCTTCTTCTTTTTAAAATTTTGTTTGAAAAATTTTTCTATAAACTCAATAGTTTTCTCATAATTTGTGCTCAAAAGTTCCTCGGAAAGCGAAAAATATTCCCATGTTTAAAACCATAAGAGATTTTTTTTAAATTGTTAGACAATTCGAACATTGATATACAACTCAGTATATACTGGGAATTCAAACAATTAACTCAGTTAGTTGTTTCATTACCTGTTTTTTTTGAATATATTAAGAGCCTCCGATTGAATATTCAAATGAACGCCACTACAAATACGTAAAAGAATATTTTTTAAATGTTTGTTTTCTTGCGTCTTGAATACTTGTTTTTGCTCAAATTCTAAAGATCAATCTAAAATAGACTTTAGTTATACAACACTATCGTGAAAAATTATGAAGCATTAATTTTGAGAAAAAAAATTAATGATTATTAAAATAAACATAAATATTGTGTATATTAAGAGAGACTATACCTGTATGGTGGGCCCTAAAAGTTGGAAAACATAAAATTTTAGATAACATGTTGCAAATATCGCTACACACGAGCAATCTGTACAGCAACATTAAACTCCTCCTACAAAATATCAAATAATTTTTATTTTTACAGCAGCCAGATGCTGACAGACAGCAAGGACATGTAATTTTGTTCTGCAACAGCTATACAGACTAGCAACCTATTACCAAAATATTCATTTGTCCTTCAAATGTTCCTGCACAGGTTTCATGTCTGTAGTCCCTATGACTGACATCGCCGAGAAATAAAAATAATAATAACAATAAGATACTCTTCTTACACAAAGTACATTTATGTACGCCTCATGTTTTGGAAAATAAATATAAAACTTGTTAATAATACAATAAGTTTGATAAAACAAATAGATAACGCTTAATCAAACATGTTAATACTAGCAGACCAATACTCTGATAATAAATTCAAAAGAATTAAAGAATTATCTAACAAAAATTGACATTTACAATTGCGGAGTAGCCTGGATAATATAGATTAAATCAAACACTAGTGAACCGAATTCTCTGTAAAGCAAGTGAAAATAACAACTAACTGAGTTAATCGATGTAATACCCGGTAAGAGTAATTGATTTATGAAAATATGCGCCGAAACTAATTGATTTATGAAAAAAAGTTTCCAACAAAGTTTTTTATTTTTTAAAAAAGGAACATTTTTGTTTCTATTTTTTTTTCTTACGGTTTCAAAGAGTGGACACTTTCCCACCTGGTGGGGAGTGCATATCCCGATTTTGCCCATTCACGAACGTAAAGTAATTTTTTGGCTCCAAAATACACACACAACATTTCAGTTCCTTATATGTTTTCTTTTTTGAGTTATCGTGTCCACAGGCGGGAATATAGTAATTAGATCATTTTGTGAATACTTATTTATATACCCTTGTATATGTGATACAGTGTGTTCATTTGAAAATTTCCCACAAAAATATTTTTTGAAATGTGTATTTTAGAAAAAAAAAAGTTCGTACAAAAGTCGCTTAGTTCAAAAGGGGAAATATGGGAAATATGGGCAATAATTTTATTTTTGTTCCATTAAAAGAGGCTGAGTACAACTGATCTGCTCACATTTCCAACTTCCCATTTAGTGTCCTTAAAAACCATTCTACTTAAGACATCATTATTTGTTCTAAAGACACTCAAGGCGAAAAATATTTTACAGCAATGGTTTAGAAATTTTTTGTCATAAAAAAAACCGCCAATTTTAATTTCTTGGAAACCTTATCAGGTGTTCATTATGCAATTATGCAATTATGCAATTATACATCGAATAAAATTGAACAAAACAAAGTTCGTCGAGACAAAAAGAAGTCAGCGAGAGGAAAATTGGAATACTGATTTTCGATGAATATTCGAGAAATAGTCAATAGTACTCTCTTTGAATCTTGATATATATTTAATCTGTAAAAATGTACTAATCACAAAACAACAAATCATTTTGGATGGTAATGTTTTAATTTTTCTTAGTCTTTACTGTTTCAACAAAAATATACAAATGAAATCCTAAAATTTTAAAACTATTAAAACGAGACAAAACGGTAGAAAACTTTTACAAGTCAAAACAATACAAGAGACATGCTACTAACGTATCGTCTCGTCTTACGGCATCACTAACACGCAGACACAGACATCTCACTAAAATCGATGGAATCAGACGCTAGGGATCTTGAAAACTGGAGATATGTCGAAATTTTCAATTTAAAAATCAGACACATTACAATAACATCCTAAATGGGAAATTAACAAGAGTATATTTCATGCAATAAACTATGTTTATTTATTAAGTACTTATTAATTACATTGATCAAAAGTAGATATTTCCAGTCAGGTTACTGACCTTCAAAATAATTAGACTTGTAACAGTTACAAAAAAAAAAAATGTTTAAAAAAAAATTTCGTATTGAAAGTAATTACCTATATTGATATTTATAAAAGATAAATTATTTATGAAACAATATTAGTTATTGCATTCAATTTATTATATTTTCGTCAAGTCTGGGGTCATTCAGGTTTTTGCAAAAATTCAACCAAGAATTATTATATTTATTTTATTAGTAGGTATATTTTTTAAGGTTACTTCACGGTCAGATCAAGGTGGACTCAAGACGGGTTTCAGTTAGTTTCTAACAAAATATAAAATTATTGTAAATCAACAAATATACAGAATGTTACAAAGATTTGCACGAGTGTTATTAGAAATGTTGATCTGCATTAGGATTTTACAAACCGTTCTGTTTTGTTCGCGCTTCGCGTAAAATTTGACATAACTTTCGCTTTATATGATAACTGGTGTTCATTTACGAAAATTTTATGATAACTGAGCACTTTGGTCACGACGTCTGGTGGCTACTAACGAAAACAAGTTTAGTGTGCAGTATAATCTTCTATGTATAAAAGAGAATTATGTTGTGTGTTTGTCCAAATTGTTTAAAGAAAATTATAAGAGATAGCGAAAAAATGATGAGAAAAATTTTGATGAGTAAATTTTTTTTATGAATCGACAGAAAAACTATTAGAAGATTAAAATTCCAAACCGTAAGATTATAGCTATTTTCTGACGTTCCAAAGTTATAACCGACCTAAACAAAATTTTGGAAATTAATTACTTGTCAATAAATTAAAGTATAAAAAATTAAAGTTTGCAACTGACAAAATTCATTAAAAACAAGTGAAAATAACAACTAACTGAGTTAATTGCTTAAATACAGGGTATATTCTGAATTTACGTAAAAAAAATGTTTACAAAAATTGTTTATTTCTAAAACAGGAAAATTTTTTGTCTTTACATTTTTTATGTTTTCAAAAATGGGCTGTTTTGCCCATTTTTCCCAAACATGGTCCGATTTTGTCCATTTACGAACTTGACCTTACTTTTTTGCTTTAGAACACATATACAAAAATTTCAGCTTATTGTCTCTTTTCGTTCTTGAGTTATCGTGTCCAGAGACGGACATACGGACATGCGGAAGTGGACTAATCAGGTTATTTTATAAATTCAACCGTTTTATATTTTATATTTTCAACCGTTACAAAGTTGGAACTAAACCTAATATACTCTTGTGTATATTCATATACCGGATATAAAAATCATTATTTGACATAAATTAATTAAAATAAATATGATTGCTGAATGTAAACAAATGGATGACTCTTTCGTTGCACACAACAGTCCGCCATGTTTTTAAGCCCCGCTCTCAGTCCAGTTCTCAATTTGGTAATTAAAAATTGCTTACGTTACGCAAATTTTACATAATTTAGTTATATTAGGACTGCTTCGAAAAAATTATTTTGATATATTTTACCCGACAATCACCCGATACCAAAAGAATAGTTTCGTTTTTGGTATAGATATATGTATATGTACGTAACAGACATATCCATTGTGTCAATGTCGAGCTCAAACGCCTGAACTGATTTCAAAAAATCAAGTATCTATCTTTGGAAGAATATAGTAACAAATACATGATTGAAAACCGTGATTTTATTTCAATACTTAATTTACAAAAAAATTGTTCTAATTTTACTGTAGTTGAGTTTTTTGTGAGTTAATTTTTTGTACGATATAATCGAATAATTTAACTTTTTATTTATTTAACGTGTGTCAGCAATCAACTTGTACTTCTATACGTATGCATACAAATCAATAATAACTACAATTAAAACTGATTACCATACTATTTACACAAAATAATCTTGTTCCTAAAATGAAATCATATGATTAAAAAAATCATGTTTCAAGATTAGAGGAGATAAATATAAATCATAACCATAAATTATAAATCTTAATTGATTTGTTTTATTTTTGTATCTGTATATCTCTGTGTAGTACATGAATGCGCACTGTGTTACTATACTAGACAGGATTTCCGGAGTTATTTAATGCACAATTTATTATTTAAATATTCGAAACAACACTCTCACTACTATATATTTAGATTTATTGGACGAGTATTTAACTATTTGATATTTATTGTTTATTGATTTATTTCAAAGATAATGCTAAAGTCGGTGAGAGAATTTTTCTATCTTGGATGGTTTAGGAAGGTCCTAGAAGTATACAAAATACATAGTCAGTTAGAGAAACAGATTCTTTACTCGCATCGACTTTCTTGGCAATCGAAATGTTGCTATCGAATTCCTTGCCATTTTCCTAAACAAGTAAAAAACTCCCTAATCAATTTTAGTGTTTCACGAGGCATGAGGTGAGGCGAGGTTTTGGTATTACCTCGACTCGCCTCGATTTTTTAAATATCACCCTCGCCTCACCTCGGTCTTGGCCAAGGTAGAATGTTGATTAGCCTCGCCTCGGTTTGGTTAGCTATCATCCTCGCCTCGGCCGAGGTAAAAATTTTACTAACTTTGACTTATTCTGCATGAATGTACATAATATGATAAAAAAAACTTGTTAGAAAATAAATGTGTTAAAACACGGAATATCAGTTTCTAAATTTGTATGACTACACGAATGAAAACAGTAAGTTCAAAAAATATAAAAGTATAAAATTTATTTTTCCTTTAAAATGCATCTCTATTGCTTACATGTAACTATATTATTTTATAAACAAAATTACTTTTTGTAAATTTGTCTCGGCCGAGGCGAAGTTTTTGGGATACTATACCTCGCCTCACTCCGATTAGTAACGAGGATTAAAATTTGGAACCTCGCCTGGTGTCTCGAGGACAGAGGACCGAGGCGAGGCGTGGTTACCTCGTAGTCTCGGTGAAACACTAATCATTTTTCATGGCTAGTAATTAGAGTAAAAACAAACTCTGTTTATCGATAGATGTTTTAACCATAATGGATAATTATTCTGAAGGGAAAATTATCCTCTTTTTTTTTCAAGAAATAAATAATTATATCAAAATAAGATAGTCGTCGCTAATAGGCATAATTATAGAATGTGCCAAATTTTTGCACACTTATTAATGGTATTATTATATACACTCACACTTGAAGTTCGATTGACGATCTCAAAATCTAAAAAAACTTACTTGAAGTTCGAATAAGTAATATGGGGAGCAATGGAGACTACCCATTTTAAACAGTATTTCTAACATTTTTTTAGTTTTAATAAAAAAACGACACTTTTATCCGAATAATTTTATACGAAATATTTTTCCGAAAACTAAATAAATATGATAAAAATTAATTATAAAATTTTGAAAAATGAGCGCTACTTTTGTGGCCATCTGTACCTGTTACTCGAATGGTTTTTCAAAACCACAAAAACAAACACTTGTATTTTGCAGGAACGTCTGAGAGCTTGATGCGTAATAAGATAAAAAATTTTCCAAACAGTTGATATTATAGTTAGTGAAATACAACAAATGTCATCCCCGTTTGCATGTGGTTTGTGTTATTTGTATTTTGAATTTCTTTTTTTGAATAATATTTATTATTTTAAGTAATCTAAACAATTTTTTTTAAACTAACAATGACATCATCGATTTCAAATGCAGTTTAAAACATTTACAATTATTTTTAATATAAGATAAACTTTAATATGTAATTGAAACTAAATCTAACCTATTTCAAGAAGTTACGTGAAATTCAACAAGTTATCGTATTAATTGCAATGGCCTTAGACGTGATAGAAACATAATTTAAATATATGTGTTATAATTCCACTTTACTTATATAATCAAGGTGCCCGCCCATAGCCTTCAATGAAAAAATTCCATAACATTTATCTCACTTTTTGGACCTAGACCTTATTTCTATTTCTTTTGTTTTTTTCAATTGTTTCATTCCGGGATTTGTATCAACGCAAACACGAAGTACAAGCTAAACCACTTTCCTCAAGAAAAATGCAATCAAAATTTCTGATTTTTGCTATCCACTTTGAGCTTCCCTAACATTTATGTAACTCTCCACGTGAAAGTAAAAAAAGGCTACTATGCCTTTTTGGTAACGAATGAAACTTTCTCCAACAGGATCCTTGTCGTATCTCCTATGGAAGCTCTTTTTAACTGTTTCAAGCAGATTTTAAATTATTTTGGTTGGTTTTTCATCTTTTCTTAACGATGTTCATCAGCTGGATAAAATTCAATGAAATCCACAATAAGTTTTATCATTTTTTTTGTCTAATTTTAAATTATATATATATTTGTATAACTGTGTATATTTTTTTAGCGCGAAACAAAATTTTCAATTATGCTAATTAATATAATTAATTATTAATTATAGCGTTCAATTAATTAAACTGAATAGTTCAAAGAATATTTCAAAAACATTATCACAATGTCTAATTTATGATTGTTACAAGGCTCTATATTCAAAATATGATTTTTACTTTTTCCAGAAACATAATTTAAAGATTTATCCAAATCAAATATCACGCATATCAACGCCCTTAAGTTATATTTTATTAGTGCCATTCGGGTTAATTTTGCTAGGTATTTTACGTAGTATTCGCATAATATTGTATTCTGAGGGGATTTTCGTAAATAACTAGTTTTCAGAAAAGATAAATAAAATTCGATTACATGTATTGTGAAAAAAAATAATAATGCACAATAATTGTAAAAAATTTGTATGATTAAATGCTATTGTCAAGGTTATTCACATAACAACACTTCAAGAATTACGAGTATATTATTAATCATTATTAAATTATGTATGGGTGGAACTGAGCAATCAACCATCTTAACACTCGAATTACTCATTTAAAAATCAGAATATATTTCATACAAAATTTATCTTTTGTTTATTGTTTAAAGACCCCCATAGATGATCAAGCAATTTGAGCCACAACAATAGTTTTTGCTTAATCAATTTGTATGGCATTGATTGGACTGTGTTTTCGCATAATGTTTTGAAACAAATCAGTTAGATTCCGCCCCCATACACGATCAAGCAATTTGTGCAACAACCTGTTGGTGCAAACAATTTGATAGTGTATGGCATGAATTTAGTTGTTGCACATTGGAAATAGATCGGGATTGATTTTTATTGCGCAACATTTCCCGATTTGAAAGAACATGGCAGTGTTTGACCAAAAAAAACAATAACAATCGCGGCACAATATTTGTTTGCGTAAACATTTTCTCGAGAATGCCACAAAATGAGCACCGAAAAATAAAATTTAGTTTGCATAAATTGTTGGAAGGTATAATGATCAAATATGATGTTGCGCAAATGTTTGGTCGGGTATGGGAACTTTTATTATGCATTCATGATGTTGCACAAACACGCTGTTGCTGAAATTGTTTGATCGTGTATGGGGGGCCTTAAGAAAAAATGTTTTATTATAAATTCGTGACATAATCGTTACACATGTTTTTTTTACGAAAAATGCTTGAAAAATTCAATAATTTTAAATTTGTATAAAAAATTTTTTCGAAATATTCCCTACTACGTAAAAAATAATTATTATATGATGAATATTAAAAATAAATAAAAAGTATATACATTATTCACGATAATAGAAATCCATGAAAACCATACAAAATTAATTGTAACAGTTACCAATTAATTTAACAGAAGCATGTGTTTACTCCATACGAAGGTATGTAGTCATTTGTAGATTTATAGATTTGCGCCCGTGTAAAAACTTAAAAAAACAGTTTACACATTTATAATAAACTCGGTATAAATAGGATATACAAACAATTAACTTATAAAGAGGTAAAGTTTTTATAACATAATCTATGAAACTACTGATTCGATTTTGAAAAGTTATTCCCTGATAGCAAGCTACGCTATTGTCAAGTGACATAACCTATAAAAAGTTTTCATGCTTCCATGTCCGCGAGGTAGATAAAAACCTAACTTGTAAAGTGTGCGACATATAGAAAATCTTTAAATATAAAAAATGTATATCTAATAAAACATATAAACAAATTACGAATTAGCTAGAAAATGATATTTAAACAAATGTATACGTGATTGGTGATTGTATTGAATTAAAGTTTTGAGTAAATATATTAGGAACAACTTTTAGCCGAAGCATTTTTTCGAAAATCCAATGAATAACACACAGATCAATTATAAATGTTTGTATAAGCACGATAATTTTGTGGCCATGTTTACTATATACTTCAAAGTTGGTTCAAATTTTAATGGTTGAACCACCTTAATTATGGCTGAATAAATTCATTGGATAAAATTAAAACAATTGTTGTGAATTTTGAAGTTCATATTGATTATGATTAGAATCAATTTGGTTAGAAACATCAATAATACAACAATTTATTATTGTGTGTTTATCCTAATCCCAATGTTGAGAAATAGATGTGCTGCAACATTATTTCTCGTTTTTTCGAAATCACTCTTCATATCCAAAATATCTATTCTTTTATTCATAAGGAAGTTCATCTTATAATCCTTTCCAAAATCGTATATGAGCATGCGCATTGAATAGGTATATATATACCATATTCAAAAATTCGATATCAATAAAAACAAAAAGGTGAAAAAATCATGTAATTTTATCGAATAATGTTTTTTAATAGTAAAAATTATTTTAATAATTACTGTTAATTATTATTGACATAAATCATAATTAATAATATTTAATAATTAGTTAGTTTTTTTAATATAAAATTTTTTTTAACTCCTGTTTAATTTCAAATCAAGTGCATTTCAATTAACAATAATTATTAACAATTAAGATATTAAAATGTTAATTAAAATATCTTCATTATCGTAACAACACATTTTGAATCAATTATTAAAAGTTTTTAATTTTTATTTTTTTATTCCACTTATCACATATTTTTCACGTTTAAATTTGTAACACGATTGCCTATTATTTAACACGTTTTTATTATTATTTTTTGCATTGCATTTTTGTTTATAAATTTTTTTTGCATAATAACGCAAAATTTTTTGTGTGTTATTTCAATTTTTTATAAATCACATTTTCTGTTTTATAAAATAACCTTCAAGTATGTTTTTTTTTAAGTAGATTTTATAAACTTTATTTTATTGGAAAAATATTATTATTATTATTTAATTAATATTTTCACTGATTGTTCACAATTTTTCAAATCACGTCACTTTGATTGTTTAATTAAATTGAGCAATATTTCATTTAATACATTTCAAGGAAATTGATTGATTATTGGAAAAATTCACAACAATTGAATTATGATCGATATTTATAATATAAATAAATTAAGATTGTTTTAATAAGACTTACCTAAAACTTGAACAAGGATGTATAACCCAATGACCTGCCGCCTTTTGTCGTATCCGTTCTTTCATTAAGGCCTTTTTCGAACCAAATAATTTCATTGCCAATTTATTATCAGTTGGTTGAAATAAGGCCTGTAGTTGATTTTTAATAAAACTTTGTTTTCCAGCTTCCGCCGAGCCCAATGGTGTTGGGCCCGGCTCTTCTTTTGGGGTGCCATATAGGGATATATCATCCACCCCAAAATGTACTTTACCACTACCTTTGTAATTCATATCGTTTGATAGGAAATCGGCGATTAATAGAGTCTCGTCATCAAGCGCGGTTACTAAAGAATCGGTACACGTGTTTGTATTCTCGATACTGATTTTAATCGAGTCATCCTTGGCTAGACGTGGTGTTGTACGTATTTCTTCTTCGGACTGAGCTGCAGTCACACCGGCTGCTCGTCCATTCGCGAGACGTAAGCTGGGCACGCGCCTTGTACCGCCTCGACCGCCACCACCTCCACCACCGACGCCCCCTCTTGATTCGCCGCCACCCCCACCACCGCTGTCCCTATAAACATACATATACGATATATAATATTCATATAAACATGTTTTATATAAACAAATGTATATACATTTACTTATGTATATGGTGTACATATTACATATAGAAATTATATCGGGTGTTCCAGAAATACAGTTTCAATATTTACTTTGGTGCTTGTTACATTTAAATAGAAAACATTTTCATCTTTTTTATATGTAACGTTTTTTTAACATTTTTCAACCAACATTGTTTCGGGGTCTATATTTATATTCGCTAAAGCAAATTTTAAACAAAGATCATAATGTCGACGGATGGTCTATGAACAAAACTATCCTAATGTATCCATTTGGTATTGGCGTTCGTTTTGGCTTATGAATGCTTACGTTACTCTTGAAAAGACCGTTCGTTTTGGTCTAATGAGTACGTGTAAGCGTCAGTTAACATATTAAATATGTCGGATGAAAAGAGTTAAGCTGTTTTTCAAGCAAAATAATGTTTGTTTGAGTGACTTCAAAAATCCCTAAAACAAACTAAAAACCCATAAACTCACAATTTGATAACGTGTATCAGTAATATATCAGTAGTGTATCAGTAATGTAAGTAAGTAAATGCTAGTCGCTTCCGTTGGTATAATATAACCGAAAGGCAACCATACTAACAATGGAAATAAATAGACGCTAGTTTACAAAAAAAAAAACAATTTAAAAAGTAATGTAGGTATTTTTCTAATAAGATTTTGTATGTTATGTGGTTTTTTTTTTGTTCAATCAGAAAAATTTTAAAAATCAAAGGAATAAATTTTAAAAAAAATACGGATACACATGACAGATAAATTATCAAACACTTATGCAGTGTTCGTTTTGGAAGTTATTACGATTTGGCGCTCACGCATTCGCTACCCTATCTCGATGGAGAAAGCGTCTGTGAGCGTGGTGTCTATCATGGAACTCAACCATTAGTGCACTTTGTCAGCATGCACAGTGTCCATATGAACACATAAAAATGCTTAATGTTCAAAACGAAGACACCCTAAAGCAACCGAAATTGATCACTTTTGAGTTATTTTTTGTAATGACTTTGGATTAAATTTAAGTTAATGAAATTTAAATGAGTATTGAGTACACGAATGACAATGAAATATTGTTGTGAAGTACCTACTTTTTGGAACACCCAGTATGCTGAATTTAGTAGTTCTGAAAATACATAATTTTAGGTTGTTTTTTTTTTTTCAAAATGTTTTCTTTAAAGTAAAGCTATTTAATTTAAGTTTTTTTATGATGTTTTCTATATTATTTATTATATTTTTTTAGGAAATATATAATATGTTAATGTCATAATTAAATACACCAAAAGACCCATTCAATACAAAGCATCAAATGACTTTGAACTATGATATGATTGGAAATTTTTGTAAATTGCAAAATGTAAGTAAATAAAACATTTCCTTATATATCTAATAAATTTTATAGCGGTAATCTCATGAGACAATTACTATAAAAATGTATGTCAAAATTATTATTGAGTTTTAGCTTGACAGGTTTATTTCTTTGGAGTAATTTATACTTCATGTTCATATTAACATGCTCTTCAAACAGTTTTAAATTTTTTTTGTTTTTATCTTCAAATACTTGGAAAAAAAGAAATATTATTTGTTTTGCAAACTATAAAAAATTAGTAGCTTTTGTTGGACATAAAATATACTGAGATCATTAGCAGTGTATGAACTATTTATTTTACTTTTTATACACGCACAGATGTATAAAAATAGGTTAGGTATCTACAGTGATTACAGATGCTTGATTTGAAATTCGGACAAAACAAATCAAAAATAGAACAATAGGCATATTTAAACTTTTCTTCTTGCTCTTACGGTTTTCCTAGTAAGGGTGTGGTGCATTGATCGATAAGACTCATCCCAAACTCGAAGTCTCTTTTTAGGACACACACACACAATTTCATTTCGTTATCTCTTTTCGTTTTTTAGTTAAGGTGATGACCATGAAAGCTGACTACAATGCCGCGAGGTTAACCGGGCGCATTGACAAAAACTTTCTGGTTGGGGACATACCGACCACTGCAGGATTAAGAGGTCTCTATCTCTCATGAGGTAAGAGGACAGTGCGATCTGTCCGGATTGTGATGGGGCATGATACGCCATTTCACCTGCTGCTGGAATGTCCTCAGTAGGTGGGGAGTCAGAATGAGATATCTTGCCTTCGGCTCAACCGAAATAAGAGAATCTGGATGGAAGAGTATGAGGGGGTAGGTTTCTTGAGTGTCAGTAAAAAAGACTAAAAAGGCTTACTTGCCAGGCTTTGGTCTCTCCTCGTAATAGTGCTTAGGTGATGACAGACACACCGGCAGATGAAGGACATACAGACAGATGAGGGGCACACAAACATGCGAAAATAGAGTAAAAAAACATGTTATGCACATTGTAACATACACGTAATCCATATTTGTAATATTACGAAGTCAGGGCTAAACTAAACTTATATAACCCTGAAATATATTATACGTATAAATAGTATGAAAATTACTATGCAACGAATATTTAGATTACTTTGAAATTTAGATATAAAATTTGAAATATTTGAAATGTTTAAAACATTTATTACATTTTTAATTCGTCAAGGTAATCCTATAAAATTTTAAATGAATTTTGTTTAAATGTTTCATCTTTATGATTAAGAACGAATTGCCTCCGAAGGAAAAGCAGATATTGTTTTTGTACCGATGATAGAATTTCGTAAAAATTTCTTCAAATGTTCATCGATACAAACTAATAGATTTTAAAAATGATAAACTTTTTATATTTGTATATGTTTTTTTCTGTCAACTAATATTTACAGAAATATTTACAATTGATGATTGAAAGTTAAAATCCGAATTATCTCTGTACACAATAGAGTTTAAGAAAAATGATCAGGTAATGAATTGTAGCAAACATGATTTTCTATACCTTCTACACATCTACACTTGTTCTAATATTAAGAGAGGTATTTTATATTTTGTGTTTTCGTCTTTTATTTCTCTATGCCCCTATTTCCCCTTATGACATTTATTAATAAATTCAGCCTTGCAAATACCAAAACTATATCAGATACGATATTTTGTTTTTATCAGACTAAAATTGTAAGCGCGAGAGACTGATTTATGTATTCTCAGGAAATTCGCTAGGTTGACACAGCTCCTGCGTAACGAATTATTTTTATAATTATTTTCTATTTGTCTATTGTGAAATAGTTAATAATTTAAACAAATTTAAAATTGTATTTCTTATTTTCATTGAAATTAATTCAAATGTAACTAATTTCTTTTCTCCTTTATTTTACAATTGGCACTAACCATACGTGAATGCAAAAACCAACGTATAATATATGTAGAAGATGTAATGATTTTTGTAGGCAGAAGTAAATTCCGCACTTATAACCTGCCCATAAAAATTTGGTAAGTTAAACACCACGCGGTGGATTGAAAGCTGCATAGTTTTTTTTCTCATATGCACGGGTATAAAAATGATCGAATTTGGAACTGCACAGAATTTCTCAGGAAGTGGAAACAAAAGTGGCATCAATCTGGGCATGTATGCGAGTGGGTTTCTATTAATGGATGATTTTTTATTTGTTTTTGTTTTTATTAGTCGTTTTTATAAAATCATTAAATTTAATTTAATGCCAATATTACGAATGTATACAATATCTACATTAAATAAATTCGTTACGCAGGAATTGTGTCAACTTAGTGAATTTCCTTAAATCACTCTCTAGCTTCCACAATTTAGAAAGTAGAATACACAAAGTATAAAATATCTCTCATAATATTAACGCAATCGAAAAATGTATAAGGAGTGAAGTTGTAGTAAATCATGTTTGGTACAATTCATTACCCTATCATTTTTTCTCAAACCCTAATATGTACAGAGATATTTAAGATTTGAACTTTAAATTTTAAATTATAGATATTTCTGTAAATATTTCTATAAATATTATAACAGAAAAAGGATAAGAAACAACTTCAAATGACGATTTCTCAAATATTAAGAGAGATATACCAAATTTTTTGTTTTCCCTTCCTATAAACATGCCTTTCCCCCTGCCCGATTTAACACAGCTTGACTTTTTTATTATCAAAAGCACCGCACGCACGCATATTTATTATCCTTATTTTTTGAGAAAAAACCGTATTCCTGAGTAAAATATCTGCAAGTATCCACCACAATTACGACCTCGCAAAATTGTTTACTACATTTCCTCTTAATCTCCCCCCTCTCATAAAATATTAAAATATTTACAAAATACAATTTGTTGAAATCTTACATCAAAATATCTATGCCAAAATTTCTGCATAATATCTGAGACAACAAATTTACGATTATTATTATAAAAAGTAATCATCGCATAAAATTTCTTTTTCCTTTAAAATGCATCTATGGCGTTTTTTGTAAAAATACATGTTACTATATTATTTTATAAAAACAAATAACTTTTTGTAGTTTTTTTTCGGCCGATGCGAGGTTTTTGGGACAATATACCTCGCCTCGGTTAGTAACGAGGATTCAAATTTTGAACCTCGCCTCGTGCCTCGTAACCGTGGATCGGGGCGAGGCGGGGTTACCTCGTAGCCTCGGTGAAACGCTAAACGGGGTCAATCCCTCTAATTGTGCCGAAGTGTATATGTATTGCTCGATTTTAGGATATGAAAATAGTGCGGAATTAACCAGCCCCCTAATTTTTATCATACTTTTAGTAAGTAATAAAATTTATGTTTATGTTATGTTAAGTAAGCTGTTTATTTTCATAATAGCGGTTATTACTTGATTATATATGCTTATTTTTATTCGAACGATAGCTTATTTTTAAAAGACTACACATATTATAGACCCATAAGTTTAAAAACGACACATAAAAATTATTAATGTAAAGCCTAGCCAAAATAAATAATTGGAAACTAATTCAACGGTACATAAAATGGATTAACATTAAAAATTATTTTTTGCCGAAATTTTAAGCATGACGGTATTTTATTCGAATCATCTCGATAAATTTTTTACCGTGAAAAAAAATGAAAGTCTTCTAATTGGACCTTGGATTGATTGTTTATTAGGGAATTTCCTCCAAAGGAAATGCAGCTATTGTTTTTGCACCAATGTTGGAATTTCGTAAAAATTTCTTCAAATGTCCATCGATCCTACCTGTTAGATGTTAAAAATCACTATCGCTAAAATTTGTATATATATATATATATATATATATATATATATATATATATATATATATATATATATATATATATATACATATATACATATGTACTTTTTTTAAATATCAGCGGTCACAGTTTTATTCCTATTGGGATGAAATTTGGTATTTGAGTCGCTATTGGTATTCTAAAGGTCAAGTTCGTTAATGGGTAAAAACGGACGAGGGGAAATGGGGTTTATAGGGAGGGGGAAACGCAAAATTTAACTATCTCCTTTAATATTTGAAAAATCGAAAAATTTATCAGGAGTTAAGTTGTAGGTACTTAGTTTCACTGTAATTTTATTTCTTATCATTTTTCTGTTACACTAATATTTACAGAAACATTTACAATTAAAGATTGAAAGTTAAAATTCTAAATATCTCTGTTCACATTAGAGTTTGAGAAAAATGATAAGGTGATGAATTGTAACAAACTTGATTTTCTTAACTTTACTCCTTATACATTTTTCGATTTTTCTAATATTAAGAGAGATATTTAATATTTTGTGTTTGTTTGATACGAATACATGACATATATTTTATTGTAAAAAATTTTGATTGTCGTTTCCATAGTAACTATAAACTATAATCGTTATTTTGGCTATTAATAAATTTAATTGCCAAAACTAAAGTCATATCAGATATTATATTTCATTTTGATCACACTAAAATTGTGACCGCTAGAGAGTGATTTATGTATTCTGAGGAAATTCGCTAAGTTGACGCAGCTCCTGCGTAACGAATTTTTTAATATCTAGTTATATTTTGGTATATGGCATAGGACTTCGACGATTTTTTTTTTAAATAAAAAAGTTTATTCCCAAATTGGTACACTTGATAGAGATTTACAAGAATTTTCAAATTAGTTTCATCGAAATTTTAATCTAACGCAAAAAAATATATGACACGGAAGTCCTGCCTCAAGGCATAATTAGAACATGATAATGTAATATTCGACATGACACACACTTAAAACATTGAAAATACGTAGGTTTTTAGGAGTCAAACTAAAAAAATTCTGCTAAACGGTTTATATTTGACCATTTAATGTAAAAATCATTAGATCATGATCTTAAACACAGTTTATGAATCATAATAAATACAGTTATAACAATAATTGTTTTGTCTTCTGTTGATAAATACATAATTAGCTGTACCCCGTGGCTTCATATTCGTCAATCTTAAATATTAAGTTTTCATTTTATTTTTATAATGTAAATAATCTAAGATTTATTTTTAATGTTGTTTTCAACTATTATTAAACTATTTTCTATATTATTTTCACGTTAGCAAGTGAATAGCAACGGTTTTTATTTAAGAATGTTAGAGGGATTCAATCTGAGGCCAAAGTACCTACAGAAAATTAGAGATTCGTGAATATCAACGTTTTGTAGTAAATAGTGTGGATTTTAAATGAAATATATAGTATTTAAACTGGACTTGAGGTCACCTCAGGGGCAGTCAAGGACTGCCTGGAGGAACTGCTGGAGCTGACAAAACGGAACAATGTTTAATTGATTTGGGTGCCGGGATACAGTGGTTTCGAAGGAAACGAAAAATCAGATACTTTAGCAAAGAAGAGAGTCGGAATACCCTGCCCGGAGCCTGTTTTAGGACTTCTAAGGACTACATGTAAACAGATGATCAACGAGGAACAGGACAGGAACTCGGGAATATACTGCTTCAGAATGCAACCAAGAGGCTATCTCTTGATGCACTGAAGCTAACAGGATGCAATTGCGAAGAGTTACCGGATTCATTACCGGGCATTATCCCTTTCGGAAGCATCTGCACACAATACAGCAGATACAGGATGTTCGGTGAATCTCATCCCGAATATATGAACCTTCAGGAAGACCTGATAAGCAAGCTCCTGGCAATTTCCGACATATGGGAGAAGCGAATATCGGACTGAAGTAGAAGGGGGAGCAAAATGGACCATAAAGTGCAATACGTTTTAGATCCCAAGATGTATCTATCTATCTAGTATTTAAAATAAAATTGGAAATTTAAACAGTAATGGGTACACTTTGAGGATGGCTATATTATCCGAAACATGTCACATTAATTTAAATATTAAAAGTATTTCAAATAAAATAAAAGCGGAATTAGCAAAATAATATCGAAGGTTTTCTTACCAGTAATATAAGAAATATAAAAATTTTAACTTTTGGCAGTGTACTTTTGAAATGTACCTTTAATTTAAATTAACAAAACCGTATATCCGTTTTCTGTCTATACCATACAGTATAAGCGAGCGGCATATTTTCTTTTATATTTCTATTTATAATTTTTTTCTCAACAACCGTTTATTGAATGTTAATAAGATTGTGCATAATTGTTTCTTTAGACTTCAAGTTATATAATTGGAAAATTTGGGATGCTTCATAGCTTTTTTAATGATAATTGAAATGCTATTGAATGAAAAAATCTCCGTAAGAGCACATGTAAAATTACAATTTTTTTTTATTTGCACAGTTGATTTAGCATTAAATGAGGAACATTCTACTAAATTTTGTAGCATTTTGACATATATCTTGCAAACATCCTTAAATATATGTTATAGTATGGGTCAGTATTCAATAGGGTTCCTGGATTTAGAAACGAACTTTGCCGCAACAAAGTCATTACAGAATTCAAAATATTATGATGTCACCGAGAGTGATTTATTTATTATTAATTTTTTACTATGCCATTATATGATTAGACACGCCGTAAACACAGGAATAAAGAATTCACGGAAATAAAAATTACAAACATAAAAGAAGTAATAAAATAAAGCATAAATGTCTTTAAATATAATATTTTAAAAATGTCCAAACAGTCATGTATTTTTGGATTTTATCAAATATTTATTATCAATAGTTAGTTATACGAATATCATGTGTTTGTTAATAAACAAAACATGAAAGACCACTAAAAATATAAGATAATACAAATTTATGTATTAACAGACAATAAATATATCAAATATCTATCTACAGTCGAACCTGAATAAGCAAAAATTGGGTACATAGACATTATACTTATCCCTATTACACTTGTCCTTCTATAATTGGAAATACCTTAATCCTTACAACTAGACAAGCGAAGGTATGTTTTTTGACAGCCAAATATATGGCTGCACCAACATACTCATCATTAACACATAGTTCTTACGGATGATAACTGTGAATCAAAAAGGAAAGTACTCAAAATGTCTTAAAGAAAAATAAAAGTTTTTTCGTTAAACTCAAAATCATAAATGTGTTCGAGAGTAAATAATAGCAAAGGGAGATACACAGTATCTATTAAACCGCAGTGTTGTAAAGGTCTTGGATATATCAAGATGACGCAACTTGCTCAATTTTCTAACGGCAAAAAGTCCCTTCTGAAGTGTATTAAACCAATCTCAATGGAATCATATCCATAGCCGTTTTAACTGTTTTATCGCAGAAAAGTCATCAGGAATATTATTACCGATGTGGATTAAACCAATAACCCTGACATGTGCTCCTAGCCACGAAGCTTGCAAGTAAAGTTACTGTTTCAAATATTGCTTCAAATAAGGTGAATTTTGGAGCAATATGGATAACCAAGACTGCGTTCGAAATGTGCAAATAAAATAGTTCTGAATATCAGGAATAGGCCGAACAATTATTTGACAAAATAACCATGGCAAGAACAGCTTTTGAAGACTTTGTACGAGTTAATGACGTTATAGATGGTTCACCGTTTTTGAGGTTTCAGCTAATTTTTGATAACATTTATGAGCTTTGAAAAAGGAAAAGATTATTCTAGAGTCTTAAAAAAAACAGAAAGATAAAAAACTACTAGATTATTTAATGTGAGTAAATTTTTCTGTAAATAAACAAACACTCTTTACTGTGTTTTCTCATATCTCTGTAAGTGAAAGCAACCGCTGTGCAGCTTTATAAGTGAGTGAAATTGTAAATTGTCTTGTTTAGTGAAATATCTGGATAGACGAAGAAAAATATTCGGTCTTCTAAACTCTCGCTTATTCAGGTTTGACTGTTTATGGTTTTTTTTTTTAATTGGAAATCAACACAGCCACGTATATACAGGTGGCGTCAAATTTTAAAGATATAGTTAGAGACCTTTTGTAGCCCCGAGAACTAGATATTAAATGCTAGATATTAAACTATTTTTTTTACCATAACTTTTGCTGAACTTCTATCTACATTAACTTTTAATTTATTTGGTGAATACTATCGACCCTAGATGTTTGATGTACTTATATTTAGTTCTAGCATTACCCGTTGCGGCTTCATACGCGGATATTGTTAAAGTAACACTCTTGTAACTGAGTTACTTCTCCGGGGTGAAATCACTCCTTCACCCCGTGAAGGAGTGATTTTCTTAAAACGCTGTTACACGTATTTTTTTATTTATAATTAACTAGCTGACCCGGCGAACTTTGTACCGTCTCAGAATCAATAAATATTGTGTTCACTTATTAGCTGAATTAAATTCAGCTTTTTATTAAGATGTCATGTATCATAGATGGCATTGTATACGGATTTAAATTTGTTGTGTTTTTATTACTTTTCAAATGCGCGAGGAAACTTCTCGAGGCCGAGACGAACAAAAAACGAATTCATCGAAATCGGTCAATCCGTTTTCGAGATATCATTAAAAAAGCTCTTCCATACAAAATGTATGAGAAAATGAACTTTCTTCATTCATTTTTTTTAGAAACCGGCTCACGAAAAAAAATTTCGTATCCGTAGTGAATCCGAACCAATAGCGAATCTAAACCATTCTCGAATCAACATAATCACACACACACAAGATTTCATAAAAATCAGTCCAGCCGTTTAGGAGGAGTTCAGTCACATACACACGGGCGGAAGAAATATATATATATATATATATACTAGCGATCCCGACAGACGTTGTCCTGTACACACGTCTTAAATTTTAAAATTTTAAACTTTTTTTGAAAATTTTATTTTTTATTTTTTGGACTGAATTGTGAATCTAAACTATTATTGAATCAACTGGAACACACACAAAAAGTTTCATCAAAATTGGTCCAGTCGTTGAGGAGCAGTTCAGTCACATACACACGGACAGAATAATTATGTATGTATATAAAGATAGGCTAAATACCAATTTCCATGTCTCTCACTTTAAAAGACCGAACAGCAATAAACACTTTCTTACCTCTTGTTCCACCCCATCTGAGAGTCTTTTTTCCAAAACCTCGGAAGCTGGTATATAACTTAAATATCAATCCTCTCATGCCAATTTTCTTCAAAAAAACGGGACACTATGACTCCCTGTTGCACCCCCTTAAGTATTATGTTTTTGTTAAAAATTCGTCTAGATTACTAACCTTCTACGTCGATTAATCGATTGTAACTCATATACTTTACTATGCAATGATAAAAAAAACATTTTATTAAATTATTAAATTTACAATAAAAGTTAACATATTTTAATATACGTTTTCATTAACTTGTTTTAAAGGGCACTAAACACACGTTTTTATTTAATATTTTAACCATAATCACAAAATATATAGTAATTCTAACTTTCTATACAATTTGCTAAAAAATAGTCTATTTACTATTTTATTTAATAAAAAATTAAAAATAATAATATTAATCTAAACAGAGGTGGACTCATTTAGTTTTAGGGGGCTGTACTCAAATAGTATAAAAGATGCCATTTATCACTCGCCACTGTTTCTAGACTTAGAGAAGTCTATTTTAAACATGCGAATATTTCAATTGTTGTGCTGAGGTGAACAAATGTATCTATACAAAAATATGTTTCGCCAATTTGGGGCTAAACTTTGAGTATAAAAATCATTAACATTCGAACCAAAGAAACAGAGACAGGCATAATTATATTTTTCATCTAATTTGTACTCCCGGAATAAATATATGGAAATACAAATATTTGAGGATTACTTAAAATATTTTAATTTTTTAAGGTAGTTATCGTGTGAAACGCGTTGTCGTCGAACTTTTGACAATTTTTGCTGAATTTTTGACAATTAATTTAAAATATGAGTATCTTCTTTTAAATTTTCAAAATTATTCACCGTTTATATTTGATAAAAATTTCTCTAAAAAAGTATGTATGATTAACATTACATTACATATACAAAATTAGTAGTTACACCAAACTTTTAATTTCATTTAAAAAACGCGTCGAGCGATTTGCCTAAAAAACTAGGATAATGTAAAATGATTATTATGTTATATTAATATTTTGAAGAAAAAAAATTGTGCGAGTCAGCGCCGACGAGTGGAGGAGTTTATAAGTTATTTACTATATTACTATATATATATATATATATATATATATATATATATATATATATATATATATATAATATATATATATTATATATATATTACTATGTTACGAAAATTTATTTAACTTTGAATTATCCTAGATGGCGCTAACATTAATTAATTAATTAATTTATTATTATTTGACGTGTAGGTAATCTACAAATCAACTTATTTAGTTATTATAACGTAGGTAACAAAAACAAGAAAAAAACAAAATCGAATATATATATATATATATATATATACAATAATAATAATGACAATAACATTCATAATCAAATAAAAAACAAAACAAAAATTCTGGCCAAAGTTTTAACTCATAAACAAATTTTTACAACTCACTGCTTCATAATTCAAAACCAAAACCAGAAAGACAAAAGGTCACAGGAATATGATTAGAGCATTTGTTTTCGTTTTAATAAAATAAAATTCAAATAGTTAATGACTTGGTTAAGTATTATTTGATCATGAACATTCAAAATATCTTCTGCTTTCTGAATATTTAAATTATTATATCTCATTCATTTATAAAAAATTTAAATTTATTAATAGCCAAAATACAAATTTGCATATAGTTCTAACTTATATATAACGATTTATAGTGTGCTTGTATAGTTTATAGTTTCTATGGAAATGACAATTAAAAATTAATATTTCAAAAATTGAAAGAAAATCTTAATAAAATAATTTTTAAGCTATTTTTTTTAAAGTATAGTTTTTGTGGAAATGACAATCAACAAAATTCTCAAATAATTTTATATTTTTTTGTTAGAACCTAACATTTAATATGCAATTCGAAATATTATTTAAATTTTTATAAAAAATTTATTTTATTATTATTTTTCATAAAATAAATTAAAAACCTACGAAAAAGGATAATTTACAATGTAAAATCAATCCGAAAATATATGTAGAACATCATAAGTTCAACTTGAATCTCATAACGTATAAAGTGTTAGCTTGTAAAAAAAACAAAACGTTTTTTTTTAACACTTGATTTCACTACCCATCAAATTGTCGAACCACGGGCTTTAAATTGACCGTTTAACTCTTGTAATAGATTAACGAAAAAATTAATTCATATAATTTATGTGTGTTCAGAGCTGAAACTTTTTAACGCGATTACTGTGAGAAAACTACCTTAAATAAAAAACAATAAAATTCCACAAAGTAAAGATCTCTACAATATATCTCTATCATAATCAAAAATAAAATTCAATGGAAAACTCAAATCGCTTACAAAGCCAAAATTTTGAATTTGATATCTCGTGTCGGGTCTGAAAAAAATGTTTACTTCTGAAAAAACATTCACACTCTGTAAATGCTTTAATGAAACGAATTACTTATTTCAGACACGTGATTTCGAGTTCAATATTACTATAACTATAATTTGAAAACTATATGCTAAAACTATAATGTGAAGTATGCTAATTAGTCTGTGATAAAATCTACATACACTTATCGTATTACGGTAGAAAATTTTTAAAAATATACTCCAGAAATCCACCTCTGAATTGATATAGAAGTTTTTTTTTAATCTATAAAATTATGTAATTGCACCTTGATTAAAAACAAATTATATTTATTTTGAAAAGAAAGAAAACAAATTACTGACTGTACATTTTATTAATATTTGAAAGTCAATCTACCGTCTTACGAAACATACTTAAAATGATCAATCTAATTTCTAATTAAAAAATATGCATGTGCACGTAGCCACATGGAATATAGTATCGATATATATATACGTAAACGTTATTCGTCACTAATTTGGAATTTGTGAAATAGTCACTTAATAAGCTATAAAAAAACAAGTGAAAATAACAACTAGCTGAGTTAATTGCTTAAATTACCGGGTATATACTGAATGTATGAAAAAAATCTCAAACAAGTTATTTATTTTTAAGAAAGAGATATATTTTGCCTATAAATTTTTGTATTATTTCTTACGGTTTCAAAGAAAAATAGTTTTTTCCAGTTTGCCCAAACGTGGTCCGATTTTGCCCATTCACGAACTCGAAGTTTCAACGAAAACTCACACGAAATTTCAGCTCGCTATCTATTTTGGTTTTTGAGTTAATGTGTTTAAAAACGGACGGACATTTTTGCGGAAATGAGCAAATTAGGTTATTTTATGAGCACTTATACCAAATTTTTTTTCAGCCTTCAAAATTTCCAGCCGTTACAAAGTCAGGACTAAATTTTATGCACTCTGGTATATATTATTTACCGGGTATAATAATGTTTTCATAAACACAATCCTCATACATATAGGTACACTAGCATTTTAGACTGTATATAGAGGTTGTATTGACCTTCATAGCAGATTATATGAAAAAAAGTTGCATACAAAAGTGGTTGGAAATATAATTTTATGAAAAAAAGTATTGATGTGTTTTTCTCGTCATTATTTTAGAAAAAAAGTTATACGCGATCAAAGATTTGAGGATCAGGTTCTCTCAGGGTAACCAAGGCAAGTGGTTGAAGTAACTACATGTACTGTCTTTTTTGAAAAGTTCATTTCCTAACTCAATGGGCTCCGTTGGTTACGGTCGCCCTACTATCCTTATCTAATGTAATATATGACGTCAATATACGAAAATATCCAAAGGTAAATTGCGAACTCGGTAATTTAAAACAATAAATTTGGTTAAAATTCTTGTTAATCGAAATTAGAATTAATTGTTGTTAATCCAAATTATAATGAAGTTTTTATACCCAGTATATTTAAATATGGCTACATGGTATATTAAGTTCGATCACGACTTTGTAACGCTTAAAAATATTGATCGCAGTTAATGTTTGGTATATGTGTTCATACAATTGCCATTTTTGCATGTCCGTTCGTCTAGCCGTGAACAAGATAACATATATCTTTGAAACCGTAAGACATAGAAAAAAAATTTGCTTACAAAAAATCTTTTTCTTTTTAAAATAAACAACATTTTAAATTGTTTTTTGTAAACTAGCGTCTATTTATTTTCATTGTTAGTATGGTTGCCTTTCGGTTATATTATACCAACGGAAGCGACTAGCGTTAACTAACTTTGACAATTAAGTAATATGTCTAAACATTGATACCATTTTTTGAATCCCCATTCCTAGATGTATATGATTTTTCATATCATACATTTGATGTCAAAAAATGGTATCAATGTTCAGACATATTACTTAAATGTCGAAGTAAGTTAACCCTAGTCGCTTCCGTTGGTATAATACAACCGAAAGGCAACCATACTAACAACAATTGAAATAAATAGACGCCAGTTTACAAAAAACAATTTAAAAATATGTTAATAGTAAATAAACAAAATTAATAAAACAATGGCATGAAAAATTATAGTGAAGGATCATATGCATAGCACTACCATAACAACTAAGGTAGCTCAGTTGGTAGAGCATTGGTCTAGAATGCCAGAGGTCGTGGGTTCGATCCCCATCCCTAGATGTGTATGATTTTTCATATCAAGCATTTGATGTCAAAAAATGGTACACAAATTTTGTTTGAAAATTTTTTTCATAAACTCAATAGTTTACGAAAAGCGAATTGCGAATCCTCGGAAAGCGCATTGTTAACAATTCAATCTTTGATATGCATTTTGATTGATTGTTTCTTCAATATCGAATGTCAACAATTGACCAAACAAAATCTACTTGCAGTATTTTATTTTTCTAAGAAATAATTCTCTTTTCTTTGCAATAATTACAACAACGTGTTTCAACAGTAATTCAAAAATTTCTTATACAACATCGAAACTGAAGGACATTGGGTGATATTTCAATAAAAAAAATGATATCATCTGATAATTGCTAAAACATGCACACAAATTCTTCCTTCGAATGTACAAAGTATTTAACAGACCAAGTCAAGTTGCTTTAGCAACGCAAACAAAAACTAACAACAGACTAGTTTATTAGTAGGATCTTAAATGATAACATTTTTTGAAAGAGGTGATGAGTCAGCTAATTTGAAACCTATTTGACTCTGTCAAATTATGGTCGGAAGTTTAATTTGAAAGAAAAAGGAACATTTGTACTTTTTAAGAAAATTTTTGAAAAGAGGAAAAAACTATTTTTGTAATTTATATGCAAAATACATAAGTTGTACAGCAAAAAAGGTGACGCACTTGGAGTTCTTGGGCATATAACTACATTTTTATAAATTTGTAGATGTTTTTGTTAATATAAATTTTAAATAGGTGAAAATAATACCCACATAAAATTTCAGCTCGTTATCTCTTTTTGTTTTTGAGTTATCGTGTCTACAGACGGACGGGCGGATATGCAGGAAAGGACTAATTAGGTCATTTAATTAGTCCTTCAAAAAATTTTTGATCAATTGATCTGTGATCAATTTTTTCATCCGTTACAAAGTCGGAACTAAACTTAATATACCCTGGTCCCTGGTATATATATTTTATACCGGGTATAAAAAGACAATTTTGCATACATTTTATAATTTTAAAATAGCACTTTATTTCGAGATTTTTGGAAGGAATTAAACTGTTGACAGTGGATATTAACTTCTCTTGGTCTAACGACTGCCTCAAATCTTCTAGGCACACTTTTCGACAAGTTTGCTATTCTCAACTTGGGGAAATATGTCACGGTCTTCCAAGCAGAAGTCTACGCTATACTGGCTTGCGTCCGTGAGAACCTACGTAGAGGCTACATAAACCAGAACGTATGAATTATGTCGGAAAATCAAGCTGCTTTAAAAGCCTTGCCTGGAACTGAGGTCACCTCAAGGGTAGTCAAGGATTGTCTGGAAAAACTTCTGAAACTGGCAAAACGGAATAATGTTAAATTTATCTGGGTGCCGGGTCACAGTGATTTCGAAGGATACGAAAAAGCGGATACCTTAGCCAAGAAGGTACTCGGAATGCCATTCATAGGCCCAGAGCCTATTTTAGGAATTCCAAAGACTTCTTGTAAACAAGTGATCAACGAGTGGTCAAATGCTAAACACCGTGATCACTGGGAAAAAGTATCGCGGCAAGAGCTCGGGAAGGTACTTCAGAGTGCAACAAAGAGGTTATCTCTCGATGCACTCAGGCTGAACAGGATGCAACTGCGGAGGATTACCGGGTTCATTACCGGGCATTATCCCGTGCATCTCACCCCGAACATACGAACCTTCGGGAGGACCTGATAAACCTGATCTATATATATATATATATATATATATATATATATATATATATATATATATATATATTATGTATATAATGTATGTAATTAATAAACTGAAATGAATTATCATACATCTACAGATATTTAATATTAACTAATTGTTACTATTAAATTTGAATAAGATAATTTTTTAATTACATTTAAATATTTGTATTGCAAAAATATTTGTTTTTAATAAAGACCATATCAATAGATATAAACTTAAATTATTATTATTTTATTATAATTTTATATTAATAAAGGATGAAATTTTAAATTAGAGGTAATTTGATATACATATCTTAATAATATTATAAATGTGAGAGCTTGGATGGTAATTTTACCGTATGCGTCCGTGTCCGCGTGATAGCGGTGCCCATATGCTATCTTTTTAACGCTGTGAAAATCATCTAATACAAAAAATTTTTATCCCAAAATAACCTTTGCTTGAACATTTTTTCATACCTTCAATGGTTTTGGTTTAAATGCGGACGCGGTTTAAAAGAAAAATAATATATACAAAATATTTAAAAAGCGGGAGCAATTCTTAAAAACGTGACAAATTGAATATGTGTAGATAATTTGACATTAAAGTTATAATATTCTACAAATAATGTTAATCATTAAAATCAATAAATTATTAATTTTAATGGCTAGTTATAATTATAAAGTAAACTTAACTCTCTAATTATTTTCTTTGGCTATCATTTGTCCGTTGTTTATAATTAATAGATTTTTTTTTATAAAATGACATAAGCTTCAGAAATAGATAAATATATTTTCTGTCATTGAAAGAATGACAAAACCCATAATAAGGATCTGATTAAGCCAAAAACTATTGGATGTATGAAAAAACATGTTTGAAACATACGATCCAAATCTGTTTAAGGATGTACGAGCACTGAAGCTTCAAAAAGATTAAGGCTTGATTTTTCGTTTACATGCAGTTAAAGTGCATATAAATCAATTATAAAAGTTTCAGAGAGGATTGCGGGGGTCTTGAATTAATTATTTTATGTTAAAGCTCGAGTTTTAATGCATTTCTCTTATGGAGAAACCCATATTTTTACACATGATTAGACATATTTGGATAATTTTCACTTGGAATAAAATAATAAGACGAATAAAAAAAATCGTTACGCAGAAGCTGCTTCAACTTAGCAAATTTCCTTAATACATAAGTCACTCTCTAGCTATCAAAATTTTAGTTTAGTCAAAATGAAATGTCGTATCTGATATGATTTTAGTATTTGCAATGTCAATTTTATTAATAAATGGCATACGTCAAGGGTAAAGGGGGGTATAAAGAAAGAAGAAAAAAGAAAACCTAAAATATCTCTCTTAATATTAGAACAATCGTAAAATGCGTTAACAATAAAGTTGTAGAAAATCATGTTTGCTACAATTCATCACCTTATGATTTTTGCTCAAACTCTAATTTGTACAGAGATATTAAGGAATTTAATTTTCAATCTTAAACCGTCAATATTTCGGTAAATATTAGTGTAACAGAAAAAATAATAAGTACAAAATTACAGTAAAACTTAGTACCAACAACTTTACTTCTTATAAATTTTTCGATTTTTCGAATATTATGGGAGAAAAATTTTGTGTTTCGAAGCAGTTGTTACTAAGTAGCTCAACACAGTGCGACCACGAAACTTGTAGGTCGAAGGGTATGCCACGGGGGTTGGGGCTGACTGTAGCAATTTACCCACCAGAGAGCATATCCAAGTGAAGTAAAATTAAAATATCTCCCTTTTTAGCATAAAAAGTCATAAATTTTTTCTTTTAATAAAATTTAGAGTTTAAAAAAACTAAAAAAAACATGCCTTTATTTTAATATGAATTAAAAAAAGCAAAATAAATAAAACAGAATTGAATAAGGAGATTGACAACAAAATTAACTATAAGTAATAAAAGCATGGGGTACTCTCTACTTACTCTTGTTAAAGTAGGCCATTATGAAGAGAGTACCCCATGCTTTTGTTTACATTAAAGTAAATTTTCTTATCAATCCTTTTATTCTATTATATTTTAAATTATTTTGCATTTTTTAGTTCATATTCCAATAAAACCATGTTTTTTTAGTTTTTTTAAACTAATTTTATTTTTTGTTTTTTAGTCTTAAAACAGAATTTTTTTTGTGTTATAGCTTCCAACGAATCCAAGTTTCTAGAATGAATCGAATTCTTACCAAAGGCTGTATCTATAAATTTTAACAGTTGAAAATGTCATCTATTTATTAAAATTTTGTTGTGACATTTCTATAGAAACTATAAACTATACTATCACACTATAAAATCGTTATATATAAGTTAGAGATATGCAAATGTGTAAATTGGCTATTAATAAATTTAAATTTTTATTTATTTATAAATTTTTTTTTCTATTATTGTATTGTCATTGATTCTTAATACGACAAATAATTTCAGATTATTCAGACGTCCGGAAGTGGGTGAAAACTCACTTAAAAAATGGCATTACATTTATACATATATAGATACTTCGATACATACAAGTTAAGCTAATAAAAGCTTATTTGATGTTCATAATCATCGAATTTTTGTAACGATTTATTAACCAAATATGAAATAATATATTTATTTCTAGCATGTGTGCATATTAAACAAATTTTATGATTTTAAATGAATAATTGAACGACTCATTTCATTAATTGGTTAATTATTTATAATGATAAATTTTCATAAAAAATAATTGATCATATTGAATAAAATTATATCAACTAAAGACAATAACAATTACTTTCAGTCAAATTATTATATTAAAGTATGCATTGAATGAAGTCAAGTGGAATTAAATCTCGGGGTAACATCGTTATGACATAGTGTATAGACTCTCGGAAGAAATTTTGATTCATTAAAATTTTTTTAGAGAAATTGAATATTTAATTTTTGCATGTTTTGCAATTTAACAATTTATTATGATGCATATTTACAAAGTAGTCAAAGAAAATCAATGTCTCGAAAAGTTCTGTTATGAATACAAACGATGGAGTTGGTTAAGGGACCAAATATAGACACAACATAAATATAGACACAACATTGTACGGCGTATAAAATTAAGTGAAAATTGCTATCATTTCAAAATCTTATAATTGATTTTTGCCTTATTTATTCGGATTTCGGAAAAATGTTTCGACTAAAAGTTGTTAGCATATGTATAATGAACAACTTTTACCTGAAGCATTTTTTGTCGCAATTTGTACGTCATATGGTTATTTGATGACGTAAAACTCTATTTAAATTCATTGATTTCTTTTTAAATATACATTTTTAGTAGCATTTGAGCTGCTGTGGCTATACCGGTTGTTTAGTTTACATCTTCGCATAGAAGATCTCCCACAAGTATGAGAGAGTACATATGTATACATTAAGCAATGTGTATGAGAAGGAGGCCTTATAGGTTTGTTTTCTTACTTAAAGTTAAACTGTTGTGTGCTGAACAACAGAACAAATCATAACCACTGATCTGTTCACTTAAAGAAAACCCACTCTTCAAGCTTCTTCTAACTGAATGCGTATCGTTCGACACATACCAAACACAACAGTTTAACTTTAAGTAAGAAAACAAACCTATAAGACCTCCTTCTCATACACATTGCTTAATGTGTACATATGTACTCTCTCATATTCGTGGGAGATCTGCTATGCGAAGATGTAAACTAAACAACCGGTATATGCTACTTTATTTTGATTTTTAATTGAGTTATTAAGTATTTTAATCGAGTTATTATCATATAACATTATTTTAGATATAAATGTTTTGATTTGCAAAAACTTACACATCTTGGCTAGGGATTGATCCCAATTCCTCTGGCATTCCACTCTATATCCAGATGCAATGGTAGAACGTATATCATTTCTCACTATCTGGTGTACACGTGTTTTTTTATTACTTTGTATTTGCCTATTTCAATCCATTTATGTTATACTTTCGGTTATGTTATACTAATGGAGGTGACTAGCTTTTACTTAATTTGACATTTAAGTAATATGTCTGCACATATCTAACATTATTTTTGACATCTATGTTTTGATATCAAAAATCTTACACATCTTGCCTGCGGATTGAACCCAAGCTCTCTGGCATTCCAGGCCAGTGCTCTGCCAACTAAGTTACCCAGATGGTATGGTAGAACGTCTATAATTGCTCACTATGTGATCAGATCCACTTATTATAATTTAATTTTAGACGTCATGAAACACACAAGTGACTCATTAAAATTTTTAAATTTAAAAAAAAAATGCTTGCTCCAAATTCTTACGAATATTTCACCTATTTACGTATGTATCATCTTGGTGAGAAACGTTAATTTATGATCTATTTCTCTCTCATACACACTCTTTTTACTTGAGATGAATATAAACCCGTAATATTTTATGCATAAATAAGTATTTTAATCATAAAAATATACTTTATTAATTAAATTGTTTATTTCATAGAGATGATAATTTTAGAGTAGGCAAGCTGAGTCAAAAGTTGTCCTGGAGACAGAAAGAGACAGAGAATCGATGAGGTATCGCAATCTCATAAGCTAATAAGCTAATAAATCAGACAACTGTACCTAATCGACGTTCTCTCTCTTTCTATTTGACGGGATGTTTCCACTTACGCGCGCACCTATGACTTTCCTCCTCTATATATATTATATCTATGGATTATTTACACTAAATTATATGATGTTCGATGAAATTGTAGTACTTTAATAAAAGCAATATTATGTGTGAAAAACTTGAACAGTATCATACGAATATTCGTTGTAGTAGTTACATATATATGTATATATATATATATATATATATATATATATATATATATATATATATACATATTTTACCAGTTAAATCCAGACTAAATTAACCATAAAGACTATATAGTGTATGGTGATATATCTGATATACTATACATATTCTTAGTATTAGTATATGTATTTAATTCATTGATTTTAATATATTCAGATGCAATTTGATCATTATAATTTATAAAATATAAAATAATATGTAAATATTATTTAACAACAAAATGAAACCAGTTTAATCTAAATTAATTTTATAAAATGTTCAATATTATATGGTAATATTTCAAATGTCATTTACGTCATTCTATTTTTCACAAAAATTTTTAGATAGATTGGGTTAGATAGATTGTAGAGGCGGTCCTGGTGGGAACACACTTCGACCATAAGGCCATTGTGATGCTTAAGGATGAGAGAATGTGAGTGGAGGACAAGGAATTTTGTGTGTAGGCTAGGAATTGGTAGGATGTGCTGCAGCAGCCGACCTTGATAGGAACTATGCCGATGCTCTGGAGTTCGTGAAGGAAACTGTAGAATCCTTCACAAGCATAGCCGGTTACTTCGTTCTTGTCCATACGCCGACAGTTTAGTCAATAACCGCCCCCCTTTTATTTAAATAATTGACAAACTGCCCATGCCGGGATTCGAACCCATAACCACCCAATTCCAAATACATACAACGTCTTTTATTATAAAAAGGGTTGGTTAAAATTAAAATTTAAAATATGAATCAAATTTTAATTTTATGGCCACGTAGCTATAAACCAGTAGACTTTTATTTTATGCATTTTTTCGAAAACTGAATGGATTATGCCCAAATGCGGCTGCAAAATGTTTAAAAATACAACGCTACTAAAGTGGTTATGTGGACACCACCAAAATTTCAAAATTTATAGTGAAATGAAATATAAGATAAATGAAAATAATCAAGCTGAATTTTTGCCAAACTTTTTTCTTGGCATTCTTAAGATTGGCAAACAATACTCATATCTTACTAGATATTAAAGCTTAAAGATAAAAAAAATGGGACTTTCAATTACAAAGACAATCCAACAATATTGTATCATCTATATTCACTAATGATGGAATTCCAGAATATGCTTCATAAAAAAATTTTACAATCTAGAAAAGCCGTTAGTAAAATATTAGAAAGTAGATTAATTTTGTTAGTGCAAATTTTGTACGAAGCGTTTGTAAAATATTTTTTTTGTATTTTCAAACTATTATAAGGGTGTCCAGAACTCACAATATTAGTAAAATAAATCCTCAGAAATCAGCTGAATTTTTTTGAGAATTTATTCCTATGGTGTTTTTGAGAAAACCGTTACGTAAGTTGGGGAAATTTAACATGCATCTTCAAAAACATGGTGGAAAAAAATGTTCTGAAATTCAACATATACTTTCCTCAATTCCTTAGATATTTTTTTCCTTAAAACTATGGGAGAATGCCCATCGGGTTGTTAAGTTTTTTGATAAAATATGCGTAACAAAGTGCATTTTCTTCATGTCCGCAGTTAAGGTTATTTTTTATGGTTCAGTTGGCATCCTGAGTACCGGCGCGCTGTTTGAAAATCGTTTGAAATTATATACAAGTATATGTATGATGTGTTTATTGCGGAATCTTACTGATTCGAACATAATTTTTTATATAGTTCTAGCGCGGGTACCCGATCAGCTGATATAGTTTGAAAATACCTTCAAAAAAACACAATAGACGCTTTTTTATTAGCACTAAAAAACAATAATAAACAAAAATTGTAAAAGTGAGAGACACTTTGCATTAAAGAGTGACTGTAGTGTTTTAATTTCAACACTAAGCACCCCACCATTTACATTTAAAAAACAATTTTTTTTAGTGCGTTACCTACAAATAAAAAAAGTATGCTGAGTAGACTAGAGCCCGGGTTGAATTATAGATTTTAGGCCAGATAAAAGATAACAATAATCAAAGACGTACATTTTTATGTAAAAAGTTCCAATTATTTATAACTGAAGCTAGCCTAACATTTTCTTTGTTATATTTGAAGATCCCATTTTACGTTTAGGATAATCAACGAATCCACCAGTGTTTGCAGCAGTGGAGAATGGAGCATCTTCTTAATACGCTTCAGCGCGAAAAATCGTCTTTCGAAAGTTACTTGCGTAAACGAGATCATGAGGATTGCACAGTAAGCCACATATAAGTTAGATTACGTATTAACAAGCTTCTTATATTGGAATAAAAGTTTACAAAAGCTTCATCAGGCATCCGAATCACTTCGAGACAAACAAATAACGTTATTTAAACCGGTTGGCAAACGATACCCTGACCCTATGGCCAGTCCGACACTAAAAGTATGTTGGTATTCTATTGAATTTGTTTATATATAAATATTTAAAGTGTTTTAAATATTAATTAAATTTTATATTTCATCATTAAAATGTATGAAACTTGATACTAAAAATTATTATTTCACGCATATTGTATTTCAATACATTTAAATAATTTGATGTAAGACACATTTTTATATTTGTTCATGGTTATATAAATAAAATGCATTGATAAAAATATGATTAATTAAAAAATAAAATAAAACTTAACGTGTACAATGAATACTGAACAATTAACCCCTCGCGTGTCAAAAATCACATTGCGGCGTTGCTTTGTTATATTTTGAAGTTCTTTGACTGATTGTATTTTATAGTGTATTTTTTGCTTTTTTATTATTTAATTTCATTAACGACATTCTGAAAAGATCCATTAATTTAGTTCACGAATAAACATTATCTTAAGAATTTGATGCAATTTAAATGTGAATAAGGTCAATGCCCTTTATTAATTTGAAATAATGCAATTAATTTCACCGTTTATGATATTCGTAGACAAAGATGTTATTTATAACATGCAAATCCCATTTTAATCTTACTTTTTAAAATGGGAAAACTGCATTAAACGCAATCGCAACAAACGTAATAGATAACAAATCATAATAAAATTTGCTAAGTGAAAAATCTTTTCGGCAAGTTCTTAAAACCGTATCGATTTTAGAGTTTGCAAATGTTTGTAATTCTGATGACAATAGATTAATTGGGTACAGATGGCAATAAAAAGAGCTCCCATTTTTCAAAATTTAATCGTTGTTTTGTGCCGTATTCATTCGCTTTTCGAAAAAGGCTTCGGATAAAAGTTGGTCATTATATATACTAACAACTATTATTCGACTCATTTTCCCAATAATTATTAATAAAAGTTCGAGAGACGAAGCGTGTTCAGAAGATGAAAACAACAATTGTTTTCTTCTGTAAATTGTGGTTCCAAAAACTGTTAAGTTCGATTACAATGCATAACTTTTGTATGTGTGTAATATATTTTCTTACAAATTTTCATAAATTAATTTATTTATCAGTTGATTTAATCGTTTTTTCTTCTTTAAATTATGGTTCCAAGAAATTGTAAAGTTTCATTATAATGCATAACTTTAATTTTGTTGATTTCTGTTTGTTTTTCTTATGATTTTTTTCATAATTTTTTTTTCATCACTTATGATGCAGCAACAAATTAGTGCTGTTTGTTTCAGTTGTCACTATATACATTTGTGTGTGATAAATTTGGTTACAAATTTTCGTAAATTAATCTTTTCAACAGTTAATTTTATTGTTTTTCTTCTTCAAATTGTATTTTCTTTTATAAAATATAAAATTGTTAAGTTTGGTTACTATGTATAGCTTTAATTTTTGTTAATTTTTGATAATTTCTGGTTGTTTTCTTATAATATTTGTTAGTTATTTGATTTTTGGAATCTCTTGTTGTATTGCAACTGCATTGTTTCTTTCCCCCCGTTCTGATGAAGATAACTAAACGTTATTGAAACGTCAACAATTAGGTTTTGTTTTTCTTAATTTTATAAACTTGGCAATAAAATACAAATAATTTTCTTCTACAAACATATATATATATATATATATATATATATATATATATATATATATATATATATATATATATATATATATATATAACGAAACCGTGACTGATTTACTGACTTATCAACACGTAGTTCACTCAAACCAATGAACGGATTGGGCTGAAATTTGGCACACAGATAGTTATTATGACGTAAGCATCTGCTAAGAACGGCTTTTTGAAAATTCAACCCCTAACGGGTGTAACGGGGGTCTCAAAATGTTATGGAGAAATCATATGAGTTAGATGTATCAATTCGAAATTTTTCATGATTACTCCTGTCATCAAAAAAATAAACACGTGCTTTTTCAAAAACAACGCCTTCAGGGTGTGAAAAGAGGTAAATAGTATAAAAATCAACATGGGTGTCATTTTCAAGTTTTGTCGGGATGTTGATCTGGTAAATGTTATCAATTTTGAAATTTATTGCACTTGAACAAAAACAAAAATTAGATGTTAGTTATTAGAAGGAATAGTTGTTTGGTTTTGATTTTCTCTTTCGTAAAAATTAGCTTTGAACTTGGAATTTGATTTGCTTCGTGTTTAGGTTTTGTTGTTAGGAATATTTTTTGCTCATTTTCGACTCGAATGAATATTTTTTGTTTCAACAAATTTTTTGTATCTCACGAAAATTTTTCACACCAACACATAATTTTGAGTTTGAAACAATGAGTAATTGTTCCTTGAGCATTATAGGTAGTAGTTAGATGGTAAATAAATTAGGAAATAATAATTTTTTTATCAATCACTATCAATGTATGTGAGAAAAGTTACTATAGCATATATCGATGAGCAAGTATAGTATATGAATAAACAAAACAAGCATACAAGGAATGACAAAAATGAACAGTGCAACGGGACCAGACTGAAAATCAAAGCGTTACATCGAAATATAGTGGAAGCCACAATATTTACTGGGTGTGTGCAAGGGAAAAGTGTTGTACCACGAATTCCTTCAATACCGCATGATTTTCTGTTCGAATTCAAACGATTACAGTTTCTCCTCAAAGTCTGCTTTGCAACGACAATAAACAAGTCTCAAGGGCAGACACTAAAATTTGCGGGAATTGACTTGAGAGAAAATTGTTTCTCACACGGGCAATTCTACGTAGCCCTCACGTGTAAGCTCGCCCAGTAGTTTGATGATTTTGGCACCAACTAATAGATTAGTGAAGAATATTGTCTATAAAGTAGTTTTGTAGATAATATGTCTTCTATTAATATGACTATACCTATTCTTTGAACCTAAAATTAAAACGCTAAAACAAAAAGGCTAAAACTAAAACTTATAAATCAAAATCAAACCTGGCGCGAGCAAAAGCTAGTTCCTATATATAATAATAACTTTTTTAAATCGCACGATAAATATTTTTAATATTCTGTAACCTTAGGATTTCACAAAACAATAAGTAGTTAATTTTGCTTTTTTTTTTATTTAACAATTTAAGAAAAACCAATCATTGAAAGAAAAAAAGGACGGAAGCATGTTAACCATGCTTTTTTTTAATGATAACAAACTTTTATTTATTAATAAGTACATTCAGTAACAAGTACTTCAATAAAACTGTGTCAAGTATTTTTTCATAACCAGTTTTTCTTATTAATGCACAACGACAGCAAAAAAAATTTATTTTGTTATCCATCAATTTTTTTTTTATATTTGAAAGTCGAAGTTGCTTAGCGTTGATTGGTAGAAGATACCTGATAAAGTTTGAGTTACTTTCCCATAGACGTAAAATTAATGCTGTTATTTTTTAAACAAAAATCAAATACATTTTCATTTTCATTTATAATTATATTTTTTATCACGTACAAAAAAAATGTAACAAAGTTTATAAAAAAAATTGTATTTTGTAATTAAATTTTTCGTTTGAAATATTTTTATAGAAACTAAATGATTATGGACCACAAAAGTAGCACCCATTTAAAAAATTGTTTAGTTGATTTGTACCTTATTCATTCGGTTTTTGGATAAATGTTTCGAATAAAAGTTGCATATAATTACATCAAACCACTTTTTTCAACATTTCTTAGAACAATGTTTTTGATTTTGAAGTTTCTTATAGATCTTATAATCAGATCCCTACGGCTGAAGTTTCCGTCGAGTCTTTTTCTATTTTCCACCAATTTTAATGATTACAGAATGGAATATAGCTAGCTGAATATTAGAATATTATAGTAGAACATTATAAAACTTCAATGAACATCGCATAAGCATCTGCGAGAAAAAAAAAAGATAAAAATATAATCAACAAGGACAACATGTACCGGTAGTTACCGGTAGAGAACACAATTCATTAAAATCGCAAAATTTTTTTAATTTTATACTAGGAAATAAATTTTTTTGCTGTAATTTTCAGACCGCTGTAGTGCTTGAATAAATATGTAATACCTCTAAACTTGTCAAATTAATAAAACTTATTTATTGTACTAAAACTACTATTATTATTTATTTTTCAAATATCTCACTCCGTCAAACTTCTTCATATATAATAATGACAGCCATCTTTTTATAAAACCGTCTGGGTAAAAAATAACGAAGACATATCATTACTTTATTTTATTAAATAAGTAACCATTATCAATATTATATGCTTGTTATATTATTATAAATTAAAATAATGAAATTTCATGACTACTAGGTTTATAATGAATTTATGAAAAAAAATTCAAACAAAAGTTGGAAATTTTTAAACAATTTTTGTTTTTGAATTTTTGTTCTATCTCACAGGTTTCAAATCTCACGGTTTCAAAGATAGGCAGTTTTGCCAATTTTGCCCAAACATGGACCGATTTTCCCCATTGACAAACTTGCCTTTCACGAACTTGACTTACTTTTTAGCTCTAGAACACACATGTGAAAAAAAAATTTCAGCTCGCTCTTTCTTTTCATTTTTAAGCTATCGTATTTACGCACGGACGGACAACTTTGCGGAAATGAACTAATTAGATCACTTTATGAACACCTATAGCAAAATTTTGTGTCTGTGATAAATATTTGCAATCGTTACAAAGCCGGAACTAAACATAATATACCCTGGTTTATATTATAAATTTAAGCAATGCAGTGACTCATTGGTCCCGATATATCCGCGTTAAGTGTGTTATTTTCTGATAACATTATTCATTAAATCTGCTTGTTTCAGCTCAAGTAATAAAAAACAACTCACAACCTTACTTACAATTAAAATACAAAATTACCAACACACAGATTGTATTATATTATTATTAATTTTTTTATGAATTCTTCAGGCATGAAATTATTTTTTATGCTTAAATTAATTGTGCAATAAATGATATAAATTGTATTCAATACGCACAGCACAGCCTATGGAATAGTTTTTTTTATCAAATGGTTAAAAATAGAAATTGTAAACAATTATGACGGTTTAACAATCTCTTCTGTAACATTCCACGTACGAATTTTTTAACGTACACTTTTAACCTTCAGATAAGGTGAGTTCATGTGACTTGACATCATTTGACTTTTTTGTTTTGATTCGTCTTAAGGATAAAGTGTATATTAATAAACTAAAAACAATTGAGGACCTCATTCAAATAATTAATAACAACATTTCTCAAATTCGAATATTATCACATCATATCTTCAGTTACAACGGATAACGACGTTTCGTCACTTTATTTCTTGTTCTTCATGGTTCTCTTCTTTATTTTAAATTCAATTACCTTGTTAAATTAACCAAAATTATGTCAACATATTGTTAAGAATGAAAAATCATTATCCTGGATCTTTCACTAAATTCTAAATTAGCTAGCTTATCGGATTCCGTAAGATGTGTCCAAAGTACAAAGTTTGCACTTGAACTCTCAACAAAATTTCATAAGGTTTCTTTAATTTGAGTATGAAAACATTGTTGGTAACTCGATCCATCTAAGACATGCGTAATATTGGCAAGGTAATGGGAATATTAAATACTTAATAAATAAAAAAATAAATATACATATATATATATATATATATATATATATATATATATATATATATATATATATATATATATATATACATATACGGTGTCCCGTATGTCCCGGACTCAAATGAAGGTATGGATAGAAAATTTAATTTTGAGACGAAAAGTCCTTTACCATTTTTTAATCAGATTTACAGGTAATTAGTATTAATTAAAATAATAAACCCATCAGAGGTTACGACAGACACTGGGTTACGACCCACTGGGCTACGACAGACACACGTACATGCATTCCTCACTAACCTATTTACAAACACTCACTCACACACGCTATTGGGCACCTCTTATTGGTTACTTATTTTAATTAATAACTAATTACCTGTACGTCTGATTAAAAAATGGTGATGGATTTTCGTCTCAGAATTCAATTTTCTATCCATACCTTTAGGTGTGTCCGTGCCCTCCGGGCCACCCTGTATATACATATATAATATATATATACATATATATTTATATTTATTTAAAATTTATTAATCACCTCACCTATACTGACTTTGAGAGTAAATTAATAAATTACATTGATATATAATGCCCTAACATCTAAAACAAAATCATATTAAATCATCTGTATATAGGATGTTCCAGAAAATGTGTTGTTCACTTCTAAAGTGACAGATAAAATAAACCAAAATAAAAACAAAAAAGGAATTTCCCATCGGCAACATCTCAGGAATCATCTTTTCTCAAATGTGCAAAGCCTAAATACCAACTTTCACGTTTCTAACTTCAAAAATGACCCACTTTCCATACAAACTTTTATGCCTTTCTTCACCCCCTTAGATGATCAATGTCCAAAAACGCAGATTCAACTTACTTTTATTTATAAACAAAAGCCTAAACAAGTTCCGTATTTCGTACTTAAAAAATTCATTACGCAAGAACTGCGTCAGCGAATTTCCTTACGATGCATAAATCACTCTCTAGCGGTCACAATTTTAGTCCGATGATATGTGATATCTGATATGCTTTTCGTATTTGCAAAGCCAAGTTTGTTAAGACGTGGCATAGGTTACGAGGAAAGAGGGACGTAGAAAAAGACGAAAACACAAAATATTAAATATATTTCTTAATATTAGACAAATCGAAAAATGTATAAGGAGTAAAGTTGTAGAAAATCAAGTTTGCTATATTTGCTATCATCTGATCATTTATTCTAAAACTCTGTTTACAGAAATATTTAGGATTTTAACTTTCAATTTTAATTCGTAGATATCCCTGTCAATATTAGGGTAACCGAAAAAATGTTAGGAAACAAAATTATAGTAAGATTAATTATCTATTACTTTATTCTCTAGACATTTTCCAACATTAAGACAGATATACCAAATTTTGTGTTTCCCCTTTCATCTAAATCCCCCTTTCTCCACCGATTTGGCAATTAACGAGCTCGACCGTTCAAATACAAAAAGCACCATATATACTCACATCATAATGTCATTCCAATCGGATTAAAATTGTGACCGCTAAAGCGATTACAGATATATATACATATATATACAAATATACATACATATATACATACATATATATATATATATATATATATATATATATATATATATATATATATATATATATATATATATATATATATATAAACATACATACATACACATACATATATAGATCTGTAAAATTTTTATAGACATATATCTATATAAATTTTACAGATGCTGATTTTTGACATCTACTAGGTTGGATCGATAAACATTTAAAGAAACTTTTGCGAAATATTAACTTTGGTACGAGATCAATAGCTCTGTTTCCTTTCAGAAAATTCGCTAAAAATGGCGAACTTCCATACAAAATTGTATTCCCTAATTTAGCCCCTTAGTGGTTGAGTTTCCAAAAACGCTGATACAATTGACTTTTATGTATAAACAGAAGCCTAAACACCAATTTCCATATTTTCCATGTACAGAATTAAGCGAGTCTTCAATTTACATAGAGTGATTCCCACTAATGCAAAATTTATTTGGTTTTTATTTGTCTCATTGCTAAGTTTAATGTTTTAAAGCATTTGTATGTGCAAATCAATCTTGGCATATCAACACTCTGTTTATCAATCAATCACTTGCGTTAAGTCATATGAGCTCTAGCGATAATTAAACCAATTATGAAATTTGAATGTTCCAGCGGATATTATTTTCGAGAATGATCCCAAACGTGATTTTTGACATGGAAAATTGTTGAAAGAATGGAAACAATGGTGGTTTAACCACCAGCTAATATAAACATGATATAATATAAGGACCGATTATTCTGGAACATCCAGTATATGAAAACGAAGGGACTTTACCATTAGAACATAAAATAATAAATATGTATAACGTATGTGATGTCATCTCCGTAATTTATTTTAAAATATTAACTAAATGATTTTAATAGCTAACACAGAGAGTTAAACTATGTAAATATAGTTTATTTAGATACATATTTGTTAGTTTAGATAATGTTTACGAAAAGAAGACCCTGACTGTATCCCTTATTTGTTTACAGGCACAATTATGTCAATTTTTTATCTCAATATACAGGGTGAGTCGGGAGGAACGGACTCTAGTATTATACACGTAAAAATAATGCAAGAAACTCATGCGAATTTTAATTTTTGTAACGGTTGAAAATATTGATCGCAGAAAAAAATGTTGGTATATTTTTCATAAGCAGACGTAATTAGCTCATTTCCGCAAATGTGTCTGTCCGTCCGTCAACACGATAAAGGTCAATTTTTTATCTCGATATACAGGGTGAGTCGGGAGGAACGGAGTCCAGAAGTGTATTATACACGTGGAAATAATGCAAAAAACACATATGTACCTATGTGATTTTCAATTTTATACCCGGTATATAATATATACCAGGGTATATTAAGTTCATTTCCGATTTTGTAACGGTTGAAAATATTGGTTGCAGAAAAAAATGTTGGTATATTTTTCATAAACTGACGTAATTAGCCCATTTCCGCAAATGTGTCTGTCCGTCCGTCAACACGATAAAGGTCAATTTTTTATTTCGATATACAGGGTGAGTCGGGAGGAACGGATTCCAGTAGTGTGTTATACACGTGAAAATATTGTAAAAAACGCATATGTACCTATGTGATTTTCAATTTTATACCCGGTATATAATATATACCAGGGTATATTAAGTTCATTTCCGATTTTGTAACGGTTGAAAATATTGGTCGCAGAAAAAAATGTTGGTTTTTTTTTCATAAAATGACCTTATTAGTCAGATGTGTCTTGCAAATGTGTCTGTCCGTCCGTCCATAAACGCGACAACTCAAAAATGAAAAGAGAGAGTGAGCTGAAATTTTTTTATGTGTGTTCTAGATCTAAAAAGTAAGATTCGAAGTTCGTGAATGGACCATTTTTGTGCAAATTGTGCAAAACTGACTATCTTCGAAACCGTAAGAGATGGAACAAAAATTTAACGACAAAAAAAGTTCCTTTTTTTTTTAAAACAAAAAGTTTTGCTTGAAACTTTTTTTCATAAATTCAGTATACAACGGGTATTGAAGCAATCAACTCAGTTAGTTGTTAATTTCACTTGTTTTTTTTTTTTAAACGTTAATAATGTGTCACAATGCGTTGACACATTATCAGAACAAGTTATCAATTGTTTTGTTAGTCTCGAACATAGCATACCTACTGTGAGCAAGTGTTTTAAATTACCAATTTTGAATACTGTAAAAAATAAGATAAAATTATTTATTACGCTTTAACTTGAAAGAAATGAAAATCGGATGAGGATATTTGAGTTTTTTTCAATTAATTTCACTTGTTCATTCCTATAGTTTGGTCCCTTCCTCCCGGCTCATCCTGTATAGACTACTTCTATTTAAGTTCAAGTTCTATTCAATTTTTCAAAATTTAGAAGGACTTTTCTTGTATAATAATAGAACCTGTTATATTTTACGAGTAACTGTAAAGAAATGATAAACTACTTGATTTTGTTTTTCAAATCCCTAATTTTTTTGCATTTAAATGATTGGTAACATAACTGGTTTAAGACAGTTAAAATAAAGTTCAGTCGTAAATTCATTTTTCTGAACAATTGGATGAAATTGAAATATAACTCTAAACTCGTATTTTTTCGTTAATTAAAAAAAATCAAATTTGTTACCAGTTGTGAAGAGATAATATTAATTAAAGTTGAGTTTTTTAACATAAAAAGTTTATATACCTACTAGCCGTGAGCCCGATGGGATTTCCCATCGGCTTCCCATCTCAAGGACCATGCGACTTTTCTCAAATGTAGAAAGCCTAACTACCAACTTCTACGCTTCTAACATAAAAAATGACGCGCACTTCCCATACAAACTTTCATCCCATATTTTATCCCCTTAGGGGATTAATTTCCAAAAACCCTGGCAACTTAATTTTATTTATAAACAGAAGCCTAAACATCAATTTCCATATTTCAAAAATGACGAATTTCCATACAAAATGTATCCACTATTTTAACCCCCCCCCCCCTTAGGGGGTGAATTTAAAAAAAAAACATTTCCATTCTTATTGCTCACCTACGTTATATCGGGTGGCGCATAAGTAACGTTATGATTTAATTAGTGAATACATTTTTTGCTTACATATTTTTTTTCTTTTTTTTTTTCAAAATTAACTTTGAAAAGGTTGGAAAATTTATAGTGAAAAGACTCAGCACAGAAAAAAGAACTTAAATTGTTCAATTTTATTTTGAAAGTCAGCATTCGATTATTCAGACACATTCATGTTCGAAATGCACCTCCGACAATTTACCGACTGGTTCAGCGTTTTCGGCAACATGGGGCTTTCTGTGATCATCCGCGTGCTGGAAGACCTCGTGCAGTTCGAAATGATGTGAGCATTGCTCGAGTGCAAGCAAGTGTTGAGGAAAACCCCGAAACTTAAACCAAGCAACGTTCTCAGCAGTTGGTGATGTCTAGGCGATCTTTGCAAAGAATTTTACATACATTACACCTTTTCCTATAATAGATTCAATTGGTTCACGACTTAAAACCAAATGATGCACAAATAAGCATTCAATAATAACATTTATAACGTTACTTATTTGCCACCCTGTATAAATAAGTCCTGTTCAAAATTTCATGCTTCTGGACCTACTGGTTTAGGCTGTGCGTTGTTTGTCAGCAAATCTGTAGATTTTTATCAAGTAGAAATATTTTCTAAATTTTCTATGTAAGATATTTATTTCAAAAACAAATATCTTATAGAGTTGCGCTGGACAAATGAATTTAAAAAAAATTAACTGCTAACCTTTTAATATTATTTATTTTTTTAATATTAAAAGATGATAATTTGCAACTGTCGATACCGAAAATAATGAATAACCACTGTCATGTCTTGCATAGTACTATAGGCAACAAAAGTACTGGTCATTTTCCAAAGTTTATTAGTTGCTTTGTACGTTATTCATTCGGAAAAAAGTTTCGAATAAAAATTGTTAGCATATTTACAATAAACAACTTTTATTCGTAGCATTTTTTCAAAAAAAAAAAATGAATGAGGCACAGATAAGGCACAAAAGTATAAAATTTTGAAAAATGAGCACTATTTTTGTGACCATGTGTACAACATATAGTAGGTACATTGTATTATGAATGTTAAAACACTGTGTATGTTATACGACATACGTTCATTTGGCAAAGCTGTAATAAGAAAGTTTATTATTCTACATTTTATACTTTTTGTTTGTTTGTGACGAGTGTAGTACCTTAAAATACGAAAAAGGTAAGAACGCTCTTATAAAAAAAAAATTAGTTATATAAGAGTTATATAATTGTTGCTAAAAACGAGGTTGGGGAAAAATTCAATTTCCAGTTGGACGATTTCGATGAAAACCTAGTATATTTAACTTCAGATGAGAAGTTTAAAGTTTTTTTTTTTGTTAATAAAATTTTTATACGCTTTTATTGAAAACATAACTTAAAGGAAATGCAAAATTATTTATATTATTCATAAAACAACAACCTATAACCTATTTTATAGATATTATATATCTGTCATACGAGACTAGTTTATCAGACTTGGATTAAGTAAAGCCGGTTATATTTCTTAATAATTTATTTATATATACATAATATATACTATAAATGTGTACCATTTATTTTTAGCGTAGAGTAATATCTGTTTTATGTAATATATACAGGTTGTTTCAAGTAAGTGTTATAAGAATTTGATAGTCAATGATCTGACGATTCTAATAAAACCATATATTAGTCTTACAACTCTATATGCACTAAAATACCGTAATTCTGCCTGCTACTAGCTTTTAAACTAGAGAGATAAAACCATAAAATATAGATGGTGGAATTTATTACTTCAAGTTTCTTTTTTATAAAATTTAAATTTAAATATTATCTTGAAACTGAAATCTATATTTTTCTGTACTTTTGATCGGAAATTTGGGCAATTTCATGAAATACTACAGGTGATATTAATGAAACTATCCAGCGTTTTTATATGAAACTCTGTACGTTTGGAAAACGTAGGGCAGTTTTGGGCTTCATAAGCCGGAAATGAAAACAATTGTTTCAAATTTTAACGTGGAAATTAATCTCAGTATACGTCTTAGAAGCTTTAAAAGGTCACCGTTATTAGATAGTGAATGCACACCTCTCCTGGAGTAACTTTTCAAAAGGGATGATAGACAAAGGCCTTTTTTTCACAACGTTGAGAGGTTTATTTTTACATCTGGCAACTGTGTGGGTTACTTGTATCCAAGTAACTTACATTTCAGAAAGAATGGAAGGATCAAACTACTGGTATCTACAGTCAAATAAGCTTCAAAATGGGGGTTTCAGGCAGGTTGCTTGGAACCGCAATTTAAAAAAAATCGATTCACCTTGACGTCCTGCATATGACCCTAAATTTTTACGGTCCGACTCGTGACGGAACTGGGTCAAAATTGAATTTGTTTATAACAAAAAAGCGTTTTTTCTTAATATCTTTTTTAAAACTAAAAATTTTTAAAGAAAGACGAATAAATATTTTTTTTTAAATGAAAGGTCCTCAAAATATCTATAAAATGAAAAAGAAAATTATTCTTTTAGCTCAATTTTTACCCATTATTCTTCAATTTGTTTATAACGCGCTATAAACAAATTTTAAACAAAAAATAGTTATTATTTAAATAAACTTTATTTTAACTTTTAACTCATAGATTTTTTATATACCTTTAATTTAAAAAAAATATTCGGACACGTTAACTTTTTAGAGAGTTATCATATGTTTTACCTTTAATTTACTTATAATCAAAATAATATTTTTTCGGTTTTATAAGGCTTAATCGAAAGCTTAAATAGTTACCTATCTAACTATAAACTAAAAAAAAATTTCCGACCAATATGGTTTATTTCTTAAAGCAAAGCAGGGTAAAATCCGTCGGTATATAATTAAAAAATAATATTGTTATTATACTATATAGTCTGTATGTATATATCATTCATCCATTGTTTGAATGATTTGACAAATGCAAATTTGACTTTAGTATACATAAAGTAACACATTTTAACAGCATGCAAACAAGTGATCAACGAGTGTATACACAGACTTTAAACACCCTGATTACGGAGAAAATAAACCGCAACAAAAACTCGGAAAAATACGGTTTCGAAATGCATCTAAGAGGCTGTCCCTCCATGGATCTATTATATGCAGACTGCGAGGAGGAAGAAACTTCCAGCCACATCATCTTTAACTGCGAATATTTCGATTATAGCGGAAACTTATAATAAATAAAATAATCTTACTCTGAATATATGAACTTTCAGGAAATCCTGAAAAGGAAGCTCCCATATCTTGTCAATAGCCAGGGTATGGGAGAAGCAAACTTCACCAGGCTAAAGGGGAAAAAGGAGCACAATGGGTCATAAGGTCGAAGTGAAAAAATTTTTATCCCCCAAGGTTACCAGTCCTAGTGGCCGAGCGGTCTAAGGCGTTATGTCTGCGCAGTATGCCCACTTGGAAACCGGGAGGATCGAATCTCGACATCGGCAGTTTGTCAATTATTAAGAAAAAAGGGCGGTTAATTGGCTAAACTGTCGGCGAATGGTCAAGAACGAAGTAACCGGCTATGCTTGAGAAAATTTTCTGCAGTTTCCTTCACGAACTCCAGATGAATATCGGCATAGTTTTTATCATAGTCGGCTGCAGCCGCATATCCTACCAATTCCTAGTCTATACACAAAAATTTCTTCCACTCCACTCACATCCTCACATCTTTAGGCATCACAATGGGCCTAATGGTCGAAGTGTAGCCTCTATAATCTATCTATCTATCTATCACCCAAGGTTTATCTATTACATTTTAAGTTGTCATACAATGAAGAAAATAAGAAGAAAATCAATATTGTAATATATTTTCATGTGAAATCTTTGTTTCATATAATAAATGTACAGCACACCTCTGCTATTGATTTAACTAGACACACTCTGTATACGAAGTGTGTTAGTTACCTGTCCAATGCAACTACCTTCATATTATAAAGCAAATTTTACTTATAATGTACATTTCTCTGTTTGGTCAAGGTTATTAATATTATATTGAATAGAGAGGGTTAAGGTCAGATCATAAGATTTAGTTGTTTGCCACGATATTATTGTTTATGCACATTTCATATGTTTATACATGGCCACAAAAGTGCCGTACTTTTTTCAAAATTTTTATTAAAATAGTTAAAGATTATTAAAATAATAAAAGAGAATAGTTTTTTTGAAATTATATTTCAAATTTTGCCCCTATTCCTAGAACATTTGTTTGTATTTTATAAATACGTATTTCGACTACAATGTAGTCATCATCAGTATGAATTAGCTAATCGTAACAATCTCTGGGATATGGCACCAAATTAGCAACAAGCAACATATCTCTGAATCCATAAGCCAGTCATACAATGCATACTGATGATGACTACATTGTAGTCGAAATACGTATTTATAAAATACAAACAAATGTTCTAGGAATAGGGGCAAAATTTTAAATATAATTAAAATAGTTGTGTTATTATGACGAATTTTTTGTATTCGATTTATTTTTCGAAAAGCAAACGGATTTGACGTAAATTAACAGCAAAAATTCTAAAGAAGTCGACCACTTAAACAGTTCACCAGTCCACCAGTTAAACAGTTAATAGTTATATATTCCAACTAGTCCAAGTGGCCGAGCGGTCTAAAACGTTATGTCTGCGCAGTATGCCTACTTGGAACTTGGAGGTTATGGGTTCGAATCCCGACATCGAAAGTTTGTCAATTATTAAGAAGAAGAAAAAGGGGACGGTTAATTGAATAAATTGTCGGCGTATGAACAAGACGAAGTAACCGGCTATGCTTGAGAAGGTTTTCTGCAGTTTCCTTCACGAACTCCAGATAAATATCGGCATAATTCCTATCAGAGTCGGCTGCAGCCGCATATCCTACCAATTCCTAGTCTACACACAAAAATTCCTTCCACTCAACTCACATCCTCACATACTTAGGCATCACAATGGACCTTATGGTCAAGTGTACAAGTGTAGCCCGTCCAGGGTAGCCTTTACAATCTATCTATCTATCTGTATATGGTACAAATCCGTTTTAAAAATACCAGCGCACTAAAAATTTTACTACCGCAGAAATTTAAAAAAATTGCACTTTTAAAAATTTATAAGTTGATTTTTATCTTATTTATTCAGCTTTTGGGTAAATATTTCGAATTAAAGTTGTTAGTATGTATTTTATAATAAATAATTTTTACCCCAAGATATTTTCGCCAATCGAATGAATATGGTACAAATTAATTATACAATTTTGAATTGTTCTGTGATTGATTTACTGAGTAACAGATAAACAACGCACAGCGTAAACCACTGAAAATAGAAATAAAAGAAATGTTTCTTACAATATGTAGAGGAGCAGTAAGAAGATTATTACTATTAAGGGGGTGAAATGGGGTGTAAACTTTTGTATGTAAACTTGTATATAGGTACATTTGGTTTTTGACAAATCCATTCCAAAAAAAATTTTTCCAAAAAATATTTATGACAAAAGTTGAGAGTATTTTTTTTGTGAACAACTTGAACAACATTGTTTTGTAAACAAAATAATTTTGCACAAATGAACCGCAAAAATTGGAAAAATATAAATCTATACATACAGATAAATAAAATTGAAGTCTGTTTGTAATGTCAAAATAACAGCTTTTTACTAAATACATATGAAAGTATATACATAATATGGTAGGTATAATGTGGATCGATTTTGACGTGACTTTCCCTGGCAGATAGCTGATGTTATAAGGAGTAACTTAGGCCGCTTTTATAGTTAGTCGTCGTCAGTTAGTCGTCTGACTTAAAAATTTGCGTGTAATTTTGAATAAAAAACACCACTTATGTGGTATACATAGATCGAAGAATATTTAAAAGAACGAGTTAATAAAGTAGATTGTTTGTTTATACGCGTGGAGTACGACAGCCGGCACAGCATTGTACGATGAAATGTTATTACTGAATGAAAAAAATATGTTTGGTGTGAAGGGTCACATAACCTCTATACATATAGATTCAGCCATCTTGTAAAGTGGCTGATTAAGATCACATTTTTTAGCCTACAAACGTGCAAAATAATAGAATCGAGCTAGATGCGACGATTAGACATCAGATATTCTACAAGACACAATGTGGTTAAATAGTTCAATACATAAGAAGAGATTTAAAACGGTTTAAGTCTCAGATATAGTTTCTCATGTGGTTAAAAGATGGCATTTACATATGTTCAATTTTGCTCAAATTTGTTCGTCTGGTTAATAAATCTCTCCCGAAGTATTGTGAATTTCTAGGTTCGATAACTGCGCACACAGCCATTGTAATTAAATCACAAAAAGTTCTTAAAATATAAAAATTCAATTGTTTAAATAATTCAAAACAATTGGCAAGTTTGGTCGTATTAGTAACCAAACGTGTATGCGATAAAGAAATAATCTGTTTGATCAAAAAACTATAAATATTTGAAATTTCAATTATTTCAAGAATTTAATACTGTTTACAACCTATGTTTACATTCCATAGACGTTGTAATATATATATATGTTGTCTGGGTCCCATGCGATGTGCATTTCCAGCACGTTACAATATATTTAGATGTGTACCCGAGCTCTTTCCAGAAGGATGGCTACGGTTTTTCGGTAATAACAATTTTATATAGTGGTTTTAACTACACGTCAGTTTAACCACCAACGATTATGCAATGACAATTGTTGTCTTCTGACCTTTGGAAGGACTATTATTAATAATCAAAACTAATTATCAAGTCATTTGAAGCGCTAGTAATGTCAGAATTATTGCAATATGCTAAAATAAATATTAATTAGAATAAATTCATTTGGTTTACTTAGTCAATAAATAAACAATATTTAAAATTCCTCTACTTATTACATAAATTATATTGAAGGTGCCACCTGAAGTCATTTGACTACAACATTCAGTTTTATACAACAACAACTAGATGGCAAACAGTTTCCCATACAGTTGGTTCAAATGTATGATATCAAACCATACATGCTTCTATGATCAATAACCAGACACAATGTTTCAAATAACATTTTTATATTGTTTTCCATGACACCAACGATGAAAATTCTACATTGTGAAACGAGTCACCACTAGTGCACGAGCACTAAACTAGGTAGTATAAATGTATATGAATACGAACGTCTCATGGAAATTGATAATTTTCATATTAATAGCATAAAAAATTAACGTATACGATACCGAAGACCTTCAAAGTAAATAATATTTTGTTTAAAAAGTTTTTATTTTACATAAAGTCAAAACAAAATAAATAAATTATTTTTTAAACACTTGCTTAAAACATTACCTAAACACAAGCAATATTTTTATGTGATTTCTGAGATGCTGAGTTTTTGTAAAATATAAATAATAATTTTGAAACGACATCTGGTCATAAAGATTGTATTGATATTAATAAAATCAATTTCATATGTTTGTCATTTGGACATCTTACAAAAAGTGATTTTTTTACCCGGTATATGTACTATATACGTACAAAGGTCTCGCCTCAGCAGTTGAAAATATTAGGTTAGGTTAAGTTAGGTTGTAGCGGCTGTCCTGGACGTGACACACACCATAAGGTCCATTGTGAAGCATAGCCGGTTACTTTGTTCTTGTCCATATCCCGACAGATTAGTCAATTAACCGCCCCCTCTTTTTTTTAATAATTGATAAACGGCCGATGTTTTAATTCGAACTGGAAACCTCTCAGTCCCAAGTAGAGCGCCTTAACAAGCCCGGATACTTGAAAATATTGATCGCAAACAACTATCAGTTAATCAACACATTAACGCATGGCCGTCCGAACATCCATCCATGGATTTGATAACTCAAAAACTAAAAGAGATAACGATCTAAAATTTTGTGTATGTGTTCTAGAGCTAAAAAGTAACTTCATGTTCGTGAATGGGCATAATTGGACTGTGCTCTCTTCTACCAAAGAGAGAGAAAAAAATCCAGCTTTCAAACCGTAAGAGAGAGAAAAAAATTTAAACTTTTTTTCATAAACTCAGTATATTCCAGGTATTTAGGCAAAATACGCAGTAAGTTGTTATTGTCACTTGTTTATTTGTAATATTACTAATACCTGGAGTGCCCAAAAATATTGTTTAAACTAAAGTTGTTTTTCTTATAAAATAAATAAATGTCGTTGATATTGTGTATTTTCCCTAAATCCAAACGCCTAAAAATTGGTCTTGTCCCGTGGATTGTACCTTTTACGTAAACCCAATGAGATCATCGCGTAATCCATCGTGTCTTCGAACAGAACGATAGAACCGACGGACATGTGAAAATGAACTAATTAGATCATATTGTACCAAAAATTTGTTTCTACATATTAATTTTTTAAACTTTGCAAACGGTATAAAAATTGTGTTTATATACATGATAGTGTTTATATAAAGACACAAAATTCAAAATGATATTTATTTATTTTATATATTCATTAAGTAGGAGTAATATTGTATATCCGTGTTTATTTGTAATTTATGAAATTAGTTTCAAAAATAGAAAATTTATTAAGCAATATATCAATGATATCTATGTAATAAATTGCAAAATTTTGTTTGGATAAAATATATATTTTGAATTTTGTTCATATAATATACATAATACATATACAGCCCGTATTTTAAAATACACCCAATCTAGAAACAATGTATAGTTTATCTATCGCTATCTATATGCAGTGACTACGATATAGTGTCTTTGTTACATATACATGTAGACATACTCACACGACGGACGATGGGCAATAACGACGATGTATACATGCACGAGTAAGATGCAACTATATATAAATGATTATATTTAGAGAGTAATAAATATAATAGTTATATGTTATACAATACTTATTTTAATACAGTTTAAGTGTAACAAAGACACCATATCATATTACACTACATATACAGGGTATTCTGAAATTAATTCAAGAAAACTATATCCAGTATAGAGCTGGAAAAAACTAACCAAAAAGAATAATAAAGTTGTTCGATTTGACCCTTAGATTTCGAGATATAATTAATTAAACATTAATAAATTCAACTATTTTGTGGGTGTCGCTACACTTATTACATTTATTATTAATATTACGCTTATATATCGCCCTACCTCCTAACACTATGCGCTCTGTGATTGGTGGAGTAGGGCGTTCACAGTTGATCATCCTAATCATAAGTGTAGCGGCACCCCCAAAAATTCTAAAATGCAAATGTGATTGGTTGAATTTATTATTAATGTTTAATTAATTATATCTCAAAACTAAGCGTGAAATCGAAAAACTTTATTAAATTTTTTCAAGCATTACACAGTGGTATAGTTTTCTTGAATGAATTTCAGAACAGCCTGTATATAGACAGCGATCACTATACATTATTTCCAGATTGGGTGTATTTTAAAATACGGGCTGTATGTAACACATACATGGTACCACTTTAAACTCATAGGTATTGAATCAATGAATGAATTATTGAGAAACTATTATAAAACGAAATATAGTAGATATCTGTAATATTTGAGAAAGAAGTTGTTCTCTTTTATCAATTCGAATATACTGTATATACCACCTTATCGATTTTCATAATTTAATTTTTCTTTACATGCTTCAATACCCCCAAAGATGTGCCATCCATCAATTTAGTATTTTACAAAACTTAGCATCTACGATAATGAAAAATAGTTTAAGGGTTAACGTATAAAAAGTATCTCCACTCTCCAGGCATTTCAGATTTTTTAGATAACCAGCAAAGCCTGCCCATCGTGCCCACAACGGTGGATCCGCACTTGCCATTGTACTTATGATACGATTTCATATACATTTCCATCGATTCAACCAAATACAGGTCGAAGTTCATGAATGGGGAACATCAGTCAAGGAAAGGAAAGGAGGGTTTAGACAGAGGTAGACAGACGGTTTAGACAAAGCCAACTATATGACTAATTTGTGGAAAATTCATTACAAATATGTTTTTTCACAAGCCTTAATCTTATTTCCTGGGCATGCACGATGGGCATGCCCACAACCTTAATAGACTTGTGACATCACACTTCCACGGTCTATTGAGGTCGATAGGCTGATGGTCCAGATGTACTGGCTATTCATTAACGATAGTGAATCAACAATTGGAAAAAAGAATGTGTAAACAATTCCGCCATACCACAGTCGGTAGCTCATCTCATTTAAGCATGCGACCAAGATTTGTACTCCAACATATCTTACAAATATAGTCAGTATATCTTACAAATACTGGCAACTCTCCCGGTCAGCGTAGCTACCCCAGAGACATCGTTTTCTACTCTTCGCTGAGTAAAATCTTGGTTACCTGCCTCAATGGCACTGGAAAGATTATCCAGGCTAGCTCTCCTAAATATACACAAAGATGTGAACCTAGATATCGATGAAATTAATAACGTTTTCGCGAAATAGAAACGTAAGCTTAAATTTGTAATTTAAGTAAGCACCTAAATAAAATTATTTAATGTAAAATGTATACTAGGGTTTAATTTAATTTGATATCCTTTAAAGTTGTAAAAATTTCATCAAAATCGGTTCAGTAGTTTAGAGTCAAATGTGAATCTGTGATGTGCAAACAAACACACATTTACTTCTTTAAATGTGTATAGTTCTACGTGGGCAAAGTCGTGGAAAAAATCTTTGTCTGACTCGCACTTGGCCGATTTTCTGGTGGCTGTGCCTACAACATTTTTTGAGGGCTGGATCCGCGCCTGTACAATGGCAATATCTGAATTTTCTTTAGAAATGAAATTCACTAAGAAGAATTGTTTCTCATATTAAAAAAATCTATGAATCAATCAATTGTCAAAAAGAATGCCTGCCAATTAAGTGTACTTATACTAAAGATAAAAAATCTCTTACTAAAGATCAGTTTAATTTGTTGCGAAAACTAAACTATACATATAAAAAATTTTGTGTATTAATGTAGTAAAAGACTTACAAAAATTTTTTACTTGCAAAAATTAATTGTGATAAACAACTTTTGACCTATTAAATAAACACAATGGCTCTGAACTAGTTTTCTTCTATCTGGTATATTGGTATAGGTATGATGACTTGGAGTTCGATACCTATATGTATACTACATACACTGTTTGTTATTAGTTTAAAAGAAAATTGACTTCTAGCCTTGGATATGTTTTTTGTTACACATTGATTTTATATACCGTATGTGTTGGAAAGCCTTGCTAATAGAGAATCAATGTTAAATATTATTTACTAATAACTATATGCTTAATAAAGAAATAAAAATAGAGGTGGTACTCTTTAGTGTGTCGGTTGTGTATGTTTGCTGGTCTGTTTTGTACTGCATTAACATGTAATGAGAGTGGGTTAAATATGTTCATTGTTGTCTTCTTAAGCTTAGCATTATTCTAACAATTAAAAATTCTTTTTTGAATATCCCTTATTATTTGTATATGGAATGTTTGAAAATAAATGATAGTATTATATTACCGATATAACATAAAACAACAATCCACAAAAATTAAAAGAAAAATAAAACCCCCAAAAGAAAAACAAAATAGAATTCCTGCAAAAAACCAACGGTTCGAAAATTCATCCATTATATGCTAAACAATATCCGAGTCGATTGTAGAAATCTTAAAACTTAAGGAGAAATATTCGCACAATTGTCAAGAGTTCTTCTTTACCTAAATTGTTGCAAATTTTCAGGCCTATTCCGCGAATAGATCTGTGTTTTGAGAAAACCCCACAAAAAAAAGTCGTTAGGAGATAGATCTGGCGATCTGGCTGGCCACTTTGAAGGTTCCAAAACCACTCATAAGACGTTCCTGAAAAGTTTTGTTCCAGGAACAGCCTTACAATCATGGCATTGTGTGCAGGGTAACCATCTTGTTGGAAGCATACAGATTCCAGGTGTAAATTAGGAAGAGCTCTAACAGTTGGCAAAATATAATTTCGTAACAAACTAAACTAATATGGTCACCCAATATTCCAGTCCAGACATTCAGTTTTAGTATGTATGTGTATGTATGGTTTTATAGTAAATATTTTATTTATTTATTTAACATTAATTCCCTATTAGAAATGCTTTTGAAAACGGTCTGTATATAGTGTAACATTATTTTGGTATCTTATAAATATGCGCTCTTATAACATTTTTAAAAATGGAACACAGGAAACATTTTGAAAGAATAACCAAACAACAATTTTCGATAAATTTAATGTTTTTACATTTTTTTTAGTAAGTGTTGAATTCATAGTAATACTAATTCATAATAGAGTGTGAAATGTGAGATTCCGTTTTATAATTAGTATACTCGTGTAAATATAAAATCTTCAAGGATATATATACATATATATATATATATATATATATATATATATATATATATATATATATATATATATATATATATATATATTTATTTATTTATTTATTTATTTATTTGATGTGCCCTATAAGGCTAATCAATCCTTACATTGGATCTTAACAAAATAAAATAATTTTACATATTGCAAATTATAAAAAAACACAAAATAAAATATGCTGAATTCTGTACACTTGAAAATAAAATTATAGAATATCCTAAATACCAAAAAAGAAAAAACATAGATAACTGCACCAATTAGTTAATAATAATAGTTAATTGCACAAACATACGGGTGTCAAGCCTACAACACTAAATTTTATACATATGTCAGCCTTCCCGTCAATTTCATCGACCTGCTATTTAATATTTCTTTCAAAAAGCTACGCACTTTCACTACCGCTTGCTCATCTCTAACATTTAAAATATTTTCCAGGCACGTGAAACCTTCTCTTCTCAGTTCGTGTCTCATATTCTCATTAACGCCAGGACAATCAAATATTAGGTGGTATCCGGATTCACCTCCGCCGCACAATGGGCATATTCGTTGATTATTTATTTTATTTTTGTTTTCCCACACATATCTTCCTAATCTAAAATTAGCCAATATTCTTCTAGTGGGTTTCTGTGCTACGGCTAGGTATGGTGCCCCATATTCAAAATGCCCAATTTTATTGAAAACGTCCAGAGAAGGCATATCTTCCATGTTATGAAACATTCTTTCTCTGTACCAATCATTCAATATGTTTTTAATATGAGCTTTTTTGCAATCATAGGAAACATTCTGATCGTTTAATTTACTTGCATCGATTCCAAACTTTCTTACTAACTCTAAGATATTGTCTTCCATCCCATGGTCGAAACAATCCTGCTGAAGCTTTCTTTTGTTTCTTTCCGCCATAACTCTGCAGAAGTAGGTTAGGCATTGTTGTACTATGTACGCATCAACTGATATTTCTCCTACTTCTATCAGTATGGCATCGTTAGGAGCTGCTTTAGCCAAACCCAATACTTCTTTCCACATACTACACACAAATAACTTTATATTTTTTAATATTTCCCCCATTCCCCATACTTGTGCGCCATACGTCAAAACCGGTATTACTAAGGCTTTAATCATTTTCTTAATGACTTCAACAGGAAAATTAGGATGTTTACATAAATTTAACCGAATATTCGCCCAATCACCTCTCGCTTTCCGAATCATATTTTGTTGGTGGATTTTCCAGTTACCATTGTGTGTCACGTATACTCCCAGATATTTATATTCTTTTACACATTCGATCTCTTTTTCACTCATGTTTCATTTTTATGCTTTTTACACCCGTTACTTATAATAAGCATTTTTGTTTTTTCCACATTTACATTCAGCTTCCAATTGTTACAGTAATCTTCCATTCCATTTAACGCATTTCTCATTCCCCCAATTGAGTTCGACAGTAACACTATATCATCCGCATACATTAGCATTCTGATTTCTTGACTTCCAATGCAAGGGCTAATAGTGTTATACTGGGTCATAAATTTCGGTAAATCATTTATGAATAAAATAAATAGAAGTGCTGATAATTGACAACCGTGTCTTAAGCCTCGGTTCGTTTCAAACGTTTCTGACACTAATGTAGAGTTATATCCAATACAACAAGACGATCCAGCGTATATTGATTTCAGAACATCTATCATATCCTTTGGCATTCTTAAAATACTTAGTTTATGCCAAAGTTTATTTCTATCAATCATGTCAAATACCTTACTAAGATCGATGAAACAACAGTACATTTTATTGCGTTTTCTACTTAAGTTCCTTTGTATTAGATATTTTAAAATCAATATATTATCGACTACTTCATAGTTTTGTCGAAATCCAGATTGACAGGCGCTTATTATTCCATTTTCGGTTGCCCATTCTTGTATTCTTAGAGATAATATTTTGGTGTATACTTTACTAATGCTTGGTAATAACGTGATCCCGCGATAGTTATCCATATTATGTACGCTTCCTTTACCCTTGTATATGTTACACACCAGCCCCACCGACCATTCAGTCGGAAATTTCTTGTTTTCTTGAAGTTTCTGATACAATCCCGTGATCATGTATAACCAGTTTGTATTCTTACTTGCGCAGACAATAAAGTCGTTCAATATTCCGTCAATACCCGGTGATTTTCCCAATTTTAAATTTTGAATTGTACTAAACACTTCCGCCTCCTCTATTTTACTGTTGTCATTATCAATTTGTGTTTCGGTTTGTTCTTCGATAACTTCGTCACTAAGCCCATCTTTGACGCTTTCATAAATTTTTTTATAGTGGTTAACCCAATCTAGTGCTTCTAGTTTCCTGTTCCTACCTTTTACTTTTTCCTCTCGGATCAAAAGCCATAACTTTTTGCAATCACCTTGGTTCGATGCCGATTTAATGTCATTGATGTATTTTTCTTCGTAAGTGCATTTTTTATCCTTACACCTGTCTGTATTTTTTCCGAGTATCGATATAAACTAGTGTTGTGTTATTATTTTTGCTCCGTCGCATTTGCCTCAGATTACTTCTAGTTTCTTTTTTCAGTTCTTGACAATCTTTATCAAACCATTTAGATTTTCGAAGTTTTGTGTGATTACTAGACGATTTTACTTCCATATCACCAGCAACATGTAAAAACCATTTCTGAAGAAGATTTACTGCTGTATCTATATTATTGTTCTTAACACTTTCGTTTATGCCTATCATATACAGCTGCGACTCGACAGACTCCAGTAGTATTTCCATATTTTGCATACCGTGTTCTGTACACCTAAATCTTCTTCTTTCCCCGAATCTATGTTCCGTACTTATTTTCTTGTAAGGAGATTTAGTTACTTCAAGTGGAAAGTGGTCCGAATCTGATACGTCGCTCACTCTCATGTCAATCCCTTCCTGATACAGTGAGTCAGAAACTATAACGTAGTCGACGACACTACAACCATTTTTATTTGCGAACGTCCATTCACCTTCTTTATCGCTTTTAGTTCTCCCGTTAATGATAATCAGTTGGGTGTTTAGACACATGTCCAGTAACATTAGTGAATAAATCTTTTGTTTACGCGTTTTTTCAGACTTAACTTTGAAAAACTTAGGAAATTTATGATGGAAAGCCTAAGCACAGAACAAAGGACCAAAGTTGTTAAATTTTCTTTTGAAAGTCAGCATTCAATTATTCAGACACAAGGATCATATCGAAATTTCTTTCATGTTCCAGCAATTTACCGATTGGTTCAGCGTTTTCGGCAACATGGGGCTGCCTGTGGTCTTCCGCGTACTAGAAGACCTCGTGCAGTTCGAAATGATGAGAACATTGCTTGGGTGGAAGCAAGAGTTGACGAAAACCCCGGAACTTCCACTAGGCAATATTCTCAGCAGTTAGTGATGTCTAGGCGGTCTTTGCAATGAATTTTACATACATTACACCTTTTCCCATATACGATTCAATTGGTTCACGATTTAAAACCAAATGATAAACAAATACGCATGCATTCATTAAATAAATCATAACGTTACTTATGCGCCAACATGTGTTTAGGAGTAATCTCTGGAACTACTGAACCGATACTAAAAATTTTTTCACCAGTAGAAAGCTACATTATCTCCGAGTGACATAGGCTATAACTTTGATTTAAAAACCTAACTTTTATACGATGCGAGAAAATCATTAAATATAAAAATGTTTTCGAATATTAACTAACACCATTTGTATGAAAAATTTTTTCATACAACTAATAGTTTAGACACAATTTCAAAGCTGTCTGGGCTAGCACTATAATTATAAGAAATACAAGTACCTCTTAAGGGAGTAAAATAGGAAGTTAGAGTTTTGGTTTTTTGAAGTTAGAGACATCAAAATTTCTATTTCAGTTATACATCATAATATACGTGTTTCCGAATTTTTGGAAAATGGACTCTCAAGGGGGTGAAACATAGGGTGAACTTTTGTATGGCAGTTTTACTGAAATATATAGAACCTTTTTTAGTGCGGCAGATCATAACATTCAAACCCGACCAACTCATGGTTTGACCCATGAAGTGCATGATTCTAGTACTCGGTTGAAATAGTTACATCATGGACATCAACGTGTATTAATAAATACGTTTAGTAAGGGAAAAATTGGTTTTAACGATTTTTCCTCCTTATATGAATCAGTTTGAAAGAAAAATTATCTTAATTTCATTATCTTCAAAATGAATGATAGATAAGGTTAGAGTAAAATGAAAGTCAGGCTTTCAGTATATATTTTGTGAAATAAAATTTATATCAATTAGAATATATTTAAACCAATTAACATATTTATTAGACACAATCTGATATGTTATTATACTTATAACGTTCTACTAACTAACTAATAATTTAATTAAATCTCACTTTGTAATGATGTATCCCGAATATGGTTTTATAATATATATAACACCATCAATATTTTAAATGTGTTCTTACCTTTATGAAATTTTATTGTATGATCAAAATTAACATACTCGTAATAAAATAGAATATAATATTCTTTGACACCAAATGCTTGATATCAACCCTCGACCTCTACTTCTTAGCCAAAAGGACAATGAGCTTCTCGCCAGGCTCCCTAGTATGCTATACGGATGGTTCCAAGCTAGAAGAGAGTCAGTCGGAGGCTGGAGTAAACGTGAAAAACAGATGTTAGATCCAACTTCACACTTGGACGATACGCTATAGAGGTTTTATGCCATACTGTCAATGAAAAATGTGGAGGAAGTAGTGGGTTGCACTTAGCGGCAAATTAATATCTGCTCGGTAGCCGCACTAGCCGCAATCTGCTAAAATAACATCTCCTATGATTCTCGAATGTGCAGAATCACTGGAGTTATTGGCAAGGACGTCACCTTGACAAGGGTACTAGGGCACAGCGGAGTTGAGGGCAACGAAACAGTTGACAAACTTGCCCATAAAAGTGCCTCAATCCCATGCCAGGAACCGGAACTCTATCTAGGAATAACAAAAAAACGGAATACCTCTGCCCCGGAACGACTGGATAAGTCTATGAACAGGAAATGTAGGGGCACAGCAGGCTACAGGCAGGCCAAACTAATGATCGATGGGTATAAAGCCGAATGACAACATGGCATATTTGCTAAAACCGGAAAGAGATGAACTTTCTGATTGGGTGCTAGCCGTGCACTGCAGGTTTAAAAGGCACCTATCCCTCATGAGGTTGGAAAACATTTTGAACTGTTCGGACTGTAACAGGGTGGATGAGACGATTTTCCAACTCCTGACAGGATATATCCACAAAGCCAGAATGAGGTATCTAACCTTCGGCTTAACTGAAATGGGGGAAGTAAACCTACCAGATGGGACCTCTTTCCTGTCATTTGTAACGAATACGGGCAAGTTCAACAACAAACACAGAGCTGGAGGCAACGATCCGAATCTTAGGGGTCGATAAAAAGACCTAGAAAGGCCTACCAGGCTTAGGTCTCTCCTCCACTACAACTGCTACTAGTATTACCTCAAAGTCACCAGATATTATATGGATTCCGCCTACGTATAATCTGGTGTCGTAAAGGTAGAAGATCGCTTGTCTAGCGAACCAGAGGTTGTGAGTTCAATTTCCCCAAGTTGTGTATGATTGTTCATATCAAGCGTCAAAGATCGTAACCAATGTTCGGACATATTACTCAAATGTAAGTAAACGCTACACATCTTCGTTAATATTATTTAGCTGGGTAGGCAACCATAGTAACATTGGAGGTACATAGGTTACAAAATAATTAAAATATGTAAATTGAATTTTGTTTTACTGAAAATATAAACATTACCTACGTCAAGTTCACTCGTTTAAAAGATATGCTTGCTTTCGCTGGTTTTATACATAATTCAATAAAAAACTTAAAAGTTAATTGTAATAATACGCCAGTAGATATAGGGAATTAAAACAGTATTAAATATAGTTTGATTATTTATTAACAAAAATATTTAACTCATTCACGAGAACTCAATATAATTAAATACATACGGATTTTGATCGCACAATTAATTGAGAATATGGAAACATTATAAAAGATTTATACCATAAATAATTCACTGACTATGTTTTCTGACTAGTTTTCGGTGTATATCCTTTAAATACATATTCGTTATACCTATTGTGGTATAAATATACATATAACTAGTGTCAGTGATGTGTATAGCGTCACTGAAATGGTTAATATTAAAGTCGATTGAAAGGTGTTAGAGGTACTAGTTTTATTATAATTCTCACTCATAATAGTTACCTTTCTTTATTTATACACAAAATTGGTGTTGGCTAAATTGTGTTGGTAACAGAAGCTCTCTAATTCATAAATTGTAAAATACTTTGTAGTAGATAAGTATTTTTTGGCGAGTTTTCAAAAAAATTTAACTATTCAGCTATTCTGCTTTTTGAATCAATAAAGCTACCAAGTAGATGTCAAACATGACCATCGTTAAAATGTATGTAAGTTTGTACTGGCTCTGGTGGTCACAATTTTAGCCCTCGGAATTAAATTACCCGAAGAAAGGAGAAACGCAAAATGTAGATTATCTCTTCTACTATTTACAGAAATATTTGCTATACTCTAAACTAATGTATGAAAATTGAATATTATTTGCGTGCCTATAGATATATAGATAGATTTGTAGAGGTTGGTATGGACGGGATACACTTCGACCATAAGGTCCATTGTCATGCCTAAAGATGTGAGGATGTGAGTGGAGAACAAAGAGTTTTGTGTATAGACTAGGACTTGGTCTGCGGCTGCATTGCCATAAGCGATTTGAAATACAGATACTATATAAGTTATTATTATGATTGTATATACAAATAAAATAAAAGAAATATACAAATTATACTTGCAATTCATTTGCATTTGAAGAAATTAATAAATATATTTTAGTACAATATTGTTTATTGGTCTGTAGTTTAAAAATATAAAAATTTGTTTTGTTTTTAATTTATGACGGCATAATATTTCACCTTTTTGGGTATATAAGGCAGACTATTAGTAGTCCTTCTCACAGTCTGATGACACCTTCAAAGCTGAAGCATGCATGTCACAAATATAATGTAAAGTTATAATTTTAATAAATGTATTATACAAAAATATTTTTGTATTTTTTAAATAATAAATATGAAATTCTACAAAGTCTTGTAAGTCTTGGTTGCGTGCCTCAGTGGCACAGGAAAGATTATCTGAGCTAGCTCTCCTAGAGGTAGATTGTAAAGGCTGCCCTAGACGGGCTACACTTCGACCATACGGTCCATTGTGATGCCTTAGGACGTGTGGATGTGAGTGTAGTGGAAGGAATTTGTGAGTAGACTAGGAATTGGTAGGATATGTGGCTACAGCCGAATATGATAGAAACTATGCCGATACTCATCTGGAGTTCGAGAAGGAAACTTCATAAAACCTTCACAAGCATAGCCGGTTACTTCGTTCTTGTCCATACGCCGACAGTTTAGTCAATTAATCGCCTCCTTGTTTTTGATAATTGATAAACTGCCGATGTCGGGATTCGTACCCATAACCTCCCAGTTCCAAGTACACACCACGCCTTTACAAGCGCAGCAACATGAATGGTTTTATGTGTCTTACTATTCATCCGATTACGACGAAACTTTGGTGAGATATTGTGGGCACTTTTTCTGACAAAAAAATTCAAAATTATAAACCGTTCCAAATTTATAGCCGTTATCTGAACGTTCTTAAGTTTTTTCAACAAAATTCCGTAGCGCACGCAAACTAGGTAAAATGTTAAAACATTACCTTTTTCCAGGTACGTGATATTTTCAATTCTATTCATCTTATTCTTTACCACTCACTCAAATAAAAATTAAAAACTAAATAATGCGCAGCTTGCCATCCATAGGGATACCATCGTGTTTTGCAAACGAAAATGTTGCAAGTGGCTTAGCCTTTCCTGCAGAATCCTTCTCAAACTCAGACAATAAAGAAACTTCTTGTAAGCTTCAACGTGAAATATATTTTATATTTAGAAATCAATATTTGAGAGTTAATCACATTGCGATGATAGAAATAATTACATTTCTAAGGAAAGGACTATTTTCATTTCAAGTTTTTAAATTTTTCCCATTAAAACAAAATGCGCGTGCAGCACCGTACACGTGATTGAAACTTCTTAAAAATACAACGATATATAACGATTTCTAGTGTGCTAGTATAGTTTATAGTTTCTATGGAAATGATAATCAAAATTGACATTTCAAAATTGAAACAAAATTTTAATAATGTAATTTTATAGTTATTTTTTGGAAGTATAGTGTCTATGGAAATGACAATCAACAAAATTTTAATAAAACAAAATATATAGCTCTCTTTCTCTCTACTTCATATCATTCTTCTCTCTCTTGTGATGAAATGCACCTACTCGTGACGCGTTCTTAATTTTTCACCTCAATCCTTGTCCTCTTATTGGTTATCAAAAAATCGCCTAAGAAGTTTCACTTTAAAATAAAATTTTCCTTTATATTTTACAAACATAATTTTACAAATTAATTCCGTAAGCGACAGAAACCCCACCCGCACCCCTTAGATCCGCGTCCTGATTGAGGCTTCTTCGAAGACACCTAATATTGAATAAACTGATTGATCTGTTTTAATGTGTGTCGCATTATAATTTGTGCATTTTTGGCATCATAAACTGTCTCTTACAAGTAACAAACCAAACCTATTGATGTTGTATGAATGCTTTTGTATTCGGTTTTTGTATCTTTCAAAAAGTAACTGAATAATATGTGTATAGTATTAATTAAATGTATACTTCATAGAGGTTTAAAATCATTTATCATTCTGTCAACATTTTATTCATATTTATAAGTACATTTATTCATTTTTTAATGGTTATTAATTACATGCAGTGCAACTTGAATAACTTAAACGTTTTTTTTTTCAAGTTTTATGTATTTAAACAACATAATTTGTATATCATGTATATCTATACTAATATCGTTGTATTGAAAATTATTAAAAATACTTTTTTTAGACCTAAGATATATTTCTAAGTATATAGAAGAGAGTATTAAAGAAAACATTTAAGAGAAAATATTTTTTACCTCAAGAAAGGAGTTTTTTTTTTTAATTACAAAAAGAAAATAAGATCTAGTTTTGATTTATTTATTTTAATCATTAAAACTAAGTTTTTTTTTTAAAATCAAATGAGTCAAATAAAAAAAAATTTTGTAAAAAACTTTTATAGCCAACAGGTAGGTACCTACTTAAACAGTTATTAAGTTGTAAAATTTTGAACTGGAGAAATATCTATCAGTGGCCGCGATCACTAAATCATCACAGAAAAGGTGTGTTGGTTCGCATCCCAGCGAACCAATATAACTTGTAATAACTTTAATTAGTTATCGGACCCTCTGAATGCGTTCATGGTTATTGAGAAACTATAATTTGTTCTAGAGAAATCTGTACACAAATATATGTTTTCAAAAACATTATTATATACAGTCGCCAGTTCAGAATAATTTTTAAATAAGCTATTGTTCGATTAACATCAAGTTTAAATTTGACATTTGTTCGATTAAGATCAAGGTTTAAAATTGCCATTGTTCAAAAATAAAATTTGTTCAAGTAAAGTCAGTTGTACATTGTTGTATAAAAAAAGAGATAGAGACTCAATTATAATTGTGGAAATAAAAAATTAAAAAAATTAAATTCAAATGCCTTTTCAAATGAAATAAATTAAGGTGTGAATATCATAAAGTTTTTGTTTAATTACAAGTGCGTGTGGTCCAAATGTGCGTGCGAGTATCGGAACCTATTGTAGCTTGTACAGCGCTCCTTTTAAAGGCTAAAGAGTGGCAAGGTACTGTCACAATATATAAAATTCATTGTACGCATGTTCGATTCGATTTAACTTAACAGATACTGATTTAACTTAACAGTTCGATTTGAGTTAAAAAATTTGACATATTTTATGAAAACTTGTTTCTTATGATTACAAGAGAAGACAATTGATTTCCCTTCATTGACCAATACTAAAAATTTTTATTCCTGATAAATTTTACTACTTTTCTCAGAATGCGATATTGTCTTTGAAAATCAATTTTTTGAAACGACTTTAGAATAGTAAACTAAAAAAAAAGCATTATCTTTATCTCAGTTTTTATGAACTTATTACATCAACTGTCCTGTTTTCATACGGGTTTTCATTTGAAAATGTGAAAGTAGACCCTATTTTTGGTGTTAATTATCTGCCCTTCTTTTTTGAAACATAGTTGTATGAAAACACATAAGGTTCCTTGGTATACAAACCACAAGTCGTGTTTTTCAACATCTACAAAATATTTATACAATTAGACTAGTTATTATATTACTTGTTAATTTTGATAAAGGGTTCATTCATATAAGTCTGTTATTTAAAAATAAGAGCAATAAAAATTTTTATTATTTTTATTGAAGTAATAAATATCAAAGCTTCTTGTATTTGGACCACTATTCTAATCGGGGTTTTACTGTATGCAAAATTTACTGTTGTCAAATTAATAATTATTTTTAAATTAAAAATTGATCTTGAATCAATAAAATAATACACGTTGCGTGTAGTTTGTAAAAATGGTTCAATGTCGTTGCGAAAATATTATAGAATATTACCAATGCTATAGGATATAATTTTAAATCAATGAGTAATGACCCCGTTCATTGTTCCATATAAAGAAACTAACTGCACCTAGTGGGTTTGTTGGTGTGAAATTTACCAGTATCGCATATCAACCTGTTCAGATCGTTTATAAATATTCATATTTCAAAGAATATTATGGGTTTAATTTGGTGGACATCCATGATATTGTATTTCAATTGTTATTGAAACCCTAATGAATAATCGAGACTTGTGTAAACAAAATAGGCGACATCTCAATATTTTTGATACCCTTTTCTTACATTCTCCGAGATTATGTTTAAAAGAAATCCATGAATGGCTGCTTATATATGATATAATGCAACGATTATCCAAATGTCAAAGTTGCCTTTGTTGGTATACGCAATGATGAAATTTTGCACGAACACATAAATTGTGTGTTTTAAGTTATTACGATGTATATTTATTGGTTATAGTGGTTTCATAACAGTTTATCCGACGACAAAATGTCCGCGACAAAATATCCAAACGACAAACTATCCCCGGTAAAATATTCACGACAAAAAAACCGACAATACAGTTTAAAGTCACAATAATTCAATGCCACCAACCACCAGAAACCTCAGAACCTTCACAAGCCATGATCAACCTCCACTTTGTCGACAATAACTTAACAATGACTTAATTCCAACAACTACGTATAACCTCTAAATCTCTTCAAAGGATGGTCAAACACCACCAAATCGACTTTATTACAGTTATTTTGTCACAGTTTTTTTCTCATTGTTTAGTTTGTTGTTTTCTTATTATGGTTTGGTCCAAATATTAAATGAAAGCTTAGTAATTACCGTAAATTTTATATTCTGTAAACCATGGACATGTAATTAAATACAAACAAAAATCACTTTGATAATGTCAGCAATACAAATCTCTTTACTCCCATCAAGATATTGAATAAAGAATTTAATTGAATAATTTTAGATAAATCGAAATATATCGTTTATTACAATATTAGCAATTAAAAATCCCTTACCAAGTTGATTTGACCAACTCGGATATTTGATAAATAGGTCAATGGTTATAATAAAATAAGAATTGTTTAAAATATAATGGTAGCTATGTGATGTACCATACGAATAATAGATTCATTTTCTTATGTCAATTAAGCTAGCAGAGAAATCTGAGCAGCACACAATTATAGTTGTCTCATAATTAGAAGCTAATTAAATGCTAATCAAATGCTCTAATTAAAAATTAAATGCTCCTTGGTTTTTTGTGTTACCGCATGCTCTGCTAGCTGAATGTTAAGCTCACAGAGTAATATTTAAAAAATTAATTAATTATATTGTATTTAATACCAAATTATTAAGCAAAATAAATTCTAATTAAATGCTCTAATTAAAAATTAAATTCTCTTTGTTGCACTGTGTAACCGCATGCTCAGCTAGCTTAATCAGCAGAGCAATATTTAAAAGAGCAGAGCTTAACATTAAGCTAGCAGAGCATGCGGTTACACGATGCAACAAAGAGCAGTTAATTTTTAATTAGGGCATTTAATTAGCATGTAATTAGCGTAATAATTTGATATTAAATACAATAAAATTACTCGATTTTTTAAACATTGCTCTGCTAGCTTAATATTAAGCTAGCATGGCATGCGGTTACACGATACAGCAAAGAGCATTTAATTTTTAATTAGAGCATTTAATTAGATATTAAATATACATATACTTAATAATTTGATATTAAACACAATATAATTTATTGATTTTTTAAATATTGCTCTACTGATTAAGCTAGCAGAGCATGCGGTTACACAGTGCAACAAAGTGCATTTAAGTTTTAACTAGGGCATTGAATTAGCATTTAAGTAGCATCTAATTATGAGACAATTATAATTGTGTTCTGCTCAGGTTGCTCTGCTAGCTTAATGGACATCATTTTCTTATTTATTATATACGAGTAAATTATATAAAAATGGTAAACAGGTCAAAGTTTATGGTAGTTACATACCTCGACTACGTTTACCTATGTTTCGAATGCAATATTATTACCATCAATTAAATTAAACATTTCTCTTGAACAAACTACTAGATAGATAATATATTCGTATATCCTTGCGACATTCTGACGAGTTGGGCACATTCTTGATAGCAATGTTAATACAGGCATTACCTGTTTTTATATTTATGTATAGAATGTTTACATTAAAATAATATAACATAATTTCTTTTTTATACACATCACATTAAAAAATTAGTTAATCTAATTTCTTTTTAAAGAAATATAGCTATTGGTTTTGTAAATGTTCATTGATACGTACATAATAGATGATGACGAAAATTACCAGCATTAAACTTTGTATGTAATCAACTTTAGAGGGGACAATTTAAGCTTTAAACAAGTGAAATTTGATATACGATGTCCTTTTTTTTGGTTTTTGAAAATTTTAATTTCAAATATTATTTTCTTGTAGACCTTTTTCATTTCAAATAACAAATTGGATTTATTTCGGGACCAATTACAAAAAAGCAAGTGAAACTGTATGTCGTACAGAGATTTTATTACTCACAAATAATTCAATCTTAAAACAAAATTTTTAACTACATACAGGGGTGGATTAAGAGAAATCGCCACCCAAGACTGGTACAAAATTTCCGCTGCCTCCTTTTAAGGTACGTTTTCATACTCAACGCTGGGGTTGGGTGTCGCAATGGACCACGTGACCGCTCACGTGGCCAGCTTTAATGTCATCGTCGAAAACCCACGAAGTAGAAATTAAACCAATTTCTTCGCTTACGCCATTCGTTATTAATTAGAATTGATATATTGTAAAATTGATTTATTCATCCTATATAATCATCCATGTAGAAACTGCTAGAGTTGCAGTTATAGATGAATTAATTAAGTCAAATTAGAAAATTGTTATGTCGCACTAGTTCGACGCTGTAAGTTCTTGATGACCCAAAAGTGGCGTACGATTTGAACAATCAAAATTTGCTGCCCTAGGCCTTGCAATCCCGGTAAATCCGTCCCTGGCTACATACAAGTATGTTCAAAAAATGGTGCTTATCTGTAACCTGCTTTGGGCATTCAAATCAGGAGCATTTTATTTGAGTAGTTTTACAAAATGAACTCTTAGACAGAATGTTTTGACAACTATTTTATATGAATTTGAGCTAGATTATATATAATCAAGTTCGAAGATATAGACAAAGGCTTGATTCTATTTGTGATTTTTGAACGAAGTTAGTCAAATCGGTTTTAAATATAATATCGAGCTTGAAAGTAGAGTGCTTTCAAACAGATCAAATTTCTCTCTTTAAAGCAAAGCTGATCTTGGATAGATAATAGATACAAATCGTTGAAATTACGCATGTTGCGGATGCAAAATTTTTGACATACGCGGATGTGGATATATTGAGGCTCACATCCGCGGATGTGGATAAGGATGTGGATTTATACGTCAAGTTTTTTTTTAAAGAAATAGTCAATTTAGATACATGATTAAAGGAAAAACTTGGTAAAAATTGTTAATAATCTTTATATTAAAATCAAATTTTTAGTATGAAAATTAAAAATTTGTTGCATTATATTTAATAAAGAGCAATGTCGCTCAACATAAATGCTAAATGATTATAGCGGATGCGGATGCTAAAATCAATGTGGGAGTTCTGCGGTTGCGGATGTGGATCTGAATATCCGCAACATCCCTAATTTAAATGACAAATTATATTTATGTTACAGACGTAGTTAAAATTCTAAACACTTTGTATACACATATATTTGTAACCCTACAAATATAGTTTGATAACACAGAAAATGTTTGCTATACGATTATATATGTTTAAACGTCCATTAAAACTCCCCAACATATCCACAATTTATCAAACTTTGCACATTAAACAGTAAGTACATATGATATATGGTTCCAAATAATATCCTAGTTAAACAACTAGAGAATACAAAAAAGTAATTAAATAAACATATTTGGTTAGTGTTCAAAAATTGTGTAATTTAATTATTTTATATTAGTAATTTACAAAATATTGTATTTTGTTTAGTTTAAGAGAAAATTCTTTGTAATATAATTAGAGATACTAATATACCAGTTCGAGTGGTATAGAGTTGGTATGGTGAGTTGTTTAAGACACTCTACTCGGAACTGGGAGGTTGCTGGTTCGATTCCCAACAGCTTGAGAAGTGTGTCAATTAAATAAATTAAATTAATGTTTAGTTAATTGTTAATTTTAGTTAATTTAGGTAATTTAGTTAGATGACTAAACTGTTGGCAAGGGAACAAGAATGAAAGTAACCCGCTATGCTTGTAAAGGTTTTCAACAGTTTGCTTCCACAAAACCTTAAACTTAATTGCTTATATAACCGGTTCTATACTGAGTATATGAAAAAAAAGTTTATTTATTTTTGAAAAAAGAACATTGTTTTACTTGAAAGTTTTTGTTTATCACTTACCGTTTCAAATGCATGCATTTTTGCACATTCACGAACTTGACCTAAATATTAGTCCTAGAATACACAGATAAAATTCCAGCTCTTTATCTCGTTTCGTTTTTTACAGACAGATAGATGGACATGCGAAAATGAACTAATTAGATCATTTAATGAACATCTATTCCATAATTGTTTTTTTACGATCAATATTTCCAATCGTCGAGATTAAACTCATAATACTCTTGTATGCATTTTACTCGTATATACCTGATATAACCAGTTCGTACTACAACAGATATGCATGTAGATACGTCATACTATAACATGCCGCCGAAGGCTTGTATCAATTTACAGCTAGGGAAAAAGTGTCTCACATCTGTAACTACATGTTATCTGAGGATATCCTATTCGATATCTACGTATACGTACGTTATTTATCGTAGTCTGAACTTTTTTCTACATTTCGTTCAGTTTAACCGTCGGATTTTTTAAGAAGAGTATAAAAACGAGATCAAAGTTTCCTACTGCCGCATTACTTTTCATGACACATTATATATCCTATGCCACTCATGATTAAGATAAAACTAACTATCCATTCGAATGCCTGAATGGAATAAACAGTCACACGCGTCAAAAATACTACGCGCCCTTTAAATCTTCCTATTTGGATGTCACAAGTGAATAAAAAAATTGGAAATTCATACACATGCGTCAAAAATATTAAGCGCTCTTTACAGTCTGATATATTTAAAAGCCAAACCAACTGTAGGGAATTTAATCTTACACTAGAGTAGAGTTGAGGACGAGTCATCGAGAGGATTCATTTTCTTAATAAGTTAAAATAAAATTTCAAATTCGCCCCCTTTACCTAGATCAGTTTTTTGTAATATAAATACGTATTTCGACTACAATGTAGTCATCATCAGTATAAATTAGCTAGTCTTACTTTACTCTTTGACAATTAGAAATAGATAAAAAGTCGAGATCAACGGACAAAAATAAAAATAAATAGAAAATTAAAAACTAGATTAAAAACTAGATTAAAATATACTAGATTTAAAATATAATAAATTTTAAATTATATTGAAATTGCTCTTGTTAAAATTTCCTTCATTCACATTTATTCCTGTATATTATATTTTACTCTTATATTTTACTCTTATTAAAATTACTCTTATATTGTCGCAGGGTATGTTACTTGTTGGTAATTTGGTGACAGTTTCACCAAGTACAAGCGGTTCCATCGGTACGTATTTCACAACGAATTTGACATTCAACAACTATGCCACATGACATTTTGTTGATATAATGGGTTGATTTTTAGAAATATTTAAAATAATTTCGCGCATCCTTTTTCAGGTCAAATTTTTCAACATAGAAGCCGAGGTGTATCACGACGGAGAACGTTAGATGATAATATTATACCATAACAGGAAGTAGATAAACGAATAAATTATTTACCACAAATTGAAATTTATCTACCAATTACAAAAGGCTAAGAGTATCTCTCAATGTGAAATTTCAAATTAGAACATATCAATTCTTCAACATTTTTCAAACTCTTTCTATAGTTTCGTTAATATTTAAATTCTGTATCAAAATGAGTACTTTAAGTGTCATATGTAAGCTCTGGCATTATAAGTTTAAATGAATTAATTAGAAAAGTTTACGACACTAAATCCAACAGTACCTGTTTCTTTTAACGTATCCGTGATAAGTATGGTAGAGTATATCCCATATTATACTTGCAAGAGTTATAATGACTTTATAATTCAAATATTATGCACATGGTACAAAAGTACGAAAATTACAAGAAAATTTTATTCTTTTGTCAGTTCATTAACATATTCAAGTTAAACATGAGAATATACCCAAAAAGTTCGTTGCAGGCGTGGATCCCGCCCTCAAAAAAGGTTGTGGTCACAGCCACCCGGGCAGGGGTGTAGTCACAGCCATTCATGATCGATATAGTGCCTTCCTACAAAGGAGATGTTTACAAAATATATGACTCTCTGACCAAGATTTTGTACAGTGTATAGTTCCACGTGGGCAAAGCCTTTGGGCAAACACTAGTAAATTAATAAACCTGTGAAATGTTAGTTCGTTCGCTCACGAAAATTACAAAATTATGTGTGTTTGTTTGCACACCAGTATGACATTTAGACTCTATCACTGAGTCGATTTTTATAACTTCAAAGGATATCAAATTAAATTACACAATAGGATACATTTTACAATAAATAATTTTATTTTAGGTGTTTACTTGAACTACAAATTCAAGTTTCTTTTTCGTGCCAACGTTAACAATTTCATCAATATCCAGGTTCACAACTTTGTGTATATTTAGGAGAGCTAGCCCGGATAATCTTTCCCATGCCATTGTATAATATGTACATACAACACACGCTTACTTTTAAATTAGTAAACGACTATGTACACTTAAATTAGTAGATGAGTATGCGCACCCAGCGAATAGTCATCTCTTTTTTCCAATACAGGTATTTATGTGCCAAAATGAAACATATAATATGTTGTCAAAAAAGTCACATAACGTGTCAGCATATCGCCTATGATGACTAAGTATCATCAGCCTATCGACCTCAATAGACCGTGAAAGTGTGACATCACAAGTCTACTAGGGTTGTGAGCATGCCCATCGTACCCACAACGGTGGATCCGCGCTTGGTTCGTTGGTCCGCATATTATTTTTCCCACATTCAAAATGCATTCGTATCAGTTCAAGATTTCCATATTATTACAAACACTCAAAATTGTTGATAAAATCTAAAGTGCATATCGTACGTTTTAGCGAATTTCCTCCTAAATGAAATAGAGCTTCTTTAAATGTCCATCGACCCTACCTAGTAGATGTCTAAAATCAGCACCGTTAAAATTAATATATATTTATATCTATGCATGCAGTTACTGAAGCGGCCACAATTTGATCGGAACATTTGATCGGAATGAAATTGGACATGTGTAATGCTTTTGGTATTTGAAAGGCAAATATTCGTTAATGGGTAAAATCGGACTAGGAGGAAAGGGGGGAAGGGGTTTGTGCAAGAGTGAAACACACAATTTAGTGAATCTATCTTGATATTGGAAAAATAGAAAAATACATAGGATGTAAAGTTGTAAAATTAGTTTTACTACATCACTCTAATATTTACAATTTAAAATTGAAAGTTAAAATCCTAAATTTCTCTGTACATATTAGCGTTTGAGAAAAAAGACCAGCTAATGAATTGTAGCAAATACGATTTTCCACTTTTCAACTTTACTCCTCATACTTTTTTCCATTGTTATAAAATTAAATAAGATTTTTTTTATTTTGTGTTTTTTTCTGACTCCCCTTCTCTCTTGACCTATTCCAGTTATAAATAAAATTGGCCTTGTAAGTAAAAATGATATCAAATTCTATATATCATTTTGATCATACTAAAATTGTGGCCGCTAGAGAGTGATTTATGAATTCTAAGGAAATTCGATAAGTTGACGCAGCTCCTGTGTAACGAATTTTTCTTTTTATAAATAGTATTTTTATTAATATAATTTCTACCGGATCCACTATTCTAATATTAGATAGAACTTTATTAAAAATTTGTTTGTAAAAATTAATGTATTCGATGAATCATTATGAAAATCAATATGGTTCTGATAGATAACTAAACAATCATCCAAATTGGTCGAAAATTGGGGCAAATAGCATGATCCCATACATACTAACATACGTTAACATACGTAAAGACCTATCTTACGGTTTCAAACACGGACAGTTATGTCCATTTTGCCTAAACATGGCGCATTCATGAACCTGACCTTATTTTTTAGCTGTAGAACATATACACAGCTTCAGCTTGTTATCTCTTTTCATTTTTGACTTATCGTGTCCACATGCGGACGGACACGAGGAAATGGTCGGATTAGGGCTTTTTATGATCACCAAACATTTATGTCTACGATTTTCAAGCGTTGCAAAGCCGGGACTAAACCCTAAATATATATATATATATTTATATATATATATATATATATATATATATATATATATATATATATATAAACATTAACCCTTGTACATATTCATATACCGGGTATAAAAATTGCCATTAGTTAGAAAGAAATTTTTTGATTAATAAATAATTAAAAGAAAATTTTTTAACTTTTCAATATACTTGTTTCTGGGAATAGGAAAACTGATATCAAAATGTAAAAAACTTAAGAGACAAGTTTTTCGAGCAAACACTGACCCTTTACGAATATTTGATGAAAACAACCTCTTTAATCCTGGGATATAGTTATACATGAATGAATGCACTTTCTACTTAATAGAAGGCTATAGTTCGTATCCCATAGGCGGTCCAAGGAAATTTATGTCATTTTATTTTCTCCATTTATACATACAAGCGTAAAATGTATGATCACTCACAGGTAAGGTCTCTCATGATGCTTAAGGACAGTGCGATCTGTCCGAACTGGGGCGGGCCGGAAGATACACCCTTCAATCATTTGGCAGAATGTCTTTTCAGAGCCAGAATTAGGTATCTAGCCTTCAACTGAAATGTTCAAAATAACTAAAATGGAGGTCTTTTCTGTCATTCGCAAAGAAGACACGTAGATTCGACAACAAACTCAGGGCTAGAGGAAACGAACCAAATATAGTAGAGGATAAAAAAATATGAGGGGGTGGGTTTTTAGGGTTCCGTAAAAAAAGCCTAAAAAAGGATACATGACTGGTTGAGTATAAAATGTGAGCATGAATGTATACTACGTAGAGGAAAATAACAAATATTAAGTTTTAAAATATTATACGAATGGTGGGCGTGCTGTGAAATATGAAACTAATTTGAACTCATCTATATTACGTCAGCCAATTGTATGTTGCAATGGTGTTGTCGAACCATTTATTTTTATAACTCCTATATATGTCGCAGGTACATCGTCGATTTCGCTGTTTTACAAAACCGTTAGTTGTTTTACATAACAACTCCGTTATGTAAAACAACTGAACGACGTTCAGCTGGATTGTCATTGCGAAACGTTTTACAAAACTGCTACCTACCCACGTTTAGACGTATTGTAGAATAGCTTATATGTAGTCACAAAGAGCGTTTTGATATAGAAAAATATATAGGACGCCTTTTAGTGGGGGCCCAAAAACACGCAAATCTCGCCAAGTCGGGGTATGGGGGTAATAGTTACTTTATTTAATTTCAATAATTTTTGACACTATAACACAAATATATAGAAAATCTTTTAGTGCGGGGCTTAAAAACACACAAAGCAGACCAACTCGGGATATGACCGATGAAGTGAAAGATTGTAGTACTCGGTTGTAATAGGAAAACAGACCTTTAGTCATGGGAATTCCATTAGCCAGTTTACAATTATTCTAAGCTATGAACTTAATACATAAACAATAAAACTGCTATGTAATATAAATAGTACTATTAACAATCATAATGATATAAACTAAAATCTACAATCTGACGAATCATTTCACGCTGTTTTACAAAACGTCAAATCATTGACCCGCTGCAATGATAAACGCAAAACGTTTTAGCAATATTATGTGTTAAAGTTCAGTAATTATGCAAAAAAACTAAACGTCGTTTAGTTGTTTTACATAACGGGGTTGTTATGTAAAACAATTAGCGGTTGTTATGTAAAACAATTGTTTTGTAAAACGGATTCAAAATCCATCTATATGGGTACATATATATGGGTATAAACATGTTATACAACAAAAATGCACGGGCAACCTCGGGGAAACTTGTGGCAACCAATAAACGTGTAAATTTTATAACTTTTTTGATTTTGGACGATATTTCCTAAATATTGCTTCCTAGTGGAAAGTCATGGTATAACCAATTAAATAACATTAAAGTCTGCGTCGAATGAGCATTACAAATAAATAATTTGTTCAATACTACTTAACACCAGGTTAAAAAAAAGACGATTTTTTCCAACTTTGTCAAAAACTGACATTAGTACTATATATGAGTTTGCAGCTAGGAAATGCGTAATCTAAGAGAAATATCGAAGTGCTAACTTAATAATAAATATAAAAACTATCTACTTTTGTTTTAAACTTTTTTCATACGTCCCATTGTTTTGGTGTTAATACGGGGCATAAATGTGGCGTTAATTTTGTATTTTCACCAGAAATATTGGACGCTACAAAAAGGTTTCAAAGAAAAGTTGTTTGTTTTCTTGAGACAAATATTTTTTGTATTTAAAGATTTTCCCTATCTTACAGCGTGGATCAAAACTCCCAGTTACTGGCTAGATTCTGAACAGCTTGTGTTAACAGGTTATGTTGTATGAACTAAGGAATCTATTTCGGCTATTTAATTACTAATTTTTCCAGCCAGTATGTTTGTGCATATTGTAATTTATTAGTTTTTCTCACAAGAATGCCAACTTTGGTGTAGAGACATTGATTCTGAGAAATCTAAACATAAGATCCATAATTCAAGGCATTAAAAATTGATATAATTATGATATTTTTATTTAAAAAAAAAAGCACAATCTTAATTAATTAAATTTCCTACAAAAAATTTCAATTAAAGTAATAAATATTGATTTTGTAGAATTATTAATATTTTAATCTGCAGAAAGGTTATAATTATATCAATGCAGGAAATATAATTTTTCTACCAGAAAAACTATATCTGTATCTTTTTTACATTTAATATTTTTAATTAATTTACATAAAGTACCCATTAAACAAACATGCTGTTTCAGATTTCTTCATTCAATATTGTAATACCGATGTAAAATATGTATGTATATGTTACTCGAAATGAGCGAATTCAAACGCAAGTTCAATATTTTACCCATACTTCAATAATGTTTGAATAATCACAAAACACATTTCATGAGTTTAGTTTTATCAATAGTCGAATGGGTAGGATATCGCGTTTAGCAAATTTTTTAAGGACATTGATTTTTCGAAATTTTTATATATTATTTTCAATATATGTGTATAGACATTAATTCCAGAATTTTTTAGAAAATTATTTGAGTCAAAGCAATATACAGACCAACTAAGCTACTTGGAAGTAAAGTAATTATCTTAACAAAACTGTGTACACTTGCGGGAATCCTTTGTGTGCAGTATCAAAGTAGGTACTACTTGACATATTTCGTTTCGAGATGGTACTGATACTCTCATTAAAGTGAAAGTGGACCTGTGTATTTATAAAGACAGATGTTACTTGCGTTCCTCTAACTTGAAATCTGTCAAATGAAAAATAGATAAATTTTGCGCGTTTGCGATTCATTATCTAATTTTTTTATCTAGTGTGTTACTAATAAAATCCACTTTTACAAAGTTTTTTTTTGTTGTAACCACAACAATTTTTATTAAAACTAAAAAAGCTAAATTGGTTATTTTCTGCCCTACTCTTCAGGGCAGCCAACTAATTTATATTTTGTGATGAATTATATCATAAGATCAGCACGGTGGTAAAATATTCATGTTTGTTCATCAGACTTACATTTTTTCGCATAATTACAAAAGGATACGGCATTTAGAATCGTCGACGTGTCAATATACACCAAAAAAACTATAGATATCATTAAATAGTCATAAGCTGAACATTATTCTCCTAAGGCATTTGAGTAACGATTTGAGAGCACATCGTACTTACATCATGTTATGGATAAAAAAATTTGAAAATAGTCAAATTCATCTATTACGAATGACTTATGTATATAAAGAGCTAATAGATATGTATAGGATATTTTTTTATTTCTGCTTAAATAGATTATACCATTATGAATCAATTGGGGGTTGTGAAAATAGTTTTTTTTTTCTTCTTTATTTAATAAAAAAAATAGCTTTGTGAACATTACTATTATTATACATACCTACACCATATAGAATCAATATAAATATATAATACTTTATATATATATATATACATATATATATATATATATATATATATATATATATATACATATATATATATATATATATATATATATATATACATATATATATATATATATATATATATTTTTTTTTTTTTTCTTAATTAATATTTATTGAGTACGCCCACACATAAATTTTAGCTTGTACAACACGTTATCAACGTCATTAAAGTCTTTACCATTGTATGTTTAAGATGATCCTAATGGAAGTTCTACAAGAATTCCGTGTAAGTATTTCTATTATACATATCGTAATAAGCCCTTTCTGGTCTCACAATCATTTTAAATCTATATGAATGGAAAAGTTAGAAGGGGAATATTTTGTTTAGAAAATATGCGTGAGTGCAGCTGCAAGACAATTTTCTTTTTGTTGCGGAATGAAATAACTTTATTAACTTATTTCTATTTTTATTATTCGTTTCCCAGAAAATAAGTTACTGTGCCCCCCTCCCAGGACATTTGGAACTCACAAAGTAACAAGTGAAAGTAACAACTAACTAAAATTGATGAGATAATTGCTTAAATAGCTGGTAAATTCGGAGTTTATGCAAAAAATTGCCAACAAGAGTTGTTTATTTTTAAAAAAGAGAACATTTTTTGTTCTAAAATTTTTGTTCTATCTGCAGTTTCAAAGATGGACATCTTTTCCGCTGTTGCGGCAACGTTGGGGCACGAAGATTTTATCTCTTACGGTTTCAAAGATATATGAATATATTTTCCCCCATGGCGGGGATATACACATACGTTTTTTTCCAATAAAAAACATGGCCTTACTTTTTAACTCTTGTTATCGTGTTGACAGACAGACATCCGTTACAAAGTCGGAACTAAACTTAATATACCCTGGTATATTACATATACCGGGTTCAATGAGAGCTACAATATACTTGCGCACAAATGAAAATATATAAGTTGTTCCCCTCGAGTCCTACGAACAAAGCTGCCGCAGTACATAATTCATCATGATTCTAATTTTATATGGCTAATCACTAGTGATACCACAACAATGATAATGCAATATTCTTTTAAGATAAAAAATAATATACCAAGTCTGAAATTGGCTTGATATAATAAATGTGGATTTCAAAAGCCTATAAAGTTTGTTTTGGTTATAAAACTAAAACAAAAACAAAAAGAAATGAAATCCAAGGAATTTATATGGATATGAGTTCATACTCGATTTATTTTATTTTAATAAATCAATGTTCTATTGTCAACCACCTATAACAAAAGCATAGAATAGTTAACGATCGAACCGATAAAAACAATCAGTTAGAAGTACCAACGTTCTCTAAGCAACACTGGAATAGTATAGATGTACACCGGGATAGTGGTAGATGTATATGTTCGATCGATGTATATCGATCAGGATTACCACTAAGCTTTGCAAAAAATCATGTTTTTATTTATTAAAAAAATAATAATTTTTTTATATAGTATATAGATTCTTTCTTCAAAATCACGCAATTTCAGGCTTTTGTTAGTATAAATGGCTTTTGATACAAATACTGGTACCCAAAAATATGTACGAAAAGTGAGTTTATGAACCAAACTTGCCAAATACCAAAAGCCATGGGAGAAGCGTGTCAACGGTTTTTCGCTAACCCCTTAATATTGCCATACCTCATTCAGATTCTACACTTTTCAGATTCTATCTTTGACGAATCTCACATATGTTCAAATGTATATGTTAATCTAGCCTCTTATTTTGTTTGTTCCGAATTTTCAGAGATTAGTGCATCTTACACAACACGCCAATAAATGGTATACAATCAAATGGTCTTCTTCGTCCTGATAATGAAAACTTATTTAACTGCTGTATTTCCAAGCCGAAAAGAGATAAAGAGTTCTGGTTGGGATGCATACCAGACATTGCAAACTGAAAAACCAAATATCTCCCACGACCTTGGAGGGCAATGCGATCTGCCCAGGCTGTAACGGACGCCGTCCCACCTCCTGGCAGAATATCCCTACACAGCCAGAATGGGGTACTTATCCTTCGGTCCAACCAAAATGGGAGAATCTGAGGTAAAAAAACTAAAGTTGAGCTCTGTCCTATCATTTCAAAGAATACGGGTAGATTTGACAGGGAACACAGGCCTAGAGGAAACGAATCAGGTATGGTAGAGATTAGCAGAGGTTCTGGAGATGGGTTTCTTATGAGCTGGTATAATAGGTCTAGAAAGGCCTACTTGCCAAGCTTCGACCTCTCTTTTAATACTAGTCCTGCATCCGATGACGACTTTATACCTCTTTTGCAGTGTTCGGTTAGTGTTCTAGTGAAAACTTTTCCTCTATCTTTCCTAGAAAATTTGTTATAAAACAGAAATTTTACAAGAAATATGTGGGTGTATTAATACGAATTCATTTATAACACACAACCGTTTACATTTCTTGGAAATCAATGTGTACCAGGAGGCAAGGCATATTTCTATCTTCATGCTATCTATCATATATGTTAAATACATTTATTGCTTCTCATTGTTTGTCTTCGTTCTTGTTGTTTATTTCAAAAAGCTAGTATAGAATACCTGCATAACGACGGGTACATCTTTCGGTAAATTTTTAAGTTTATATGTGAGGCTGTTAGCACAAGTTGTTATTTTAAACGTTGGTTTACGTACATTTTGACACAATCACATAATTGTTACTCTTATCATAGTTAATCAATTAATTATGACTTCTGAATATCTATAATTCTAATAGAGTTTTTGTCGATGTACATTCCCAAATTAGAGAACATTTATTTAAATTATTATATAGATTTAATTTAAAAAAATTGACTCTAAATTGCAATGTTTCCCGGGGGTATCTATACAAATTCTGAGTTTTTAAAATAAATAAATATAAATTTAAATTTTCATAGTTTTATGAAAATTTTTCAGATGTTTTAAATTTATTCGTAGTTACAAATCGACAATTGATGTAAACTACGTTTCGATTTGATGTAAACATTATAATAATTTAATAACTTAATTCAATGGTAGCATCAAAATTTTGCTTAGTAATATTAATAATATTAAGACGAATAACTTTAGGTTTTACCAAACTATCAGGCTCAAGCTGACACTCTTCCACATTTTACACAAGTTTCTGTTTACTTAAACATAAATTATAACCTTTTTTGTCAAATGACAGTCGTAAATCGGGGATAATAATTTTTTGAAATCCAACTCTTTAATAATAATAACAACAGACATTTTTTAATAAATTTTAATAGTAGCATATTTACTATTTACTTTATATAGCACTAAGTTTTAAATTTTCACACAAGAAATGATAATTTTCGTCACCATGAAAGCTAGTGTATAATCATAATGGTCACGCAGAATCTCTATACAGTAGTTATAGTAGGGTGGTGATCGAAATGATGCGATTCCTGATATCATCCGAAAAATTACTCTTTTGGAAATCTAATAATTCTGAAAAAAAAGTACTCTTAATAAAAGAAAAAGTTTTAGATAATTAATAATTGTTCTGAAGGAAAAAGAGATGACTCAATCAATTAAATTATTTTCAAGAAATAATGAGTGACACTAAAACTAAAAACATCAATTTATATGGAATCATTTAGGTCCAGAAGGTATTTTTATTAATTTACCTGAGCGATACTTAAATCTATTGACTTTTATTTTATGCTATTCCAAGTTATGCGGGAAAAATAAAGCCAAAAATTTGTAACGCAGTCAACTTAGCGAATTTCCACATAATGAATACATCATTTCTCTTTGAAAATCAAATTTTATTAGTATTAATGTTCATGGCGACATGTGACCGCTAGAGTGGCTACACATGCATACATATAAATTAATATAGTTTCCATGTATTTGTATACCATATAGCTGTCACAATTTTATTCCGATCAAAATGAAAATTCGTATCTGATTTGCATGACCAAGGTATTTGAATGACCAAGTTTGTAAATAAGTAGAATCCATTAAGGAGAAAAGGGGGCTCAGGGAACGAAGAAAATACAAAATATAAAATATCCCTCTTAATATTAGAAAATTCGTTACGCAGGAGCTGCTTCAACTTAGCGAATTTCCTTAAAATACATAAATCAATTTCTAGCAGTCACAATTTTAGTCTGATCAAAATGAAATGTCGTATATGATTTTAGTATTTGCAAGGCCAATTTTATTAATAAATGTCATATGTGAAGGAGAAATGGGGGCATAATGAAAGAAGAAAACACAAAATACAAAATATCTCTTTTAATATTAGAACAATCAAAAAATGCGTAAGGCATAAAGTTTTAGAAAATCATGTTTGCTACAATTCATCACCTCATCATTTTTGCTCAAACTCTAATGTGTACAGAGATAGTGAGGAATTTAGTTTTTAATCTTAAACCGTCAATATTTCTGTAAATATTAGTGTAACAGAAAAAATGATAAGAAACAAAACTACAGTAAAATTTAATATCTAAAACTTTACTTAAATAAATTTTTCGATTTTTCGAATACTAAGGAAGATATGTCAAATTTTGTGTTTCCCCCTCCCTCTAAACCCCCCTTTCCCCTCATCCGATTTTACCCATTAACGAACTTGATCTTTTGAATACCAAAAGCGCCTCAAATACCAAATTTCATTCCGATAAAATGAAAACTGTGACCACTAGAGTGATTACAGACACACATATATATATATATATATATATATATATATATATGTATATATATATATATATATATATATGTCCATAGATATATATATATAAATTTTACAGATGGTGATTTTTGACATCTACTAGGTAGGATCGATGGACATTTGAAGAAATTTTTGCGAAATTTTGACTTCGGTACGGGACCAATAGCTCTATTACCTTACAGGAAATTCGCTAAAAAATCGAAAAATGTATAAATAAAGTAAAGTTGTCGAAAATCATCTATACTACAATTATTTGCCTGATCATTTTTAATGACTATCAAATCAAGTAACCTTGGTATTGACAATGAGTTGTAATATTCAATTTTGTGGGTATTATACGTGAATAAATTGCAAATATTTCTGTAAATATTATAGTTACAGAATATGGTCAGGTAATGTATTATAGTAAAATTTATTGACTATAAATTAACTTATAATACATTTTTCATTTTACTAATATTCAGAGAGAAATTAAAAATTTGATGTCTCCCCCTCCCTATAAGCCCCTCTTTCTCCTTGTATTCATAAATATTATGTATATAGATTCGTTAAAAAAGGTTAATATGATACATTAGTTCGTCAACGCTTGGTTTGTGATTACTTCTCAGAAAAAGTAAATTTTCATGTTTTAAGTTTCAACATCTCGAAAAACCGTTTTAAAGTAATACCAATTTTACCTATTCACGCACTTGAAGTAACTTTTTAGCTCTTACAAACATTAACAGAATTGTTATTGTTTGTTTATTGCTTACTTTTTCCGGCCCTACATTGTATAATACGTTTAAAGATTATTTATGGATATAAATAAAGCTGTTTAATCATGATGGTAGAATTAATGAGGTGAATTCAACACATATATTGAACTCATATGGTATATATTAAAAGATGAAATAACTGGTACAGAACAGTTATTTTAAAGTTTTTCATACAAACTCATTGTGACAACCCAGATGCGTTTTATACATCGAATTTTTGTAATAAAAACATTTGATCTTTCCTCTCTTTACATTATTATGTTGTGAAATCCGATGCAAACAATATGCGAGATATTCGTAGTGAACGAATTCATGCAATGGTCGAGTTTTTCACTCATAATGCGTTTTTAAATAAAGAAAAACTTGTAAGCTCAAAAAGTATTGAAAAAGTCAAAAAGTTTATCACACTATTATTATACATACGCAGTTTTTCTAATTGTTTTTCTTTTACACGCTTTTGTAAGCAGATAACGCACTAAAAACCAAAGGAAATGTAACAACTGAGTTAATTGTTTAAATACTTTTGCTAAGTTCATTCTCACGCACAGCTATATAACACTGACTTATGCATATCTCTACTATTTTAAAACTGTATTTGTTTGTTTGTTCGAGCATCACGAAAAAAACTACTGGACTGATTTGGATGAAGATTTATGTATTTAAAAGCTTATGAGTAAACTTAAAAAACTGGTATGCGTTCTATCTGGCTGCGATGATGGGAGATATAACAATAAACGCGGACGAAGTAGCAGGTACAAGCTATGTTTTGAGCTATGTTTTCAAAATTGTATAATTGATTTGTGCCTTATTTCTTCAAATTTCAGAAAAATGTTTCCAATAAAAGTTGATAGTGTAGTTATAAAGAACCCCTTTTTTTATTCGAAGTATTTTTTCGAAACCCGAATAAATAAGGCACAAATCAATTATAAAATTTTGAAATTATAGTTCGACATAGTTTGACACCAGTTGTACCTAATAATAGAACTATATGTGTATACTAGTATTATACACGGTCAATCTAACCTGCCGCATAATAGCACACGCCTCCACTTCCTTCCACGATCCTCCCATTCTTCAACATCATCCAATAGTGTGTTTAAACATCCAATAGTGTTGTTTACATATTGTTCTATTGGTGTGTGTCTGTTTAAACATCATAGTATTGTATACCCCTCGCCTTACATTTTTGGTCTGTTTCAAATTGTACACTCTTAAATTATATTATATAAATATAAAATGAGGAGTTAGGCGTAAACGTCACTTCAAATTTGAAGTTTTTCATTCCATGATATATGGGTTCCGAAACATAAATATAGAATATTCTACCCGTATACCGTTCAGATTTTTTTCTCAAAATCCATGCGTCCGATTTGGATAAGCATTTGCAAGTAGCTTTAGTAAAATTAATAACCAGTACTAATATGTTTAGGAGGTGTACAGCCGAGCGAAACCGTTGACTTGGCCTCAAAATAATTGAATCGAGTCAGAAAAAATTTTCATCTTAGAAATCTTAATAGGTAGTTAGAAATCTTCATAGGTGGTTACAAAATTTTGCTGACGTTTCTTCGGCAAAGTGGCATGAAAGGGTAATAAATTTGTTGACGAAATCTAGTGTAAAATTCAAACCTTAAAACTAATACAATCCTTGAAGCTACCGCAATATCCATGCATTTGGAACCCCTCCGTCAACGGTGGACACATCGCATTTCGTTTTTCTTACCTCTTAGCAATTGATGCGTGACAAAACCTAGAACCTTATCTCCCTTAATAAACTTTATTTTATTCGTTAGCCATTTACTGCTCTAATAATTATAAATATTAAAAATTGATAGTTCACTTTTTCCACATTCTTAGTCTTGATCGATATTGCTTATTATTTATGGAAAATTATTATTAATACTTTTTTACATATATATTGAATACAAATGGACTGAGTCTCTCCGACTGAAAACTCCAGTTTTTGGTACTTGTCTTCCTTTTGCAAACTTTGTTATAAATAAGAATATTACGATTCATATCGATTTCAAATAAATTATAATTTATCTTTATACCCTATGCCATGTGTATTTTGGATCGATATTCTGTATACTCATTTGGTATACACATCAACAGTAATTTTAAATGTTTGAGAAGAAATTGTGGCAAAATTATTCGTTTTATGAAAAATGTTTATAGCAAAGTTGTTTATTTATAAATAATAAAATACATTGTAATTATATTTCAAATTTTGCCCCTATTCCTAGAACATTTGTTTGTATTTTATAAATACGTATTTCGGCTACAATGTAGTCATCATCAGTATGAATTAGCTAATCGTAACTATCTCTGGGATATGGATTCAGAGATATGTTGCTTGTTGCTAATTTGGTGCCTGTGTCATGTCAAAATACATTGTGTTTAAGAATAATTTTTCATATCTTGTGGAGTTAAAGATAGATAGATTCCCCTCTGATGGGATTATGGGCTTGTGCATGGACCAATTTTACCCATTCACGCACTTGAAGTAACTTTTTAGCTCTTAAAAATACACACACAAAACTAAAGTTCGTTTTCTCTTTCAGTTTTGGAAAAATTGTGTCTTCGCACAGACTGGCAAGCAAGCGAACGCACCTAGACTGATGGGGTCATTTTATGAACACGTTTATCAATAATTTGCGGTGAGAACGTTCATCTATTACAAAGTCGGGACTGAACTTAGAATAACCTTTTAGAGTGCTACCTACTAATTAAAGAACATATATAATGTTTCTTTGTAGCGAATTTCATCCAAAGGAAATGCAGCTCTTGTTTTTGCACAAATGTTGGAATTTCGTAAAAATTTCTTCAAATGTTCATCGATCCTACCTATTAGATGTTAAAAATCACTGTCGCTAAAATTTGTATATATATAAATATATATATATATATATATATATATATACATATATACTTTTTTTAAATGTCTGTGGATTCTCTAGCGGTCACAATTTCATTGGAATGAAATTGGGTATTTCAGTTGCTCTTGGTATTCTAAAGGTCAAGTTCGTTAATGGGTAAAATCGGACGAGGGGAAAGGGGGTTTAGGGGGAGGGGAAAACACAAAATTTGACTGTCTCCCTTAATATTTGAAAAATCGAAAAATTTATCAGGAGTTAAGTTGTAGGTACTAAGTTTTACTGTAATTTTGTATCTTATCATTTTTCTGTTACATTAATATTACAGAAGTATTTACAATTAAAGATTGAAAGTTAAAATTCTAAATATCTCTGTTCACATTAGAGTTTGAGAAAAATGATCAAGTAATGAATTGTAGCAAACTTGATTTTCTACAACTTTACTTCTTATACATTTTTCGATTATTAGAATATTAAGACAGATATTTAATATTTTGTGTTTGTTTGACACGAATACATGAAATATATTTTATTGTAAAATTTTTGACTGTCGTTTGCATAGTAACTATAAACTATAATCGTTATTTTGGTTATTAATAAATTTAATTTTTGCCAAAACTAAAGTCATATCAGATATTATATTTCATTTTGATCACACTAAAATTATGACCGCTAGAGAGTGACTTATGTATTCTAAAAAAATTCGCTAAGTTGATGCAGCTCCTGCGTAACGAATTTTTTTTAAATATGGATCTTTTGAAACTAACAATAATTATTTAACTTGTATTTTGCCACCGCTTTCACTCGAATTTCTATTTCGTTGTATTTTTTCGAAACAGTTTTATCTTAGTAGTATTCAATTAGGATATTGTCATTAGAACTGTATACATTTACAAATGTTCGAAACGATACAACACTTGTGACTGGAAAGCGATTTCCAAGATTTAATTACATAGTAATTGGTCAAGCTATTAAAACCGCGTTAAAAACACCATAAAACAAATAAAAATTAATATATCTGGGTAAAATTCATATCAGAGAGGTTTCCATGAACACTAAGGTCGTTTTGTGGGTAAAAAATTTAATGAACGGGTGAATTCATTTATTGCGTATAATAAATATGTGTACAGCCGTTATATTATTAAACATAAAATGTGCATTGTTTGTGTGTATGTATGTGAAAAAACGAATGGGAGAAACAAGTACACATAGAAAGCTTTGAGTCATTGGTAAGCTTGTTTTTTCCTGCTTGATATTTTTTTCAACTCTTTTGTTATTTTAATAATAATAATAATATAAAAATGGCGGTGTTTGTTTTTATTTCATATCACGATGTTTTTGAAAATATGTTCTGTTCTTTTTTTTTTTATGAATTTATTTATGTTTTAAAAGTAAAATATTATGAATAGAAATTCATATTATTTATATAGTCAAGATTTATCTTAATCTTTTTGATGTCACTATGCGAAGCTCGAAATGGTTCTCAAACAAACAAAAATATTTTACATAATGATTCGCTCAAATTAATTAGTTTGAAAGCCTGGTACTGCGTATAACAGTTAAAATCGTCTACGCTTAGTGGATATTCTTAAGAAGCTAATATTAATTTGAGTTTAAGGAATTTGACACATTCAAAAACAAGTAAATATAATAAAAAACTTTATTTTGTATGCACCAAAACTATAAGATGTATGAAAAAGAGTTTCAAATAAAAGTTGTACATTTTTGTATGAGATAAACATTGTTTGTATTTAAAGATTTTCCATATCCTGCACAGTTTGAATGATATGTTATATCACGCGAGCACAGATGCATATAACAAATGCATATAAGTATTGCGTTATGTTTCCAAGCCTCTCTAAACCCTGCAACTTTTGTTTCAAACATATTTCTCGATTTCGCTTAGTTTTGGAGATATTTAGCTGGATGAATTAAAATGACTGACCCGGTATAAATGGATATATTTTCCATGTATTTGTTTACTTTCTAGCGGTAACAATTTTAATCGGATCAAAGTGAAATTTTGTATCTGATATGCGTTTGGTATTTGAACAAACTAGAGAAGAGAATCAAGTTCGTTAATGAGTGGAATAGGTCAAAGGATTAAGAAGAAGATATTAAGAAAATCGAAAAATGTATAAGAAGTAGAGATTTCGGTTTTAAATTGGTGAGGAAAATAAACATTCAGCATTTCATTACTATTTGCTAAATCAAGCTTAGTTTATTATGCAGAAACCAAACTGATAGTTGACACTTATTCAAAATAAAACTATAAACCTACATTAAATCTATAAAATGTCCATATAATAAATATTATACCACATGTACATCTTATACTGGAAACAAAATTGTAATTCAGAAAATTTCTATTCGATATTATTAAACAAAATTGACATACAGCAATTCCATTTCTTCCACAGGTGTGTTATATACTATTTTTCCACAAACAATGAAGTATGAAGTCAGTTTCAACAGAATCGGTTCGCAGATGAAAATTCAGTAGTGAACCATTTCCTATTTTCAACCTTTAGGGACGAATTTTTTATTTATTTATAATGTACCAATTTCGAAGAACACCCTATCCAATAAAAAAATAATTATCGAAATCGGACTACTCTGTAAAAAGATATGGGTGGTCATACATTAAAAAAAATATAGGGGTTGAAATATAAGGAGAATCTCTTTCGTTTTTTTTGTTGGTTAAAAAAACATTCAAACTGCGCAAAGATATTGAGTGCTTTCAAATAGTGTTTACACGCAGAATATATATATGCAATTTATGATATTTTTCTTTAGTGGAATCGCTGGGAAGTCTTATTTTTTATTTTTTTGTGGCTTAAATTTGTATTTTTTTTCAAACTTATATTGGGCCAACTTTGAATTATACCCTATCCAACAAAAAATAATTATCAAAATCGGACTACTCTGCAAAAAGTTATGCGTGATCATACAAAAAAAAAGTACACAGGTTGAATGAGTACCTCCTTCTTTCGTCGGTAAAAAATAACATCTAACTGAGTTAATTGCTTAAATACATGGAATATACTGAATTTATGAAAAAAAGTTTCTTACAAAAGTTGTTTATTTTCAAGAAAGGAACGTTTATATTATTTTTATATAAATATTATTTCAATTGTTACTTAATAATATAATACAATACACTAAATAAATAAGGTTTTAATAAATTATAACTTACGAAAATCTTAAACATTTTGATACATTTCAAGAGTCCAAATAGGCTTGTTATTCAATGCTATGCTAATATACAGTTTTTTAGAACCTTTTAGTACTTTTTGAAATGATTAAATTAATATTGTGTGTAGATATAAATGATAATCACTCTATGTTGGTTTTATGTCACGTAGTTTTACGTCTATATAAATGTGAATACCATAAATATCCCTTAACAACAGCACCATTACACGTGTAATAAATAAACAGATATTATATGCCAGTGAAAATAATTATCTTCTGTTAAAGAAGACAAAATATTCCCAGGAAAAGTATGCCGTTTTTATAAATAATAATTGCAAAATTTTAACTTTATTTTTCTGATCACAATTAAAATGAAACTTTAGTCATGACTGATGACTCATCAGTGCCTCAGCGGTGCCATACCGGCTGAAATTGAACCGTTACAATTCTAAACAGTCTCTATTACAAGAGACTTGTAGATCGTAGTTGTCTGACTCAAATTAATATAGTTTTACGATTTGATTACATAAGTGGCATACAATGTCTATAATATTGTATGCCACTATTTACTATTTAATATTGAATTAAATTTTAAATTGAAAAATATAGATCCGCTACTAGTTTACTTGGATATAGCTTTTCTTTGGTCAAAGTTAGGTTATAAATCAGTTTCATAAATATGATGATATATCATATAGGACGGTAGTACGTCAGAACAAGTTATAGCACTAATTATGTTTACAGGAAGGAATAGAGACAGTTTTTAGGCCTCTGAATCTCAGGAAATCGAAAAAGCTATGAAGCTTAAATATAGCTCAGATTATTTCTTTGTATATTAATTGTTAGAAAATCTGACCACTTGCCAAGTAAAATATGAAAACCCTGTACCTGAGAAATTTACCCAATAAATATATACCAATCATTTTCTCATTTTTGTTAAAAAACTTGGTCCTTACTTAGATTTCACTACTGTTGAAGGGGAAAGTTTTTATTTTTTCTGGGATATCAATATTTTTTATTTGCGTAAACTTGATCCCTCTCACATTTATGTTTTTTTTCGGATTCTTAGTTTACAGATATTGTTAAGATACTTTTAGATCTTAGAATAACTCAAAACTATTAGTTTTAAATTTTCTAATTGATAGTACACAAAAATATCTCAAATCGAGTTTTCGTTATTCATACTAGTTCAGTAGTAATAATAAACTTATAAACTTACTTTATCTATAAACTTACTTGTTGGCTATTTATCTCAGACCTGGAGGAATAAAATGTTTTTTCATCTAAAAATTAGGACCAACAAAGTTTGAGCACTCAGTAGTTCAAGCACAGAAGTATAGAGAACATTTAATATTCATTCAATTTTGGTGTGTTGAAAATATTCACTAGGGAGTACTTGTTTTGTAAAAATACATTTGTTTTGAATAAAAATAGAAATTTTTTTACATAAGTAATTTATTTATAAAAGAAAAAAAAGTGTAAATTCATATGAATATTTTATGGACTTAAAAGTTTCGGATAGTTTATAAAATGTAGAAACCAGTGGCGTAGTATGAATATGCTCACAACTTTCTTAATTGCAGGAAAGGTTTTATCTTTAGCAACTGTCTACAATGTGTCAAAAATCTAATTTTGGAAAGTCAGTCCAAACTTGCAATGAACCTCCAAGTTTTCGACATATTCCGAAACTCCGATGTTTTAACCCCCTTCGAAGTTACTTACACTTTCTATTTTTACGGGACATTAATTCCGTAAACCAGAAAAGTACAAACTACTTTTGTGCCTACTTGTCTTATAGTTTTTAAAAGTTCTTATGCTTTTTTGCTTTTTTTTACTACACTATAAATAATAAAGTGAATTTTTGTTGACTTCGAATTCAGATATAGTTGTTCAAATAATAAAACTTATGCTCCAATACACGAAACAAACTTATATTGTTATTTATCCATTCAGGCCTGTTATTTAAAACTAAAATATAATATTTTCTGAATCTTTATTCAAATGCTTATTAAATAACAAGTGAAAATAACAACTAGCTGAGTTAATTGCTTAAATACCCGGAATATTCTGAATTTATGTAAAAAAGTTTAATACAAAAGTTGTTTATTTTTAAAAAAGGAATATTTTTTGTCTTTATATTATTCTTCTATCTTTTATGGTTTCAAAGATGGGCAGTTTTTGCCCAGACATGGTCCGATTTTGCCCATTCACGAACTTGATCTTACTTTTTTGCTCTAGAACACAAATACAAAATTTCAGCTCGTTACCTCTTTTCGTGTTGGAGCTATCGTATTCATGGACAGACAGATGGACGGACATTCCGATGCGGCCGAATTAGGCCATTTTATGAACACCTATGTCCAACACTCATGCTTGCGATCAATATTTTCAAGCGTTACATAATCGGGACTAAACTTAATATACCTTTGTTTGTGCATACTTTCGTGTCTACATAACGTTGTTTGTCCAAATTCTTTTTCGAATACGTATGACAAACTGTAGAAGACTATAGCGTATACTCCGACAAATTTCATTGTCATTGAATTTTTTTATTAATTAAATTAAATACTTATATGAAAAAATTAACTCGTCAACCAGGAATCGAACCTCGGACCTCTGGATAACTAGCCCAGTGTGCTTGCCTGTACACCAAAGACGATTGTGATGTGACAGCCAACTTTTTTCATATTATTCTAATTTTTGTTTTATTTATTAGATAGTATTTACTTCTTTCTGAAGTGATTTGTTTATTAATATTTGTTTGTTTGTGCATACTTTCGTGTCTACATAACGTTGTTTGTCCAAATTCTTTTTCGAATACGTATGACAAACTGTAGAAGACTATAGCGTATACTCCGACAAATTTCATTGTCATTGAATTTTTTTATTAATTAAATTAAATACTTATATGAAAAAATTAACTCGTCAACCAGGAATCGAACCTCGGACCTCTGGATAACTAGCCCAGTGTGCTTGCCTGTACACCTGGGCTAGTTATCCAGAGGTCCGAGGTTCGATTCCTGGTTGACGAGTTAATTTTTTCATATAAGTATTTAATTTAATTAATAAAAAAATTCAATGACAATGAAATTTGTCGGAGTATACGCTATAGTCTTCTACAGTTTGTCATACGTATTCGAAAAAGAATTTGGACAAACAACGTTATGTAGACACGAAAGTATGCACAAACAAACAAATATTAATAAACAAATCACTTCAGAAAGAAGTAAATACTATCTAATAAATAAAACAAAAATTAGAATAATATGAAAAAAGTTGGCTGTCACATCACAATCGTCTTTGGTGTACAGGCAAGCACACTGGGCTAGTTATCCAGAGGTCCGAGGTTCGATTCCTGGTTGACGAGTTAATTTTTTCATATAAGTATTTAATTTAATTAATAAAAAAATTCAATGACAATGAAATTTGTCGGAGTATACGCTATAGTCTTCTACAGTTTGTCATACGTATTCGAAAAAGAATTTGGACAAACAACGTTATGTAGACACGAAAGTATGCACAAACAAACAAATATTAATAAACAAATCACTTCAGAAAGAAGTAAATACTATCTAATAAATAAAACAAAAATTAGAATAATATGAAAAAAGTTGGCTGTCACATCACAATCGTCTTTGGTGTACAGGCAAGCACACTGGGCTAGTTATCCAGAGGTCCGAGGTTCGATTCCTGGTTGACGAGTTAATTTTTTCATATAAGTATTTAATTTAATTAATAAAAAAATTCAATGACAATGAAATTTGTCGGAGTATACGCTATAGTCTTCTACAGTTTGTCATACGTATTCGAAAAAGAATTTGGACAAACAACGTTATGTAGACACGAAAGTATGCACAAACAAACAAATATTAATAAACAAATCACTTCAGAAAGAAGTAAATACTATCTAATAAATAAAACAAAAATTAGAATAATATGAAAAAAGTTGGCTGTCACATCACAATCGTCTTTGGTGTACAGGCAAGCACACTGGGCTAGTTATCCAGAGGTCCGAGGTTCGATTCCTGGTTGACGAGTTAATTTTTTCATATAAGTATTTAATTTAATTAATAAAAAAAAATTAATATACCTTGTATATTTATATAAACCGAGTATAAAAATGTCTACGGTAATTGTAGTAAGCGTATTTTACTTTGCAGGGTCATCTTTTCCGTTAATGTTCATCACAATCAATCTTTAAGGCAGATTATCATCTATATTTGACATGTTATTTTCGTAAATCAGCTTGTTCAACTGATAAAACCGGTTTGGGACACCATATTCAAAGATGCATATTTTTGAACTCAAACCGTGTTAATCACTCGCTCAATAAAGATAATAAAAATCATTTTAATCCATAATCAATACTTGATATGATTAAACCAGTTTTATATATTATTTATTAAACCGTTTATACTTTACACGATTAATCAAATATTATTGTTCAAAATATCATAGGATCAAAAAGGATAAATATATTCGTTTACTACAAATTTATATGTACAAACAGATAGGTTCCATATATGCGTTTAACATACACACACATGTATATATATATATACATATATATATATATATATATATATATATATATATATATATATATATATATATATATATATATATATATATGTATATATATATATATATATTAAACAATTGTAAATGTAGATATTTAAAATGCCACCGGAGAATCGCGTTTTATTTCATTTTATGTTTAAAAATGATATTTGTCATAAACAGAGCATGATAATTAATATTTTATTTTATGAATGTGAAATTGTTTAAAATGAGTTTTAAATGGGATAATATGCATAAGTTATAGCTATATGATCAAGCATCTTATGGTTTTAATTTTAGTAATATTATTTCAAAAAGTAATATATTATTATCGATATTTGAAGTTAAATAGCTTGTTAACTATTTATTTCTTAACGATGAGCTAAAAAAAGGTAATGTTATAATTCCGTAATCTTTCTGCATTCGAAAAATCAGCACTGTAGCTGTTTTAGTTCAAAAGTTACAAGGGATCGATTTTCGCTCTAATATTTTGTGTATATATAGTCTGTCGCAAGTGTATAAGCCAAGTAACAACCATACACCTCTAACTTCGCTGTCCACTACCTATGGACTTAACTTGGCGAGGGGATTAACCTTCCGATTTTGTCCATTCACGAACTTGAAGTTACTTTTAAGCTCTAGAACACACATACAAAATGTCAGCACATTTACTATTTTTGGTTTCGGAGTTATTGGACATGCGGTAATGCTTTCCTTTTCACAACGAAAGTACATGCCTAAAAAAAGGGGTCAGGCTTTTAATGTTGCTACAGTTACTCTTGAGCCACATTGATTATAATTCATTGTTTTATAATTATTTTGGAGATATTGTAATGAAATAGATTTGACATCATAGCGACGATATACATATATAGTGTATGAACACATATAATAGTATGTACAAACGTCGTGCAAAAGTAAAAAACTATCATTTCAAAATTTTCTTTATTGATTTATGCCTTATTTATTCGAATTTTGGAAAAATGTTTCGAATAAAAGTTGTTAGTATAATTAAAATAAATAATTTTTTTCCGAAGCATTTATTCGAAAACCAAATAATGTGTATTTAAAAAAAAAATTAAATTAATGAAAAATTCGGAAAAAATGAAAAAAAAATTAAATTAATGAAAAACACTTTATAGAAAATAATTGAATTATCAATTATTTTCATAAATATGAAATTAAGTTAGTTTAGTAATTTTAATTAAAAGAGGTATTATGTGTATTTAAAAAAAAAATAATGAAAACTAAATATACGGTACTTTAGAAAAAAAAATCCAAAGCAGAGTATTGTATGTGGAATTATGAAAATTGGAAAACGATCGGTGCTAACGCGATACACGTAAATATAAAAAAAATAACACGTTGAACCGAAAGTCTATCAATAAAAGCTGGGCACATTAAAAAAGATAATATTGAGGTAGTAAGATCTTTACTATCCAGTAAGTGTCTAAGTTATCGACTAGTGATTCGAATCAGAAATACTGAAAATAAAAAAAAATACAAAAAAAGAAGAAAACAAAATATATGTAAAAATAAAATATATTTGAAATAAATAATTTTTAATTTAATATGTTGATAGTATAACTATCCTTAAAATACTAAGTTTGGTTGTACAAGTTATAAAAAAAATTACATGAATATGTACTAGATTGAACTGTAGTAAAAAGAAATATCGTATATAAAAAAAAAAAACGACACTACAGTAAAAAAAAAATGTTCAAATATGTCTGATTTGCAAAAATATAAATATACACTACAAATTTAATTCAGATACATAGTTGTATATAAAGGGGACTTTACGCTTCTGTAAAGAAAAACTACAAGGCCAAAAATACCAAGCGTATACAAAACAATATAGTTATAAATTAAAAAAGTCATTGCATATTCACATAAAATACATAAATTGTACAGCCAAAATGTGTATAGAATGTGTATTGAAATGTGACAAGTTTGAAAAACCAAGTTTCGGAATGGTGAATTAAATAAATTATACAAAAAAAATATACTTAGATACAATCAGATAGAAACCATTAAATCGCCTATTCGATACTTCAGCACAATCCATAATAAATATTCAATTTGTAAATTGAAGAAATAAAAATTCAAAATACCATCTGATTAATTCATGTGAGACAACTACTTTTAGTAACTGAACTGAGCCAACTAATTTTAGTAACTGTCTTGAGACAAGTACTTTTTGTAACTGTACTGAGAGAAGTACTTTTGTAACTGATTTGAAATATGTGCGGAAATATCGAAGTAAGCTTGGATATACGCAAGTCATATCCGATCTAAGTAAATGTTTGTTGAAATTATGTAAATTCTCAACTCGCATAAACCAATAATTATATAAATTATTATTTTTTGAATAATAAAAATATGAAAACAAAATAATAATAAATTTTAAACAGTGGAGTACTAAAAAAAATTATTCTCCAATAAATCAGGCACAAATCAATTATAAAATTTTGAAATGATAGCGCGACTTTTGATATATATATATATATATATATATATATACATATATACATATATACATATATACATATATACATATATACATATATACATATATACATATATACATATATACATATATACATATATACATATATACATATATACATATATACATATATACATATATACATATATACATATATACATATATACATATATACATATATACATATATACATATATACATATATACATATATACATATATACATATATACATATATACATATATACATATATACATATATACATATATACATATATACATATATACATATATACATATATACATATATACATATATACATATATACATATATACATATATACATATATACATATATACATATATACATATATACATATATACATATATACATATATACATATATACATATATACATATATACATATATACATATATACATATATACATATATACATATATACATATATACATATATACATATATACATATATACATATATACATATATACATATATGCATATATACATATATACATATATACATATATACATATATACATATATACATATATACATATATACATATATACATATATACATATATACATATATACATATATACATATATACATATATACATATATACATATATACATATATACATATATACATATATACATATATACATATTGAAATGATAGCGCGACTTTTGACGGCATTTGTACTAAATGAAAACTTGAACGACATCGAGGTATTATTTTTTATTGTTTTATTTAAATTGTTTTTTATGAATATTTGTTATAACTATCCCATTGAATTCTACCAAAATTTTTCATCTATTTCAATATTGCTTTTTGTATCTATACACATGGCCACAAAAGTAGAACTTATTTTTCAAAATTTTATATTTAATTTGTGTCTTATGCATTCGATTTTCTAATAAATGGTTCGAATAAAAGTTGTTCATTATAAACAACTATAACTCAAAACATTGGATTAAAATCGAAATTAATAATGCATAAATTAATTATAAAAGTTTGAAAAATGAGCGTTACTTTTGTGGTCCATAGAACAATATTTTACAAACCCTGTATATGCAATTCACTATGCAATGTATTTAGTAAAGTATATATCCTGTATATATGAGTTCTATATCAGCCTTCAAACCGCATACAAAGACCTGTATATAATGATGTGGGGGATGTGTATCCAAAATGCTACGAAACAAACGAAAATTTCTTACTTAATGCTAAAACTACTGTTTCAAAACTAATACTGTAAATTTCAAAATAATTTACTGAGCCGTTTAAAAGTTATTACAATTTAAAAAAATTAAGACAACTGTAATTTTATTTCTTAAGGAGATTTGCCCACCCAATAGATTAAATTCTTTACAATTACCATTAAAAGCGCTACAAAGCGTCCCAAGTGTTTGCATTATATAGGGTGTTCCATAATTCACGCAAGATTGGAATTTACCGTCGTTTGTGCGGTAAAGTGTTGCCAACCAAAAGAACAAAACAGTTTGACAGTTAAGGGTTAGTAAAAATGGGGCATTACACGATAAAACAACGCGTTTTCATTGTTGAACAATATTTCAAAAATAATGAAAGTTTGGCTGCAACAGTTCGAAAGTTTCAAATTTTTATTTTGGAAAATTTCAAATTTTCCTAGATCATGTGATTTAACACCATTGGATTTCATCCTATGGGGTTATTTGAAGTCAAAGGTCTATGTCAACAAACACACATCCACCAGTGTATTGAAGGAGGAGATTCAACGCTGCATCAACAAAATTCAGCGACATTTAAGCAAAATGGTCATGGGAGTTTTCAACAAAATGAATGTGCCAGCAAAGCTGTGGGGGTCATTGGTCCGAAAACAATTCCGTACATAGGTGAAAAAAAAGTGTTTTTTATTTAATTCGAATCGTGAATTATGGGACATCCTTTACAACTTGAATTGTACAGAAACAATTTTGCATAATTTTATTAAGTTTCATTATACGGTTAGAAAAAATTATAAATAGAAATAAAAAATTCCTCCCATTGTATCTCCCAAATATCCTTAAATAACTATAATAGGCAGAAAAATTTTGGATTATTAATAATTGAGGAGCTCTTAAGTTGTGTCCCAGCCCATTTTGTAATTTCGTTAAAACTTCCATACAATATTTGTTGAACGGACATAGTATTTATGTAAGGATGTAATCCATTTAAGTTTGAATAAAGGAATAAAAACTAGAAATTAATTACTTCTTAATTTAAATAATTTATTCACACTAGAAAAAAAATTGTCAAGCCTATATCGATATAATACAAGTTACGTACACAGAAAAAATTTTAAAATATTAATAAGGTTTTTCTCGATGCCTGTTTAGGTAATAAGCAGATTAAGGTTTCATAATAAATCATTTCATTTGTAATTTCGTTTTTATTAAATCTAATTTTAATTAAACTGAACCTTTAAAAATTTGTATATAAAAAATATGTTCGAATACTGTCACACAACCCTTATATACATACAAATCAAAAGTAATCGATTAATTTTTAGCGAATTTCCTCCAAAGGAAATGCAGCTATTGTTTTTGCACCCATGTTGGAATTTCGTAAAAATTTCTTCAAATGTCCAACCTATATGATCCTACCTATAAGATATTAAAAATCACTATCGCTAAAATTTGTATATATGTATATATATATATATATATATATATATATATATATATATATATATATATATATATATATATATATATATATATATATATATATATATATATATATATATACATATATACATATATACATATATACATATATACATATATACATATATACATATATACATATATACATATATACATATATACATATATACATATATACATATATACATATATACATATATACATATATACATATATACATATATACATATATACATATATACATATATACATATATACATATATACATATATACATATATACATATATACATATATACATATATACATATATACATATATACATATATACATATATACATATATACATATATACATATATACATATATACATATATACATATATACATATATACATATATACATATATACATATATACATATATACATATATACATATATGCATATATACATATATACATATATACATATATACATATATACATATATACATATATACATATATACATATATACATATATACATATATACATATATACATATATACATATATACATATATACATATATACATATATACATATATACATATATACATATATACATATATACATATATACATATATACATATATACATATATACATATATACATATATACATATATACATATATACATATATACATATATACATATATACATATATACATATATACATATATACATATATACATATATACATATATACATATATACATATATACATATATACATATATACATATATACATATATACATATATACATATATACATATATACATATATACATATATACATATATACATATATACATATATACATATATACATATATACATATATACATATATACATATATACATATATACATATATACATATATACATATATACATATATACATATATACATATATACATATATACATATATACATATATACATATATACATATATACATATATACATATATACATATATACATATATACATATATACATATATACATATATACATATATACATATATACATATATACATATATACATATATACATATATACATATATACATATATACATATATACATATATACATATATACATATATACATATATACATATATACATATATACATATATACATATATACATATATACATATATACATATATGCATATATACATATATACATATATGCATATATACATATATACATATATACATATATACATATATACATATATACATATATACATATATACATATATACATATATACATATATACATATATACATATATACATATATACATATATACATATATACATATATACATATATACATATATACATATATACATATATACATATATACATATATACATATATACATACATATGTATTTTTTTAAATGTCTGTGGACTCTCTAGCGGTCACAGTAGAATGAAATTTGGTATTTGAGTAGCTTTTGGTATTCTAAAGGTCAAGTTTGTTAATGGGTAAAATTAACAAACGTTCGTTAATGGGTTCGTTATTGGGGTTGGAAAGGGGGTTTAGAGGGAGGTGCAAACACAAAATTTGACTTAATATTATTTATACTCCCTTAATATTTGAAAAATCTAAAAATTTATCAGAAGTTAAGTTGTCGATACTAAGTTTTACTGAAATTGTGTATCTTACAATTTTTCTGTTACACTAATATTTACAGATATATTTACAATTAAAGATTGAAAGTTAAAATTCTAAATATCTCTGTTGACATTAGAGTTTGAGAAAAATGATCAGATAATGAATTGTAGCAAACTTGATTTTCTACAACTTTACTCCTTATACATTTTTCGATTATTCCAATATTAAGAGAGATATTTATTATTTTGTTTTTGTTGACACGAATAGATAAAATACATTTTATTGTAAAAAATTTTGATTGTCGTTTTCATAGTAACTACAAACTATAAGTCATATCAGATATTATATTTCATTTTGATCACACTAAAATTATGACCGCTAGAGAGTGATTTATGTATTCTAAGGAACTTCGCTAAGTTGACGCAGCTCCTGCGTAACGGATTTTTTTAGAATAGTACCAGAATGAACAAAGTAGTATTTTTAAAGAACGCTAATGTAAAACTTTTGCTTAGCAGCAATCGTATTGTTTTTGAAAACCGTGAAAATTAATGATTAGTCAAACAATAGAAAATATCATAAATTCCGAATAACACGAAAGTGATTTCAGTATGTAAAAGAATGGCTATCAATGAATTTAGAAATGTCAATAATAAATTTGTTTTATCCATACTGCAAGTAATTGATTTTTTAAATTAAAGATATCGAAGACGATAAACATCCCACATACGACAAACTAAAACTAAATTAGTTACACCTACACTCTGTACAGTCTAAAAGTGGTGCTCTGCCACAGGGCTCTTTATTGATATTGAAACCTTTTTTATTGATATTGAAAATCATCTAAGCATGTTCTAAAATCAAAATTAACGAGTAGCCATGACAACCCGAGTAAGTACATGCCTGTTCGATAGTCGAAAAACTATACATCATATTGAAGTATCATAGGAAAATGAATAAAAATTATGGATAGAAATCATACACATCTAGGATGATAATAGAACCCACGACTTCTGACATTGTAGACCAACGATCTGCCTCTGAGCTACCTGAGATATAATGTTAGTGGAATGCGTATGATTTTGCACTATCTTAATGTCACAGTATAATTAATTTGTTTATTTACTCATTACTTGCTTTATATAAATTGTTTTTCTGTAAACTAGCGTCGACTTATCCACCTTTCGGTCATATTATACCAACTGAAATAACTACCCGTTTACTAAATTTGACATGAATTGAGTGATGTTCGATATTGGCCTAAGGAACCTGCTACAGATGCCTCTAGAAGCTGGTATTTGTTGGTATAAGCTGGTATCTGGATTAAAAATTTAAAAATCAAAATGTTCGATGTTAAAAGTTTGTAATTTTTACTTGGTACAAGACCCTGAAAAATGGTTCGTATACCAAGAAATTTATATGTCTAACATCACTGTATAAACTCTTCAAGTCAACCATACTAACAATGGATAAATTGACGCTAGTTTACGGAAAAATTATTTTTAAAATATGTAAACAGTAAATGAACAAATTAATAATACATTGACATAGTGATAGTGAGAAATCATATGCCTTCTACTACCAAAATATCTCAGGTAGCTCAGAGATAAAGCGTTGGTTTAGAGTAGACGCTAGTATACAAAAAAAAAATTACAAAATTAAAATTAGATTTGCGCAAGTGTAACAATGAACAAATTAGTACAAACGTTACAAAACATCCTCTTTATAATAAGGTTCTATCTCTTTAAAATAATAGGATCGAAGTACCATTACTCGGTGGAGAACTCAACCCATTTTTCAGTATTTATGGAACCTTTCAACCTTTTTTTTCAAAAAGGCAAATCATATGAGCTCTACTAAAATAATCCACAAACCGTTTATAACAAACAAACCGAATATTCATTCGAGTAAAGTTCCATGTCTTATCGCCTTGCGTTGTCAAAATATTGTGTTCACAAATATCAATCCCTTTATCCACACAAAAACCCGATGAAAACTCAATCATTTTTCGATCTTTTTTTTTGACTTAAGACTATGGTCTGTAGGCAGAGGTAAAAATTGAAATAGAGAATATTTAAAACAAGTAATGTATCAACTAACTGTTTGAGTTAATTCTTTGAATACCCAGTATATACTGAGTTGCATATCAATGTTCAAATTGTTAATACCTTTACCGGATATACCAATAGTATATGAGATGTTATGTATCTACATATGCCTTCATTCGACTATGAATAGTATGCCATTTGCTCTTTGAGCACAAATTATGAAAAAACTATTGAGTTTACAAAAAAAATTTTCTATTAAAAGTTGTTTATTTTAAAAACAAGATGATTATTTGTTATTAAATTTTTTTCTATCTCTTACGGTTTCAAAGAAGTATATTTTCCCAAACATAGTCCGATTTTGCCCATTTACTAACTTGACCTAACTTTTTTGCTGTAGAACACACATAATTTTAGTCGTTATCTCTTTTCGTTTTTGAGTTATCGGGTTCACGGACAGACAGACGAACATGCGGAAATGACCGAACTAGGCCATTTTATGAACACATATGCCAAACATTCATGCCTACGTTCAATATTTTCAAAGTCGGGACTAAATTTAATATACCTTGTATATTAACATATACTGGGTATAAAAAGATGAACGAGTATAACAAACTAACAGTAAATATCAATTATATGAAGAAAAAAGAAAAAAATTACTTCTGTTTCGTTACACAAAGAATATAATTTTCATTCGTAATTGTGTAATCATGATTACGAAAATGTACATTTTCGCAAATCATATCTAATAGGTATGTACAGTGGCGTTCAATAAAGTCAAACCAAAATATCGTTAATTGAAAAATTAAACAAAAAAGTTTAATAAACTAAAACCCGAAAAAAGCACGCCACAAGTTTGAAGAGCCGTGTAAATATTTCACGTAGTCGAAGGCCAAAGTGCGATGCACAAGGTAAAACTGTAACAATTTCCGGCCTTCGACTACGAGAAATATTCATAAGGCTCTTCAAGTTTTTTAAAGTTTTTTATTTAAGACTTTTTAGTATAATATTAAGAATCGATGAATTAAAACCATTCATTTAATACCAAGCTCGACCTTTGTGAAATTTTTGTTTGTAACCTAGTCTATTATAAAACTCATATTCGCCATTTTGAATTTAATATGACGTCACATAGACTATGACACGCGGAAGACGAAGCTAACGACACCTCATTAATCAATATCGGATGCGTAATTTAGGTGGAACATTCATAATTACAAACATACATAGACTGCAAAAAACATAACCCTTCCTTTTGGCTTTGCCGTAGTCGGATAATAATGAAAGCAGGCTCAAACGAAGAAATAGTTTTTAAAAATTGCATTACAAAATATACATTTTGTCGAAATCGTTTAAACGATTTCCCGGAAGGAAAAAATAAATGGGTAAAATAGTAGTCCATTCGTCAACCAATATTTTGAAAAAAAAGTTTCAAACAACTTTTTTTTTAGTTTTTTTTGTCATTTATTTAATATTTCGGACGTAAATACAAAATATACGGCACGTTTACGTCGTATTTTGGTATTTACCAAAAAACTATGGGATGTATTAAAAAAAAAATTCAAACAAAGTTTTTTTTTAATGCGATTAACATTTTTTGTATTTAAAAATATCCCTTTCTTGCATCGTTCAAAAGCTAAGTTATACCACGCGGGAACGACTTACACATTATTATTTGTGTATACTTAAGCGCCACAACACAATGCTTATGTCAAATTCCATTAGGTTACTTAAGACATAGTATGAATGAACTAGCGTATATTATATAGACAAATATGTCATTGAACCAATATTTAATATAGTTATTGCATTATGTTTCCTTAGCAACTTTTGTTTAAAACATGTTTTTCCAAAATGCATAATTTTAAAAATATTTAGGTAAAAACTGTTCATAGATATGAAGAAATTGGCTCATTCATTAGTATCATCCGTGGTGTAACAGTAGCACAATGGGGTTATATCGAAAGGTCCAGCGTTCGATACCTGATGGATGAGTTAATTTTAACATATCAATATTGAATTGAAAACTTATCAAATGAACACTAATATACTTTTATTAATATTTCAAAATAAAAACTCAAGAAGTTATCGTTTTATGATCATGTTGGATCCATTTTTTTACATTTACTTGTACATTACCATAATACGGACACAGAGACAACTACAGAACATCTGCGTACTATTTTAACGTTGTGTTTTTCTTTTTTTAAATAAGTAATTAATTATGATTTCCCGTATGCGTAAAAATATTGAAATGAAAAAAAAAACGAGATTAAATTTGTTTTCCGTCTTGCTATCCTATTTCTTACAAAAATAATTAAAATTTGATGTTTGGATAATTGAAGATTTAATGATACACTGAATGAATACATGGATATTTTTAATAAAATTAAATTTTGTCCGTTAAAGTTAAAAACATAAATAATTAATTAAAATTTTGTATATTATATTACACTGCAGACTAGGTGATGCTTCTAATGAAAGTAAAGATTTTAGCATACTTGCTTAGATAATATGTAAAAGTGATCGATTCCTAAAGTGGCATTCTTGAATTTGAAAAAAATCTAACACAATTTGTGTGTTATAAAAAAACTAACAATGTTCGATAATTTTCTAAAACAAAAGCCACTTTTGGGGTCTACAATATGAAAATATTTTTAATTGCGGGGGATTTAGATCAGGACATCTGTTCGTGTTACTATGGTTTTTTCATTTTTCCATATTTCAATGAAAATGGTTTGGTTTGGTTTATTATTATTTTTTTCTCCAACTGCCCCAGAAGGAGGGTAATATTTTTCGAGTGTATGTATGTATGTCTAATTTTTTGACGCGCTCTGTAGCCTAAACGGCTTGATGGAGTTAAACATAAGATGTCGTTAGAGTCGTCTTAAATGTGGGAAATGACATTGAGTTTAATATTTAAATATTGTGTCTCAAAAAAAAACAGAACGGGAAAATAATTTTGTTTTTATATCAATATGGGTATCAAATAAAAGAGTAATTATTAAACTTTTATGCTACCATTTTAACACAAACTACAAACAAGTGTCAATTAATTAATTTTTACGTAGTCGGGTTTTTGTAAATAAATATTTTACATTACTTCTCCTGTTATGATATTTTATTCTTAGTAAAATAATATTTCAACCTTTATTGGGAATAGGGTTGCGGCGTAAATACTTATTTTTCACATTTAGGGTGGATACACACTATAATGCCAATCACGGTTCGTTCTAGGTTCGATCTCGGTCTTGTAAAATTTTATCAAGTAAGAAACAGTGTGTGCATTCATACTATTCGTAACAGTCAAGTTCCGGTCGAATCGAGAATAACAATTTAAATATAATCGATCGGACCGAGAACGAACCGTGATCGGCATTATAGTGTGGATTCGCCCTTATAAGTTCAGAAACAAGAGAACAATTGAGACTTTCACTTGACAGTTGAATTAACTAGTTAACTACTAGAACTAGTTAATTCAACTGTCTTTTAAAGATAACAAGTCTTTTTATCCTTATCCAAGTATGATATTTGCAAGTTATCATTTATAATAAATAAAGTTTCTCTAAATTTAATCTAAAAACACTTGTTTGTAAAGAAGTATTTGTAGCTCATTAAAGAAAACATTTAATAAAAAACAAAAAAAACGATAGCTTAAACTACTACTTTTGGGAGCGATCAATAACACTATTTTCAACGCTTGATTATTTAAATATGCTAAATAGAGAATATTAAAAAGAAATTATTTCGATGAAGGCTTTCCAAGAAAATTTTTCGACAGTTTTGATTGTAATCTTTATAATATGATGGTGATTACTTTTTCCATAATATGAATCATTTTATTCAAATATATTTTGTGTAGGTTGTTTCTATAGAATTAATAATAAAAGAAATCCAGATTGTGTTTACAACAATAACAATTTTTACTATTATTATAATTTCAAATAACCTTGAAGACAGTTATATTCATATTATATTATCAAATGATAATTAATGAGAACTCTATGTTTTTGAAATAACATTTCAAATTCGCCCCCTTTTCCTAGATCAGTTTTTTATATTATAAATACGTATTTCGACTACAAAGTAGTCATCATCAGTATAAATTAGCTAGTCGTAATTTACTCTTATATATAAAACATAAACTCTTATGTATAAAACATTTTCCACAAGTAATGCACTTGTTTAACTGCACTAGGATAAAATCTACAAATCTAAATATGTTGTGTCCTCGTGGAAAAATTTGCCGGGATGGCTGTAGAGCACAGAAGGCCTTTTTTCGTAATTTTCACTTGGCTCCCTCTCTTGAAAATTGATTTGTAAAGACGTAGGAAACTTAAAAACATTTGTATTTTTTCGAGTATTTGGGTGTGGAAGTGTGCGTTTTCGACGTATTCGCAGAAGGGTAAAAAAGTTGACTAGTGCAATTAGCAGCAAATTTTGTATACTTTAAAATTTTGTGTATAATGGTCATCTTTGAAAAACGAATATTTTTCGAGATACAGACAAAAAACTGAATAACGTTTTAGGTATATTGCGTTTTTCGTTGTGAAGTCCTCTTACAGGGCGGCGTAGTTGAAATTCAGTATCCCAGAACCGCTGAGAAAAAAACATCCTCAATTTGGTTTCAAGAATCAATATGTTTTAGGACAAAAATGACAATTCCTACAGTTTTACTCTATGCATTCGTTTATAGCAAATATAAGGACTTATAGATGTTGTTAAAAAAAATATCTATTGCAAAACAATCTAACAACGAGTATTGTTTAAAGTTTGAACTTGTTACATTTCTCATGTTTTTATTTACAGAAGATGGTATGTGAAAGGGTACATTATCATCATTATATAATCTTATCACGCCTTGTTAATTTCATATCTCCGTTTTCTACGCCATCTTGAATTGAGGATGCCAGAAATAAGGTTTTGTGAAAAAACCCCTTATCAACAAATTTTAAATTACACCTTTTCAATGACAGAAATAGATATTATCAATGTAAGTAATGTTTCATAATTGCAAATTTAACCCATTTTGTGTGTTATTTCATTAAAAACAACTTTTTTTTTCGCCGTCTATCCAAGAGTCTCTGTACCTGAACTTTTGCAAGATAAACCCCCTTCTGACGGCGCCACAACTGGTCTACATTGATTGCTCTAGAAGAAAGTTATACATACAATATTCACAAGCTATAAATAAATTATAATATTGCATGATTGATAATTATAGATTAAGTGACCTTACTTTAAATATTGATTTATCAAACCAAATGTAAAATAAATTACGGAATATAAAGTTAGTTTATTTATTACCTGAATAGGTACTTCTTTTATTTATAATATATGTAGGTATATAAAATGCGATAGTGCGAACTAGCTGTAGTCTATAGTCTATACCATGTAATAAAGTTTCCTTATAGATTTTTAACAGATACGAGTACATAGAGTAGTTATTTTTAAAACCAAAAATTAAGCCGTCGCGGTGACGTCTGGTAGATGTGAACCACCGAAACTATTTTGTAGAGAAAATATACAAATATACAAGGATGGTTTATTAAAGGAAATAAATATGGCGTAATCAAAATATATTGCATACTCAAACACAAAACATTCAGAATTTTTTAAAGAAAAAAATTATTCTTTATTTAAAAAATACTTATTAAATTAATACCAAAAAATTAAAAATTAAATTATTTCTTAAAAATTGAGATGGCTCAATTCTTTCAATAAATTACTTAAACTATCAATACTATTATTAACTATTTTGTATAGAAAATATGCATTGCCACCTATGAATGAGTTTTTGAACTTGTATATGTATTGCCATTTGTCAGCATCTTTTTTAAAACTGATTTGTTATCTGTAATATCACCTATGGTGTGGTGTTATCTGTAATATCAAACGGTAACAAACGGTCTAACCCGGAGCAATTAATGTTTCACATCAAAATTACTTCCCTGAAATGACGTACATACCAAACCGTGACATTTTGACCCCAACGTGAAAAAATTGAGCAATTCTTCAAGAAAATAAAGATTATTAAAATAATCAAAGAGAACTCTAGGTTTTTTTGAAATTATATTTCAAATTTTGCCCCTATCCTAGAACATTTGTTTGTATTTTATAAATACGTATTTCGACTACAATGTAGTCATCATCAGTATGAATTAGCTAATCGTAACTATCTCTGGGATATGGATTCAGAGATATGTTGCTTGTTGCTAATTTGTGACACAAGCATCAAATTTGGCTCCATAGTTATACACTTCAAGTTAGTCCAGAAAATATTTAGTCCACAAACAAATTTTTTATATTCATAAAATGACCTAAGTAGTTTATATCCGCATGTCCATCTGTGCGTAGACACGATAACTCAAAAATGAAAAGAGATAACGAGGCGAAATTGTATGTGATCTATACCTAAATAGTAAGGTCAAGCTCGTGAAAGGACAAAATCGAACCTTGCATTTCCTAGTGGGGGGCACGAGGAAATAGAACATATACAATTTCGCCTGGTTATCTCTTTTCATATTTGAGTTATCGTATATTTGAGTTATCGGGGTATGTCATCTTTGAAATAGTAAAAGATTTGAAAATTAAAAGGTAAAAATATTCCTATTTTAAAAATAAATAACAATTGCTTGAACTTATTTCCATAAGCTTAATGTATACGGAGAATTTAAGCAATTAACTCAGTTGTTATTTTCACTTATTTTTAATATCTTATACAAAATTTCGTCTTGGTTGATTTCGAAAAAATCCAAAAAAAAACATACATGCACACATATCTACAAAACCAATATAATAGCCAACATAAATATTTTTGGCATCAAAAGGCTCTAAAACAATAAATTCTTAACTTCTCTTGAAATTGTCACTCAAAATATTCAGAAACAAAAATTAATCCAAATACAAATTTGGACCCCAAATTCCAAGTAAACAAGTGTGTAACGACTTTGTTTTTGCTATATTTTGTCAATGAAAACTAGAGTAATTCTTATAATTACTTGTATACAATAGTTTGAGTTTTTCAAAAGCTTTTAAATTGATAATACAATTATCTGTTACAGTCATACAAAAACAAAATGATGATTAAGGTTACTTGTAAAGCTCTCGGTAATAATATTGACAAAATTACGTTAATTGAAAAAGTTTCAGTTATAAATAACTGGTTATTTGATTTGTAATCCAACACCATGTGTCCTTTAAAAGAAAATCATCAGCATACATACCTAAAAGAATTTATTTTTATATTTATCAATAAAAATTAAATTACACTCCAGTCGGAATTACTTCCAAACACACAAAAACAACAATGTTCTAAAATCTAAAGGACATTGATATACAAACATGAAGACATCTCATATATAGGGTGACTTAGGAGAAACTGCTCAAAATCTAAATGAGTTTTCAATAAAAATTTAAAAACCTCCTGTTAATAATTTCTTTATAAAGAACAGATTTACATTTTGAAGTCGATACTATTATTTTGGAAGAAATAATGGTAAAAAATATTTCTAGCAAAGATTGGTGCACACAAAATGTAAGATTTTGTTTATCAAAAAATAGGAGAGTGACAAAAATTTTATTTTTATAAACACAAAGTGTGGAGAAATGAAAAATTTTCATAGTTGTAGAATATACATTTTACTATAATTTATCACGTGACCATATTTTCTATAACTTTAATATTTTCAGAAATATTACACAATTTTAATGTTCTAATACTTATTGACATTACTAATGTCGCTATGGTGACATTCGTTTCTTTCTATGATCCGAAAAATTCGCTAGGCTGTGTAGCTCCTTTTTTCGTTTTTGTATGTGACTAAGAAAAGCATTTTTCTTAAAATTGTACCTGTATTATTTTAAAGTGATAATGGAAAAGCCAACCATTACTAAATTCTATACTTTCATAAAATTTTTCTAAAATGAAAAAAAAGCATGTAAAAATAATAACTAACTGAGTGAATTGCTTAAATATCAGGTATATACTGAGTATATATAAAAGTTTACAAACAAAAGTTATTTATTTAAAAAAAGAAAAATTTTTCTGTCTCTTACCAAATTTTTGTCTGCTTAATTAATATATTCAACCGTTATTTAGTCGGGACTAAACTTAATATGCTCTCGTATATATTATATATACCGGGTATAAAATCAAAGTGACTATCTGTAAGACTTCTGTATATTTAATAAAGAAATTGTTTTATATATAAATCGACCTAGGGAAAGGTCATGTTGAGCAACATAAACACCACAAGGCATATAAACCACATAGTATAGAGGCGGAGTTTAGGACGCGTGATTGGTGTCAATACTTTTGTTAGGTAGAAAATAGAAGACGAAAGGTCACCTAGTTTGTTTTTGTTAGTATTTTTTTAGTAAAAAGGTTATTTTAGAATGATTTTATTATATTTTTTTGTATATAATTAGTTTGATTTGTTTTACATTAATGTGATTTTATAATATGATTTTTTTTTTATTTACTTAGTTTATTTTTTGTTTATTGATTTTCTACAATTCCTTCCTTCACTGATTACTGTAGTGTTACCAATCATGTTCAAAGTATTCTATGACATTTTCAGAAATATATACAAAAATCAATCATATTTACCACCAAAAGTTTATCAGTAAATGTTTAATTTGAAAAATTGAATTTCAAAATTTGAGAATGGAGATGATATTTAAAATGATTTCGTCTCATATAAATATGCTCGAAATTATAGACAACGCAAATCAGAGGAAATACTGCATGAAAACAAATTCAACGAGCCTAAAAAGTTCAGTGCCGAATGAGTGCGAGATCTACGGCAGCATCGAAAAGAAAATGAAAAAATGTTTACCTTGTAAACAGTTTAAAGTGGTTACCTTGGGCAAACGGACTATGGATCATGTGCAGGAGATTTTCAAGAAAAATCTACGGCATGAACCCGAACTACGCCTTTCTTCTTTTTTATCTTTGAGTTTTTTAACTTAATGTACGTAGCAATGAACTCCCTTATTTCGGAAATGCTTAGCTACAGATCAGGTGAGTGGTGGGATTAATGACATGTTCATGTCGTTTTTAGCTTCGCCTATGTTTTGCTCAGGTAATCCTTCATTGTGAAAGAGTTTTTGTTTTGTCTTGCGCTGTACCACGGAAGCAAATAGTGACAATTGTGAGAGCTTCAATTACGAACAGTTATCGAAGTGAGCTTGTCGGAGATTTGAAATTTCGCCTTTTGGTTGGAAAACAATTGAATGGATTTGAAAACAACCATCAGAAAATTCAATAACAACTAGGAGATTTATGCGTTTACAAAGATCATCAACGACGAAAACGCAAGTATCATGAGATTAAACTATGGCTCATACTAAAAATGGCAGGTACACATCAGTTGAATATCATCATCACTATTATACTCTATACCCATGCAACAAATTTTACAATTAAGAAACTTTCTTAAATTTATAAGAACAAACGAAATATGTGATACCCACCCAATTGTTAAAGTAACAAAGTTTGTTTTTTATAAAAACTTTTTAATAACTTTTATAATAAAATGTCATGACAAAAATTTTTAAAGGAAAAAGCACTACACAAAAAAAATACGAAAGTAACATTTCAATGACACGAAAGTTCTAGTATTTTTATTTGTATAAAAAATTGTCAGTGTATCTACTCTGATATATACATATAAATATACGTAGAGAGAATATGATTGACCGTTGCTGAATTACATTTGATTGATTGATTAATATCGGGGTAAAAAACTATGGCACTTTGACCCTATGGTCCATTGTGCTCCCCCTTTTACCTCAGTCTGACGAGACTCGCTTCTCCCATATGTTGGCAATAGCCTGGAGCTTGCTTATCAGGTTCTTCCGGAGGTTCATATATTCGGGGTGATATGCACCGAATATCCTGTATCTGCTGTAACCCAGAGGTTCGCAGTCAAAGATTATGTGGCTGGATGTTTCTTCCTCCTCGCCACACAATCTGCACATAATGGAGCCGTTATGGAGTCATTGTGTGCAGATATTCCACATGGGATAATGCCCGGTATTGAACCCGATAACCCTCCGCAGTTGCATCCTGTTCAGCCTCCGTGCATCGAGAGATCACCTCTTTGTTGCACTCTGTAGCAGGATCTTCCCGAGCTCTTGCCGTGGTACTTTTTCCCAGTAATCACCCGCTGATCACTTGTTTACACGCAGTCTTTGGAATTCCTAAAATAGGCTCTGAGCCTATAAATGGCATTCCGACTCCCTTCTTTGCTAAGGTATCCGCTTTTTCGTTTCCTTCGAAACCACTGTGACCCGGCACCCAGATCAATTTAACTGAATTACTTCGATGTGAAAGACAAAATATCATGCGATCGAAATAACTATGATCGAAAGAGATATCGACGCAGTCAATAACAAAAAGCAACTACATAATAAAAAGAATTCATTTCGCAGGAGCTGCGCTAACTTTCCAGCGAGTATCCTCAGAATAATACAGGATACTCGCTGGATACTCAATGGCGGAATTTTCAAAATTTTGTAATGAAAATTTTTGTGACAAAATACGTTTGTGACAAAATATTTTGTATTGATTTTAAGAAATGTAATGTTATGTCACTTTCAATAATTTTCTCACATATATTAGAAGCATATGTTTATATTATATACACTCGGAGGTATATAATAATCCCTCATGGGAGTATATCCTGATATCACATCCTAAACTTAAATGTTTTCCTGGAATATCATATCAAACAAATAAATGTAATAAAAATGTGAATAGGACAGATATTTATTATAATACAGAGAGGACAAAGGTAACATTTGAATATTGTAGCTATTTAGACAGAAATAACATGAATACTTTTAAAATATTTTTGTCGTGTATTCTAAATCACTGACTATTTACGTTACATGTTATAAACGATTCTCAAAACAATATTCTTTCAGTAGTATCTTTTGACAAAAGTTAGATAAAACAAGTGAAAATTACTACTTACTGAGTTAATTGCGTAAAAACCCGGTATATACTAAATTTATGGAAAAAATTTCTTAAAAAAGTTGTTTATTTTTTAAAAAGGATAATTTTTTGTCATTAAATATTGGTTCTATATCTTAAGGTTTCAAAGATAGGAGGTTTTGTCCATTTTGCCCAAACATGGGTTGATTTTGCCTTAGTTTTAGCACTAGAATATACATACAAAATTTCAGCCTGTTATCTCTTTTCGTTTTTGAGTGATCGCGTTCACGGACAGATGAACAGATACGCGGAAATGGCCGAATTAGGCAATTTTATAAACATCTATGCCTAACATTTATGTCTGCTATCAATATTTTCAAGCGTTACAAAGTCGGGACTAAACTTACTATAACTTGTCTATTTACATATACCGGATATAAAAATGTCTACGGTAATTGCAGTAAGCGTATTTTACTTTGCAAGGTCATCTTTTTCGTTAATGTTCATCACAATGAATCTTTAAGGCAGATTATCATCTATATTTGACATGTTATTTTCATAAATCAACTTGGTCAACTGATAAAACCGGTTTGGGACACCATATTCAAAGATGCATATTTTTGAACTAAAACCGTGTTAATCAAAGCATCCGTACTTCCTTCATTCTAATTTTTTTATTTATCTACTTCTTAAATAAAAGTTGTTTAATTAATATTGAAAAAATTAACTTTTTCATCAAGTATCGCAAGCTAGACTTTTGATTTTTAGCCTAGTGTACCACCGTTACACCACAGATTATATAGATGAACGAGTGGTTGTTTAGTCTTCGTTTACTTTAATTATGAAAATGCTGATTCACACAGGTATATAGATCTGAAACAAGAATAAATATATTCGCTACATTTGGTGATATTGGAATATTTTTCTCGGTTGACGTATTTCCAAAAGTCTTCTTCAAAATATAAATTCAAATTTTAAATAAATTCCACAATTTCTTTATTTATTTTTTCAAAATCTTGAAATCTTACCTCTCACCTTTAATTAAATGTTTGTCAAGACATTGCGAACGATCGACCAAAATTGACTTCGTAATCGACCGGTCGGTTGCAATCGAGTTGAGTTGAAAATTAGATATTAATATCGTCAGTTTACAAGGATACAATACAATACGTCTTGTCTATACGTCGAATCTATAGTACCTAGCCTAAGCTTTACCTATAATACATCATCTTATTAAATAAATACATCGAAATCTATAAACATTTTTTGCAATCGACTTGTTGGCCACGGTGTAACGGTATTACACTGCCTGAAATCCAGAATTCAATACCTGGTGGATGAGTTTAATTTTTCATACCAATACTAATTAAGAATGCAATGATATTTTGGTCTATATAGTATACGCAAGTTCTTTTATACTTTGTCTTCGTATAAAAATGGAAATGGGCATTCGTATAGTATTGTGACGCTTAATGGATACACAAATATTAATATGTAATAGTTGTTTGTTATAAAAAGAGATAAACTTGCAAATTGAGGTTTATTAGATACTTTTGTTAGAATCATTTTGTAACATATATTACAAAACTCTAGACAAGGCGGCACAGTTTGTGTGCCGCCAAATTCTTAAAGTGTACCGCCAAATTTTAGAAATGTATGTAGTAAAGTATTAACCAACATAAAAACGAAACAAAGATCGAGACTGTGAAATGTAGAAGACGATATGAGAGTAGCATTGTCATTTTTACGACCAAATATAAATGAAATTATCAAAAGATATCAAGCTAAAATTTCTCATTAAAAGTATTCTTATTATTAACTTGTAATTAATCCTTTAATAAACGTACTGTTGTTTTTGTAGTACATATTATTTTATTTTACATTCAAAATTATTATCATAAATTATTTTACACAGTGTATTATATGAGTAGGTAAGTAAACAAATTTTAAACTTATCTTTTTCTTTTTGTGCCATCAAATTTTGGAATCGTTAAAAGTGTGCCGCGACAAAAAAAATGTTGAGAATCACTGCTCTAGACAGTTGAATGAAAGTGATTGTATTATGTAGCAATTAAGGATATAAAGGAATAGAATTGCTCTTATTTAATCGTTTGATTGTGATATTGCGTTGAACTTAACTGATCGTTATATTATTCTATGCTTTATAGTATTTTACTGAATATAAAATAGCGGAGCAATATTGTGGCATATAAAATTAATCTCCCGATTCCCGATGGAATAAAATGTACAAACAAAAAATATTCTATAGAAAATTAATCAGTAGCATTGTTATAGTTTGTGAAAATATTATTGTAGATGAAAAACTATAAAATACAGAAATAACAGTATTTTAAAAATTATTTCGAAAAATAAATAGAAAAAAAAACGTCAAATATGATTGAAAAGTTAATTATATTTGATATCTATAACTATATATATATATATATATATATATATATATATATATATATATATATAAAGTGAACGGAATATGACTATCAACACAAAATTGTATTTTCAAATGTATAACTTCTGATAGATATTCTAAATTAAATATCACATTTTCAATTAGTGGAAACTTTATTCCAATATCATTCAAATACATAAATAATATTTCAATAATTTAATAATCATTTTTAATCTAACCGATATTTGAAAATTGATACTGTAGAAGGGCAAATATGTCAACATAAGAATTATTTTAAGTAGCGATGTTGATCATACACAGGGCCATCGCGAGGATGGTGCAGGTGGTGCAGTGCACCAGGGCCTCGAGTTTGAGGAGCCTCCAGAGCTCAAGACCAAAAAGCTTCATTTATAAATTAAGATACTTTTATTACCAAAATTAAGAGAGTGGAAATTTTGACAACGCGAGCGCCACGCTTATAAAAAAAATTAAAAAGTGGACGTTTTTATACCAAGAGTCTATAATAAAAAAAATCATTTATTATTGTTTATAGTAAATAAGTCTAGTACAAATTAGCGTATGAATACCGAAAGCTATTCTGCTAAAATATGTTTGTCCAATTCTCTTCAATATGTAGTACTGATTATAAGATTGTAAGTTGCCAGAAGGTAAATTAGCGTCATACTTTCTTAACGAATTTTTTGAACCAATTACAACAAACATGGAATTTTTGAACGGGACCATTTATTTTCATAATGGTCGATTCAATACAAATATAAAATATCTCTTGAGGTTTTTTGATAAGTTTTTATATTTTTTGAGATTTTTGTTAAGTTAACGAGAAATCATGATTTCTAATTATAAATCCTCCAGACATTTTACGTTTGTGTTGAGTGAAAAAAAAAAAAAAAAATTTGTCCTGTTCAAAAATTCAATTGGTTTGTAAATGGATCGATACTTACAGCACCGATTTAAAAATGGCAGCACTAATTTGGTCCCCTCATATAATGAAAACTTGATAGTTAATAATTTGTGATAATAGCTATAATGAAAACTATGTAGATAATTTTATGATACCAAAAAAATATCAAAAATATCGGCTATAAAAAGTATATATGTACTTCATAAATATGTGCGCACTTAGACAGAGAAAATTCGTATGTTGTTTTTTTTAGAAGTCAATTTTCTACAGAAGGGGCCCCCAAGAATTTTTGCACAGAAGCCTCCAAGAACGCAACTGATTATACCCCATCTATTATGCTTATGTTTATCTATTTCGGGTACTTTGACTGGTTCTAAACCAAAAAAATCTAAGACCCATAGTTTTCCCAGAGAAAATTATTAGTGTTTTATAAAGTGACCTAGCTAGTCCATTTCCTTGCACCTCGTTATGAAAATCGTACTCACCTGATCAAAATATATAGAAAAGTTGGCTGTAGCTTTAGGTCTCAGTCGGTTACGAAAAGTGACCGTAGTATTATGAATGGGGTGGCATATATTATGTATGTGATCACCGATTTCTGCGAAAATTTTTTGTTTGTTTGAAAAGATAAACTCATTCATAATGGAAAAATAAGAATCTTTTTTAAAAACCGACTTCAAATAAAAAAATTTTTTACAAAAAAAACCGACCCAAAAAAAAAATTTTTACAAAAAAAAAACAAAATGCATTCAAAAAAATACGGATAAAAAAAAAATGTGTTATAAAAAACTACACTAAAAATTAGTAGGTTGTTTAGTAGGTCTACCCATATTCAGACAATTAAAATCAGTTATAGAACTTCACTAAAAAGTCACTCAAAAGCGAGAAATAAAAAAAATTTTGACAAAATGGAAACCCGACTTCAAAGATCAAATATTCTAAAACAAAAAATGCACTAAAAAGTAAAAAAATAATTGCATATTCAATTATTGTTATTTTTGGAGGCGGTGTCCAAATTTTATGTGAATTTCTCGATGCTGACACCGACTCCAAAACTAACAATAATTGTACATATATATTTAAAAAATTTTGCTTAGGTGAACTAAAATTGACACAAGAATATGCAATTATTTTTTTACTTTTTAGTGCATTTTTTGTTTGAATATTTGATCTTTGAAGTCGGGTTTCCATTTTTCAAAAGTTTTTTTTATGATATTTTGATATTAAATGATATATATTTATTTTGAAAGTCAGCATTCGATTACTTATGCGCCACCATATATATATATATATATATATATATATATATATATATATATATATATATATATATATATATATATATATCAAAGAGCCTCTAGGTTTTTTGAAATTAAATTTAAATTTTGCCCCAATTCCTAGAAGAATTATGTGTATTTTATAAATACGTACTTCGATGAATTACCTAATTTGAGATATGTTGCCAAAAGTTTTGTCTTTTATATGTTCTGACTGAAATTTAAAAGCCACAAAAATAAAATCCAATTAATTTATATAATTATTTGGACTTGCATATACAATACGACGACGCTATGCACATTCATATTGCTAAGTACAAATTTATATTTGACGTTCTTTGTTTCATCATACACGACTTTTACAAGAGGATTACTAATACTATAGTTTATTCTATATATGATTTGTGTATTACATTCTCATAAGTATGATTCATATTATGGTTGGTACAGATTTATGATCCATTATTATTAGCCATTGTGATATTCTAGTTCTATTGTTTATTATATTACTTGCTGCTTCACTGATGTATGTACATTCATTGAATTAGTAATAATAATCTTTGTACGTTATTAAAATCATATGCTTATCAGACATTACATGATGCTTTCATTTACAATTATTGTTGGTATGCCTTATTATTTTATTTTGGTACCGAGTAAAAAAATAATATAGGAGGCCACATGGATATTCTAGACCAGAGTTGTCCAACAAGTCGATCGCGAAGCCAATTTTGGTCGATCGCTCGCGATGTCTTGGCCAGAAGTAATTGAAGACGTTGAGGTAAGTTTTCAAGATTTTGAAAAAATAAGTAGACAAAATGTGGAATTTATATCTTTTCTTTTCAAAAAAGATTTAAATGTGAAACCATATTAGCCAAAAAAATTGCATATTTCATACGGAGCAAAAGACATTAACCTTAATCTTAGGTTTAATCTTACAAGCCAAATAATTTGAAGAAGATTTTTGGGAATACGTTATCAAAGAAAAATATCCCAAATTCACCAAATGTAGCAAAAATATTTATTCTTGTTTCAGATCTAAATATTTGTGTGAATCGGCATTTTCATACTTAAAGTTAACGAAGACTAAACCACCTTCTCTGCTGACTATTTCCCATACTGAATACTCATAATAATTATCTTTGTCAGGATATTCTACACCTATAGTTATAATTCCTTGGTTAGAGACATACAAACTCTGCCTTCCCGTTACCTATTTGTTAAGGCTATGGAGACTACAAAAGGAGTTCGAACTCCATGTAAACAAATAGTTGACAAAAATAAGATGTCAGTAATGTTCCTTCTACACCGGAAACATTGGAGAGAATATAAGGCGCGAGTTTGAATGGAAAAACAATAATGGTGGTTAAATAATAATGGTGTTTTTACGTGGGTGGATATACAGGATGTTTCAGTACGAGGTGTACTCCCGCGAGCTATTGATAGGTTAGCAAAAAAAAAGTCTAAAAATCTTATATCATTCTTCAATGATTAATTTTCCTGACCCAAAAAAGGCACGAAAAAGAAATGTAATTATCATCCATACTGAATTTTCATGTCTACCTTCGAACAAATAGACCACAAAAGTTGATTACAGTTTTTTAATTGTTATAATTAATTTGTGTCTTATTGATTCGTGATTCACGCTTCGGATAAAAGTTATTCATTATAAATATAGTATAAAATTTTATTCGCAACTTTTTTTCGAAAACCGAATATATAAGGCACAAATCAAGAATAAAATTTAAAATAATGGCATCAACTTTTGTGGCCAAGTGTACAACGAGTCGATTGCGACACATTTTTAAGATACAAATAGATAGATCTTATATACACAAAAGTTGGCCACTCCTGTCCTAGACTATTGTGTTAGGTTCTTGGTCTAAAACGCTGGGTCTAGAAGCTTGAAATTTTGAACAGGAGTTCCTTATATAACGTCGGTGAGCACTAAGAAGGGCATAGGTGAGAACTTAGGGAAAGAATTTTTGAAAATCCATCTCCTAAGTGGGTTAAATAGGGAGTTCTTTATTAAGAGTAGGAAGTTCGTCAATTTTGAAGTTAGAAATTTGGAAATTGGTGATTAGGCTTCTGTTTAGAAATAAAAGTCAATTGTATGAGTGTTTTTGGAAATTCATTCCCTAAGGGGTTAAAATAAGGCACACGGCTAGTAATTTTATAAAGTTTTTTATCGACTTCTATTGATCGGGTAATCGGTCTGAAAATTACATGATTTTGTTTGACCAAACACGGATTTCTTCAAGGTACAAAGTTCAAATAGACCCATGGTCGCAGTGCTTTCAGCATGAATGATCTGATCTGACAAGCAATCTATCGATCCATCCATCCAAAGTCACATAAATTGCTTTCTCTTTCGGAAAAAAATAAAGAAAATAAAAATAAATTAGAGAGGATTTCGGCCTATTCAGGTTCTACCGTATACAGAACTGTATGTTATAAACATTATATTCTATATTTTCGAAGAAAAAAAATACATTTCTCGTAGCATTGAAAGAAAATATTACCGAATTAAACTCAATAATGTTAACTGCTAACCTACGCCAAAAGAAAATTAACGTATAACGAAATTTACACAACATTAAATGAAAAATCTGCTCAAGATAGTACACTCGTAAAGTCATTTTTTTTAAGAATTTGATGAAATTCAAATAGGTCATTAGGCTCAGTCATTAAAAAGCCATAATTTTATTTTTGTGAAAATCCGCAGTATATGTTCTTTTTAAGTTAATATGTTAAATCAACTTAATAAGATATTTGTTTTTGAAAGAAACATATAGGAAAGTTTTGCTGTTTACATATCCCCCGTGCAGGTTGAAAAACTGTAATTTTGAATATTTGGCTTTGCAAACGGTCAAAAAATTTATTTTGATAATGAAATTAAATAAAGAACACTGAGCCTAATGACCTATTTGAGTTTCATCAAATTCTTAAAAAAAATGACTTTACGATTGTACTATCTTAAGCAGATTTTTCATTTAATGTTGTGTAAATTTCGTTATACGTAAATTTTCTTTTGGCGTAGGTTAGCAGTTAACATCTATAGCATCTAACATTCTAGGTGCTATAAGAATACACTGACAACAGAGTCTCTTCATTTCATTTTGAACCTGCGGGAATAGATAGCGAAGATGATGAGGCTGCCCTGGTGTATGAATTGTGTGCATAAACTTAATTTTCTGCATTTACACTAGTTTTATATGTGTTTATAATATCCAGTCCTTATAAACACGTTCTGCCCTGTTCCCGGGACAGAACGGTGCAAATAACATAATTTGCTATTTTTGAAAGAGAAAAAAATTGTTCTTTTATTTTCTTTCAATATTATTATATTTTTGTGATTATAACATTATATTGTGTTCATAGAACAATTCATTAAAAATAAAATTTGCAAGTTCGCCATTTTTTATATATTATAAATACGTATTTCACTACAAAGTAGTCATCATCAGTATATATTAGCTAGTCGTAATTTACTCTTTGACAATTAGAAATAGAGAAATAGATAGAAAGTCGAGATCAATAGACAAAAATAAAAATAAATAGAAAATTAACTAAATTAAAATATACTAAATTTAAAAAAAAAATTAAATTTTAAATTATATTGAAATTACGCTTGTTAAAATTTTCTTCATTCATATTTATTCCTGTTAACCTTACTCTTATTAAAATTACTCTTATATTGTCTCAGGATATGTTACTCGTTGCTAGCTTGGTGACAGTTTCTTGGTGCAAATGACTTAATTTGCTATTTTTGAAAAGAAAAAAATTGTTCTTTTATTTTCTTTTAATACTATTATATTACTATTTATGTGATTACAACATTATAATATGTTCATAGAACAATTGATTATAAACCATATTTTAATTTCGTACCCTGTTCTACCCCGGTTCCCCTAAATCTGTTATATTTTATATATTCAATTTGCATAACTGTGATAAGTAAGTTTAACATACTGTATTTTGATATTTAGCTATGACTATCACCAGTGAACAACCTTACATAGATTGATACGATATCGCCATTGTACCCATATCTACCATCTTGACTTGCACATAAATTCCAAATCAATTTTCAAAAAAAAATGCAATTGTCTATTTTAAATTAATATTGAAATAATATTGAATCAATATTTGTTTATATACATGTTACATAACAATAATAACATTGTTACACACATTACAAAATATTCGATTTGTGTCAATATACACAAATCGAAGTATTTATTATTACATTTTGAAATTACCTAACCAAAACTACATACAATCACATTTTATAACACATATCAGTGAGGATAAAGGGGAACAACAATATATATATGTATATACAATCACAGAGGCAGCGTGATGCCTAGGGGCGGTAGTAATATTGATCGGTGACGTATTTTATACCACCCCCGCATTGCCGTGAAAGATCCACATCGTTCTCGCCTGTCTCCATGTATATATAGATATGTATAGTGACTAGGACACAAGTACCTAAACTCACTAAAATCATAACTATATATATAGGTGAAGAAGTGAATTGTGAAATTAGTAAACAAATCATCTTTTTGAAAAGACATTCTATAACATTTTGATAAATTGGTGAGCGTTTTTGGAAAAAATACAGCCTATTAATATTCATATTAAAAATTACATTGGACTGAAACATTTAGGAAAGTAAGCTTCGAGAAATAGTACCAGAAAAAGGCTGGTTTCCTGAATAAAATTTCATTTAAGGTATTTCCAAACTATATCAGCTGATCGGGTACCCGCGTGAAAAGAACTATATAAAAAATTAGATTCGTAAGAAAATATGTTGATACTATAGCGCGTTGTTGAAAGCAGCTGTCCGTTGTCGTCAGTGTTCCCATTCGTCACATAACATGTCATAAATATACTAGTCATTATACACATATCAAACAGCGCACCGGTACTCATGGTTCCAACTGAACCATAAAAAATAACCTTCTGCTGCGGACATGAAAAAAAAAACTTTTTTACGCATATTTTATCAAAAAACTTAACAACCCGATGGTCATTCTCCCACAGTTCTAAACAAAAATATTTCTAAGGAATTGAGGAATGTATGTGTCGAATTTCAGAACAACCGTGATTATATTGAGAGAGTTCGAAGTAAAAATAGTCGGAATCGTGCATTTTATTTCATGTTTAATTGAGATTCATGTTAAATTTCTCCAACTTACATAATGATTTTCTCAAAAACGACATGGTGACAAATTCTCAAAAAAATTCCGCTGATTTCGACTAATTCATTTTACTAATATTGTGAATTTCGTGTAGTTTTTGACAACTTAATAATAGTTTGGAAATAGCTTAACGTAATTTTATTGTTATGAATATTAACAAAATTTTATTTAGGAATTTCCCGAAGCTTTGTTTTGGAAATAACGCATGAAATCCGTAAAAATGTTCATGCGAACATAATTTTGCAACCTAATAAAATTATAATTATATAAACAATTTTTTATTTATTAAGTTTTGTTGATTGCAAATGGTTTCCCTCAAACATTTTTCCTCGCTGACAAACAAACAGAAAGTGAACTTTAATAAAAGATGGGATGTCTTCCGGCACGCTGCAGTATGCCAACTTGGAAACTGGGAGGTTATGGGTTTGAATCCCAAAATCGACAGTTTGTCAGTTGTCAATAATTGACTAAACTGTGGGCGTATGGACAAGATCAAAGTAACCGGCGATAAAAATGGTTTTCTGCAGTTTCCTTCACGAACTCCAGATGAATATTGGCACAGTTCCTATCATAGTCGGCTGCAGCCGCATATCCTACCGATTCCTAGTCTATGCACAAAAATTCCTTCCACTCCACTCACATCCTCAAATCCTTAGGCATCACAATGGATCTTATGGTCGAAATGTAGCCCGTCCAGGGCAGCCTCTACAATTTATCTAAATTAACTAATGATAACATTTTCTTATATTGACATTTCAATAACTTAGACAACCATTAAAATTTTAGCTAACGTTGTTTTTTTTTTTATTTTGTTTCAATTTAATATCAAACAAACATGCATATATTTAAATATCATCGTCGTTCGTAGTGTCGTCTAGTCATTTGATAGCTTGAAAGATTGTGTGTATGCTTGTTGTAACACAGGATTGTATATATATAGTAAATGAACTAAAACTGAAGCTTACCATATGCTTATATTAAAACTGGCTTACATTTATAAATCTATCATGTTCTCGAGATAGGTAACTTCTTCTATATCTGTGTACACCTGCCAACTTACATTTACTTAGATGTATTCAAAAAGGAATCGTTTAATTTTTTAACGATGTTTAAATTATTTTGTTAATTATATTCATTTAAATGGTGTTACCACTTTTTTAGATAATTTTCTGTCTTACGAAAATTTAGCTCTTGGTAATGTACCGTTGCAGGGAAAAATTTAAACGAAATTTCGTGTGAAATTCATTTAACTCAGACAAAAAAATACTTAAAAACTGCTAGTTACCTCAAATATCCACAGCAATTTACTTGTCCACAATTTTTCAAGGTTTAAATCTAACCCATGGAACGTACAAATGACCAGGATATGATCAGAAAATGAGTACCTTTTTCGTCAATTTACGTACAAAGTATGTAAAGAGCAAAAATTTTAAAAATTGTTTTGCGAAATATACGTTGAACTCTGGACTCACTGGAGACGTTCTATTCTACAGATAGGCTACGAATTAACGGCACATAGATTCCTTTAACTGAGCATTATTCTACTTTTGGTAAAATAGTTGGTATGGTAACACTATAGCAATGTAAATTTTGAATCCCCGAGAAACGAAACCGAGAATAAGGAAGTGAGAGACAAGAAAAGTAGAATCCTGATTTACGATAAATATAGACAGACAGATAGACAGACAGAGAGACAGACAGATCTGTACAAATTTCCGCAAATTCCGTAAGCTCTGAGAAAAAGGTGAGAAAAATGGTACGACTGTTAAATAATTATCAATTATTGATTGGAGGTTTAAGAAATTATCAATTATTGCAGGAAAATTTTCGAATTCTTAAACATATCAACCGACGAGTAATAATAATTATCATACCCTGGATATAATATTCGTTTAGTTCCGACTTTGTAAAGGTTGAAATTATTGATCGCAGAAAAAAAAATTTGGTATAGGAGTTCATAAAACGACGAAATTAGTCCATTTCTGCAAAGTTTTCCATCCGTCCGTAAACACGATAACTAAAAAACGAAAAGAGATAACGAGCTTGTATGAAAGGTCAAGTTTGGACAAAATGGGCAAAACTACTTATCTTTGAAACTGTAAGAGATATAACAAAAAACACCTTTTGTTTGAAACTTTTTTTCATATTTTCAGTATATACCGGATATTTAAGAAATTAACTCACATAGTTGTTATTCTCACTTAGTTGTTGTTTTAACTTGAGTACAAAAAGAATTTTTTTTTTATTGTATTTTTTTCAAGTAAATATTCAACTATAAAACGAGACGAGACAAGACGATGGAAAAATTTTACAAGTCAATACAGTACAAGAGGTATGTTACCATAGACACTAAACAAGGATACATAACTCCATGTAAACATATAATTGGCAAAAATAAGATGTCAGTAATGTTCCTTCGGTACCGGAAACAGAACAGAGAGTATACGGCGCGAGTTTTAATTGAAAAACATTACGCATTTATAGTATTATAAAAATTATTTCCAGCCAAAGTATTTTTCCAATAAAATATTTTTTTAAACAAATGATAAGTAATTTCAATTTTTCAATAAGGAATTAGTTGAAGTTGAAGTGATAGTTAAAATTCGCAAAATACTTACATAAAAAAAAAAAAACCATCAAATAATTAAATAATTAAATAGTAACCTGTAATGATGGAATTGTAAAAATGAAAATAAATTATTAAATCAAATATTAAATTCAACTTTTATTTATTAATAATAATGCTGAAAATGAATAATTAATATAATGTCATACAATTTAATTAATTTTAGAATATTTATACTCGTTTTTGGTACTTTAAAAAGTCCTGGTTTTTTAAACCCAATCACAAGCACTACCACTTTTACAATAGAGAATATGAAAATTTTTTTATTAAAATCCGACAAATATCAAGGAAGCTATAAGCTTTTAAAGATTATTATCTGTCTCTTTCTTACAAAAATACTAAAAACGGAGTTTTACGTGTATTTGAAATGGTGAAAGTGTAATATGACGTCACATAACATATCAAGAGGGCTATCACCCTCTTTGTCTAATTGGGAATTTCAATCATTCATATCTCGCTTATTTTTAAAGTTATTTAAAAAGTAATTTTACCTTGATATTTGTCAAGTAAACATGCTTCAATTCAAGTGAAAAAAAATTATCATGCATATTCCCTATTGTCTACTGCACAATAATAATCACTTCGAAATAAAACTGTTACTGGCTACTTCATTTCTATTTATTATACTATACCGTACGTTTAGTTTTTACATCTTCACATAGCAGATCTCCCACGAGTATGAGAGAGTACATATGTATACATTAAGACCTCCTTCTCATACACATTGCTTAATGTATACATATGTACTCTCTCATACTCGTGGGAGATCTGCTATGCGAAGATGTAAACTAAACGTACGGTATTTCACTTCGGTACGGATGAGTTCCTATCAAAAACTAGCGACCCTAGCGGCATAAAAAGTAAATATATCTTCTACCATTTCGTTGCCATATTTTGTCAATTTTCCCGTTTGAGTTAGATCTCCTTTATATAGTCTCCATGTATGTTACACTCGTCTCGCGGCATCACTAATGTATATCTACAAATTATGATTACTATCATTATTACAATATTACGAATGCGATTGTATGTATCTATGAAAACAGTTTCTTGAATTGTTTTGTTGAAACGGTATTGTGTTTGTTCAAATAATAAATGTAGTAAATGTAGTAAATGTATGTATAAGTTACTAACAGATATAGTTTCACATATTTGAAATATCTTGGTACTGATAATGTACGGAAATGAATGTTATTTGTGGTTTTATGAAAATATTTGTTGTTTATCTTATGACGTAGACACTATTTATATATTACATGTGATGTCATTTTTATTTAAACAAATACAATTCCTATTAAGCATTTAATTAGTTATAAAAAAAAAGAAAATATTAATTATTAACTTGGCATTTGGAAAGTTATTTTAATGAGTCCGATTTTTCGAAATGGAAATTTTAGCATAACTCCACATTCCGAGGTCCCATGAGCCGGAGTCCATCATTTTTAGAGAGTACGCTTGTGAACGTTCTTTTTGTCGTCTCATATATCTCAAGAAAAATTGATGATATCGACTACGAACAAATTTAATGCGACACATAATTGCAGAAGGAACACCTAATAAAGTTTGCAAGAATTTTGAATTGGCGATTTTTAGCTAATTTCCTGAAAGAGGAAATGCAGCTATTGTTTTTGTACCGATGATGGAATTTCGTAAAAATTTCTTCAAATGGCGATCGATCCTACTTGCTAGATGTTAAAAATGACCATCATTAAAATTTGTATATGTAAATAAATGTATATATATATATATATATATATATATATATATATATATATATATATATATATATATATATATATATATACGTTTATGTGTCTGTGGACTCCCTAGCGGACACAGTTGTATTACGATTGGAATGAAAGGCGTTTTTGGTATTTGAAAGGTCAAGTTTGTTAACGGGTAAAATCGTACTAGGGGAAAGGGGGTTAAAGGGAAGGGTTAAAAATCTAAAAGTTAATAAAAAATTTATAAACAAATTTATTAAAATTTCCCCTTGTCCTATGCCAGTTATTACACTATATTTGATCACAGTAAAATTGTGACCGATAGAGAGTGATTTATGTATTCTAAGGAAATACGTTAGTTGACGCAGCTCCTGCGTAACGAATTTTTTTTTATAATAGAAAATTGTTGTTGAATTCATAACTGCATCCAAATTGGCATCTTAAGTAGACGGGTTCCTAGTTTCCAAGGGCATCAAATGGGAAGTTGGCAGAATGGGTAGACCAGTCACACCCAATCTCTTTTTTGTAAATCAAATTGTTTTTGAATATTTCGTAGAATATTTTTATTCATAACTACAATTTCGGAAACACAGCTTTTTCTACAGAGACAATAATAATGAGGATAACTTATTATTTTCTCGTATGTAATTTGAAAGACTGTATATGGAAGTGTTGCCGTGATCATAGACAGTTTATTGTACAATACATTGTATTGATAACGTCTTATTAGAGAGGTTGAGCAAATGAATTACGGTAAAATATGCAGCTCTGGCTGACTTCATAAGGAATTATATCTGTATTAAGCTTAACGCTTCTATGAGAAATCATTGAAAAGCATTGGTAAGGATATCCAGCAACTGATGTAATGTCAGATTCTTCCCGAATGTCTTAGCTAGGGTATATGCAACAGTTCTTAGGCTAAGTACACAATAAAAATTAAATATAAATTTTAATATGTCAATTTATATAAGTAAAAATATTATAACAATTTCCGTAGCTAAAAATGGTTTATTTGGCTTAAATTTCAAAATAAAACCATCCTCTCAGCTGAAGATAAAATATAAAAGGAACAATATATATACAATATAACAAGATGTATACAAAAATAAACAAACAGAAAATATAGAGCAATCTGTAAGTCTCTTTATCAACCGCAATAAGTAGTTATCCATGTTAGTGAGCTTATAAAACTGTTCCCAGGGGTTATAGTAATATATCATCTAAAGTATATGGACAAATACTCAATAAGAAATGTTTTGTAAATGCAGTAACAAAATTCGATCCACCTTTTTCTATTTAAACTATTATTATAGATTAGTCAGTTTAACAATTTATAGACTTTATACTGGTTATACATTGGAATTTCCTGGTTTGGAGTCTACACACTTATAACTGCAATATGAGGCTTGTTGAAAATTGGGCTCTTTTACACTCTTTAACTACTGAATACATTTGAATACATCTATATACATAATTTCTCATATCTAAAGATGGCAGATTTTTTCTCTTATGAGCTCCCCTTAGCTCACGTCTCTGAATTTCTGATACATATAGTCACGATGGATAAAGGAACTCTACTAATTACTGTTATAATACTGTCCATCCGTCTTTTCTAATGTAATTATGATAATTATCTATCAAATGCTTGATATGAAAAATCATACCCATCTAGGATGGGAATCGAACCCACAACCTCTGTCATTCTGGTCCAACGAGCTGCCTCTCAGCTACCTGAGATGTTATGGTAGTGAAATTCATATGATACCAATGAATCTTTGATGTCAATGTATTATTAATTTGGTTGCAATTTGTTTACTATTTGCATAATTTTAATTGTATTTTTTGTAAACTATCGTCTATTTATTTCCATTGTTAGTATGGTTGCCTTTCGGTTATATTATATAAACGGAAGTGACTAGCGTTTACTTATTTTGACATTTAAGTAATATGTATGAACATATACATATTACTTAACAATCTTTGGCATCAAATGCTGATGATGATGATGACGTCTATATCTCCTAGGATATGTTGGAGACCACTTTATGCCATTGTTGTTTGTCTTTGGAAGCCTGATTTAGTTGAGTGATGCTAATTTTTGTATGTAACTTGAAGTAATCCAGCCATGTATTTTTTTTCTACCCCGAGGTCTCTTTGACTGATGTTTTCCCATTAGTACCAACAAGTGGGAATTTCATCAAATACTAGATATGAAAAATCATACACATCTAGGATGGGAATTGAACCCAAGACTTCTGCATTCTAGACCAACGCTCTGTCTCTGAAGTAAGTGAGATGTTAAGTTAGTGGAATGCATATGATCTTTCACTAGCTTTATTCCAATGTATGTATCATGTATTTGTTTATTTACTATTTACATATTTTTAATTGTTTTTAATTGTCAAGGATTTGATGTCAAAGAATGTTATTAATTAATTATGTTAATTTTTGAGAAGTGTATAGTTCATAAATGAAATTAAAATCACTTTTTATTCCAGTTTATAAAACAAAAGCACGAAATCCCAATATTTAAAAAACTCTATATAAAAACTCTATATATAATAAGGAATATACATGAAAATTTTTTTTCACATTTATTTTCAGAATATGAAAATACTGTTAATACTGTAATAATATTTAAAAACGAAATTAAAATCCGACAAATATCAAGGAAGCTATAAGCTTTTAAAGATTATTATCTGTCTTTTTCTTGCAAAAATACTAAAAACGGAGGTTTACGTGTATTTTAAATGGTGAAAGTGTAATATGACGTCACATAACATATCAAGAGGGCTATCACCCTTTTTTTCTAATCGGGAATTTCAATCATTCATTACTCGCTTATTTTTAAAGCTATTTAAAAAGTAATTTTACCTTGATATTTGTCAAGTAAACATGCTTCAATTCAAGCGAAAAAAAATTTTCATGCATATTCCCTATTGTGCCAATAACATTAAATAAAAATTGCCCGTAGCAAATATTTTTAAACAGTTTTCTCAAACTCAGCAGAAATAGGCCATACTTACACAAAATTAAAAGTTTGTAAATATGAATACTTAAAAAAAAAATTCTTTGTATATTTACGGGAATTGTTAAATAAAAATTTTTCCTGCCACCATAAAAAGTATGTTGTGTTGTAGCATGAAGTTAAGCTACCTAACCTACACAATTCGTTCATGTATATTATTCATTCAGTCTTACTCCTACTAACTGAATAGTATTCTTTTTTTATATTCAAAATATAAAAGAAGTAAAAAATATCTACATTTTTATTTTTGTGTCATAACAATAGTATATTTATAAATAAAAGAATATTCTTATCTTTTTATTGTTGTAAATATACTTAACTACAGAGATGACAAATATATAATGTGTTGTATAATAAATTTTTAAAATATATAATTATACAATCGCTATTTGGTTAATTGTCATTCATAACCTATTATTTATATTTTGATCAATCTTTTCCCACAATCTTTTTCAATTTCAGGCACAGATCACGAAGTATAGATTTTTATCAATAAAGTGCGCTACTTCGCAATAAATACTAATAGAAGTGGTTGCTTTCCATTTAAACATACAGCAATGGAGTGTGTGATACACTGTGTGCACGCGGCAAAGCACGTTGTGTTTAGGAAAGTGCGATACATGGAACCTCCGTGGCCACGAAGACTATATAAAAGGAGACCGATCGGGATAGGGGTTTCTGCTGTTTTCGCGTACTAAAAATAGCGTACAGATTATAGTTGATTAATGTCCAACAGACGGCAATTGTGTTGCGGAGATCTCATTTTGCTCCTTACTGCGTATGAGAATTTCAAATGCAGCCACACACACACTTACCAATTCCTAGTCTGTATACGAATTCCTGATCCTCCACTCACATCATAAAAAATGTAATGTAAAAAAATTAATAAAGGTTGAAAAATAATGATGTGGGTGGCCCTTTTTATAGATCGTTGTGTCTCAAGAACGGAGGTTATACCCCATTATTATTGTTATTTGAATTTCAAATCCTTAGTAAATAAATATTTATTATGGAGATTATAATAAACATTTAATAAATTCATTTATAATTAAAATTATAATATTTTTAATAGAATACATTTTTTAAACAATAGATAAGTGGTTTGTGAATTCGCACTGAGTTATTTAAAATCAAAATAAGATGAAGTTTTGTGCAGTTATAGGTTGTAACAGTGGTAAAAAATCAGAACGAAAAAAATTAATAATTATTAATAATAAATTATATAAAGACCATTTGTTATTTGACGTATGTCTACAATTATAAAATATCTACTTTATGTTTTATTTACATTTTTGAATTTGAGGGGATTTCCGCGACACTGATGCCGTCTACAGTCTACAGTTTTAATGCCACGATAAACATTACGATCATTCTCCTTTTATATAGTCTTCTGAGCACGGTATCTCCTGAACATCACGAGGGGCCGAGGTGCCGAGGGGGTTGTCATGAGGGGCCAAAAATAAACTATTACCTTTACCTATTTTTTGTACGTAAATACAGTAAAAAAGCATATATCGTTTGGACTCCTCTGATATCATGCGTTCATCGTCTAATTATTACTCAATGTTTCATTGTTTTGTTTTAAGCACGACACTTTTGAACTGTTTTTGTTAGCGTTTTGTGTGTATCTATCCATTACTAGTAGGATTCCGTTTTGGTTATGTTATACTAACGGAGGTGACTAGTGTTTACCTTGTTTGATATTGAAGTAATATACTGATGTACATGGGTAGGACGTATATATTTTCTCACTGTATCAGATAGTGAGAAAGAATATCATCTGGGTTAGATCAATTGGCAGAGCACTGGTCTGGAATGCGAGAAGCGTTCAATCTCCAGCCAAGATGTGAAAGATTTATTATATCAAAACAATGATGTCAATATAAAATGACGAATTACTTAAATTTTGTGTACCTTGAATCATTCATGCAATAAGCTTTCTAAACTAGGTCGAACGTACAAAAAAAAGGAGATATAATGTCAAAATCAACTGTGAAGAATATTTATAGATGCATAATTTGAACAATCTTCAAAACTTAAATAGAAAGTATAATTAACCCCTGCATAAAATATTCTACTAATTCATCTAACAAGAATTCATGTCTGGACAGGTTCAGGCACGTTCAATTTATCGTAAGACAATCCAGGAATTCACACTGTCGTAATAAATTAATATTTTGTGTTGTAAGATTCGTAAAGTGCGAAAGTGCATTACATATTTTCACTGTTGTCCAATGTAAAGTTGCAATGGCTGAGAAACGAAAAAGTTGTTCCTCAACTGTCCCATCATTAAATATGTAGAGGATAATCCTACAAAGAAAGCATTAGACATCGCTACATAATTCGAAATTCCCGCAAGTATATTGGCCACAATTTTTAAATCTGAGGATAAGTTTTCAGAAGAAAGTGTGTTACCTGCAAACAGTAGAAAATTGAAATTATATGAATTCAAAGACATAGAGGAATTTGTTTTGAAATGGCTAAAGTAACGCTGGGACAAAAATGTGCCAATCGGAAGCCCTATGATTCCGCAAAAGATTCAGCTATTCGCAGTAGAATTGGGACATGCTAATTCCCGTGCTAATGGGTGGCTTCAAAAAAAAAGATCTGCATACCTTGCTAAAACGAATCTTAGAGCAACCGAACCTCTATACAGCAAACCTCATTGTAACAATTTACTTGCTATAACGAATATCTTCTAATCTCCTTCAGATTTGTTATATCATGGTTTCACTATATATGATTGTCTACTACGATACGATTGATGGCATTTGAATAATTTTAAAAATAGTGAAATCGTTTCATCGGCACAGCCCCAAATAATGAACAAGTCGAAGCAATATGGAATATTAAAATACTTTATAGCGTAATTCTATTTGGAACGCACAATATATTCAATGATCTTCTCCATAAATATGAATTTTTTTTAAATATTTGAATATCATACAAAATAATAACCCAACAAACAGTATTTAAAAAAAAACATGTACTGGAAATGAATAATGGTATTTACGTCTATTACTCTTCTCATTAAAATAATTATTATGAAATTTTTTTCCTATTTCTTTTTTTTTTGTAGTATTTAAATTCTGGAAACAAATAAATTAATGATTCTTAATTATTTTTAATAGGTATACGTAATTTATTTTTTGCAATATACTGTAATATTTAATAAAAACTTATATCCTCAATAGAGAACTTGCATGTTTCGTAATATTATTTTTTTTCGAATGCTTACTGAAAATTTATTAAGACTCATTTAAAAAAATAGACTGGGTGGGGAGACCCGGGACAGAAGTGAAACGTCACTCGCTATATACTGAAACAAAATTTATATAAATTATAAATATTTATAATTGATTAAGTAGAATGGCAATAAATTGTAATAAATATTAGTGCCATAGTACTAAAAAAACAAAAATTTGTGAACGTACGGAGATCGACCTACTACATAATATATTATAAGTATATAATTTTAGCTGTTTCCCGCGACTTCGTCCGCATTTGAGCTAAATATATAAGTATTGAAAATAAAATAATAATAATAATCACGATATATGATATATGTATACAATAATTTTATAGTTATTATGGAAACAATCAAAGTTTCATAAAATAATTTTATAGTTATTTTTTAGAAGTATAGATTCTGTGGAAATGACAAAATCAACAACGGGTGGGAGAGAGTGCACACACAGCAATATATGCTGGAGTACACAGCGAGAAGAAACGGCACGCAATTTCGCTGCATTTCAAAGTGATGACATCACTTTTTTTTTTACAATTCACTCTCTGTATTGAAAATATATATATTCTGTATTAATTTGAGAGGTGCGGTATGCAGGTGAGGTATGATTTTTTATGTTATTTTACAAATAAAAATTGTTTTTTGAAAATGTACATTCAAACGCCAGTGACGTCATTATATCGTTTTAGGAACGCCATCGCATGGAGAAATGATAAAACATCCATGTTTACGAGAGAGACAAGAGACTATTAGACTATTTTGTGTAACACATGCTGATCTGATTATACAAAATACAAGTGTTTAGCATGATTCCAATTGGCTCTCAGCCTCAACGTATATAATAACGTCACAATTAATCACAAGTCGTTTTTTTATACAAAAATTTAACTATTTTTTATTGTGATAAAAATAAATAAAAAATTATCAAAACATACTTCAAATGAATTATTCTTTCGTTTATATATGAATTTGTAGCGATACAAAATTAATGCAACTTCTCTATTACACTTAAATTAAATGATTCAAGTAAACCATTTTTAGCCTTTTTTGTTATGTTTGCAATCGTGGACACAATATTTCAACAAAAAATTTTCAAAAGAATATGTTTGTGAACAAAAATCATAGTCCTAGGTAGATAGAATATTGGGTAAAGAAAGGGCGGCTTCATTTGGTTGCCATATGTGATCGAATATAGTACACTTTAGCATATACTAATTCAAGCATATACCACACTCATAGACATGTTTGCTCCAAATATAAGAATCTGGAAAAACCTTATTTTATCCAATAAATATATGGACATTGACAAAAAGTACCAGACGTATGTACAGACATTGACAAAAGCTACCGAATTCTAATAATGTAAGTTGTTTTAATTAAATGTTCATATGAACTAATTAACTCTCAACCAGGAATCGAACGTCGGACCACTGGATTTCTAGCCCAGTGAGCTTAAAGTTACACCAAAGGGGTTCGATTTCTGGTGAATGATTTAATTTTTTTATATCATTATTTAATTGAAAATGCAATGTGTCTATATAGTATTTAATATCAGTCCAAGTGGCTGAGCGGTCCAAGGCGTTATGTCTGCGCAGTATGCCAACTTGGAAACTGGGAGGTTTTCGGTTCTAATCCCGACATCGGCAGTTTGTCAATTATAATGAAAAAAAATGGGCGGTTTATTGACTAAACTGTCGGCGTATGGACAAGAACGAAGTAACCGGCTATGCTTAAAAAGGTTTTCTGCAGTTTCCTTCACGAACTCCAGATGAATATCGGCATAGTTTCTATGATAGTTGGCTGCAGCCGCATCTCTACGAATTCCTAGTCCATACACAAAAATTCCTTCCACTCCACTCACATTCTCAAATCCTTAGGCATCATAATGGACCTTATGGTCGAAGTGAAGTCCGTCTAGGCAGTCTCTACAATCTATCTGTCTATATAATATTTAATAGTTCTTTCATGCTATGTCTTACGTAACCTTAATGGAATCAGTGCTAACGACCAGTGAACTCAAGAATACCCGTTTCTTCAGACGGAATTACCCGATTGTACCCGACGAAAAAGTATAACCGAGTTTGTTACTAAATAAAAAACTTCACCAATTAGAACTAGCCATTTTAAGGGCCAAATTTAAAATTAAATATTTGATTGCAAATTTGCAAATTTGCAACACGTAACATATCCAGAGACAATAAAAGAGTAATTTTAATAAGAATAATACTAGCAAGAATAAATTTAATGAAAGTAATTTTAACAAGAATAATTTCAATAAAATTTATTTAATTTTATTTATGTTTAATTTTTATTTATTTTTAATTTTGTTTATTTATTTTTATTTTTATTTTCTATTTATGTTTTAATTGCCAAAGATTAAATAACGACTAGCTAATTTATACCGAGGATGAGTACTTTGTAGTCGAAATACGTTTTTATAATATAAAACGTGATCTAAGTATTGAGCAATTTGAAATTTTATTTCAAAAACCTCATTAATTAGAGTCCTCATTAATTATCATTTGATAATCTAATAAAAACTGCATAATTTGTATTAAGATTAAAAAAATTATTATTTTTCAAATTTAAATATAATTTTTCAAATTATTGTTCACAAATGAACGAATTACACGCTTTTAACCGATAATTCAAATTACTTGCTGGATTACCCGTTAAATCTTAAATTACCCGAGAAACGGGTAATTACCCGCATATTGGCAACACTGAATGTAATTTGACATAAGTATTGTATTGTGACGCCTAAGTATACACAATTAATAATATTTGTGTTTTCAGTTAGATAGAAGGGATCAATTCAGATTAATAGTTCTTATTTCAGTTTTAATTTCGTGCCCATACGAAGATAAATGTAACGAGCATAACTATGCCATATTGCACGCAGTACACGGACAAAGTACTTTATTTTAGCTGTACATTTGTCTCGTTGGCCACGCTATTCTACAAGTTTTTATAAACATTTCCTCTTTTTGACATTAAACGCTTGATATGAAAAAGCATACATATCTAGCATGGGAATCGAACCGATGATCTCTGGCATTCTAGACTAACACTTTGCATCTGAGCAACTGAGGCAGAGCGTTGGTCAAAGAATGTAATTAATATTCAGACATACTACTTAAATGTCAAATTAAGTAAAAGCTAGTCACTTCCGTTGGTATAATATAAACGAAGATAGATAGATTGTAGACGCTGCCCTGGATGGGCTACACTTCGACCATAAGGTCCATTGTGATGCCTAAGGATGTGATGATATGAGTGGAGGACAAGGAACTTTGTGTATAGACTAGGAATTGGTAGGATATAGGGAAAACCTTCTCAAGCATAGCTGGTTACTTCGTTCTTGTCCATACGCCGACAGTTTAGTCAATTAACTGCCCTTTTTTTTCTTAATATTGACAAACTGCCAATGTTGGGATTCGAACCCATAACCTCCCAGTTTCCAAGCAGGCATACTGCGCAGACATAACGCCTTGGACCGTTCGGCCACTTGGACTGGTATATTGACGAAAGGCAACTCTACTAACAACGAATAAATAGCAAGTATAAAAAAAAGAATTAAAAACTAACATTAGCATTAGCAAAAATCCACTAATCCGCTAGGGATCGAACTCAGGATCTCAGACAGTGCGCTCACCATTACACCACAGGTAATTAGCCTGATGAGTATATTTTTTTTAATTTCATTGGAGAGATTACTTTGACATCAAGTATTAATTTATTATGGTAACATATTCTTTGTGTATACTTAAACGTCACAATACTATAACCATGTCAATTCCAATATACTTAAATGCGACACATGGCCAAATTCCATATCCCGAAGATAATAATGATCAGCTTATTCATACTGATGATGTCCACTTTGTAGATGAAATAAGTTTTTGTAAAATATAAATAATTGATTTATTAATTGGAGAATATTTTTAAATTTAATGTATCGTGGTTTTGTTTTGTTCTATTTTATTAACTGATCAATAATGGAAAATGTTATTCAACGAATTTTGTGAAAATTTAATTAAGATTTCTAATTTCAATGTTATATATGATAAGAATGAGTAAGGAGCACACTGTTATGACATAACATATATTGAATTTTAATATTATACATGTCTTATTTATGCAATAATAACAATAATATTGACACATATAATACAATTCATGGGTAATACATAAATAGACAAACGATACCTCATTACTAAATGATAACTTCTCTTATATTCATCGAAGACATTATTCGTTATACAGGGTACAGGGTAATTCACTGTTGTGTAATCTTAAATTAATTTTTAATTAAATATTGATATGCAAATATTAACTCATTCATCCAGGTATCGAACACTAAACGTCTATGCAGTTTCTTATGTATAGAGAACCTGCATAAAGGTGGTGTCTCTTTCGGTAATTTTATAAGTTTATAAGTGAGGCTGTCAGCACAAGCTGCTATTTTAACCGTTGGTTAACGTACATTTTGACACAATCACATAGTTGTTTATCAATGAATTATTACTTCTTAATATTTATAATTTTAATTGCTTTTGTCGACGTACATTCCCAAACTAGAGAAATTTTATTTAAATCATTATATAGATAATTTAATTTAATCTTAAAATATGGAATCTAAATTGCAATGTTTCCCGAGGGTATCTATACAAATTCTGAGTTAATAAAAATAAATAAATGCAAATTTTAATTTTCATAGTTTTATTTATAGAACAATATTGGATGTTGATTTTATTTCTTCTCCAATCAAATGCTCGTCATTCAAAAACGAAATAATGATTTATATAAGTAATTTTATCATTTTAGAGAAGCAAAACACAAGATTATTTCGAGGATTATTATTTACCCATTAACCATAGAATATTTAAATCTAGTTTCAACGTATATATTCAATATGTAACGCTGCGGGCATGCGCAGTCGCTTGATACCCTCTCCCCTTTCGTCTTTCCCCGCAAAATAACTCTTTCGAACGTCCTTAAGTCAATCGTCACATCAAAATATTGTTTATAATTGTTAGTTAGACGAATTACTTTAGCTTTTATCAAACTACTAATGTTTATGTTTACTTAAACATAAATTATAACTTTTTTGTCAAATGATAGTTGTAAATCGAGGACCATGGTATTTTGAAAAACACTTTTAATGATAAAAACAGACATTTTTTAATAAATTTTAATAATAACATTATATTTACTGTTGTTTTCAATTCTCAAACAAGGAATGATAAGTTTCGCCACTATGATCGCTAGTGTCTAATCATACTGGTCACGAGGTTCTCGATACCCAAATAATAATAATAGAAATTACATTTCAAATTTTGCCCCTATTCCTTGACCATTTGTTTGTATCTTATAAATACGTATTTCGACTACAATGTATCATCAGTATGAATTAGCTAGTCATAACTATCTCTGGGATATGGATTCAGAGATATGTTGCTTGTTGCTAATTTGGTGCACGTCTCACAATGACATTAAAAAAGTTATGTCCTTTTATATGATTTGACTGAAGGTAAAATCTGACCTGAGGATTATTTGAGTTGCCTGACTAACGGATTAGCTGTGTGGAAAGCCCCACCTGTTTATTGACGGTATTCTTTGGTGACTATGCGGCATCTGTTTTGTCACTAAAGTGAGGGTTTCGACGCTAACCTTGACATTCAGGTATTGGATTGTTATTTTTATTTTGAAAATGGTTTAATTTTATTAAATCAGAATTTGGAATTGGGCCATTTTCTAAATTCATTATCTGTTTTCTCAATTTGTATATGTAGATACTTTCGTATCCATCTAATTCTGTGGGGTTTTGTACAGATTTCAGTAGTTTTAAATTCGATTTATCAATTTTGTGGTTGTTATATATATCCATAGACATATACATATTTATCATCTGTTTATTTGTTTGTGTACAAGTCCCGTGACAAAGCTATATAGCAAGAGTGGCCAACAATTCGATCGCGAACGACCGGTCGATCATGAAGACAATGTGTTACAGTTGTAACCGGTCGCAACGCGGTATTAGAAAGAAATTACCTAAAAATGAAATTATAATTTTCAAACAGATTTTATCCTTAAATGCCAATAATGTGAAAAAGATTTTTGGAAATACATCATCCGAGAAAAATATCCCAATATCAACAAATATAGTGAAAATATGTATTCTTGTTTCGGATCTGCATACCTGTGTGAATCGGCATTTTCCTACTTATAGTTAACGAAGATTAAACAACGTTCTCTCCTGACTGATTGCCATACTGAAGACTCATTATTATTATCTTTGGCGAGATAAACTTTGTCAAAATTTAAAGATAAAAAATGTTCCTTTTTTAAAAAAAAACAACTTTTGTTTGAAACTCTTTTTCGTAAATTGAGAATATACGGGGTACTTAAGCAATTAACTACGGGGTACTTAAGTCAGTTGTTTTTTTCATTTGTTAATTCTACAAAAGCTTGTTTTATATGAGGTATATTTTCTCAATACTTGTTATTCTATGTGAATGCCATTTCACTCAAATGAATTTTAGTAAAAGTTTACTAATATTTTGTGTTGGATATTTTGATATTTGAATCAGTTCTAAGTAAATATCAATTAATGATAAGGTGATGAACTTCATTTCAGCACTCAATACGAACTGTGAGCCACAATTGATCTAACCAGTAAATTCTTTTTCACAACAACAAATAGCATTCTCTTTTAATTCAATAATATTTTTAATAAATGAATTAATATTAACATTTTCTAAATAAAGTTGATTTATGATAAAACAAATATCAATTTAAATTATGTTAATAATATTTTTGGCCAATGATTTGTTCAATGATGTGATGTGTATTTAATTAAACTCATTTAAATTACAAAAGTTTTAATGTAAACATATCGTTTCTTTATACATAAAAGCTTAGTAATATAATAATATATTTTATTTTATTTCAAGTATATACATTATGTACACGTTTTGCCTATAGGGAATTATTAAGCGACTTTTGTGGTGTATTTAAACTGAAATAATTTTACAATTTCGTTAACCGTACATGATAATTTAATATATTTCTATATAAATATAATGAAATGAAATGTATAAATAAATTAAAATTTATTCCTTCACACAACTTATATTTACTGTTCGATATTAATGGAAAATTTTATGCATAAAACACTAGAATTTGGTTTTCTATGAACGTAACTAATTTTTGTTGAGAAGACTATGATAGTTTTAAGAGGAAGCATCCCATATTTTTATAACTTACTATATAATTTTTATGCTGTTAAGCGTATTACCTGCACTTAAAAGCTTACATTTAATTAAATTTTATTAATTAATTTTTTTTTTATTGTTTCAAGAATTTAGTATTTATGCAATGAATTGATGCTGCGTGAATTGGTGCTTGTTGACGAAGCACCTGCTTAACGAACGTTTAATCAAGAAACAATTCATCGACGGGTTTTCCTCCTGCTTATAAATAATTCTTTAATAATATAGAAATAATTAAATCAATAAATTATTAATTGTGTGATAATTTGCATAATATATATTGATAGACTTGTAGACTCGACTGTTATAAATATATATATATACATATATATGAATATTGCATAAATAAAATTATTTAATATTTATCGATTTACTTTACATATATTTTACAAGACATTTAACAACTGTATTTATAAGTCAGCTATTTATACGAATATTTATAATTTTATGCATTGTAACGTTTCTTTTCTCTGCAAGATTTTTTCTAAATTTGTGAGGCATGGAAAATGGGCCTGCCCTCGTTTGGAAAATGAAGGTGAACTCGACAGTAAAAAAAACTGTCCATTCTGAGTAGGTACTTAAGATGAGAAAAATTTGAGAACATTAACTACACAGATTTTACAAATGATTTTACGGATGCTTTACAGAAGTTTACAGATGACTGTAAACATAGGAAACTAAAACCGGAAACTCAGAGCTGTTCACCTTAGATCAAAATGCGTTACATAAGTACTCTTTGTACACAAAGAGTAATAAGAAATCTAGGAAATCTAAGAAATCTAAGATTAATAATAGTACACTTAGCCACAAAAGTTGATGTCATTTATTTTAATTGAATAGTTGATTTGTGCCTTATTCGTTCTGTTTTCGAAAAAAAATTTTGAATAGAAGTTGTTAATATATTTCTAAGAAACAACTTTTATTCGAAATATTTTTTCGAAAACCGAATAAATAAGACACAAATCAATACAATTTTAAAATCTGACATCAATTTTTATGGCCCATATAGTACAAGATATGCATAATAAAACTCCTATTTCTAGGTTTTGTCTAGATAATGTAGTTCTAATGATCGATTTTATACGATGTTAAAAAATACTGAAATGGATTTTCTAAGACTTTATCTCGGTAGGTAGGTACAAGTGGGGAAGTACTGTAGATTTCATTTGGTATACTGTGCTGAACTGGGACTGGAACTTTTTTAGATTTTCTAAAACTATTTATGACTTTAATACCATTGAAAGCAAATCGTACTTTTATCTGTTATTACTTTGAGTAGTATTATGTGGCCTAAGGATCATGAAAAATTTTACACCATGTAGACGAATAATAATTGCTTTTCTTAGTAGTTTTAGCGATTTATAATTTACAATCAAGGTTAATATACAATTTTTATTTGACATTTAAAAATATAACATAAAAGAAAAGAAAAATAATAATAAATAATAATTTATCATTTTAAAAAATGACAAATTATTTGTTGGCATGTTTGAAGGTGTGTAAGAAAATAAGTATTTTTTCTGTTTTGTCTATAAAAATCGAAAAATAAAAACCGAAATTTCTAAATATACACTAATTAACTGTTAATCTTTTTTTTGTAGGTCGTTTCCGGTGATTGGCATTTATACTTAAAATAAAATTACTTAATATTCAGTTGATTAATTCAGTTAATATGAAGTTGATTAAGTAGATGATAATTGGTTTTAAAATCGCAATCAACATGATAACAAAACAAGAACGAAAATTAACGCTAGTAGATGAATGCTTTCAAGCCATCAGAGGATTAGTGTATCTATAACATAGCAGTGCGTATGTAGCCATGCGTACTTACAGAGGAAAGATTAGGCCAAAATGACCTTCTTGTAACTTTTGAACTATAAGTCCTACAGAGCTGAGTTTTCGAATATAGAATGATTACGCCATTTTAACACTGTGATTTTAATCTAATCGTTAAGGAATAAACAGTTTAAAAGATATTTTAATTTATATATTACTACTTTTTAAGGAGAAACAATTAATTATATTAGGAATATCCCCGAAAACTTATATTTATGCTTTTGATTGGATAAAAAAATACAGTGAAGAATTTGAAACGTATATTTCTCTTCACTCTTAATTTCGACTTATTTTAATTTAAGTTTCGTGACAATAAGTCTACCTGACGGGCAAGATGAATACGAGCCAAACGAAGGAGCCGATTATTTGAACAAGAACGGATCGTCAAATATGAAGGATAATATATTTCAGATGGGTTGATTTTTATGGATGTACAATCAAGTACATTTCTACACTTTCTTCATTATACGGTGCGATGGCCATTTACACACCAAATTCAACCCGTAGCATGCTCTGAGTTAATTCATAAAGCAGCACGCTTTACGAAAAACTTTGGTGAGAAAAAGTTATACAAATCAGCACTATTTGTTTAACTTTTTCTCGCCAAAGTTTTTCGTTTTCTTTGCTCCAGTGAAGAGATAAACCGATAAACGTCATTCATTACTTTTTGGTTTCTCAAAACATAAAAGTTTTGATGTTACTGTTTTTTGTATAATTGATTATCTTTAACTAATTATCGAATAAATATTCGGATATTCGACCATCGATCGAACACACATACAAACTGTCCAATGTAAAATGAAATAATCGGAAGTGGAATTTTAAATGTTAACGTCCAACTAAACGTAGACTATTTTATATTAATTTTTATATTCATTAAATAAAAAAAATATAATTATCCTTTTGAGACTAAAGTAATAAAAAATATTATATTGTAAAATAAAAAAAAAGAACTCACTAAATGTTATTAATATATGACTGTTGAGCATTGCGTGCAACACTCCCTCTCATAATCAAGGTTAAACTAGAAATTAGCTGAAGTTCATAATTCATAAATCTTTGTCAAAACGTTAATATTTTAATCACGCTCAATTTTAAATTTGTTATGGTAATCTACCATGATTTCCAAGACGATATTATTAACACTAAAATAAACAAATAATATATTCTCGTTGTTATCAGAAAAATTACTTCACTCGTGTGAATCTAAAATGAATATTATATATTACATACTGTCAAAGCCATGTTATAGAAAATTCTGGATTACGTAATTTAACGGAAGCATTTTATAATATCTGTAGGTATAATTAGATGTTTATACCCGGTATACATGTTATATACCAGGGTATGTTAAGGTTAGATCCGATTTTGTAACGGTTGAAATTAGTAAGGTCAAGTTCATAAGGAAGCAAAAGGACCTGGTTTGGGCAAAATGAGTAAAACCACCCATCTTTGAAAATGTTAGAGAGAACAGTAATTTAAAGACAAAAAATGTTCCTTTTCTTAAAAATAAACAACTTTTGTTTGTAACTTTTTTCATTAACTCCTAGTTAGTTTTCATTTTTACTTGTAAAGAATTTCTATAAAGAATTTATCATTTTTGTATACTTTTCATAACTTCAAGTGAAGTTCCACGTCATTTTTTCTTTTTTTATTATTTTTTATAATTCAAAGGTATTTCTACATGGCGATTACGATATGGATGTGAATATTGCAGACATTGCCACTATTGACTTAGTGATGTTACGCAATAGCCCAATAAACCTGGTACAAATGTCGCCAAAACCTGGTATTTGTCGCTGAAAGTTGGTATGAATTAAAAATTATTTTTTAATTGCCATACATTTTCAGAATAAAAACATTAAAAATTTATTTTGATTCGCATACTCAGAATTAAAAATTAGGAAATCAATTTTTAATTCACGAATTTGAGTTTAAAATATATTAATTCTTAATTTACATACTCGGGATTGATTTTTGATCGCGATGATTATTGGGTACCAACACAATTTTTACTTGGTACATGGTACAAGATCTTGAAAAATGGTACGTATACCAAGATTGTTACGTCTAACATCACGGCAGTATTGCACTATGGGCCACAATATTTAAGTTGATTTGTAGCTTATGCATTCGGCATTTGGGAAAATGTTCCGAATTAAAGTTGCTAGTATATTCATAATGAACAACTTTTATCCGAAGCATTTTGTCGAAAACCGAATGAAAAAGTTACAAATCAATTATAAAATTACTCTTATATTGTCTCAGGATATGTTATTCGTTGCTAATTTGGTGCAACGAATTTGTTGTAATTTATTATATTTTAATTTATTTTGTTTAATTTTTTATGTAGTTTTATTTTTGTATATTCATAATTCGATTTTCTATCTATTTGTAATCGTCAAAGAGTAATTGTGAAGGTAATGTAAGACTAATAATTTCGACTAGCAAATTTATACTGATGACGACTACTTTGTAATCAAAATACGTATTTATAATACAAAAACTGATCCAGGTATTGGGGCGAATTTGAAATTTTATAGAGTAAATGAAGCCACCGCGTTTTATCAGGTTTGTTTTTAACGTACTTGTTTAAGAAAACTTTCATATTATGTAATATAAATAGTAACTCCAAACCATATTTTTATGATAGATGTTTGAAATTGCGACGGGACTTGTAGATTAATAGACACGAATTACAGTAATTGTGGATTACAACTTTCGTAAAATTCACTAATCTTTCATAACGTAATTATGCATTTTATTTATGTAGGGAAAATAGAAGAATTAACAATTACATATAAATATGCCGTTGTTACATTATTCATTAAATCATTTGCTTTAAATATAAAATATTTCATAAACAGGTTTTTGTGTGACATAAAAGAGATAAACCTGATTAAATAATAAAATGAATAATTACATATATTTTTTTAATATTATAAAAATAAATGCAGCTAGGCTCTTAGTGCCTAAGAGAAATGTATATTATTGTGTATATATACCCCAGTCAAATTAAGATTTAGATCTAAAAAACTCGCATACAGCTGGAATTTGGTATTTATGTTATTTACACCATTACTAATAAAATATTAAAAGTCCGCATCGATCCGACTTCTGCTAAAAATTTTATTCAAGGTCAAAAGTCAAGAATATCGGTTTTTCGCATATATCTCCTAAACGGCAAATTTCATCACAAAAATAGATCAGACAAAAATTATAGATAGTAAAACTGTCTACAAAAATTGTTAATTTACTTTTTTCCCTACAATTCACCGTTTTTGAGATATCGCAATTTCAACCATCGAATAGTACTAATATGCACTCGTACGCCATAATTGAAACAGCAATAGAACAAACAATGCAATGGAACAAATACAACTGTCGTTGCTGGTGAAGATATTGATTTATTAATACTATTGACTGCACGAACACTAATTGATAAGATTATTTACTTGTTTAAACCTGGAAAATCTCAAGTACAATAAAAAATATATTCGTCTCGAAGCTTGACTGCATATCCCAAATGTCGAGATCATATTTTATTTTTACATGCGATATAGGGCTGTGACACCACGTCTGCAATTTTCAAAAGGGGTAAAACAGCAGTTTTTAAATTATTTGAAAAACGAAATGATCCACTGGAACGTGCACAAGTGTTTAAAAACATTTACTCTTCTCCAGAGCTCATCATAAGAAATGGAATTAACTTCTTCTTGCTATATACAATGCTCCAAAAAAGTTAATTGTATAGATAAATATAGATACTTATGTTTTGTAAAAAATAAACGAAAGAATAAAAGAGATCATCTGCTTCTGCTTATGAACACTTATATCGTGTGTATTATAAAATGCAAGCATATAGTTAGGCAAAGAGCCGGATCCGAAGAGTGGGGTTGGAAATTGGTAAATAATAGCCTGGAACCAATTAAAATATTACTTCCACCTGTTGCGGTTTTAGAAAATTTGGATTGTGTTTTTTCTCTAATATGTACCAATTGTCTAGGCGAGTCTTGCTTGGATGTTGAACCGTGTGCAACAGATGATACTTAAACATCAATGACTAAATAAGTGATACATCTTTGACTCGTGACTTAAAGTGAGTTGAGGAAAAAATGTATGAAAAAATTTTTTGTAGACAATTTCACAATCTATTTTCATTATCAATTTTTGTCTGACTTACTTTTTGGAAAAAACTTACCGTTTATGAGATATATGTGAAAAACCGATATTTTTGACCTTTGACCTTGAATAAAATTTTTAGCAGTCGGATAGATGGGGACTTTTACTATTATTATTTTTTTAGTAATGGTATACTTAACATACATACCAATTAAATTTCGATTTTTGCCCCAATTTCCTAGATCAAAATTTTTTGTATTTTATAAATACGTATTTCGACTACAAAGTAGTCATCATCAGTATGAATTAGCTAATTGTAATTGTTCTCCGAGGAGATGTTACTTGTTGCTAATTTGGTGACGGTCTGCACAACATTACAATTAGCTAATTCATACTGATGATGACTACTTTGTAGTCGAAATACGTATTTATAAAATACAAAAATTTTGATCTAGGAAATTGGGGCAAAAATCGAAATTTATTTCGAAAAATCCTAAAGTTCTCTTTAATATTATTTATATACATACCAATGTCCAGCTGCATTCGAATTTTTGTAGATTAACACGTTTTTATGGCTTATTTTGACTGGATTAATATTGCACAGTATAATATATTATACTGTGAGTGATGAATATATGACAAACAACATAAAAAATTATATGCGATAAAAAAATTCATTTAGTAAAAAAAAAACATTTCGCTACCAACTACACGAGCAAATTCCATGTTGGTCATTTCATATAACGACCGAACAATCATTAAAATATCAAAACTTTATTATTCATAATCCGCAATTGTCAATTTAAATATATGTCAATAGACTAATGAAATTTTGCAAACTTTCATAATACACCAGTCAGTAGAGGATCAAATAGGGAGGTATGTTGCAAAAGGTAGGGTAGTAATTGTTATTTTTATTTTATATTTTTGAACTTGTATATATAGGTACAAATAACCAGGCTGTATGGCCCAGTTGTTAAAGGCATTCTACTCGGCACTAGGAGGTTACTGTTAGGGTAATTGACAAGAACGAAAGTAGCCGGTTATGCTTATGAAGGTTTTCTGCGGTTTCCTTTTACAAACTTTAAATTAATATCGGCATAGGTCCTATCAAGTGTCGGCTGCAGTCACACAACCTACCAATGCCTAGACTACATAAAAATTTATTGTCCTAAAGGGGTCGGTAAAGAAGGTCTAGAAAGGCCTACTTGCCAGACTTCAAACTCCCTTCCGCTAGTACTACTATATGGGTACAAATATGTAAAAACAAAAATGCTAACATTGGCGATCTCGGACAACTTTTTTGGCCTATAACTTCTAGATGGTGCATCCTACCAAAAATAGTCATAGTAAAACCAATTAAAGAGCTTTAAATGCTGCGTCGAAGAAGTATCACAACTTAATAATTTGATCTAGCACAATAGTCGCAAATCACCAGTCCAAGTAGCCGAGCGGTCTAAGGCGTTATGTCTGTGCAGTATGCAGTACTTGGAAACTGGGAGGTTATGAGTTTGAATCCCAACATCGGCAGTTTGCCAATTATAAAAAAAAGGGTGGTTAATTGACTAAACTGTCGGCGTATGGACAAAAACGAAGTAACCGGCTATGCTGGAGAAGATTTTCTACAGTTTCCTTCACGAACTCCAGATGAATATCGGTATAGTTCCTATCATAGTCGGCTGCAGCCGCATATCCTACCAATTCCTAGTCTACTCACAAATTCCTTCCACTCCACTCACATCCTCACATCCTAAGGCATCACAATGGACCTTATGGTCGAAGTGAAGCCCGTCCAGGGCAGCCTTTACAGTCTACCTCTAGTCGCAAACCACGGTTAAGAAACGACGATTTTTTAACTTTTTGAAACGCTGAGATAAGTACTATATATGAGCCCGCACCTTGAAAATGAGTACTCCAAGTGAAATACTGAAATAATAACTTTTCAAATGATCACACGCATAAATTTTTTGTTTTATGCATCCCTGTTATAACGTATCTTTTAAACGGTGCGAGATAGAGGAAATTTTTACCTAAATGAAATATTATATCATACAAAGAAACAAATTTTGTTTGAAACTTTTTTTCATACATCCCATAGTTTTGATAAAAATGTGACGTAAATTTTGTAACCACGCCATAAATATTGGATGCATGAAAAATAATTTTTATTGTTTCCAAGTTTGTTTTTTTGAGACAAATATTTTGTGTATTTAAAGATTTTCCCCTCACGTGCACGGACGCATGGAATAAAAAAAGTTTACAGCATATATTACTCTCAGCTATATTATGAACCGTAAAAGTCTCAGCAAAATCGGTTCTGCTGTTTTAACGTTATTAACAAACCAAGTTCTTGTTAAAAAATTGTGCTGCTTCACGTCAACGCTTCAATTGAATATCACGTTTGAGATTAGGAATTAAAGTAAGATCTTAAGCTTTTTATAAAATGTCAGATTGTATGATTGATGATCAACCTAACGTATGTTTTTTTTATACTAGTTTTTTTCTACAACATGTGGGATTGTTGTATGCAAACATAACACTTTGACGTGAAGTATGTTAGTTGTAGCGAAAAGTACTTGTTTTTGATTTCTCAACCACATCATTTCCATATACAACACAGTTATGAAGAGTTGTCAATGATAGAGTAAGTACAAAGTATTTCAAATATGTTGATTCGATATGAATGAAGTAATTTCTTTGTATGCTTTGATAATAAAGTAAATCCGCGCTAGCTTATTTTACGTCTAAATGATTTTTAATTTGCATTAAGGTATTTTCAAACTATATCAGCTGATCGGGTACCCACGCGAATAGAAGTATATAAAAAAATTATATGCGTAAAAAAATATGTTGGTACTCCTGCGCGTTGTTGAAAACAGCTGTTCGTTGTCGTCAGTGTTCCCATTCGTCACATAACATATCATACATATACTAGTCATCATACATATACTAGTATATAATTTCAAATGACTTTCAAACTGCGCGCCGGTACTCATGATGCCAACTGAACCATAAAAAATAACCTTCTGCGGACATGAAAAAAATGCACTTTTTTATGCATATTTTATCAAAAAACTTAACAACCCGATGGACATTCTCCCAAAGTTTTAAGCAAAAATATTTCTAAGGAATTGAGGAAAGTTGAATTTCAGAACAACCGTGACTATATTGAGAGAGTTCGAAGTAAAAACAGTCGGAATCGTGTATTTTATTTTACCATGTTTATGAAGATGCATGTTAATTTCTCTAACTTATATATAATGATTTTCTCAAAAACACCATGGTAATAAATTGTCAAAAAAATTCAGCTGATTTCTGAGAATTCGTTTTACTAATATTGTGAATTTCGTGAAGTTCTTGACAACCTAATAATAAACATTATATTATCGAATGATAATTAGTGAGAACTCTAGGTTTTGGAAATAAAATTTCAAATTTGTCCCCTTTACCTAGATCAGTTTTTTGTATTATAAATACGTATTTCGACTACAATGTAGTCATCATCAGTATAAATTAGCTAGTCGTACTTTACTCTTTGACAATTAGAGATAGTTATAAAGTCGAGATCAACAGACAAAAATAAAAATAAATAGAAAATTAACTAGATTAAAATATACTAGATTTAAAATATAATAAATTTTAAATTATATTGAAATTGCTCTTGTTAAAATTTCCTTCATTCACATTTGTTCCTGTTAATTTTACTCTTACTAAAATTACTCTTATATTGTCGCAGGATATGTTACTTGTTACTAATTTGGTGACAGTTTCACCAAACTGTCACCTGTGGCGTATTAGAGAGAGGATGAATGTGAAATATAAAATAATTATTCAAATTGAAAAATATTGATTATCTTATTTTATAATTTGTTAAGAGTGCGGCTCTATTATTTAAAATTCCATATGTACACAATTTAAAAAATAAATAATACTTTACAGAAAAGTACACAATATGAAAACTCTCTATTAAAGATTAAAATTTTTAAAACATACAGTATGAATATGAAAATTTAAATATTTTATATAACACGAAAGCATAACAACGTTCTTGTTAACCAGTTATGCAGGTAAAGATATACACATGCATATCTTTTAGATCACTACCATTAAAAATATTTTAATAAAATTATTCAACTGTATTAAATCCTCTATCAGGTTCATATTTAAATATCACCCCGAAAACATTGTCATAATAATTTCTTTTCGAGTTGAATTCCTTCATTCAAACTATAATCAAAGTAATTTTTATGCTAGTAAGTATTATTTCGGATACTATGTAAGAAAATAATAGAAGAATCTAGATGAACTTGTTGACATAAATTTAAACATATTAAATTTCATACATAGGGTTATAATAAACGTTAATTAAACAGGCTGAAATCAAATATAGATTAGGACATCATATACAAATTGTAACCAGTCCAAGTGGCCGAGCGGTCTAAGGCATTATGTCTGCGCAGTATGTCTACTTGGAAACTGGGAGTTTATGTGTTCGAATCCCGACATCGGCAGTTTGTCAATTATGGACAAGAACGAAATAAACGGCTATGCTTGGGAAGGTTTTCTTCATGAACTCCAGATGAATATCGGCATAGTTCCTATCATTGTCGACTGTAGCCGCATATCCTACCAATTCCTAGTCTAAACACAAAAATTCCTTCCACAGGCATCTTAATGGACCATATGGTCGAAGTGTAGCTCGTCCAGGGCAGCCTCTACAATCTATATTTCTATCTGCACCATGTAGGAAACAATCGAAAGCATTCATGATCTTGGTATTCAAAGCATAATTAACATTTGCTTTAAAAAATCGTAAATAACGGTAAATACCAAAAATCTGCTTTAGATTGTAGTGTAGGTACTCGCTTCTGAATCTCAATTTACTTTCATATTTAGATACCTTTGCAAACACAATATATTTCCTTTGTTACTTCGGTAACTATAAACAAACTATTGATTGATTATTTATCAGTGAAAATAAACGTTTGGTTTCAATTCCATAAATTGCATTTTTTTATTTAATCATTCTAAGAGTAGGTTTTAGGATTACTTGAAACATGCTCGTCTACAGCAACAAGACCCTTGTATGTAAGACGAATAAAGACATTGGATCATAGGTACAAACAAATGAGAACATTTTCAGTGGCGTGATCCCAAAATGTCTTCATATTTATTGAAAATATAATGAATCTAACTATGTTTTCAAAGTGTGTTAGAACAGAAAACATGTTCTTGTGCCAGAGTTTTGAGAAGATATACTAAATTTTTACTATTTTTCCAGACCATATAAACTAATTTATTTGGAGCATTGTATATGTAAAACTAGAATAATTTACTCTGAACATTTATATACACATAAAACTTTGTATATACGTAAACAAGAGTACATATTTCAGAGTCATATTCAGATTTCATGAAACATCACATAACTCAAACATCAAATATACATACGAGTATATGCATTTACATTGTATGCATATACACTTATCAAGATATATATGGAGAAGCTGCATACATATATACTCGTATATGATGACAACTCTGACCGACTGAATGATAATGAAATGGAACGGGAAAGTTAGCTTCACCTCCAAGAGTACGTCAGTTTGTAGGCAGTGAGTGGTGTTGGACTAAATTATACTGACTTAAAAATTGATTCATTTGATTCTAATGAGGTTTTTTGGTTCACTGAAAGCAGTTTTTTAATGATGCTATTTAATGGTCGATGCAAACACTGATGTTTAAAGAGCACAAATCGAATAAAATTAATCAATGGAATCAATTTATTTTGATCCATTTAATCTAATAAATGAATCCGTCATATAAAAGACTTTGTATGATTGAGGTTTTCAAATAAGAACTTTCGAAGATGTCAAAAACCAATATCTTGAGAATAGAAAGATGGCAAAACAAACAATTCAGAGCAATACTGGATGCAGACTGGTGTATACCATAGCGTTAAAATTATAGAGGGGGCATGGCTGCCTATTTCTATCTGATGAAGTATTGTTGCTGCGCAAGAAATAGTGGGGGAACGTTATATTATTATATATGAATGTGCGAAAAGTGTCGACTAAGAAAAAAAGAACACGATGGATCTCAGACTGAGAATTTTTTTCTCAGTTAAGTCAGAAACTGTACGCGGCTCACATCCCCTTTATAAATATAGGTCTAGGGTATATACACAGCAGTCAAACAAATAAATTAATAAGATTTTCCATACCAAACTTTCAATTCATCATAATGCATTGATCTCCAACTTATAAGATGATTCAAAGAAGCTAGAAAAATCAACTTAAAAGGGGATGTGGCAGTGTCATGAACACGGCCGTGTATATTACATGAATCCGTGTACATAACGGGTAACAGGTAACGTAACAGGATATCGCTGGATTGCTCTTGAGAAGCCCTTTCCAACCGAAAACGATCTCTATATTTTGATTTGGTTTTTCGACGAGTATAGGCCAACATTGCATTATTTATTTAAATTTTTTACTTTAACTTCATATGCATATATTCACTATAACTATTTCACAATAATGTTTTGTATACGCAATTGATAGATCTTGACGAGAGCTGACGATTGAAACTCAAACGAACGTCCTACCTTGTTTGAGTCAAAAGTTACACTAAACGAAAATTATGTGACGCAGCAAATCGATCTCAAAATGGCGACACTTCCCACTCCACCGCGCGCGATGCGCCACAGTTCTCATTCAACGTAACGAATTCTTTGATCTTTTAGATATCGAGTGGTGTAAATTTTGGATATAGATGATAGATATGTAGCTGCAACTCCAAACTGTATCCCCTGATTTTGTTATCATCAGTTTTCTGAATTGCCTACCACTGTGGAAGCAAATTTAAAGACGTATTCACGTCAAAAACCATAAGCTACTTCTCAGATTTCAATAAAATGTGATACCCAACTAGTGTGATATTCAAAGAGAACTCTAGATTTTTAAATTAAATTTGAAAATCATCCCCATTCCTAGTTCAATTCTTTATATTTTATAAACGTACATATTTCGAATACAAAGTGCTCATCATCTGTATGAATTAGCTACTCGTAACAATCTTCGAGAAATATGGAAAATATGTTACTCGTTGCTAATTTGAAGACGCACCTCTATTCCATCAATTAAAAGGATCGAATGCCCTGAATCGGAATCTTCCAGCCCAACACTAGTAATATGTGTGCTTGTCGAATAAGGGCGGCTCTTCTCTCAATGTTTTTTTGTTGTAGGCGTAGTGTTACTACTATAGCAAGCACAAGTGAGTGTATAGGTTTTGTAGAAGAGTAGGTAGTAAGTAGTAAGCATTTGTATAATAAATACATATTGTATGGCAAACCCAAGTGGGAGCTCTTTTCATTGCTTCAAGTGTTATTAAATCAAGTGCCTTCTTTTTGATTTAATTAATTTTTTTTTGTTTACAGTAGGTATGGACGGTATATGGTAGATGAATGTATGAAATATAAATTTTATGCGGACGTATGGTCTTTTATTTATTTTTTGGTTTTTGCCTTCATTCAAATCATGTACACGCACGCACAGCATTTTTAATCGTGTCGAATCACGATGAGTGGGTAGGCTAGTTGTTTATGATGTTGTTAACTTAGGTTGTGTGTAAAATTCTGACTAATGTAATTAGTATTTCGTACGGAGTATTTTATTGGAGATTATAATTATGGAAAGTTGGTTTAATCATACGCAACAGATTTATTGACCTGATCATTGACACAATCAAAACATTCGGGTATGGCCATTTTATGTAATAAGGTTATTTTAAAGATATTAAATTGCTAAGTTTATATTTAAATAGATAGATAAATGAATTAGAAGGTTATGAAAAGTATTGCAATTTGACCTTATGGCCATTCTTAACAGGTTTTCCTAAAGGTATATATATTCGTGTGAGATGCACCGACTGTATTGTATCTGTAGGAAACGATAGATTCACAGTTAAAGATCTCTTCCTCCTAGCCGTACAGTCTGCATATAATGGATCCATTGTGGAGTCCTACTTTGTGTAGGTGCTTTTGTAAGTGATATTGTCCTGTGATGATCTGGTAACCTTCCGAAGTTGTATCACGTTCAGATTGAGTACTTTGAGGGGCAATCTCTTGGAACCATTTCGAAATAGTATTTTCTCCAGATTTTGTTGTGGTATATTTTTCCAATGGCACGGTGTTTGAAGTTTATCAACTCGTTAATAACTTGTTTGCGTACAGTTTTTGGAATTCCTAAAAGAAGTTCTGGGTTTATAGAAATAAAGGTAATCCGACTTCCTTCTTCACTAATGGAGGCAGATTAACAAATAAATCCAAAATTTGTTAAATAAAATACAAATACTAATTATTTGATGGAAGCGCTGGGTATGAAACATAACTCTTTCAGCATCGGATATAATACCTTGTTATACCGGAGTAAACAAGGCATTGAGTAAAAACACTTAAAAAATTAACTTTTAATTTTTCCTTTTGAGTGAAAAATTAAATGAAAAATAATGAATGATTACCCATGATGATCAATCAAATTTGTTTGGAAATCCTATCGTTCAAGTCTCAGTTTCAAGTGTTTCTTTCCTTCAGGATCGTTTCTTTGACGGGAGGGTGGTCTCGTGTTAACGCTCATATTTCTAATATTTCAAGTAAAAAAAATTTCTAAATATGTTAAGACAGTCAATTCCTAACTGATGAAAATTCCAATTACCAAAGTAATAGGGTCGACCCAGAATAAGAGAGTTGAAGTGAGAAAACTCTGTTAAATAGACGAATTACTATGTTTCATCATTTTTACTTTCAAAAACCTCCTCTATGAGGAAGCTAGTACAAGCCTCTATACGAGAGAGTTGAAAACTATATACGGCTGTATACCAAAGTTAAATTAAATTTATTTGTTAATTGTAACGTAACCACAATTATGTGTTCTATTATTATTGCCATTAAAATATTAATCAGTTCCAATTTAGAGATGTGATAGTAAAATACCCTCATTAAAAATTAATACAATAACAAAGCACTTTCATTTATTATTAGTCTCTAAATATTCGTTTATACAATTTAGGTTATAAATAATTGTGTTAAAATATCAATTAGATTGGCATTCTGTATACCTGTGTTTCACCCACCATGATATTAGTTAACTTGTGTGATAGATGTTGTTAGAACGTGTTGTTTGTATTTAAATATATACAGTGGGTTATAAAAACAGGATATGTTATAAATTATAGGGGCTAGGGTTAAAAAATCAACCAATTGTTATGCAAAACCCCAGGTGTTTCGTTTAATCAAAGAAATGTTAAAACAATTTGTTTTTTTTTTTAAATCTCGTATTATTTGAGTTTGAGAAGATATGATTGATCTTTGACTAAACTCAAATGACTTCTTAAAACGGAAAATGGCGATAGAAACCAGAAAAAAATCTATGTTCATCTATGTTCATCTACAGGCTGTTTCATGCAGAGAAAGAGACTGTAGCCAGGAAGGAATTAGACAGTTTGGATCTATTTTCTTAAATAGCATTACCATAGCGCAAAATATGTTAAACAATCATCAAATAATTAAAAACTTACGAATACATAAAAAGCTGTGTTAGGAAATCCGTATACATTAGCTTGTAGATATATTTTCCTCTGTTATTTCATGTCCCTCTTCCATATTTATGATTTCTACTGGCAGCCATTTTTATTTGTAACGAAGGATGTGAGACTGGTGATGCAGTAATCTCAAAGGGTTAGTTGCAGTATCAACTTTGAAAATATAAAACATATTGATTTCTTTTGTTGTTCCGTAGTTCGATAAGATCTTGAATCAATTTTTGTTTATAATTCACGAACACTTGGCTTCATTTAATTGCGATTATTATAAAATTATGAATCGGCTCACTACACCAGATTTCATGTATAAGGCTTACTTCTTCCAGTTGAAAGAACAGCATAATTCCATATTCATCGATTCGGGACGATATTCAATGCTATTATCGTAATGCATTACCCAATGATATGCTACACATTTATAATATGCTAATGATGTCACACGCCAAGAAATACACACCAATGTTACCTTACAATCAATTCGAATACATCCAGAAACTTAATTAATTGAGAAACTACAATATATATATTTAACCCTTTAGATTTTGCAATAAAGTGTCTGGCTTTTCACTAGCAATTTTACATGCAGTGTTACAATGGTAAAATTTGGATGAAAATTTTGAATGAGAATGACTATACAAATAGTAAAACTAAAATTACGTTTTTTTTTTCAGCCTGGCTCCCATCCATCGCATGCTAGATTGAACTAAAATTTCGACATGTAAATGACAGGAGCCTAGTGTAAAAGCGAACTAATGGTTTGCATTTTGGTATTTACGTTATTCAAGGTGTAACCGTCGTCAAGTGTCTTAACTAACTACAGTTAACTAACTAACTATACACTATCCGATTGTATGATGTCTTATATCTTAATTATAGAGTATTAGTTACTGTTTTAACTTATTTAGTATGTACGGTTACATTACACAATAGACTCCATACTGAATAATTTATGTCTTAGATAAATTTCCCAGAACAAATAAAAAATAACCAACTTACAGAAATGTGCTCTAAATAGAAAAAGTAATTTTATAACCAACAGATATACGAGTATATTATATAGATAGATACCTTATGGAATCGGAAAACCATGCATTTCTATTATGAAATTGACGACTTCAAATTAACATAATTATATGGTCTCTTCCCATAGAATCATGATAGTATGTACTTTAAAATTAAGTTTCCTTTGTTCAAAGCATTTTTTTCAAGTCGGTAGTTTTTTTTTTTTTTGCCAAAAGTTTTTCAATTTCATCAATTAGTGATTTTTCCCATACCCAGGAATGCATTAAAAGAGAAATAATTCATCTTTCTCATTACCTTCATGTGAAAATAATCCCCAAGGGATAAATTTTGATAGTTTATATGTAAAAAAAACTTTGAACGTATTAAAATATAAATACGCGATATATTACACGTCCAATTTTCTCTTAAGTTAGACGATATGGGCTCTCTTTTTTTGCAAGAGGGCATGTGGAAAAATTAGGGGTCTAAAACCCAAAATGATCCACTGGATCATTCCCATATCCAAGGATCGTGGGAACATCAATTATCTCAGACCCCATTTTTGAAATGGGCACAGATATACTTCCCAAAATATACCCCTTCTCAAATCCTTTCACTGTAGGCTGTGATAGAGACTGGTATACAGACGGATCCAAAACTGAAGAAGGGACCGTGACGGGAATCTACGGTGAAAGACCCAAAGCAAACATAAACCACAAACTTGGAAAAATATGCCACAGTCCTTCAAGCAGAAGTCTACGCCATACCGGCTTGCGTCCGTGAGAACCTACGTAGAGGCTACATAAACCAGAACGTATGTATTCTCTTGGACAGTCAAGCTGCTCTAAAATCCTTGTCTGGAACTGAGGTCACCTCAGGAGTATTAAACGATTGTCTGGAGGAACTGCTAGAGTTGGGAAAACGGAAAAATGTTTAATTGATCTGGGTGCCGGGTCACAGTGGTTTCGAAGAAAAAGAACAAGCAGATACCTTAGCAAAGAAGGGAGTCGGAATTCCCTTCATAGACTCAGAGCCTATTTTAGGAATAACAAAGACTGCATGTAAACAGGTGATCAACGAGTGGATAAATGCTAAACACCGTGATCACTGGGGAAATGTACCGCAGCAAAATCTCGGGAAAATACTGCTTCGGAATGCAACCAAGAGGCTGCCTCTCGATGCACCGAAGCTGAACAGGATGCAACTGCGGAAGGTAACCGGATTCATTACCGTGAATTATCCCCTGCGGAAGCATCTACACATAATGGGACTCCATAACGGGTCCATTATGTGCAGATTGTGTGGCGAGGAGGAAGAAACATCCAGCTACATTACTTCTAACTACGAACCTCTAGGTTACATCAGATACAGGGTGCAGCAAGCTCCTGGCTATTGCCACAATATGGGAGAAATGCATCTCGTCAGACTGAAGTAGAAGGGGGAACACAATGAACCATAAGGTCGAAGTGCAGTACTTTTTAGACTGCAATATATATCTATCTATCTAGACGATAAGGTAGCTTTTGGTAATTTCGAAAAGAGTTTTTCCAGTCCAATTTATTACATAAAATCAAAAATTTTGACCGATAATGTTTTTAAGATATTTTCTTCGTGACTTATCAAAAAAAATGAGTTTTAACAAAATTGAAGATAAAAAACGTTACCATATTTCGTTAAAAATGTAAAGGTATGATTTACTGGCATACAGCGTCAGTGTAATTTCGTTTTAGAAAAATACAAACTTTCAATGTACATTCTATACGAAGGTCGCTTCATATGCGAAAGTCGCAATCGGGTTTAGTCACACTTTCGCCTGAAAATATTGGTGTAGCTAATAAATATATATTTTCGTCAAAAAATATCATTAAGACAATCCAATTTTTAACACCCGTTTCATCAAAATACTATAATCTATTTGGTGACTTATTTTTGAATTCCATGATGGTGCTATGGATAAAAAAATTAGCGAAATTTTTTAGTTGATTTGTATCATGTTCATTCCGCTTTGAGAAAATGTGTCGAATAAGAGTCGTTAGTATATTTATAATAAACAATTTTAGCCGAAGAATTCTTTCGAAACCCGAATGAATCAGGCACAAAACAATCATAAAGTTTTTTAAAATGAGGCCTACATTTATGAGGTCTACTTTTGTACCAAATTAATGTATTTTGTCATCAGAATTGCATACATTTACAAGCTTTCAAATCGATACGACAGTTTCAAGTTTCTGAAAAGCAACTTGCAAGATTTGCTTTCATACTGGTTAACGAGAAAAATTAGTGCAAATAATTGATTTGTTACCATGGTAACCAATAATAATTTTATATTTATTGATGTAGTTAGTATAGGTATAGAACACATCAAATTACGAAAATTAATCAATAAAATTGTATATTAACTATTTTTTAATAAAATTATTACTACTAAAAAACGAAGAGAATTACTCGATGATACGCGTTTACTAAATTCTCAAAAAGGACAAAACCTATTGTGTGTATAGAAATATATTCTATTGTAAAAATAATTTGTATAGGTGACCCCACAAACCATTTCTCATTCTATATGTGTAAATTCTAGTCAGATATTTATAACTTTGTTTATCAATGGCACTTGTTCACGAAAGGTGTATACTGTCTCGCGTATGCGATATCAGTTTAGATGGTCTGCTTGGAAAAGTTCTAAATAGATTTAGAAACATCGATAGCTATAGGTAGTAATTTTCAAAACCAAATAAACTTTTACAGAAATAATTTACACATCTAACGAGAAAGAAACTCTTAGCCTGTCCTACGCACCATATCGTTGCCGAGAACTGTTTAAATAAAAATAGATATAGCGCCGATAGCAGATGTTTACTACTACAGCCCTTTATAACTCTGTTAAAGTTGATTCTACCATAAATTTTACAACTGACCTATAAAAAAGCTATAAAATAAAACCATATCTAAAACCCAAAATACGATGTTGCTACGTTTTTAAGATACAGTCCAATAATTTAAAGCGAGAGACCAAGAAATCTTATATACTGCAAGAAATCTTATGAAAAAATTGTGTATCAACGGTTAAAACCGTTTGCGAAAGCGAAAAATCCACATTTATAGCCCTGTATCTCCAAACCGAAGCTAAATTAAAAATATTACCGACAAGTCGATCGGAAGTCGTACAAAAAATCTTAGCACAAACTTTCCAAAAACTTTTAGAGCCATTTTCGAGATAACTTTAAAATTCTTTAAGTAAAGAACTTCACACATGAAATGGTTTTCCTAAAGCTTACTTTTGCAAGCATTAGTGATACCAAACTATCAAATTTGAAATTATAGGGTTTTTATCCTTGAAATATCATGTTCAATAATACACACCCACACAAACTGTATATTGTAAAAAGATATTTGTTTGACATTACAGGACCTCTGACCGTAAAGATAGCCGCATAATATGCGAACCACCCTATCTCAAGAAAGGAATCGTTTGGTATACAGGCGGCTCCAAAACTTGGAAACGACCGGGCGGAAATTTACGGTGAAAGACCCAAGGCAAACAAAAGCCTCAACTTGGTAAAGTATGCCACAGTGTTTCAGGAAGAAGTCTAGTCCATACTGTCTTGCGCTCGTTAAAACTTACGTAGAGGCTACATAAACCATAACGTATATATACTCTCGCAGTCAGTTAAGCTGGTCTGATAGCCTTGACTGCAATTGAAGTCACCTCAGGGGTAATCAAGGATTGTCTGATTATCTGATAAGCAAACTCCTGGCCATCGCCAAATATGAGAGAGCAAATCTCGCCAGCTTACCAAAATTATAAAAAAGAGGCAATTAATTTACTTTGGTCCTTTCATGCAGTCGGGAAAAAACAACATTTTAAAGACAACACTGACGGGCAGAAAAGATGCAAAAAGATCAGTGGGCAGGCGAAGAACTGACTGGATGGAAAATTTAAAAACCTGGGCTGGAATGGATCTGAGGGAAATCAACAAAACCGCAGAAAACAAAACAGCCTGGAGAAGAGTGGTCTCCAACATCCCATAAAGGGATATGGAACTCTATATATACATATTTGAAGTAGAATAGCGAGCACAATAGGCCATAAGTTCGACGTGCAATATGTTTTATAAACCCCCAGATATATCTATCTTTTTATCAAAATTGAAATTCTAGATTTTTATTCTCGATATATCGATATATGTTCAATAACATGCACCCACACAAAATGTCAATAGAAAAAAAAATTTGTTTGGCATTAGAGGATCTCTGAACGTAAAATTAGACCGCATAATATACATACTAGGTTAGGTAGTCTGTATATAGATAAAAAATTGAATGCAGAAAGAAAAATTGCGATGTCAGTAAATATACAAAGTTCCACGTACAAAAAAATATTAGGTAAATTGAAGTGTTATTCAATATTATAAAAATCACATCAAACAAAAACAGCAGCACTAAGTATCATATTATGTTGTAATACATGACGTAAGCGGTTTTTTTTACATTCATAATTTGTGCAGGATATAATATAATGCTTCGTTGATGTTGTCAAGAATTATTATTTTTTCTTATAACAATGTCTTTATCACTAAATGGGTCAATGTATTTTATTTACTTATGATAGAAAAGCGGATCTACTTAGTGCATCTATAGAAGAAAATGTGATGTTAACTAATTGTCGATTGCTTAATGACAAAAGTACATTTCCTAAATCAAAAAAACTATTCATTTACGGTAGTACCTATGGTTTTATCGTACCTATTTGTTTTTATAAATTGGGGGTTAGTAATTTCATTCGTCAATTTTGTCTTTAATATTGACAGAATTAGTTTTACAGGAATCAAACACAAATTTAATCACACGTGACTTATTGTTATAAAAACTAGTTCGCTTGAAATTAATAATAAATAAGTTTCTATTAAGAAAACATTTTTAAAAACAAGTTGTTTATAGTAAAACTAATTTTCTACAACTTTACTTCTTACATGTTTTACGATTTTTTCAATATCAAGAGAGATATACCAAATTTTGTATTTCCCTCTTTGCCGATTCTTGTCATGCTTACCATAAAAATGCATTGTCATCGGAACTGAACCAACATGTAAAAATTCAACTCCGTAGGATAAGAGGAAATAGTTCGAATTCAGCTTGAATTAGAAGATTTGACAAACATACATTGCAAGTTAAATAACAGCTTGTAAAATTACATATTAAATTTTGGTAAAAAACAAACATCTACTAAAAACTTAGATAAATAAAAACCACATGCAATCATCTCATTATATAATTTGTTAACGTTACACATGTGAACAAAGTATTCAAAATAAAAAACAAAAGATGCATGTTTAATAATTTCACTCGTTACTTGTACCACCCAAGTAGCCGTAAAGGCGTTGTGTGTACTTGGAACTGGGAGGTTATGGGTTCGAATCCCAACATCGGCAGTTTGTCAATAATTAAAGAAAAAAATAAGGGGGTGGTTAATTGACTAAACTGCTGACGTATGGACAAGAACGAAGTAACTGCTATGCTTGTGAAGGTTTTCTGCAGTTTCCTTCACGTACTCCAGATGAGTATTGACATAGTTCCTATCAAAGTCGACTGCAGCCGCATATCATACCAATTCCTGGTCTACACACAAAATGCCTTGTCGTCCACTCACATCCTCACATCCTGAGGCATCACAATGTACCTTTTGGTCGAAGTATGTCCCGTCCAGAACAGCCTCTACAATCTAACTATATACAATGCTTGTACCTAGTCACATTTTTTATATATTCTGTATTATATTTCAATAAATACTTTATCAATGCCTCTGTCTGTAAGCCTTTGGACTAATTACATAAGGCCTCTAGACATATCGTTCCTCTATTTTTATACCCGGTATATATGATATATACCAGGGTATATTAAGTTTAGTTCCGACTTTGTAACGGTTGAAAATATTAATCGTAGAAAAAACTTTTTGGTATAGTTGTTTATAAAATCACTTTATTAGCCCATTTCCGCATAACCATCCATTCTTCTGTCGGCCCGTCCCTCAACGCTATAACTCAAAAACGAAAAGAGATATCCAGCTGAAACTTTGTGTGTGTTTTCTTGAGCTAAAAAGTAAGATCAGTTCGTGTATGGAAAAAATCGGACCCTGTCTCACCCGCCAGAGGAAGTAAATATTCATCTTCTAAACCGTTTTAAAAAGTTTTCTAAAAAGTTTTTTAATTTTTTAATAAACTCATTATATACGGGGTATTTAAGCAATAACTAAGTAAGTTATTATTTTCACTTGTTATTGTTGCGTTTACCATTGAAATTTTATGTTTTTTTTTTGTGATAAATTTTTTTGTTTGAATATCGTTTTCATCGTCATTATCTCAAAAGAAAATTGCGCCTCTATTTTTCAAAATAAGTACATATGTTTTAATTAGCAAACCATACATTTAGAGGTAGATTTTGTACGTTGGTCGCTTTTAAACTTGGCACAGTTCGAAAGTTAGCTTCTTTATGTCATAAGAATAAAAAAATATGTACATTTAACTACATAGATATTGATGTATATATATTTTCGACATAGTTCGGTGTGTTAAACCATTTTTAAAACTGTGAGGTGTTATTTATATATGCTACACTATTAGTACATCGAAACATGTCATGTTAATAAAATTTGTTAATAAAATATCTTAAAAAAATGGTCGAAATTATAAAATTCCCAAAAAAAAACTCGCTAAAATAAATATAAAATCTCTTTAATAGCTCTCAAGTTGAACTGTTATTTGTGACAGCTGAGATTGTATACTATATTTTTTTGACTTGAATGTACCTCATATACTTGTTCAGATTATATTGGATTGGTTAATCTATTACAATAATTAAACGATTAATAATTTTTTTTTTCAAAATATAAATATAAGATCATTTTACATTGTCCAAAAAAGGCGTTGGCCGATTTGGCTAAAAAGCTATTTTAGCCAAATCGGCCAAGGCCTTTTTTAAATATAATTAAACGTGTGGAATTACTACTTTTTTAAATACCTATAATGTTAATCGTACAATTTTCGAGAACTTATCAAAACTAAACGGTAAAAAAATTTTAGAAGTAAGACAAATTTTGTCAAGAACGTGTTTTACACGACAACTGTCTTAATCAGTATTGTAGTTTTGTTAAAGTAACCTTAAAATTTTGTTTATCAAAATAGAAATTCGAATCATAAAAAAAAAATAGATGCATTAGATCTAAATCTACGATAATATTTACGAAAGAATTCTATATAAACATCTTTGAATTTTAGTCTTTTTTTTGCATTTATGGTTGAGAATTTAGTCAAAAAGTAGAGTTTCATTAATACGTCAACAAAACAATCATAAAATTTAGATTATCCGTTTCAAGAAGTCTTTGAGTGACATTGTGAATCAGAGTAGAAAAATTGGAAAATATAGATAAATAGAATTTTCTCAATTAAGTTACCACGTTGGACTATTAAATTATGTCCATACATATAAGTTATTAATTTTCTCATAGTACTTGCTTTCTAAATTATGTTATTGATTAAGTTCTATTACCATGCCCATTTAATTAGTTAATAGATCAAATGTGAAGACAATGAATATTTTATCAATTAATCAATTTCGAGTAAGCAATAAAGTAACAATGTCACATATCTGCAATTTTATAGTATGTAACATTGTAACCCCTGCCTGTAAAATAGTAAAAATTTATTTTTATGATACATTGTAAACTTTAGTATTTAATGAAATTTTGATAAATAGAGTATATGATAAATTTTGTTGCTTTCAAGCAAAAACATCAAATCAACAAACATTACCATAAATTTGTCGTAAAATAATCACGAAACTCATAAATAACTTTGAACTTTAGTACATAACATTTCAATGAACAAGCAAATCGCACAAAACATTTGTCAAACAAGTCTTCAAAATAATCAGGAACGAATATCAATCACAAAATTTTTTTCCAAGATAATTTTATGTGATAAAATATAAAACCTTGAAATGAAATAACAACATAATTGATTGACCTAATAAAACAATGACAAAAAATCTAAAAATTTCTATTTGAAATAAACAAGAACGAAATAAAACGAATGCAACAAAAGAAAAATGCGAAGGCATGATATGTGCAAAAAAAAATTGACAAATGTGTTGCATTTAATTATTTATATACACATACATATTTTGATCAGAGTCCGGATCTGTAGTATCTGGCTCCGGCTGTGAGGCCGCTCGACGGAGCCGCCATAAAGCATGACGTGCGGCAACCAGTCGTGCCAAGCCGTGACGAGCCACCTTGAAACCTGCTCGAGTCGTTTTCACTAGCTATATTCAATACAAGTGTGACGAGAAGATTTCTTATTGTATAAAAAAAGACACCCACAGTTTTTAAATCTTTTGTATACAAGATTCGTTGTTTTTTTTTCTCGTTTGATATCCTTATTTAGTGAATAATAATAGTTACAATATGCGTGGTAAAATAAAAAAATTGAAATTTAAAAACACTAAGGAATGTAAATTTTTGAGACACACATAAATCTCAGTTAATATCAATCACAAAAGCAAGTGTTGAAATGTGTAGTGTTGATTTAATCACCATATTTAAAATATCCAATGATTGTATTTATTGGAGGTTATAAAATTGAATTCACAATATCACTTATGATATGTACATGACAATTAGAAAAACAATTTTGTAACTATTATACATCAAAATTTAAGGTTACCTTCTCTTATTACAATTAAAAATAATCAAATATAAAATAAATACAATTTTTGTTTTAATAAAACACGAAAATAAGTGAACGAAAATATACTTCGTACATTCGTACACGAAGTAATGTTACGTTCGCGGCCGAACACTGAACGATTTACTTCAATACTAAAATTTTATACATGATTATATGATAACACAAACTCACTCAACTTGGTTCCGGCAACGACCACCGGATCCCGTGCCTCGACACCTACTTGTTATGCCTACAGTCTACCCCGGACAGTATGATTTTCTACAACCACATGGCTTGGCTAGAATACTGCACCTAGCGTTCAATTTACGAAGTTTAAAAGCTAAAAAGGTATACAATAATAACGGTTGCTCGGTCGGCTTATGTCATTTTATATAGAATTCATACTTACCGACATCTATTCATTCATTGTGTTTACAAAGGAAGAGCTTTTCTATTATATACAAAGAAAGCTTGTTGTATGCAAACAAATGTGTATTACAAGGAATTTTTATACATTCTAGCATAGAATATTTTTTTATAATATTTTAAATAAATTATCTTTATCATATTTTTAAAGACCCCTATATCTAAATGATGATTTTTTTAATCTCGTTTTAATCAGTTTTCGATTTTTTTTAATTTTGAAACTAAAATAAATGATGTATTTTTGAATTAACATTAAGAAAAATTTCAGTATTACTACAATATCATTTTCACGCATTTAAATAAAAGTAGAAATGTTTAATATTTACTTACGTTTATAGCTCAAAGAAAATCATTTTGAAAAGAACGATATTTATTTTTTAAGAACGATGTTTATACGTACCTGAAAAAAATAAAGAATTATAATTAAAAATGAGAATAGAAATGTTTCCGTAATATCAAAATTTATTGAATATGGCGTTAGTATACGTTTAAGGGCAGAAATATTTGGAGTATGAGGCTGTATCGTAAAAGATGCTTTTTTTTGCAGAATTTCAAGTACAAGAGAATGTATCAAATACATGAATCTTTTTTTTTTGTACTAGTTACCACCGGTGTGCCATATGTCCTGAATCCACAATTCGCTTGTAAACCTGAAGTGATGTGACAATCATGTAATTTGGCTAAATTCATACAATAACAGTATCTCTTCGTACCATTTTTCAAAATTCTATAGTAGTATTTTTGCCTCATTCATAAGATTTTTGAAAAAATGTTTCTGTACAATTTTGAACAAAATCCTATTTTTGTGGCTCATAGTACAAGGTAGTTTGTGGCCCATAGTATATCTAACTTTTGATGACTATTAGCCTATTTTGAGTAATTTTTGGATTAGAACCAGTTGTTGGCATATACCAACACCAGAATATATAAAAAGATTGGATTGAAATTGGATCGGTACTTTTTAAGAAAAATCGGAAAAACCGTCAATAATAGAAATTTCTTGTTTTTGCTTCAAAAATTCGACTTTTTTATAAAAATGTCTAATAATCCACAAAAATAAAGCCCAAAGCAAGCCAAAAAAGGTGCTTTTTGAACAATTTAAAAACAATAATTTTTTGCCGAGTTATGACGTTGCTTAACGTTGCTGTCAATGAGAAAATTAAAACCTGTGTACCCACCACTAGTGTTGCCTCTGGTGGATTTTTTTTAAATCTTCAGAGAAAAAAGGCTAATTGAAAAGGAGCCACTGTTCAAAAGTAAACAACACAAGTAACGAACTTTTTTCAAAATTTTATAGTTGATTTGTGCCTTATTCAGTTTGTTTTTGAGAAAACATTTTTAATAAAACGTGTTAGTTGTTGTACTAGCGGAGGGAACATCGAAGCCTGCCAATAGGACTTTTCTAGACCTTTTTTACCGACATAAAGGACATAGAATTTGTATGTAGGCTAGAAATTAGTAGGTTGTGTGACTGCAGCCGACTTTGATACGAACTATGCCAATATTCGTTTAGGTTTTGTGAAGAAAAAATCTGCAGAAAAACTTCGAAAGCATAGCTGGTATGCATTCTTATCCATACGCTGGCAGTTTAGTCAACAAACCGCCCAATTATTTTTTAAATTATTTTAATTCACAAACTGCCACAGTTAAGAACCGAACCAACAATATCCCAGCTTGAAGTAGAGCGCTTTTAACAGCTTGACCAATCGGACTGGTTAATAAAACGTGGTCAAATAAAATCTTCATGTATTAGTCTTGGACCAAAAAAACCAAAATTTATATTTATCCAAATTCCAGATCCGTAAATATACTTTTTGAACACGCATTAGTATTAAATACGAGATAAATATGTAAAAAAATTTAGGTAAGCCGCAAAAATATGACATTGGCATGTAGAGTTAAGTGCATTTGTAAAGAACCCTCGAATATCGTCACAGTTTGAGTAGATTAGTCTATTTTCAAAATGAAGGGGAGGAAACATATATTTAATACTAAGTATTAAATATGTGATTAATATATGGTTGAAATAAGTTGCCCTTCTACTTTTAAATAAGTTCCCCTTACGCGCATATAAAGTTCAATACAAATGAATTTGATTCTAACATAATATATATTTGGTGGAACCGAAGAGCACTGTGTGAATAGATATGAATTAATAATTTAAAACTAGAAAATTATTTTATTAACTACTTTTAGCGTTTTAATCGTTTTAAGAGATAATTTTTTGAGATTTACTAATATCAAAACCTAAATATACTTTTTTGTTCTATCTTTTACAGTAAAGATAGGTCGATTTGCCCATTTGACCCAAGCATGATCCGATTTTGCCCATTCAACTTCCGATTTTAGCTTCAGGAATACACACACAAAATTTCAGCTCGCAATTTCAGACACATTTGCGGAAATGGACTAATTAAGTCATTTTATGAATTCCTATATATATATTTTCCACCGTAACAAAAGCGGAACTAAACTTAATATACCATGGTATTATATATTATATACCGGGTATAAAAATCCATTCAGTATATTTTTATAATTTTATATACAGAGAAAATTCTTAAAGAATTCTTAAAAAATGTTTCATGGAAAATTCATTGTCCCATTCCTTTCTTTATTAATAACATTCTTTTAAGTTATAAGTAACATTATTTATCATCATAAATTAACTTATTTCTATTATATAAATAACAGTAAAATTTTATGTTGACACAGTAAAAGATATAATTATTACGTAAGTTTCAAGCTAAAAACATAGTTTTTACGTAAGATATTTGAAGGCATATTGTGTCATGTTCTAACCGATATAGGTTGTGTCGCGGTATCTTGGCTCTCTTTATTCCTCAAAGGATCGCTGCCCGGACCAGCAACAGATTCCGATACTCGACAAAAACAAAAAAAATATATTAGTAAAAGGTTTTACTAAATATTTTCTAATTGGAATGACACGTACAATTTTTTAAAGAAAAGGAGGGAAAAAAAATTAAATTAAACAAAATTTTTTACGAAACAAAAAAAAAACCTGATTTAGTTGCTTTTTAAAAAAAAATGAGAATACAATTTCTTTTTCAACAATTTTTTTAAAATTTTTAATAACACACTGTCAATTTTCAAACTTTGAACTACTAGTACAAATGCCAACTTTAACTTAATCTGAATCGAACAATAGTTAATTATATACTTTTAACCGAATCAAACAACAGTCGATTTTAAACTGATTTTAAACTTCTAGAATATGATTGTTGTTTTGAAGAAATATTTTTTTTGAAAATATACTTCCGCATGGAGGCTTCTAGAATGATTTAGTTTATCAACAACCATTGGCGCATTCGGATGTTTCGGTAATTTATAAAATTAATTAAAAATTATAATACTTCTCCGAGGCTTGAACCCGAATGATACCCTCTTGCTTGACATTTAAGTGTCCACTCAACAGACACGGCCACCGCTAAGTCAAATATCTACACAAATTTTATGATAAATAGATTATTCATAACAAGCTTGTTCTGTTTACTCAACCTTGTTTATACAAAAAATATACAACAAAATTTATTTTTGCTAGTATTTGCTTATGAACAAAATCATACTTGATTTTTTTATTTAAATTATATCTAATAATTTCTTTCAATTTTTTATTTAAAAAGATGAAAAACTTTAAATCAAAAGCATCTATTAATCTCTTTTCAATTTTCGACTTAAAAAAAAACTATGTTTAAGAAAAATAATAAATCGAATTAGATAATTTTCTTTTTGTACTTAGAAAAAAAAATCTCCTTTTTCCAAGGAGAAAAATATTGTTTTCTTAAATATTTTACTTAATATTTTTCTATTTCCTAATTTAAATATGTGTGGGATCCAGAAAAATTATTCTCAATAATTTTCATTACAACAGTTGGTAAGTAATATTAACCAAGGTTTAACATACTTTAACTTGTATATTCAAGTTTATTGGATAATCACATATACAATGTATTTGAATAGACTTGAAACATTTGTAGAGAATTAAATAACTATCATTTAAAAAAAATAGTTTTACCAGACAATTCTCCCTCTACAAGGAAATAGAGCTATTAATATTGTCCCTAATAGATAGATCAAAAATGACCACCATACATGGCTGAAGCCACTTTTAATATTTAAGTTCGTTAATGGGTAAACTCGAATATTGGAGAATGGGAGAAAGGGAGGGGTAAACCTGACGTTTGGAAAATATCTATTAACATTGAAAAATTCGCAAAAGTATAAGAAGTAAAGTTATCATCAAGTAATGTTACTACAATTTGGTATCTCACCATTATTTCTGCTACTCGAATATTTTCAGAAATAATTACGATTAAAGATTGGAAATAAAAATCCGAAATATAATAGAGCTTTAGAAAAAAATGAATCGAATAAGGTGATGATGCATTGTAGTAAAATTTGTTTTCTATATCTTTACTACTAACACATTTTTCTAATATTAGAAGAAATATACCTATATTTTATGTTTTCCTCACTCTCTACGCCCTTCTGTCCGTTTGACTGATTCTAGTCATTCACGAACGAAGAAGTGATATTTAGATTCTGATGAATTAGCTAAGTTGACGAAGCTTCTGCGTAGCGAATTTGTTTTGCTATTTGCTAATTAGTCTTTCACATATGATTAACATAAAGAATAAGCATTATTCTGGTAATGGACGTAATATGTCAATAAAAGTTCTTGAAAAACGTTACCTATATAAACCTAAAATGTTTTATTTTTAGAGAACCAATTGTTTACTGACTGTCCGCCATACGCATTAATTCACTTATAAATATTTAAGGAATTACATGAAAAACTATTTAATAAATATAATATACTATAGTTCTTAGAATTCTTCGAAAAGAATTACCTATTAAATAATTCAAAATAATTATATAGTTTCTGTTTATTGATTTGTTAAAATCGAAAGTTGGTTCAATCAAATTTGGTTCTTAAAAAGGTTATTAACCTTTTACCATCAATTAAAAAACACTGCGGTCGACTCACGAAGGAAGGGTGTTATTTTATACGAGCTTTTCGTTTGGAGCTAGTTGAATGTCATAGAAATTCGTAAATTTTGAAAACCTCCGCACATATTTTTAGCTATAAACAAGTTCATTTTGTTCCCTTTTAATCTTGAATCATTGTTAAGATCTTGATGATTTCCTTGTTGGGCCGATGCAATCCAACTCTCCCTTGATACCACTTCTAATAAATTCTGATCAGTCGTTAAAATATTTATATCATAAAGACTCTTTATTGTTTGTAGTCAAGTTGTCTACAAATGTTCAACCAATTGAATTCAGTATTTTCGGGGCATTACGAACGGCAAAAAATTTTAAACATTATCCATCTTTTTCTTTCGAAGCTATGGCGATAGGAAATAGTTTTTTAATCGTTTTTTGGAATGCATTTTAAAAATAATTGCATTTTAAATGATAATATGGATGATAACAGTAAAATAACTAGTAGAGGATGTAGGTATATGAAAGTATTGTGGAAGATTCATTATTCAATCATCACCCGTCTCAATCATATGCGTTCTCCAAAATATATAGTATTAGGTTAGTGCAACTTGACTGTTGAGAAGTTCCACTATTAGCTCCATCTTCAGTAGAGCTCAGTTTTTTTTATGATATATGTAAGTAGAGATATCCCAAATTTACAAAACCAAATACGATAAAGCCTCATTACCGCTTTTTTAATTTTTTTTTAATGGCTTTTTGATTTTTCAAAATTTTAGTCTCACGAACACAAATTAAACAAATGAAAATAACAACGAACTGAGTTAATTGCTTTGATATCCGGTATATAATGAATTTAGGTCGTTTTATGAACACCTATACCAAAGTATTTTTTCTGCGATCAATATACAAAAACGGAACTAAACTTAATAACTCTTATAGAAAAAATTTTCGATAAAATAACCAAAATCGAATTTTGACCAGAAATTTACTATATGTTAGTTCTAGAGAGCTCAAGTTGTAATGAACTTAAAACTAGAAAATAAACTTTTTTGTTCAAATCACTAATATATGATCATAAACAAAAGCTTGGAGAGCTCAGGTTTTAAATGTTTTAAAAGTTTTCATAAGCACCCCAACTTTGTTTATTGTCACTGCGTGGAAAAAATTTTATGTTCTACTGTTTAGTTCATTAAATATAAACCATATTTTGACAAAATGGAAACCCGACTTCAAAAATAAAATATTCTATAACAAAAAATGCACTAAAAAGTAAAAAAATAATTGCATATTCTTGTGCCAATTTTAGTTCACCTAAGCAAAAATTTTTAAATATATATGTACAATTATTGTTATTTTTGGAGGCGGTGTCAGCATAGAGAAATTCACATAATTTTTGGACACCGCCTCCAAAAATAACAATAATTGTACATATATATTTAAAAATTTTTGCTTAGGTGAACTAAAATTGGCACAAGAATATGCAATTATTTTTTTACTTTTTAGTGCATTTTTTGTTATAGAATATTTTATTTTTGAAGTCGGGTTTCCATTTTGTCAAAATATGGTTTATTTCTCGCTTTTTAGTGACTTTGAAGTTCTATAACTAGTTTTATTTGTCTAAATATGGGTAGACCTACTAAACGACTTACTAATTTTTAGTGAATTTTTTTACAACACATTTTTTTTTTACGCGTTTTTTTTTTTTTTTAATTTTAAGAGCATTTTTTTATAACAGATTTTCAATTTTATTTACATGCATTTTGTTTTTTTTTTGTAAAAATTTATTTTTTTGGGGTCGGTTTTTTTTTTGTAAAAAAATTTTTTGAAGTCGGTTTTTAAAAAAATTTTCTTATTTTCCCATTATGAATGAGTATACCCTTTCAAAAAAAAAAAAAAATTTCGCAGAAATCGGTTATCACATATAAAATGAGGATTTTCCTCGATTTTCCGGGGATCCCCTCATCAGAATGCGATTTGGTGCCAATGGGACCAATGGGAAACCAAACCCTTTAAAACAAAAAAAAAAATTCAAAATCGGTTCATAAATGTCGGAGTTCTGAGGTGACACACATAAAAAAAAAAAAAAATAAAAATAAAAAAATAAAAAAAATAAAAATACAGACGAATTGAGAACCATCCTCCTTTTTTGAAGTCGGGTTAAAAAGTGTTTCTGTTCATTTTATGTCTGTTATTATACCCAGTATATTTGTAAATATACAAAGTATATCAAGTTTAGTTCCGACTTTCTATCGGTTGAAAATATTGATCGCAGAAAAAATGTTTGTTACAGGTGTTCATAAAATTACCTAATAAGTCTATTTCCGCCTGTCTGTCCTTGAAGCCGATAACTCCAAAACGAAAAAACATAACGAACTGAAAATTTTTGTGCGTGTTCTAGTGCAAAAAATTAAGGTAAAGTTCGTTAATGGGCAAAATCAAAACATGTTTCTCCCCACCAGGGGGGAAAATTTATATCTTTGAAACCGTAAGAGATAGTAAAAAATTTGTTACCAAAAAATCTTCTTTTGTTTAAAATAAACAACTTTTGTTTTCATTCAACAAATTTTTTCATAAACTCAATGGTTTTCTCATAATTTGTGCTCAAATTTTGAAAATCAGAAATACAAATGATAGGTGAATTGATAGGCAGCATGTATACACTTACATAGCATCCATACATACTATTTTTATACCCAGTATATTTGTAAAAATAAAAGGTATATTAAGTTCCGACTTTGTAACGCTTTAAAATATTGATGGCAGAAAAAAAATGAATTTGTTATAAACTTTGAATTTGAAGAATTGTTCAAACATTGATATACAAACTCAGTATATACTGGATATTCAAACAATTAACTCAGTTAGTTGTTACATTACTTGTTTTTTAATTAATTTGTGTCACTAGACCTTACAAATCCGAATACAACCAAAGAAAATAAAAAGTTAATAGAATCACTAAATTATAACCTTAAATTTCGATTTTTGCCCCAATTTAATTGTAATTATTCTCTGAGGAGATATTACTTGTTGCTAATTTGGTGATGGTGCAGAGTAGGAAATTGGGGCAAATATCGAAAATTATTTCGAATAATCCTAGAGTTCTCTTTAATATTATTTAAATTATAGCCTGTTTACATGTGTTGAATCTTGAGTATACCATAAGTAAGTGCTACTTATGTAATAGCTGTGAAACAAACTAAATTAAGAAAGTCTAAAATAAAAGTATAAGTAAGGACACACTTAAATTTGAAATACTTAAAAAATTTTAAGTTAAATTTAAAGTACTTTTTTGGCGGAAGAGCTCTGGAAAATAAAAAAAATTGTAGTATTTAACCTCACTTTAAAATGATGACAATCCATCATTTTTATGTTAATAAATTCATTCTATACTTAATAATAAAAAAAAAAAGACTTTTAAAAATTATGATTTCATTTCTTTTTTGTCAATATACTATTCGCTGGTATATTATAAATTGTATGAGGAAGGTCAAAGAAGGAAACAATTTTTGAGTACCTATTGGACGAAGAACATTGATTGAAGTATCCTGATTCAAATACACACACATACACACACACACAGAGTGCTACAAACCATGGACATCTGTATCAGAGTAGTAAGTGTATTTATTCAAGAACTTTCTTTTCATACAATTGTATCTCCCTCTCACACCACTTTCCTCACGTTATCTTTAGTACTTATATTTTTGTTTCTAGATTATACAAGGTGTTTCAATAACCATATATTTCATTTGATATATTTAAATATATAAAACATTGAACATGCAAATTGTGAATTTTTTTACTTTGGTTTTTATTTTACCAATCCTCCAATTACATGTAGTCTTAAAATCTTCAAATATAAGGCTAGATGTTTTTTAAATACCACCGGTAGTAAGCAGTAAGATGTCGCGTGTTTAAATTTCGTTGGTAACATAGTATCTGGCTATACTTGAAAATGTCGTAACAGTAAACCTATGTGTTCTCTGTATAGCCCACACGCAACGGGATTTTACAGAAGCCAAGATGTAAGTTATGTTAAAACAAATTACCTATTTTGTGGTTTTTACAAATTTCATATGCTTTTTTGAGTCAAAAAGGAAGGCAATTTGTCCGATTTACCACTCATTGATAAATTCAGAAACTTAACAGGACATTCATTCTGTCATCATTATTGTCGTAAATACCGTGATCACTGGGAAAAGTACCGCGGTAGAAGCTCGGGAAAATACTGCTTCAGAGTGCAACCAAGCGGCATTATTGCATTATAGAGGGTTACCGGATTCATTATCCCCTGCAGAAGCATCTGCACACAATAGGTCTCCATAACGGGTCCATTATGTGCAGATTGTGTGGCGAGGAGGAAGAAACATCCAGCGACATTATCTTTAACTGCGAACCTCTAGGTTATAGCAGATACAGGATATTCGGTGCATCTCTTCTCGAACATATTAACCTTTAGGAAGACCTGATAAGCAAGATCTTGGCTATTGCCAAGATATGGTAGAAGCGAATCTCGTCGGACTGAAGTAGAAAAGGGAGTACAATGGATCATAAGGTCGAAGTGCAATACTGTTTAGATCCAAATCTATCTATCTATGTTAAAACAAAATACCTACTTTGTGGTTTTTACAAATTTCATATACTTTTTTGTGTCAAGAACGTCGGCAATTGATTCGAAATATCACTCACTGATAAATTCATAAACTTAACTTAACAGAACGAAACTCAAAATCTGTCTCATTTGTCATCATTATTTTCGAAAATAAGTATTATTTCATTCATTTTTAATCCTCTGGGCCAAAAAATAGGACCTCAAAAATTTATTTAAAACAATATAATTAAAAAATAGAGTACGTTTAGTTAGCGATATTTCCATTGCAAACAATTGTCAGTAGGAAAATTCCGTATAACACATGAATAAAATTATGCCATGAGCAAAAGAAATTTTTAATCACACCAAATGAGCTTCTAATAAGAGCAACGTATAAGTTAAGTAGTTTAATTTTAAAATTTTAACTGTGTCATCGTAGCTGCCATACGGACAACTGATTTCAATGCGGTTTTTTATTTGAAAGATAGTGTAATCGGGATAGTACTTAGCTTTTTTTGATGAAAATGTCTTCAACCGTTGAAGGATCATCATTTCTTTTCCAAATTCGTATAGCGATTTTTTGAACAAATTTTAATCAAACATAGTTTAAAGGCAACCCAATAAGCCAGTCTTCAAATAATAAGAAAACATTAATATCAGTCTACCATTGCATATAGGATACGCAAATGAACAAATACGAACAATACCTTATATATATCTCTTGTTTTCTCAAACGGAAACGATTCACTGGCTATAGTTCAGAACTTTTTTTGATTATAATCACTTGATTATGTCGGGAGTTTTTTAAATCTGGCCAAGTTATTGATCAAACTATATTAGATTCATTTTCGGTGTCAACGGAGTGCTGCTAGTGAGCGGCAATAAGTAGAATTAGGCTGTTCGACTACGAAATTCATGTTAGTCTAATTTTCTTGGTGTTGATGCGTGAAGCTTCAGTTGTGTGCTTTTTTGCTCCTGTATTTTAACATATGATGATCTTGTAACCAAAATAAGGTATGCATACTTGTTTACATTACAACTAAAGTTAGTACATGCTTGAAGTACGTTTAATCGTCTTTAATTTGGTGTAGTTAAATGTGTGTTTACCTAACTTTTTCGAGTGATCTTACCTCCCTCACCTGAATCGTGTCGCTGGGGTGAAACGGCTGGGTCTCCCAGTAGAAACTGACATCAGACTTGATAACAGATAGCGAACAGATAGCGAAGATGATCAGGCTGTCCAAGTGTGTGAGTTTAGTGTAGAAACTTATTTTTTCTTTATTTCCACTAGTTTTATATGCATTTATAAACTGTCCTTGCCACCCCTTTCTGCCCCTTTAACATTATTTACTGTTTTTGAAGAATTATTTTTTTTGTTTTCTTATCATTGTATAATTGCATTTTTGTGATTATTACATAATAATGTTTTCATAGAAAAATTTGCAACTCTCTTAAAATAAACCCTTTTGTATTTTTAAATAAATACAGAATACGTATGATGAAATTTTATTCCGATCAGATTAAATCTGTAATCATCAGAGAGACCACAGACACACGCGTATCTGACATGATTTTAGTGTTTGAAAGGATAAGTTCGTTAATGAGTACAATCGATTAAGGGTAAAGGAGGGCTTGAAATAAGAAAATACAAAATATAGAATATCTCTCTTAATACTAGAAAAATCAAAAAAATGTATAAGTAGATATAGAAAAACAACTCTACTACAATTCACTACCTGATAATTTTTTTCAAAAAACTGGAATATATACAGAGGTACTTAAATCTATAGTTTTAGTATCTTAAATCGTATATATTTCTATAAATATTATAACAGAAAAAATGATGAGGAACCAAATTCGAAATAAAAAATCGAAAAATGTACAAGTAGTAAAGTTGTAGAAAAGATCAACTGATCATTTTTTCTAAAACTCTAATATGTACTGAGATACACCCGCACATATGTAGCTCACAGGAGGTCATAATAGTTTCAGTGCCAGAACGGGAGGTAATCACCCAAGATGTCGTAGCGAACTTAAGTAAAAGTGTGCCTAGAAGGCTTGCAATCTTAAGAGCAATCTTTAAAGAAGGTAATATCTACTGTTAAAAGCTGCTTAATTCATTCCAAAAATCTTGAAATAAAATGCTTTTTAGAAATTATAATCTTTATAAAAATTTGTATTTTTTTTTAAATTAATGTTTTTCCGTTAATTATAAGGTTTCTTTTTACAATTTAATCCCCATACCAACAAAAATATATACTAATTTATAAAAATGTAAAGAAAATAATTTAAATGAATTTTTCAAAATGCGCCACTTTTTTTGCTGTGCAGTGTATATATATATATTTATAGATATATATATATATATATATATATATATATATATATATATATATATATATATATATATATATATATACAACATATATACAACTTTTAATGAGAGGTCATTTTCGACATCTACTAGATAGGATCGGAAGAACTGACGGACATTTGAAGAAAATTTGCCATCGGTACAACATTAATAGCTCTTTTTCTTTGTGGAAGAAATTCACTAGAAATCATTAATTGATAACTACAATGCAATATTACGCCAACCACTTTAATACTAATTTAAAACTCGGTTTTTGTCCCATACTGTAATAGACTACGTCAAGAAAATAAACTATACAAATAAGTATCGAAAAAAAGAAGATAAAACCTATGTATATTTCTTATCTTTAGCCCCAACGAACAATTCTATTGTATATTATATATAGTAGGTATAAATTGTTACTCTAAATTGATCTAACACCTTAAATATTCTATATATATATTTTTAATACGATGAAATGTTTCGAAATATTTTATACGTCCATAATGATTTTGAAATTTTACTACCAAATGAGATTATTATATTAAAGATATATGATTATTATTATGAGGCTTGAAGATTTATTTCTTATATTTTATTATAATAAAAAAAGGTGTAACCCAACTTAACCTACAATTTATCAGCATGAAATGATTGTTATAACATGGATTTATCGGGTAGATTTGTAAGTATATCTAGGAAATATCATAAATTAATGTAAAAAACTATTTGAAATACAATGTAAACCTCATCTACGCATGGAAATGGGGGAGTAGGCAAGCTTTTATTTTAATTTTTGTTAGCAGATTGTATCGTAATATTCTAGCCTGCTCCAATATAATTCGTGACCACACAAATCAAGACTACCAAAACTGTTTTTCTTTCGCTATAAACTGTGCTGTTATCTCAGTGGCGCACAAAATAATCTCTTAATGAGAATGTTGGATTAGTGTATCACAACGATACGAGGTGGCAAAGTGAAATTTGAAAAATGTACGTCGAAATCTATAAAAATACCAATTTTTGAAACTCCCGAAAAACTTTCCAGGCAAGCCCCTTTTTGGGCACCAAAGGATTGTACTAATATCTCTAACTTATTTATAATAATTTTTAGTGTAGTAGTATAGTTTATAGTTTCTATAGAATTTCAACAATAAAATTTTAATAAAAATTACATTTCCAACTATTAAAATTTAGAATTTAAAATCTCAAGAACAAAAAGAGAAAACGAGCAGAAATGTGTTTTAGAGCAAAAAAGTAAGATCAAGTTAGTTAATGGACAAAATCGGACTATGTTTGAGCAAAATGGGGAAAACTGCTTATCTTTGAAACCATTGGAACGTGTTTTCCTTCACCCGGAGGGGAGGGGGATATATACATCTTTGAAACCGTAAGAGATAGAAAAAAATTTGTTAACAAAAAATCTTTTTTTTTTAAATAAACAAGTTTTGTTTGAAATTTTTTTTCATAAACTCAATAGTTTTTTCATAATTTGTGATTAAATGTTCCTCGGAAAGCGAATTGTTAACAATTTGAATATGAAGAATTGTTAACAATTCAATCATTGATATACAACTCAGTATATACTGGGTATTCAAAGATTTAACTCAGCTATTTGTTACATTACTTTACAGTCGAACATAGAATCTCCTCCTTCTTTTTATGGAGTTGATTAAAATTTGTGTTGATTTTGTCATTACCACAGAAACTCTACTTCTATAAGATAACTATAAAATTATTTTATTAAAATTTTGTTTAAATTTTTAAATGTCAATTTTGATTGTCGTTTCCATAGTAACTAATAACTATAAACTATAAACTAATCGTTATATATCATTCTATTTTGGCTATTAATAAATTTAATTTTTGCAAATACTAAAATCATATCAGATATTATATTTCATTTTGATCACACTAAAATTGTGGCCGCTAGAGAGTGATGCATGTATTTTAAGGAAAGTTGAAGCAGCTCCTGCGTAACGTATTTTTTTTATTTTTTTCGATCTCTAAATTTTATTTAAACTAACATTTTATGCTAAATGTCAATAACGTTTCCTATATTTTTGTGGAACAATAAACTGGGTGTTTTCTCTTTTCATTTTATAAATTTTACACAAAAGAAACAAAGTTATTGTTTCGTTTTTACCCTCTTAAGAGTACGAATTTAAACATTTCGGATATGAGTTATTAATTCCAATATATGCCATACGCATAAGGATTTCAATTACGTTAACGTATACTAATTTAATTGTTTTTGCCAAAACAGGCATGTATTTATTGTCCCTAAAATACCTTCAGTTTGTGAGCTGAGAACAAGTAACAAAGAATCTTTTATTGTAATTAATTTTTTTTTCTCCATTATACATAGGAAATTTATTAGTATTAAATGGCAATAAAAACCCATATAAATAACACTAATGAAACAAAAAAGACTTCTTAATTACAATTTATTAAAACATTCAAAGAAAAAAAAAACTAATGGACGTGGACGCATCCACACGTCCTCTATATAGAGATCAAAATTGTTAAAGCTCATAAATTCGATTGAACTGTCCTAAAAATTGACATTCAACAGAGAAGCTACAAACCTGTAACATATTGTGTAGAATATTCCGAGCTCTCTTCGTAAAATTTCGTAATCACAATGAAAAAAATAAACAAAAAAACGTAAAATTATGAAAAGAAGCATACAAATTTTATAAAAGCACAGAACAACTCGACAGTAAAGGGCACAGGTGATATTAAAAATGATTTAAGTTAAAACAAATTAAACAATCACTTAAAAGTGCAATTTCCATGTCTACCGAAACTCAAGTACTAAGAAAACATGTAAAAAAAATATAGAATATTTCATATTGAAAAACAAAAGTTGGAAATCGCAGAAATGAAAGTAGTTTGTTATTTTTCCGTCGTTTAAGAATAGTGGGTGGAGCGTATACCTTATATATATATATATATATATATATATATATATATATATATATATATATATATATATATATATATATATATATTATATATATATATACAGGTTGTCCCAGAACAACCTGGAACCCTTCGGTGAAGTTGTTCCTTAGGTCAAGACGAACTCATTTTACCTTATAACATAGGTCCGGAAATGATTTGTTTATCCGCTAGTCGCCATTTTGTGTTTTTTGCTTTATAATTTATATCTACACAACGCGTTGTCCGATTGAATTGAAAATTGGGACGATTGTTGCTTTAGCATAGACCAATAATAGAAAAAAATTTGAATTTTCAAAAATGTATTTTCACAAAATGGCGGCTTTTAGAAAAATTCAAAAAAATTCATAAATCTGCTTGTTTTTGACTTACGTATGTTTGAATTTTTCTGTTTGCTTTCAAAAAAATTCAAAAAATTCATAAATCTGCTTGTTTTTGACTTACGTAAGTTTGAATTTTTTTAAAAGCCGCCATTTTGTAAAAATACATTTTTGAAAATTCAAATTTTTTTCTATTATTGGTCTATGCTAAAGCAACAATCGTCCCAATTTTTAATTCAATCGAACAACGCGTTGTGTAGATATAAATTATAAAGCAAAAAACACAAAATGGCGGCTAGCGGATAAACAAATCATTTCCGGACCTATGTTATATGGTAAAATGAGTTCGTCTTGACCTAAGGAACAACTTCACCGAAGGGTTCCAGGTTGTTCTGGGACAACCTGTATATAAATATATACATATATAACATTTTTTTGACATCAAATGCTTGATATGAAAAATCATACACATCTAGGGGTGGGGATTGAACCCACGACCTCTGGCATTCTAGACCAATGCTCTACCAACTGAGCTACCTTAGATGTTATGGTAGTACTATGCATATGATCTTTCACTATCATTTCTGATGCCATTGTATTATTAATTTTGTTTTTTTATTTACTATTAACATATTTTTCAAATTGTTTTTTTGTAAACTAGCGTCTATTTTATTTCCATTGTTAGTATGGTTGCCTTTCGGTTATGTTATACCAACGGAAGCGACTAGCGTTTACTTACTTTGACATTTAAGGAATATGTCTGAACATATGATAACATTTTTTTGACATCAAATGCTTGATATGAAAAATCATACACATCTAGGGGTGGGGATTGAACCCACGACCTCTGGCATTCTAGACCAATGCTCTACCAACTGAGCTACCTTAGATGTTATGGTAGTACTATGCATATGATCTTTCACTATCATTTCTGATGCCATTGTATTATTAATTTTGTTTTTTTATTTACTATTAACATATTTTTCAAATTGTTTTTTTGTAAACTAGCGTCTATTTTATTTCCATTGTTAGTATGGTTGCCTTTCGGTTATGTTATACCAACGGAAGCGACTAGCGTTTACTTACTTTGACATTTAAGGAATATGTCTGAACATATGATAACATTTTTTTGACATCAAATGCTTGATATGAAAAATCATACACATCTAGGGGTGGGGATTGAACCCACGACCTCTGGCATTCTAGACCAATGCTCTACCAACTGAGCTACCTTAGATGTTATGGTAGTACTATGCATATGATCTTTCACTATCATTTCTGATGCCATTGTATTATTAATTTTGTTTTTTTATTTACTATTAACATATTTTTCCAATTGTTTTTTTGTAAACTAGCGTCTATTTTATTTCCATTGTTAGTATGGTTGCCTTTCGGTTATGTTATACCAACGGAAGCGACTAGCGTTTACTTACTTTGACATTTAAGGAATATGTCTGAACATATGATAACATTTTTTTGACATCAAATGCTTGATATGAAAAATCATACACATCTAGGGGTGGGGATTGAACCCACGACCTCTGGCATTCTAGACCAATGCTCTACCAACTGAGCTACCTTAGATGTTATGGTAGTACTATGCATATGATCTTTCACTATCATTTCTGATGCCATTGTATTATTAATTTTGTTTTTTTATTTACTATTAACATATTTTTCAAATTGTTTTTTTGTAAACTAGCGTCTATTTTATTTCCATTGTTAGTATGGTTGCCTTTCGGTTATGTTATACCAACGGAAGCGACTAGCGTTTACTTACTTTGACATTTAAGGAATATGTCTGAACATATGATAACATTTTTTTGACATCAAATGCTTGATATGAAAAATCATACACATCTAGGGGTGGGGATTGAACCCACGACCTCTGGCATTCTAGACCAATGCTCTACCAACTGAGCTACCTTAGATGTTATGGTAGTACTATGCATATGATCTTTCACTATCATTTCTGATGCCATTGTATTATTAATTTTGTTTTTTTATTTACTATTAACATATTTTTCAAATTGTTTTTTTGTAAACTAGCGTCTATTTTATTTCCATTGTTAGTATGGTTGCCTTTCGGTTATGTTATACCAACGGAAGCGACTAGCGTTTACTTACTTTGACATTTAAGGAATATGTCTGAACATATGATAACATTTTTTTGACATCAAATGCTTGATATGAAAAATCATACACATCTAGGGGTGGGGATTGAACCCACGACCTCTGGCATTCTAGACCAATGCTCTACCAACTGAGCTACCTTAGATGTTATGGTAGTACTATGCATATGATCTTTCACTATCATTTCTGATGCCATTGTATTATTAATTTTGTTTTTTTATTTACTATTAACATATTTTTCAAATTGTTTTTTTGTAAACTAGCGTCTATTTTATTTCCATTGTTAGTATGGTTGCCTTTCGGTTATGTTATACCAACGGAAGCGACTAGCGTTTACTTACTTTGACATTTAAGGAATATGTCTGAACATATGATAACATTTTTTTTTGACATCAAATGCTTGATATGAAAAATCATACACATCTAGGGGTGGGGATTGAACCCACGACCTCTGGCATTCTAGACCAATGCTCTACCAACTGAGCTACCTTAGATGTTATGGTAGTACTATGCATATGATCTTTCACTATCATTTCTGATGCCATTGTATTATTAATTTTGTTTTTTTATTTACTATTAACATATTTTTCAAATTGTTTTTTTGTAAACTAGCGTCTATTTTATTTCCATTGTTAGTATGGTTGCCTTTCGGTTATGTTATACCAACGGAAGCGACTAGCGTTTACTTACTTTGACATTTAAGGAATATGTCTGAACATATGATAACATTTTTTTGACATCAAATGCTTGATATGAAAAATCATACACATCTAGGGGTGGGGATTGAACCCACGACCTCTGGCATTCTAGACCAATGCTCTACCAACTGAGCTACCTTAGATGTTATGGTAGTACTATGCATATGATCTTTCACTATCATTTCTGATGCCATTGTATTATTAATTTTGTTTTTTTATTTACTATTAACATATTTTTCAAATTGTTTTTTTGTAAACTAGCGTCTATTTTATTTCCATTGTTAGTATGGTTGCCTTTCGGTTATGTTATACCAACGGAAGCGACTAGCGTTTACTTACTTTGACATTTAAGGAATATGTCTGAACATATGATAACATTTTTTTTGACATCAAATGCTTGATATGAAAAATCATACACATCTAGGGGTGGGGATTGAACCCACGACCTCTGGCATTCTAGACCAATGCTCCCCACCCCTAGATGTGTATGATTTTTCATATCAAGCATTTGATGTCAAAAAAATGTTATCATATGTTCAGACATATTCCTTAAATGTCAAAGTAAGTAAACGCTAGTCGCTTCCGTTGGTATAACATAACCGAAAGGCAACCATACTAACAATGGAAATAAAATAGACGCTAGTTTACAAAAAAACAATTTGAAAAATATGTTAATAGTAAATAAAAAAACAAAATTAATAATACAATGGCATCAGAAATGATAGTGAAAGATCATATGCATAGTACTACCATAACATCTAAGGTAGCTCAGTTGGTAGAGCATTGGTCTAGAATGCCAGAGGTCGTGGGTTCAATCCCCACCCCTAGATGTGTATGATTTTTCATATCAAGCATTTGATGTCAAAAAAATGTTATCATATGTTCAGACATATTCCTTAAATGTCAAAGTAAGTAAACGCTAGTCGCTTCCGTTGGTATAACATAACCGAAAGGCAACCATACTAACAATGGAAATAAAATAGACGCTAGTTTACAAAAAAACAATTTGAAAAATATGTTAATAGTAAATAAAAAAACAAAATTAATAATACAATGGCATCAGAAATGATAGTGAAAGATCATATGCATAGTACTACCATAACATCTAAGGTAGCTCAGTTGGTAGAGCATTGGTCTAGAATGCCAGAGGTCGTGGGTTCAATCCCCACCCCTAGATGTGTATGATTTTTCATATCAAGCATTTGATGTCAAAAAAATGTTATCATATGTTCAGACATATTCCTTAAATGTCAAAGTAAGTAAACGCTAGTCGCTTCCGTTGGTATAACATAACCGAAAGGCAACCATACTAACAATGGAAATAAAATAGACGCTAGTTTACAAAAAAACAATTTGAAAAATATGTTAATAGTAAATAAAAAAACAAAATTAATAATACAATGGCATCAGAAATGATAGTGAAAGATCATATGCATAGTACTACCATAACATCTAAGGTAGCTCAGTTGGTAGAGCATTGGTCTAGAATGCCAGAGGTCGTGGGTTCAATCCCCACCCCTAGATGTGTATGATTTTTCATATCAAGCATTTGATGTCAAAAAAATGTTATCATATGTTCAGACATATTCCTTAAATGTCAAAGTAAGTAAACGCTAGTCGCTTCCGTTGGTATAACATAACCGAAAGGCAACCATACTAACAATGGAAATAAAATAGACGCTAGTTTACAAAAAAACAATTTGAAAAATATACATATATATATATATGTATATATATATATATATATATATATATATATATATATATATATATATATATATATATATATAATATATATATATAATATATATATATAAATATATATATATAATATATATATATAAATATATATAAATATATCCAACATCAAACTCACATTAAAGACTTTTATGCATAAATCAAATGGATTCCACAAATCAACTGAAAAAATTTGAAAAACCACTTATACAGCCATTATTTTGTAGTGTGCAGCAAATTCTAGAAATACTGGTTTTGTATAACCTCAAAAAAAATGTTTGCTTGCAACATCTGATGTATTTCTAACCGATTAAAGTATATCATGTGAGCTCAACTGCAATGAACTGAAAATTTGTATCGTCGAAAACAGAGATGTTGTGGATATTCGCATCCGCATCCAAAATCACGGAACTTCCTCATTCTTTTTAGCATCCGCATCGGCATTAATAAATGATTTTACGGAGCTTTTGCAGATCCAAATGTTGCTTGTTTTGTTAGCATTTCTGATTGTAAACAACGATTACAACGAGTTCAGACGTGTAATTATATGGATGTTATTTGATTTATTTCAACAATTTACATTATTATTTGAGTGTTTCGCCTCAAACAATCATTTGACAAGTGCCACCACCGACGCAAAGTGTGGTTTAGTTTATTTTTAACTATATGAACCTGTCTAAGATAAATCAGTGTGAAATATTCAATGAAACATACTCTCGCAAGGGCCGTACAATCACGACCTTGTGGAATCATCTAAAATCGATGCACCTGGAGTAGTTTAGTCTGTTTATTACAGAATTAATGTATGATTAATTCTTTAAAATATGATTAAAAATTTGATCAAAATATAAAGATTATTGAAAATTGTTACCATCTTTTTCCTTTATTCATGTACCTAAATTAAGTCTCTTTAAAAAAAACTTGGCAAATAAATCCTCATCCGCGAATATCAAAAATTTCATATCCGTAACATCCCTGCTCTAAAACATTCTCCTCAACCGCTGTAGCTTTGGGTTTAGCTGTAGCTTTGGGTTGCCTGTTGTATGGTCACAGTTATATATAGAGGTATATACATGTAGATAAACACCTAAGTAATAATTATCATAGGGGTTTGTTAAATAGAACTTTTTTCATTCAAGTTGAATCTTTTTTTATTTGAAATGATTTTGAAACTGCAGTGTAAGTAATCCAACCATCTTAATACGATTGAACTGTATTCGTGTTTAGTTTTCCGTTTAGTAAAAACAACGAACCTGCTTCATATATATACGTATTACACATCTATGTATGTATCTTATGAAATGTAACAGCGACGGGAGGCGATCCCCGCTGATCAATACCCAAGGAAGCTATAAGAGGCGATGTGGTCTGCATCACAATGAATTTTTATTATTTATTGGTTTCTACTACCAACATGATACCGCGTGTTTCAATTCTTTCGTGAAATTTTAATAAAAATTTAACGATACAATATTAAAAAATTTATATTCAAATATAAAAATACTAGCTAACATTACCCGTTGCGGTTTCGGTTACAGTTAATTCTCCCTATGAACGACTGATTTTGTTAAAACGCTGTTACTCGTATTTATATTTGTTTATTTTTAAATACCAAATTTAATGTCTTTATCTATAACAAAAACGGGACCTCAATACAAACGTTCACAGAAAATTTGTATTCTTTAGGGGTTGCCATAATAACTGTGGCAAAACAGATATAATAAACCATTGTGCGGACTTGTAAAGCAATTTTTCAAATCTGTAAAAAGTAATTAATTTAAAAAAAAAAACTTTTTAACAAAAAATAGAACCGACAAAAGAAGAAAGACTGAAAAAATAAAAACTTTTTACAAAAAATTAAATCTTCGAAAAAAGAAATGAACTGAAAAGCAAAAAAACCTAAGTCAATGTAAATACCTAAATAATTTTGAGTCGGCGCCAAACAAACAATATATGTAATATTTTGTAATATTTACTTTTAACCGAAAATCAGATTCACGACTCAAAATTATTTAGGTATTTACATTGGCTTAGTTGTTTTTGCTTTTCTTTTTTCGAAGATTTAATTTTTTCTATAAAAGTTTTTATTTTTTGCTTTTCAGTTACTCTCTTCTTTCGTCGGTTCTATTTTTTGTTAAAAAGTTTTTTTTCTTCACTTTTCAGTGCGTTTCTTTTTTCGTACATGTTATAGTGTCATTAGAACTACATAAGTGTGCCAAGTTTCAACAGAATCGGTTCACAGATGACAATTCAGTGGGTGAATAATCCGTTTTTTCCTATTTTTCTACCCTTAGGCACGAATTTTTTTTTCAAATTTTAAGATTACCGACTTCGAAGTATATCTAAACCAAAAATTATTGAAATCGAACTACTATGTAAAATGCGCTTAATGCGTGATCATATATATATATATATATATATATATATAACGATGCCGAGTGCTTTCAAAGTGTTTACACACACAATATACAGCGATTATGATATGTGGTTTTTAGTGGAAGCGCCGGGAAGTCTTATTAATTTTTTTTTGTGGCTAAAATTTGAAATTTTTTTTCAAATTTTTATGGGACCAGCTTTGAATCATTCCTTATCCAACAAAAAAAAAATTTCAAAGTCAGACTACTCTGTAAGAAGTTATGCGTGATCATAAAAAAAATAATATAAAATAAAAATATACAGGTTGAATTGAGTACCTCCTTCTTTTCCTCGGTAAACTAGTGAAACTAACAACTGAGTTAATTACTTATATACCTAAATACCCGGTATATATTGAATCTATGTAAAAAAGATCATAACAAAAATTGATTATTTTTAAAAAAGGAACATTTTTTGTCTGTAAAATTTTGTTATATCTCTTACGGTTTCAAAGATGGGCAATTTCGCCTATTTTGCCCAAATATGGTCTGTTTTTGCCTATTCATGATATTTTCCATACTTTTTAGGTATCAAATGATAATTCATGAAACTGTCACCAAATTAGTAACGAGTAACATATCCTGAGACAATATAAGAGTTATATTAATAAAAGTTAGATTAACAAGAGTAAACTTGAATAAAAGAAATTTTAACAAGAGTAATTTCAATAAAATTTATTGTATTTTAATTTTAATTTATTTTGGTTAATTTTTTATTCATTTTTTTTGACTATTGATCTCGACTTTATATCTATTTCTAATTGTCAAAGAATAAAGTACGACTAGCTAATTTATACTGATGATGACTACTTTGTAGTCGAAATAATACAAAACGTATTATATTAATACAAAAATACGTATTTATAATACAAAAAACTGATCTAGGTAAAGGGGCGAATTTGAAATTTTACTTAATTTTTAGCTCTAGAACACACATACAAAATTTTTTTAGTTATCGATTTTACGGACAACTTTGTGTTTGCGGATGAACAACTTTGCGGAAATGCACTAATTAGGTCATTCTATGAACACCTACATCAATTTTTTTTTCTTCGATCAATATTTCCAACCGTTACAAAGTCGGAACTAAACTTGATTTACCCTGGTATATATTATTAAACCGGGTATAAAAAAGAGGCTAGATATGCACAAGATACGTGAATTAAAGAAAAATATTCTGCTTCTTAGAAAACATTGCCACATTTATAATTATGTGGGTAATCGAACCATCTAAAAACAATTTAGTTGGGAAAAACTTTATCATGACTTAAATAATCTTATACAGGATGACTTGGATTTAATACGAAAATTTAAAATTTCCCAAAAATAAGGAGAAATAATGTTTTCAAACTTCGTTTTCGAGTTGTTAAAGTTTTTAAAAAAAATTTTTTTTTCAAATGTCTCAAAAACTACTTACAACTGATTACACATGACACGGTTTTAGTAATAAGTAAGTGGCTTAATTTGATATAGTTCAACTTAATGTACTTATTGCAGGGATGTTGGGCGCTGGGACATACTACTAGATATTTTAAAGAAAAATTTGTGCACGTCAATGCTTTCTACTAAATTTTATATTATTTTTAGATGGAGGAATTAAAATACAATTTTTCTCTCTTGCATTTTCCGTTTATCTTGTTTATTTTTTGAGACAAAAAAACATAATTTTCCTGGAAAAGTAAATTTAATTTTTTTAATAAAATGAAACAATAATTAAAAAGTAAAAAATTGTATTAAAATAAATTACAATAAGTGATCGAACTGAACATTTGTAACATCAACACATTTCCTACAATCTTGGCCGGATTTTCGTTAACTGCATGGAATGCACTTTGGATTCGTAGAATTAGATCGTGTCGGGTGTTAACAGCTGTTTCAAACACCCCCCCCTCTCCACACACACACAAAACAACGAAATCCAAAGTGTTAATATCCGGACTTAGGGGGCCAAGCAATTCGTCCTAAACCAGCAATCCAGTTCTCGGGGTAATTTTCGTCTAGCCATTCTCGAGCAATCCATCCGAAGTAGAGTGGTGGTCCGTCAAGTTGAAATTCTTTAAAATATCTAGTTAGGATGCCCCCACTAGTCCAAGTGGCCCAGCGGTCTAAGGCATTATGTCTGCGCAGTATTCCTACTTGGAAACTGGGAGGTTATGGGTTCGAATCCCAACACCGGCAGTTTGTCAATTATTAGGAAAAAAAGGGGCGGTTAGTTGACTCAACTGTCGGTGTATGGACAAGAACGAAGTAACCGGCTAGGCTTGAAAAGGTTTTCTGCAGTTTCCTTCACAAACTCCAATTGAATATCAGCATAGTTCCTATCATAGTCAGCTGCAGCCACATATCCTTCCAATTCTTTGTCTTTACACAAAATTTCCTTCCACTCCCCTCATATCCTCACATCCTTAGGCATCACAATGGACCTTATGGTCGAAGTGTAGCCCGTCCAGGGCAGCCTCTACAATCTATCTAATCTAGGATGGCCCCGCGCCACCCCTAGAATAATTAAATGAAATCTAATTACATCAAAGTAAGCCACGTTCCAAGTGTAATCGAAATCAGCTAAGTTTGAGACATTTGACAAAATAAAAACTTGTCGAGATCGAAGCTTGAAATCATCAAAGTTCATATGAACTTTTCTGCTTATTTTTAGAAGATCTATCGCTTATTTAATTTTCCGGATTGAAATCTAAGCTAAGACACCCTATATATTTGTTTTAATAATTCTAGTTACAATCAAGTTTTTTGAACAAAAATTCAATTTTACGTTTCTTGTTCGTATAATACCATATGTGGTACTCTGATGATACTTACTGTGTCATCTAATCATCTGATTACATATGTCCTACTCAGATGATACTTTCGCAGATGCTTTTTGTTTAGTTAAAAATACAATCGAAAAAATTTAATATACAAACTTTCCATATTCAGGCAACAATTTTTGTAGCTCGTTTCAGTAGCATTAATATAGTTTGTTATACATTTCGAAAATAGAAATAATGAAATTATCTGGAATACAAAAGTGATGCTATACATTGATTAAAAGCTTCATCTCTTTCTACAAGAGTAAACATGCATGTGATAATTTTTTTCATAGTTAATTCTTCGTTAATTATTTCGGTTTAGTTAACTACTATAGCAATCTAATCTGATGAGGTCAAAAATAACCTATTAGGTCTGTATGCACAAACAGTATCACAAGTTACAACTTCTTGTGGCAAATATTTGCACCAAAATGTTATGTGACAGTACACTATCGGCGAACCATGGCGGGTCGTAACGAGTGCGAGAGTGTACTCGCAGCGCTTTGTCTATCTCACGTCGACTCACCACGCCTCACCTCAGTTTTAGTCGGTTTTCTTACTTCGAGTTAGAGGAATCGAGCAACGAGTGCGATCGCCCTGAGTGCACTCTCATCTATGCTCGCGGCACAACGTGGACTTTAACCCATCAACAACGTCACAACTATTTCATCCATTAACTGAATGAAAACTGTATTGCCGGCAGAGTACTCTCAGGGAGACACGGTGAGTATGAACACCGCTCCACTCGCGGATCTTCATGTTACGAATGTCTCGACGAGAGTTCTTATGGAGAGTGTAGTACCGGCATAAACAGTTTGAACGGTCTTCAGAATATCAAACTGTTTACCGATTATATTTGAATTTTAACACCGAATCTATTTATGTACAGCTGGCCACAAAAGTTACACTTTTTTTAATTTTATAGTTGATTTGTGCCTTATTCATGCGGTTTAGGAAAACAAATTTCGCATAAAAATTGTTACTATATTTATAATGAACAACTTTTACCCGAAGCATTTTTCGAAAACTGAATGAATAAGATAGAGATAGAGTGAAGAGGCTGTCCTGGACGGGACACTTCGACCATAAGGAGGACAAGGAATTTTGTGTGTAGACTAGAAATTGGTAAGATGTGCGGCTGCAGCCGACTTTGATAGGAACTATGCCGATACTCATCTGGAGTTGGTGAAGGAAACTGCAGAAAACCTTCACAAACATAGCCGGTTACTTCGTGCTTGTCCATACGTCGACAGTTTAGTCAATTAACCACCACTTACACCAAGTACCACACTCAAAAAATAACAATAATTGTACATTATATTATCCTAATAATTTGATTGTCTTTTAAGCAGTCTACACATATATTTAAAAAATTTTGCTTAGGTGAACTAAAATTGACACAAGAATACGCAATTATTTTTTTACTTTTTAGTGCATTTTTGGTTTTAGAATTTGATTTTTGAACTTGGTTTTCCATTTTCTCAAATTTTTCTTATTTCTCTTTTTAGTGAATTTGAAGTTCTATAACTGATTTTATTTGTCTGAATTGGTAGACCTACTAAACGACCTACTAATTTTTAGTGCAATTTTTTATAACACATTTTTTTATCCGTTTTTTTTTTTTTTTATTTTTAGTGCATTTTTTTATAGCAGATTTTCAGTTTTTTTTACATGCATTTGGTTTTTTTTATTTGAAGTCGGTTTTTAAAAAAAGTTTCATATTTTTCCATTATGAATAAGTATACCCTTTCAAACAAACAAAAAATTTTCGCAGAAAGTGGTGATCACATATAAAATGAGGATTTCCCTCGATTTTCATTGTTTAAAGGATTTTTTTTAAATCCTTTATACAAAAATTAAAAATCGGTTTATAAATGACGGAGTTCTGAGGTAACACACATTAAATAAAAAAAATACAGACGAATTGAGAACAATCCTCCTTTTTGAAGTCGGGTTAAAAAGACATATATCAAGACAACACAGTTTCAAAAAATTGTATTGTGACTTGGTCGCTTAATTGGTGTGAATTGACGTCAATGGATTATTTTCTATGAGTATATATATGAGATTACTTTGGAATTCAGCATTACTTTTACTATTTCGGAAATAATAAATTTAATTTCTTGAATCAGTGATCTAGAATGGGACTAATCGAATGCGATTTATTACAACTAATCGTGTTGGACATATGCCAGTTATTATTTTTAAACAGTAAATATCATCAAATAATCATTTTATAGAAACATGAGCTAATTTTACTTGAGCTTTATTTTAAACTATAGATATATCACTCTTCAAAAATCCTGAATTTGTAAAATAAATATATCTACCACACTAAATTGTTTAATTATTCTTCAATGTACAGTCAAATAAATATTTCAATTCGGTTGATCGATATTCTGAATGAAATAAATTTAATTTGGCCATAGCATATATAATATCTAAACCTAAATACTACATACACACATAGATTCTTTAAACGAAAGCACATCGTACAATATTTAGAGTGAAAGCACATGACTACAACGTATACAATATACTTTTGGTTGGCAAAAGCGTCATCTCATCGATAAAAACTGTGTAATACCATATCATCATCAACGTATACATATTCTCTTAGTAAAATATTCTCGTTGTATTTCGTATTCCGTATTCCGTATTATTAAAAGTGTGTATACTAAGAGTAGCTGGTATTCCCAGGATCAAGTTTTTCAACAAAAACTTAAGCAATTCAACAGTGTCTTGTTTAGGTTTATGGCAACCTTTATATCTGTGTATGGAATAACCTTTTTGTAAGTTAGCAATTACTTAGAATCACAATCGATTCTAGATTCAAAATGGCCGAAGAAAGACGTTAAATACAATTAATGAAGCCTTTATTAAAGTATATAATTCATTTTTATACAATTTAAAAAGTATTTATAAAACTGTATTTATAAGTCACTCGAATATACATTAAAAATTAAAAATTGTACAATATTCTTTATTTTTCAAAACGGACACTATATCCATAGACAACAGCTTTTAAAGTCGCATACATGGGTAGAGAAGTGGCTAAGTCACCGATGATTTTAAGTTGAGACTTTAAGATTTAGAAGGTATCAAGTATACAGGGCATCCTGAAATTCATTAAAGAAAACTATACCACGGTGTAGAGCTGAAAAAACAAGCAAAAATGTTTAATAAAGTTTTTCGATTTGACGCTCAGTTTTTAATAAACATTAATAATAAATTAATTAAAACATTAATAATAAACTAATCATATTTGCATTTTTGGGAGTCGCTACACTAGTCCACCAATCACAGAGCGCATAGTGTAAGGGCCACATTATTGGAGTAGGGCGGCCATGCTAGAGTATCGACATGGTAGTAAGTGTAGCGACACCCACAAAATGATTGAATTTATAAATGTTTAATTAATTATATTTCAAAAACTAAGTGTCAAATCGAAAAACTTTATAAAACTTTTTTGTTTGTTTTTTCCAGCTCTACAGCGTGGTATAGTTTTCTTAAATGAATTTCAGAACACCCTGTATACAAAAAAGAAATTGAAATAAACTTACATAACAAACAATATTTTTCAAATAATCAATTCTGAAAATATTATATTAGTGCTGTCTATTACCTAAACCGTAAACTAATTATAGTATTTGGTAGTACCATCTATTACTAAAAACAATAAACTCTATATAACGGCTAGTCCTATCATTTTTGTCTGACGGTATGCCGACGTAAATAAGTATGGTAAAAAAGCATGAGAATAACTTACAATGGGTCAAAACGACAATTTTGCCTGAGGACACAAATAAGATGCTTTCAAAAAATAAATGAATTCCGGCACTGATGAATTCTCACGAGCTATTAATACATCATGTTATCACTGCCGTTGAACATTATTGTTCAATAAGTCAGTAGTAAATCCGTGTTAAGTTTACACATTATATACAAATGATTCTGTTTGTGGCATTTCAGCAGGTTCGTACGATTGGTATGAACAACAAGGACATTATTATTTTGATTACACAATTGAAAGTAGTGGATATTTATTTTACAATTGATTGCTTGGTGGATTGTTGTACAGATATAAAAAAACAAAACAAACAGCTTTCCATTCAAAACTCAATGTCTACAACTAATACCAAGCAATATTATCGGTTGTATATATTATGTACAGATTGCCCAAAATCTATATATTGTATCAAACGAAGAGTTTGAAAAAACATGAAGCTTTGGAAAATGTTATAGACATATATCAGACGCTTCTGTTAAACGTACTTAAAGTTTCTAGTGGTGGGGCGTTAGTTAGAACCTATTTGATTGCAAGTCTTTAATTGGAACCTTATGGATGTTTCTACATGAAACCAGTTTTAGACAGATTTTAAAATAACGTTTTCTAATAAATCCCGAAGTTTCAGAATTTTTGACCGTTTAGAACGCGAGATAATTAATAGCAAAGTTATCGATCTTTCTCTCTAAACCTCTCTCATTAGAAGCATGTAAAACTTCATGCCTTATCTGTTGTATTAAAAAAAATACTCGACCGAATTTAAAAAAAAAACTAGAATAGTAAAGATAAATATTTATTAAATAAATTCTTTTTAAAAATCGCATTTTACCGTTTTCGAAATATAAAAGTTTAAATTTTTTTTTCAAATTAACATTATTTTGTATACAGACTGTGTTGGAATACTTTTCCAATAGACAATCAATGTTGAATATTATTTATTACTGGCAGGCCGTCTGGCTACTGTGCGGAGTCAGTCAGTACACATGTAATGAGTACACACTCACTCTTAAATGAGTCAGTACACACAGTACACACAGTCAATGTGTCAGTACACACTCTTAAGTGACAAACAAACTACCATACGCATATGAGATGACTACATGTGTACTGACTGACTCCGCACAGTAACCAGGCGGCCTGCCAGTAATAAATAATATTTAACATTGATTCTGTATTGGAAAAGTATTCCAACACAGTCTGTATATGAATAGTCAGTTTGTCCATGTGTTGTGTATGTGTGTATATGTATTTGTTCAATAATAAAATCAAACCGTTTGTTTGTCCTAATTGTATAACACATTGCTGGAACGTCCTTAAGTCAATGAGTGCAGATAGACGAAAAGGACATGTTTCAATCTACAGAAATCATTAGATATCCAGTGTTTTAAAACATCACAGTTAGTAAACATATTGATTGATTGGACCGGACACATATTCTCCAGCTTTACTTCTTATACATTTACTTATATATTTAGCTTGGACTAAAATTATGACAATCTTTGGTGATCATTGGAAGTTTTGAATCACTTCTTTCCACTCTGCTCGGTCCTCAGCCGATAATGCCAGTATTGGACATTTTTACATGTAAACTTTTTAGGAAGATTAGTCTTCGTCTTTCTTTTACCTTAGACCCAGCAAATTTTACCAGATATTGTCAGTTGCTCTAATTCTTAACGAGCCCAAATACACTATGATTTTTTTTATTTAACCAAATAATTTTGTTTTTATGATTTATTAATATGCTGTAATGTTCACATTTAATAACAACTTTATTTACGACCTCCTGAAAACAATATTTGATATATATATATAACAATATCCCAAAGGTACTGACTTGGAAACTCAAACAAGGAAATATAACCAAAGTAAGTAAGGTAAGCTATACTATCATCTTAACTCTCTCCGACATTACTATCTGGAGGTGGCTTTAGTTATTTAGCATCCAATTGACTATATTCGACTTACATAGAACAACAATTCACATAATACCATCTACCAATTATGATGCATACCGGTATGTACAGGGGATCAAATGTTGTACGTCCACTTGTAGGTGGATGTAAGGATTGAGTAAGCAGCTGAAAGATGACGCCTTTAAACGAACCCTTATTACCAATTATTAATTATAATTTTAACTCTTCCCTTGTTTGAAAAAACTTCAGAAACATTTGTAGTTCAGTAGCTAAGTACACTTACCATGCAAAGGTGTGGATATACAAATAATGTTTTTACTAGTATACATTGAACTCAGTAGCAACCGAAAGGCAATCCTACTAATAATGGATTGATAGACACAAAAATTTTAAAAATAATCAAAGAGAACTCTAGGTTTTACCGAATTTCCTCCAAAGGAAAAGCCGCTATTGTTTTGCACCAATGTTGGAATTTCTAAAAATTTCTTTAAATGTCGATCCTACCTATTCGATGTTGAAAATCACTATTGCTAAAATGTTTATATATATATATATATATATATATATATATGTTCTTTTATGTGTCTGTTTATGATTATGTTTATGGGTCTGCTTATGTTTATATGTCCGGTTTTATTCCGATTGGAATGCAATTTGGTATTTGAGGCGCTATTGGTATTCTAAAAGTCAAGTTCGTTAATGGGTAAAATCGGACAAGGAAAAAGGGGGAAACACAAAAATCTCCCTTATTCTTTGAAAAATCTAAAAATTTATCAGTTAAGGTACTTAGTTTTACTGTAATTTTGTTTCTTATCATTTTTCTGTTACACTAATATTTACAGAAATATTTACAATTAAAAACTGAAAGTTAAAATTATAAATATCTCTGTACACATTAGAGTCTGCAAAAAATGATAAGGTAATGAATTATAGCAAACTTGATTTTCTACAACTTTACTCGTTATACATTTTTCGATTGTTAAGAGAGATATTTTATATTTTGTGTTTTCTTCTATCTTTATGTCCCCCTTTCCTTTTACAAAAAACACGTTAGTTTACAAAAAACAATTTTGAAAAATATGTGAATAGTAAATAAACAAAATTAATGATACAATGGCATCAAAAATGATAGTGAAAGATCATATGCATAGTACTACCATAACATCAAAGGTAGCTCAGTTGGTAGAGCATTGGTCTAGAATGCTAGAGGTCGTGGGTTCGATGCCCATCCCTAGATGTGTATGATTTTTCATATCAAGCATTCGATGTCCAATAAATGTTATCAATGTTCAGACATATTACTTAAATGTAAGTAAACGCTAGTCGCTTCCGTTGGTATAACATAACCGAAAGGCAACCATACTAACAATGGAAAAAAATAGACGCTAGTTTACAAAAAACAATTTTGAAAAATATGTGAATAGTAAATAAACAAAATTAATAATACAATGGCATCAAAAATGATAGTGAAAGATCATATGCATAGTACTACCATAACATCTAAGGTAGCTCAGTTGGTAGAGCATTGGTCTAGAATGCCAGAGGTCGTGGGTTCGATCCCCATCCCTAGATGTGTATGATTTTTCATATCAAGCATTTGATGTCCAATAAATGTTATCAATATTCAGACATATTACTTAAATGTCAAAGTAAGTAAACGCTAGTCGCTTCCGTTGGTATAACATAACCGAAAGGCAACCATACTAACAATGGAAATAAATAGACGCTAGTTTACGAAAAACAATTTTGAAAAATATGTGAATAGTAAATAAACAAAATTAATAATAGAATGGCATCAAAAATGATAGTGAAAGATCATAAGCATAGTACTACCATAACATCTAAGGTAGCTCAGTTGGTAGAGCATTGGTCTAGAATGCCAGAGGTCGTGGGTTCGAACCCCATCCCTAGATGTGTATGATTTTTCATATCAAGCGTTTGATATCCAAAAAATGTTATATTGTCTAATATTTGCTGCATTTACCCTTTCCATTAAAAAGAGTCCACGAAATATGTTATTCGTTTTATAGAAAGAAATAGAGGCGAAAACCTCTCATGCGCCTAGTTCGATTCAGCCTGTATATAAGGAAATATGTCTATATAAGGAAATATGTGTGTGTGTGTGTGTTTATGTATGTAATATCAAAAGTAATTTTTTTTCCAGAAAAACTCAGAAGTTCAAAATTCCAAACCGTTCCAAAGTAATACCAGTTTCCTGACGTCTATAACGTCTGCTAGATCTAATATAGTTAATAGTTTCTATAAAAATACTTGCATTAACAAAATTTTCGAAATAAATTATTTTTTAATTAATTTAAAATAAAATAAAATTGATGTTTTCAAATATAGAAAAAAATAATTATTTCACATAAAATCTCTATGCACTTTCTACAAGGTTTTGTTGACACCTGAACAACGCCGTCTTTTTCAGGTAGTATTGAACTATAATACAACGCTCAAAACCGACTTTCGCATAAAGGAATTTCAGAACTATTTTTAAAATAAAAGAAAAAGAAACAGAAAACTAATGCTTGTTCAACGTCTACCTAACTCGTTTGGTTACAGGACCCTAAAATTAATAGAAAACGCTTATATTACGAAAAAATATTCTTTACATATAATGTTTTACGTTTTTAGTGATTTCCACAGTATATTATACAAGAAACGTGTATAAACCTATTTAATAGTTTCTGAACGGTTTTAAGATCATGCATTATTAATAGTATCAGTAATATTTCATGTCCATTATAAATGTTTTTAAAATTCTCATCATTCTTTTCGTATATATTCATATATAGACACTAAAAAGATTATTTTTAGTAGAGACACAAATTTCTTCTAAAATATTAAAGAATTTGTCTAAAGCTTTTGTCAACAAATTTAACTGGTATTCAGATTCATTTTCAACAAAATACAATGTGTATAATGCTTAATATAGTATTTTTGAAACATTGTTGCAGAACGATAGTTTTTAGTAGAAAACTCAAATGCAATATTGTTGTACTAATGTATTGTTATAATTGTAGAAACTCAAAATGATGTCTTTAGTTTTAATTCTGAAACACAAACAATGTCGAATGGAACATTAAAAATAATATGCTAAAATATTTCATTCCATTTTTTTAAATTCTAAAACAAAAACCATGTCGAATGAAACATTAAAATTAAGAGAATTAAAATTAAAAACATGCTTTTATTACAATATAAACTAAAAAATGCAACATAATCTCTAATAGACTATTAACAACAAAATAAAGAGATAAAATAAGATAAGGAGATAAAAGAGATTGACAACAAAAATAACTGTAATGTACAGCATGGGGTGCTCATAGAGTTGTTATGAAGACGTAAGTAGAGCACACCTCATACTTTTGTTGACATTAAAGTTAATTTTGTTGTCAATCTCTTTGTTCTATTCTATTTTATATTATTTTGCATTTTTTATATCATATTGCAATAAAAGCATGTTTTTTAATTTTTTTAAACCCTTAATTTTTTGTTTTTTAATCTTTTAGTCTTTTTTAGTCGTTTTAGTGTGGTGTTTCATTTTTCATTATGAATTCCACGCGTGATGGAATGAATGCAATTCTTTCCAAAATGTATACGAGTATATCGAATATATAGCATAAGAAATTTATGTCAAATAATTGTTTTTTTCTAAATTTTAACAGCTGGAAATGTCTTTTTAATTAAAATTTTGTTGATGACATTCTATAGAAACTATAATCGAGTGATGGAATATATCCAATTCTTACTAAAAAGTATATATCGAATATAAAGCATAGGAAATTTATGGCAAATAATTGTTTTTTCTAAATTTTAATACTATTACACATCGATACTATTATACTGTAAATCGTCATAAATATCGTTATATTACTTAAATATATAAGTTTGAGATTTGCAAATTTGTATTTTGGCTATTAATGAATTCAAACTTTTATTTTTTTATTTTGTTTTTTTATATTTTTTTAAAAATATTATTGTATTTTCATCGGTTCTCAAAAGTTTCAGATTATTCAAGCGCGGAAGTGGGTGGAAACTGGACGTCTGGAAAACTGGGCGGAAAAAGATCTGACAAGTATGTTTGTCGTATTTTATGTAATTAATTAAACTTTTATAAACTTGAAACTTGCATTATATACGGGAAAAATTTTAATATTTTTACTATCAATGAAATTCATCTATATTATTACTTCATATACCCTTTGCGGAAATAACCCCTACTTCATATCATCTTTTTTTTCGAATTTTAATTTACTGTTTGAAAATCAAAAATATTTTCTTGAACAATTTAGCCAATATAGTTCTTCATGCATTCTATCGAATTTAGTTGAACCGAGAACCTTACCGTGTAATAAAAGTAGAGGTTAAAGTTTAATCTTTCAAGGACTCATTATCGAATGTATTATATGAATATATAGTAACTCACTGTATAATCTATACATAAAGTACTTTAATAACTTCAATATATAACTACATACAATGTTAATAATTATGAAGATATTTATAGTGAATTTATGTTATACTAAATCAAAGGTTCAACTAAATTTAAATTAATTTTACTTGTTATACAAAGGAGTAATATACAGTTGTTTGAGACAAGTGAAAATAACAACTTACTGAATTAATTGCGTATAATACCGTATATACTGAGTTCGTAGTCAATGCGTGAAAGAAAATGCAAGTTATTGTACAAAAGTAGCTACACATATATGGTTTTGTGTCAAGGTAATTAATTACCCATGCTTGACCCACAATATTTTCCCTCCTGACGGAGATCTCTTTTGACTTATCGTGTTTACGAATAAGTAGGCGGGCAAACGGGGGGATATGAGGGGACTAATTAAGACAAATAGACTAATTGACAAATTTGATTTTACTAATAAAGGGTACAAGACTAACATGTGGAAAATTTTAAAGTAGGAAGTTATAAAGAAGATCTTGTGACACATTTGAATACTTTATTCAAATGATTTCTTAACTCATCCAATACATGGATCAAGTTGCTCTTAAATTGAAGCTTTAACCTCCTACTGATATATAATAACGGGATGCTGAATCAACCGTAGCAGAATCCCTTATTAATAAGTGTGATTCGGATGAATATGTTTTACACATGTATGATCATATTTCGAACAGCAGATCCTGGACTACCCGGTTCCTTCGTTCTTGTCCATACGCCGACAGTTTAGTCAATTAACCACCCCTTTTTTAAAAAAAAAATTGACAAAGTGGCGATGTCGGGATTCGAACCCGTAATCTCCCAGTTCTACGTAGAGAGAACGCGTCAGCCCACTCGGCTACTTTGCTGGTTTATATATATATATATATATATATATATATATATATATATATATATATGTGTGTGTGTGTGTGTGGTCTCATTGTGAACTCTATTTTTTCAAGATCTTAGACACTTTATAAAAATTGGCGTATTTTTAATATTCGGTATTCAGCCGAATACTGCGTACTATGCGGCCGAATACCGAATACCTAATCATGAAAAAAACATTCATATTAATAAAAAATGTATCTATTTCAATAACAAATTATTACTTTAATACTTAAAATCTATCAGTAATAAAATCTATCAGTAATTTGAATGAAAACATGTTTTTTCAGCATTTGTAGTAAACGATTGCTCTTTTCCTCAAAGATAATACCAGCTTCTGAAAATAGCCTCTCACAATATATACTACGACCAAATACGACCAATCGATGAAGTGTAATTATAACCTCCATTGTTTAGAAATAACAACCTAACCTAATAATTGCGAATAACATTATTCTGCCAGTTTTTTTAAATATTTATTTACATTTAATTTTTTATTATTTACTGAAGTGGCAGTTTTTTTTTTTAAATGAAAGGAAATATTTATTTTATATTGATACTTAATATAATAAACATGTATTGAGTTATTTTTATTTCAATCTAATATACAATGTGACTTTCTTTGACATTTCACGTAACACAAATTGACTTTTTCCCTTAGACACTTTACGAAGCTTCATAATTTAAACTACGGAAGATTATGTTAGAAAAAATCTGTCGAATTAAGATGAGCTTTAAACATTGCATAACTAGTAAATGCAACGATCCCTACAATTGAAGACATATGGCCTGCCTGAAATTTCGTGATTAATTCATCTTTCTTTTTGAATTCCTAGTCTATACCTTAATATTTGTATCACACTTTTATCAGGTTTACTTATATCGAATATATTGACTTTACATGTGCGTAGCTATAAATTATAAGTGTGATTTGATTTATTTATTTGAAAATATGTAAAGTTAGTTTTCAAATACAACTGAAACCATCTGTGATACTTTATAATCACCTGTATACGAATGCAATGAATATATAATATCATAGAGAATTGTATATAATCTTACTACGACAAACTAAATTACATGTATAGGGAAAAGTTATGACATAATTTCGATTCAATCAACTTATTATAACGAAGTTATTATTATCAGTGTAAATAAGTGTTTGTGTATACAATATACTAATTCCGTAGTATATCGATATGTATTATACAATTTATTGATAAAACGCACAATAAACGTCTCATTTACTAACAAAATTATAGTTGACAGCCTAAGGATAATGAACTTAAATGATTTTTAATAATAAACGAACCTAAATCAATATGTTAATATGATTATATATAATAGAAAGCCGATTAAAATGTTTTAAATTACTATCCTTAAATCTTGAATTTACGAGGACAATAAAATAAGGATAACAATTTGTTCTTTCCCACTTGTTTATATTCGAATACAATATGAATCGACATCGAAAAATATTTCATATTATCAAGAAAATTTTGTTATGTATGGTTGAGGTGAAACCAACCGGAGTGGTCGAACTGTTAAAGGCGCTCTACTTGAAACTGGAAGCTTGCTGATTCAATTCCAACGGTGGCAGTTTGTCAATTAAATTAATTTTGACTAAACTGTTGGCATATGGACAAGTAACCGGCTATAATTGTGAAGGTTTCCTGCTGTGTCCTTTCACAAACTCCAGATGAATATCGGCATAGATAGATAGATTATAGAGGCTGCTTTAGACGGGCTACACTTAGACCATAAGGTCCATTGTTATGCCTTAGTATATGAGGATGTGAATGGAGTAGAAGAAATTTTGTGTGTAGGCTAGGAATTGGTAGGATATGCGGCTGCAGCCGACTATGATAGGAGCTTTGCCAATATTCATCTGGAGTTCGTGAAGAAAACTGCAGAAAACCTTTAAAACCAGTTTAGTCAATTAACCACCCCTATTTTTTTTCTTAATAATTGACAAACTGTCGATGTCGGAATTCAAACCCATAACCTCACCGTTTCCAAGTACGCATACTGCGCAGACATAACGCCTTAGACCGCTTGGCCACTTGGACTGGTTACATATCGGCATAGTTTCTATTAAAGTTGGCTATAGTCGCACAACCTACCGATTCCTTATATATTACAACTTAACCTAAATGCACGTGAGTCACTACAATTTAACCTAAATGTACGCCAGTCTCTACAACTTAACCTAAACTCTAAGTTTCTACTTCGTGGCATAGTTTTTAGTCGCATCTGGAGATAAGTTCAATGATACCACATTATTGTATTATCATTGATACCATATTATTTATTATATTTATACAGAAAAACCATAAAAACTGTCAAGAGCTATATATATCTCGGCCAAATAGTATCTTTCGGCGATAGAAGCGACGAAGAAGTACAGCAAAGAATAAACCATGCTTGGCGGAAATACTGGTCACTCAATTACATCCTTAAGTCGGATACACCACTAAAAAGAAAGTCTGAAAGGAAAGGTAATGGATAGATGTATCTTACCAGTTCTTCTGTATGGCACTCAAACCCTGAATAAAAAACAAATGAACAGGCGGAGAACATGTCAACGATCGATCGAGCGAAAATTACTCAATATAAAAATTATAGACAAAATAAGTTCAACTCGAATTCGGTCTAAGGCAAAAATCAGGGATGTACTTGTGGGTGTCAAAAGGCAGAAGTGGAGATAGGCGGGTCATGGAGCCAGACTTTTAGATGACAGGTGGACTATCCGTACTACTCAATGGACTCCATACAGTAACACCAGGAGAAGAGGACGTCCTTTAACGAGATGGCGTGATGATCTAGTCAATTTCGCGGGTGGTCAAAGGCGAGAGATAGGAATCAATGGCGGTTGTTAGACGAGGCCTTCGCCCAGCCTGGGGGCTAGATAGACTTTTATTATTATTATTTATTTATACACACTGGATTTTGTTGATCATAAAATGCGGATCATTATCATTGTAAAATTAAAACCCATATATTTATAAAAAAATCATGCACTCAATATAATGATATTAAAATAATCATTATATATGTTTTCCTCATTTAAAACTACTTTAAATAGTTGTATAATATTAACATTCAAGCATTCTGCTTACAAAGCGGAACGGAGCATCTGTTTCATTCCAGCATTGTATGATTCATGTTAGTAAGATGATATGCAGCATATATTACCAGAGAAACTTTACGCACTTTAGTCAAACTGATCGCGTATTAACGCAGGATCAGAGTGTTTTTTTTGAAATCGTTAATGCTATAGTTATATCAAAATAAATAATAAGCATAATAGGTAGACAAATTTTTCAGTCAAATATATGATTACATAAATACCATATTATTAACCTAAATAAAAATAAGAAAAACATGATTAAATAAAAACGGAATATGAGATACATATTATACGTAAAATAGATATTTATCTCGAGAGTGCATTTGCGGAATGTATACTGTATGTAATATAACATGTAAATTAAATTCAAAGCGGATTATGTAAGCGTCAATAGACTGACTCTATTTACTTAATGCATGTTGAATAATATATATATATATATATATATATATATATATATATATATATATATATATATATATATATATATATATATATATATATATATATATATATGCATTTATATAGTCGAAACCGGTTACAACGACATTGAAGGGACCACATAATTACGACGCTATATCCACCAGTTAGAATAGTACAAAACACGCAAAAGGTGCGGGTGGAGTGGGAAGAAGGGCGCAGCTATTAATTAGACAAAATAATCCTTCTTATGTCATTGCAAAAATATGACGTTTGATCGTCGTAGTCGATGAATTTCGATAAAGGTTCGTCGTTTTAAGCGATATACCGCTTTATGCGATGTTGTTATAGGCGGTATGTTAACATGTGAACATAGGTGATATACACATATATTCTGCCAGAACCTTGCCATTTAGTCATAATAGCCAATCTGTCGTTGTAAACGATGTCGGTATAACCGGTTTCGAGTATATATATATATATATATATATATATATATATATATATATATATATATATATATATATATATATATATATATATATATTTATATATATATATATATATGTATATATAACAGTTATTACTTGATCTGTTATCATGACTGCAAACAATTTACTCAACCCTATTTTGGATTACAGGTAGGATTTCCAGAAACTGTATACAAAATCCTAGTATGTAATCTAGGATTATAATTTTGAATAAATAGATACAAAATCGACTATATGGAACCAGATATTTAACTTCAAAATTTAAGTTTTGAGCTTGTTATTTACTGCAGCTTTATTATTCAATTTAGCGAATTTCCTAAAAATACATACATCACTCTCTTGTCAAACTTTTAGTCTGATTAAGTCTGATCTCTAATGTGTGCAGAGACATTTTGGACATTAACTTGCAATCTTAAATTGTAAATATCTGTAATTATTAGTGTAACAGAAAAAATGATAAGAAACAAAATTATAGTATGAATAATTTATTACAATTTTGCTTCCGATATATTTTTTGATTATTCCAATATTAAGGGATGAGACGTTCACATATATATATACGTATGTGTGTGTGTATAAATTTTTAACGTTTGAGTCTGTGGACCCTCTGTGGAAGAGAAAGGGGGTTTACAGGGAGAGGGGAAACACATTTGGGATAAATCCCCTAATATTGGAATAATCAAAAAATACATCGATAGTAAAATAAATATATATATATATATATATATATATATATATATATATATATATATATATATATATATATATATATATATATATATCTGTATCTACGTATATGTATATGTAGGTAGGACCAATGAACATTTGAAGAAATTATCTTTACGAAATTCTAAAATCTGCATTTTCTTAGGAGGAAGTTCGCTAAAAATTGCTCTTCCCTCAAAAACTAATTATACACAAAGTAAGAGTCATTTCAACTATTGTCACTTTTTATTTCGGCTTATATCTGGAGATATAAGCTTGACAAATCTCAAATTTTTACAAAAGAATCGTTAAGTGTTTGAAATATTAGATTCAATTTGAACAATTATATTTGGTTTCCACAATCAGAAACTAAAACTAAATGTTAAAAAAAATCATTAAATTTGTATACCTTGTAATTATAACTACTTAAACCTCATTCAGTAGCTCACTTTGTATTTAAATTGTAAACATAGAGTGTAATACACATTTCAAAAGAGAGCTTTGATGTCAACACCAGTTATACTTTTTTAAATATCAAAATCTAGTGTTGTGAACAGCCTCCCAACCTCTATGTAAAGACAGGATCTGTAAATGTAGTAAATATATATATAAATATATATATATATATATATATATATATATATATATATATATATATATATATATATATATATATATATATATATATATTTATATATATATATATATATATATATATATATATCAACATATCTATAAATTTATGTGTCTGTGGACACTCTAGCGGTCACAGTTTTATTCTGATTGAAATTAAAGTTGGTATTTGAGGCGCGTTTGGTATTAAAAGGTCAAGTTCGTTAATGAGTAAAATCGGGCGAGGGGAAAGGGGGATTTAGAGGAAGGGAGAAACATAAAACTTGGCATATCTCCCGTAATATTTGAAAAATTGAAAAATTTATAAGATGTAAAGTTGTAGGTACTAAGTTATTATTGTTTCTGTTACACTAATATTGTTTGCATATTTACAGAAATATTGACGATTTAAGATTGAAAATTAAATTCCTTAATATCTCTGTACACAATCGAGTTTGAGCAAAAATGATAAGGTGATGAATTGTAGCAAACATGATTTTCTACAACTTTATTTCTAACGCATTTTTCAATTGTTCTAATATTAAGAAGGATATTTTATATTTTGTGTTTTCTTCTTTCTTTATGCCTCCTTTCCCGTTGACATATGCCATTTATTATTAAAATTGGCCTTGCAAATACTAAAATCATTCAGATACGTCATTTCATTTTGGTGTATCGAATTTTTTTATTATGTACCTACACGTTTAAAATTATAACGCCGGACTATCGGTACCCAAAGAGAGAGGTGGGGGCCTAAGTAAAATAATGAACTAACGTCAGTACATAGGGGTTATCTAACTGTCCACACCATATTATTTTGCAAATTCTTAAAGTTTGAAATCTAAATTGTTGACATAATATTTCAAACAAAAGTTGTGTGTTTTTGTGAGATAACTACGTTTGATGTGAAAACTAGTATGATTTTATATGAGAAGTGAAATTTAAGATTAGGCTGTCACGGTTTTTTATAACGATCGTTTATATGACAGCCAACAATCATCGGCATTCGTGTTTTAAATGAAAATTTAACATTGTATATAAATATTGTCATTGCTATTGTTTCTAGGATATGTTTGAGTTCCGGACATCATGTCTGAGTCCCGGACTCAAAACTTTTCTTAAAGATTTTTTCCACATCACGCCATTTAAAAGATAAGGCTTGAGTACAGCTGTGAAGCAGTCACTCATGCATGAAACAAAAACTTTGTATTATCTATATTAAGCACGTAAAATTCTAATATTCGAAGAAAACTATCAAAATCGGTTCAGTCGTTTTAACGGGTTGCGGAAGCAGCCCGCAATTACTTATGTGCAGGATTACATTGAAATAATTGCCATGTATAGAATTGACCCTACCTATGATTTTAATTATGTTACAGTTGTATATAGAGGTAAACACATTAACAAAAATATACACACATATAGGTTACCCTCTTGGAAAAACTAGAAGTATCCATCTTTATCATACATATTAATTTTTATCCTACGTAGTACAATCAATAGAGAATATTGCGCTGCTTTAAATTACAGGAGTCATTTTTTTTTTAAATTAGGTTTAGTATCACATACTGAATGTAAATAAATAAAATCCTTAAAAATTTCGACCCCGGAAGTGCCGCCATTTTGAGAAAAACTGTATAAAACTGTAGATGAAAAAGAGCTATTGGTCAAAAAGTCAATAAATAAATAGTATTATTCGTATAAAGTCGTAAACGATAAGTGATACACAAAAAAAATAGCAGACAAGAAAAATATTAAATTTAATAATCTACAAGAAGGGTTATTATCATTTTTGTCCTAAAGTGCACGGTAATGGAGATACAGGCCGATATAGTTTTTCTCAAAAAATTTACTCAGCGACACTTCCATGATCGAAATTTGTAAGGATTTTGTTCATTTACATTCAGTAAATGTAACAGAACCTAAGTTTGATTTTAAAATAACTCCTGTAATTTAATGCAATGCGCACATGAGTAACGAGCTTCTCTATTAACTGTACTAACATATAAATATGAAATTTTTATTCAACACATACTTGTTATCATTTTAATTATATGTTTGTTTTGATGGTGAAAACAAAGGGAACTCAGGTACCTACGTACAGCTGGAAAAAAATGTCATAAACGTTGTGCTTTTTGATGAATTTGTTTGTTTGGTTCAACAACGTACAGATCACACACATGTGCAATTGTTTTTTGAGCATTTTATTTTGTATTCGCTCATTTAAATAAAATTTTATTTTACTAGGTGTTTTAATTTGTAGCTAAGCTTCTCGCCATAAATAATGTTCTTCGATTCACAAATACTTTGGTGGCATTATCGAGCTTTTATCTACGTTTTAGAAATATTTTCATTCAGTATGTGGTTCGGCACTAGCGGTGACGTAGTTTGAAATCCATGCACTGTAATACAGACAATTCAGGACTACGACATTTCTCCCCACTCAATTATTCTAGAATTAGATTATGCGTAACGATTTTGGTAGGAAAAACATTCTTGTAGGATATTTTTAAATATAATTCTTTTGAAGTTACATCTAGCTGTTTTTGAAAAGTAAAAAAAAAACACGAAAAACTCTTTACAAAAGCACTCAGTTTGCCTCTCCTACTCTGTATTTTGTAATATTGACTGTTTTGCCTCCAGGCTAACTAAACACAGTCTTTCAAAATCGATAATAAACGATCCAAAATTTCTGTCTCTGTCATTGGTAGTTTTTAGGATGAAATTATATAATTTAAAACTTTTAAATTAATAACAATAATCATAGTATTTGATAAATGATAGCTTTTTTTCAACCAACGCCTACTTAATTAACTATTACACTATACATATGCTTAAAACATCAAATAACAAATAATAGAATCACGCAATCAAATCAAATATAACCATCAATAAATAATACAGTTCTGACATCATGTAGTGTTTTACATAACCACAATTATTTTATTTTATTTTATAAATAGACTACTAAAAAAGTCTTAAAAATACAAAATACAAAATAATTCATTACAAACAGATTTTATTAGTAGCTTTCATTTCTCTTACTTTGTTTTTGCTACAAATTTTGTAAAAAATGCTTCGTCGAAGTTCTGATTAACGCAGAGCTTTAGACTAGTGCATATATCTGTAAGTTCCTTGACAATGCAATGTAGTATATCTAATATTGTTCTATTTCGAAAATGACGGACGTCTCAAAATGGACGTCGGCCATTACATTTACAACCATCTTGATATATGTATTTAAAGGTGAAATACAATAATATTGTACGTTGTACACTTACTTGGCCAAAAACGTTGATGACTTATACATTACAATTGGTTTTCGGAAAAAATATTTTCTATCCGAATCATTTTTTTCGAAAACCAAATCAATTAGGCACAAATCAATTATAAAATTTTAAAAACTGATATCAACTTTTATGGTTCATAGTATACGTTGTATAGAAAAAAATTTTAGCGACATAGAACCAACTTAAAATTTTTATGTCAAACATCTTAACGCTCTTATAACACTATGAATTTTTCAAATGATAAGATGTGTTTACTTTTTTACCGACGAAAAGAAGAAAGTACTCAATTCAACCTGTATATTTTTTTTATGTATGATCACGCATAACTTTTTACAGAGTAGTCCGATTTTGATAATTCTTTTTTCATTGGATAGGGTATTTTTCAAAGTTGATCCCATATAAATTTTAGCCACAAAAAAAGACTTCCCAGCGCTTCCACTAAAGAAAAATATCATAATCGCTGTGGCTAAAATTTGAAAATTTTTTTTCAAATTCACATGGGATCAACTTTGAAAAATACTGTAAAAAGCTGTGCGTGATCATACATAAAAAAATATACAGGTTGAATTGAGTACCTCCTTCTTTTATATATATATATATATATATATATATATATATATATATATATATATATATATATATATATATATATATGTATGACCACGCACAAATTTTTACAGAGTAGTCCGATTTCAATAATTCCTTTTTTATTGGATAGGGTAACTTCGAAGTTGGTACCACAAAATTTGAAAAAAAAACTTTCGTCCCTAAGGGTAGAAAAATAGGGAAAAATGGATTGTTCACCCACTGAATTGTCATCTGTGAACCGATTCTGTTGAAGATGGGCACTGAAAAGTAAAAAATAAAAACTATTTAACAAAAAATAGAACCGAAGAGAGAAGCAAGTAACTGAAAAACAAAAAATAAAAACTTTTAAACAAGAATTTAAACCTTCGAAAAAAGAAAGAAACTGAAAAGCAAAAAATAAAAAAGAACCATTTTAGTCTAAGTCAATGTAAATACCTAAATAATTTTGAGTCGGCGTATTATTTAGAAGTTTTGATTTTTTGTCAAAATATTCTTTCTACCTCTTACGATTTTGCCAATTCCAAACTTGGAGTTTTTTATCACTAGAATACAACTCAAGGTCGTTATATATTTTCGTTTTTTTAGTTATCTTGTCCACGGACAGACGGGCAGACATACGAAAATACGTTAAATGACCGGTCGAATTCGGTCATTTAACGAGCACCTATACAAAACATTTTTTTCTCCGATCAATATTTTCAGTCGTTAAAAGTCGGAACTAAACTTAATATACCCTTGTATATCTATAGCACGGCAGTGCGTATAGCCAAGTTTAAGAGGGCGTGACCATTACTACAGGAAATAAAATAATCCCCTTGTATCTTTCGAACTAAAAGAGCTAAACAGCTGGGTTTTCAAACGTAGAAAGATTACGTCATTTTAACATATTATATACCGAATATAAATACTTTGTGACAATCTCGTTTTATTTTGGAATATTCCATCAATTATCATATCGAAATTAACCTAATTGAATCATTTAATGTAACTCATTCTAGCCGACGATAATTAGTTACGTACATTTCAAATGCAAGTCAACTAACTTACTTTTAACATCCACCATATGCTAAATATATAAATATATATATGTTATCACGGATTTTAATCAAACACGAATAAAATTGATGATAATAGTGTTATGGTAAATGGTAATTTTTTAACTGTGTATAACCTTGACATCATACTAAGTACAAAGGAAATAATATATTATGTATGCTTTTATTTTATTCAGGTCATGGTGTACACTTTAGGAGGTAGGTAAAGGATAAATATAGCAACTGTATATTATGTACACTTTAATATCTATCATATTTGAAAAAAAAAATCTGATGTAAAACACTCACATGACCTCTATAACATATCCATGAATTCAACGTAGGAGTAGAATCTGTGCTACATACTTATTGATATTAAAAAAGAAGAAAGTAAGTCAATTATTCAGCTTTAATTGAGTCTTATTTATTTTGTTTGCGAAAAATGCTTTTCATAAAAAAATGTGAATGTCAGCTCCAACGCGCGATGGAGTTTACTCTTACTTAAGTTATTTACTTTATTACGAATATATATTACTATATTACGAAAATTTATTTAATTTTGAAATATTCTGCTTAGATGACGCTAACATGAATGCATTTATAAAAAATTTAAATTTATTAATAGCCAAAATACAAATTTGCATATTTCTAACGTATATGTAACAATTTATAGTGCGCTAGTATAGTTTATAGTTTCTATGGAAATGACAATCAAAATTGGCATTTCAAAAGTGAAATAAAATTTTAATAAAATAATTTTATAGTAATTATTTAGAAGTATAGTTACTGTGGAAATGACAATCATCAAAATTTTAAAATAATTATATATTTTTTTTTAGAAGCTAACATTTAATATACCATTTGTTGTGTTGAAAATTATTCAAATAATTTTTAGTACCTCAACACATTATTGAAAGAAAAGTATGTTGAAAAATATTTCTTCTTAAATTTAAAGGTGTTTTTTTTATAATTGGAAAAAGAAATTACATATTGATTTTTTTTTAAATAAAATCAATGAAAATTCATCTTATTAAAGAAAGTTTTTTTTTAAATCAAAAAGCAGACAAACAAAAAAAAACCACAAAACATTAGTAAAAGTTTACTAAATCTAAATCAGGTCAAAACATTTTTTTTTTAACTTAAAATACATTATTGACCTACGAAAATGGAAAATTTATAATGTAAAATCAATCTGAAAATAAATGTAAAATATCATAAATTCAAATTGAATATCATATCGTATAAATTGTTAGTTTATAAAAAAAAAACCAGAACGTTTTTCCGAGATATTTTCATAGAATTAAAAAAACATTAAGAATAAAGGGTCGTATCCCGTTTTCTACCAATATATTGCCATCTGTCATACACCCATAAGTATCTACATACACACAGACCCTCAAACACAAATGAATTTTTTTCAAAACAAAAAGATTCGGTTTATATCGATATCTCAATAACGATTTTCAAAATGAGAAATAACACCTCTATATTCTACGTGTATATGGAGGTAAAAATGTATATAGGACATATACAAAAAAAAACCACCACCAAGCTTGTACAACAATCAATTTTATTAATTCATTTACAGTCCCTTTTGTTTTAGGTACGATAAAGTAGGTACCTAAGGTTTATAAAGAAATTAATATATAAGAAATCTTTCTTTATAAAAGACGAAGATTTTTTTATACTTTTTTTTTGTGTATTGAATGGATTGTAACTTGACGAAAAGCCTAATTATAATTACTAAATAAAAAATAAAAAATAAAACAAATATTTTAAATTTTAAATTTTTTTTCTGAAGAGGAACTGTGATCCGAATCTAGTTAAAAAAAAGTGATTTTACGAAAATTTTAATTATTTGCTTTATTTAATTTCAAAAATATTTTATGTACTATTCGATTTCCTACCCAATCGAATTAATAGTTTTCGAAAAACTACTATTAACTAGTTAAAAAAACTTGAAATTCGTTTTTTCTGTTGGGAAACTTTCTAATCTTTTAAGAGGATGATATTTATTACTTTCTTTTTTCATCACCAAAGAAATTGCGTCGAGTTGTCAGGAGATTTAGTTTTCGGAGTGCACCTCTTTTAACACCTGTAACATTTAACTCCAATTTTTCTGACGATTCAGAGAATAGTATTCGATGTTAAGAAACAGTAGTTATTTTCTTTTCGAGTAAAAAAATATATGGAAACAAACATAAAATAATATGAAGTATTATTAGAATGATTTATAATAATGAAATAAAAATTTATATTATTCAATCAATAAGAAAAAAACTGACTGAAATTGATTCTTATGATATGCGACAAGATTACTTTTTATGTACAGAAACTTATAGATTTTATTGAACGCTACTTTAGCAACCAAACTATAATATATTTTATAATCCATGAAATAATGTGTGAATATGTTCATATAAAAAAAACCTCACATTATTATACTGTGTGTTCAGTATGAGAAAATAATCGATAAAGATGTATTTTATTATCGTAGTATTAAGCGAAAATTAATGCTTTAGATTGATATTAAAATAATCATTGTCCATTTCAAATCATATGAAATAGTGGTACAATTTTAACATAGCATGGATGTTACTTGCAAAACTGACTAGGACGTCTGTTTCATTCATACCTTGTACGATATTACTTATATGGTACTGAAACCTATTTTACGAAAGGATATTTATACGCTATATACAAAATATTTCAAAATTATGGGTATGCATAATTTTACCAAATAGCAAAACATTAATTGAACTAGAATCCAACAAGAGGATACAATTTTTTTACTTTTAAGCCAAATTTCACAAGTTTGATGCACTTTTATTCGATATTATTTTTCTCTCCATTATTTCCGGATCAATCTTTACTGAATGACCAACTGAAGTGACAGTTTACTGAAATTTCTTTTTGAAAGTTATATGATCTCCCAACGGTATAAACAAATGTTTGCAACATCCTGTATAAATTTCTTTACAAACTCATAGTAATAGTGCTATTGGAAAGCCATAAAGTCATAAAAATATGAACGATCTGATATACGAAGTAACAGTCAAGGCTTACCAGTCTCAAATAGTCTCAAAAGGATACCGTCAATAAATAGGTGGGGTTCTTCACACACCTAATCCTTTAGTCAGTCAACTCAAATAATCTTCAGGTCAGATCATACCCTCAGTCAAATCGTATAAAAGACATAACTTTTTTAATATCATTGTGAGACACGCACCAAATTAACAACAAGCAACATATCTCTGAATCCATATCCCAGCGGTAGTTACGTTTAGCTAATTCATACTGATGATGACATTGTAGTCGAAATACGTATTTAAAAAATACAAAAAAATGTTCTAGCAATTGGGGAAAAATTTGAAATGTAATTTCAAAAAAACTAGAGTTCTCTTTGATTCTTTTAATAATCTTTAACAAGAAAACGTCTACGTTTTGTTTGAGGATCAACGCTAGCATATCTGATTCTAGAGTCTATAATTAGCAACTCTGGAACTTGGTCCTCTGAATCCCATCTTTGTGAGTTTAAAGAAAGATCAGGATCGTTTTCGTCATCGAAAATATTCTTCTCATCAATACCGTTTACCTTACATATTAATTCCGTTTACCTTTCGATTACCTCCAATATTATCGTGATTAAACAAACATTTAAACAAAGTGCATGTGTACTTATGTACTCATGTAAGAAGTTATACTTCTTTTTAAATAATTTATTAAAATAATATTAATTAAGATCAAAACTATAATTAAGACACAAAAGTTTAATAAAATGATATTGTAGTGAAAAACTACAATAGAAAAATGATATATTGTATCTAAAATCAACGATTCTACATTTTACAATGGTAGAACAGAACCAGCGTCACTTCTTCCGTTAAAATTAGAAGCACTGACATTAAATTTATTATTTACATTAGAATCAAAACTAGTGAAATTTATCAAGATCAGGTCAGGTTTATCAATAAACACATTTAATACAAAAAATTTACAGGCACATAAAAATTATATCATTGATACTGAGGTTCGTAATTCTAATATTCTTCTTTTATCAGAAACTTGGATAATGATATGAAGACAATCTTGTACGTTATTTCAAATGTATATAGTCAAATAGGTATAGAGTAAAACGGTCTGATGTAAGATATGATCATTCATATTTCGTTCTATAATGGCTATAATGTCTATAATGTCTATAATGTCTATAATGTATTTTACTTCAATATACATAAACTATAGAACTTTTGTGCAACTCACAAGCGCGGATCCACCGTTGTGGGCACGATGGGCATGCCCACAACCCAAATAGACTTCAGACGTCACACTTTCACGGTCTATTGAGATCGATAGGCTGATGATATTATATCCAATGCCTTAATAAAATTTAAAAAAACAATGAATCGTGCGTGATTTGAAAAGCAGCGAAGTACTTAGTCATCATAGGCGATATGCTGACACGTTATGTCACATTTTTGACAATAAATTATCTGTTTCTTTTTGGCACATGAATACTTGTATTGGAAAAAGGTATTCGCTGGGTGCGCATAGTGATCTACGAATTTAAAAGTACATAGTCGTCTACTAATTTAAAAGTAAGCATGTGTTGTATGCACATATGCAATGGCACAGTAAATATTATCCGGGCTAGCTCTCCTTAATATGCACAAAGATGTGAACCTGGATATCGATGAAATTATCAAAGTTTTCGCGAAAAATAAACGTAAGCATGAATTTGTATTTTAAGTAAGCATCTAAATAAAATTATTTAATATAAAATTTATACTAACGTGTAATTTAATTTGATATCCTTTGAAGTTGTAAAAATTTCATCAAAATCGGTTCAGTAGTTTAGAGTCTAAATGTGACACTGTGAAATATGAAACCTGTAAAATGTGAAACTAACATTTTACAGGTTTACTAATTTACTAGTGTTCGCCCCATGGCTTTGCTCACGTGGAACTATACACTGTACAAAATCTTGGTCGGGGTGTCATATATTTTCTAAACATCTCCATTGTAGAAATGCACTATATCGATCATGAGCGAGTTCATACTTCGACTCGCACTTGGTTGATTTTCGGGTGGCTGTGACCACAACCATTTTTGAGGGCTGGATCCGCGCCGGGTAACTCACTGACGTATACAAATTCTAACCCACTTCTAGACATGCTAGAAGACTGCGGTTTTTGTCATTTGACGAGAAATAATTTCAAACTTACGGGAAAAATCGAAAAACTTTAATTTGCCCAACGCAACCTCTGGTAAAAATGGGAATGGTCAAAATCTCCCCAAAATACCTTCTTTATTTCTATAGATGCTAGAACGGTGCGATTTTCTGTATTCTTTTCAAGACGCGCAGCCAAGACCGAAGGCCATCCCGAAGGTCAAAGGCCAGAGCAAGAGCTCTCTGCGAGTAGAGCAAGTTATAAATTATAAAGCCATAGCACACACAAAATTATTGTCCACTGAAGTCTGAAAAAATTATTGTCCACTATGTAACAGACTTGTTTGTTGTCTGTTTCGTTAAACATCTAATAAATTTATACGTAAATTTAGTTTTTCTACTGTATGTGCACAAATTTTTTACTAAATGTCTGTCAAGCACTGTACAATAGAGCAAGATAGAAAACTGTGTGATATCGATTGAACGAGGGCTACAACAGTCAAGTATTAAATCAGCGATTCGTTGTATGCTGCAATACACTTTGATCGGATTTTCATAATTCGTCAAATGAAGTATAACTTCAAAATACTCACTTGGATTTCCTTGCATAGTTATAATTTGTAAACGAGAAAAAGATATGGCGAGTGCAACAATGAAGTGAAATTGTTTCTTCAATATTTCATGCATATAGGATATTTCATTACCTAGTTTCAACTGGGTACCCGATTTTAAGAAATGCTATCCAAATTTACTATACTCTCATCACACCTTTTATCGAATACAACAACTGTATATATGCACTTTATACATAATATAGCGTATATACAAATTTTCATGATCATAATAATAATCTTCTTGTAGATTTTCTATGTGTACATATTTTATATATATTTGAATGTTTGTAAGTCTATTTATATATGTATGTGTACTAAATTCTCATTCACCTGGAAACTGGATATGGTGGATGTTATGATGATGATACCTTTCGTATTTGTCTATTCATTCGTATTCACTCGCACATACACTTTACTTTTCACGACCATTACCTATCTGCTACACCACTATGTTACGAGTATATCGTATGTGTAGGTGTGTGTAGTAAGTAACAAATGAACAACTGACACATACTTTTACCCAATAACAAAATGATTTTTTTACATTTTATGTATTAAGTGACCCAAAACCGGATATCAACCCGAATAGAGTTGTTATATGGTATCCAGATACCATGTCATGAGTAAATAATATTAATATGAAAGAAATAATTCATCCGCCTGGGATCGAACCCTGAGCCTCTGGGGATCTTACCTAGTGCTCTAACCATTACACCACAGATAATGAGCATGATGAGTCGATTTTTTCGAATCATTGACCGGTATTGCTTTGAAATTAACTGCTAAAACAATCTTCTAACATTTTCTTTATGTGTATACTTAAGCTGGTCTAAAAACCTTGCCTGGAACTAGGGGTAGTCAAGGATTGTCTGGAGGAACTGCTGGAGCTGGCAAAACGGAACAATGTTAAATTGATCTGGGTGCCGAGTCACAGTGGTTTCGAAGGAAACGAAAAAGCAGATGTCTTGGCAAAGAATGGAGTCGGAATGCCGTTCATAGGGCCAGAGCCTATTTTAGGAATTCCAAGGACTGCATGTAAACAGGTGATCAACGAGTGCTCAAATGCTAAACACGGTGGTCACTAGGAAAGGTACCGCGTCAGGAGCTCGGGAAGGTACTGCTTCAGAGTGCAACAAAGAGGTTATCTCTGGATGCACTGAATCTGAACAGGAAACAATGCGGAGGATTACCGGATTCATTACCGGGCATTATCCCTTGCACACAATGGGACATCAGCACACAATGAGACTCCATAACGGATCCATTGTGTGCAGATTATGTGGCAAGAAAATGCTTAAATTTAACGTCAAAGTTTTGTTTAAATTTTATTTCAAGTACCGAGATTAGATATAAATTTTAACATATTATTTTAGGTGTATAAACAATGAATTACATAAGTTTTCTTTTCAATCTTTTAGTGACTAGTAATTAATGTTGTTCAGTATAAAATTGTAAAAATTTATAATTTTCCAGTGTTTAACAAATTTTTTTAAAGGTTGCATTTAATATTTTATTCTGTAAATGAAATTTCACAAAAAAAAAAAACAATATTGTATATGTATATTTTCTACGTGTAATAATAAAATGTTTTTTTACAAAAATAAATAATGGCCTTAGTGTTTTAATTAAAAAACAAAACATCAAAATAATTGAAAAATTTATTTTACATTATTTTAATGTGTTATATTTTGTCGGTATCTATGGAATATCGAGTTCAATAACCATGTAGATAAAATTTTAGTGATATTTGACAGGAACATTAATGGAGACAACTATTCGGTAAAAATAAATGTTAAATTCCTCGAATGTATAACAAAGTCTTAATTTAAAAAAAAATTTGTTACGCAGGAGCCGCGTCCACCACGAATTTCGTTAAAATACATAAAATACTCTTTAGCGGCCACAATTCTAGTCAAATCAAAATGAAATGCAGTATCTGCTTATTAATAAATGGCAAAGGTCAAGGGGTAAGGGGGCATAGAGAAAGAAAAAATTTTAAAATATCTCTCTTAATATTAGAAAAATCGAAAAATGTATAAGCAGTAAAGTTGTACAAAATTATGTTTGCTACAATTCATTACGTTATCATTTTTCCGAAACTCTAATGTGTATAGAGATATTTAGAATTTTAACTTTCATTCTTTAACTGTAAATATTAGTGTTACAGACCAAATGATAAGAAAAAAAATTATAGTCAAACTAAGTACCTACAACTTTACTGCTTATAAAATTTTTGATTTTTCAAATATTAAGGGAGATATGCCAAATTTTGTGTTTTCCTCTCCCTCTAAACCCCCTTTCCCCTTGTCCGATTTTACTCATTAACGAACTTGACCTTTTGAATACCAAAAGCGTCTCAAATACCAAATTTTATTCCAATCAGAATAAAACTGTGACTGCTAGAGAGTCCACAGATACATAAACGTCGTAATATGTTGGAATTTCGTAAAAATTCCTTCAAATGTCCATCGATCCTACCTAATAGATGTCAAAAATCGTTAAAATTTGTAAATATATATATATATATATATATATATATATATATATATATATATATATATATACAAAAACAATAGCTGGCTGCATTTATTTTGGAGGAAATTCCCAAAAAAAGTTTACATTATTCATTCCGAAAACTTCCGAAAAGTTCCGAAAAGTTTTTTGATAAATATTGAATATGTCTCCATTCTTGAGAAATATGTACGACAGATTTTGATATCGTATTTCAGAATCTTAAACTGATTTACGTCATTCTAACCAGAAAACTTATTTAACATTGTACAAACATGAAATAACCATGGTGATACATTATTGTAACATTCATTATTATGGGTATTGTATTTAAATTGCAAATATATCTGTCAACATTAGAGTTACAGTAAATATGGTCAGGCAATTAATTATAGTAAAATTTATTTACTACAACTTTATATATTATAAATTTTTCGATTTTACAAATATTAAGAGAGAAATTAAAGATTTTATGTTGGCCACTCCCTTTAAGCCCTTCTTTTCGATTTTACGCATTAACGAACTTTACCGTTCAAATACAAAAAAAGCACATTACAAACCAAATTTTACCGCGGACAGACACCTGTATACATACATACATACATACTACGTAGGTTCGATGAAAATTTGAAGAAATTTTTCCGAAATTCCTTCATCGGTAAAAAACCAACAGCTACATTTTCTTCGAAAATTCCCTAACAATTCTGAAAAATTATAGAATCGGACATGCTGCAGTACTGACAATTCGAATATTTTGAGACAAATTTCAACACAATATCGAATTAAAATTTTAGAACTCTGTCATATTTTTTTATATTAACACCTTGATATTTACTTAATAGAACTTTAACACTGACTAACTGATAGGCAACGCACAGTCTAAGCCGATGGGTCTAGAAGCATGAAGTTCACGAATATCAGGAGTCCCTTATAACCTACATACCGTAGATGAGCAAAAAGGAAGAATTTTTGAAAATAAATCCCCTCAGGAGATTAAAAAGGCAGTGAAAGTTTGCATGGAAGTTCCTTTTCTTCGCAAAAAGCCGTTGACTTTTTTCACATGGCTTCTGATCGGCAGCAGTGAAGATCCATGATCTCCAACGTCTGTTGAACAGGCATGGCACACAATAATGATGATGATGGAAGTTACGTCATTTAAGAAGTTATAAATATGGAAATTGGTGTTTAGGCTTCTGTTTATAAATAAAAGTGGTTTTTAGTAATTCATCGCTTAAGGGAATAAAATAAGGGACGAAAGTTTGTAGGGAAAGTGCGTCTTTTTTTAAGTTAAAAACGTGCAAGTTGGTATTTAGGCTTCTGAAGAACTAACTTAAGTAAGTACCTAAAAAAAATACACGTTTTGATTGATTGATGGGTTTATATATCAAAATTGAAATGTCATGGATCGACCCGAAAATATAAGTATGAAATATATGTCATATCGTCTTATTTAAGAAAATTAGGATGGTTCCTGAAATTTTGTCGATGGGAAATCCAATCGGACACAAGACTAGTTAATAAAAATAATTTATGTGAAATTAAAAATGAAGCATGGAAAATCACACGGGGTAACAGAGAATCACTCCAATACCATAATTCTTAAATAAAATACTACGAAAATAGTAGAAAAATAAATCATCAACATCATAATTTTATTGTTATACATATTAATGCAAATCTCGTTCACGTGTTCTATATTGTTCAATTGGAAAGTATGTAATACCATGTAGCTTATACAAATATTATAAAACAATAATACAGGTATTATATTATTATTTGTTAAGTTAAACTAAAACATTGTCCAAACAAATATAATTCAAAAGTAAATTATACGATTTTTCAAATAAATATTCGCCTAAATTTTAATTATTTTTGTAACACAATTTTCTTGTACAAGATAACCTTTCCCATACTTGATTTTCTTCTTTTTTTTATATAACATATATATATTCTGAAAAATATTTGCAACTGTGCCAACCTCCACAGGTAAAACTGAATTCAACTGCCACTATCATAAAACAATCTACAATCCAATATCATAAAACCCCTGCAAATGAGTTACGCAATAATTAATTTTTATATTTCAATCACAAAACCAATATGGATTTCTTCTGGCCCAATTTGATTATTTTAAAGCAGTACCAAATGTTTTGCACTCTACTTGGACTATTATAAATTCTAATACCCAATAGTTTAGGAGTTTTTTATTTATTAGACATATAAGACAAATTTAAATCCAAAATTATTTGTAGATATCTTTAATATTTAAATGTACAGGGTGTTCTGAAATTCATTCAGGAAAACTATGCCATGGTGTAAAGCTGCAAAAAACAAAAAAGTTAAATAAAGTTTTTCGATTTAATGCTTAGTTTTTGAGATATAATTAATTAAACATTAATAAATTCAACCAATCACATTTGAAATATTGAATTTTTTTGGGTGTCCCTAAACTTATTGAGAACTCGCTATCACTCGATTGTCGCTACTCTAGCATGCTCTTGTTTTTTAGTTGATTCGTGCCTTATTCAGTCGGTTTTTGCGAAAATGTTTCGAATAAAAGTTGATAGTTAGCATTTTTCCGAAAACCGAATAAATGGGTCATAAATCAAATAAAAATTTTTGAAAAATCAGCGCTACTTGTGTGGCCCATACTACCAAGACTTGACAATCTATCCACATCAAATTTTCTATTATCGTTTTACTTTTAAATTAGAAATTAACTCATAAGTAAAGGATCGTTAATGCCTTGCTTAGTATTATCTATAATCTCGTTTTCGAGATTCAACAAGAACTCAAAAAGTTTTTCTTTTTCTGGATACATACTGCATTATCAATATCATTTAGAAACATATTTTACTTACGAAACCCATTCGTAAGAGTATATAAGTACTATTCGCCACAATATTTGAAGGAATTTTTTTATTAAATTTTATAGTTGACTTATCCCTTATTCATTCGGTTTTCGAAAAAAAATTTTCGAATAAAAGTTGTTACTATATATCTAATGAGTAACGTTTATCTGAAGCATTTTTTCGAAAACCGAATCAATAAGGCACAAATCAATTATAAAATTTTAAAAAATGACATCAACTTTTGTAGTGTATAGTATACCAAACAATTAAAGAAACGATAAAGCCACAATCAATATTTGCTTACAAGAGATGTTATTTCAGTAATACATACAGATTATTTCAGTAATATATATAATTAGTCATTCCAAAGGGACGCCAATAGGCCTAAGGTTGATGATAATATCAAGTAAGGAAAAATGAATTTTATTTTCTTTCTAATCCGTTTTCATTCTCAATTTTGACAAATAATTTATTATAGTAAAGAGTAGTTATGTTTAAAATGCGGTCCAATTTATGAGTCTTAAGAAATAAGCAATACATAAAAATTGATAATCCTAATCAGTTTCATATAAAATTGAAAAATTTTTCTTACATTAATGTAATATGCAATAATATAGTATTAAGCCCGTTTTTTACACGTGAAAGTTTTGATGAAAGTATCAATCGCAATAAATGTATGTGATATAACTAGACCTACATCTATATGTACATGCAGAAATATACCAATCGCATGTTAATAGCTATAACTCTCGCCTTGCTAAATATTTCTTTCTCTGTCAACCACTTCAGTCACATGATCATAGTAAATCAATCACAAGGAAGTGAACCAATCACCCTATTCATACAGCTGATGTTACATATAAGATTGCATCGAAATAGAGGCCAGGTCTATTGTGTTATAACTGCATAGTAACATCAAAAAATACTACTGCGCTTGCTCACCGAACTATGCGTTATGGTTACATGTGTAAAATAACATATTAACTCTATATACAGACAACAATGATATTCTAGATCTGTATTTCTTTTCGAGGTATTTTTCTTAAGAGTCCATAGTGATAATATTAATATGCGTTCTCAATATTCAAGTCTGACATTCAAGCCTGTAAAGTGATTCGGAGTAACCACGCGTAGAACTTAAGTGTCTGCATGAACTATATTTTCACAAGCGGAAAACTATGTGTTAAATTTAAAAAATAATAGAAAATAGCGTTACGTAATATATGATCTTCAAGGTCAAGGCTTTGAAATTTTCTTTTGGAATTCAACACATGAAATTGTAGTAGTAGTAGAGGTGATGTTATTTTAGCGGAGCAGATTGCATTGAGTGCAGCCTAGCTATCTGAGCAGATATAAATCCGCCACTCAACAAGTCACCACCTCTCCCATGTTTGCCACTGAGAGTATGGCATAAGCCAAAGCTGCCTCTAATGCCTCTGTTTTTCACTTACACTTCGGATTCCGATTGACCCTCTTCTAGCTTCGCACCATCCGTATAGCATATCAGAGACCTTTGCGGGAAACTCTTAGTCACTTCTGTACACTATCCTCTATACGGGATAGAGAGCTTGTATTGCCTCAGAAGTCTTAGGCTACCATTTGCTTTGGTCAATTTCAGGCATGAAAGGGAAATTTCTTTTTCTGTCTTTTGTCAGATTTTCTCATTCATCAGGTCAATAGATAGTAGGTCTAGAAGAATTTGAGTCTAAACATAATTCTACACATAATACTACCCGGATTTTTCGAATTGAGCCCTCTTCTGATGATACCACGAGTAAACAAACATGTATATTCAAACAATCATAAAAAACAGTAGAATTAACGAAAAAGTATTAAATTAGATAACAGATGTCGTATTTTCAAAATGATTTCAAATAAAATTCTGAATCTATAAAAATAATTTCATTCAATAAAAACAAATGATCATCATTAATAATGGCCTCATATAAAGATAAAACAAACGATTATGATGTTAAAAAAGAAATGTTTTTTTTATAAATATTATTACATACGTTTTTATCCACCAAAACAGTATCTAGATGTATATGAAAGCCTGAACATGCCTAAAGCTAAAAAAACCAATTCAACCGCATAGTTAGTTTGTTACCTATATGTATATGTAAATGTACTGTCTGTGTATTAGTCTAGTCAACCCTATTAGTCTTGGAACCCTATTTTCAACATTAAAGAAAAAGTATTGGCAATAGAGGTCAAGTCGACATTTTTTTCGGAAATTTCCTCCTCTTTAAGAATCTGTTTGTAAAATTCCTCTAGCACCAATAGTTTTTGAGTAATTTTCCAAAAAAGTAGACCCCTTTTCTTTGGAATCTTTAATTATTCATAACATTTGCAATTGTTTATGTGTGGGTTTGAAATTATTGCACATTTTCCTAGACATAAAGAGTTCAACGCGTTATCGCACGTATTTTAATTTACAGTAGCCAGAATTAACACGTTTTTAAACGGTTTTATTTAGCTTGCCCTGTTTGTTTTTTATTTATTTCTTAGGGTCAAATCTTGCAAGCTGAATTAGAACCACTTCCTCTTATCCTACGGAGTTGAATTTTTACACGTTGGTTCAGTTTTGATGACAATGCATTTTTATGGTAATCGACAAGGGAAAAAGGGGAGGCACCCCTTTAGAGGGAGGGGGAAACACAAAAGTTGATATATCTCTCTTTATATTGGAAAAATCGAAAAACACATAAGTAAAGTTGTAGAAACTCAGTTTTACTAGAGTTACTCATAATTTTTTTGTTTCTCTAATATTTACAGAGATAATGACGGTTTAATATTGAAAATTTAAATCCTAAATATCTCTGTACACATTCGAGTTGTAGAAAAAATGGTAAGGTAATGAATTGTAGCAAACATGATTGTCTACAACTTAACTCCTTACACATTTTTCAATTTTTATAATATTAAGTGAGATATTTTATATTTTCTGTTTCTTCTTTATCCAAACACCACAATGAACTAAATAGAATGAGTAATATTAAGTAACGGAATAAAAACTAAAAACTTGAAAATAAAATAGGTAAAATATATCTAAAGTTAAACGATTTTATTGAAAAGAAAGATAATAATGATGTAGATAATGTACTAAAATCTAAAAAATAATTAGGTAGGTCCTTGGTACCACAGTCATCACACCACTCTTCTCATTAATCTAGGGCATTGATCAGACTCAAAAATAAAATCGTGGGGCGTAGCGTAACCTGGGTAAATATGTAAATAGCATTTATAATGACATGAGGGGTTGACTTTTGATAGAAATTTCATGCGCCCCACGACTTTATTTTTGAGTCTGATTAATGCCGTAGGGTCTAGATTGATGAGAAGAGTGATGTGATGACTGGTACCTAGGACTTACCTAATTATTTTTTAGCTTTTATTACATTATCTACATCATTATTATTTATCTTTTTAATAAAACCGTTTAACTTAAAAATTTTGTTTACCAATTTTATTTGACTTGTTGACTAGACTATATAGAAAGTAGTAATTTCTATGTTTTTAAGTTACAAATTCATCGCTATTATTTTTCAGTTACTTTGAGATGTGATCTCACTTGTATGGAAAAAAAGTGCTACTTCAAACAGTTATAATGTACAGAGAGCATCTTTGACATTATCCATCGTTGGATAGAATAAAAGAAGCTTTTATGTACAGAATGATTTAGTCAATGGATGTTTATATGAGAAGTTATTCTTTTTTTGTTTTATTATATATTAAAAATAGAAATCGGAATGCATTTTCTTCTACTTCAAATTAATATTTGAACACGGTGCTCATAGCTACGCTACTGACATTTCAAGTATAGTATGTTTTTCATTACAAGAGAAATAACTATTAAGATAGATTGATTGATTGATTAATAACGGGGTAAAAACTATTGCACTTCGACCCTATGGTCCATTGTGCTCCCCCTTATACCACAGTCTGACGAAACTCGCTTATCCAATATGTTGGCAATAGCCTGGAGCTTGCTTATCAGGTCCTCCCGAAGGTTCATATATTCGGGGTGAGATGCACCGAATATCCTGTATCTGCTGTTATCCAGAGGTTCGCAGTCAAAGATTATGTGGCTGGATGTTTCTTCCTCCTCGCCACACAATCTGCACATAATGGGCCCGTTATAGAGTCCCATTGTGCGCAGATGCTTCCGCATGGGATAATGTCCGGTAATGAACCCGGTAACCCTCCGCAGTTGCACCCTATTCAGCCTCAGTGCATCGAGAGGTAACCTCTTTGTTGCACTCTGAAGCAGTACCTGCCCGAGCTCTTGCCGCGGTACTTTTTCCCAGTGATCACGGTGTTTTGCATTTGACCACTCGTTGATCACCTGTTGATCACCCAATCAATCAATCAAAGATAGATAGATAAATCCTTGGCTCTGTGCTCCATTAAGAATCTTGGCCGCACTTAAAAGGTTCTTCCAGTATAGACATTTATAGAAGCACTCACATTTAAAGTATAGTTTCAAGTTTAGCTCAGATGAAGCGACAAAGAATCGCTTACTTTAGACGTTGACTCTTTTCAAGTAAAAGAGTCATTGTCTGTTTCTTCTCGTCACTGTGGCAGCTCCCGCAAAAGTCGTGGCGTATCTAGTTTTCTAAATGGTGGCTGCTGGTAAAGTTACTCATGACGTCATATTCCAAGATGGTGGATTTAATCAGGCTACATTTCAACAATTACTTATATCTATAATACTATAAACACAAATTTTGAGTAGTAAAAAGTTGAATTGACATTTTTAAGTTTTTTGGCTGAAATTTTTTTTCCCGGATTCGACGATCTGTTCTCGTAATTTCACGACAGGTTTATTTTTAAATTCAAATGTCGTTATTTTCGAAGAGTTATTTTATAATATATATATATATATATATATATATATATATATATATATATATATATATATATATATATATATATATATATATATATTATATATATTTTTCTTTTTTGTTCAAGCTACGCAAATAACAAATCATACTTGGTAATAAATAATTCTCTGCTTGATATGATATAGTGAACACACTACTGTATTATTATTAGTAAATCGATTTCGTGGTATTTATATTTATATAAAATATTCATCCAAATTTTTGCACTATCTGTTGTTTCAATTTCCTCATAAATATTGTATTTACTTATACGACGTTTTTGATTTATAAGATCAAATATATGAAATTTATGAAATCGAACAGTGAAGCCGTTATTTGCTCTAGTTGAGCATTCATACACTACAATATCCTATCTAATGTTTTTATTGGTTAAAAAACTTGTAGCGGTAACGCTAAAGTTCATTTATATCTTTTATTGAAATGAAGTATTGAATGAATGTCACGCTGTATTTGTTGATAGTTACCAAAGTAACAAACAATAACAATTACCGTTGTAACTTGGGGAGGATATAGTTGAGAAGCAATGGTTTCTAAAATAAATAATTATCGGTTTTCGTTTTTCATAAGATAAATTTCATTAACAGAATAATAGTTTTTTTTTTTAAAATAACATACATCTACGAGTATTAACGCATATGTAACTATCACAGTAGAGCCTGATTACTCTATTTCCAATTCTTGCTCCCAGATGCCATAGTCCTAAGGAACAAAAACCAATATGCACACTAGTAATATAAAAACCTTTTTTTATGATTTGAATGATTTAATATTGAGTCTTGTTTAATAACATCACGTTAGGGACCAATAAATTTATAAGATATCATTTTAAAGTACCCTGTATAATATTATTATCGGATCCTTGTATTATGTCTATCTTGTGAGTATATCCATACGTGTACTTTTAAGACGTCCAAATAGTGGTCTCATTCATAATATAAAGATATAAAGTGCATGAACTCGGACAAGAGTAATTAATAAATAATTTATTATCAACAGCTTTACTTTGTAAAAATCCATTAAAAGATTTTAAAGATATTATTTCGCTAATTCCACTTACTTATCTGGATTTAAAGTACATTGAATATTTTTTTAAATATATCATGTTTTGAATAATAAACAGCAATTTTCATGACATGACAATAACTAATATCTTAATACAATCGTTAAATTTGTATAGTTGATTATTGCCGAATACATTTTCAGAAAAAATGTTAGTTGCAACGATTTTTAGAACAAACAACTTTCTACTAAATCAGTTTAATAAAAACCAAAGAGATTCAGTACAAATTAAGTATGTACGAGCACTAGATATAGTCCATTTAAAAAATTCTTCAAAATCTTATGTAGTACATTCATAAAAGTGCAAAATGTTATTATTATTATTATTTGTCGTAAGTTAAGATTAAAATTCATTATTTTATTGTTTATTAAGTTCCGGTATGACGGGCCTAAAAAAAATATATTTAAGGGAAAAACTGAGATTTCGGGTAATTACCGCCGACAGATGTTTTCTTAAATATCTTTTTTTTAGGCCCATCATACCGGAATTTTATTAGATTAATCTCTTTATTAATATTTCTTTTTTCTATTACGTAGTTTTTCTTACTCATCTTATTTTATTCCAAGTGAAAATTATCAAAATATATCGACGCACACGCGTTTCTCCATAAGAGCAATGCATTAAACTCGAACTTATTAATTAATTAAAGACCCTCCCCCCCTTGAAGCTTTTATAATTGATTTATATGCACTTCAACTACATGTGCTCGTATATCCTTAAAAAATTACGCCTCTTTTGTATTCGATTGTTCATAATATTTGATTATATTATTAACTGAAAACCATTGTTAATATTTCATAAAGTAAAAATAATTTTTATTTGTGAATATAGTTTTGGATACACAGTCCTCTCCTCAAACAAAGTGATTACCAATAACACTTCCATAAATCACCCTGTGCTATGATATAATTTTTACAAATGTTTAAAAAAAAAACACAAACATTTTAAACGTGTTAAAAAAATTCTTTCCCAAAGAAAAATAGCATCATCATAAAAACGTGATGAAAACCGTCTATTTATGATGATATATGTTTAAAAAAATATCATATATTCAAATGTTATCTTCTCTACAAAATGGTTTTCATTTAATAATGAAAGTATTTAGTTTTAAGAACTCGTTGCACTATCAAATAAAGTTGTCACAGTAATCCTGTTAGAATCCTTTTAGAATCCTTAATTATCAAATATACAGAAGAAGTTTTTACAGAAAAATAATGGACTGAAAAAAATGAAATTCTCTAAACTTTTCTTTAAATTCACGTTCAACGGATAGTATTTCGTAATCCCCAGATATAGATATGTATAAAGAGTTGATACATTTATAAAGCTTTTAGAGATATTCAATAAGTAGAGAAGCAATGAACTTTAATTAAGGATGTACAAGCACTAATGTATAGTCCATTTATAAAATTCTTCAAAATCGTATATAGTACATTCATAAAAGTCCACAATAATGTTTATTATTTTTGTCGTAATTTAAAATTAAAATTTCATTTACGCCCGTCATACCGGTTAATTAAGGTACCGCTGACAGAATTAAAATTTTCCCGAAATCTCAGTTATTTTCTTAAATATACATTTTTAGGTCCGTCGTAACGGAATTTTATTGGATCAATCTCATTATTAATATTTCTATTTTCTATTGTGTAGTTTTTTTTTTTTATTCGTCTAATTTTATTCAAGTGAAAATTATCAAAATATGTTAAAATATGTGTAAAAATATGAGTTTCTCCATAAGAGCAATGCAATAAAACTCAACTTTAACATTAAATAATTATTTTTTTGTATTTTATAAATACGTATTTCGACTACAATGTAGTCATCATCAGTATGAATTAGCTAATCGTAACTACCTCTGGGATATGGATTCAGAGATATGTTGCTTGTTGCTAATTTAGTGCAGTCAAATCGTATAAAAGACAGAACTTTTTTAATATCTTTGGGAGACACGCACCAAATTAGCAACAAGCAACATATCTCTGAATCCATATCCCAGAGATAGTTACGATTAGCTAAATCATACTGATGATGACTACATTGTAGTCGAAATACGTATTTATAAAATACAAACAAATGTTCTAGGAATAAAGGCAAAATTTGAAATATAATTTTAAAAAAAACCTAGAGTTCTCTTTGATTATTTTAATAATCTTTATTAAATAATTAATTCAAGACCCCCATAACTCCCCCCCTGAGAATTTTATAATAGATTAATATGCACTTCACCTACATGTAAAAAAAAATGAAGCCTTAATCTTTTTGAAGATCCAGTGCTCGTACATCCTTAAAACTCAAAACTTCTGATGACTATCTGATTTTATGATTATATAGAACTATTCGATCAATGTTAAATAACAACCAACAACGTTGTAAAAACTGACCGAATTACCTGACTCATTGCCTGACCATATTTTCTGTTACTCTTATATTTACAGTAATAATTACGATTTAAGATTGAAAATTATAATCTTAAATATCTCTGTATAAATTAGAGAAATTATATCTTTCAGAGAGTATACAAATACATGGAATATATATATATATATATATATATATATATATATATATATATATATATATTAAGCAAAAATTTTTAAATATATATGTACAATTATTGTTATTTTTGGAGGCGGTGTCCAAAAGTTATGTGAATTTCTCTATGCTGACACCGCCTCCAAAAATAACAATAATTGTACATATATATTTAAAAATTTTTGCTTTGGTGAACTAAAATTGGCACAAGAATATGCAATTATTTTTTTACTTTTTAGTGCATCTTTTGTTATAGAATATTTGATTTTAGAAGTCAGGTTTCCATTTTGTCAAAATAGGTTTTATATAATTAACAAGTTGACCCCACGAACTTTGTACCACCTCAGAATTAATATCATCGAAAAAGCCGTTCCATTCAAAATGTATGAGAAAATCCAACAAATTAACCATCATAAAAATCGGTCCACCCGTTCTTGAGTTATAAATGGTGTAACTAACCCGACTTTGTTATATATATATATATATATATATATATATATATATATATATATATATATATATATATATATATATATATATATATATGTATATATATATATATTCAAACAGGCCGGTTAAATATAAATATATTTATACTGGTTTAATTAAATATACTAGAAATTATGTATTCAACTCGAAATAAATATATTTCAGAACCAAAAAAGTTATGGATTTGGAAAAGTTAAAAATAGAATTATGAATACCAATTGAATACCAAATTTAAGGACAAAATTTTCCTGAACATCACTAAAGATGAATTCAAAATTTGTATGTATATTTGACCTGTTTAATTGGTTTGTATTCATAATGGCCAGTTATTATTTATATAAATTGATTTTCGGAACTTAACATAATCATAAAACTTTTAATACTGCACCTATTGTATTGTTTTTTTTCACTGCTTATTTTCACCATAACCTTTCCAGATATATCTCGAAATTTCCGAACCAATGTTCATGTCAACTTTTTCTCTTTCTTTTTTGTACACTACCTACTACGGATTTTGCTGTTGCGAAGACGGGTGCTGATATTTTAAGTGTCACATCTACGAATGCGGATTAAATGTCAAGTTTTTTTTAAATCAAAGTTCTTTTTCATTTATTTATGTACCTAAGTATCTCTTTAAAAAAACTTGACACTTAAAGCAGTTGTTGCAGATAGGAGACTTAAAATATCCGCATCCGCATCCGCAACTTTCCTACTACTCACCATCAAAGTATAAATATTCCGTTTTTGTTCCAGCCTTTACTATGTGTCACAAAAAAAGCGCTCATTTTTTTAAATTTTATTGATGATTTATGTCTTATATATGACAACAGTTAGCATATTTATAATAAAAATTTTTTTTTCGAAGCATATTTTCGAAAACCGCATGAATAAGACACAAATCAAATCAATTATAAAATTTTGAAATCTAAGCGCTTCATTTGTGACCTATAGTACATCATAGCCCTTTCATTTTTAAGTAGATATATAGAAGCACAAAAGACAAATACCTAATGACCAGATTCAATTGTTGACTCGAGTGAGTATTTAAAAACTACAATAGAGAGAACTAATCATACGTAAAATTAGAAAGTATCTACAATCCCATTATCAAAGTAATTTATCATAATATATCACATTTAGAAAACCATAATAGTATATATTATTACATTGAAAATATATAAATCATACTTCAACGATTCGAAATATCGAAAAATTAATGACCTAAACTTCCGATAACAATTTCTATCAATGCACATACACATATTGATATCTTCTAGGCCTTTTACCCATTATAAAACTGAACATGTGATCCAGTATTGTTAAATTAAATTATCCACAACTTATAACAATTATTTATCTCTTAATTTTTATTTAGGAAACATAACATATAACAAAAGATATATGACCACAGTTTAGACAGTGCACATTTATTTGCGACCCAAGATAGATAGATAGATTGTAGAGGCTGCCCTGGACGAGCTACACTTCGGCCATTATCTAAGGATGTTAGGATGTGCTGGAGTGGAAGGAATTTTTCTGTATAGACTAGGAATTGGTAGGATATGTGGCTGCAGTAGACTATGATAGGAACTATGCCGATATTAATCTGGAGTTCGTGAAAAAAACTGCAGAAAACCTTCTCAAGCATAGCCGGTTACTTCGTTCGTGTCCATATGCCGACAGTTTAATCAATTAACCACCCCTTTTTTTTTCTTAATAAGTGACAAACCGACGATGACGGGATTCGAACCCATAACCTCCCAGTTTCCAAGTAGGCATACTGCGCTTACATAACTCCTTAGACCGCTCGGTTACTTGGACTAGTTTTTGCGACCCAAAGTATATCACTCCCTTTACCTAATCACTTCTGCCATGGTATAGGTGCTCATTACGAATGTGGAAGATCATTGTATGAAGCTTTCCTTAATTTCTGTTTGTCTGTGTTTTTGTTGTGCAAAAAAAGAATTGTTTAAAGGAACTACCGAATTTTGTAAAACGGAACAATGTTAAATTGATCTGGATACCAGGTTAAAGTCATTTCGAAGGAAACGAAAGAGCAGATATCCTCGCAAAGAAGACAGTCGGAATACCTTTCATAGGCCCAGAGTTTATTTTATGAATTCAAAAGACAGCATATAAGCAAGTTAACAAATAGTGGATAAATATTAATCACAGGAATAACTGGGAAAATAAACCGCTGCCAAAACTCAAGAGGCTATCCCTCGATGTATTCAACGTAAACAAGATACAATTTCGGAAGTTTACGGGATATAAATACACAATAGGACTCCATAATGGATTCATTATGTGCAGACTGTGCGGTGAGGAGGAAACATCCAGTCACATCCTCTTTTACTGAGAATTTCTCGGTTACAGCAGATACAAGATATTCGGTGCATATTATTCCGAACATTTGAACCTTCAGGAAAACCTGATATGCAAGCTCCTGACTATTGCCAACAGATGGGTGAAGTGAATCTCGTCAGACTGAAGTAGAAAGGGGAGCACAATAGGCCATAAGGTCGACGTGCAATACTTTATATACTCCAACATACATCTATCTATCTTATTTGCTTATTGCAACAGCTATATTTTTGCTCTTATAGGTTCATTCACGGGATTTTCATATAAAAGTGTTATAAAGAGTTCTTCTTAAAGTATTATATTTTTCTAAATTTTATCAATTTTTTGTTTAGGTGGTACTCTTCATAGTAGGCGTTTTGATTCGCAGACAAAATATCCCCGACAAAATATCCCAGGACAAAATATCCGGGATAAAATATCACCAGACAAAATATCCCCCGGCATAATATCTTTTTATAATGAAAAAAAAAATACCTCGGTTTGCGTGTTTTTGGGCGCTGGCACTATATAGCGTTCTAGATGTTTCAAATATCGTGACAAAATTAATTGAAATTAAATAAAGTAACTATTACAACCGGGTACTAAAATCTTTCACTACATCGGTCATACCCCGAGTTGATCGGGTTTGCGTATTTTTAGGCCCAGCACTAAAAGGCGTTCTATATATTTCAGATATCGTGGCAAAAACTATTATTATTACTATAATTATTATTGATATTATTCTGTGATTTCAAAGTTTTCGAGATATTTCGTCGGGGATATTTTGTCCTTGGAATATTTCGTCGAGGGTATTTAGTCTGGGGATATTTTGTCTTGGGGATGTTTTGACTGGGGATATATTGCCCGAGGACCAAAACGCATATAAAACCGTACTCTTATACGTAAACTCAGCTATTATAATCGAACTTTTCCACAAATTCGACTTACAAAGTCAACCAGTCCAACCACGCTGAATTGCATATTTAGAATGAAAAATATCAAGCCACGTTTAAACACTTTATTTGCATACTTGTTACACAAATTTGATACATGGAGAAATCAAGTCAAAAGGTTGTAATAATGTCAATAATATGAAAAAATTGATTCATTCAGAATCATCCGTGGTGTAACGTAGGTATAATCATCCGTAGAGTACACTTGGCTATAAATCCAGAAACTCAATGAACAATTGAACAATCTGGTGGAAGAGTAAATTTTTTCATATCAATATTTAATTAAGTCAAATGGTGTTTGTTATTTGCAACCTATTAGCGAGTTTCCATAGACAATTTCTACTTAATAAAACTCTGAATGACTGACAGACAGCGCACAGCCTAAACTGGCTTGGAATTTGACACAGGAGTTCCATATTTAACGTTGGTGAGCACTAAGAAAATATTTTTTAAACTGCATCCCTTAAGGGGGTTAAACAGGGAATGAAAATTTTTATGGAAAATACGTCATACTTTAAGTTTGAAACGTGGAAGTGTTTAGGCTTCTAAAGAACTTCGAAAGTAAGTATCTAATTTTTTTAAATGGAAAAAACTGCCGAGGGCATGGCATGGACAGACCAAGTTACTCAAAAACTCTAACATTTGAGAAAATTCAGTGGGTTCCTGAGATGTTGCAGATGAGAAATCCCCTCGAGCTCACGGCAAGTATATGTATAATTTTTCAGCATTAATTGTTATCAGTTTTGGTTCTTCATCATTATCAAAGTATCTAAAAAACCAATATGAACATTACAACATAATTAAAATTGTTACAAAATCTCTTTGTTAACCTTTGAAAATTCTCTTTTGAAAAATCAAGTCCATAATTTCAAGAAAATTCAAAATTCTACCGTTTTTATTGACACAACTAATAATGCCATTGAAGAATGTGTTTGTTGAACAACTATTAGATAATATTTCTATTATTGATTAAAGTAAAACACATTAAAGATACTAAATTGTTATTCTGGTTGAAATTTTCATTATCGTGATAAGACATTTTGTGATAAAACACGCAAACATTCGTACACCCAATAACAAGGCTTGACCTAGTCACTTTCTTGATAGGTACTATAAAGTAATTTGGTTCAATGTCATTTTGAATATTTCTTTAAAAATTATTATCAGGTAGACTTTTTGTCTATGGCAAAAAATATTCGTTTTGTTCTATTTTTATGGAACAATAAATTAGTTTAAAGCACAAAAACAAATTAATAATACATGGACATCAAGATAGTGAGAAACCATATGAATTGCACTGCTAAAACATCCCCCAGGTAGCTCAAACGCAAAGCGTTGGTTTAGAATGTCAGAGGACGTGGTTCCGATTCCCGTCCTAGATTTGTATGACTTTTCATATCAAGCATTTGATGTAAAAGAATGTTATCCATGTTCAGACATATTACTTGTCAAATTTGTCAAATTAAATAAACGTTAGTGACCGTATAATACAACCGTCAGGCAATCATACTGCCAATGGATAAATAGACGCTAGTTTACAAAAAAAAAAAAACAATTAAAAATATGTAAATAGTAAATTATCAAATTAGCAATACATTGACATCAAGATAGTGAGAAATCATATGCATTCCACTATTATAACATCGCAGGTACCTCAGGAGCAGAGCGTCGGCCTAGAATTCCACAGGTCGTGGGTTGGATTTCCGTTCTAGATGTGTATGATTTTTCATTCTAAGCATTTGATGTCATATGTCTGTTATATGCTAGTTAGAATCCATAGACATTTGAAGAAATTTTTTGCATAATCGATTAATGGCCCAACGGCATCTAAATTTCACATTTACAAGAACCTTGTAAGCCTAAGCCTGCATCATAACCTTCAATTCCAGGCGATGAAACAGAGAAATTTATGAGCCGAATGAGTTAAGCTTGGATGATTTGAAATGCACACGCACGATTATATTATTTAGAAATTTCGTTGCCTTTACAAATTAAAAGAGGTTTCTAAAAATTTATCACCCTAAATTTCTAACAAAAACTAATAATAAATCCTACTTATTGCTAGTAATTTAGATGTTACAAACAAAATATAGCAAATACACATACATTGCAAATTATAGAAGGACTAATAATCATTGATAATATAAGAGAGGTTTGTAGGTAAACATCTCAAAGGATTTGAAAATTAGCATATAAATTACTACATTCTATAGATACAACAAAACAAATGTAAACATGTTATCTTTTCAAACATGTCACAAGTTTTTAGATAAAAATTAAATACAGATTTTTAAATATCTTTTCAAAATATTTTGTCGACATATCTTTATCTGATAGATGAAGATATTATACATTTTACAATCATGTTTTAATAGTATCAATATATGTTCAGATTTGTCAATAAAGAAAACATATCACATCATTAAATTCGGCTGAGAATTCAACTTTTGGTGTGTCTCGAACATATATACCATACCTTAAAGAGTTAAAAGCATCTATTCGTAGTTTCATATATTTTTGATGTGAAAATATCTATAGCGACACTATACAAGATTTTATATGGGGAGTGAAATAATCTTTCAGATTATACAACGTGACGTTTTAACGATCGGCTTTGGACAGTCGTCAATCATCGGCATTGTTAAAATTGGATATATCCATTCGTGTTTGTCAACCAATCACAATGCATGAACAACACCATTTTTCACAATAAATACGGCATTAACTTTTCTATTTTCACATAAAAGAGTCCCAGATTCAAAATTTTTTTTATTTCGAAAAATTTACGTGTAATAGTCTGAAAGAGTTGAAAAGAAAATTGTTCACTCAACTTTCTATATATACGCTAGTATAGTACTGCGCCATCTCGTGTTTTTATACCCAGTATATTTGTAAATATACAAGGTATATTAAGTTTAGTCCCGACTTTGTAACGCTTGAAAATATTAATCCTTGACAAAAATGCTTCAAAAAGGTATTCATAAAATGGCCTAATTCGGCCATTTTCACATGTCCGTCCGTCCGTCCGTCCGTCTGTGAAGCCGATAACTCAAGAACGAAAAGAGATAACGAGCTCAAAATTTGTGTGTGTGTTCTAGAGCAAAAAAGTAAGGTCAAGTTCGTTATTGGGCAAAATCGGAACATGTTTCCCCCCGCTATGAGGGGGGGAAATATCCGTCTTTGAAACCGCAAGAGATAGAAAAATAATTTTGAGACAAAAAATCTTCTTCTTTTTAAAATAATCATCTTTTGTTTGAAAAATTTTTCCATAAACTCAATAGTTTTCTCATAATTTGTGCAGAAAGAGCAAATAAAAGGGGGGAATTACACATCTTTGAAACCGTAAGAGTCAGAAAAAAAATTTGTTAACAAAAAATCTTCTTCTCTTTATACTAAACAACTTTTGTTTGAAACACTTTTTCATAAACTCAATAGTTTTCTCAAAATCTGTCCTCAAAGTTGAAAAAAATTATAAATACAATTGATAAGCGAATGAAGGCATGGTCTCCATGTACAAACGGGCACATGACAAACATAACATACATCAAATAGTATTTTTTTTATGTTTATTTCAGTTTTTTAAACCATAAGGTCAAGGTTTAAGTGATTTTCCTTTTCAAAGAAGTAGTTGGTCTCGTACAGATGTCAAAATTTTGCAAAAATTTTATTCAAAAGTCCATCGATTTATATATCTATATATATATATATAAATATCTATATATATGTATATATGTATATATATATATATACATATAAATATAAATATATATACATATATATATATATATATATATATATATATATATATATATATATATATATATATATATATATATATATATATGTATATTTATATATATATACATATAATTATATATATATATATACATATATATTTATATATATAAATAAATATATATATATATATGTATATATTTATAAATATACATATATATATATGTATATTTATATATATATATATATATATATATATATATATAAATATATATATATATACATATGTTTATATATATATATACATATATACATATATATATATATATATGTATTTATGTATATATACATATATCTATATATATATATATATATATATATATATATATATATATATATATATATACATATATATATATATATATATATATATTTATATATATATATATATATATATACATATATATATATGTATATTTATATATATATATATATATTAGCGTTGAATAACTAACGTCGCTTAGCTTAACAACTCGCTAAGCTTAACAACGCTTAGCGTTGAGTTGCCTACGCTTCGCGTTAACTTTCTCTTCGCGTTAACTAGTGCTTCGTGTCAATTGACGCTACGCATGAAATCACGCTTCGCGTTGAATCACTGACGCTTCGCGTTCATTAACTAACGCTTCGTGTTGACCTAACGCTTCCTATTGACCAACGCTTCGCGTTGGCTGACTTACGGTTCGCTTTAGCTTTCGTTTCGCGTTGTTAAAAGCTTTGTCTTTAACAAGCTCACGGTTCTCGTTTATTAACGCATTGCGTTGTTTATTGATTCGCGTGAAATGACGCTAATCACCGACACTTCGCTTTGATTAACTAACACTTCGCATTAACCAACGCTTCGCGTTGGCTGACTTACGCCTCGCTAAATCTTACGGGTCACATTGATAAACGCCTTGCGTTAACTAACACTATGCTAACGCTTCGCGTTGGCTATTTACTAACGCTTCGCGTTGGCTAACTTTTGGCTAGCTTAAGATTACGTTTTGCGTTGGTTCAAGCTTTTCGTTGATTAACGATTCCGAACACTGACGCTTAGCTTTGGATAACTAACGCTTCTCATTGGCCAACGCTTCGCGTTGGCTGACTTACGATTCACTTTAGCTTACGTTTCGAGTTAACCTAACACTTCCTATAGACTAACGCTTTTCATTGACCAACGCTACGCGTTGGCTGACTGACGTTTCGCTTTAGCTTTCGTTTCGCGTCGGTAAACGCTTTGGGTTGATTAACATAGCCACTTCGCGAATCACCGGCGCTTCGCTTTGACAACTAACGCTTCGCATTAACCAACGCTTCGCGTTGGCTGACTTACAGTTCACTTTACCTTACGTTTCATATTGGTTAGCTCTTTGCGTTTAACAACGCTTCGCGTTGACCTTACACTTCCTATTGACTAACGATTCTAATTGACCAACGCTTCGCGTTGGCTAACTTAAGACATGCTTAAGGTTACCCTTTGCGTTGGTTAACGCTTTGCGTTGTTTAATGATTCGCGTGAAATCACGCTTCGCGAATCATGGCCGCTTCGGATTTGAATAACTAACGCTTCTCATTAACCAACGCTTCGCGTTGGCTGACTAACGGTTTATTTTAGCTTACGTTTCGCGTCGGCTAACTCTTCACGTTGTATAACTCACGCGTGCGTTCGCTTCGCGTTAACTATCGTTACGATTTGACTAACTTTTCACGCTTAGTTTAATCATTAACGATTCGCGTGAAATCACGCTTCGCGTTGAATCAGCGACGATTCGTTGTCACGTTGTTCACGGCTTTGTGTTGACCTAACGCTTCCTATTGACAAGCGATTCTCATTGACTAACACTTTTCATTGACCAACACTTCGCGTTATCTGACAAACGGCTAGCTTAAGCTTACGGTTCGCGTTGGTAAACGCTTTGCAATGTTTAACGATTTGAATGAATTCACGCTTCGCGAATCACCAACGCTTCGCTTTGAATAACTTACGCTTCTCATTAACCAACGCTTCGCGTTGGCTGACTTACGATTCGCTGTAGCTGTAGCTTTACTCTGTAGCTGTAGCTTTACGATTCGTTGTAGCTTTCGTTTCGCGTCGGTAAACGCTTTGCGTTTACCTAACGCTTCCTATTGGCTAACGCTTCCCATTGCGCCAACGCGTCGCGTTGGCTGATTTACGGGTCACTTAATTTTACGGTTCGCCTTGGTTAACGCTTTGCGTTGTTTAATGATTCGCGTGAAATCACGCATCGCAAATTACGTACGCTTCGCTTCGAATAACTAATGCTTCTCATTAACCAACGCTTCGCGTTGGCAGATTTACAGTTTGTTTTAGCTTACGTTTGTCGTTTGTAAACGCTTTGCGTTGATTAACTAACACTTTGCGTTGACCTAACGCTTCCTATTGACTAGCGCTTCTCATTGACCAACGCTTCGCGTTGGCTGATTTACGGCTCGCTCAATCTTACGGGTCACTTTGGTAAACGCCTTGCGGTAACCAACGCTATGCTAACGCTTTGCGTTGGCTATCTTTTGGCTAGCTTAAGATTACGTTTTGCGTTGGTTCAAGCTTTTCGTTGATGAACGATTCCGAACACTGACGCTTCGCTTTGGATAACTAACGCTTCTCATTGGCCAACGCTTCGCGTTGGCTGACTTACGGTTCGCTTTAGCTTTCGTTTCGCGTCGGTAAACGCTTTGCGTTTACCAACGCTTCGCGCCAACACGTCGCGTTGGCTGATTTACGGGTCGCTTAAGCTTACGGTTCGTCTTGGTTAACGCTTTGCGTTGTTTAATGATTCGCGTGAAATCACGCTTCGCAAATCACGGACGCTTCGCTTCGAATAACTAATGCTTCTCATTAACCAACGCTTCGCGTTGGCAGATTTGCAGTTTGTTTTAGTTTACGTTTGGCGTTTGTAAACGCTTTGCGTTGATTAACTAACACTTTAGGTTGACCTAACGCTTCCTATTGACTAGCGCTTCTCATTGACCAACGCTTCGCGTTGGCTGATTTACGGCTCGCTTAATCTGACGGTCTGCGTTGGTTAACGCTTTGCGTTGATTAACGTTTCGCGTGACGTCAAGCTTCGCGAATCACCGATGCTTCGCTTTGAATAACTAACGCTTTTCATTAACCAACGCTTCGCTGACTTACGGATCACTTTAGCTTACGTTTCGCGGTTAGCGCTTTGCGTTTACCAACGCTTTACGTTTACCAACGCTTTCCGTTGATTTACTTAAGCTTCGCGTTGAATAACTTTTCGCGTCGCCTAACGGCTCGTTTTAAACAACGCTTTGCGTTAACAGCCGCTTCTCGTTGATTTACTCAATTATATAACTCAATATTTAAATATATAAAAATCGCAAGAACATTAATATAAATTTTTTTAAATGCAAGAACATTTTTACTGTTTCAAGAAAAATTATTAACACAAAACAAACATTTACAAATAATTCATATTTTATAAACATTGAATAAGCAGAAATATTCACAATTCAAACATTGATATACAACTCAGTATATACTGGGTATTCAAACAATTAACTCAGTTAGTGGTTACATTACTTGTTTATTTTAAGTTATGGTTCTGTCAAAACTCAACATATGGATATACATGTAAAAAGTTAAATTTAATTTTCACCATAAATAAATAATTGCATACAATCCCAGTGATAAAATTGATCCGACCAAAAACATAAATGTAAGAAAGGGCCGAGTTTTCGGGAAAATCCTTAATGTAATAGTTCCTTCTTAAAAAGTGATGATATGAGAGTAATGACCGAGCTATTTACAAAGTAAATAGCTCTAGACTTCATATAATAGTTGCTTCTTAAAAAGTGATGATATGGAAGAAAGGACCGAGCTATTTACAAAGTAAATAGCTCTAGACTTTATATAATAGTTGCTTGTTAAAAAGTGATGATATGGAAGAAAGGACCGAGCTATTTACAAAGTAAATAGCTCTAGACTTCAGATAATAGTTGCTCTTTGAAAAGTGATGATATCCCATTAAAGAGCCGAGCTATTTACAAAGTAAATAGCTCGGTAAACTATTAACTAAAAAAAATAATGAGGGGTAAATTGATTAAATGTAAGAAAAAATTTGGTTTAAAATTATTTCATAAGTTTTCCCTTAGTATGTTTTTAAAATTTTATAACGCGGCAAGTTTTAAAATATTGGAAATCAGAAAAAATAACTTGCCGCGCTATATAAAATTTTAAAATTATACTAAGGGAAAACTTATGAAATAATTTTAAACCAAATTTTTTCTTACATTTAATCAATTTACCCCTCATTATTTTTTTTAGTTAATAGTTTACCGAGCTATTTACTTTGTAAATAGCTCGGCTCTTTAATGGGATATCATCACTTTTCAAAGAGCAACTATTATCTGAAGTCTAGAGCTATTTACTTTGTAAATAGCTCGGTCCTTTCTTCCATATCATCACTTTTTAACAAGCAACTATTATATAAAGTCTAGAGCTATTTACTTTGTAAATAGCTCGGTCCTTTCTTCCATATCATCACTTTTTAAGAAGCAACTATTATATGAAGTCTAGAGCTATTTACTTTGTAAATAGCTCGGTCATTACTCTCATATCATCACTTTTTAAGAAGGAACTATTACATTAAGGATTTTCCCGAAAACTCGGCCCTTTCTTACATTTATGTTTTTGGTCGGATATCAATAATTTTTGAAAGGCTTAAATATACGAAGCCAAAGGCTTCGCACAAAACGCGTAGCGTTTTGTTACTCTTCGCATATGCTTCGCGTATGCTATGCGTTCCTTTCGCTTCGCGATACTTTACTCTTTTTAGATTCACATTTACAAAGGAGACCGCTTCGCGTTATATTACGTCAACTGGCTCTGGTCGCTTTTTGAAGGGCTAAAACATCAATATAGTATGGTTGTAGTATAATATTGGGGACAATGGGAAATCAAACCCTTTAAAACAAAAAATTCAAAATCGATTCATAAATGACGGAGTTCTGAGGTAACACGCATTAAAAATTGTCCTGCAATTTTTGTGTTTTAGCGAATTTCCTGAAAGGAAATAGAGCTATTGGTCCCGTACCGAAGTCAAAATTTCGCAAAAATTTCTTCAAATGTCCATCGATCCTACCTAGTAGATGTCAAAAATCACCATCTGAAAAATTTATATATATATATATATCTATGGACATATATATATATATATACATATATATATATATATATATATATATATATATGTGTGTCTGTTATCACTCTAGCGGTCACAGTTTTCATTTTATCGGGATGAGATTTGGTATTTGAGGCGCTTTTGATATTCAAAAGGTCAAGTTCGTTAATGGGTAAAATCGGACCAGGGGAAAGGGGGGTTTAGAGGGAGGGGGAAACATAAAATTTGAGATATCTCCCTTAAAATTCGAAAAATCGAAAAATTTTTTAAGAAGTAAAGTTGTAGGTACTAAGTTTTACTGTAATTTTGTTTCTTATCAATTTTTCTGTAACAATAATATTTACAGAAATATTGACGGTTTAATATTGAAAATTAAATTCCTTAATATCTCTGTACACATTAGAGTTTGAGCAAAAATGATAAGGTGATGAATTGTAGCAAATTTGATTTTATACAACTTTATTCCTTACGCATTTTTCGATTGTTCTAATATTAAGAGAGATATTTTATATTTTGTGTTTTCTTCTTTTTTGATACCTCCCCCCATTCGCCTCGACGTATGTCATTTATTGAGAAAATTGGACTTGCAAATGCTAAAATCATATATGACATTTCATTTTGATCAGACTAAAATTGTGATCACTAGAGAGTGATTTATTCTAAGGAAATTCGCTAAGTTGAAGCAGCTCCTGCGTAACGAATTTTTATTAATAAAACAATTAAATGTGTAACACTTGTATGTGTAACACTTGTATACCTTACATATATGAGATTCTGAACAATATTCTGTACAGTATGTTTTTATTAAAATTTTATAACGCGGCAAGTTAATTTTTCTGATGATTTCAAATATTTTTAAACATGCCGCGTTATAAAATTTTAAAAATTCGTTACGCAGGAGCTGCTTCAACTTAGCAAATTTCCTTGGAATAAATAAATTACTCTCTAGCGGTCACAATGTTAGTCTGATCAAAATGAAATGTCGTATCTGATTTTAGTATTTGCATGGCCAATTTTATTAATAAATGACATACGTCAATAGAAAAGGGGTGCATAAAGATAGAAGAAAACACAAAATCTAAAATATCTCTCTTAATATTTGAACAATCGAAAAATGCGTAAGAAACAAAGTTGTAGAAAATCATGTTTTCTACATTTCATCACCATATCATTTTTGCTCAAACTCTAATGCGTACAGAGATATTGAGGAATTTAATTTTCAATCTTAAACCGTCAATATTTTTGTAAATATTAGGGTTACAGAAAAAATGATAAGAAACAAAATTACAGTAAAACTTAGTACCTGTGACCGCTAGAGTGATTACAGACATATATATATATATATATATATATATATATATATATATATATATATGTATATATATATATATATATATATATATATATATATGTCCATAGATATATATATATAAATTTTACAGATGGTGATTTTTGACATCTACAAGGTAGGATCGATGGACATTTGAAGAAATTTTTGCGAAATTTTGACTTCGGTACGGGACCAATAGCTCTATTTCCTTTCAGGAAATTCGCTAATAAAAACATACTAAGGGAAAACTTACGACATAAATTTCAACCAAATTTTTTCTTACACTTAATTAATTTACTCCTCATTTATTTTTTTAATAAATAGTTTACCGAGCTGTTTAGCTTGTAAATAGCTCGAAACTTTATGGGATATCATCACTTTTTAAGGAACAGCTATTATTTGAAGTCTAGAGCTATTTACTTTGTTAATAGCTCGGTCCTTTCTCGTATATCATCACTTTTTAAGGAGCAACTATTATATGAAGTCTGGATCTATTTACTTTGTAAATAGCTCGGTCCTTTATCCCATATCATCACTTATTAAGAAGCAAATATTTTATTAAGATTTTCTCGAAAACTTACCTTTCTTACAAATGGAAAATTTAACAACTTTAATTGTAATTAAAATAACATATGAAGCATATATCGATCTGATTTGTTGACAAGGTTACCGCCTCCTTTTTGATTAGATAGACATTTAGTATTTAAATAAAAGTTTTCTAGTTTAATATATCATCATTCGATGTTAGATGTTGACACTGTGAACATCGCTCTATCGAAACAATTTTTCTCAAATTTTAACTGAGATTACATACCTGCTTTATTCTTACAATATTTTTATCTATTGTCGGAAACTAAAAATTTTCGTTTTTTCTGGGTTTTTACACTTCATTGTATCTATTGATAATACTTTATTATCTTGGATGCATGCTGAGTTCTAAGAATTCATAAATAACGTAGGGAGGAAGAAATTTTTGTCCTTTGTTCTCTATAGAATAACCTTTGACAATAGAATCTGTTTATAATAGATTTTATTGCTGGGGATTTTGTAGGAGGATTTGAAACAAATTTTTCTTTTATTTAAAATAAAATATATTTCCTGATTGTACAACCAAACAGTCATTGAATACTTTTATTTTATAACCCAGGCATATCATATATTTTATATTTAATCAACTAATGTGTTTTTCTTCTGTTTTATAGATTGGAGAAAAGTTTAGCTATGCCTACCACCGCCAAGCAGGCGGTGGTCCCTAGGCCGAAGATGCGCCAAGCAGCTCCAGCCCCGACAACATCATCATCATCATCACCATCGACGCCAGCCACATCAACAACATCGATGCCAGCACCAACAGCAACAGAACCAATGGATGCAGACTTTCAGGAGGTGAAGAATGACAGGAAACGACGACGAGGGAGGGTGGATAGAACCTCTTCGAAAAAACCAGCGATATACGTATCGAACAGGTTTGATACCTTGATCGACATTTGCGATCAAGCTGCGTCAGCAACTCAAGTGAAGCCTAAAAAACCATCGCCCATAGTTGTACATATGGGCCTCACCAGCTTCATAAAAGTCAAGGAAGCAATAAAAGCGGCAGCTAAAAGTAGCGTCCGGTTCACGTTTGGACCTAAAACTATTAGTGTCCACTGCGAAACGGACCAAGATTACACGAAGTGCAAGGAACGATTGGAATCCTTGCAGATGCCTCACCATTTTTATGGTTCCAAGGGTGATTACGAACCAAAATTCGTAATCCATGGTACCATGCGCCACCATTCAGACGATATGGTGGCTGATGCTTTGAAGAACTTCGGCCTTGAGCCCAATAAGGTCGTAAAGTTCAGCCGAACAGGTGAGGAAACCATTCGCGTTTCGCGTCTGGTTCAATTCACCAAGGGGACGCAAGCGCAAAGCGTCCTCAAGATTAAATGGATCGGTGGGGTACCTGTGAACGTCGAAAGGTACGTAAATAAACGAGGTGCAGTTCAGTGCTACCGATGCCAGCTCTACGGCCACGGTTCACGGAACTGTCGCGGAATCGTGCGTTGCGTGAAGTGCGGTGAAAATCACACTTCACGGGAATGCGCAGTCCCGCGATCGGAGCCGGCGAAGTGCTGCAATTGTGGCGCTGCGCATCCGGCCAGTTCCATGGAGTGTCCAGCACTCAAGAATTACGTGGCAACAACGGCATCACGAGTAGCAGGAGCGAAGCGCAAGGCCGCTCAGGGCGAGGCGCAACGCCGTCCACCACCATCATTCCAGGTCAGGGATTTCCCGGCCCTCCGTCATGCAAAAGACGGCAACGCCCCTAGCAGAGGCCCCCCAGCGCAGCGGATGACTCCAGCACCAGCACCAAGAATGAAGTTTGTTCCAGCACCACCTCCAAAAGTGAACCCGTGGACAACCAGGAAGCCATCAGAAAACGAGGTAATTGAGATCCTGTCCACTGCCCCACTTTCTCCAACCAACCCATTTTTTGAGTCAATCCTAGACTCTCCACTCTGTCCGTCTCCATTGGAGAAGGGCGAAAGTCCGAAACCAGAACTTGACTTCATGGAACTCCTGAAACTCAGGATCGACGTGGAAGTTGCATGGAAATCTTGCACATCGAATTCCGAAAAACTTCTCAAGTTTTTCCAGATGACTGCTCATTTATTCGAAAATGGCATTCCATCCTTCAAATTCTAGGTCCCAAATCCGATTTTTGCAATGGAACTCCCAAAGTCTCCTGCACAAACATCCCGAGCTTCACTCATTCCTCCAACAGCAGCAGATCCATGTTGCAGCCATCAGCGAAACATGGTTAAAGCCAGATAAGAAATTTAGAATCCCTGGATTCTATACCTACCGCCGCGATCGAGCCACCAGAAATGGCGGTGGAGTCGCCCTTCTTGTTCGACACGACGTCAAACATTCTTTATTGCCTCCCGAAGACGGCAGCCTTGAAGCCATCTCTATTCTTATCTCGGCCAATTGTGGTAATTATAAAGTTACGTCTTTATATAACCCTCCTAATAGACTCTTACAGGGAGTGGATATTGATCGTATTATGAGAACTCATGATCGCGTCATGATCATGGGTGATTTTAATGCGCGTCACATATCTTGGAACTGTATGTCTAACAATTCCAACGGAAGCGCCCTCTTTGCGCATTCTCTCAAACGTAACTTCATTCTTGCGTATCCGGAGGAACCCACCTACTACCCAGACGCTGCTCGGCGCCCGCCGCAAACCATCGACTTAGCACTATTAAAGAATTGCGACCTCATGTCGGATCTAGATGTTCACTTGGATCTGCAAAGCGACCACCGCCCCATCAGTTTCACTTTGGGTGAAATGAGGGGCGCTGCAACTTTGCAAACCCAGTTGAGCTTTGAGAAGGCAGACTGGAAACTTTTCAAAGAGTATCTCAACGTCGAAACCTTGATCACTCCACAGATCAAATCCGTTAACCAAATAGACTTGGAGGTTAGTAAACTCACGAGAAACATCGTAGTTGCTACCGAAAAATCTATTCCTAGGAAAGCCAGAACCTTCGGCTATCGACTTTACTTAGATGATGACACACTACGACTAATACGGACTCGGAACAAACTACGCAAATTTTGGCAAAGAGTTAGGCTGCCGGAGCTTCATGACGCCATGAAGCGAATGTCAGCTGATATTCGAGCAAAAGTCACGCGCACCAGAGATGAAATGTGGGACGAGAGGATTTCGGCTCTGACCACTCGTGACAATAATGTATGGAAAATTGCAAAATGTTTGCGTAAACGTTCCAACAGACTGCCCCCTCTCTCGTCAGAAAATGGGTACCTTTACTCAGATTCTGACAAAGCCCAACTTCTTGCTGACACCTTCTCTAAGGCGCACAGCTTAACTGATGGCGACGAATATCACGACGAAGAAACGGCCCGCCTGGTGTCCGAATCCTTGGAAAATGTTCGTTCTTCCGTCATTAACCCCATCGATGTCGAATGCGTGTCACCCCGTGAGGTTTCAAATATCTTAAGAAAACTTAAGTGTAGGAAGGCCCCTGGTGATGATGGTGTAACTAATGTTGTGCTCCGCTATCTTCCTCGAAAGACGGTAGTGCAGCTCAGTTATATCTATACTGCGTGCCTGAGACTTGGTTATTTCCCTGACCTCTGGAAATCTGCTAAAGTTTTAGCGCTTCCGAAGCCGGGGAAGCAACTTAAGTCACCTTCAAGCTACCGACCTATCAGCTTGCTGCCATCTCTCAGCAAGGTCATGGAGAAAGTAGTTTTGAACCGGCTGCAGTCGCATGAAGATATCCACAGACAGCTTATCCCCAACAGTTTGGTTTCAGGTCAAACCATTCAACAGTGAGTCAGCTTCACCGACTCACTGACCACATTGCCACCGGATTTAACTGGAATAAATCCACAGGCATGGTCCTCTTGGACATCGAAAAAGCCTTCGATACGGTTTGGCACGATGGACTTATCCATAAACTATCCAAACTCGATATACCAACTATATCCTGAAATTCCTGATTTCATATTTATCAAACAGAAAATCCCAAATTCATATCCAACAAAGCAAATCGAACCAATACCGTGTCAAAGCTGGTGTCCCTCAAGGCTCCCTGCTTGGACCCCGGCTCTTTTTATATTATATCAACGATATCCCGAAGGATCCTGCTACTGAAGCAGCCCTCTTCGCCGACGATACGGCAATCTATTGCTCTTCTTGGCAACCGAAAGCTATTTCGAGTTGCCTCCAAACCCATCTATCCAGGCTTGAAAACTATTTCAAGCTATGGAAAATCAAGATAAATCCCACGAAGACTCAGTCCGTTTTGTTTACTAGAAGGAATAAATTTTCCTCCTACCCACTTGAATTGAAGATGTTTAACACTGAAATCCGGCAATCTCAAAGTGTCGAGTATCTAGGAATAACTCTTCAAAGGCAGTTGAATTGGGCACAAGCCGCCAAAAAGCGTCTTGCCCTTGGAAACGCATCCTTTGCAGGACTATACCCGTTACTCAACACCAAGAGCAAGCTGGACGAACGTTTAAAACATCGACTTTACAAGTCATGTATCCGGCCCGTACTCACGTACGCAGCCCCAATATGGTCAAACGTTGCTCCTTCGCACCTTGCGAAAATGCAAAAATTTCAAAATCGTTGTCTTCGGACGATTTCGAAAAAACCCCTGAGATATCCGTCTGAAGCTCTCCACGTTGAAACTGGACATCCTACTATCCGTAAATTTATCCAATCCAAATCCTTTTTCCAATCTTCCCGCGAAAATCCTTTCCCGGAAATCAACGTACTGGGTCAATTTGACCCGAATACGCTGCTCTTCGGGAAAAGATTCCGCATGCCACATGATCTCGATTACAACTAATTCTGTTGTTATCTAAATTGTACATATTTTCTTTTCTTTCCGTATTTCTATTTAAGTTTAGTTTTAGGGATGGCTTATCCATCCAACCTAGGTTAAGTTTCATGTCAATGGTTTTTGTATTAAATTTTTCCCATTTCTAAACGATGTTAAAACGACTTTATAATCTCGATGTATATAATTTAATAAGATGATATATTATAGGTAAAGCATAGGCTAGGAACTATACTTTAAGATGTGTTGTACTACAAGTTATGTAAAATATTGATGCAAAAATATACTTATTCTATTCTATTCTATATTTAATATATCAGTATGTTTTAATACTCCAAATAGAAAACATTTTTTGTTTTATTGTATTGTTACAATGTAACTTTTTTTAAGTAAACAAGTTGTTTAAAAATAAACAAGTTTATTTTCAATTAGCAATTCGTAATGATGAAAAGAATTAAATAAATTATTTGTTGTAACAATTGCTCAAGGCGGTATATTACCAAATATTCAAGCAGTGTTATTGCCAAAGAAAACTGAAAAGAAAGCATAAATTTTATACATTGGATTATTGATAATAATATTCATCGATCATATATCATAGGCCTTTTATTAAAACGCCACAAATTAATGTGAAATAAGAGTGATATATTTTTTATTAAAATAACTATATAAAATTTAGTATATATAAGATGTTATTTGATTTGTTTCGATTATGACTTCTAAACTAATCGTTTATTACAGATAATTGATTATCAACGTTATAGTCTTTGAAGAAATGACTTGACCCGTTGGCTCCACTTCACAAAAAAAAATTCGTTACGCAGGAGCTGCGTCAACTTAGCGAATTTCCTTAGAATGCATAAATCACTCTCTAGCGGTCATATTTTTAGTCTGATCAAAATGCCTTAAGGCAGTTTAAGGGGTGTTTTTCCCATTTTCGGAGGTTTGCGTTATAGGTAAAAAAATTTTTCAAAGTGTTCTGTTAAATTGACTTTATTTCGGGTCGATTGGTCAAAATTCCATCATTTCATCATATATAGAACTGAAAAACGTAATTTTGGGGGGTGTTTTTTCAATTTTTCGGGAGTTTGCAAAAAAATATATTAAGTTTTTCGAAATAACTTCCTAATTTGTAGCTATTAAGCGTCGATTGCAAAAAACTGCATCTTGTTGTATGTATAGAACAAAAAGGTTGGTTTTGGGGGTGTTTTTACCAAGTTCGAAGGGTTGTGATGGAAAAAAACTGATCTTTCTATCATGAATAGAAGTAAAGAGGTAAGTTTTAGGGATGTTTTTCCCATTTTCGGTGTGGTTGCGATGTAGGTAATGAAATTTTTCAAAATATTCTGTTAATTTTGACGTTATTTCGGGTCGATTAGTGAAAATTCAAACTTTATGGCATTAATAGAACAGAAAAACATAATTTTGGAGGATGTTTTTCCAATTTTCCGAGGCTTCCGTTGCATAACTTTTAAAATCAACGCATACTGCTGTATTCAAATTGCAATGTCTATTTCTATATGGTATAAAAATTAATAGGTATATATGATATATCGTTCTCTACATGGTAGTTTGCGTTAAACTAGTCTTAAAACAAAAAATGTTAAATTTTCCACTTTTCCGATACAAATTTCCAGTTTTCGCAATTTTCCCGTCGGTTTGGGTACTACAGCTATCTACATGCCCAATATCAACTTTACAGCATATCTGGAAGTAGCTAATCATTTTGATCTATTAGTTACCAAGAATTGTGGGCGTTCCCACGAATTTTGCGTTTTTGAAGTGAAATAACTTTTTAACGGTTAATTCGTTAACATTGATTGAAAACATTGGTTCTTATAATTCCGTAAAGTATCTATATTCGAAATATCAACCCTGTAGCTCTTTCCGTTCAAAAGATACAGCACCCAAAAAATGAGCCTAAATTAACGATAAGATATATACACTGTAGTGAAAAGTCCGAAAGTCTCCCTTAAATCTCGGCCTTGCGCACTACCGTGCTCTAGATGAGCAGCTTCCAAGAAGAATAATTAGATATTATTAGAAAAAAAAAATTCTTAAGGTACAAAATTATGTTCTAGTTTTCATGTTTCTAACGTCTATGAAGAGATTGATGTCAATGATTCTCGCCGAATTTTTAGTACAGTATTAAGAGAAACACCTTTGCCACAAAAACATTTTACAAACTTATTGTTGTAATTCGTTGTAATTAACAATGTTATTAATTATAACAACAGTTTTATGTGAACTTTTCAAATTAATTGTGAGATTATGATTGTAGAAGTGTGTATACGCTAGTAGTGTACAAAAATTCGCCGAGAATCATTGACATCAATCTCTTCATAAACATTAGAAACATGAAAAGTAGTAAATAATTTTGTACCTTTAGAAATACTTTTTTTTCTAAAAATATCTAATTGTACTTCTTGGAAGTTGCTCATCAGTTTTGTCACTGTCAATGTATGTAATTATTTCATTATAGTTAAAATTAAAGTTTACTTTTTACATGTATATCCGTATGTTTACGAGTTTTGACAGAACCATAACTTAAAATAAAAAACACGAGACGGCGCAGAGGTCACCCGCCAAAAATACTTTACTAGTGTATAACTAATTTTTCAAACTTTTATAATTGATTTGTGTCTTATTTATTCAAATTTTGAAAAAAATGCTTTGGATAAGAACTTTTATTCGGGATATTTTTCCGAAACCAAATAATTAAGCCACAAAGCAATTATAAAATTTTGAAATGATAGCGATACTTTTGCAACCGTTTGTACATAGCATAAAATATCTCAAAAATTGAAAAACACAGGAATTTGATATTTTGTATACGTCTAAATCCTGCAAGTTCATGTGCTATAAATGTCCGATTTACCTTGAATTTCCAACCATGAGAATTCCAAATGCAAATATTCTATTTCGAAGAGATATTATAAAACAACCTCATTTTCTACTGAATTAAAAAATATTAATTCAGTTAGAACATATATATTTAAACAATAATCATATATTGTTGTTCCGGGTAACGCTATTCGTCCGAATACAGAATTTCACGTTTGTCCGTGCAATTAGTTTGGGTTTACATATTTTTGGGATTAGCTGTACTAAAAATATTATTATTTATTTATTTTATTTGACCTTGAACGAGAAAATGGTAATGGTTACTATGTGTAACCAATATTTGTATTTTGTTACTATGTACAAAATAATATAAAACAAATATTTTTGTTTTAAACAATGCGAGTTATAATTATGGCAGCTGAATAATCAGTATGTATAATCAGTATAGCTTCTCCAGTCAAACAGTTCGGTCACCATATATTATTATCGTATTACATTGTTGCTTACGCAGTATTTTAATACAATTTAAATATACTTATTCATTATCAGTACTTTAAATTTAAATACGCTTCGAGTGTTAGATTAGATAGATTGATTGTAGCGGCTGTCCTGGACGGAACACACTTCGACCGTAAGGTCCATTGTGATGCCTAAGGATGTGAGGATGTGATTGGAATGGAGTGGAAGGAATTTTGTGTGCAGACTAGGAATGGAGTGGTTGTGCGACTGCAGCCAACTTTGATAGAAACTATGCCAATATTCATCTAGAGTTCGTGAAGGAAACTGCAAAAAACCTTTACAAGCAGAGCTGGTTACTCCGCTCTTGTCCATACGGCGACAGTTTAGTCAATTAACCTCGCCTTTTTTTAATAATTGGCAAACTGCCGATGTCGGGATTCGAACCCATAACCTCCCAGTCCCCAAGTAGTCCGCAGGAACGTTAGACCGCTCGGCTACTTGGCCGTCAGCTTCGAGTGTAACTATGCGCCGTCATTTTCAACGAGCTGGTGATTTTTTGTCCGGTTCAACCCATTTCTAATGGAAAATTTAGAACTTCCAATTCACAAACAACGTAATATATAGAAACTTATGTAATTAAAATAACATTAAACCCACTTTTTAGGTATCAAAACGGACCCTATGGTCCAACTGTATCTCACTCCAGGACAGGCACTCTAACCTAACCTAACCTAAAATAACATTAAATAATTTTTTTAGGCATTCGAATAATAAATTATTAGCTTTCACTCGTGCATTTTTAAGTAATGAGATTAGCCCATAGAAGCAGAACTGTATAAAACTGACATCGTATATTCAAAAAAAATATATGTGTTTAAAAATCTTAGATACCGTCGAATATATCGAGAAATGGACATCGGATTATTAATGGTCTCGTCGGATTGTTATATGAATTTCAAATTTGGTAATAGTCTAAATTTAGCATTTCTATAACTAGTATACGAAGAACATTCATGGGCATTCATGGAACATTCGCATCGATCGGATTTCGTACAATTTATTCATATATACGAATACTTTACGAAAACCTTATTCGCGATCGCAAGATACGGTGGCGCCGCGCAGCGAGGGCTAGTGAAACTAGTGTAGAAGATTTTGACAGCTACACATGTGCTGAATGTTTTTGTTCTTGAGATGGAAATTATCGAAAATAAAAAATGTTGTGGTGTTCCCCAGTGTGGGAGGACAAAATCAGAAGGCGTAAGTCTTCATAATGTCGCAAAAACGTGCTTGCACTTGCTTCCCGCGCCCGCTTTGCAAGAAGAGTAGCATTCGATTTTTTTGTTGTCATTGATAACAAACACTTTAATTTGGATCTCATGAGGTTTCTCGGTGATTTTCGACGTTTGCAAACATGAAGATTTGATTAATAAACAAGTATTTCGTTTCGATTGAATACCACAGAAAAACAAGTTTTTGAAACGAGAAATAGCCTCTCCTTCGATCAACGGCCTTTGTGAGTCGCCAAGTAGCTCAAACATATCACTAGCACCAATATCCAGTGCTTTCTCCATGTTAAAAAAACAAATAAACAAAAAAAAAATGCAACCATTTACTCTGACAACTTGAACGAAAATCCTCTATGTCAGCCATATTGCATTTGCATCAGCGCCACCTCTAGGTAATTTCGTTCGCAAATTAGTATAAACAAACTATTCACATAATTTTTATATTTCAACGCCCAATGTATATAATCCTTATTTGAAACACCCGGATCTGAAACAGCAAGTAACACATATAGCACAGTATTTCTAAAGAAATAGATCAGATTAGACAGAGATTAACTAATAATCTGTATGTACATTTTCATAAGTCACTTTTCTATAGCTCTTGTTTTAGATGAGACGAGACAATCTATTTAACTATAAATATTATGCACAGCATGTTTAATTTTATATATTCATTTAAAAATTTTATAAGAGAATTATGGCATTTATTATAAATACAAGATTATTCTCACGATGTTGTTTACAACAACGAAATTAGATTAGAACAAAATATAAAACTATATTTTTTCTACAACTAACTCGAAAGTACTTAAAAACACTACGCTTTAGCAAAATGTTTATTATATAATTTTTATTAGATAACAAATTTTTGAAATGGAACTGACATATTCTTAAAATATTGGATGTTATGCTTAAAAGAACGTTTTTTGCCCGATATATATAGAACAGTCTCACTAATCTCTGATTTCTATACATCAAAACATCATCATACATCAAAAAAATCCAAGAACTATTGCCTTGAAATTTTAAGAGTAATATCAAAAGACCTTTAAAGTATACAGTCGTAAGTTTTAACCATACAATATGAGGACGGCCTTTCTTACGGTCTTACAGCCTTTCTGGCAATTTACAGTAAATTTTCCCAATATATAATTAAGAAGCGTATCACTCGTCTCTGATTTCTTGAATCATATATCAAAAGAATAGAAGGACAATAGGAGCAACATTCATCTATTACTTCACTGGTGGCCTTTATCAGTTTTCGGATGTTCATACCCTTTAAAATTTAAAATATAGTCACTCACTACTCATATCAAAATGTATGTTTAAAAAAAAAATTCGTGAGCAAGATAAAAAAATAAAATGATCGAGCCCAGTGTTATAATGACAAATCCGTAATTCAATATAGATATGTTTCACTTTTCGCATCCCAGTTTCGATCGAATTTTTTTGGGCTCTAGAGATTATTATTGAATTTTGTATTTTCTAGCGGTTTTTGTTTTAAATTATTAAATACCATTCACAGACATTCATCCATATACACACAGAGACCAAAGGTTAAAAATGGTACTGAAGGAATTAAGAGACTCGTAAATAAGTGACAAAAACTCTTATGCTGTAGAGATTTAAAAAAAAAAAGCAACAAAAGGTTTCTTATTATATAAATTTTTCAATACATTTCACTAAGCTAAGAACAATTTTTAATAGAAATCTGTTAAATATCTCCATAACCGAATAAATTATCTTTTTAGAAGTAGCGAACAGTAGGTACTTCTATAAAATGTGCCCTCCCGTTCAATAAAATTGAACCAACCTGAAATGTTAATTTTCTTACACGTCATAAAACTCCTCACTTTTGTAACTCTCTGTATTTATTTGTTTATAAACAAAGATAAGTAGTATATTTTTTAAATGAGAAAAAAGAAATGGTTTTATATTTTTTATTTATGTAAACAAGTTGGTGATAGAGTAAGAATATGTAATTTAAATACATGTTAAGTGTTACATCTCCCTTTTACGTATAAAAATTAAATAAAATGTTGTATCTGTCAAAAACGTTTACTACAAGAATATCAAAATTGTGAGAGACTGATCCGGTTCAGGTCGGTTCAATTTTATTGAACGGGAGTGTATTTTATAGGAAACGCTTTGAATTTCGCCTATAGTATAGCAATCACTCTATAAATAACAAAGACCTTTTTAAGGTTTGGAAAAACTAGAAACTATTCAAAACGTATACACCTATGTACGAAGAAAACATATACTAAACAATGCATTCAAATTCATTTTACTTGAAAAGTGTCAATTAATACAAATGACATTCGATTCCCGCTGATTTCAATCATTCTGGATACAACATTTTGCTAATGACGGATAATTAAAATTAATGTATGAAAATGACAAAACAGCAACACATAAATAATTGAAACATGTGTATGGTTTATTTCGTGTATATAAAAAGTTTTTGTTGGATAATACTTATTTATTAGTTTTCGACTCTACCATCAGATCTCCAAAAAACTGTAATACGGTGAACTAGAATTTGATGGTTTTTTTGAAATACCAAAATCCGTGAAGATTTGACAATATTTTAATGTGTTGTTTGCATACAAAAAAAACTCGAATTGATGCCCTCCTTCCTAGATAGTGCTCGAAGTTGGTTAACAAATACATATGAGGTGTAAATATTTCCCCATATATTCGATCACAACTTTTACTTTATTGATATACTTTTAACCGACGAAAGAAGGAGGTACTCAATTCAACCTGTACATATTTTTATTTTTTTTATGTATGATCACGCATAACTTTTTACAGAGTAGTCCGATTTTGATAATTCTTTTTTTGTTGGACAGGGTATACTTCGATGTTGGTCCTATATAAATTTGAAAAACAAATTCAAATTTTAGCCACAAAAAAATAAAAAATAAGACTTCCAGCGCTTCCACTAAACAAAAATATCAGAAATATCATAATATACGTTCTGTGTGTAAACACTGTTTGACAGCACTCTATCTTTGCGCAGTTTGAATGTTTTTTTAACCGGCGAAAAAAACGAAGGAGGTTCCAAAGGCAACTCCTTTATTTTTTTATATATGACCACGTATAACTTTTTACAGAGTATTCCGATTTCCATAATTTTTTTATTGGATAGGAGGGTATACTTCGAAATTGGTACAATACAAAAATGAATTAAAAATTCGTCCCTAAGGGTTGAAAAATAGGAAATTGTTGATTGTTTACCACTGAATTTTCATCTGTGAACCGATTTTGTTAACCGACGAAAAGAAGGAGGTACTCAATTCAACATGTATATATTTTTTTTATTTTTGAAATGTAGTTCTAATGACACTATAAGCCACAAAAAAATAAAAAATAAAACTTTTTAACAAAAACTAAAACCGACGAAAGAAGAAAGTAACTGAAAAGCAAAAAATAATAACTTTGTAACAAAAAATTAAACCTTCCAAAAAAGAAAGGAAAAATAAAAAAGTAACTTTTTAGGATAACTAAGTCATACAACAATGTAATTACGTAAATAATTTTGAGTCGGCGCCAAACAAACAAAATGTAATATTTTGTAATATTTACTTTTAACCGATAATCAGACTCAAAATTATTTTGGTATTTACATTAGTGTAGGACTTAGACTAAAAAGTTTATTTTTTATTTTTCCTTTCTTTTTTCGAAGGTTTAATTTTTTGTTAACAAAATTATTTTTTGCCTTTCAGTTACTTTCTTCTTTCGTCGGTTCAATTTTTTGTTAAAAAGTTTTATATTGGTATAAAATGTTTGAAAATGCGATCGGTATATATTATTATTATGTAAGTTTTTTTTTTTTTTTTAATTTAGATAGGATATTATTATTCAAACATTAAAAATTTGCTAATTATTATGAAGTCTCATTTAAAAGTGGTTTCTTTTTTCGTTTTTTTATTATTAAATATTTGATAAATATTAATGTATTATAAATGTTGATATAAAACGATTTTATTAGTCTGTTATTAATTCCATTTTATATTATACACTTAAAAATGTTTCAACGTTTATATTGAACCTACCCTTACGCGTAGGGGTAGACAGCATGATTTATATTATTATTCAAAAATGTTATCATTAATCATAAAAAAATTACAGAGTGTTTGTTTTTTACCTCTATACACAGGCACACAGTTTATGATGTAATATACAATTACATGTTGGTAAGTTTTCTCCATTAACACTATGGTACCATTTTTAGTCAGATATTGTGTGTGTGTGTGTATGAATATGTTTATATCAAAACTCCCTATTTCATTCCAGAAAAAAATTAAATATTAAAAGGACAAAAATTAGAAGAAATATATTTTTTTGGTAAAAAACTATTAAATACATAATATGCAAAATGTGCTAGAACTGTCAAATTTAGTTGTAACTAGCAAATAGCATTAAAAAAGTCAGCATATAACGCCGAATTTCCGCCTAGGCCTACAAGGCCCCGGCCTAGAGGCCTAGCCAGCCTAAAGACCCCAGTGGCGGATATTATTCGAGCTATTTAAAAGTTGACTGTCTTACTTTTGCACTTATCAACCAAAATGTCAAACAAAATAAAGACATCTACTTGAACGCAGGCCAACCGTAACTATAGTGACATAGACTGCATTATTCTGTTGTTTATTAAAGTAATTAAAGTCGAATAAAAATTATATATTCTGTACTAGTACATTTAATTCGCTAAATTTCCAAAATGACTTCGAGATGGCGGGTTCCAAATTCCAAGTGCCTAGGGGCCCTGGGTATCTCAGTCCGGGCCTGCTGGCATGAAGGTCGTGTTGCGTTTACATCATATTTATATTTTTCAAAATTCAGTTAGATTAAATGAAAGCTTGTTTGATTTGACATAATACAACTGAAAATAACAAATAACTTAATTAAGTTAATTGCTTAAATAACCGGTATATACTGAATATATTTTAAAAAATTTCAAACAAAAGTTGTTCATTTAAGAAAAAGGAACATTTTCAGTCTATAAATTTATGTTCTATTTCTTACTGTTTCGAAGATATTGCCTAAACATGGTCCGATTTTGTCCATTCAACTCACTTTTAAGATCTAAAACTTAATTTCGATATTTCTTTTTCGTGTTACAGCGTCTACGGACAGACATACAGTCAGACTGACTGACAGAGAGATGGACACGCAGAAATGGAATAATTAGGTCATCTTATGAACACTTATATAAAAACTTATTTTATGCGAACAATATTTATTTTCTGTAAACCTGTAGTGGGTTCGAATACTGTAAATTGCATATGACTAAAGGAAAATTTTTTCTGTACACCTTTGCCAAAACTGCTGAAAAATATTTTAACTGAAAACTACCTTACATTAGTACATGCAAAAAATTTCCCTCACAAAATATTTGTTTGAAACACATTTTTTAACGCCTAACAAATTTGATAAAATTTGGTACAAGTACATTCATTATACATTGAACATTATTTTCTTTTTTTTTAAACATGTTTATGTAAATTTTGCTACTAATGTTTTTAATCAAACTTATTATAATTACACCAGTAGCATTTTGATATCCACACGCTAATTATTATTTTTTTATATTTGCAGTAATTAAGGACTTCAATGTTATACAACAAAGTGTATAATTAAAGAGTAATCATTCTACAAAATAAAAACAATTCAACACGTAAAAACTACGCTAACTAAGCGAATTTTCTCAGAGAAAGGAATTATTATGAATATGATGAAATTGAGTTACCTTGGCGACCATTTAATATTCAATATTATTACAGTAAAATAGTTTGAGTTACAGAAAAAATTATCAGTAGATAATATGAGATCTCTTTCAACTTTACTTATGTTAAACTTTTCCAATATTAAGAAAGACATTACAAATTTTTCGCTTGATTAATCTATGATTATGAAGTTTTTAAAGAGAGTGTGGAGGACTTGGGGATCATAGAATACAAATAAATAACATTCAACTACTTACTACTCCAAATACTTTAAAAGAGTTTGACTGTTTTATTCCCCCTAATGCGACAGGCCAAGCTGTGCATAACTGCGGCTAGGCCATTCGACTAAGCTCGGTTGAAACTCAATATAGTACAGTTGAGAAGGGTGGTGGGGCTCTTGACAGGAACTGTTGATTGAACTACCACCTTCAAAACTTCAGGACTATGGAGGACGGTGAAACCTCCATACATGTCATTTGCACCTGCAGAAACCTGCAGGGTGTCAGGCATTAAATATTTGAGTCCGAAATCCTGGTTCCCTCAATCCTGGAAGCAATCCTGGTGGAAAAGCTGTGTGTTTTCTGTGCGGCGCCTGGCCTCAACAAAATTCTATAAAACAGAATCCTTCATCTGCTTAAAATAGCACCTCTTACCCGGAGACTTCTCGCCTTCGGGGACAGGTTGTTCTCAAGGAGGGCAAAGAGGATCCCTGCTAGGGACCTATTTACGGTACCCCTCTTGCAAATAATTATTATTATACTCCCCCTACCGTAACACCATATTTTGCACTTGACCTTGCACTTGACTTTTTTTTAATAATGAACAAATACAAAAGTCATATGGAAAAATTGAAAATTATTATTTTCCGAAGAAGAATCACCACTTTTAGATATATATATATATATATATATATATATATATATATATATATATATATATATATAATTTATTTTAAACGGTAGCATTATATAGAATTTTATCCATTTATCTTCAAATTAATCATCAGTTAGAATGAAAATCCACATGTATGTATGTTCGGGTCAAATCTTGCAAGCTGAATTAGAACCACTTCCTCTTATCCTACGGAGTTGAATTTTTACAAGTTGGTTCAGTTTTGATGACAATGTATTTTTATGGTAAGCATGACAAGAATCGACAAGGGTAAACGGGAGGTTAGAGGGAGGGAAAACACAAAATTTGGTATATCTCTCTCAATATTGAAAAAATCGAAAAACTCGTAAGAAGAAAAGTTGTAGAAAATTAGTTTTACTATAAAAAGCTTGTTTTTAAAAATGTTTTTTTTTACATTATGTTATTTCTTTTAAAGAATTGTATGTTTGTTTAATATATATATATATATATATATATATATATATATATATATATATATATATATATATATATATGTATATATATAAATATATATATATATATAAATATATATAAATATTTATATATATACATATATATATATATATATATATATATATAAAAATATATACATATACATATATATTATTTCTACCAGTAAAATTTTTTTTTTAATTATTGACTGTTGAAGTACCCACAATGTTATTTCATACTGAAATAGGGGTAAAAAGCATAAACGTGTAAAATTTACCATCATTGAAAATAATTATGTATCGCCCACTTGAAACTTTTTATATTAAAATTTATGTATAAACACATAAAAACATAATGTAATATGTACGTATATGAGCCTACAAAATATATGTACATACATACCTACACCCTCATCCGCCCACTGCCATGCTACACCACCAACATATAAATATTCAAAAATACCAAAACCAAAATTTATTTACACAGAATCATAAAATTATAATTTAGATAGATCGTAATAACGGGTATTTTAAACATAAATTCAATAAAAATGATGCTGTTTAAAGATATACAAACTTAACCGATGAAAACTGAATAATGCCTTTCATCATTGTAAACAACACCTACATATTTCACGGTTGTAAGGTAAAGATAAAACCAGCTGTTGTAAAAATTCTACAATTTCCACAATCTTAGTTATATTAAAACCGTCACGTTTATTAATAAAGTCATTTAACTGCCATGTTTATTACAGACCCAATGTATAGATTCAAATTATTAAAATGTTATATACGTTTCTACTTTTTTGTTTTCAATTTTTATATGCGGTTTATAATATATACCAGGGGTATATTAAGTTTAGTTCCGTTTTTGTAACGGTTGAAAATATTGATCGCAGAAACAAAATTTTGTGTAGCTGTTCATTAAATGGCCTAATTAACGCATTTCCGGAAAAATTTCTGTTCTTCCGTCCGTCAACACGGTAACTCGAAAACAAAAGGAGATAAGGCGCTAAAAATTTGTTTGTATGTTGTAGATCTAAAAAGTTGGATTAAGTTCGTGATTCGGCAAAATGGACAAAACTGCCTATTTTGGAAACTGTAAGGGATAGAACAAAAATTGAAAACCCAAAAATATTCGTCTTTAAAAATCAACAACTTTTGTAAGAAACTTTTTTCATAAATTCAGTATATACCGGATATTTAAGCAACTCAGTTAGTTGTTATTTTCACTTGCTAATATTAATTTTCAATCCTTAATAACAGTATAGAATTAAAAAACAAAAATTAATACAAAATTCGAGATGGTTTTAAAAATCTATTTCTACAAAAATTATAGTCATAATATCCTACTGGAAAAATTACACGCTTTTCTGTGAAAGTTATCTCACTAAAAACAAAAATATCCAAGCGGGCCAAATTTTTGCAGATTCTGCACAAAAAATTGTGACATTTAAATGAAAGTTAAATTTGAAAAGCTCCAAATGGTTTATAGAATAGTTTCTAGAAATGGCTAACCCCCTTTCGGTATCACAATGAACAATTGATCTAAGTGTTTCATATCCTGAACAGCCGCTAAAACCTAATCTAACATAACTGAGGACCAAACCATTGCAAGATTTCTCTTAGTAGCTATTTAATATTTTACTTGACAAACTCCAAGATATAAAAAGTATGTTCTATTTAACTTAGCCAAGTAAAATATTAATTAGCTTCTGAGGAAAATCTTGCAATGGCTCGGTTCTCAGATAGGTTGGGTTTTTCTAGATGGTATTAGCCTAAGATCTACCTTCCTACAAAAAATCGTCTCTCTAGGACAACTGGAAGTACCCTAGAGGTTGTAAAGGTAAAAGATTGTTATATTAAATAATTATTATTTAAATAAATAATAAATATATGTGAAAGATATAATTGATCTTTATTGATTTGATTTATGAAATGTTATAAAAAAAATTATAAAAATATTTTTTAGAAATCGAAATAGTTATAAGCGTAAAGCAAAAATAAGTATTTTCACAGAAATGAAAGACTTATCTGTTAAATTTGGTGGGTGGTATGTTATATTTTTTAAGAATTACAATATTAAATTATAATTCATCCAATCCAATTATCCAATAGACATCTGTTGGAAGATTTTGGGAAGATTTTTTCTTTAAAAATATGTTAATTTACCACCCTCTTCGTTAATTTTTTCTCGGGCGCCAATTTGTAAAAGTAAATGATAGTTATATTAAATAATTTTTATTTAAATAAATAATAAATATTTCATAAATCAAATCAATAAAGATCAATTATATCTTTCATATATATTTATTATTTATTTAAACAATAATTATTTAATATAACTATCATTTACCTTTGCAGCTTCTTCATTAAATTATTATTATAATTTTGTTCATCATTTTTATCTGTTGCATTACAACTATATCTTCCCTCTATTATCACGGTTGCTTTGAATGTTAACAACCATGGTAATTTACATATTAATAATAATATTTCATAAATCAAATCAATAAAGATTAATTATATCTTTGATGATAAATAAGTGAAAGACCGAAATGTCGATTTTTAGGATTAAATATCAGATGGTAGATCTCACGTTTCATCTTAATAGCTTTTTTTTTTTGTTCTTGATATATTCCTTTCTATTCCTTCCATAGTACGATATATGTCTGGCCTACATTTACATACATATAGACAATTTGTGTAAAAAGCGACGCTTAAATTTTTGTATATGGTTTTGAGTATTTTTTTTAATTTTCTTAATCACAGATTATTATTTGTGTGTATTTAACCGTCACAATACAATACTTATGCCAATGTCCATTAGGCTTACGAAGATACAACTAGCATATACTATTTAGACAAACATGTCATTCAATTTTTTATTCAATATTGATATGCATATCCACCAGGCATCGAACCCTGGGCCTCTGGATTTCTAGTCTAGTGTGCTACTGTTACACCACGGATCATGATCACTTTATCTGTAGTCTATCGAGCCATATAGTTTTAAACAAGTTTTATAAACAATTGCGAAGGTAATATATAAATTTTGAGTCAACTCCATTTATGTTACCATTTACTTGTTCCAAAATAAAATTTACAGATGGGTTTTTTAAGAAAGATAATTCCTTAAAAATAGAATTTACTTATTTTCGTAGAAATAAAAGGCTATTTTATCAACAACATTGGTCTTTTTACATCACAAGCTTTTATTTAACTTGCAATGTATGTATGTATGTATGTATGTATGTATGTATGTATGTATATATGTTCGGGTCAAATCTTGCAAGCTGCAATTAGAACCAGTTCCTCTTATCCTACGGTGTTGAATTTTACATGTTGGTTCAGTTCCAATGGGAATGCATTTTTATGGTAAGCATGACAGGAATCGACAAAGCAAAACGGGGGTTTAGAGGGAAGGGGAAACACAAAATTTGGTATATCTCTCTTAATATTGAAAAATTTAGAAACACATAAAAAGTAAAGTTGTAAGAAATTAAATTTACTATAATTAAGTTTCTTATCATTTTTTCTGTTTCTCTAATATTTACAGAGATATTGACGGTTTAAGATTGAAAATTTAAATCCTAAATATCTCTGTACCCATTCGTGTTGTAGAAAAAAATTATAATGCAATGAATAGGGAATATGCATGAAAATTTTTTTTCACTTAAATTGAAGCATGTTTACTTGACAAATATCAAGGTAAAATTATTTTTTAAATAACTTTAAAAATAAGCGAGATATGAATGATTGAAATTCCCGATTAGACAAAGAGGGTGATAGCCCTCTTGATATGTTATGTGACGTCATATTACACTTTCACCATTTAAAACACACATAAAACTCCGTTTTTAGTATTTTTGCAAGCAAGAGACAGATAATAATCTTTAAAAGCTTATAGCTTCCTTGATATTTGTCGGATTTTAATTTCGTTTTTAAATATTATTACAGTATTAACAGTATTTTCATATTCTGAAAATAAATGTGAAAAAAAATTTTCATGCATATTCCCTATTGTAGCAAACATAATTTTCCACAACTTAACTTCTTACACATTTTTTAATTTTTCTAATATTTAGTGAGATATTTTATATTGTGTGTTTCTTCTTTCTCCATGATAGTAGAGTTTATAGTTTCCATAGATATGTCATTAATAAAATCTTAAAAAATGACTTTCCCAACTGCCAAAATTTAGAAAAAAATAATTAATTGACATAAATTTCCTATGCTATATTCGATATTTACTTTCTTTGGTAAGAACTGGATTCATTCAATTACTCGTGGGAATAATAATGAAGAATGAAACTATAACACAAATAATAATTTTTTAGAATTATTCTTACCCATTCAGTAATATATCTGAAGAATATAATCATGGCTGGCAATAAAAAACAAAGAGTTTATCATAGAAGTGTTTAAAAATCGGTGAGCATACCTAATTTTTGGAATTATCTTAAGAAATATTTTAAAAAATTAATTTTTTCCGTTTTCGAACCTTATTTTTTTTAATACTAAATTAACGGGCAAACGACCTGTCAACAATGACGCTTTAAATGAAATGAACAGATTAAGAAACATTTAGATACAATAACATAGCGATAACTAAAATAAATTAATAGTAAAAAAATAGTTTTAAAATTAATAAAATAATAGTTCTAATTTATACTGATGATGACTACTTTGTAGTCAAAATACGTATTTAAAATATAAAAAAACTGATCTAGGTAAAGGAGTGAATTTGAAATTTTATTGAATCAAACCCATTAATTCATTTCCAAATGTATATGATATTAAGCTTGTCGCGAGATTTACTTGTGTAGAAAAAAACTAGGTAAATACATAAGTAAATCTCGCGACAAGCATTAATATCATATAAATTTTGTAATGAAATAAATTAATGGGTTTGATTCAATTTAAAGTTTATTTTCTTCTTTTTAGAGCATTTAAATAAACGCTTATTTTTAAAAATGTATTTGACATTAATTCAAGAATATTATAAAGACATTTTTGTAAAGAAATTTCAAAACAAAAATCTACCTAATAATAACAAACACAGAAAAAGCCACATACATTCTACATTACTAATTAACTATATTTAAAAGAGAAAGACTATCAGTTTAAACATAAAAGTAGAAAAAATATGTATAAAAAAAAGAAATAAAGGAATTAAATCATAGCTCCAAGCAAACTAAATATTATTCAAACCATTTTCATAATAATACTATAAAAAAAAAAGTACTTTTACTTTGTTTATGTGTTATATGCGAAACACAAACGTAAATGAAAAAAAAACGACACGCAGGCAAAAAGTTTTTATCACTACCATATCAGGATTACATACAATTATGCTACACATTTAGCTGAATGGTGTAAAGTTCAAATTAAAAAATTTGATCCGTTTCACAAAAATTATTTTAAATTTATAATTACATTTTTTTTGCTTCTATCTAATTTTGTCTGAAAAATTTGTCCTTTAATTATATATTGAATGAAAAAAATAAATTAGTACCAGTTGCTGTTCTGATTTTAATACTTTGGATTTTTATTTGTAGGCGGCAGTAAAAGGAATAGTGTATGAAACGGCTGTCAACACCAGAACGATCTAATTCATCGAATCAAAAATGCATTCAACGAGCAGTTAAATATGCCGTTATAGAAAATGTGTTAGAAAACTACACAGTTCTGATAAAATTTAATTTTTACCTTAGATTGAATCAAATTCTGTGAGTACTTTGAATAGCTACACACATAGCGAATAGAGTTAATAATATTTCCATTGGTTTTTTTGTAGTAAGTATATAATAATTAGGTGTTAATTAAAAGTGTTGTTTAAATACTCGTTTGTTTTTTATATTATTCTGTAAATAAATTAATTGTGAAAAAATAAAAATAAAATAGTCAGTCAGTAAATTACACATACAAAACCAACAAAACAAAAAAACAACATGTCAATTTTACTTTGAATTTTTATAATTAAAATGTACTTTTTCGACTGATTGAAAAATAAATTAATGAACCAAATTATCAAACTTATTTTTTTAACAATTTCCTTTTAACAAGCTTTTATTAACTTGTTACAGTATATAAACAAATCTTGCAAGTCCCTTTTAGCAACGACTACTAATTTTCGTTCGATCGCCTTAACAAATTAAAAAAACTTAAGTAAAAGAATGGCTTGATAGTGAAGAACGTTTGATAATGAAGTTAAGCTATCATAGACCTCTCATTTTTTGCTTTTCAGTGCATTACAGGGATTCTAAACGAACCGAAACAGGATTTCGATAAAACTGTTTAGTTTGCGTGACCGTAACCAAAACGGTTACTGAAAATTATAAATTAATATCGTTATCGTTATCGAAACCGATTCTTTTATTTGAAAAACCGGGCTTTAATCGTTACTTTTTTGTGTATGAGATAAAGCTTTGAAACAAAAGAGATCACAAGCTGCCATTTTTTGCGGTGTGTGTTCTACAGCTAAAAAGTGAGATATAGTTTATAAATGGGCAAAATTGAACCTTCTGGAATCCATCAAGGAGGAAGGATATCCATCTTTGAAACCACAGGAGATAGAAGAAAAGTTTAAAACAAAAAAATGTATCTTTTTTTAAAATAAACAACTTTTGTTTGGTTCTTTTTTTCGTAAACTGGATATTTATGGCACAATTTCAGCTATAAACTAGAATCATCAGTTCACGCATGGGTATTTTAGTAATTAACTCAGTTATTTGTTCTTGTTTTATATTAAGTTATTTTATTTTTATAAGAATGGCAATAGGTTAGGTTGGTTGGTTTGGTTACACTGGGTGGGACATATTAAGACCATAAGGTCCATTACTTGTACATTAAGATGTGGGTGGAGGACATGAATTTTGTATGTTGATTACGAATTGATTGGAAATCCGGTTGTGTGACAGCAACCGAATTTGATAGGAACTATGCCGATATTCATTTGGAGTTCGTGAAAGGAAACTGTAGAATACTTTCACAAACATAGCCGGTTACTTTTGTTCTTGTCAATACGCCGGCAGTTTAGTCAATTAATCGCCCCATTAGTTTTTATACCCAGTATATTGTAAATATACAAAGTATATAAAGTTTAGTTCCGACTTTGTAACTGCTTGAAAATATTGATCGCAGAAAAAAAATTTTTTTTAGGTGTCAAATAAGGTGTAACAGAAATATAGACTGTCTGTCTGTCCTTCTGGGAACACGATAACTCAAGAACGAAAATGATGAACTGAATTTTTTTCTCTGTGTTCTAGAGCAAAAAGTATGGTCAAGTATGTTAATGCACAAAATCGGACCATGTTTGGGCAAAATGTGCAAAACTACTGCCTGTCTTTGAAACCGTAAGAGATACAACAAAAATTTAATAACAAAAAATCTTCTTCTTTTTAAAATAAACAACTTTTTTTTGATAATTTTTCAATATATAACTCAATATATACTAGGTATTCAAACAATTAACTCTGTTAGTTGTTACATTAATTGTTTTTTATTTTAATTATTTTAATTGACGAACTGCCAGTGTTGAGAATTGAACCAGTAACTTCCCAATTACTAGAAAAGCACCTTTGACAACTGGACAACACGGACTGGTCGACTGGGAAAAGCGAATGGCAATAGCTAGTTATATATTAATTATAATAATTACTAGATTTTCCCAATATTTCCATCTGGTGATACCTACCTCTGCATATAAAAAACTTAAAAATTAAATATCGTCATTAAAACTTTTCCATTAAATTATTAATAACATATTAACACTATGAAAATTGTTTATACACGATGAATAAATTTAGCATAGAACACACAAATATTGTTATGAAAGTAAAATTTTTCGAATAAAACTGTTTCATAATAAATAAAGGATTTATTTTCAGAATAAAAGGTACGGAAGGAAAGATATAGTCTATATATAATACCTATCGTTTAATATAATACCTTACTACCAAATAAAGAAAATATAATACTCGTATATGAAATTCACAATTTCATTTTATATTACCTAGACAATAACAAAGCAATATAATTTAGTTTGAAAATTAACAAAAATATTTGAAAATCATAGAAATACAATATAGTCCATTGAAAAGTTACATTCGAGGTTGCAAAAGTTAGCGCAATTTTATTTTTTGGATGTCAAAAGTGGGTTAGTGTAAAGTTAAATCCATGTCCTCAACTGGAGTTTCAAAACCTCCAGCATCCCCTGAGCTTCAAAAGTTGATATGATGCCGATGCAAAGGAAACTGTGGAGCAATGTGTGGATGTCGGAAGGTAGGCCTCAAATGTTCTGCAGTGTGCCTGAATTGTTCTGGGGAAACCTGCAGCAACATTCTGGAGATATCAAAATTGATCGAGGAGAATGATTTTGAAGATGAACTGCCATCAATGACGCCACTTCATTCTCCATCCTTCCTCAACAATTCAATATCGGAAGCTCAACCAGATCCTGAATCACAGCCTGGCCCATCAAAAAGACTGAGGACACAGTAGATTGGAAAATATATTTTGATATTCTTAATTGCACTAATTATTATGTCAGCTAGAAAATGTACGTAGATTATACCTACTGGGGATACCACGTAAAAAAAATGCGCCTCCAGACTCTACTTCGTAGGAAGTGGGGAAAAGAGTCAATAACTAATTATTAAGAACATTGCAATGTCAATAATTAAAATGTTTCTTATAAAAATAATGGAACGATGAGAGAAAACTAATCACTCTTATCAATGTATACTTACGAGTACTGTAGAATATTATTAGTTTCGCAGCGCTGTAAAACTCTAATTAATAAGTAAAATTTGAAAAAAGTTTTTAATGGAAATTATTCCTTGAAAACCCCTCTATCAAAATGCTATGGTGTCATCTTTTTGTAAAATGACCAGAAAAAAAGTTATAATGAAAAGAAAATTTGTTCCCAAATGTTTATCTATTTTCATTAATAACTTTGCTATTTTTGGTTCTACGACTAAAAGTTACAGAACTAAGGTTGTAGAATATTTAATTTTCAACCAAAAATGTTTTTACAAATTTTCTGTGCGACGAATAGTTTGCCCCATATAGCGTAAACCTCATTAAGGGATTGCGACCCCACAAACATGGTCTTAACTTTACACTAATCTCCTCTTGACATCCAAAAAATAAAATTGCGTACTCTGACTTTTGCAAGCTGAGCCCAAAAAAATGTAACATTTGAATGGACTAATAAGTATATGTTCGTACCAGAGTGTCGAATTCACAAATCTTGGTTGTATCAAAGCAGTGGCAAAATTCAATTGAAACCCAATTATCCATCCAGTTATATTACGAAATATCGACTGTGTAGCGAATAAAATATGGGCACCGTGTAAGAGGTCAAGTTTGATAATACTTTATTTAATATCATTCTTATACTACACAATTCTCGTATAAAAAAGTGCGTGTGTACTTATATACGCGCGTAAAAAGTTATACTTCATTTTATATAATTTATTAAAGTAATATTAAATAAGATCAACACTACTATGAAGACACAAAAGTTTAATAAAATAATATAGTAGTTAAAAACAGTCCTATTTTATCAATATATACATTTAATATACAAAGTTTACGAGCCTATTAAAATGATATCATTGAAATGTTCTAATGTAAAAGCTGGTGCAGCTATTTACCAAAATTATAACGATCATTTATCTTCCGTTCTATAATGTATAATATTGTCATGTATTTCAATATGAAAAAATCATAGCACACACAAAATTATTGACCAATTATTGTGGGGTCACTTATGTGACAGATTTACTTGTTGTCTGTTTCGCTAAGTATCGAATGTATACATATATAAATTTAGTATTTCTGTATGTATGACACATATTTACTGAATGTATCCCAAGTACTATACAATAGAGTAGTCTAGAAGACTGTGTAACATCGATCAGTCGGGTATTATATCAGTGATTCGTTACATGAAGATAATTCACTCTGATCGGATTTTCATAACGCGCCAGAAAAATGTAACTTAAAAAATATAGATGTCAAAAATACCATATTTGTATTTAGGTGAATACGATATCATCAAGACGACAAAGGACTAGAACACCTTGCAAAGGTAATTATTTAAAATGAGTTCTAGATAGTGAATACGTCTATCTTTAACAAATAATCTTTACCATGATAAAATTATATTTAAATAAAATCTGTCTAAATATGATTTAACATTTAGCTGGAATTCATATACTGTCTAGACCAGTGATTCTCTACCACTGTCCCGCGGCGCTTTTGTGTGCCTCCAAATTCTTAAAGTGTGCCGCCAAATTTTAGAAATGTATATAATAAAGTATTAACTAACATAAAAACGAAAAAAAAAATCGAGACTGTTAAATGTAGAAGTAGATATGAGAGTAGCATTACCATTTTTACGACCAAATATAAATGAAATTATCAAAAAACACCAAGCTCAAATTTCTCATTAAAAGTATTCTTATCATTAACTTGTAATTAATCTCTTAATAAACGTACTGTTGTTTTTGTAGTACATATTATTTTATTTTACTGGTCTAGACATTACTTAAGTCGAAGGATTGAGCACGTCTTTCTGTGGGTACTATGGGCCACACAAGTAGCGCTCATTTTTTTAAAATTTATAATTCGTTCATTCGATTTTTGGGAACATGTTTCAAATAATAATTGTTAGTATATTTTTAATGAACAACTTTTATTCGAAGTATTTTTTCGTAAACCGAATGAAAAAGGCACAAAAACAATTATAAAATATTGAAAAATGAGCGCTACTTTTGTGTCCATGTGTACGAGTACATGTGGTATAATACCTGTGTTAACAATTCACAATAATTACAATGTATAATCAATCCATTATCTACTAATCAAATTTAATATTATTAAATAATAAACTCATTATAAAATATACAGACATATTAGTAGATAACTATTTAATTGTCATATCAATAAAATTCGATTAATTTTCGTATAAAACTGTTCTATCGTGTTCGTTTATTAAAAAAAATGTTCACAATTAAAATCTAGCGACCAGACAACAATAAAAAACAAATATTGGTGTGATGACATTCCTTAAAGACGAAATACGGAGGCGTGAGAGGTTTACTTGGCATTTAGCGCAGTATGTATATATACTCTTATAAATTCCATCTGTTTTTTGGTACTGGATATCGTTCCAACGTTCAAAAAAATTCAAGAGGTCATGATCAAAAAAAGTAGATTGGAGATTTTTTGAACCTCTGTCCGGTTTTGCCCATGCACGAACTTAAATGGTTAAAATCACACGAAGTTACTTTTTAGCTTTAACATACACTAGGGATGTTGCGGATATTCGCATTCGCATCGGAAATCGTGAAACTTCCGCATTAATTTTAGCAGCCGCAACCGCATCCCCAATAATCAATGCTTTTTACGGAGCTTTTGTGGACGCCGATGTTACTTGTTTTGTTTAGCATTTCTGATTGTTAATAAATCCCATATTTAGGCATGTTATTATGTGCATGTTTTTTTATTTATTTCAACAATTTACATTACTGTTTGATGATTCGCCTTGAATAATCTATTTGACAAGTAAATCAACGAAGCCACCACCGACGCAAAGTATTATTAAGTCTTATTTTAAACTATGAGTATGTCCGAGTTAATCTCAGTGAAAAATACGCAATAAAGCATACTCGTCTAAAGGCCGTGCAACCACATCTTTGAGGAAACATCTAAAATCGATGCACTCGGAGCAGTTTAGCGTATTTAGCATGGAGTTAATCTATGAACCTATGCGAAACATGCTGGAACCTGAAAAGGTAGCGAAATTGCTCTTTATTAAATATTAATCACCAAATTTTCTTCATGTACCTAAATAAGTATCTCTTTAAAAAAAAAATTGGCATATAAATCCACATACACATCCGCGTCTGCGGATTTGTGCCTTATCCACAACATCGTTGGAACACACAAAATTTTAAGTCGTTATCTGTTTTCGTTTCTGAGCTATCGTGTCCACAGGTAGACAGGCGGACATGCGGAAATGAACTAATTAAATCATTTTATGAACGTCTTTTTTTTCTATGATCAATATTTCAACCATTAAAACCGGAACTAAACTTAATATACCGTTGTATGTATTATATACACCGGGTATAAGAAACTATTGATTGTGAGTTATGCTAAAAGAAATATAATACTGATATTTTTATTTTTTTGTTGACGTCAACAACTGTAAGAAGATTTATTCATTTTTTTTATTATTTATGTCTATATTGACAGAGGTCATGCAAGTGTTTCACATTAGATATTTGCATTGTGTCCAAACTTTATGTCCAATACTACTATATTTTATTATTTAAACAATAAAAAAAATTTTAACTAAATTCAAAAACTCAAATGTATCACATAGCGCTTCTAAATCCGGTCTCTACAAATCATTTATGTGAATTTGACATATTTTACTAAAAATGATGATGATTATGATTATTATTTGGTACTGCGTATGTGTATAGCAAATCCGTTTTTGTATTTTGTATCCTCTAACAGCTAAAACATTTCCGTTTTGTTATCATTTTATGCACAAATAAACTACAAATACAAGCTCATAATATAGTTTATTTTTTATATTCATAGCATTCCAAATCTATTGTTGTGTTGAAAATTATTGAGAATAACGTCAGTACAAATAATTGAGAGACCTTAACACATAATTTTATGTACAAAAATTACAAAGGAAAATATTTCAGACAAAATATTTTTCTACTTGGAGAAAGTAGAAGCATTATAATATCAGCACGAGAAACCGGTTTTAAATAAGTTTAAATTTACCATTGACGAATAAAAATCAGTTTTTAGATTTTCAAAGGACGAATAAGCATCAAGTATCAAATTATCATTTGATTATTAAAGCCAGAATTGGAAAGTGTTGTACTGTACCATTCAATAAAACTTGAACAATATTGAATGTGAAATTGGAGATATAGACTCATTAATTGAACTAAATTATTTTTTTTCAAATTTAAATCAAATCTAATAAATTCAGGTTTGAGTAAAATCATAAATTTTTTTTTAAATTTAATTTTGGTCCGAGAGACCAAAGAATTTTTTTCAGGATAAGCATCAAGCTGGTACTTTGTAAGTAGCTTCGTTTTAACAAGACGCCCAACTTTTTTAATTATAAAATTTTGGAAAACGGTATCGAAATTCGTAAACTTTGGATGAACATGTCAATTTTACCGTTCATCCAAAGTTTATGAGCATCAAGTTATTTTTTAAGTTTAATTGTAAGATGATCAAATGAAGAACGAGGAAAAATTTTCTTCCACAAATTCAATGGAATGGAATCCGAGTCTTCCATCCTCAATGTTCAACGAAAAATTTCGATACCGTTTTCCAAAATATTATAAATAAAAAAGTTGGGCGTCTTGTCAAAACGAATCTACTTACAGTACCAGCTTGATGTTCATCATCCTGAAAAAACCCTTTGGTCTCCCGAACTATTTCTTAAATCAAGTGTGTGTTGTTCCAATTTAAATAAATTTAATAGACTTCTACCAATATTTTGTGTTTTTTTGTGTGTGCCGAGTATCGGAGTCTGTTTTAGGTTCTACAGCTCGCCTTTGGAAGTTAAAGAGAGCCAAGATATCTTGACACTCTGAATATCGTCTTTTTAGTTTCTTTTCACTGAATTGGATAGAACTAATTCCATTACCAATTATCAAACAATATTTTTTATTTGAAAATATCTAAAGCGAGACTATTCAAGTATGACTTTCTATGGGGAGTGAAATAAAACTTCAGATTAGACTGTCACGTTTTTTATGTAACAATCGGCTATGTGACAGTCGGCAATAATCGGCACTCGTTTTTTAAATGGAAACTATGAAAATTCAATGCTATTGTATACAGGATATGTTTTCACATCATACCTGAGTCCCGGGATCAAAATTTTTTTTGAAAATATGGCAGTTTACTAAAAGTTTACAATTTCAAACAAAATTCACTCTCATTCTTCGAAAATTCGATCATCTTTGGTGTAGTGGTAAGCACGCTGAGCTAGAAAACCAGCGATCTGAGGTTCGTTTCCTGGTTGATGAGTTCATTTTTTCATATCAATATTTAATTAAAATTTCGGTTTTTTTGTAAAACAATATGTTATGTACATTGTAAACTCTCTCTTACTGTTTTAAAGATGGGTATTTCTTTCCAAGAGGAAGTATTCATGGACTGATTTTGTCCATTCACAAACTCGCAATAACTTTTAGCTTTAAAAAAACACTCAAAGTTTCATTTACCGTCTGACGGATATATCGGATATTTTTAAAAAAGACACGTCCTGGTCAGTATTGTAAGTAACATGCGACAATCATAATATTCTATATATATTTCATATAGTTTAAAACCTGTAGTATAATGATTATTCTATTATCATTATATAGCGTAAATTTTCGATTTGTATAAAGAGTTGAATTTTACAATGATAATAATCCATATATTACAAACAAAATAGTATCTGTCAGTATATTAATGCTAGAAAAAGTATTGCAATTACTAGATATACAATTTCATTAAATTTTCGCCCTTAATTTGGCCTCCTCCAAAATCAAATGTTAATTGACATAAATCAACGAAATTGACAAATGGATATTGTATGTTTCTATTTCTAAACATTTTTTTCCCTATTTTCTATTTTATTTTTACAAGAAAATTAGATTACAAATTTATTTTGAGAGTATATCTGAAGTATATATTATATATATATATATATATATATATATATATATATATATATATATATATATATATATATATATATATATATATATATATATATATATATATATATATATATATATATATTATATACAGTATATATTATATATATGTATATATTATATATATATATATATATTATATACAGTATATATTATATATATATATATGAAACAATATTTCGCGTACGTATAACTATATTAATTTTTTATTAGCTACATAACATAATACGTAGAATATTGTCTTCAGAATATCTGTGTCATTGTCATTTATTAACAAATCGAGTGCTGTTTTATAACTTTGTAGAAATTATAAACATTTTCTGAAAATTTCAATTATCAAAAATGTTTATAATTTATAATTTATATATCAAATTCAGGATTCCGTATCTCTTAGCGATACGAATCGACTTCTAAATATATGGTTTTTCTTCCTCTTTTTAACAACAAGCTCTTCAAATAGTACTTAGTTTATCAAAGAGGAAGATATGTTACTAAACTTGTCGTAAGGTAAGCAATAGAAATATTATTTTGATCTATTGTCAGATTTCCTTTATTTATGGGAAAATGCACTGTTTTGTATTATTGAAGAATATCACCACGCAGGATAGTAATATTTCCAATAACTTTTTTGAGCAAAACGTGGTCTGAATACTATGCGTCAATAGTATTCAAACAAAATTCAAAATCAGTATATAAAATTTTTTTTTTAATCGGTATTTCTAATGTTTTTAAAAAGTAATCTCAAAATTTAAAACGTCTCGTTGGGAGAGTTTTCAATCTTTTAATGCACGTCAACATCTGAAGAGCGTTCTTTTTATAGTTTGTAGTTGATTTGTACTAAAAATTTATTTGTTTTTCGAAAAAAAATTTCGAATAAAACCCAGTTATAGAAGTTTGAAAATTACCATAAAACTTTAATTTCAGTAAAAAAAAGTGGGTTTTACATTATTTCTGTTTGTATGTTTGAACGCGGTAATCTCAGGAACTACCATTCCGATTTGAAAATTCTTTTTCCGGCAGCCGTTTATTAAGAAATGTTATAGGCTATAAAATGTGTCACGTAGTAGCTATGTCAAAAACTTTAAAATGGTGCGAAATAGAGAAAATCTTTAGGTATAAAAAAAGTTTATCAAAATCAAACAACTTTTGTATGAAACATTTTTTCATACAACAAGTAGTTTAGACACGATTTCAGTGCGAACCATGTGCGGCAGATAGTTGCTAATAAAAGAAACAGTATAATTTCTAAGACCACATTTAGAATATCTACAACATTATCTCAGTCTATTGATACTTTAGTTTTCGAATGTATGTAGGTATTATGAAACCATTCATACAATCGTTCTATGTGTTTATTCAACTCATTTAAGTATTTAATCGATTTTAATTAAATGAATAATTGTACTTTAAACAGTCTTTTATTAAAATTACATAAAACTTTCTTCATCTGTTTATTGTACAGAAAAAAAATAATTAATGAAGAAAAAGATGAAATTAAAATTCAATATATGTCAACAAATACAATGAAGAAATAAAAAAAACTTTTACAATATTCTAATGAACTTTTTAAATATAAATAAATAATAAAATGACACAATAATTTATAATATCGTTTTGTGAAAGTAATTATAATGTCTAAACATACAGTGTGTCACATGACGCATACATCTGAACATGCAACAAAGCTGTATAGATGATAAGTGTCCAATCTAATCTTCGAGTTTTGTTTCGGCAGAAATCAGGTGGAATCTACGATTGAAATCAAAACTTCACTAGTGAGTTGTCACACCGTCTTCAGTTGTTTTTTTAAGAGGTTGAAAAATCTTCAAAAGACACCAACAAGATGGAGTTGGGTGTCATATTTTGTTGGTAGTGTCAGATTTTTAGTGAATAAAAACAATCCTCATTCCTCCCTTCCTATGGGAAGGTGGTCAGACCGGAAACCGCTCTCATATTACTTCAGTCTGGCACTTGGTGCGCTATCAGGCGTCAGTCGTAGCTTCTTGCTTTTCTTTGAGCTTCCCATTTCTGCACAGAGCTGAGCATGGGATGGATAATGCTTTTTGCCCGCAGCGTTTCTCCCAGTATGTCTTCCGTTGATTTTCTTTTGGTTGTCCGTCTGCCACATTGGAATAATATGTGGTCTGCGTCGTCCACTTCGATTGCGCAGTATAGTTACCAAGGTATGAACATAAATAATTATCGTGATAACTCGGGGAGAATGTAGTTGAAATGCAAAGGTGTCTGATAAACTAAAGTATATTGAGATTTAGTAGCGACTCCGCTCCAACATAAAGGGCTGTACACCGTCTTCGATAGCGATAGTCAACTATCTCATAGAACACCACAGACTACAGAGGTGCGTATTTTTGAAGATGTAATTCTTTTGGCGCGATATAAGATTCCGATCAGACTGTATTATCAGCATGTAACGAAACGCTGATGTAACACTCCACTGATGTAAATCTATATTACACAGTTTCCTAACCTGTTGTATTGTACCGTATTTGGGAAACATTCAGTAACAAATGTTTATCATACTGTATACAGACAAATATATATATACATACATTACATGATTAAGCGAAACAAATACATATTATAGAACGAAAAATGAATGATCGATATTATTTTGACAGTCAGACCATTTAATTTCACTCTACAGTTGAAATTACGTTCAAGAATATCTTCATTATTACAACTCCATGTTTCTGATAAAAGAAAAATATCAGAATTACGGGCCACAGTATCAATGATATCATTTTTATGTGCTTGTAAACTTTTTATATTAAATGTGTATATTGATACACCTGGCCTGGTCTTAAAATTTCACTAATTTAAATAATGGATTTAATGTCAGTCTTTCAAACTCTAATGGAAGAACTTTCAAATTTTAATGGAAGAAGGGATGCTGGTTCTGTTCTACCATTATAAAATGTAGAATCATTGATTTTAGATACGATAATTTTTCTATTGTAGTTTTTCACTATTTATTATTATTATAAGTAATTAATTAAAAAGAAGTATAACACCTTACGCGCGTAGATAAGAGCACGCACACACTTTTTAGCGAATTTCCTCCAAAGGAAATGCAGCTACTGTTTTTGTACCAATGTTGGAATTTCGTAAAAGTTTCTTCAAATGTCCATCGATTCTACCTACTAGAAGTTAAAAATCACTATCGCTAAAATTTTTATATATGTATATATTTATATATATGTATATATATATATATATATATATATATATATATATATATATAGATATATAGATATATAGATATAGATATAGTTATATATATATATATATATATATATATATACATATATATCGGTCACAGTTTTATTCTGACTGGAATGAAATTTGGTATTTGAGGCGCATTTGGTATTCTCAAGTTCGTTAATGGTTAAAATCGGACAAGGGGAAATGGGGTTTGTAGGGAGGGGGAAACACAAAATTTGGTATATCTCCCTTAATATTTGAAAAATCGAAAAATTTATCAGAAGTTAAGTTGTAGGTACTAAATTTTACTGTAATTTTGTTTCTTATCAATTTTCTCTTACACTAATATTTACAGAAATATTTACAATTAAAGCCTGAAAGTTAAAATTCTAAATATTTCTGTTCAATTTAGAGTTTGAGAAAAATGATCAGGTTATTGTTTGTAGCAAACTTGATTTTCTAAAACTTTACTCCTTATACATTTTTCGATTATTCTAATATTAAGAGGACTGATACTAGGTATTTAAACATTTAACTCAGTTAGTTGTTACATTACTTTACAGTCGAACATAGAATCTCCTTCTTTTTTTGGAGTTGGTTAAAATTTGTGTTGATTTTGTCATCTCCACAGAAACTCTACTCTACTATAAGATAACTATAAAATTATTTTATTAAAATTTTGTTTTAATTTTGAAATGTCAATTTTGATTGTTGTTTCCTTAGTAACTTTATATATCGTTCTATTTTTGCTATTAATAAAATTAATTTTTGCAAATACTAAAGTCATATCAGATATTATATTTCATTTTGATCACACTATGACCAAATTATGACCGCTAGAGAGTGATTTATGTATTCTAAGGAAATTCGCTAGCGTAACGAATTGTTTTTTACTATATATTAGTTTTAAAACAATGTTTATTGTTGATTAACTGTATACTATATGTGTGATAATGTTTGATTAGTTGATTATGTATCATTTAATTGGAAATAGGTACTAAATACCATATAGTGGACGGACATGTATGAACACCTCAACCAAAATTATTTTTCTGCGATCAATATTTTCAACGAAGTCGGGACTAAACTTATTATACCCGTGTATATATCTTTAATACGCTTTTATTAACTTGGTATGTATGTTTGCTTCTATGTACCTATGTAACGGAATCTTTGAAGTCAATTTTAACCTACTTCTAAGTGTCGTATCGAAATGAAACATTGTATGTATATATAGTTCGGATGACAATGCATTTTTGTATGGTAACCCTGACCGGAATCGGAAAGGGGAAAGGGGGTTTAGGGAGAGGGGGAAACACATAATTTGGTATATCTCTCTTAACATTGAAAAAATCGAAAAACACATAAGAAGTAAAGTTGTAGAAAATAAGTTTTTCTATAATTAAATTCCTTATCATTTTTCTGTTTCTCTAATACGTACAGAAATATTGATGGTTTAAGATTGAAAATTGAAATTCTAAAGTTCGTGACAAGACTAAAAAAACCTGGGGTGCTTAACATTAATGGGGTGCTTAATTATAATATCAAATCAATATCCTTAATATGAAATTATAGTAAAAAGCACCCCACGATATTTTACAATCAAATTAATTATTTTGTTGATAAAAATTATTTTCTTCTTTTTAAGATAAAAATTATTTTCTTCTTTTGCTATAAAAGCGTGTTTTTTAGATTTTTAAAACTATTATTTATTATATAGAGTGAGTATAAAATCCGCAGAGTATTCGAAAACAACTCATATTACAATACTAATTGTAGTGTGAAATAAGTATCTGCTATGGTGGGTTTGCTAAACAATTTTCATTAATAATATATCCGCAAAATATCATTCGTTATTTCTATTACATCCGGTATATAATTATTAATTTATTTCATACGTGTTGTAATCGCACAATAATTAAAATTTTCACAAGTATTATTAATAACATTTTGTGTGACATAAATATTATTAATAACATTTTATACAAATAGTACGGCAATTAAACCATATAAATTGAATTCAACGATAAATTCAATCTATGAATTTTCCATTTACTCTGGGTAAATTTCTATTCACGGTCACAATTTAATTGCGATCAAAATAAAAAATAAATTGTCGTTTTTGCTATGCTTTTGGTGTTAGAAAAGTTTCTTATGTTTAAAATTGGTCAAGGGAAAGATAAACTTAGAGAAAGAAGCAAACACAAAATATAGAATATCTCTTTTAAAATATTTGAAAAATTTATAGTAAAATTGTAGAAAATCAATTTTACTCCAATTCATTACCTGATCATTTTTAATGACTATCAAATCAAGTTACCATGGTGACAGAGTTGTAATATTGAATATTGTGGGTATTTTTTAATAAGTGCTTTAAGTATATTTACACTTACAAATTAGTAATTTTAGTATCTAAAATATAATGAAGAAAACAGATTAAATATAGTTTATAAACTTGGGACTTCTTAAAACATGGATTAGTTTCTGTGCTCACAATCAATGAGTATTATTTGTAAATTAATATATATATATATGGTGAATCGAATCAACCGCATAATAGTATACGTCGCTATTTCTTTCTATGATCCTCCTATTTTTTAATAACATCCAATATAAATCGATACATTGATCATTTCTTTGAAACAAACGAAGACTATTCGTGATTGGTTCAAAGCAGAGATATGATAAACACTAAAGCTCTCAAAATATAGTGCTAGAGGAACATGTAGTAATTAATAAAAATATTACTATTTTTTCATCTCAAATTCTAATTTAACATAAATATTATTTTACTAATGAAAAAACAGTAATAGATTTTTATTTCTTACTACATGTTCCCTTACCACTCTTTTTTGAGTGCTTTAGTGTTTATCATATCTTTGAACCAATCACGAATAGTCTTCGTTTGTTTCAAAGAAATGATCAATTTAACGATTTCTATTGGATGTTATTAAAAATGGGAAGATAATAGAAAGAAATAGAGATGTATACTATGATGCGGTTGATTCGATTCACTCTGTATATATATTTACAAATGATACCCACTGATTGTGAGAACAGACATTTGAGATCAGACATCATATAATGGTCATTTACAACATCTACTATAGGTATGGTATGTATGTTTAACGACTGCCCAATATTTACCAACACTTTCACAATTTCTATCTTCGGAAATATTCCAATTACATCTATATAGACCGATATTTGATATAGTATATTGCATTGCACGTGACTTATACCCGTTTCAAATGTTTAGTGTTGCTAAAATAGAGACTAGAACCGGCGATCCGTTTAAAGGATTGAAAGAAGGTTTTAAATGCTTTTATCCAAAATATCTCATAAACATTATAAAGGTTTAACGCAAAGATTGTTCTGCCAAAAATAAAAGTAAATCAAATTTATAATAAAAATTTCATTTTAATACCTTTTCAAACTGTCTCCTACCAGTTCGTGTGGTCCAGTTGTAAAAGGCGTTCTACGCGAAACTTCCCAACACTGCCAGTTTATCAATTAAATTTATTTAAAAAAATTATGGGGCGGTTAATTGACTAAACTGTCGGCGTATGGACATACAACTAGTGTAATCTGCTATGCTTGTGAAGGTTTTCCTTTCACAAACGTACAAACTGCCAGTCTACATACAAATTCCTTGTCCTTAAGGGTTCGGTAAAAAACGCCTAGAAAAACCCACTTCCCAGGCGTCGACCTCTCCTCCGCTACTACTACTGCTACCACTACTGTACTTCCTCCTGGTGAACTTTTGTAACAGTTCCTACTTTAATGTGTAGGGTTCAATTAATACCTTTATGAACTGACATTGCGTGCAGATGTCCGTTTGATTTTATCGCTTAACCTCCGTACTAATATTCTACATTGCACATATGGTACAATTTATAAAATATCAATATTTCCAATTATCTACAATCGACGAGTAGATATCACAAATATAAAATGAATCCATTACATATATTTAATGAGAATATATAATAAATTTTTTATCGAAAAAATTAATAAAAAGTGATAATTGTGATAATAAAAGTGAAAATAAATAATGATACATAAAATTATTCGAAAATAAAATATATTTATTATTTTTACATAGACCAGGAATACCTAATTAGGGTAGACAACCCTAAATCTGTGTCAAGCGTACCTAAATTTATCACAAGATGATGTGATACTTGTGGTTGATGTAAGAAAAATTATTTTTCACATAAATTCATCTCATATTTTTATGACTAATTTGCCTTCTGCTCAGATATATTCAAAACGAACTAATTAGGTTAAGAAATTTAAAAAAACATGTATGAGCTCCACATAACTTCAATATACAGGACTAGAGATTATTGTAGGGTTTCACACCAGAATTATCTTAAGAACACAGGTCTAACAAATCTTAAACCAAATATTCCAAGAACAGACACTGTTAACAGCATTATAATTCGATACTTTACTGTTATATCAAACGACGGACAATCACTCCGTTTTACGTTGAAACCACCAATAATTAGTAAAGTTGTAGTAAATCAATTTTACTGTAATTCATGATCCGACCATATTTTCTGTAACTCTAATATTTACAGAAATAATTGCAACTTAAAAACAATACCCATGATAATGAATTACGAATCATCACCATGGTTACTTGATATTTTTAATGTATGAATTTTTTAGCGTTTAGGAGTTAAGTTGTAGGTACTAAGATTTACTGTAATTTTGTTTCTTATCATTTTTCTGTTACACTAATATTTACAGAAATATTAACAATTAAAGATTGAAAGTTAAAATTCTAAATATCTCTGTTCACATTAGAGTTTGAGAAAAATTATTAGGTAATGAATTGTAGCAAACTTGATTTTCTACAACTTTACTTCTTATACATTTTTCGATTATTCTAATATTAAGAGAGAAATTTAATATTTTGTGTTTGTTTGATACGAATACATAAAATAATTTGTATTGTAAAAAATTTTGATTGTCGTTTCCATAGTAACTATAAACTATAATCGTTATACCGTTTTTTTAGGCTATTAATAAATTTAATTTTTGCAAATACTAAATCAATATCAGATATTATATTTCATTTTGATCACACTAAAATTATGACCGCTAGAGAGTGATTTATGTATTCTAAGGAAATTCACTAAGTTGACGCAACTCCTGCGTAACGAATTTTATTTTTTTTCTAATGGGTATAGGGATATTCAATATTTTGTGTTTTCTTCCTTCTCTAAACGCCTCTTACCTTTGATCGATACTATTCATTAACGAACTTGACCTTTGGAACACCAAAGTCCAAAAGAATATCAATAGTCACTCTATCGATTACGGATGGCCGTGAACACTAATAAGATAAAAGTTAATTTCCAAAAGAGAAGTGATGTATTTATTCTGAGAAAAATCGCTAAGTTGACGCAGCTCCTGCGTAACGAAGGTTTTTTTTAATCTCATATCATTCTGCACCTATTTTGACAATGTTTATCTGTTTTCAGAAATCCCGATGTTAGTTCCATAATCGAATTTCCAAATTTAGGAACTATACTTTCATTTCCTAGTAGATTTCTATTTCTATTTGATAAACAATCTTATTAAATATTTTCAACAGACATACGGAAGAGTAATTTAATACATTTAAATATAGATAAATTGTCGAGAATCAGAAGGAGAGAAAATTTAACCATCGTTCTATGAGTGGCATTAAAATATTGCCGGAAATGACATCAATTTTCCACGTATACGATGTAATATATTTTCAGTGCATTTCAATACATACATATATAAGTTAATGTACACTAATATATATCAGTTATAAATTTATCCTATGTAGTCTGATCATAATCACGTCTCATATAAATTTTGACTTATCGTAATGAACGAAAAATAAACAAAATGATGATTTTCGTTACTAACAACAATTATTCAAATTTTTGCTGAATTAACAGCAAACACTGAAACATGAAATAGAAATGTGGTTTGAGCGTCACACGACAACCGTATATAGAACACTAAAAAAATTATTAAAATTAATATAATATGATATTATTAATTTTTATACCCGTTTATATATATATATATATATATATATATATATATATATATATATATATATATATATATATAAATATAAAGGTATTAAGTTTAGTTCCGGCTTTGTCGACTCAAAAACGAAAAGAGATAACGAGCTGAAAGTTTTGTTTGTGTGTTCTTGAGCTAAAAAGTATGGCAAAATCAGACCATTTTGGGGCAAAATAGGCAAAACTGTGTGAAACAGGCAGAAGTAGAAAAAATTCAAAGACGAAAAATATTTCTTTTTTTTTAAATAATCAACTTTTGTCTGAAACTTTTTTCATAAGCTCAATATATACCGGAAAGTAACAGGTTAAAAAGCAATTAACTCAGATGTAATTTTTTTACCAATTCCTAGTCTACATACAAAATTCCTTCCACTCCAATACATCCTCACATCCTTAAGCATCACTGGACCTCAATGGACCTTATGGTCGAAGTGTAGCCCGTCCAGGGCAGCCGCTACAATCTATCTAGATGTATGTTATTTTCAGTTGTTTTTTGTAATTTAAAAGTTTCCAACCGAGTTTGATAAACTGTTTCTTTCAATGGAAGCGGAAATATACCAATCATAGTACTACATTTAATATAAATATTAAATTTAGCAAACACATTTTTAGCCCAATCGAATACTCTCAATATAGAGAGTGGAAAAGTAATGATACTATTAAACATTACGAGTATCATTCCCACATATTAGTCTATTTCTATAAATCGATATGTAGCATGTTAATATATATATATATATATATATACATAAATATATATATATATATATATATATATAACGGGTGGGCCATTTACAAATTGGAATTTAATTTTCCTATAAAATGAAAACGCATGGATATTTTTAAATGGTTGTTGTCATTATTGAAAAGAGTATACAAATAAAGTATACAGTTAGTATACAATTAGCCCATTCTGTCGACCTAATTTTTAGTACATTTTCGATTGTTTGGGCCTCTATTTCGTCAATGGCAAGTTCAATTGCATATTTCAAATCATCTCTAGATGGTTAGTGACACTTGTCCTTAACGGCTCCCCACAAGAAAAAATCCAGCGGAATCATATCGCAGCTTCGAGGTGGCCAATTGACATCAGCATTTCGGCAGATTATGAAATTTTCGAAAACAGTGCGCAAAAGATTGACTGTTGCGTTGGCTGTGTGGCACGTTGCACAGTCCTGTTGAAACCAAATGTCGTCTATGTCATCCTCTTCAATTTTGGGGGAAAAAAACGCTTAGCATGGCGCGGTAGCGATCGCCATTCGCTGTAACGGCGTTTCCTTGCTCATTTTCAAAGAAAAACGGCCCAATAATGCCACCAGACCAAAGTCCGCACCAGAAAGTCACTCGTTGTTGATGCATTGGTTTCTTCACGATGACGTGTGGATTTTCTGAGCCCCAGATACGACAATTTTGCTGATTGACGTATCCTCCGAGGTGGAAATGAGCTTCATCTGAAAAGATGACTTTTCTGCAAAAATGCTCATCTTCGATCAAACGGTTTTCGGTCGTCGGATGGTCATCTGGATTCAGTTCAAAAAAGTGCGTGAAATGTTCAATTCTTGACAACGACGACGAGTTGATGTTGATGGTTGTTTACGCACACTATGACCAACAGCAGCGATGTTTTCGGGTGAGCGCGCTGGACACGTACGTGCACGAGTTTTTTTACCCAACAACAACAACAATCCAGTTTCATGAACTCGTTTCACAAATTGATCACAAACTGCGTTTTTGGCACATCAAACCTTCCATCATCAAAATAACCTATAGTTCAAATTCCAAACGTTAGATGGCCCACCTGTAGAAATATATATATATATATATATTTATATATATAGGGTGGGCCGAATGGGCCGAACACCGTTTGATCGAATATTTAATTTGGGTCATCGTTTGAGATTGAGATGATCTTCGATACCCCAAACAAACATACCATTTTGAACTCAAATTTCCTGCTCTTTTGAGTCCCGATAAAAAATAGGTTTCCTATTTAAAAAATCAAAGTTGACCTTCAAATGACCTTATAAATCGAGTTCACGGTCAAATCCAAGATTCCATCCGACTTCCCCCTTGGTATCCTACAATTTTTGTTTCTATCTTTTTTTCGATTGTTGCCTTCTCAGTATATATATACATGTATACAAATTTTTACGATAGTGATTTTTAACATCTAGTAGGTAGAATCGAAGGGCATTTGAAGAAATTTTTTACGAAATTCCATCATCGGTACAAAAATAATAGCTGCATTTCCTTTCAGGAAATTCGCTAAAAATGTTCTTTAAAAAATAATAATAATACATAAATACTGTATTTGCAGTTAAGCTTTACAGGGGTGGCTACAGGTGTTTTTACAAAGTATATTAAGAATAATCTTAACTAAAATATTAATTTAAACTAATTAAAATATTCAAACTTAAATTAAATTATTAATAGTATCCTTACGACTAGGTATAGTTTTTGAATATTTATTTTTTGTATATTTTATTCTTTTACATGTTTTATTTAATTTTAGAAACTTGAAAAGGCAACATAACAATAGTTTTCGTAATAGATTATTCGTGCTGAATGAAACTTCTCATTTTTAATGCGTTGCAAACATAATAGTAAATGTCATTCAGTTTGTTAATTGTAAGGTTTGTCATTAGATTAATTATTTGGATTTCTAAATTTGAGTTTGAGTCCAAATATTTTTCTAAATAGTATTTTCTAAAAGAATCATAGATCGGACAAATTAAGAGTAAATGAATAATGGTTTCTGGCTCCAGTCTGTTACAAATGTCACAAATTTGGTTTTGAAGCCATTTGTGTGTCATGTTATTGACGGTGACTTTTATTGTTAAAATGCCTGCCGTCCTTAATTGGCTGATTAATCTGATCTTTACGAAATTAACATTATAATTCAGATATGGTTCGACTGACTCGTTAGTGATCATGTTTTGATATAGGGGGCTAAACCTGGATTCCAAAATTCTTTGTTTATCTTTAGTGTGCTATAAGATTTTGTAATCTTTTAGAATTGTTTCTTGTTTTTGTTTCATTATTTCGCTGTTTTGCTCATCCAGGAAGTGTGACATATCGATTGCGTTCAAAATTGCTTTGAGTTGGCTGAACCAGTTGTATTTCCCAATTGTGTTACCGAAAGAATCTAATTCTCTTAATCTATTGTAACATATTTTTGTCAGGCATTTATTATTCATTTTTATTATACTGACCAGCCAACTCAGAGCTAGATCCAAAGCTCGCACGGCCAAATGAGTTCTCCCGGTCTCGCATCTGATTATATAGTTTGGCGTATTTGTTTGCCAGTTGTACACCGTTTTAAAGAAACAGCCTTGTACTTTCTCTAGATCTTCCATATATCTTAGAGACCAGGTCTCGGCACCATATAGCAAAGTTGAAGCAACTATACTATCGAAAATTTTTATTCTAGCATCCCAGCTTTGGAGCTTGGATTTGGCCATCATATTCCTAATGCTATGAATTGCTATGCTGGGTTTTTGGATATTGTTTTTAACAGCTTTGTTGAAAAGACACGAGGAGGATAATATTATACCCAAGTAATTGTATTCATTTACTATCTCTACCGTTTGATCCTTAATTTTGAATGGTGGCATTTGACTGAGTCGGCCACTTTTTCTAAAAACAATGATTTTGGTTTTATTTGTATTTATCTTCAAACAGTTCTGTTTACAATATAAATTTAGAGCGGTAAGGGCTTTTTGCAGGTTGCCGTAACTATCACCAAACAGGGTTAGATCGTCTGCGTACATTAGAAACGGAATCTCGGTAGTACCGTTGATATTAATGCCTCGAATATTTTTTTCTTTCATAAAGTCATATATGTCATTAATAAATAAAATGAACAACAGAGATAGTGAATCGCCTTGAATTACTCCTTGTGTTATTTTTATACTATTGCTACATTTTCCATTTTTATAAAATTTAAATATGGCATTATTGTACAGCGATTTAATGGCATTTATAATTTTACAGCTCATACCAATTTTATGAAGCATCTGCCATAAAAGGTTATGGGGTACTGAGTCGAATGCCTTGCGGAAAACAAAACCGGTGTAAACTTTACGTTTAGGAAGACGGATGTTTATATTAATAGCACTTGTAAGTATAAAAATGGCATCGCGACATCCGCGTCCTTTTCTGAACTCGAATTGGTATCCGTTTAAGATATTGTGTGTATCAGCCCATTCTTGTATACGATTACAAATGATTGGAGTGAAAATTTTTGCAATGTTATTCGATAGAGAAATTCTTCTGTAATTATTAGGATCTCGACGGTCTCCTTTTTTAAATTAAAAAAAACTTTTGTTTGAAAATTTTTCAAACTTTTTGTAGTTGTAATTTTCACTTCTTTATTTTGCTTCTTTACTTTGCTTGAGTTTTTAACGAGTTAATCCGTTGAGTAGGACCTACGTATACTACTGAATTTTCTCAGAAAAACAACCACAAATTTCAATTGCAGGGATATCATAAATATTGACGTATGTTTCATAATTTATATTTAAAAATTTTTTTAGCAATGTGTTTAGTATTTCATGTACAAATAGTGTCAAAATCAAGCTATCATTTCAAATTTTGTTCCATATTTTTTCGAAAACTATATAAATAGGGCACAAATCAATTATAAAATTTTGAAATGGTAGCTCGACTTTTGACCCTATTTGTACTATGGACCACAAAAGTTGATGTCCTTTTTTTATGGTTGATTTATGCCTAATTTATTCGGTTTTCGAAAAAAAATTTCAAATAGAAGTTGTTAGTATATATATAATGAACAACTTTTATTAGCCAAAGCTTCTTTTTCGAAAAACGAATCAATAAGCCACAGATTTTAAAAAACATTTTAACATGGACTTGTATGTTCCATAGTACATACTTGTGTTAACTATTTCTTGTATTTTATGTAGATAGATAGATAAATTGTAGCGGCTGCCCTGGACGGGCTACACTTCGACCATAAGGTCCATTGTGATACCTAAGTATGAGAGGATGTGAGTGGAGTGGAAGGACATTTTGTGTGTAGACTAGGAATCGGTAGATGTGCGGCTGCAGCTGACTCTGATAGGTATTATGTCGTTATTCATCTGGAATTCGTGAAGGAAACTGCAGAAAACCTTCACAAGCATAGCCGGTTACTTCGTTCTTATCCATACGCCAACAGTTTAGTCAATTAACCGACCCTTTTTTTCTTAATCATTGACAAACTGCCGAAGTCGGTATTCCCAGTTCCAAGTAAATATAACGCCTCAGACATAACGCCTTAGACTGCTCGACTACTTGTATTCTATGTATTAGTTGATATTACAAGATCACAGGACCTCTGTATTACATATTACGTTGTAGTCTGTATACAGAGGTTAAATTTCATTTTAATAAATTTGTGTACAAATAATTTCAATAACAATAGATAAAAAATTGTTTGTTTTCTGTATATATTTTTTTTTATTATAATATTGTTCAAACAGATATCTGTTTTATGTTATTTTTTTAACGCAGCTGTGAACAAAATAGTGTCGAATATAGTGGAAATAAAAGATCCCAAGTGAAAATACATGTAATCCCTTAAAACCCTTTTCGTTAAAATATGCATCTGACTTTATTTATATTTATATATATGGGAAAACCAAATGTTCTATTCAATGCCGAAGGTTTAACACAATTTATTTTAAATTTTACATTTAAGTTTTTGTGTGTTTTTTTTTCGGTTGTATAGTTTATTTTCTTTTATACAATTCACGCAAAATTAAAATTAAAAATTTATTAATTTTTAAATTAAAAAAATTAATAAGTGTTAACAACTTTTTTTTATGTTAATTTTTTGTTTATGAAAAAAAAACAATGGATTTAAGAAAACTGTACATAGTTTTACTACAGTGAGGACTTACTAATAGCTATTTTGTATGATATTAATAGTTTTATGATATTAAGTTTTAGACTTAAAAGTGAAAAAATTACAAATTTTGATTATAAAAAGTGTTCCAATAAGAACGCCGGTTTTGAGTTTTAAATAAAACATACATATTTTTAGCATAAGTTTGAAACATTCATTGAATAATGAAGTACACATCATGAGGTTATGAATGGAATAAGTCATCGGACAAATTACCGCCTCGGCTTTGTTGGCACAGACGTCCTCTTTTCATGAAATTTTCAAGGACTGTTGGGCATAAATTTTGCGGTATTTCAGTAATACAGCGTTGAATTTTGTCTTTTAAGGCTGCAATCGTTGTGGGTTTTTTCACATAAACTAGTGACTTTAAATAACCCCAAAGAAAAAAATCTAAAGGCGTTAAATCGCATGGTCTGGGCGACAAATTCCTATCTCCAAAACGAGAAATAATACGCCCAAGGATTGACTCGTGCAGTAATTCAACAGTTGCTCTGGCTGTATGACATGTTTCACCGTCTTGTTGAAACCACATGCTGTTGAGATCCATATTTTGCAATTTTGGCACAAAAAATTGAGATAAAATTTCACGGTAACGAACACCATTCACGGTTAATGGTTTAGCAACTGCATTTTCGAATAGAAATGGCCCGATGATGCTTCCAGCCCAAAATGCACACCAAGCAGTGACTCTTTTTGGATGCATCTGTTTCTCAACAATCACTCGTGGATTTTCGGAACCCCAAATGCGACATTTTTGTCGATGCCAAACGCTCTTCGTTGCTCATAGTCTTCCAGCTTTAGCTCTTGAGTCAATTGTACTTTTCAAATCTTTTGTTAAAATTCGATGCATAGTGGTTGTGGAAACCCAATTTCCTGAGCTGTATGCCGAATTGATAAGGTTGGGCTTTCCTCAACATTTGCACGCACTGCTGCGAGATTTCCAGTCGAGCGACTGAGACGAACACGTGTTTCTGTTTTGACGTCATTAACAGGCCCAGTTTGCCCAAATTTTTTCATTAATCTTCTCACAGTGGCCTCATTTGGAGCATTCCGATGGCCCATAATTGTACGCATTTTGCGAACTGTGGCTGCAAAACTTTCACCACTTTGAGAATAATTTTTCACAATGAGATTTCGTGTATTGTACCGCTCCATTTCACTTAAGCTCCTGCTGTCTACTAACGAACGGCCGTTTTTTTTAATGTCAAATCATGACACTAGAAATGGCGCGCAATTCAAAAGCTTATTCAAAAGCAATTCAAAAGCAAATTCTTATTGGAACTCCCTTTATTTGTTAATATTTTGTGGTGGTTGAAATATTTTGATATTATCCAGAAAAAGTTTTGATAATTAATAATTAATAATTTTTAATAATTTTTTTAATTTTTTTATACTTCTTTTGGCGCTTTATGAGATTCCAATCAGAGTGTATTAAATTAACTATATGTATTCAATTAACTATACACTTGAAATTAGGTACAGGAATGTCTTCATCATTTTATCTCCATTTTTCTTATAAAAGAAGAATATTATAATTACATGTCACATTAGCAATTCAAAATTGTTTTACTGGTAAAATTTATTTCATCAACTAACAACTTCATTGATTTATTTTGTTATTTAAGTTTTAAATTTTAGACTTTTTTTAACAAAAGATAACGTTATAAGCTAATTATCACCAAAAGTATCAATATAGTATAATCACGCTTCATATGCCTTACAGTATGCCGCATTGAACCTATCCATCTATAAGTGGGTTTAAGACTACCCATCTATAAGTCCACTATTAGAAAATTTAAAATTTTAAAATGTTATGTTGTTTACCTCCACCAAATTATAGAATTGATTAATAACTTGACTAAAGCGACACCTATCGGATAACCACCTAAAACCACTTTTGAGCGATTTTCAGCATGAATCGAATTGCTGATATAACTCTAGACTGATGTAGCACTCGCTCGATCGATGTTACACTGATTTCTATCATGTTCTAATGCACAGTGTTTGGGAGACATTCACTAAAAAATATTGATCATACAGTATGGACAAAATTTTTCGCATAAACAGTGTGACTACACTCTGCAGTGGAAAATTTTGTATATGTGCTATGATTTTTGGATATTGAAAGACAAGATAATATATTATACATTATAGAAAGATGACTGAAAGTCATTATTTTGGTAAATAGCTATACCACCAACACTTTTCAATTAACTATACTGTTGAAATTAGGTACAGGAATGTCTTCATCATTATAACTCCATTTTTCTTATAAAAAAAGAATATTATAATTACATGCTACATTAACAATGATATCATTTTTATGGCCTGGTAAACTCAATAATATTGGAAGTAAGAGAAAAAACGCATTTTAATTTGGCAAAACAAGCAAAATTTAAATTTGACTGGCTGTCTAGCGATTAAAAGTAGTTTTGACCAGAAGCGTCAGTCAAAACCACTTTTGACCGGAAATTTACGGTCAAAGCACTATTAACCAATGATTTTCAGGCAAAACTACTATTGGACAACCTGTGCAGTCAAAAGTACTTTTGCCTGTTTTTTTCAGTTAAAAGTACTTTTGACCGGTTAAGAGTATTGACTGTAACATATATAAAGATTCATAATCATCAAATATTATTCTTATCAATAATATGGTTTTCTAAATAATTTGGGAAGCTGGTCTTGTGTAAGGCTTGTTTTTTACATTCAATAAATTATCTAATATCTGTTCAAAAAGATTGCTAAAGAACCAAAAGCATTGACTTGTCTTTTAATTCTCCATCCAAGAATATAAAAAAAGCTCATCGTTGTAAGTCACTCATCAAATTCAAACCAAATCCTGTATACAATGTATACATCGTCCTTCATTTCTGCACCCTAAGAAAACAAATAACAATTTTTTTAATTTAAGAAAATCATCATAGGAAGTTTTTTATTTCAATATTTTTGTTTCTTTGTCAAGAAAACAAAAAAGAAAACTTAATTTAAAAAAATATTATGAAAGAAAAATAATATTTGTATTGCAATAATATTTTCGTTAATATTCATATATTAATAATAATAATAATAATAAAACGAAAAAATTTTGAGAAAGTTTTTTATATCATCATCATTTCAAAAAAGTTTGTTTAGTAGTTTTTGAAGAAGATTTTTTCAAAAAATAATGTATTTTATGTGTAACGTATTGGGGAAGTGTTCTGTTTATATATTATATTATTTCAATCTACAACGAGTTTTTAAAATATTGACGACATATTTTCGCTTTAAAATTTTGCAGGAAAATTTTTCCTATTATTACAATATGGCAGGAGTAGCCAAAAAGTCGATCGCGAAGCCAATTTTGGTCGATCGCTTGTGATGTCTTGGCAAAAACAATATGAAGAATTTCAGGTACGATTTCAAGATTTTGAAAAAATAACGAAATTGTGACATTTACCTATATATTTTCCCTTTTAAAATAGACTTGAAGTGTGACAAATGTAGCGAATATATTTATTCTTGTTTTGGATCGATCTGTGCGAATCGGCATTTTCATACTTAAGGACGTTCCAGCAATGTGTTATATAATCAGGACAAAAAAACGGTTTAATTTTATTATCGAACAAATACATGAACACACATATACAATACATAAACAAATTCACTGTTCATATATACAGAATAATGTAATTTTGAAAAAAAATAATTTTAAACTTTTATATTTCGAAAACATCACGGTAACATTGGAAATTTTTTTAAAATTTGTATAACAAATATTTAGCTTTTCTCTCCTAGTATTTTTTTTTTAAATTCTGTCGAGTCTTTTTTCTAATACAACAGATAATAGTGGCGCGGGCATGAATTGTTACATGCTTCTAATAAGAGAGAGTGAGAGAGAATGATAACTTTGATATTAATTATCTCGCGTTCTAAACGGTCGAAAATTCTGAAACTTCGGGATTTATTAGAAAACGTTATTTTTAGCCTGTGAAAAAAAATGAGCAAAATCTGTCGAAAAGTGGTGGTTCGCCGGAACATCCTTAAAGTTAACGAAGACGAAACACCGTTCTGTCCTCACATATTCCCATATTGAAGACTTGTTATTATTATCTTTGTCAGGATATACACCTAATTATGATTCCTTGGTTAGTGTCTTCCATCTCAATCTTCCTACTAATGTTAAAAGCAATAAAATTAATTCTAAATCTGGCTTTATCTGTAGGTAATTTGAATTAATTTTGACCTGTTAAATAATTATGTCCAAAAAAACCACGAAAGTGAAATCATAAAATCAAATTATCAGTCATACTATGCATTTTTATAATAACTTTTGCATATGCACCGTCGAACAAATAGTACAATTCGATCACGACACATTTTTTCAGAAAAAAGTAGATCCTATACACACAAACAGTTGGCCACCCCTACACTATAGTAAAATAAATAAAAAATTAAATAATTTTTAACGAATTTTCGAAGAAAATGAAGCTATTGGTTTACACCGATGAAGGAATTTCGAAGAAATCTCTTCTGCAACTCTAATTTTTACAGAAATATTTGCAATTTAATTACAAAATCCTTAATAATAAATATTACAAATGTATCACCATGGTTACTTGATTTTTATATAATTATTATTAGGTTGTCAAGAACTTCACGAAATTCTTAATATTAGTAAAATGAATCCTCAGAAATCAGCTGAATGTTTTTGAGAATTTATCACCATGGCGTTTTTGAGAAAATCATTATATAAGTTGGAAAAATTTAACATGCATCTTCCTTCATAAACATGGTGAAATAAAATGCACGATTCTGACTGTTTTTACTTCGAACTCTCTCAATATAGTCACGGTTGTTCGACACATACTTTCCTCAATTCCTTAGAAATATTTTTCCTTAAAACTTTGGGAGAATGACCATCGGGTTGTTAAGTTTTTTGTTAAAATATGCGTAAAAAAGTTTATTTTTTTCATGTCCGCAGCAGAAGGTTATTTTTTGTGGTTAAGTTGGCATCATGAGTACCGGCGCGTTGTTTGAAAGTCGTTTGAAATTATATACTAGTATATGTATGATGACTAGTATATGTATGATATGTTATGTGATGAATGGGAACATGACAACAACGGACAGCTGTTTTCAACAACACGCAGGAATACCAACATATTTTTTTACACATATAATTTTTTATATAGTTTTTTCGCGCGGGTACCCGATTAGCTAATATAGTTTGGAAATACCTTAAATGAATTTTCTGGAAAGAATGACGTAAATCAGTTTAAGAATTTGAAAAACTGTATCAAAATTGCATAGATCTAAAAATTATTAAGAAATAAATAAATGCATTTTTTTCATAAATAGAATTTGTTGGGAGAAAAAAAATATTAATCAATGAATTTCGTAATTTCTTTAACTTGTCAAAATAACATCAGAGCATTATTATTAATCACCGAGTTATATTTTTTAACTTATTATTTTCTAGTATTAAGATGGATATTCTATATTTGGTGTTTTCTTCTTCCCTCCTTTAAAATTGTGACCTCTAAAAACAAACGATCAAATAATTATTTATACATACGAGAAATATATTTATTTATGCATACGAAAATATCTGTCTGTATTCTAGCGGTTACAGGTCATATGAATATGAATAAGGTAAAAATTAATTAAGATCTTTTTCCAAAAGAAAAGTGTATTTGTTCTGAGGAAATTCGTTAAGTTGACAGTATGTAATAATACCTCACCAATTAAAATTTATATATATAAATCAGTCACATCGCATCAAGTTTCACGATGAAAAGCTTTTGATTTATTTAAAACTATACTAAATTAGCAACTCAAAATTTTATTTATTTGATCAATTGATTTTCCTTCTGTAGTCAATCCTTGCAGTATCAAATAAAGGTACCAATTGAAGGTATCAATTGAAAGTCTGCAAGCATGGCTTATAGTACTCATCTAGACTGATAATGTCTGTCAAAGAAGCTACGAAAATTAACGCAACAAATTTGTATTTTACAAGATTTTATTTAACTGGCAATGTATGTATGTATGTATGTATGTATGTATGTATGTATGTATGTATGTATGCTAGGGTCAAATCTTGCAAGCTGAATTAGATCCACTTCCTCTTATCCTACGGAGTTGAATTTTTGCCTGTTGGTTCAGTTCCGATGACAATGCATTTTTATGGTAAGCATGACAAGAATCGACAAGGGAAAAGGGGTGTTTAGAGGGAGGGGGAAATACAAAATTTGGTATATCTCTCTTAGTATTGAAAAAATCGAAAAACACATAAGAAGTAAAGTTGTAGAAAATTAATAATAATAATAGTAATAATGGGGTTTTACCTCCGTTTCTGAGACACCACGGTCTATAACAGAGGCCACACATATGATTATTTCCAACCTTTATTATTTTTTTAAACTGTGCATTTTTTATGATGTGAGTGGAGGACAAGGAATTAATATGCAGACTAGGAATTGGTAGGTTATGCGGCTGCAGCCGACTCTGATAGGGACTATACCGATATTCATCTGGAGTCCGTGAAGGGAAACTGCAGAAAACCTTCACAAGCATATCAGGTTACTTCGTTCTTGTCCATACGCCGACAGTTTAGTCAATTTAAGCGCCCCATTAATTTTTTTAAATTGACAAACTGCCGATGTTGGGATTCGAACTCATAACCACCCAGTTCCAAGTAGAGCGCCTTAACAAGCGCGGCTACTTGGCCGGTAATTATTTTTACTATAAAAAGCTTGTTTTTATAAATGTTTTATTAATAGAAACTTATTTAAGAATAATGTTAATGATTTGATGACGTTTGTACACACGAAAGAAATATTTTTATGACTACCTTCAAACAAGTGTTTCGAAGAATAAATAAAGCAAAGCACTAGTTATTCATGTTTTAAGATGTGATATCAAAATAAAACATCGATTACTTTTGTATACTTGGTGTACCTAACACGAAGCACAATTCGATATTGTTAAATGTTTTATAAGTACTTAGTATAAGTCATCACAGCAACGTACTGCTTACTGTATATGAAAAGATAGGATTCTGTGGGAACATTCCAGGGATCTCTCTGGGCCTTCGAGAACTGAAAGTTACTTTTTAACTCTAGAACATATTTGAAAATTTGTATGAATTGCTCGTTATTTTTTTTCGTATTTGAATTATCATGTTGAAGCACAGACAAATAAACACTGTTTATTTGTCTTGACACTGTCAGACAAAACGAACATCGGAAATTAGAAAAGTTAAATACTTTATAGACACTTGCATCAAATTTTTTGACATAAAAATGTCTATTTGCTCGATACACTGGTGGTCTGTCGAACATTTTTGTGTTACATAATACCGTTAGATTTCAATCGCTAATAACTTCGTGACTAACAATGCGTTTGCAATGGTTTACCACCACAGATAAGTAATGTCCATACGTATCTGTCGTTACTAATTTTTTTTTTGCACTAATTTTGTTTTGCCTGTGATATCAGCGTACAAGCTTACGTAAATGCTTACGAATTAGCTTTGTGTAAAGTTATAAATTAGTGTAGCGTGGAAACGCGTTTAGCTTGGACATGGATTCGGGTATCGTTTTGAAGAGCTTTTGGAGCACCACTAGGAGGTGATGAGTGGCCAGTCAACCAGTCGGAGTGGCTTAATTGTTTAAGACGTTATGCTCGGAACTGGGAGGTTGCGGGTTCGATTCTCAACGGGGACAGTTTGTCAATTAAATTTATTTAAAAACAAATTAATGAGGCTGTTAATTGACTAAACTGTCGGCACATGGACAAGAACGAAAGTAACCGGCTATGCTTGTGAAGGTTTTCTTTCACAAAATCTAGATGAATATCGGCATAGTTCTTATCAAAGTCGGCTGCAGTCACACAAACTACCAATTCCTAGTCCACAAATAAACTGCTTACCTTTTAAGGGTCGGTATAAAAGGCCTAGAAAGGCCTGCTTCCCAGCCTTCGACCTACCCTCTACTACTACTACTACTACACTACTACCACTAGGAGGCAAGTTGTTATTAAATTGAAAATTACAAAAATAGAAAATTATAGAAAACGCATATCAGAGGAAATTTTGCTTTGAAAGGATTCCAACGAGCCTAAACAATCTAGGGCCGAACGAATGCGAGCATAAAAGAGACAGTATCGAAGGGAGTATAGTCCGGAATACCAAGGGGTTTTCAGGAGGATAAGCATCTACCTGGTACTTTTTAAGTAGCTGCGTTTTAACAAGACGCCCAACTTTCTTAATTATAAAATTTTGGAAAACAGTTTCGAAATTTTCTGGAAGGCGTTGAGTATTGAGGATGAGAGATCGAAGTCCATTCAATTGAATTTGTAGGACGAAAATTTTTCCTCGTTCTTCACTTGATTATCTTACAATTAAACTTAAAAATAACTTGATGCTCGTAAACTTTGGATGAACGGTCAAATCAACATGTTAAACGGCTTCCAGAAAATTTACCGTATCCCAAAATTTTTTAATTAAAAAAGTTGGTCGTCTTGTAAAAACGAAGCTACTTACAAAGTACCAGCTTGATGCTCATCATTCTGAAAAAAACCCTTTGGTCTCCCGAACTAGTATTTTAAAATGTAATTTCTAGCCTTCTATTAAAGGAAGTATTCGACTTATTCTGTTTCGATTTACATTTCTAAAATTCAATGAGAAAGCAATCTTCAATATTTGATGAACTCCTTTATAAAACATTATATATATATATATATATATATATATATATATATATATATATATATATATATATATGCATATATATACATATACATATACATATATATATATATATATATATACATATATATATATATATATATATATATATATATATATATATCATATATAAAATAGAATTGGGATCAGACCTGTATATAGTATAGAATCGTAACTGGGTCGTTCGGGATATATCTCTCTTCACTAATATAACTACTCTCTGGGGCAGTAATCAATAGGCCGTGGGTTGTATTGTACTACACATATATACATATATATAAGTTTCCATCGACCGGGTGCCCAATGCCAGAAAATGTTCACAAATACATACAAAATATTTGCACTGTGAAACATGTATCTACAAGCATTATACGAGGGTGAAGTGTATATTATAGGTACACTTCACTAGATAATATTCAAATGTGTTTGTGTGTCTCTGTATATTATTCTAAACAGAACATATACTAGAAATATTTTAAGGATTCACGGACGTACGAACGAGTATATATGTATATATATATATATATATATATTTTGTTTTTAATTCAATTTGTGTCAAATTTGTTTAAAAGGATTTTTAATAATTTTTTCAATGATGTTTTTTATTCCTGTGAGGTAAAAATGTTTTTTTGACTAATAAAAAACAAAAAATTAGCAATATGCAAACAAAAGGATGTTCTTTTCACAACAATAATACAGAAAGCTGAAAGCTTTGATTTAGAGCTCCAGGAAGCTACTAGAATATTGCAAAAATGAAATTGAATTTCATAACTCGGATAGTATTTTTTTTTCATTTTTAGTACAAAGTACACTTACGAAAAATGTTTCAAAATTGTTTTTTTATTCTATGAGGTAAAAACTTTTTTTTAGCGAATTTCCTCCAAAGGACATGCAGCTGTTGTTTTTGCACCAATGTTGGAATTTCGTAAAAATTTCTTCAAATGTCCATCGATCCTACCTATTAGATGTTAAAAATCACTATCGCTAAAATTTGTATATATGTGTATATACATATATATATGTCTTTTTTTAAATGTCTGTGGACTCTCTAGCGGTCAGTTTTATTCCGATTGGAATGAAATGAGGTATTTGAATCCCTTTTGGTATTCTAAAGGTCAAGTTCGGGTAAAATCGGACGAGGGGAAAGGGGGTTTAGAAGGAAGGGAAATACAAAATTTGACTATCTCCCTTAATATTTTAAAAATCGAAAAATTTATCAGGAGTTAAGTTGTAGGTATATTAAGTTTTACTGTAATTTTGTTTCTTATCATTTTTCTGTTACACTAATATTTACAGAAATATTTACAATTAAAGATTCAAAGTTAAAATTCTAAATATCTCTGTTCACATTAGAGTTTGAGAAAAATGATCAAGTAATGAATTGTAGCAAACTTGATTTTCTACAACTTTATTCCTTATACATTTTTCGATTTTTCTAATATTACGAGAGATATTTAATATTTTGTGTTTGTTTGATACGAATACATAAAATATATTTTATTGTATAAAATTTTGATTGTCGTTTCTATAGTAACTATAAACTATAATCGTTATTTTGGCTTTTAATAAATTTAATTTTTGCCAAAACTAAAGTCATATCAGATAATATATTTCATTTTGATCACACTAAAATTATGACCGCTAGAGAGTGATTTATGTATTCTAAGAAATTCGCTTAGTTGACGCAGCTCCTGCGTAATGAATTTAAAACAAAAACTAATGAAAAACTTAAAAAATTCACAATATGCAATTAAAAGTATATTATTTTCACAACAAAATGCAGAAAGCTTGAATTTTGAACTCTAGAAAGCTCCTGGAATATAAAAAAATGTAAATATTACACTTAAATTGTATACATTTTTTTGTTGAAATTCATAATTCCTCGAAAACAAGTCGGATAATTATGTTTTTTTTTTCATTTTTATTCAATTTTTGCAGTTTTATTATATTCACCTAAATTTAAAGTTTTTAAAAATGTCGCAATAAATTTTTTCTTCAAAGAGTATACTTACGAAAAATATTTCATAATTGATTTTTTATTCTGTGAGGTAGAAAATTTTTTTGGCTAATGAAAAACAAAAAATTAGCAATAGACAAATAAAAGGATGTTGTTATCACAACAAAAATGTACAAAGCTTGTATTTAGCTCTAATAAGCTACTAGAATATTAAAAAACTAAAATATTACACTTAAATTTTATACATTTTTTGTTGAATTTCATATTTTCTCGAAAATAAGAAAACAAGTCGCTTTTTTTTTTCTTTTTTACTCAATTTTTGCGGGTTGATTATATTCATCTAAATTTAATGGTTTTAAAAATGTCGCAACCAATTTTGCCCTCAAAAAGTATACTTATGAAAAATGTTTCAAAATTGAAATTTACAAATAAAGCTTGTAACCTATTTTCTCTCAAGTTTTCCATCACTTTGAATTGAAAATTTGTAGTTATGTTTTTTTTTTATAATCTAGTTGATTAAACTTTTTGACTCTACCTGTATATATAGTAATGTTTATGTCTATGTTTCAGACCAAAGTTTTTCTATGCTGGCGCCACTATGTAACATATATTCAGTTGACCTTATGATTAATAACCTATTTAGCACTCATTCAACAATGATATTATTATAAATTAATAAAGACTTTATTCATAAAACATGTTATTATATAGAACTCTTTAATATTCAATGCACAATATGTACTAATTAAAACCGGCAGAATTATCGACTGTGTCGTTGAAATGTTGCTGCAATTTGAGACTAGATGAGAAAGTCACGTTTCTTGTTTATCCTCGAATTTTGTGAAAAATCGAAAGGAAAAATTTAATTTTTCTTGGTCTTGAATAATCAGATATTGAAAAATATTTTGGTTTAGATCAAGGTTTAGATCAATTTTCCGACGAAACTATCAGTATATATATATATATATATATATATATATATATATATATATATGTATATATATGTATATTTATATATGTTTAATATATATATACATATATATATATATATATATATATATATATATATATATATACTGATAGTTTCGTCGGAAAATTACAAAAATGTTAGAAATTATCATGAATTGAATTTAACCCGAAATAACATATATATGTTTATATTAGATACTCTGTATTTAGGCATTGCTTTTTTCATTTCCTCCTTTATTGTGGGAGTTCCTAAATCGTGGTGAAACCTGTCATTGTGGGAGTTCCTAAATCGTGGTGAAACCTATCATTGGTTTTGTGCCAAGGTGAGACGGTTCTTAAGGTGAGACGGTTCGAATTCTTAAGAGTTTCGATTGGATCTCTGCAATATTTCCAGAGCAGTGCTCCCCAACTGAATTCCATATGTCCAAATTGGCTTCATAATGCATTTATAAGCCAAATCTATATATATTAGTAGTTTATTTTCTAGGGATAGCTTTGAATTCTTATTTAGCAGTCATAATAATATTTCCTGAGTTGCAGACCGAGTGCTTTTCGCTTAATGAATATATTTTTTGTCCAAGTAAATCTTCTATCTAAGTATAGTCCAAGATATTTAGCTTCCTCGGCTTAAGGTATATCAACATTATTTAAGGTGACAGGTAGGCAAGTCTCTATCCTCAGTGTGTAGGTGACACGTACTGACTTTGTTTCGTTGGCTCTAAGGCCATCTTTTGAGCCAAGAGGAGATATTGTCCAGGCTTATTTGTAGCAGATCAGATGCTTTAGAAGCTACTTTGTCAACTGCGAGAATAGCTGTATCATCATCAAATATACCCACTTTCGCACCATCAGATATATATGTATATATCTGATCGATGAACATTTAAAGCAATTTTTACGAAATTCTATTATATCATCGGTACAAAAGCAATAGCTGCATTTTCTTCGTAGTAAATCAGGCTAAAAATAATGTTATTTTGAAAACTTTAAATGCAATAGCCAAATTTATCAATAGGGAATATGCATGAAAATTTTTTTTTACATTTATTTTCAGAATATGAAAATACTGTTAATACTGTAATAATATTTAAAAACGAAATTAAAATCCGACAAATATCAAGGAAGCTATAAGCTTTTAAAGATTATTATCTGTCTCTTTCTTGCAAAAATACTAAAAACGGAGTTTTACGTGTATTTTAAATGGTGAAAGTGTAATATGACGTCACATAACATATCAAGAGGGCTATCACCGTCTTTGTCTAATCGGGAATTTCAATCATTCATATCTCGCTTATTTTTAAAGTTATTTAAAAAGTAATTTTACCTTGATATTTGTCAAGTAAACATGCTTCAATTCAAGTGAAAAAAAATTTCCATGCATATTCCCTATTGTCTATAGATTTATACAGGTTACTCGATTTTTCGCAAGTACTTCAACGAGTTACATGATTCTAAGTTACTCATATCCAGTGTTCAGACAAGAGACATCGAACATAAATGGTAATTATGTATATAAATCTATGATATATATTGAATATATGTATATTGATGAAAGGCTATAAATGAAAACAGAAAAGGATTCATTAAAAAAACCTAACAATCCTTTGTTTTTAATTTATAAATATTATCAGATATATATGTGAGATGTTCCAGTTCAGTTCATTTATTTAACAATGAATATATAATAAAAACAAAATGAACAGCATATATTGTAAAGAATAATAGTAAAATAATATATACAATATTATTTTATATTAAAAAATATATTTAATAAATGAGCTTGCTCTAGCTAAAGTTAAAGCTGGCTTGCTGGCTCTGATGTTGTTACGAAGCAGCTCTTTAAAATAGAATATAAAAAATTCATTTGATAATTTTCTTTTAATTTGGAAAAAAAATATAGCTATTTTAAAAACAAATGCATAATATTATTTTTCTCATTTCGATTATGTTTGTTTTTAATAAAATTAATGGCATTTAATAATATTCTGACATTTATTTATTATCAAATTATACTCTTTAGAAAATATTGCTTGACAGAAATTAGTGTAAAATGTCAGTTTATTATTATATGGTGCGTTCATTTGAAAAGTATCCAGCAAAATATTTTTTTTAATGCATTCTAGAAAAAAATGTTTCTAACAAAAGTTTTACAGCAAATACTGTTTATCTCATAAAAACAGGTTTGTTTGAAACTCTTCTTCATACATCAACTGGTTTTGGTGAAAATACAGCGTAAATTTTGTATTTACGCCAGGCATATTGGATAAATGACAAAAATTTTCAAAAAAAAGTTGTTGATTCAAATGTCACTTTTGAGATGGGTTTTGAAATCAGCGACCAAGAAAATCCCGTTGTGTACATTCTCATAAAAATATTTCAGAAAATGAAGCAGGTTGATGGGGCTATCGGTAGTTGTCAACCGTCAAATGGCATTTCTAACAACGGATTTGAAATCATCGATCCCAAAAAAACCCTTGTCTATATGCTGATACTCCTGCTCCGGTAAATAAAGCGAGTTGGCCCGGCTATTAGCAGCTGTCAACTGTCAAATGCTACGTGTGACATCAAAGCTAGCGAAGACACGTTGAATAAACCATAACTCCATACTCTCAGTGAAAAAATTCCACCACCATATCTGGAAAACTGTCTATTGTGACAACTTTAGTGTGACAACTTTCTATCAGGAGCTCAAAAGGACTAACATATATCGATTCTAGCTAATTTCATAGAGGGTGGCTTCCCATAAGAAATGTGCGGGGTCTTTTATAAATGGATACTTTCAAAATATGCTTTAAGCATCCAAATCCAGAAAATCGATTAACTTGGGCAATTCACAACTAATAATTGTCTTTTAAACGTTTTTTGATTGTGAGTTTAAACTATAAACTGAGGTCAAACCGTATAAACTATATTGGTTGGCATTTACAACAATTTTATTTCGTAATAACTATATAATAATATATATAATTGTGTTAAATTACTCCATAAGCTGAGTGAGAGTAACAAGAAAGGTTTGTTTTGAAGTAAGATGGAACGATGTTTCAATACAAGGTGTCCTACCAATTATTTCCCATGTTTCATTTGTGAAATTCCCGATTCACATAGATAAGACGATGCGAAACAACTACTAAGTTTTTTATTTATTTATTTTTAATAATTCCGGATATTCAAACGAAGATGGGTTTTCTGCGACGATTTCCCAAATACTTCTTGTGCACGTGTTCATGGCTCCTAATAAATTATAATTTGTTGGAAGGGTAATCATTTCGTTTAATAACGCGCAATCATTGGAATCCGGAAAGAATTTGAGAAAAATTTTTTTCTAAGAGGGAATTTTAAATTTTCTATTAAAAGGGGCCACTAAAAAATTACTCATTACATTTATATTTTCGATATCTAACATAAAATTCCCACTTTATGTAATTTAACAATTTAACCATTGAGAAATCAGTAACAAATTATTCTCCCCCCCCCCCCCACTCTTTCTTTGTGTTGCTTGTATCCAGTGTCATCAAATTCCAATGATACTATACTATACCCCCTACGAAGATAAAATATTTAAATCAGGTAAATAATTGGTAAATAGTTGTTGTAATTAGTTCTCCGATATGAATAGTTTAGGCAAATTATTCGGAATTTCCAAAAATCTAAATCAAAACCATCAAAAAAATTTACAAGCGGTTTACAATTGTCAAGCGGTAAACGTAAAAGATCAAAAAATTTATATTTTATAATTTATATTTTATTCATACACAAATATAATTGAAAAGGTACATTTTATGCCGCAAATTACCAGCCCAAAATTGCAGAGTATGTATTCAATGTATTGTATGTATTGTATACTTTATATAATAGTGACCATAAAAAAGAGTTGGTATTATTATATTTTTTTCAGAAAATATTTTAATTAAAAAAAGAAAATAATAATAATTGGTAGGTACCCTCTCTTTCTACCTCTATCTCTAGGTATTTACTTATTTAGGTAAATACGTATTTTAAATACTTTACTAGGTATTTACGTATTTATTTATTCCTACCTCTAGGTATTTACTCTATCTCTCTTCCTACCTCTCACTCAGAGCTGAGGGAAATCCAAGTTTGCCCACCTATGATCTAAATATATACCATATTGTATGTGAACTGTAGCGTGTAACTTGTATTTAGAGTTACTTTTATTCATAATCACTATTACGAGCAACAGTGGTTTAACACATTTATTACTTAACGGGATCATTTTATTACTAAAAAAATCAGTACTACTTTTCTTTTAAATAAGATTTTTGCTTATATTATATTGTATTGAGATCTCTAACTCTCAGAAATTCCATCCAGTGGCGAAATTTAACAACTCACCAAATAGGTTAAACGCTGACAGCTGATATATTTCAATCAAAATAATATTAATATGTTTTAATTATTAAATAAAAACTCGATCCAAGTTAAGTATTATAGCAAAGCTTGTGATGAAAAATCAAGTTTTTCAATTTTTGACGTTCCAAGCAAAATTTTGTTACTAAAATCAAGAAATCTGGTGATAAGGAAAGTATTGATAGACGCCTGCTTGGATCTGAGTATTGAGAATTCGAAAAAGTAACGGCTAGTATGAGAGTCTATTCAAAAAAATATATATTAAGTTCAAATTTACGAATTTCTTGCATTGAATTTTGCAATTGCTCACAGGACATGGGCTCTTCAATCACTACCTACACCGGATGCGACTTAGAGGCACCTGTACTGTTCCTACTGTGCTGAAGAAGTTGATGATGTCTGTCATACATTCTTCCATTGCAAGCGATGAATAACGGAGAGAAACGACGCCTTGAAAATCATTGGTACGGTACCAAACGCTGAAAACATCATAGCGCTCATGGCCAGATTTGAAACCAACTGGAAGGCAGTGATGCGATTTGCGGAAGACGTCCTGAAGGCCAAAAAAGCTGAAGAACGATCACCGGGGAGCGCATAATAGCGCAGTGAAGGTCAGACTAAAGTAATGTGAAAGCGGTTTCCGGTCTGGCCCCTTCTCATTAGAAAAGAGATATGAGGATTGTTTTTAGTCAGTAAGAACCTGCACTACCAGCAACTCCACCTAGCTGGTGTCTTTTTAAAGATTTTTCAACCTCGATATAAAAAAAAACTATTCCTTGGCTCTACAGTCCATGAAGAAACTTGTCCCCACTTAAAAGGGTCTTCCACGCGTTTCTGTCGTTGTCTTTGGCTTTCCAATTTGGCGTGAGTCTAGTGCAACGTCGTCCATCCATCATAGACTTCGTCTTCCTACTTCCCTTAAACCTTCTTGAACAGGTTATGAAGTTCGACGTTAGTTCTTATCCACCATTCGCCACTGTCACATCAAGGGCAATATATTTTATACAAGCCCTGTATTTAAGCCAAAACTATTAAGTTTATGAAAAAAGGTTTCAAACAACAGTTGTTTGTTTTTATGAGAAAAACTTTTTTTTGCATAGAAATATTCTCTGACTCGTATCGTTTAAAGTTAGAATTTGGACACAGCTGATAACGGATGCAAAATGGTCACACGAGGAGCGCATGCCAATTTTCCCAGAGTGTTTTTGTGATTAAAACTTCAATTCTGTACATCAGCATGCAATTTGAAAACACGGAAGTCCCCTTTAATTTTTTTCATTTGTTCGAAACCCTTTGAGCCCTTCAATTATTAGAGCTTCAATTTGTTTGTACTACCATATATTCAAAGGCGGGTAGTATAATATCATGGAAAACACGAAAAATCTTCACAAAAAACAGAAAATCGCTTTTCCTTATGACCGGAAAGCGTGCGCCGGCCAAGAACCCGTCTATCTTTCACATATTAGGGTTAATTATCAAGCGTTAAAAAGGTATGCGGTATAAAATGGGTTTGAACGGTTTCTTTGTATTCATTAAATTTATCATTAACATATTTTATTTTGTTTACTTAAACTGAAAATTATTAAAAAATTTCTAAGGGGAGTTAAAAAAGATACCAAATATAATTTTGAATAATAAAACCAAATAGAACCAAATGAAACTAAAAAAAAAACAAAAATACATATATTTGAGAAAATAGATTCGGAACTATTTACGATTTAATTTCGCTAGGAAAAAGTAATTAATTATTTAAGTAATCCAATCATACCGAGTAAAGTTATTAATCGAAAGCTATAACAAAATACACAAAAATAAACGAAAAGAAAAATCAATTTAAAATCGGTATTATTAGAAAATTTGGTTGGAAAATATTTATTGCACACAAATTCTATTCGAAATATTTTATACATAGCAAACAGAGACGACATTTTGTTTTACAAAAATAAACGATCTTGAATGTTTTACAAAAAAATACAACAACGGAATGTTAAATCACCAAACGGGCGTAAATTTCTATTTAAAAACATCTTTACATTTACGTATATTTTCCCAATACTTCTTCACACTTGTTTTCATCAAATTCAGATACTGTTTCTGGTTACGTAGACAAAAATGTGGAATCTCTGCATATGTGTCCATAAAATTGTTACGGGATTACGGAAACTGAAGAAAAAGCCGTCCATAAAAACGGAGTAGACGAGGCAATTTAAATTAGCGTAACGTTTGTAATTCATCAATTTTTTTTAATTTTAAGAATTGAAATAAATCGGCGAATCATAATATAAATTTTACTCTAATTAAAAACTTCTTTGATCTTTACTTCTCAAGAATTTATTTTCATGCGTAGTTGGTTGTTCAATATCCAAAAATTTATTAATTTTTGAAATACGTTTCATATAGTCCTGCAATAACTTCATTTGCCATGGACAAATTAAACACACAAACACACATTTATATATATATATATATATATATATATATATATATGTTCTTCTCAAGAATTTATTTTCATGCGTAGTTGGTTGTTCAATATCCAAAAATTTATTAATTTTTGAAATACGTTTAATATAGTCCTTCAATAACTTCATTTGCCCATGGACAAATTAAACACACACACACAAACACAAACACACATTTATATATATATATATATATATATATATATATATATATATATATATATGTTCTTCTCAAGAATTTATTTTCATGCGTAGTTGGTTGTTCAATATCCAAAAATTTATTAATTTTTGAAATACGTTTCATATAGTCCTGCAATAACTTCATTTGCCATGGACAAATTAAACACACACACATAAACACACATTTATATATATATATATATATATATATATATATATATATATATATATATATATATATATATATATGCGGTATATATATATATATATATATATATATATATACCTTTATATCTCCGCGCTGGCATTATTTTTCATCATCGGGCGAATGGGATCTTTCAAAGTAGTCCCCATTTGATTGAATAACACGCTCCCAGCGGTGTTTCCACTTTGCGAAGCAGTCCTGAAAGTTCGTTTTTTGAATAGCCTTGAGTGCTCTCGTCGCATTATCTTCAACCGTCTTTTTGCCGTCGAACTGGTGTCTTTTCAGCATTTTTTTCAAATTCGGGAACAACCAAAAGTCACAAGGGGCTTCGTCGGCACTGTACGGAGGTTTTCGAAGTAGTGCGATATTATGTTTAGTTATAAACTGCTACACAAGATTCGATGAGATTTCCCACCGCTTCCACTTAATTTGAAGTTAAAATTTCCCCAATTGTAGTTTTACGTATTCCAAGATCATCTTCTTCAATCGCACGCACGCACTCGATAGCTCGATATTATCCGGTGTTGTTGTCTTCGAAGGTCCACCAGAACGAGAATCACTATCAACAGATGCGCGGCCACTTTCGAAATGATTATACCACTCTTTTATTTGTGTTTTGCACATACACTCATCTCAAAAGGCTTTCTGCATCATTTAAATAGTTTTCGAACTAGTTTTTCTGAGTTTGAAGCGAAATTTGATGCAAATTCGTTTATCTGATCTATCAGTTTTAACAATAACAAAATCCGACGAACGCAAAAAAGGCTTTGTAAACAAATACACGCTGCGCATGAACTATACGTCTTGTAGATGTCGGCGAGCAACCGATAAGTTCGTGAGGCTTACTGTTAACGTTCATGCCTTGTAGAGGTCGCTGGAACACTCTACCGGGAAGATATAAAAACAGGTCGGATACTTTTCGGACAGACGTTGTGTATATGTGTATATATATATATATATATATATATATATATATATATATATATATATATATATATATATATATATATATATATATATATATATATTTATATTTATATATATGTGTGTGTGTACTTGTGAGTACAAGAGAAAAGGGGACTTAGAGAATAGTAAACATTTAAGAACTATTACCTATAGTCTATACTCCAAATGCCCCACTTGGAATATAATACGATTATACACAATATCTATTTTCAGAACTTCAGTTACTAGAAATTACCAAAAGAAGCTTTTAGGTGAAATCTCACCACCAGAATTGAGTATTTACTCGAGTAATTCACTTCTTTCATCAAAGACCCTCGAGTATTTAGATTGTAGTACTCGTACTGGATCTTGTACTTTAATATTTAGTCATCTTAGTGCAATAAATATGTCCCCAGGTTACACGTTGTAGTCACCAACAAACATTGTAATTATTATTAAATATTCAGGCAAAATTAAAGTTCACAAATTTTCTTTTTATTTCACTTTTTATTAGCGTAGATTTTAGGTTGAATATATTAGGATATCTTGGTATATTTCGACAAGATTGTTTGATTTGTATTTAATTTTTATCCTCCTTCTTTGGTGGCATGAGGTAGAAAATAACTGGTATAATGCTTTGGTTTAGTGTTTGTTTCGATTCGATGATTTCGACCAAAAGTTGGTAGCGTATATATTACAGTCTTAGTGAAAATATCTATACACACAAAAAGTACAACGATCTCCCTGAATTGTCGTTTAACACATACATAACACTTTTTTGTACGTTTGTTTTCATCTCGTTCTTTCTTAAAGAACATTTTCTTTCCATTTTTATCACAAATTATTGACAGTTCACGAAAATAAATAATGTTATCCACCGTCTGAATGGAAAAAAAAGTTATAAAGGTTTTTTTTCCAATAGATATTACTACATTGATGTATGATTTTGATTTACAACGAATAAATACTCCCGACAAGTAGTAGAAATATATTTTTCTCAGTATACACTTTATCCGATATTAATACCATAAATACTTATTTTAGAACTGTTCTTAAGCGATTATATATCTTAACTTCAAGTAGTTTCAAATATCCAGTAGATTAGTGTGCGTACTTCAGGATGTTCGAAAGAGTCATTTTGCGGGAAACACGTAAGGGGGTATCAAGCGACTGCGCATTCCCGCAGCGTTACAAATTTAATGTATACGTTGAAACTAGATTTAAATATTCTTTGGTTATTTGGTAAATAATAATACTCGTGAGTGGTGACTCGTAATGTTTCTTTTATTTTAAATAAAAAAGTAAAATCCTATGTTTTGCTTCTCTAAAATGATAAAATTACTTATATAATTCATTATTACTTTCCAAAATTTATTTGAGCATACCTTCATCTTTGACTCAAATAAATCCTTGTCTATTTAACAACAATTTGCATAGTTATATAAAAACTTCTCCGCATTTTGTTCATACTATGTTTTATACGATTATAAAGATTAAATTTGTAGTTTCGCCATAAGACCCAATGTTAAAAGTAAGATTTTCAATAACGAAAAAAAACAAAAAAATGCATTTGAACTAACATTTTGAAGCATACCAATGAATTCGTATTGACTTTTTTTTATAACATATTTAAGTTACACGAACTTCTCTGTATTTTTTTTCTCTTTCGAACGTCCTTAATTGTTACTATATACGTGAATAAAAAATATTTAAAAACAGGCAAAATTTGATAACAAGCATTAATTTTGGTTCCCCTAACTCAATGGTTCTTGGTGTGATCAAGATCAAAATATATTGAGTCGTCTTTTTTGAAACAAGTGTGAATATTTTTAATTTAATTGGTTCATTTAATTTAAAAAAAAAAAAAACAGATTTTTATCCTGCACACGTTTAAAGTTATAGGATCGGGATCGAGACTTAGTGGGAATTATGAACAAAAGTCAGTGGAGTAAGGAACTAGGATCTGTATTTAGAGGTTTTGGGAGTCTTAACATCATATTTGATTATCACCTACATTTAAATTCTTGCATACATTTAAAAGCTGTACTGTTTTAAGTTTTTCTTCGAATATATTTGGTCTAAATATTCTTTGGTCTAAATATTATTTAGACCTTTGGTCTAAATATTCTTCGAAAACTGAATAGATTCGGCTCAAACCAACTACGAAATTTAAAGAAAGAACCACTTTTTGCCACTTTTTTAGTCGACTTTGCATAATATTTTTTAGCAAATAAGAAGTATTATTTTTTAGAAAAGGTTCACCCTCAATTATTTTCTGCTTTGGTCGAAATCATTGAATCAAAACAGACACTAAATCGAACCCTTATACCAGTTATTTCTACCTCATACCACCAAAGAAGGAGGGTTGAATATACCAAAATATCCTCATATATTCAACCTAAAATCTACGCTAATTAGAAGTGAAATAATAAGAAAATTTATGGACTTTTATTTTACCTGAATATTTAATAATAATTGCAATGTTTGCAGTGGTGACTACAACGTGTAATCTGGGGACATATTTATTGCACTAAGATGACTAAATATTGAAGATCCAGTACGAATACTACAGGCTAAACACTCGAGGGTCTTTGATAAAAATGTGAATTACTCGAGTAAATACTCAATTCTGGTGGTGTGATTTCACCCAAAAGCTTCTTTTGACAAGTTCTAGTAACTGAATTATGACATTTTACACGCTACCATACAGACCAATGATACAGAATGGCCATTACACTTACACTTCCAATACACTTCTTAATTTCAACAGAACAAAAAAAAAAGGATTCATACTGGTTAGTGAGTAATAAACAATTCATAAAGACCATCAAGGATCGAACCTTGGGCCTATGGAACCTGTCCAAGTGGCCGAGCGGTCTATGCCTACTTGGAAACTGGGAGATTATGGGTTCGAATCCCGACATCGGCAGAAAAAAAGGGGGCGGTTAATTGACTAAACTGTCGGCCTATGGACAAGAACGAAGTAACCGGCTATTCTTGAGAAGGATTTCTACAGTTTCCTTCGCGAACTCCAGATGAATATCGGCATAGGTTATATCATAGTCGGCTGCAGCCGCATATCCTACCAATTCCTAGTCTATACACAAAAATTCCTTCCACTCCACTCACATCCTCACATCCTTAGGCATCACAATGGACCTTATGGTCGAAGTCCCAGGCAGCCTCTATCTATCTATCTATCTGGGCCTATGGATCTCGCGTTCCGGCATCTTACCATTTTATCACTGATTAGCATGGTGAGTAGACTATGTGTTTTATTTTAATTGACATGATAAAGCAAAAATATGAATACATTCGAAAATTTTGATTAAACGAATATTCAATAAATGACAACGAAATTACATTAACACATAATATGCCCCAAGTGATTTAGACATGCACCGACACACATATTCATAGGAACCGATAAAAAAAAAGTCAATAATATCCCATAATTTATCGATAATAACTTCATATACTGAATTTATATACATAAAGCTCTTTAAAATTTATTACGAACTTTTTTTTAAACAAACTTTATGCATATATTTTCAAACAAACAAAAAAGCATAAAAAAGCGAATAATCTACTGAGAGTGTAGTTAGTTATCAATCAGCTCGCTGGCTGGCTAGCTGTACGGCTGTACGAAGGAAGATATATTTTGTAATAAATGTGGGTATCATAACAGGGACACAGGCAGTATGAAAATGGAACAGCAGCCTCGCTTAGCTATTATTATTACCTTTTACAACAAATGTTGAACAAATTATTTTATCTGCTGACATTGCTGTGTTGAGAATACGAGAGACATGGTCACATTAAGTATGCATACATAAAATGTACCGCTACGGTTCTAAACTAGAATGGATTGGTTTATGTGGCTGGGTGAAACGACATTTTATTCGTTTATTTAATTGTATAAAATGTACCATATAAAAATACTATTATATAACATATTTTTAAGCTTCTTTTTAGATTTTCCATCCTCTCCAAATAAGGGTAATAAAAACAAACACGCATTTGTGAACATTTTTTCCCTACACACAATCTATCAAAAAATGATCAACTTCGTGGTGTCAATCGAAGTGTATTAACGTCTGATATGATCTGAAATTTAATTATTACATATTGGATAGTTTAATAAATAAGTAAACGTATTAAAAACGTGTTTTTTTTCTTTTTGAATAGTAAAAAAATTATAATAATATAACAATAAATAATCAGTATTAGTACTGAAGTAGCTACTGAAATAAATACTATTAATTTTATTCAGTTTTCGGTGTTTTTTGAAACTACGGAGGCCTTAATAACATAAAAATTTCAATTTCGATTTTTAAACCATATATACATTCTTATTGCTGAGGTATAAAATAATATAAACAATCATCAAATATTATTATTATCAAAATGTTAGTTTTATAGCATACTATGAAGTTGGCCCTGTGACCTTCATGGATCACACTAACTACTGTGACTCTCAGAGTCAAACCAAACTTCACGGCTTGTTGTATCTGAATTTAGTAGATGATGTCATGCGCTACCAATATATTGTTGTGTTGAAAATTATTTAAAATAATTTTTGGACCTAACACATTTTTCTAAGTTAAGGTTCTAAATATAAAAGAAAAATATTTAAGAGAAAATATTTTTCTCCTTGAAGAAAGGAGTTTTTTTAAAACAAAAAGAAAATAATAATATCGAGTTTTGATTTATTTTTTCTATCTTTAAAAGTTTTTTTTTAAATCAAATAATTGCAAAGAAATTACATATTAATTTTAATCCTTCTTTTCTTTCAAAGAAAGTTTTTTATTAAATCAAAAATCTAGTATATACAATTTATAAAAATACAAATGAAATTATTATAAAAACAAGTATGATTTTGTGAAACAAATGCATAACAAGTATCATTTGGTAAATAACTTCTATTCTTGCAAGTATACTGTTATGAATGTTATATATTGTAAATTGTATATAAATTTGTAATTGGCAATGGCCGTGTGCGACAAATGAGTATTAAAACATTAAACATGAGGGGTGTCATACTAGTTCAATCCCAGGCGGGCCATTATAATTTTTAATAAGTTTTAATTATCAGTCCCTCTAAATGCGCCCATGGTTGTTGAGAAACTAAATTGTTCTAGAGAAATCTATACAAAAATATGTTTTTAAAAACAATATTTTCTAAAGCATCAACCATGGTTGTAGAAAGGTCTATGATGTGTATAAAAGCCACGACAATTGCTAATTCAAAGTCAGTTTAAAAATCACTATTGTTTGATTATCATCAGTTCTAAATGAACAGTTAATCAGTTTAAAGTATTGTGGGATTAAAATCATCAGTTTAAAAATTACTATTGTTTGCTTAATATCAAAGTTATAAATTAAACATTGTTGAATTAACAATCAGTTTAAAAGTCAAAACTGTTTAAGTTAAGTCAGTAAAAAAATTAAATTCAAATTCTTTTTTTTTGAAATCAAATAAACTTCAGGTTTAAATTTCATAAAGTTTTTGTTTTATTTAATTTTTTTCAAAAGTGCGTGTTGTCCAATTGACATATATTTAGTAAACTTTTACTAATATTTTGTGTTTTTTTGTGTGTCTAGTATCTGGAATTTGTTGTAGGTTCGACAGCGCTCCCTTTAAGGCTAAAGATAGCCAAGATACCGCGACAGTATGTACGTTCTATCAATTTAATTATATGTTTAAGATGTAATAACTGAATTTATGTGTTATATAATAGATTATTATTAACTATAACTTGTACTTGGATACACTAAAATTAAAATAACAATGTGTTGTATATGTAGAGCGAATTTGTAAAACAACGAAATTTGAGCATCATAAAAGAAATAGGTCTGTCACTATGTTTATCCCGATGTACAGACTACTGCATATTGATTTTGCCATTTACAATGATTTAAGTACTTAAATCAATACATGTATTATCAACTCCTAAATAGTCCATTGGAAATAAGAAAAAATAGAGCTAAAGCTGAAAAATTCTCACATATGAAATTATTGGTTTATTTGAATGGTAATGGGTACTCAATCAACATACTGAAAACATGTCATTGCTCCTTTTATTTGTATGAGGTTCTTAATCTTTTCAAATATCGTTTATCGTAAATATAACTGGTGGCATCGTGTACTCTGAAATTTCAATTCACTCCCCATATAAAATATTGTGTAGGCTCGATATAAATGTCTTCAAAAAACCTCTTATACAAAAATATTTATTACAAAGTTTGTTAAGCATACTTATTGTCAAAGTCGTACGTTTTATTTTTAAATATTGAGAACCACATTGGACTTCGAAGTCTTCAAGCCTATCCAAATTTTATTTAAATTAAGATTGTTTTGTTCAATAATTTGTTATAATGGGAACCAAATAAACATTAATAATCCAGTTTAAAGAAATGCCTTGTAAAATCACAGCAACAACCATGTTTGTGCAATCAATTTATGATGTATGCCATGGATTGAGTTGTTGCCCAACGGTTAGAAACAAATTGGTTGGGATCGATATTTACTGCGCAATTCGGCACTTCATAAGCAGTTTAACCGTGTATGGCAGTGTTCGACCCCAAAAAATCATAATCGCTGGACAACATTTGTCTGTACAAACATTTTCACTCGAGAACAGCTGTTGAAAGGTGTATGTACCAATGTTTACGCAAACATACCTGTTGCGAAAATCGTTTGATCGTATATGGGCCTTTTCAAATACAATAACTGTAGTAAACTATAGATGTGCTGAGTGTATTTTGTGTAGCGAAAATTTTACTAGATCGAAAAAATTCGAAATTTTAACGATCGAATAACCTGATTCAATATTTACGAACTCTATATATATATATATATATATATATATATATATATATATATATATATATATATATATATATATATATATATATTCTATTCTATATATTTATAAATGTATATATTCTATTCTACTGTAGGTGTAAACTGTTGGTGGATGATGATATCGTTTATTTGATTATGTGGTGAAAATTTGCATTTTCATATGAATATGACGTATGTTGTTGTCCAGTCTCTCCCTGTATGATGGTCGATTAATACACAGTATTGTCTGTATATGTATGAGGACATGTGTGTAATATTTTTACATATATTTATTATCACCATTGGTCTAATCTATGTTCATTTCCTATCATATTTATTCACATGTAGTACAAAAATATATGCTTACCTCTATATACAAAGTAAAGTCAACAAATTTTAATTAAATACTGATATGAAAAAACTAACTCGTCAACCAGGAATCGAACCTCGGCCGTCTGGATATCTGGACAGCGTGCTTACCGCTACACCAAAGACGACTCTGACGTAAGAGCCATCTTTTTCATACCATTCTTCTTTTTTTTGACAGGATTATTTCTAAACATTATATTATCGAATGATAATTAGTGAGAACTGTAGGTTTTTGATTCAAAGAAAATATGGCTCATATGAAATACGGCAGATTGGAAAAATCCTGTGTAGCTGCACATATTATAGAGAATGACCATAAAATCGACAAATCCAATTTAAAACTTGTTAAGGCAATTAAATCTAGACAATGGACCGGTCCTAAATTCAGATTTAATCAAAATCTTACGGTAAATTTAATTGCCAACATGTCCATCTCTCTCTAAAGATGTCAAAATACAAAAACCTCTTCACTGCGCAACGCATAACTCAGCACCAATCAGGTGCGATCTTATAATAGTATCAAAGGTTAGGCAAACATATATAAGCAGAGTAAAACCAAGAAAGATTGTGAAATTGGCACCAAATCAGCGACGAGTAACATTTCCTGAGACAATATAAGAGTAATTTTAATAAGAGTAAGGTAACAGGAATTAATGTGAATGAAAGAAATTTTAACAAGAGTAATTTCAATATAATTTAAAATTTATTATATTTTAAATTTAGTATATTTTAATTTAGTTAATTTTCTATTTATTTTTACTTTTGTCTATTGATCTCGACTTTCTATCTATTTCTAATTGTTAAAGAGTAAATTACGACTAACTAATTTATACTGATGATGACTGCATTGTAGTCGAAATACGTATTTATAATACAAAAAACTGATCTAGGTAAAGGGGACGAATTTGAAATTTTATTTTAGTATGATTTCTGTCGAAATTATTTATTTTTGTGTACTTAAGCGTCAACAATTCAATATTTGTCCAAATTCCATTTATGTTACGTAAGACAAATTCTAGAAGACTAGCATATACTTTATAGACAAATGTCATTGAATTTTAATTAAATAGTGATATGAAAAAATTAACTCGTCAACCAGGAATCGAACGCTAGTCTTCTAGAATTTACCTTATGTAACCTAATGGAATTAGGAGAAACATTGAATTGTTAACGCTTAAGGATACACAAATAAATATATATGAATATTAATTTCGACAGAAAAATTTGGCTCTTTCGTCAGAGTCGTTTATGGTGTAGCGGTAAGCTCGCTGGACTAAATATCCAGAGGTCCCAGGTTCAATTCCTAGTTGACGAGTTGATTTTTTCATATCAGTATTTAATTTAAATTCAATAACATTTGTCTATAAAGTATACGCTAGTCTTCTAGAATTTGTCTTACGTAACCTAAATGGAATTTGGACGAACATTGAATTATTAACGCTTAAGTATACACAAATAAATATATATGAATAAAGTCAACAAGGTAAAGTAGCAGAGACATCCTGTATAAACAGGATGTCTCTGTTGCCCATAGTACCTACAATGGACCATTGGACATGTCGTAACATACAGACAACATATTAGAATCTATCTTGTTTTAAATAAAAATGAGATCTACTTATAAGAGCAAAGCTGTTGCGGAAATTTTTGATTTTACAAAATGGTACATACTCAATCTAGCATGAATCAACCACGGTATGTCCTGAACGGGATATATTGTAATGTTTAAATCAGATTTAATTTGGCAGCACTGTACTTGCCTTGCAACAATACGTACACCCTTACTTGCCCTTTGCCTTTGTCTCTTGCTTTTATCAGGAAGCACCGTGCCCAAATAATGTTGGCCTGGGTCTCTATATAATAAGCATATTATTCCTAAAACGTATTCCTAAAACAAAGCTAGACTTTATTTATTGTGTAATTTTTACTGCAATCTTTTTATATTTTTTAACAAAAAAATTTGTCACGTAGAAGCTACGTATAGTATTAGAACATAAAATTTGCTAAATTTTTGTAAATATTAAAGTTACAAAAAACAATATAGTGTAGGTATAGTACCTAAGTATTACTAAAGCCAATGGTATCACATATTGGTAAAGTTTGGACAAAAAATCAAATGGTTGTGATTTGGTTTTGATTCAAATTTGTGGATTCCAATTACTTACCAATATATAGAGGTTGTGTAAGTGGTTCGTACTAGATATTTTATTAAATTATTGTTTTCTAAAATATATTTTAAACTAAACTATAGTTTATTATTATGTAACGTCAATTTATACATTTGTATTGCACTAAATTTCAAATTAAATTTTTTTAAGTATTTACTGAAATAATCGATGCTTTGTTTGGGAACGATTTGACGATATTATATAATTGAAAGTATTACAGAATCATCTTATATTCATGTGAATAATTCGTCACTTAGACTAAGCAAATTTTCTCAGAAAAAGCAGTAATATGTAAGAAAATTAATCGTAATAAATTGTAAACACTTTTTTCTTAAATTGTCAAAGTGAAATTAAATAACGATGACGACAGTTATAGTAATTATTGCTTATATTAGAACATTAAAGGCATCGTTCAAGAACATTCGTAGTAAAAATTGATCTCAGTTTCTCAGAGAGTTAGGTTTGCATACTTAAAAAACAGAGAAATGGCATAAACATGTATGCAGGTTGCACCGTCGGATTACCCTACAGGCAAAGTAATCAGGTGATTGGAGCGGCAAATTTGCCGCACTTAAGAAAAAAAATGTGTTTATAAAATTATATTATAATTTATAAACATAACAAGTCAATTGATACCGATGATATTGTCCAAGGAGCCAAGAAACTACAAGAATTTCATGAAACGGACATTGATGAAAACACATTTACACAAGAATGCATACATTTTAAAACTTATATGCAAAATACAACAGAAAAAAAAAAAACAACCAAATCAAAGTTTGTTTAAATTTTTTCAAAACCAGAATTTAGAAGAACTATTTCCGAATATTAGCATCGCATTAAGAATATACCCCTGTATGGCGGTTACTAATTGTTCGGCAGACAATCGTTTTCGTGTCTCAAAAGAACCAAAACGTATTTAAGATCTACTATTGGCGAAAATCGATTAAATAATTTGGCTCTTCTGTGCATTCAATCGAAATTAGTCTCGACAATTGACTTTACAGACATCATTGATACATTTGCTAACCTCAAAGGCCGAACGAAAATAATTTAATTTTTTTAATCGTATTGACTATTGTATTCAATTTAAAATAATAAAGAATAATTTAACTAACAATGTATTTCTTCATGTATTTTGTTAAAAAAAAAAAATAATAAAGTTGAAAATGAAACGGCGGCAAATGTCCTGCTTGTAGGCGGCAAATTGCTTAATCCGCCACTGGCAGGCTGTCACTGGCTGCAGCTACCCACGGAGGAAAGGAAATGGGTATGGATGGGGCAGGCCTTTGTCCAACATATGGGATGAATCGGACATTATTATTATTATATATAAAAAGCAATCTTTAAACATATAAATAGGAAAAAGAAACTAACTTCGTTATAACCGTTTCTAAGCATCTGTATGTAAGAATTAACTCTGAACGATAGTTTTACCTTCTACCTTCATCACACAAATGTTAATCGACTACACAACATTCGCTCATACAAAAGAATCTAAGAATGATACCTACCAAATATAATTTGCTATGGCCAGTTTTACAAATCAAACAATTCAAGATTTGTACATTGGCTCTTATTAAATTAAATGAAAATTTCCGTAAAAAATTTTTTTTATATCATCACATTAGAAACGACTAAATTTTAATTTTCTAAAATACTTACCAATGGTTTTTTTGGCATCAAGAAACCTCAAAATGTAAAAATTTTGTATAATCTGATTATACAAAATCAAAGAATTTTATATTAACAAATTTCTGAAGCGATGACATAATTTAGAAATATTCCAAATATTTGCGTGATTACAGGAAATCGGATTGGGTAATGTTTCACCAATCTTTGAAACTGAGATTGTGAAACACAATAGATCTTCCTTTTAGATCGTAAAGCATTTAAAAATAATAATAATAAAAATAATAATAATAATAATAATAATAATAATAATAATAATAATAATAATAATAATAATAATAATAATAATAATAATAATAATAATAATAATAATAATAATAATAATAATAATAATAATAATAATAATAATAATAATAATAATAATAATAATAATAATAATAATAATAATAATAATAATAATAATAATAATAATAATAATAATAATAATAATAATAATAATAATAATAATAATAATAATAATAATAATAATAATAATAATAATAATAATAATAATAATAATAATAATAATAATAATAATAATAATAATAATAATAATAATAATAATAATAATAATAATAATAATAATAATAATAATAATAATAATAATAATAATAATAATAATAATAATAATAATAATAATAATAATAATAATAATAATAATAATAATAATAATAATAATAATAATAATAATAATAATAATAATAATAATAATAATAATAATAATAATAATAATAATAATAATAATAATAATAATAATAATAATAATAATAATAATAATAATAATAATAATAATAATAATAATAATAATAATAATAATAATAATAATAATAATAATAATAATAATAATAATAATAATAATAATAATAATAATAATAATAATAATAATAATAATAATAATAATAATAATAATAATAATAATAATAATAATAATAATAATAATAATAATAATAATAATAATAATAATAATAATAATAATAATAATAATAATAATAATAATAATAATAATAATAATAATAATAATAATAATAATAATAATAATAATAATAATAATAATAATAATAATAATAATAATAATAATAATAATAATAATAATAATAATAATAATAATAATAATAATAATAATAATAATAATAATAATAATAATAATAATAATAATAATAATAATAATAATAATAATAATAATAATAATAATAATAATAATAATAATAATAATAATAATAATAATAATAATAATAATAATAATAATAATAATAATAATAATAATAATAATAATAATAATAATAATAATAATAATAATAATAATAATAATAATAATAATAATAATAATAATAATAATAATAATAATAATAATAATAATAATAATAATAATAATAATAATAATAATAATAATAATAATAATAATAATAATAATAATAATAATAATAATAATAATAATAATAATAATAATAATAATAATAATAATAATAATAATAATAATAATAATAATAATAATAATAATAATAATAATAATAATAATAATAATAATAATAATAATAATAATAATAATAATAATAATAATAATAATAATAATAATAATAATAATAATAATAATAATAATAATAATAATAATAATAATAATAATAATAATAATAATAATAATAATAATAATAATAATAATAATAATAATAATAATAATAATAATAATAATAATAATAATAATAATAATAATAATAATAATAATAATAATAATAATAATAATAATAATAATAATAATAATAATAATAATAATAATAATAATAATAATAATAATAATAATAATAATAATAATAATAATAATAATAATAATAATAATAATAATAATAATAATAATAATAATAATAATAATAATAATAATAATAATAATAATAATAATAATAATAATAATAATAATAATAATAATAATAATAATAATAATAATAATAATAATAATAATAATAATAATAATAATAATAATAATAATAATAATAATAATAATAATAATAATAATAATAATAATAATAATAATAATAATAATAATAATAATAATAATAATAATAATAATAATAATAATAATAATAATAATAATAATAATAATAATAATAATAATAATAATAATAATAATAATAATAATAATAATAATAATAATAATAATAATAATAATAATAATAATAATAATAATAATAATAATAATAATAATAATAATAATAATAATAATAATAATAATAATAATAATAATAATAATAATAATAATAATAATAATAATAATAATAATAATAATAATAATAATAATAATAATAATAATAATAATAATAATAATAATAATAATAATAATAATAATAATAATAATAATAATAATAATAATAATAATAATAATAATAATAATAATAATAATAATAATAATAATAATAATAATAATAATAATAATAATAATAATAATAATAATAATAATAATAATAATAATAATAATAATAATAATAATAATAATAATAATAATAATAATAATAATAATAATAATAATAATAATAATAATAATAATAATAATAATAATAATAATAATAATAATAATAATAATAATAATAATAATAATAATAATAATAATAATAATAATAATAATAATAATAATAATAATAATAATAATAATAATAATAATAATAATAATAATAATAATAATAATAATAATAATAATAATAATAATAATAATAATAATAATAATAATAATAATAATAATAATAATAATAATAATAATAATAATAATAATAATAATAATAATAATAATAATAATAATAATAATAATAATAATAATAATAATAATAATAATAATAATAATAATAATAATAATAATAATAATAATAATAATAATAATAATAATAATAATAATAATAATAATAATAATAATAATAATAATAATAATAATAATAATAATAATAATAATAATAATAATAATAATAATAATAATAATAATAATAATAATAATAATAATAATAATAATAATAATAATAATAATAATAATAATAATAATAATAATAATAATAATAATAATAATAATAATAATAATAATAATAATAATAATAATAATAATAATAATAATAATAATAATAATAATAATAATAATAATAATAATAATAATAATAATAATAATAATAATAATAATAATAATAATAATAATAATAATAATAATAATAATAATAATAATAATAATAATAATAATAATAATAATAATAATAATAATAATAATAATAATAATAATAATAATAATAATAATAATAATAATAATAATAATAATAATAATAATAATAATAATAATAATAATAATAATAATAATAATAATAATAATAATAATAATAATAATAATAATAATAATAATAATAATAATAATAATAATAATAATAATAATAATAATAATAATAATAATAATAATAATAATAATAATAATAATAATAATAATAATAATAATAATAATAATAATAATAATAATAATAATAATAATAATAATAATAATAATAATAATAATAATAATAATAATAATAATAATAATAATAATAATAATAATAATAATAATAATAATAATAATAATAATAATAATAATAATAATAATAATAATAATAATAATAATAATAATAATAATAATAATAATAATAATAATAATAATAATAATAATAATAATAATAATAATAATAATAATAATAATAATAATAATAATAATAATAATAATAATAATAATAATAATAATAATAATAATAATAATAATAATAATAATAATAATAATAATAATAATAATAATAATAATAATAATAATAATAATAATAATAATAATAATAATAATAATAATAATAATAATAATAATAATAATAATAATAATAATAATAATAATAATAATAATAATAATAATAATAATAATAATAATAATAATAATAATAATAATAATAATAATAATAATAATAATAATAATAATAATAATAATAATAATAATAATAATAATAATAATAATAATAATAATAATAATAATAATAATAATAATAATAATAATAATAATAATAATAATAATAATAATAATAATAATAATAATAATAATAATAATAATAATAATAATAATAATAATAATAATAATAATAATAATAATAATAATAATAATAATAATAATAATAATAATAATAATAATAATAATAATAATAATAATAATAATAATAATAATAATAATAATAATAATAATAATAATAATAATAATAATAATAATAATAATAATAATAATAATAATAATAATAATAATAATAATAATAATAATAATAATAATAATAATAATAATAATAATAATAATAATAATAATAATAATAATAATAATAATAATAATAATAATAATAATAATAATAATAATAATAATAATAATAATAATAATAATAATAATAATAATAATAATAATAATAATAATAATAATAATAATAATAATAATAATAATAATAATAATAATAATAATAATAATAATAATAATAATAATAATAATAATAATAATAATAATAATAATAATAATAATAATAATAATAATAATAATAATAATAATAATAATAATAATAATAATAATAATAATAATAATAATAATAATAATAATAATAATAATAATAATAATAATAATAATAATAATAATAATAATAATAATAATAATAATAATAATAATAATAATAATAATAATAATAATAATAATAATAATAATAATAATAATAATAATAATAATAATAATAATAATAATAATAATAATAATAATAATAATAATAATAATAATAATAATAATAATAATAATAATAATAATAATAATAATAATAATAATAATAATAATAATAATAATAATAATAATAATAATAATAATAATAATAATAATAATAATAATAATAATAATAATAATAATAATAATAATAATAATAATAATAATAATAATAATAATAATAATAATAATAATAATAATAATAATAATAATAATAATAATAATAATAATAATAATAATAATAATAATAATAATAATAATAATAATAATAATAATAATAATAATAATAATAATAATAATAATAATAATAATAATAATAATAATAATAATAATAATAATAATAATAATAATAATAATAATAATAATAATAATAATAATAATAATAATAATAATAATAATAATAATAATAATAATAATAATAATAATAATAATAATAATAATAATAATAATAATAATAATAATAATAATAATAATAATAATAATAATAATAATAATAATAATAATAATAATAATAATAATAATAATAATAATAATAATAATAATAATAATAATAATAATAATAATAATAATAATAATAATAATAATAATAATAATAATAATAATAATAATAATAATAATAATAATAATAATAATAATAATAATAATAATAATAATAATAATAATAATAATAATAATAATAATAATAATAATAATAATAATAATAATAATAATAATAATAATAATAATAATAATAATAATAATAATAATAATAATAATAATAATAATAATAATAATAATAATAATAATAATAATAATAATAATAATAATAATAATAATAATAATAATAATAATAATAATAATAATAATAATAATAATAATAATAATAATAATAATAATAATAATAATAATAATAATAATAATAATAATAATAATAATAATAATAATAATAATAATAATAATAATAATAATAATAATAATAATAATAATAATAATAATAATAATAATAATAATAATAATAATAATAATAATAATAATAATAATAATAATAATAATAATAATAATAATAATAATAATAATAATAATAATAATAATAATAATAATAATAATAATAATAATAATAATAATAATAATAATAATAATAATAATAATAATAATAATAATAATAATAATAATAATAATAATAATAATAATAATAATAATAATAATAATAATAATAATAATAATAATAATAATAATAATAATAATAATAATAATAATAATAATAATAATAATAATAATAATAATAATAATAATAATAATAATAATAATAATAATAATAATAATAATAATAATAATAATAATAATAATAATAATAATAATAATAATAATAATAATAATAATAATAATAATAATAATAATAATAATAATAATAATAATAATAATAATAATAATAATAATAATAATAATAATAATAATAATAATAATAATAATAATAATAATAATAATAATAATAATAATAATAATAATAATAATAATAATAATAATAATAATAATAATAATAATAATAATAATAATAATAATAATAATAATAATAATAATAATAATAATAATAATAATAATAATAATAATAATAATAATAATAATAATAATAATAATAATAATAATAATAATAATAATAATAATAATAATAATAATAATAATAATAATAATAATAATAATAATAATAATAATAATAATAATAATAATAATAATAATAATAATAATAATAATAATAATAATAATAATAATAATAATAATAATAATAATAATAATAATAATAATAATAATAATAATAATAATAATAATAATAATAATAATAATAATAATAATAATAATAATAATAATAATAATAATAATAATAATAATAATAATAATAATAATAATAATAATAATAATAATAATAATAATAATAATAATAATAATAATAATAATAATAATAATAATAATAATAATAATAATAATAATAATAATAATAATAATAATAATAATAATAATAATAATAATAATAATAATAATAATAATAATAATAATAATAATAATAATAATAATAATAATAATAATAATAATAATAATAATAATAATAATAATAATAATAATAATAATAATAATAATAATAATAATAATAATAATAATAATAATAATAATAATAATAATAATAATAATAATAATAATAATAATAATAATAATAATAATAATAATAATAATAATAATAATAATAATAATAATAATAATAATAATAATAATAATAATAATAATAATAATAATAATAATAATAATAATAATAATAATAATAATAATAATAATAATAATAATAATAATAATAATAATAATAATAATAATAATAATAATAATAATAATAATAATAATAATAATAATAATAATAATAATAATAATAATAATAATAATAATAATAATAATAATAATAATAATAATAATAATAATAATAATAATAATAATAATAATAATAATAATAATAATAATAATAATAATAATAATAATAATAATAATAATAATAATAATAATAATAATAATAATAATAATAATAATAATAATAATAATAATAATAATAATAATAATAATAATAATAATAATAATAATAATAATAATAATAATAATAATAATAATAATAATAATAATAATAATAATAATAATAATAATAATAATAATAATAATAATAATAATAATAATAATAATAATAATAATAATAATAATAATAATAATAATAATAATAATAATAATAATAATAATAATAATAATAATAATAATAATAATAATAATAATAATAATAATAATAATAATAATAATAATAATAATAATAATAATAATAATAATAATAATAATAATAATAATAATAATAATAATAATAATAATAATAATAATAATAATAATAATAATAATAATAATAATAATAATAATAATAATAATAATAATAATAATAATAATAATAATAATAATAATAATAATAATAATAATAATAATAATAATAATAATAATAATAATAATAATAATAATAATAATAATAATAATAATAATAATAATAATAATAATAATAATAATAATAATAATAATAATAATAATAATAATAATAATAATAATAATAATAATAATAATAATAATAATAATAATAATAATAATAATAATAATAATAATAATAATAATAATAATAATAATAATAATAATAATAATAATAATAATAATAATAATAATAATAATAATAATAATAATAATAATAATAATAATAATAATAATAATAATAATAATAATAATAATAATAATAATAATAATAATAATAATAATAATAATAATAATAATAATAATAATAATAATAATAATAATAATAATAATAATAATAATAATAATAATAATAATAATAATAATAATAATAATAATAATAATAATAATAATAATAATAATAATAATAATAATAATAATAATAATAATAATAATAATAATAATAATAATAATAATAATAATAATAATAATAATAATAATAATAATAATAATAATAATAATAATAATAATAATAATAATAATAATAATAATAATAATAATAATAATAATAATAATAATAATAATAATAATAATAATAATAATAATAATAATAATAATAATAATAATAATAATAATAATAATAATAATAATAATAATAATAATAATAATAATAATAATAATAATAATAATAATAATAATAATAATAATAATAATAATAATAATAATAATAATAATAATAATAATAATAATAATAATAATAATAATAATAATAATAATAATAATAATAATAATAATAATAATAATAATAATAATAATAATAATAATAATAATAATAATAATAATAATAATAATAATAATAATAATAATAATAATAATAATAATAATAATAATAATAATAATAATAATAATAATAATAATAATAATAATAATAATAATAATAATAATAATAATAATAATAATAATAATAATAATAATAATAATAATAATAATAATAATAATAATAATAATAATAATAATAATAATAATAATAATAATAATAATAATAATAATAATAATAATAATAATAATAATAATAATAATAATAATAATAATAATAATAATAATAATAATAATAATAATAATAATAATAATAATAATAATAATAATAATAATAATAATAATAATAATAATAATAATAATAATAATAATAATAATAATAATAATAATAATAATAATAATAATAATAATAATAATAATAATAATAATAATAATAATAATAATAATAATAATAATAATAATAATAATAATAATAATAATAATAATAATAATAATAATAATAATAATAATAATAATAATAATAATAATAATAATAATAATAATAATAATAATAATAATAATAATAATAATAATAATAATAATAATAATAATAATAATAATAATAATAATAATAATAATAATAATAATAATAATAATAATAATAATAATAATAATAATAATAATAATAATAATAATAATAATAATAATAATAATAATAATAATAATAATAATAATAATAATAATAATAATAATAATAATAATAATAATAATAATAATAATAATAATAATAATAATAATAATAATAATAATAATAATAATAATAATAATAATAATAATAATAATAATAATAATAATAATAATAATAATAATAATAATAATAATAATAATAATAATAATAATAATAATAATAATAATAATAATAATAATAATAATAATAATAATAATAATAATAATAATAATAATAATAATAATAATAATAATAATAATAATAATAATAATAATAATAATAATAATAATAATAATAATAATAATAATAATAATAATAATAATAATAATAATAATAATAATAATAATAATAATAATAATAATAATAATAATAATAATAATAATAATAATAATAATAATAATAATAATAATAATAATAATAATAATAATAATAATAATAATAATAATAATAATAATAATAATAATAATAATAATAATAATAATAATAATAATAATAATAATAATAATAATAATAATAATAATAATAATAATAATAATAATAATAATAATAATAATAATAATAATAATAATAATAATAATAATAATAATAATAATAATAATAATAATAATAATAATAATAATAATAATAATAATAATAATAATAATAATAATAATAATAATAATAATAATAATAATAATAATAATAATAATAATAATAATAATAATAATAATAATAATAATAATAATAATAATAATAATAATAATAATAATAATAATAATAATAATAATAATAATAATAATAATAATAATAATAATAATAATAATAATAATAATAATAATAATAATAATAATAATAATAATAATAATAATAATAATAATAATAATAATAATAATAATAATAATAATAATAATAATAATAATAATAATAATAATAATAATAATAATAATAATAATAATAATAATAATAATAATAATAATAATAATAATAATAATAATAATAATAATAATAATAATAATAATAATAATAATAATAATAATAATAATAATAATAATAATAATAATAATAATAATAATAATAATAATAATAATAATAATAATAATAATAATAATAATAATAATAATAATAATAATAATAATAATAATAATAATAATAATAATAATAATAATAATAATAATAATAATAATAATAATAATAATAATAATAATAATAATAATAATAATAATAATAATAATAATAATAATAATAATAATAATAATAATAATAATAATAATAATAATAATAATAATAATAATAATAATAATAATAATAATAATAATAATAATAATAATAATAATAATAATAATAATAATAATAATAATAATAATAATAATAATAATAATAATAATAATAATAATAATAATAATAATAATAATAATAATAATAATAATAATAATAATAATAATAATAATAATAATAATAATAATAATAATAATAATAATAATAATAATAATAATAATAATAATAATAATAATAATAATAATAATAATAATAATAATAATAATAATAATAATAATAATAATAATAATAATAATAATAATAATAATAATAATAATAATAATAATAATAATAATAATAATAATAATAATAATAATAATAATAATAATAATAATAATAATAATAATAATAATAATAATAATAATAATAATAATAATAATAATAATAATAATAATAATAATAATAATAATAATAATAATAATAATAATAATAATAATAATAATAATAATAATAATAATAATAATAATAATAATAATAATAATAATAATAATAATAATAATAATAATAATAATAATAATAATAATAATAATAATAATAATAATAATAATAATAATAATAATAATAATAATAATAATAATAATAATAATAATAATAATAATAATAATAATAATAATAATAATAATAATAATAATAATAATAATAATAATAATAATAATAATAATAATAATAATAATAATAATAATAATAATAATGGGGTTTTATCTCCGTTTCTGAGACTCCATGGTCTAGAACAGAGGTCACTCACATCATTATTTTTCAATCTTTATAAACTCTTTTTAAACGATACATTCATGTCGTAAGTGAGGGCAAGGAATTTAGATAACAACTATGCCGATATTCATCTGAAGCTCGTGAAGGGAAACTGCAGAAAACCTTCACAAGTATATCAGGTTACTTCGTTCTTGTCCATACACCGACAGTTTAGTCAATTAACCAACCCATTAATTTTAACTGACAAGTTGCCACCGCCAGGATTTGAACTCGTAACCTCGAAGTTTCAAGCAAGCAGAGTGCGTTAGACCGCTCGGCAACTTTGACTGGTTCGTTAAGCATTTAGTCCAACTCAAGGTTAAGTGGGACTACACCAATTCCATCTATAATTATTTTATATATTTTATTCTTATAATATATACTTAAACTCGTATTAGCTATTACGATAATTCCCCTGTCACGCTTATAACACAGAATTGAGAGTATCTTTTATAGCGTAATAAACGATTTTCACTTTAGTTATACATTCATTTGGTTACCATCCAGGCGGAGTTGCTACCCAAATTTTTCAGGTATAAAATGATATTTTACATAAATGATTCATAACACGTTTGCTCCAAGTAATGACATTTCAGTTATAATGATTATTAAACATACACATACGTATATATGAACTAACAAAATATTTCGAAGTATACATGTTTCGTATATTTCTTTATCTGTGTACATAGGACGAAGCGTATTGTCATTTTTCTTTCTTCATCGTCATTCGTGTCTGATTTCAGATGTAAGGTCATAATTTATTTTATTCATTTCATCTTATATTTCAATTCGTGCAAATACGGAAGGAATTATATTAAAAAATTACAGTAACAGCCGAAAAAAAAATGTCCTTTATAGATTATGAAAAATGTTTTTGTCTTGAAAATTATTGAAATGACTTTTAAGACCTCAGTACACAATTCTAATTACAAAAAAATAATAAGATCTAGTTTTGATTTATTTTATTTATTTTTAATCTTTAAAACAAAGTTTTTTTTAATCAAATGAATGAAAACAAAAATATGAGGCAAGTTTACACAAACAAGCAGGCCTGTTTATTGAAGTACATAAACAATTGATAATGTTATTCTATAAATCGTATATAAATTTTGAATGGCCGCGGATACTAAATGTTTATTCTAGCTGAGGGTTATCCCGACGATACTTAGTTCGTATCCCAGCCGAACCAATATAATTTTTAATAAGTTTTATTAATTATCGATCCCTCCGAATGCGTCCATGGTTGTGGAGCAACTAATTTTTTCTAGAAGAATCTATAAAAAAATATGTTTTCAAAAACAATATTTTCTAAAGTGTCAACAAGCATGTTTCTAGAAAGATCCACGGTCGGTATAAAAGCAGCCACATTCACCAATTCAAAATGAGTTTTAAATAAACTATCGTTCGATTAACATCAAGTTTAAATTTGACATTTGTTGGATTAAGATCACAATTTAAAATTAACCATTCTTCGAATAACATCAGTTTAAAAGTACAATTTTTTCAGTCAGTTAACAGTTATAGATTGTTGTATTAAAAAGAGACTCAATTAATTGTGGAAATAAAAAACAAATTAAATTCAAATTCTTTTTTTTTTAAATCAAATAAATTTAGGTTTGAATATCATAAAGTCTTTGTTTTATGTAAATTTTTTTTAAAGTGCGTGTTGTCCAATTGACATAAGTTTAGTAAACTTTTACTAATATTTTGTATTTTTTATGTGTCGCGTATCATAATCTGTTGTAGGTTCTACAGCGCTCCTTTGAAGGCTAAAGAAAGCCAAGATACTGCAACACTGTGATTTAAGAATTTTTCGGTTACTTTCCTATTTTGGATTGCAAGGAAACTTAGTGTGAATGGTGTTGTGAATAGAATGCGTGATGGAAAGAGTACTGTAAAGTCCCCAAACAATACGGTATTCTATTAATGGCAAACCGTGTCGATCTGATATAGAAAAGTCTATGAAACAAATGAATAAGCCTATAGTAATTCTATATCAAAAATAAATGATTTACGAGTGTATATGGTGAAAAATAATTATTAAAAAAAACTCGATATAAACCTTGAACATCAATAAAGTAAAAATGTTAAAAGAATAATGCAACCAATAGAATTCGAACACTAGTCCCGAAATTTGGATCTACATTTCCCAATGCATAAATGAAAACTCTGATTTTCATCTAGGCTAACGGCCACATGGTCTTCAGTCATATGTTAAAAAATATTTTAAAATAAAATAGAATGCCATTAATGTCCATTTTTACCATAGAAATGACTTTTTGTTGTGAAATATAATGGCTTGCTTCACCAAGTTAAATGTATATTTTATTTCAATTCCAAGATGAGTATCATTCTTTACGATTGTTCAGAAAAAAATTGATTCAATCGCTTAGACTTCGGATGGTAAGACATGGAAAGAAACGTAAATCTACATGAATCATCTACACGAAGACATTATATCCGCCCTTTACTGTTAATGAGCTATAAAGTAATTTATCAAATATAGTATATTATAGAAAGGTATCAATTCAGTATACCTATTCTGAGTTGTCATCAATTAATTAAGCTTTCCGTTTGACAATGTTATTAGTGTCTTTATGAATTTGTTTTATTAATAAAATAGTAGGTATTTATTAATTTCCATCTACTATTTACCCTGAACACTGAACCCACTTCGCTTATAAACCCACTTCTCGTAGAGCTGTAAAAATTTAGTGAGCTTGTAGTATTATAACTAAACAGAGAATGGGCCCCAGAAAAGCTTGATGTGATGGAACTTAACTACATATCGTACACAAAAGAATTTAACAGACAAATTGTAGAAAATTTCGTGTTTTTTTTAATTCGCATTCATTTTCTTGATAAAACTTTAGGTACAGATATATTTCTTCAAAACATATCGGTCACGTGGCTATACACAGAGAATTTTCTTAATAAACAGAATACCAAAAAAGTGTCAACTTAAAAGTCTCAATAAAAATCATTTTAAAAAAATCTGCGCCTAATTATATATCTCCGTACGTAAAAAGATACTGGTGTCTAATAAGGTCCACTTTTTGCAAAATGACTATAAAAACTTAAAATTACGAAATAAACAAAAATAAATAGTAATTTAGTAAACATTGATTATTTATGGATCCAATATTTGAGAATAATGAAAAAATGAAAATCTTAAAACCCTCGACTTCGGGCCGTATTAGTCTCTCAATAAGGCCATTTAAATAACTTTGTCAAATAAAAGATTAAATCAAAGTATATCATTATTATTCACTAAACAGTCATTAAAATAAATATTTTCTTAAATGAGATTTATGTATTTCGCACAACAATTCAGCCGAAAATAGGCTGGGCCTTGTAGGTTCTATTAAAAATACAAACTGCATTAAAATATAAATTATCATTATATTTTAAAATTTTTTTATATCTCTGTTACTGTTAACTTATTTTTTACTAAATATTTTTTTTTAAATATGTATTTATATATCGGTATATTATTTTTAATTCCAATCCATCCTGGGCCTTATTTGGTGTCTTCGGAAAAAATCTCAAACTTTGGTAACAGAAGAAACTAAATTAGCTAAATGAACTAATAGTCCAATCAATACATTTTTAACCCAAAGTTATGATGCTAAAACTCCTACCCAAAAATAAAAAATACTGTCATGTAGGAAAAAAAATTTTAAGAAAAGTGTGGAGTAACTCGATCCGAAATGGCGTTTGTAAATTGGCCATTGTTGCCCAACGGCGTTGAAGAGTTGAACTATCATGCCATTGAATTGAGTTTGAGACGATTTCATCATTTTCTACCGTTGTGATAAATTTAAAATAAAAATACTCAAATTTGAAAAAGTTATGGTAAAAAGAAGAAATGGCATTTTTTTACGGTTTTTTCGAGATATCTTGAAGAATTATGTATCGATTCGAACTCAACAAATTTTAATCGAAAGCTCTTTCTATTACCTACAATTTTCTTATTTACTTTTTTTCGATTGGAGTTGTTGTTTTTTAATTTACAAAAAACTGTTTTTTCGGATTTTTTAGATTAACTTCGCCATTTCGGATCGAGTTAATCCACACAGCAACTTTTCCTAGAATTTTTTTTCCTACACGACAGTATTTTTTATTTTTGGGTAGCAGTTTTAGGGTAGCTTCTTATATTAATTGGACTATAAGTAACTGATTTTGTTTGCATGCAATATAAAAAGCTTACTTTAATTAACTGACCTTTTATTTATAAAACATTTAATACTCTTCATAAGGTCTTCTTAGAGTACAATCAAGTGGTCCTTATTACAGGAAGTAACAAGCAATGTGTAAATGTCGTTAAAAAACAAATGATCAAATAAATAAATAAAAATTGGGTTGGTTTCAATGATGAAAAGCTGAAATATTAAGATCTAATAGTAAAACCAAAAAAAGCATCACTTTATTCTCCAAAAATTTCAAAAAAGTGATTAATCAATATTATAACTGAGTGTATTATTGATACATCACTGATAAACACGGGTATGCTAAAGATTATTAAAATAATCAAAGAGAACTCTAGGTTTTTGGAAATTACTACTGAAATCGGTACAAAACCCCACAGAATTAGATGCATATGAAAGTGTCTACATACACAAATTGAGAAAACAGATAATGAATTTAGACAATGTCTCAATTCCAAATTCTGATTTAATAAAATTAAACCATTTTCAAAAAATCGAATACCTGAATATCAAGGTTAGCTTCGATCAACACCCTCACCTTAATGACAATAACAACGCCGCATGGTCACAAAAGGATACCGTCAATAAAAAGGTGGGGTTCTTCACACACCTAATCCTTTAGTCAGTCAACTCAAATAATCCTTCAGGTCAGATCATATCCTCAGTCAAATCATATAAAAGACAAAACTTTTTTAATATCATTGTGAGACACGCAGCAAATTAGCAACAAGCAACATATCTCTGAATTCATATCCCAGAGATAGTTACGATTAGCTAATTTATACTGATGATAACTACATTGTAGTCGAAATACGTATTTATAAAATACAGATAAATGTTTTAAGAAACGGGTTTGCTGTCTATCCGAAAACGCATTGCATTTGACTAGAAGGGTTGTTGCTTTTTTGTCTACTGATGTAACAACTGGGTTTTATTAGGAGCGAAGTTCTTATTAGGCGACAGTACCTTAATACTAACCAGCCAAGTAGCCGAGCGGTCTAGGGCGTCATGTCTGCGCAGTATGCAGTACTTGGAAACTGGGCGGTTATGGGTTCGAATCCCGACATCGGCAGTTTGTCAATTATAAAAATAAAAATAAAAAGGGGCGATTGATTGACTAAACTGTCGGCGTATGGACAAGAACGAAGTAACCGGCTATGCTTGAGAAGGTTTTCTGCAGTTTCCTTCACGAACTCCAGATGAATATCGGCATAGTTCCTATCAAAGTCGGCTGCAGCCGCATATCATACCAATTCCTAGTCGACTCACAAATTCCTTCCACTCCACTCACATCCTCACATCCTATAGCATCACAATGGACCTTATGGTCGAAGTGTAGCCCGTCCAGGGCAGCCATTACAATCTCTATCTTAATACTATGTGAAAAAATTACACATCTCCCGAGAATCGAACCACGCACCTCTTAAGTACCTTACCAGCTCGGTCACAAATGTTATTGCGACTTGACATGTAATTTATTAACGTCGTACAAATTGAATTTGATCTTTTTACGACACAGAATTCGGGATAAATTTTCACGATTCGTATGTTTGTCAAATTAAGTGCAAAATATTATTTTCCATTTAATACTCCATGTATACATAACGTATAGATAACATGTATCAAAATGGTATTCAGAAAAAATAAATACATAAAAACAAAAATATTTACAAAATAAATATTTATTTAAAACGAGATAATTTTTTCTTTTTTTTTTCCGATAAAGTAATCAAACATCAAACAATAAAAACTAATTTAAAATCGAATGACAATATAATAAAAATAAACTCTCGCATATACATATATTCACACACGATAGCACACAATCACAGGTGGTATCAATAGATATTGATAATATAAATAATAATAACAAGAATCAGTGAATGAGGAGTTGTGATACCTTTCACCGATATAATATGAAAATGTTTTATCAATAATAGAAAAAAATTATTATCATTGATTTAACCATATACAGGATAGTCAGTTAAAAATCAAATCGTTGGTAAAACCAAAGGTACACAGTTTGTTTAATCTACGCTTCTGCGACTTTAATAATGATAGTAGCCCGATCATTTGGAAGTTTTACCGGGAAAGTTTGCCGGCAGTTTTAAAAATTGGTATTTTTATAGATTTTGACGTACTCTTTTCGAATTTTCACTTTGCCACGTCGTATCTTTGCCCCTCGCGCCGCCATATTGGAAAAATTACAAATTATAGTTATTTCTGAAATGCTGTTTTTCATCGATAATTTACGCACGCTATACACAATATTACAATCGCACAAGCGTTCCTTATAAACTGTTCTGTTATTTCAACAGTGCGCACAAAACAATGATCGCTAAATGAGAATGTTGGGTTAGTGGATCACAGTTTTGAATGAGAAAGTGTGACATCGCTCCCTATACGCAAAGACACAGGGATTAGTTTCGCATTTATTATCATTTCTCATAAGTACGATAGATTCATACTGACGATTCATTTGAGCTCTATCGGCAACTGTTCCGTAGAAAGGGCTCTAAGACAAAGGAGTCACGCCCCTATCTTTCTGCGACGGACTGTATAAGTCGACGTAGGCCGGTTTTTCAACACGTAGTGAAATATTTTTCGTTAATATACGAAATACGTGTGTTAGCGTAGATGTGACTTGGTTTGCGGCACTCGTACGCTGAAAATTGTTTTACAAAAAAAGCATTTTACAAAAAAAAGATCACTGCATAAATTATAAGAAATGTTCTCTAGTTTAATTTATTACATAACTATTTGCAACTTAAAATGAATTAGAAAGGAGATATTGTTGTTTCTGGCCACCATTTGTCCAACATGACCACGCTAGTGGCAAAGTGAAAATTCGAGCAGATCACGTCGAAATCTATAAAAATATCAATTTTTCAAGTTTCTTCAAAACTTTCCAGGTAACCCCGTTTTTGAGCACCAAGTGATTATACTGAGGTAACCAATTTTCAATGTTGCTTTCATGACTTTGCAGTATCCGAAATCAGGCCTATGCTCGTTTTATGAAATTTTGTTATCGCGAAAAACTCACGCCTGCACAAGCACTATTTGTTTTCTTTATTAGCTACTTGCGCAGGTGTGCGTTGGTTGCGAAAACAAGCATCTGATGAAACGAGCATAGGCCACATATCTGATCCACTTTCCTTATGTTAAGACTAAAGCATAATACATCGTATGTCAGGCATATATACATACTGTGACTCAATATATTGAGTGAAGATAAGTGAACATAAGTTGGATTCTTTCGTCGCCTTTTTGTCGCTGTCCTAATGAAATACAATCAACTTTCATTTTTAGGTAACACGACTCCATATTTTGTACGTTGAACACTTGACTTCATAAATATAGCCTTAAATCACTGTTAAATATTGACTTTCTGATAAAAGCCATCTAATTTTATTAGTTTCTTAGTTTCTACCCAACATTATGCAAAATGTTCGATATATATCCGGTTATGCTAAACGACCTTATTTATTTATGTACCTGGGAGGCAAAATGTTCTAACTCCAATTTTTGCCAAGATTGACCTTTAAAATACACTCTTTTATTTTGTTATAAAGGTGATATTGGCAAAAGTTGGACTTATAACCGTTTACCTGTCGGGTAGAGATTATTATAAAACATAATTTATTAGCTAATTTTTATTTATTCACTAGCAAAAAATCGTATAATATCTTCTTTATAACAAATATTATTAGTATTTTCTAATATATACACAAATCTGTAGTACAAAAATTCATGCCTATATCTTTTTAAAAATGAGTTGATTGCTACATAAATGTTCTTTTATGTCCTTAAGTATCTAACCGCTGTACTATTAAAGTATTTTCAATAGCATTTGCCATGATTTTATACTTTTGATTTTTAGTGAACCGCTCTGTACACCATAGTATATTTTTGTAAAAATTATTTCCTGTCAATATGTTTCAAAAATTATGACAAATTATTATTATCCCAACCTACTTACGCATCTAGTTTTTTTTTATATTATTTTTTTCACGAAGTAGCACACATTTATATATATATATATATATATATATATATATATTTGATATAACCAATCAATTTATTTCATAATAAATCACATTAACCGAATCAATATATTTCCAAACAATTGAAACATATTAAGGTAGTTTACTTGTAAACTATTTTTCTTACGAATTTGATGAAATTGAAATATCCCATAAAGTTCAGATTTCTGACGTGCGTAAACGATTCAAGCAACGTTACATTATAATAAAACTGAAAACTTTGTGCATTCATTTCTTTCACAATCAAGGTGAACTTAACGAATTAATCTAAAAAAAATAAACATAGTCTACGACCTTTTTTAAAGAATCGAATGTTTAAAGGTTTATAATTCTCAACTGTGCTACCAAATATAATGAATATATTCAAGTATATTTGTAATAAGTCTGTTTATTATACTGTATTTTATACTTTTTGCTTTGACTGTTACTGTTTTGCAAGTGAAATACCTAAAATGTGTATTAATTTCAAAATAAAAAAAAATCTGATTATTAATTGACTTTTAAAAATTGCCAACAATTTAGGTTTGAAAAGTCACACGTGAAAAATTATATAAATGTTATGTGTATACTAAAGAGCTTTTCGTGAAGTATACGTGCATACGTAGACATTGTGTTATTTCACATTGTTCAGAAGTTAATTTTATATGGTGAGTATGAGGTATGGTTATCCTAAAACTGTACTCTAAACAAGTAAAATAAAAAAATTTTAAATACGTCGGTGCAAAAAACAAACTTAAAAAATGTATAACCTTATACAAAAATTTTACCCCTTATACAAAAAATATGAACATACCGTTACCTCCACCAAATTTATATGTAAAACAAGTAAAATTAAAATTTGAAAAAGCCCCGAACGTATAATATGAAACATAATAAGAACTTCCCGTTACTTCCACCAAATTTATATGTAAAATGATAATGTTAATAATATACCTATATATACATCATCTTGGAAAAGAACTGATAATTTTACAGTCAAACGACTGAACCGGTTTTTAACATAGCTATGAATCACCGCAAGGAAACAAGCAATCTAATAAAAAACCCGCATTCAAATCGCTTTATGCGTGTGAGTGCTTCGATGCCACAGGCAGACCCACAGAGAGAGAGAGAGAGACACACACTTATAATACCCCTCTTTTAGCATTGGGAGTTAATAACTTGTGCATTTTTAACGGTTCTGAAAAATTTCCTTAAAATGAGTTCTTGAATTGAATTAATTATCTATACAAAGTTTGTTTTAAATTTTGTTTTCACTCATTGTGTTTTTATCGTACTGAATAACGGTTTATTTTTTAATTAAAAAGTTTTATTTTTTCCTTTTTACTATTTATTTATGTACGTTATCGTAAACTTATAATATGTGTATAATAAAACTACCTACATATTGTGATCAATAAAAACTTGAATCTAAAAAGAAACATATAGCAGATATCTAAGATGTTGTTTCACTATTTTGGGACCATAGCATTATTTAAATTCATTTGGGACATTTTCGACTACATAAAACAGCTAGATTAAACATGTTAAATAAGAAAAGAGTGCCAGAGCTTTTTTCAAAATAGTAAAACTTTTTTTAAATATACTTTACGTGTTTATCATAATTTCAGCGGAAATAGTATTCTTTCTCTTTTATTTTGTAAATATTTTTGTTCGCGCTTTCGCAAACCACCATAAAATTGTAACGGATCAATTTCTAGTGAAATTGGAAGGTTGATATATACCATGAAAAATCATAAAGATCTTGGTGGTGATCGAACCCACCCATTCTCTGGTGTTTCCCAGTATTAGCCCGTTATTATACTGTACTATTTAAAAAAGTTGTTAAACTGTACTATTGATTCAATGCACTGTACATACTGAGTTCTTTCTAAGTAAGGTTCATTTAAATACTACTCACCCATAGATAAATAAAAACATGAATTGTGACATTATTTTGACATTAATGTTTTCATGGCCTGGCTGGGGATTGAACCCAATACCTCTGGTATTCTAGACCAGTATTCTGCTAACTGAGCTAACCAGATGCTATGGTAGAACGTGTATAATTTTTCACTATCTGATATACATGTGTTTTTATTTCTGGTTATTTGACTATTGACATATATTAAACATTTTGTGTCATTGTAATTTTATTCATTGTTAGAATGGTTGCCTTTCGGTTATGTTATACTAATGGAGGTGGATAGCGTCAACTTAATTTTACATTTAATTAATCTGAACATTTGTAACATTATTTATGATATGAAAAATGCTGGATTTTGGTAAGGGATAAATGGATCAATTATACCCATTTACGTCACTTTTTAGTGCTCTCGAACATGCTCAAGAAATTTCAGCTCGTTACCTCTTTTCCTTAACAGGCAGACAAACAAAACATTCTATGAACATCTGTTACAAAATGACCTCTGCTCTGTTTACGAGATATTTGAAAAAAACTGACACTCGAGACCTTTGACCTTTTGCTATGTTTTCATAGAGCCAAAATGAAGAGAGTTTTGTTAGAAAATCTCCACTTACATTTTTTAAGATGTAGCGGTGTCGCTTCATCATTAAATTATTATTATAAAATGTTATTATTTTTATATGTAAATTACCAAGGTTGTTAACATTCACAGCAACCGTGATAATAGAGGGAAGTTATAGTTGAAATGCAACAGATAAAAAATGAAGAACAAAATTATAATAATAATTTAATGATGAAGCGACACCGCGTTAAAAGTACTAAGTATTGGATACTATTTTATAGAAAGAGACAATTGCTCAAGTCAATAATAACGATTATTATTAATTTTAAGACGTTTCATTCATTATATTTGGACCTCATCAGGCTTCTTAATAAGTAGTGTTCAATAGCTTATTATGATATTTGCACATATCACACATGCATGCTCATTGCATTTATTAATAAATTGCAACATTATTAATTCATATAATGAAATTATTAATGAATGTATATTATTGATTAATACAGTCTGAGTGATATGTATAATACATAATACGTCATAAAACATTTCTTATGAATAAGTCTGATAAAGTTCAAATAGAACAAGCCGTAGGATTATGTTTCAAATTTTGCCCCTATTCCTAGAACATTTGTTTGTATTTTATAAATACGTATTTCGACTACAATGTAGTCATCATCAGTATGAATTAGCTAATCGTAACTATCTCTGAGATATGGATTCAGAGATATGCTGCTTGTTGCTAATTTGGTGCGTGTCTCACAATGATATTAAAAAAGTTCTGTCCTATTATACGATTTGACTGAGGGTATAATCTGACTTGAGAATTATTTGAGTTGCCTGACTACTGGATTAGGTGTGTGGAAAGCCCCACCTATTTATTGGCGGTATTCTTTGGTGACTATGCGGCGTTTGTTTTGTCACTAAAGTGAGTGTATCTACGTTAACCTTAATATTCAGGTATTGGATTTTTATTTTTGAAAATGGTTTAATTTTATTAAATCAGAATTTGGAATTGGGCCATTGTCTAAATTCATTATCTGTTTTCTCAATTTTTATATGTAGATGCTTTCGTATGCATCTAATTCTGTGGGGTTTTGTACCAATTTGTCTATTAAAATTTGTCTATTTAACTTACTTTTTTTTTTAATTGTAATTATTATACGATGTAATCATTATACATAGCGAAAAAATAATATTTATTTTTTGCAAATGGGAAAACATAAAATCGGCAATATTTCTGTAAATAATTTTATTTACTACAACTTTACTAATGATAAACTTGACCATTTAACTAGTATTAAGAGAGTTATTTCAAACTTTGACTTTGTCCCTTCCTCTAAGCCCCACTTTCCCCGTGACTGAATTAGATAAAATTTCGTTCAGATCATATTGACGTTGTTAATACGCTTCAACTGACTTCTCAACAAAATCAGTAGCATTTTTGGTTCTCCAAAGAATACACGCATACAAACATATACTCAAAAATGGTGTTAATAGACCTGGTGACCTGAAAACCTGGAGACATGGTGAACATTTTTATTTCAATTATCGATAACGTCTCAATAAGTGAATAATAAGTGTTACTCTATTGACTTGACCAATTGCCTGCTATCGAATAATTTATTTATAAAATATGAGTGTTTCTTAAAATATTAAATGAATTAGTTGGTAATCTCCAAAAGTAACATTCATTTTATTTATATAAACATAAATCTATTTACGTTAATAGCTCTAGTATTCAACTTTAGATAATAATTTAATATTATATATTGCATGTATAAAGTTCATTAAATATTTACACTATCTAAATTTCTTGTTAAAATGTGTAAATGTCAACTTAAAGAAATCTAATAATTTTATAATGAATATTATGTCGACATGCAATCAAATGGAAAAAAAGATTTTTAATCGTTATCATAAAAACAAAGCAAAACCTTGAAAACAAATTCTATTATTGTCACGGTTTTATTGGTTCACTTTCTCCATCCGGTAAAAATCTTTCAACCAAAATATCGAATATTTCTAATTAAGCTAAAACTTTGATTTTCTACATACAACAATGCAATCTAGATTCTAGTATATCTTATACCGTTCTAAACACAATATAACGGACGCCCCAAGAAGGCGTATTACCTCTTTATACAAACTCCTTATAGTACAGTCAATAGAGAAGCCCGTTACTCTTGTCCGAATTGCTCTAAATTACAGAAGTTTTTTTTTATTTTAATTAGGTTCAGTATCACGTACTGACTGTGTGCCGCCATTTTGAAAAAAGTGTATCGGCCTGTATCTCCATTACCGTGCACTTTAGGCCAAAAATGGTATTAACCTTTCTTGTAGATAATTGGATTTTCGTTTTTTTTTTGTTTTCTAATTTTTTTTGTATCACTTACTGTTGTTTAGAAAGAAAATTATTTATTGTTAATTATGTCACTATCATTCGTATTTCTTAACATATTTATTGAATTTTCATCATTATATTATGCATACCTCGTTTTTGTAAACCTTGCACCCGGTAGTACAACATTAAACGCGTTATAATTTCAAAAATATTAATTTTAGACAAAAAGATTTTAAATAAAAGTTGTAGGTAGTTTGTAGATTTAAAAGTTAAGTTATTAGCATTTTATTGTTTAAACAATTATTAGAAGAGATATCGGTCAAAAAGTGAACAAATAAATAGTAATAGTTGTATAAGTCGCAAACGGTAAGTGATACAAAAAAAAATAGTGAACAAAAAAAATTGAAAATCCAATTATCCACAAGAAAGATTATTACTATTTTTGGCCTAAAGTGCACGGTAATGGAGATATTGGCCTATATCTACAGTTTTATACAGTTTTTCTCAAAATGGCGGCACTTCCGGGGTCGAAATTTGTAAAGGTTTTGTTCATTTACATTGAGTATTCAGTACGTGATACTGAACCTAATTTAAGAAAAAAATAACACCTTCAATTTAGTGCAGCGCAATATTCTCTATTGATTGTACTATTAATATTTTGTCATTTATTACCTACATCAATTTTAGTAGTTTCATTTATTACTAGTTTATACTCGCGACTCGCTCAGGTTTATTGTTTTACATTCGGGTCACGTCATTGTAGCGAGATAAAATACATACCAGTTTTTAAGTCTACACATAGGATTTCAAATACAAAATTTTTTTAAACGTGTCTTCATCAGAATCGGCCCAGTAGTTTATGCGTGATGCTCTAACAAACAAACAGACAATTTCAGTTTTATAATAGTAGAGATAATTTGGTCAGATTTTGTTAGCCAACATTTGTTTTTGTATATTATATTATGATTTTTAGTGTTTCATGTCAAAATTGGCAAAACAGAACTCTTATTGGTATACCTCGATGTCTGTCTTTCACAGATATTTTTCTCAAAGATCAAAATGATATAAAGTTGTAAAATGTATTTACCCAAACATGGGAATATAGTTTAAAATTGAAATTTTTCAGCTAAGGGTTTAGTTTAGACAAATGCCAGTATAGTGAAATGCCAGCTTATTGAAGCACAAACTCAGCAATTTTGGTTAATCGCTCGAGATGTCTTGACAAAAAGTATTTGAAGAATTTGAGGTAAGATTACAAGATTTTGAAAAAATTAAAGAAATTGTCGAATTTATATCTTCTCCTGTTTAAAAAGGTGCTAAGTGTGAAACGCATTAGCCAAAAAATTAAAAACATATTCTATATGGAGCAAAAGGCATTACAAAATTTGGAAATACGTCAACTGAGAAAAATATCTCAATATCACCAAATGTAGCGAATATATTTATTCTTGTTTCGGATCTATATATCTGTGTGAATCGGAATTTTTATACTTAATTTTTAAGTTAACAAAGACTAAACAACGTTCTGTCCTGACTAATTCCCATACTGAAGACTCATTATTATTATCTTTGTCAGGATATACATCTAATAACTAATTATGATTAATTGGTTAGAGTTATGCAACCTCAGTTTTCCCATTAATGTTAAAGCAATAAAATAATTTGAATTAAATTTGTCCCGTTCAATAATTATGTTGTTTTTAACGTAGGTGGATATACCTACAGGATGTTTTAGCACGATGTTTAGTACGAATGCACTCCCACGAGCTATTGATAGATTATCAAAAAACATGTCTAAAAATCTTATATCATTCTTCCATGATATATTTTCCTGATCCCAAAAAAATTGCGAAAGTGAAATCTTCAAATCAAATTACCAGCCCTACTGTGCATTTTTATAACTTTTTCATATGCATTTTTCAGCTAAAAAGTAGATCTTATGCACACAAGAGTTGGCCACCCCTGGTATATATTATATATTTTCTATTTTATGTTCTTAAGAATACAATGTAATGTTCTTTAGAATAATAAACAATTTATAATAGAAAATAGTTAACAACGAGAAATTTGGTAATGACACAGCTTACAAGAAGGGTATATAAATAAATAATTGAAAAAGTTAAGATAGATGTATACTTTAAGGATCGATTCTCATAAAATAACATGAAAAAATAATTTAAAAAACATCGACAAATCCTTTATTTTGAAGAAAGTGCTCCGGGAACATATTGATTTTCCGCAAAAAAAAAGTGAAATAAAGGTCTGTAAAATCTATAGTTATTAAATAAAACAAATATTTAACATTTTCGTAACAATAATTTTATAGTTTCGACTATAGTTTCGAAAACAGAGTTCCTTCGTCAGAAAATATATTATAATAACCTTACATTTTCATTATTATCATATATTTTCTGAAGAAGGAACTGATTTTCCGAAACGATAGTCAAAATAAAATGATTATTACGAAAATCTCAATCTTGGGTTTATCGTTTTAATTAATTATCAAAATAATTAAAACCTAAAAATCCCAAGCTTTTATATATTGATGACTCAGGGAAAAAAGTTTATTTTCTACTTTTTAGTTCATTAAATAAAAGCTTCTATTGTCTATAATATAAACAATTTTGGTTTTTTTTTGAAGCTATAAAATAATTGTCCACCTTATCCACTACTTCTCATTATATATCAACACTTCCACCAAATTTCTAGTTCGGTGTAAATATTTTATAATTCTATCATCAGTGTTCATCTAGATAGTGCAAAATTATTGTATTGTCATCAGAACTAAATATTTGTGCACAACTTCAAAGCTCTAGGTCAATTTCTAACAAGTCGAACATTTTTCTTCACAAATAGTGAAGTTAAACAGAAAGTGAAGTTAAATAAAAGCTTACAAAACAAGGAAAAATAACAACTAACTGAGTTAATTGCTTAAATACCCGGTATATCCTCGATTTATGTAAAAAAGTTTTTAAAAACAGTTTTTTATTTAAAAAAAATGAACATTATGCCCCCAACATGGTCTGATTGCCCGTTCATGAACTCGACCTTACTTATTATCTCTAGAATACACACACAAAATTTCAGCTCGTTATCTCTTTTCGTTTTTGAGTTATCGTATCTATAGACGGACGAACATGCGGAATTAGCCGAATTAGGACATTTTATGAATACCTATTCCAAACATGTTTTCGATCAATATATTCAAGCGTTACAAAGTCGGGACTAAACTTAATATACCTTGTAAATTTACCGGGTAAAAAAATGTAAATTTCATATTATAATCTAATTCCACTTCCATATCTCTGCTATTATTATAAAACTTTAATTGTTTGTTTGTTTGTTCGAGCATCACGTAAAAACTACTGAACCGATTTTGATGAAACATTTTGTCTTTTAAAGCTTAGGGTGACGGGAGTCATAGATATAACAATAAAACGAGAGGGCTAATGTTTAATATAATCAATAAAAATAAATATAATAATAGCTCACATTAAATTACACAAACTTTAATTGTTAATTACACGTAGATACCAAACAATATGTATTTATAAATTATACACACGTATGTATTTAAAATTAATTAAGCATAAGTTACATACAAAAAAAAATTTAAACGTCTGGTGAATTATGTTACAAAATTTATGAATTGAGGGGGTGTTTGGAATACCTCTATCAACAATAAAATTGTTTATCATCGAATATATATGTATACATTTACCAATATATCGATTGATTATATATACATAAATAATATTAATATACTTTTTGTAAATATAATATAAATGTTTATTCCATTTACATGATTATAAATCATATCTAACGCGTATATACTTTAGGTGGTTACCTACGTAGGCGAAAATGGTCAGAAGTCTTTAAAACTTTCAGAATTTGTCTATGATATCTTATATTGTCTCTCGATATTTCCGCAAAATTCACTCTACACTTTTTAAGATATTCAATTTTTACATATTAAAATTGCTATTCGAAAAACAATCACAGTATAATAAAAAACTTATCAATGTCATTAGCCACGTTTTAAAAACTTTCCCTGTATTTTCAAAAACATCACTTAAAAAATATATGAAAATGAAAATTATTCCTACTGCCAAAATTGTCTGGTAGCTTTGTACGAATTAAGTTGCTATCAAGTTAAAACTCAATGATTAATAGATATAGGATATAGCGTGCTTAATACTTAGAAACTTGTTGGAAGTGTTGATAAATATTTGAAGTAGTGGAAGCAGTGGGAATTCAATTTTTCAGTCTTAAAATAAATTTTTTTTTATTATATAGGCTAACAAGTAGAAAATAATAATAAATAAATAATAGACAAATTTTTTTATAAAATTTTTTTATAAACTTTTATTTAATGAACTAAAAAGTAGAAAATACTATTTTCTCCCGAGCCACCAATATGTGACTTGAAAAGAAAAGCTTAGGTTGAACATTTAAAAGGATGTACATTTTGGAGCATCCCAAGCTTGTATTTATAATCAAATATTGGTGACTCAAGAAAAAATATTATTTTCTACTTTTTAGCCATTAAATAAAAGCTTGTTTCAAAAAAAAACAATTTTTTATCTATTATTTAGATATATTTTTAATAAAAATTTTAGCACATTTTTTACGAATATTCTGATAAGTTATATTATTTGAATAACTATGTGGCAATTAGAAGTCAACAAAAACTCATTATACCCGGTATATATAGTATATACCAGGGTGTATTAAGTTTAGTTCCGACTTTGTACCGGCTGTCTGTCTGTCAACACGATAGCTTTTTAAAAACGAAAAGAGATAAAGAGCTAAAATTTTGTATGTGCCTTGAGCTAAAAAGTATTGTCAAGTCAGGTGATAGAAATAAATTTTTGCACAAAAAATCAACCTCTTTTAAAAAATAAACAACTTTTGTTTGAAACTTTTTTTCGTTAAACTCAATAGATTTCTCATAATTTGTGCTCCAATGTTGCCGCAGCAGAGCAAATATGTTCAGCTTTGAAACCGTAAGAGATATAAAAAAAATTTGCAGAAAAAAAAATGCCGTTTTTTTAAACTTTGGTTTGAAACTATTTTCATATACTCAGTATGTGCCGGGTAGTTAAGCAATTAACTCAGTTATTTATTATTTTTACTTGTTTTATTATAATTTTATAACAGACGTTTTATAAATGGAATAAAGTAAAAAACCTATTATGTAGGGAAATTCATAATAATAATAATAGTAATAATAAAACGTTTTTAGGGATATTAATTACTTGATGTGGTTATTATTTAATGAAAATTCACTATATAAAAAAAGTGCTTCGAATTTTTTTTTTATTAATTTTTTTTCTTTAATTTTTTTTACTCTTGAAAATTAATGAGTTTAATAGGTTTTTTTTTTTCAAAATAAACGCCCGTACATTTTATTTTTCTCTATTTAATAAATTAATTAATTTGCCTAATTTAATTTTTATTAATAAAATAACTATATGGAATAAACAAATTTATATATGACGGCAATTCTGTCTAGTTTGATAATTTTCTCCAATAAAATATTGGAATATTTCCAAGTAGTAATTTTATTAAAAGTATAACAGTTAATATTTTTATGTGATTTTTATCTGCATCTTATAAAATAAAATTTTCGATATCGATTCTTCACGAATCGATATTTTCTATTCGATTTGTACATTTAGCTGAGAAACATTTAGACATTTAGCCGACAATAAAAATAATTTATCGATGGTAGTTGATTAAATTTATTGTTTTTAATATATATATATACTAATACTATCACTTTTAAACGATAAAATCAAGAAATAATGACCGTTGCTATGCAACACACAGAAATTTTCATAAGCATTCACCTAGAGATAATTCAAAAGAAAATATAAACAAAATGAGAGTACGTTGCTATGGGGAAAAGTAGAACATGTAATATTTGCGAAGAAAAGAAATGAAAAATCTGTATTTTAATACAAAAAAATACAAATATTATTATATTGAAAAGAAAACTGAAAAAAATTGTCCCTGACTAAAATACAAATATTTTTTGTCATAGTTTTCTACAAGTTACGTAACAAAACTAACGCCCTTTTTAACACAAACAATGACTAATCGAAATAGAAGAAAGCTTTATTTTCTCAACTGAACATATATACAAACATATAAGACTGGTCGAGGATTTATCAATTTTCGTATGATTTTGTATAAAATTTTAATGGGAATATTTTCTACTAAAATTGATATTTTTTGTTTCTACAACTTACTGGCTGTGGCTGTATTGGTGGGTATATGCCATACCACCAGGTCCGGAAACCCGGCGATGTAAACTTCGTACAGACATGAAGCGTCGTTTTTGAAGCTCCTGCTGTTGTTCCGGCCCTAGTCACGTGGTCGTCGAATTTTTTATTACCTCCAGCTAGCATTGCCCTTTACACCACTCATGTATCACAGAAACACTACGTCGATGACCCAAATCAGATTCTTCGGATGTGGATGGTAATTTAATTGCAGAATTTGTTGATTTACTGTAATTATTACCGCCAATCATAATATGTTTGTATTCATTTGATGATGAAGCTGAATAATTTTCACAATCACAATATACGATCTGTCCGCGTGGATTTTTAACAATTGGTACATTACGATATTCCATATTTGTTTCGTTATCTGGATCGATTAAACGCTCATTTGATTCGTCGTCACAATTTGAAAATTTATTACTATCAGAGAACAGACATAAACTTATCATGGCAAAAATGTACCCATTGACGTTTTTGAAAAAATTTTTGTGACTCGTAAAAAATATATATATGTATATATTTTTGTTTTTTTTTTCAGAAAATTATTCTTATTCTGCAATCAAATTTTTACGAAAAAAGAAGATAGAATATAGAATATATAGATTTTATAGAATTGAATGAATTAGTTTGAAGTAAAAGATGGAAATTATTTATTTGGTAATTTCTATTTTGCGCTTTTTCAATTTATGTTATAAAAAAGATGTTACCCCTGCAGGGGTTTATACGAGACTAGAGAGTTTAAACGTTTAGTGATAACTATTTAGAGAGCAGGCGCGCCTCAATTTCATGATGCGCGGATTTTCTATAAAGCGCGACTCAATTCTATCACAGAATATATTTTGTATATATATGTGTATACACATTGTTATATGTGTGAATGTCTGAATATACTCTACATGATCTGATCAGTGATGTTGGTTGCTTTCCTATAATGGTTTATCATCTTGAACATTGGAAAATAGGTTGAATTATAAACATGTATATATATATACATAGATATTGTTGTATCCATACATGTCGCTTGTGTTTTGTACCTTTTTCGTGAGACTAATTCGGTCACAAGAATATTCTATATATTATTATCTATATATTTATTTTATACTATGCATATACATAACACAAATGTCACTAGTTTAGAATCAAGTACGTACAACTTAAATCTACTGTTTCCGTCTAAATTCGAACATTTATGTTTCGATCGAAGTAAATTTAGGGGCTCTAAATATGTATTATAAATAACCGTTAAAATATTAGACAAGGTGAATATCGCGTTTAAAAAAATTTTTCAACTTTTGTTTAGGACCTTTCTCTGAATAAAGATCAGGATTTTGCCCTACAAAAATCTAGTCCCAATTTATGTAAACTAATTTTTATGCCCGGTATATAATACATACCAGGATGTATTAAGTTTAGTTCCGACTTTGTAACGGTTGAAAATATTGATCGCAGAAGAAAAAATTTTTGTATAGGTGTTCATACAATGACCTAATTATTATTGGAGTCGGTGTCAGCATAGAGAAATTCACATAAAATTTGGACACCGCCTCCAAAAATAACAATAATTGTACATATATATTTAAAATTTTTTGCTTAGATGAACTAAAATTGGCACAAGAATAAGCAATTATTTTTTTACTTTTTAGTCCATTTTTTGTTTTAGAATATTTGATTTGTGAAGTCGGGTTTCCATTTTGTCAAAATAGTTTTTATTTCTCGCTTTTTAGTGACTTTGAAGTTCTATAATTGATTTTATTTGTCTAAATATGGGTAACGAATTTTTAGTCCATTTTTTTATAACACATTTTTTTTTATCCGTTTTTTTTTTTTTTAATTATTAATGCATTTTTTCATAACAGATTTTCAATTTTTTTACAAGCATTTTGTTTTTTTTTTGTAAAAATTTTTTTTTTGAGGTCGGTTTTTTTTTGTAAAAAATTTTTTTGAAGTCGGTTTTTAAAAAAATTTTCTTATTTTCCCATTATGAATGAGTATCCTTTCAAAAAACAAAAAAATTTCGCAGAAATCGGTTATCACATATAGAATGAGGGTTTTCCTCGATTTCCAGGGGATCCACTCATCAGAATGCGATTTGGTGACCAATCGGAAATCAAACTCTTTAAAACAAGAAAAAAATTCAAAATCGGTTAATAACTGACGGAGTTCCGAGGTAACAAACATTTTTTTTAAAAATTTAAAAAAATACAGACGAATTGAGAACCATCCTCCTTTTTGAAGTCGGGTTAAAAAAAGTAAGACCGTTCTAGTGGTAAAAAGTAAGGTAAAGTTCGTGTATGGGGAAAATCAGACTATGTTTGGGCAAAATTCCTTTTTTTTAAATAAACAACTGTTATTTGAAACTTTTTTTCATAAATCCAGTATACACCGGGTATTTAAGCAATTAGCACAGTTAGTTGTTATTTTTACTTTTTTTATTGTCAATCCGAATGACCGAATATTTTGACCCAATTGCAGTTTTATTAATGTTTGAAAAAAACGACAAAAAGACCGTTTTCAAGGCTGAAAAAGAACATTTAAAATTAAATTTTTGACTTAACGAAAATTCTAAAATAATTTTTAAACATTTCTGAACAATATCCTGAAGAGTAATTACAGATTATTTCATTCATTAAAGCTTTAATTTTTAATTGATAAATAGATGCTCGCTGTCGATTGGACTATAGAGTATCTAATTCTAATGTATTCTCAGTGCTTCTCTTTTATAGCGTGCATACATTTTAAATATGATTTATACAGATTGTTTTTTAAATTACACCCAATCTGGAATAATGTATAGAGCTAATGCTCTATCGCTGTCTATATGTAGTGTACTATGATATGGTTTACTTTGTCACACTTAAACTATATTAAAATCAGTATTGTATTATATATACTATGTTTAATTTTCATCTTCGTATCATAGATCCCACGAGTATGAGAGAGTACATATGTACATATACATTAAGCAATGTGTATGAGAAAGAGGTCTTATATGTTTGATGAACAAGCATATTTTTCATAACTGTTTGAGTGGTCACCAACCACTCAAACCTATAAGACCTCCTTCTCTTACGCATTGCTAAATGTATACATATGTACTCTCTCATACTCGTTATGAATATTATTCACTATTTTGAATAATATTCTTGTTTATCAAACCTATAAGACATCCTTCTCATACACATTGCTTAATGTATATGTACATATGTACTCTCTCATACTCGTGGAGTATATGATACGAAGATGTAAACTAAACAGACGGTATAACATATAACTATAATATTATACTTATCACTCTCTAACTACAATCATTTATATATAGTTGCATCTTACTCGTGCATATATACATCGTCGTTATTATCTGCCGTCCGTCGTGTGAGTGTGTCTGCATGTATATGTAAAAAAGACACCATATCACCATACCATATCATATAGACAGCAATAGATACACTATACATCGTTTGTAGATTGGGTATATTTTAAAATTCAATCAGTATACATTTTAACGTTAAATTGACAATTAAAAAACAATGCTTTAGAATGAAATAATATGTAATTACCCTCCAGGATTTTGTTAAAGGATGTTCAGAGATTATTTAAATATTTTGGTAAACTCAAAAATTTCATTTTTAGTATTGTTTTTCAGCCTTGAAAACGGTTATTTTTTAACATTAAATTTCTTGAAACACGGAAACGGCCAATGTTTACGGAAAAATTACAATAGACCTGATTTTTTTATAATGACCCAAAATACCTAAAAAAACTCCATTCGGGTTGAAAGATTTTGTAGGGCAAAATGTTGATCCTTATTCAGGGGCATGTCCTAAACTTGAATATATAAAAAAATTTGAAGGGAAAATTTGTTTACAAATGCGTGGTTTTCGCTTTGTCTATATACGAAATAATGATATTAGTATTCGAATACACGTAGATATAATGTGCTTTCATTTTAAATGTTCAGTTTTCAACTCTCATCTACTCGTACTTCTGATTGACATAAGTGGTAAACATTCTTGAAAAGTTTGCAGTCTATCGAATTTTTCTCTAAAAATTTGCCACAGCACTTTGGTGTGCCGCCAAATTCATAAAGTGTGCCAAATTTTAGAAATGTATATTGTAAAGTGTTAACCAACATAAAAAGGAAAAAAAGATCGAGACTATTAAATGTAGAAGTAGATATGAGAGTAGGAATATCATTTTTACGACCAAATGAAATTATCAAAAAACATCAAGCTCAAATTTCTCATTAAAAGTATTCTTATTATTAACTTAATTAATTCCTTTCCTCTTTTTTAAAACGTATTGTTGTTTTTGTAGTACATATTATTTTATTTTACATTCAAAATTATGATCATAAACTATTTTCACGCAGTGTATTATAGGTAAGTAAACAACTTTTAAACTTATCTTTTTCTTTGTGTCCCGTCAAATTTTGAAATCGTTAAAAGTGTGCCGCGACAAAAAAAAAGCTTGAGAATCACTGCAATAGACAGTACACATATCCACAAGTAGCGTTCTTTTTTCAAAATTTTATAGTTGATTTGCGCCTTATTTATTCAAAAAAATACTTCAGATAAAAGTTGTTTATTTTAAATAAATTAACAACAATTATTCGAAACATTATCTCGGAAACAGAATGAATAATAGACCACAAAAGCAGCACTCATTTTTCAAAATTTTTTCGTTGATTTGTACCTTATTCATTCGAATTTTGGGAAAATATTTCGAATAAAAGTTGTTAATATATTTATAATGAACAAACTTGTATTCGAAATATTTTTCGAAAAACGAATGAATAAGGCACAAATCAACTCAAAACTTTCGAAAAATGAGCGCTACTTTTGTGCCCAATGTACACATAACCACGGCAAATATGCAGAGACGGATTAAATGCCCACAGCGCCCTAGACTAGCACCTCATCAGCGCCCCTCTATTTGCCATCTTACTAATATTATAAACGCGAAAGTTTGTGAGGATGAATTGATGAATGTTTGTTACTCTTTCACGCAAAAACTACTTAACGGATTTTGAAGAAATTTGTATGAAGGTAGCTTATACCCTGAATTAACACACAAGATACTTTTATCCCGGGAAAGTCAAAGGTCACGCGGGCGAAGCCACTGGCAAAGTCTAGTATATTTTAAAATTTAACTATATGATGAGAGTGAAGAAAGCAAGATGGATAGAACTTGGAAATTCGTGGTCTCTGTGTCTTTTCTTCCAGGAAATAGATGTGACTATGTATGTTTAGTTATTGTGAATACCATAAACAATTGTTAACCGATTGTTTTTTATCAATAATTAAGTACAAACTTAAGATTTAATATTTTACATATAAAAACAATAAGACTATGAATAAAATTGTTTATTGTTTAAAGTTGTTAGGTTGTTGCAAAAGAATTATTTATCCAATCACATATGTTATAAATTTCTTCGTCTACATTTTTGTCTTGCGAAATAGTCAATAACATAACCATAGTTTAAAGATAGCAATAAGTTTGATTCAATGTTAAGTATCGCTAGCGCATTTTATCTTTTGTCGGTCATGGTTGAGCGGAGAAATTTTTCACTCTCTTTAGACAAGAAAAATTCCGCTCACCACTGCAATTGCTGACTGCCGTCGATACGCACATCATTAAGGCAATGTCAACGTTTGTGTAAATTGTTTTAAACTCTTTATTTCTTAGAACTGTATAATCGCGTTGGTTGTTCGTGGCAGTTCTCCGTCTCGAGTTTATCTGTTTTATCCCCCCTCTTAGAAAACGAATTTAATCTCACGCCGTTACTAAGCATTGTCATTCCAAACCGAAAATTTCCGACGGATTCGTTTAAAAACTTCCACGTGCGTCCATTTGTAACCCCCTAGACACGTTCCTAGTTTGCCTTATGAATAATCCGCCACTGCAAATATGAGTAACAAAAAAGTAAAATTATTTTGAAGAATTTGACGCCTTCAAATCTTTGCTGCCTTAGGCTGCAGTCTACTCAGCATAAAGGTAAGTCCAAGCGTGTCCGAGTCCTAGAGAAATTGAGTTCGTTGAAACGCCGAATTTCCATTGTTAGGATTCCCATTGTCTTTTATTATTCACTTACACTAATTTGATTCATACATTATAAAGTTTCGTTTACAGATATTTATTATTATTTATTTATTTGCAAAGAGAAAAAAAGACAGGCATCAAATATATTATTTCTGATTCTTAAAAACAATAACAATATATTTACACTAAATGTTTTGTACCTAGTAGATATTGAAAATGATCATCACTCAAATTTAAACATATATAGCTCAATTTTCTTTCAGGAAATTCGCTAAAAGAGTTACAGAAAATATGGTAGTAAAATTTATTTAACTCAACTTTACTTGTGATTCCCCCCTTCTATCACTTTATTATATATATATATATATATATATATATATATATATATATATATATATATATATATATATATATATATATATATATATATATATGTATATATATACACATATATGTATATATATTTATATATATATATATATATATATATATATAACATATCAACATATATATACGTTTATGTGTCTGTAGACTCTCTAGCGGTCACAGTTTTACTCTGATTAGGATGAAGTTTGGTATTTGAGGCGTTTTTGGTATTTAAATTGTTAAGTTCGTTAATGGGTAAAATCGTACAAGGGAAAAGAGGAATTTAGAGTTAGATGGAAAAACAAAATTTGGCATTAAAGTTTTAAAAAATTAGTTTTGCTATAATTTTGTTTCTTGTCATTTTTTCTATTACTCTAATATTTACAATTTAAGATTGTTAGTTAAAATTCTAAATATCTCTGTACAGCAGTCCAAATAGCCGAGCGGTGAAATGTTTCCTAACCTTGGGTGGCACCAACTCCAAAAATAAAAATATTTGATTTGAAAAAAATGGATATTTATAAGTAAATTGAAGTAAATAAATAACGCAATTATTTTTTACTTTTTAGTGCATTGTTTCATAGCAGACTTTTTTAGATCCTCTTTTGGAGTCGGATTTTGTTTTTTTGTAAAAAAATTTTTATGTATAATATAATAATGGATATTACAACTATATCACAATGGTTACTTGATTTGGTATTCATTATGATTCCTTCGTCTAAAAAAATTCGCTTAGTCTTCGTAGCTCCTTCATGACGATTTTGAATTTCTTTAAGCATAACTGTATGTTTGTCTGACACTCATATATACACTGTTGTAAAATTCATATCATAAAGACTATTCTTCAAGATTATACTATGTATATTAATTACATACCGACTGTCTATATTATATACGTAGTGCTATAGATAGTTCACCAAGATAGTTCAACAATTAAAAGTGTTAAGAATTGGTATACAAGAACAGACATAATAACAAAAGTAATTACATTTTTTCAGCCAACTATAAAGAGCAAAACCAGATCCGTACCAGACCAATGCAGTTATATTGGAGATATGGGGGTTAATATATTTTTAAAAAACTAATTTGTTTAAATATTCACTAATAACATAATTACATATAATTTTTTTTTCAATTACTCTAAATATACTGTAGTGACTTACACTCATATAGCAGATGCACATATCTAACCCATCAATATCAACATTGCAATTAAACCTGCGATACAGTACATATAATATTTAAAACCGTACAATTCTAAAAAAACCAAACAACAAGACAGAACAATTCATTTACGTATACGCGCATATCTTTAACTCTTTTTTGGCGCGGTATCTTGGTTCTCTTTAGCCTTCAAAAGGAGCGCTGTAGAACCTACAGCAGATCCCGATACTTGACACACACAAAATATTAGCAAAAGTTTACTAAATATATGTCAATTGGACAACACGCACTTTTGAAAAAATAAATAAATAAAACAAAAGCCTTATGAAATTCAAACTTGAATTTATTTGATTTGAAAAAAAAAAGGAATTTGATTTAATTTTTTTTCCACAATTAATTGGAGTCTCTTTCTCGTTTTAATACAACAATGTACAACTGACTTTACTTGAACATATTTTACTTTTAAACCAACTGTTAATCCAACAATGTTTAATTTATAACTTTGATACTCGAACAATAGTAATTCTGATCTTAATCGAACAAATGTCAAATTAAACTTGTATTTATTAATCCTTTTTTTTTTGGTAAATAAATTATATTTGATTTTATAATTTTTTCATTTGATTCATTTGATTTTAAAAAAAAGACTTTGTTCTAAAGATAAAATAATAAAAAAATCAAAACGAGATCTTATTATTTTCTTTTTGTAATTATAAAAAAAAAACTCCTTTCTCCAAGGAGAAAAATATTTTCTCTTAAATATCCTTTTATTTGTATGTATGAGGTTCAAAAAAATTATTCTTAATAATTTTCAACACAACTTTTTATATACCTGACGTATAGAAACAGATTAACTTTATAAGTATGTTCTAGAATGTAATAGACTAGTTCACATGTGCCTTTTTTCGAATTCCACTTCGCCTTCTCAGAAAATTATGACCAAGGTGTCATTCGATTCGTAATTGCATCTAAAAAGTTTTTGAAAAAGTTGAAGTCCCGCTTAAAAAAATTGCAAAAGTTATAAACAATTTATTTAAAAAAAAAGAGGGGGTTTCGTTTTTTGGAAATATCTCAAAAACTATTGTAGATATCGGAAATTGAAAAAAAGATTCTAAAAGAGTAGGAAATTTCCTTAAAAAAAAGTCTGACCTTCCGAAACTGTACCACTAATATTTATAATTTTAATTGAAAGATGAAAATAGGTCTTGAAAACCAGTGATTCGGCTCAGCTTGATTCCGACACTTGAACAAAAGAATTTTTTTAACCCATTAAATATGAATATTAAGGAAAGAAAAAATGCAGGTACTTACTGGATATTTAAACAACAATTCGTCGTCAAAAAATTTTGAACCCAATTTTGCCATTGACTATGCTTTGGTTAATTTAAAAAATTTTCCAACCTGGATAACTCCGATAATTTTTAAAATAAAAATCTGGAATTTTCTTTGCTTCTGGGAGCTATTCTTTGAAGGATTTAATAAAGATCCCTATTGGAAAATTTAAAAATTTTTGATTTTCCATTTTTTTATTAACAAAGATACGGAAAAATTCAAAGTACCTGCATTTTTTCTTTCCTTAATATTCCTATTTAATGGGTTAAAAAAATTTTTTTGTTCAAGTGTTGGAATCAAGCTGAGCCGAATCATCTCTCAATTAAAATTATAAATATTAGTGGTACAATTTCGGAATGTAAAATTTTTTTTAGGAAACTTCCTGCTCTTTAAGAATATTTTTTTCGATTTCCGACATCTACAATAGTTTTTGAGATATTTCCAAAAAACGAAACCCTCTTTTTTTTTAAATAAATTGTTTATAACTTTTGCAATTTTTTTAAGCGGGACTTCTACTTTTTCAAAAACTTTCTAGATGCAATTACGAGTCGAATGGCACCTTGGTCATAATTTTCTGAGAAGGCGAAGTTGAATTCGAAAAAAGGCACATGTTTACTAGTCTATAAAGAATATTCGATGCGATTCTCTCCCTTTCTTTACTCACGCGTATATTTCAGATATATAAAGCAGAACAACAACGGCTCATCAGTTCAGTAACAATTTAACATTCGTTGAAATCAAAAAGTTAATACATTTCAAAAGTATAATCTAAAAGTTGTCATTGTTATCCAATAAGTAGTGAAATAAAGTTTACAAAAATATATATTTCAAGTATTTTCTTTATCACACGCACACTTTCGCTACAATACAAAATGCACTACTTTAAATAACACGCTGGAAGATTGGGCATAGTTTACTAGGTAAGTTAATCAAAATGAATGAGTTTTGAATTAAAACAAATATGATCTAGAAATTATGATTTCATTGATTTCATTAAAACGAGTCATTCTAGCAATTCTTCTGACTTATTTTGTTCAACCTAATGTTTCCATACCCTGTGTATGGAAACAATAATTATAAATATATTAACGACTATAAAATTTTGAAAAAACAACGCTACTTTAAAGGAATAAGTACGTGTGAAGAAGTGTATTGATAAAAAACTCATTATTTACATGGTATTCAAGCATGTAACTAAGTTAGTTATTAAGGTGCGTCCACATATACGTGCCACGAACCCCGCTCGCCTTTGGTTCGTCACGAACATATATTCATATTGCAGTGAAGTTGAATCAATCACAAAAACCCGTTATTTAAGCCTGAAAATAATATAAAGATATTAATTAAAATGTTTACATTTTAGTTCAGCTTGAAAAATGTTCAACTAAAACACCACATTTCAATTAATATTAAAAAAAACAATAATCACATGCGCGCTGAAAACGACGAACCTATCACGAACACGTCAAATGTGAACTGCGAACCTACAAAGTGTTCGATGAAAAAACCGACTTCAAAAGGATTCACATTCGTCCAAATATGACGAATTTGATGCGCGCAGCGCGCATATGTGGACGCAGCATTACGTTTCTTGTTTTATATAATATTCAGAATTAATTCAATCACGAATACAAACCCATTATTTGGTGAACAATTACAATTAAATCATTAAATAAAGTCATCAAAATCATTTTGTATGAGGAATAGGTTCGTTTGATTTAATTCAGAAAAATGAATTTATTCCTTTGGTCCGTTTTATATTAATGCTTTTGACATCCATGTATGTGATAATCAATATTCGAAGCAGAATTATTGTATAGTATGGTTTATTAAACGAAGAATAGATTCTTCGTGGTGTATTAATAGGGAGGTCAGTGATTAATAGATTGACTACTACTCCAACAATTGAGTCAGAAGCCCAAGCTTGTAGCCTTTTCGGGCGAAGAAAATTTAACAAAATCATAACAATCGTTTTATTTTATTATCACAATTGTAATACGAAATAGCTATAGAATCTAGTTACAAAATACGGGATTACTTTAACAAGTTTATAGTGTTTTTTTTTAAAGTCCAATAGACCAGGATACCTTAGTACATTCCTACAAAGTCAAAAAAGAAATTAGCATAAGCGCTGCCTCTGTAAAGGATAACGTAAAATGTTACGCCGTCTTTGAGTAATGGCTCAGTTTATAATAATTTATAATAATTATCAAATAATTTGTAAATATAATTTATAATAATTTTCAAATAAAATTTAATTTTGTTGATTAAACGTCAATACTATCAACTATTATCTTCTTGTCACGTTTATTTCACTCACTGGGCCTTGAGATCAATTTACTTTCCCGCCACTTAAAAGAATGTAGCGTTGTCACAGCGTCCACAGGTAAGTAACACCTCATGCGGATGCTGGATGCTTCGACTTAACACAACATTTTTTCAAGCGCCTGAAAATTTAAAATTGTACCACATGACTTTATTTAACGCTCATATCCAGCGTCCATCGTCCACATGAGGTGGTTCCTTACGAAGAAACTACCATACGTGGAAGTGGAAGCTACCATTATTTTCTATAATATTATGAATCGACGAATATTATCTGACCAAAAAAGGGTAAATGAATAAAACCTGACGAATTCTTAAATAAATTTTATTAACAATGAATAAAATATATACATATAAAGCCATATATTATTCATAACAAAAACATAAATAATTCTTTTTTTATTAATAAAATATAAATTTAATTTGTGCAATCAGACATTTTTTGTATTAACAATGGTAATAGATTCTAACTAAAATAGCAAATAATCAATTGTGATTTTAAAATATTCATATTTAAGATTGACTACAGTAGTGTTAAGGTGCACGTAATTTCCAAATAGTCTCTAAATAAAAAGATTCCGGTCGACGCGTAAATAGGAGCGCGCACCTTTATAAGAACTTGGCGGACTTTGATAAATGCTGAAAATTTTATTACAGTTCTATTTCTACTTTGCTTGATGATGATTGCCACCTACCAACAATTAAGAAGTATATGCGAGCTATATAAATTAGACAGATTAAAATATGTTCCAGAAGTCCTTAATAAGAGTTTAAAACGTCCTTAATGCATGTTTTATTTTATATCACTAAGATTGTAAAAAGAACATTGCAATTTTAAAAATTTATATATCCTATGCATCCCAATAAAGTAACCTGGTCAAAACAAAAGCCTGTAAAAACATGTTTTATTTATATTTAATCTAGAGGTAAAAAAAACATTGTAGAAAATTTTTTTTTATTACATAGTTTATCCCGACCCCAAAACGTCGTTAAAAAATAGAAGGTACTATTCAATCGCTGCCGAAAATTCGCCACATTACATGAAATCATTAACCATTGAGCTGTCAGTCAATGTAAACAAGAGCGTCGACGATAAACATAGAAAACGCACGAAAAATGATAAGAGTTAGTAGATCGATGTTTCCTGTTCCAAACCCCGCGACATACCCTTCGGACTAAGAGTTTGTGGTCACACTCTGATGAACAACTTAGAAGCTACTGCCAGTATGTTGAAATATTAAGCTCCACCCACTGCTTAAATATTGTTTCGCACCTTGTTGTAATAATAATTCCCGGAAAACGATTTATCACTGTATACAAACAACATTGATAGCTGACAGAACTGTTTCTAATGACGACCCGTTCTACCACGTCGCGTAGGTACCAAGATGCAAACTACTTTTTACAACTTTTAATATTGAATACTTTAAAATTGTGAAATAAAAACCAATTTGTTCAAAGCTTCTATTCTTTTTTAGCCTAATCATTGCAAATAACTAACAAGAAAGCTATGTTAAAAAATTTCGGATTACTCCATTGCTGGCAGATGGCCAATATCACCATCGGATAGACTAGAAATACTACCGTACCAATTTTAACCATTTATGAAACACCTGCACAAAACAATCCTCTAGATCTTAGATATAGACTATAAATTTAATAAATCAAAACTTGATATTGCTAGACAATCGAATCAGTTTTTTTTTCATAAAAGCAAGCAGTGTGCATCGTCTACATTTGTCCAACATAAGTTATTCCAACGTACGTTTTATTGCAAATCAAAATACCTTACAAACTTTTAACTCTTACAAACAAATGGTTTAACATTTGTTGAAATGAAAACCAAAAATTAATATTTTCAAATAAAAATTTATACAGATAATAATTTATTGGCTTATTCTTGTTTAAAAGAATCAAGTAAAATAAGATTTTTAGACGACAACTCGTGTACACTTATGAAAATTTTGGAATAACTTCATTTTAGCAATAGAACAAAGATCCAATGTATTCCCAAGAAACAAGTTGTTTTTAATGAACCTATTCTTATAACATCCCACATGCATCCTTTATTTTTATTTTAAAAACAAGATGGACAAAAACTTCTTTTTTTTTAAATTCTAACATCTTTTATTCAAAAATTGATTAGATTCGGCAAAATAGGGCAATTTTAAAAAATACCTAGTATTTTTATGTAAAGTATTATTCAGATTTTGCCGGAAAAATGTTTAAAACAAAAGATATTAATTTTTTTATCATAAAAAGTGTAATTTTAATTTTTGCACTACCTCTTACCGTTTACAAAATAAAAACTAGGAGTGAGGTGGAGGTTGTGGGAATCACCTCATTAACCAATTTGAGTTTATATATTAGGCCATCAGTACATTCAAAAATTTTTAGGTTATCATTGTTATTCAGAAGTTAATGCTCGTTAATTTTGTTAACAACAATGTTTACGATAAATCTCATAGTTTTAGACATATTTGGAAAAAAAAAAGATTTTAACCCACCCTTTGTCTTCCTTAAAACGTGGTAAAATAACTTTCTAACTATTTGGAGTCGGATCTTCATTTCTAGTGCCAAAACAAAATTAGTCTTAAATTTTCATGAGCGATAATTGATAAAAATTTAAAAAATCATAGGAGTTGACAAACAGTATGAGAAAATAAATAAATTTATAGGCCCGTAGTTTTAACCACCTAACTAACCACACCTGTTGATAACGATTAAAAAGATTTTAAAAATTTACCAATTTCGATATTCAACTATGATGACCATTTTAGGTCCTTATCAAATTCAAATAATTATAATATTAAAAAAGAAATGTATTGAAGGGTCCACTTATGTTCAAACTTACTAAAGATCAGTTGCCAGAAGTTCACAAATTGTTGAGTTCAAAAAGTACATTTTTCAAATAGTTCTGAACACAATAGTACCACCGATTTATGTTGTTCATCGGTTCAATTTCACTAAATACTGAGCTTTCGCATGTAGATTACACGCCAAGGGCCCTCATCATAGATTTTATTTAGCTATTTTGGAAGTAATCATAAAATAGTATTGGCACAATATGGGAAAAATTTATAGATATTTAAGTCCTGCATTAATTTTAACTTCTCATTCTTTTTTCTTATTTTTTTTAACCTGTTATTATTTCAGTTATGTTTGAATTATAAAAAATAAACATGAGAATGAATTTTAAATTTATTCTTAAAAAACGTATTAAGTTTAAATTATTTGTTCCCAAATAAACCACATCTTAACAATCTCTATTCCAAGTTTGCAAAGTATGTTAGAAATGCGGTCTCAAAAACAAAAGAAAATAAACTCATAAAAAGAAAAATGTTTGGCACAATATTAATACTGTTGGCACTTTACTATTTTTTGTAACGTCACTAGAAGACGCTTAGCTTAGTATAAATGTTGCAACGAAATTTATAGACGAAACAAAATTGAACTAAAGTACTCGTACAAAATTTATAATTAGTTCTGGAGCCAAGGTCTAGTCTAAAAAAAGACATGTCTACTTGGAAGTATGTTCTAATTTAAAATGCTTGTGTAAGTAATATTTTTAAGTAAAAAACATGACATCGTGGTCATGTTTTTTACTTCAAGTTCTTTAATTTATACAGACAATAGAAAATAAAATTGTTCATATTTTCTTAACAACTTAACCAATCATCTGTTATGTATGTTTTGCGTGACTTTATATGTCATTAGGTCATACATTATATCAAAAATTTTTCTTCCACTCAAGAATTAAAATTTACAAATTACAAATTTCAGCTGCGAGGAAACTTTCTACTACATTGTTTTAATGATTCTTTATTATCAAAATAGTTAATTTTTTTTAGTTTTAATGCTTCAATTTTTGGTGAAATTAACATGAAACAATGTTAATCACAAGGATATTATTTCTTTAAGCACCCGAATCAATTTTCCAAAAATTATAATAATAGATATCCAAGGAATGACGATAATTTTTGTCCTTGTCTCCGTAACTACATTATAATGCTATATACCAACAAAATCGAAATTAAAGTTCAGTTTAATTTTGTTTCGCCTATAATATTAGAATTCGCTTATTCTTGTTTAAAAGTGATTTGTTTAAAATAATCTAAAATAATTACATTATAGAACATTTCTCAGTTGATAATGAACCTAAACAACAATCAAATCGTCGATTTAAAGATGTGGGAGGAACTAAATGCAAATCATCTTCTTCATCTTCATCCTCACCTCCCGAAATTGACATTTCTTCTATACTAAATGTGTCTGTCAGTTCTTGATGTTTATGAATTTCTTTAACTCGATTTACAGGAAAAAAATTTGCTATATCTTCTTCACTAAAATCAAAATATAAATATTATCTGAAAAAATTTATATATTTACACTTGATTACGGTTTTTTTTTCACCACGTTAAACTTGTTTGTTGTCATGCTACCATTATAAAAACACTGTCTCACTCTAAATTTTGACGTCAGTAAAGAAAAATATTGATTTTAACGGCGGATTTTATTAATCAAAAATTATAAAAGCTGAAAAAATATAATTAATGGTCTTTTCACTTCATGAGACTATAGATGAAAAACAAAATTATCTCTACTATTATATAACTTTAACTGTCTGTTTGTTTGTTCGAGCATCACGCAAGAAAAAAAAAGCTTATGATTATGCGTTTAAAAGCTTATGATTACACTTAAAAACTGGCATATATTTTATCTCGCTACAATGACGAAGATATGAAAATAAAACGCGGCTCAGTCGCGGGTATAAGCTAGTCTATTATATGACTAATTAAACTTACCTTTCATCTGTTTCCCAGTCGACTAAAGGTTGTTGCTCTTTAACACCTGGTATCGGTAATCTCTCTATTGGTATTAAATTTTGGGAAGTTTTCTTATATTCCTGTAAACGATGTTTACGTTTTGCTTGTTCTATTCGTGCTTCTAATTTTCTTTGAATTTGTCGTGTACTAGCATTACCACCTATACATGATGATACGACCACTATTGGTTGAAGATCTTTTGATGTTACTGACCTGGGTGGCGATGAACTACTTCCACAAGAACTATCACTTCCCACCTATTGAATATGACGAACAACACATCAATTTTTTTGTTATTTTAGAAAAAATTTTGTTTTCTATTGTATAACTGAGAATAATTAGTTGGTGAATGCAGGGTTAATTAATTTATATTTGATATATACCACATATTAAGAAGCATTCGCTTAATTGGAGTTTGAAATAAGTGGTGAATCGAGTTACAAAATTGCAGCAAGAAAGCAAAACATTACACAATAAAAAAACATTAAATAATGAATCAAAACATGAATCTCTAATTTGATTTTGATTCTTGCTGCGTATCAACTAATAATTACTTTTTTTGTGGATTATCCGGAGATTCAAAAAAACTAATTCTGACTTAAAGAGGTTCTACTGTATCCCTTTAAGTGAATTTAAATAGCATTTCTAGGTTTAACTATTACACACAGCATACAATAATACATATAATCATATGATACAGATTTTATATTTAAATTCTAATTAATTTCTTACCGCATTAAATAATCCTTCTTCTTCGCTAACAATCGATGGTTTAGTATCACCGCTATCAATTCCACTATCTTCCATTATTTAATTGTGTAAAAAAATTGATATTCTATTCAAATATTAATACAACAATATTCACTTGAATCAACATTGATAATAATTCTATTGTAAATTAATTTCATTTCTATATACTAATTCTGATACAAAAAATAATTTACATAAAATTCTTAATAAGTTTTTGTTAACATAAAATTTAATTCTTGGGCATTATAAATATATCTATTTATAATGTTAGCATTCAAGTAAATATACATTCATTGGCCATATTAAGTTTTTATCGAAAAAATCAATATTTGAGAGAAGTGGTTCGTAACTTAGATTTTATGATGCCACATATTAGAGAGTACATGCACTTATAGCGTTCATAAATATACAAATGAAAACAGAAAATATTTCATTTTCAAAGATATTTTAAATTGTTTTCATAGATCGATTTTTTATCTTTCAATTTGTTTATATTTAAAAAAATTTAATTATTTAATATTATCCAATCTTATTCAATGAATTTTTAAATAATTTTAATTGCATACAATTAAACCACTCTGATCTATACAAATTTAGTTTTTATTTGCATTTTCATTAACAATTTTTCTTATCTCATTCTCGTACGCTTTCCGTAACTGAGAATCTAAAATGTTTTCGGTTAAAAATACCCCGATTTGTCGCCTAACCATTCGTATAAAATTACTATAAAACTCTTTTTTGATAGCATTTTTAAATACAAAATTTAAGGCCGTAAAAAATATATGTAGTATATAATCAAAAAAATAGTCCATTTGACCAATTCGATAACCTATTTCCCTACGAAAATTGTAAGAGAATTGTTTTATGTATTTAAACAATCGTTTTTCTGGGTATGTATTGTGTTTATAAACAGATGATATAACTGCTTCAAATTTTATAGATATATATACAGACGATTTGGCAATATTTGATAGTATCATTTCATTTGAATTGATTTCTGTACTATAAAAAATTCGATTAAAAATTAATTGCAACCTTGTAAATTGTAATGCTGATTCCACTAATTTAAATGGATCGTTTTGAGGGTAGTATGGATTCCAGAACTTCCATCGATCTTTATGTATATTTGTAAAAGTAATATTAAGTTCCACACATCCATTTGATAAATACAATTTTTTACCACAAAAAACAACAATCTCATTATTTTCATACTGTGGTAAATTACTTTGTATTTTATCTTTATTGAATTCGCAATACGTTGTCATTACACCAAGAAATTTTTCCGTTAAATGTTTATCGATTGAAATAAACATATAATCATCTACATTTCGATACAATAATGATTGATCATTTTTAAATTCTGATAAATATTTGTTATCGAAATTACATCGATAAATTTCACATAAAGCGGATGAAAATGGACTTCCTTGTAGCAATCCATGTTTCCATGAATAATATCGAACAGTTTTATCATTCAATTTCAACTTCGTTTTTGTTGAACGTTTAAAACCGCATGATACTATCTGAGTCTTCAATTGTGTTTCAATATATCCCAATAATTTGCGTCCTAGTGAATTAACGGCAAATATTCTCATTTTAGATCTTAAAATAGCAATTAAATGATTGATATCAATACTTCCGAAAGCATCCTTAACATCATATATTACGCAATATTTCTGTTGGTCTTTATATTTTTTATTGAAATTAATCCAATGCTGCTCAAAATTTTGATGCTCACAAACATGATCATTTTTCACAAGTCCGTACAAAATTTGATTCACACTTTTCTTTTGATCCTTTCTTAGAAATAGACATTTTGGAATTTCATCTCGATTACCATATTTCTTTACTATTTTACATTTACTAGCAATTGTACGATAATTATTGTTGCTCTTTCCCTTCGGTCGAATTTGTAGATCACCACAGTAATAACGAAAAATTTGGTTTCTATTATGGTTATCTAACGGCTTTACAAATTCTTTATTAAGTAAATCATGGTGAGCCATTTTAGAAAAATCTTTCCACGCAGAAATATGAATATATACACACTCGTAACCAAGGGATGGACTCAGCATTGTTAGATGAAAATTAACCGTTATTAACGGTTTTATATAATGTCTGATCAACCATAATAGAATGTTTAGCATTACAGTTTTTTTATTTTTTTCAGGTAAATTTTTTAAATATTTTACGCTGGACATGTTCCAATTCCATGTGAATTCTTCAAGATATATACACTCAGAACGAGCACCAAAAATGATTTTTTTTATAATGTGACTAAATAAATTCCAATTTTTAACACATCCAAATATTTGTCTTGGTATTACTTGTTTTACAGTCTTATTGATTATATTGAATACTTTTCGTTTTGGTATTATTTTCAACTTTCTTTTAACAACGTAGAATTGATTCTTATTTTTAAAATTCCAATTTTTGACACATCCAAATGTTTGTCTTGGTATTATTTTTAACTTTCTTTTAACATCGTAGAATTGATTCTTATTTTTAAAATTTTCTATTAAATCATGTACGATAGGTATTAAATTCTCCTTTATATGGCCAATTTCAGATTCATTTAAGGTAATATCTCTTTTAATGTTTAGTAATATTTGATCTGTTAGAAATAATGATGGGTTTTCTTCCCATGTAGATACATTTATTTTGTTGTATGTGGGCCATACATTTTCTTGCTTTTGTATATCAATTATATTCGAAAGAAGTGAATAATATAGTTTCGTATTAGGATTATACTTTTTGGTTTCCTTACTCAACATTGTCTAAAATGAAGACAAATAGATCTATCTATAGAAAAAATAACATATCGAGTTGTCCAAATAGCCGATTTATTCCTACAAGACGAAGCAAACACAAAATCTGATAATATATTGGCTCCCTTTGTAATTTTTTCCGAGGGATCGAATGAGTCGAATCAAATTTTGTGTCCCATGGATCCATTAAGAATTAGAAAGAATCAAAGTCAAAGTCTGAAATTTTAAATGGATCAATCCATTTTTTATAAAGAAATATTATAGAAGAAATCATTTTAAGAAGCTAATTAATCACATCTTCTTCTTTTTTCGGCATCCTTGTTATTAGGTCAGGAATAAAAATAATAGGTTAAATACTGTTTTTTGGATATCTCTACGGCCCTGTATCTCCTATACAGAGAGGTATTTGAAAAAAATACTATAAGAGTTAATATTCATGAAATGGATTCTTCTATAATATTCCCTCATAAAAAATGGTAGGTTATTTCAGACTTCGACCTTGATTCTTCTCAATGGGTCCATGGAACCAAAAATCGAATTAGCTGATTCGATTTCCCCAGAAAAATTTCTAAAGAAACCAATATCAGATTTTATGTTAGCTTCAGTTCCTCGAAATAAATTTCCCGTTACCGGACTTTAGAACAACACTGTATAATTATTGCGTGCATTCAGAATCACTGATCATTAACCGATCACTCTTCAAGTTACTTAAAATCTCATTTTAAGCAAATCTTGTTGGTTAAACTAGTGATTGCTTTCTTCCGATAAGAGTTCTGAATAAACGCACTATCTAGTCCATAACCATAAAAAATATACTTACGTTTATTATCTAGTCTATTTTGTAGTAATCGGGCTTATTTTAAAACTATTTGTATTTACCCTCAAACTAGATTTCTCTTAGCATTCTTGTTTCATTTTTTATTGATAACTAATTTGAATTATCACTTAATTAGTTTCAATTATCAAAGTTTTTACGGTTTAGACCATGCGTTTAGGTTTAAAATTATTTTCTCTTGATAACTTTTACGTTTGTCAAAATTGCAACATGCTGCACAAGTTTTTACCAGTTCATTTTCAAAATAGAGATTCGTGAATGTTTGAACAGCAGGTGGCAACACTTTTAATGTCTAAATAGACGCCAAACTAAGAGTGCGTTCCATTGGATGCTTTCAGTGCTTAGGCTCATAATCGCTAGCATATCTATTTTTAACCCGACTTCAAAAAAGGAGGATGGTTCTCAATTTGTTTGTATTTTTTTTTTTTTTTTTTATGTTTGTTACCTCAGAACTCCGTCATTTATGAACCGATTTTGAATTTTTTTTTTGTTTTAAAGGGTTTGATTCCCGATTGGTCCCATTGTCACCAAATCGCATTCTGATGAGGGGATCTCCGGAAAATCGAGGAAAATCCTGATTTTATATGTGATAACCGATTTCTGCGAAATTTTTTTTTTTCTTTGAAAGGGTATACTCATTCACAATGGGAAAATAAGAAAATTTTTTTAAAAACCGACTTCAAAAAAAATTTTTCCATAAAAAAAAAACCGACCCCAAAAAAAAAAAATTTTACAAAAAAAAACCAAATTCCTTGTAAAGAAAACTGAAAATCTGTTATAAAAAAATGCACTAAAAATTATAAAAAAAAAAAAAACGGGTAAAAAAAAAAGTGTTATAAAAAAATTCACTAAAAATTAGTTGGTCGTTTAGTAGGTCTACCCATATTTAGACAAATAAAATCAGTTATAGAACTTCAAAGTCACTAAAAAGCGAGAAATAAATCCTATTTTGACAAAATGGAAACCCGACTTAACAAAAGATGCACTAAAAAGTAAAAAAATAATTGCATATTCTTGTGCCAATTTTAGTTCACCAAAGCAAAAATTTTTAAATATATATGTACAATTATTGTTATTTTTGGAGGCGGTGTCCAAAAGTTATGTGAATTTCTCTATGCTGACACCGCCTCCAAAAATAACAATAATTGTACATATATATTTAAAAATTTTTGCTTTGGTGAACTAAAATTGGCACAAGAATATGCAATTATTTTTTTACTTTTTAGTGCATCTTTTGTTAAGTCGGGTTTCCATTTTGTCAAAATAGGATTTATTTTAAGGGTGCTAACCATGGGTGCTAACTGCTAACTATGAAATAAGTAGTATTGTTTCTTTTAAAGTTAGTAAACCGTAGTAATCGCAGTGTTAAATGCAGTGGCACTATTCATAAATCCTCGTTTTATAAGACCAGGCTCGGCGTTCCGACTAAAAAAATTACGTAGTAAAATTACAGGTTGTCCATTACAATGATTATCAGAAGGTTTATGTCTTAAATCAAACGACCGGCCCCATACACGTTAAATATTTTTGCCACTGTCTAATGTTATTGAAACACGTTTTCAGAAACACCTTTACAGTGTTCTTATACAAAAGAATCTGCTGGTTGTAATTCAGATTTATTATTCTCTTTAGGGAATCGGTCTGGATGGAGTGCTTTAAATTGAGAATGATCATCAGAGTTAGAAAGAGGGACAGAGGGTTAGAAAGAAATCTATATGTTTATCAACAATAAATTCCCATATTTAAATTCGTTTATCTGTTGCTATAGATACTTGATTTATTTGTATTGATTTTTATTACTATTTATAATTATAGTTGTTTATTTGAATATCTCAAATAAATTTTAAAAAATAAATTAAAATAATTTTATAAATATGCCTCCCAAAAAAGAACCAAAGGTCTGTAGAATCACAAATTATCAGTTATTGAAATTTTATAAAACAACTGTATTTTAGGGAGGTGGGAAAAGTGGCAATAAAAGCAATACCAAAATATTTAATTTATCACAAATTGATGTAGAAAAATTAAAAGAACTTCATAAACCTGAAGATCAGTTAGTTCTGTCGCAAAAGGTAAAAATATAATAATTAAAATTTGATATAATGCTTTATTGAATTATTGTATATCTTTTTAGGAATTAGAGGATGAAATAACTAAAATTTTAGTGACCCAAAATCCTGTAAAGGCAGATAGTCTAGTTAATTATAGCTATTTCACGGGATACTATGAACATCTCCCCGATCCTGGTGATGCTATTTTATTTTTTAATATGGACGGTACACTTTTGGAACGTGGCACGCCAAAATATATAGCCCAACTTGTTAGCCAAGGCGTCAATCGTGAGTATAATTTATTACATACATAGTTGTTACCCCAGGTTTTGCTCTCAAAAATTTTACCTTTGAAAATATGTTTTTATAAGTTATAGTCGAACAGTACTAAATTTATTGAAAGTTATTTATTACTAAAAAACAATAATTTTTTAAGATTTTTTTTTCGAAATCACACCGTTTAAGAAGCGGAGGGTTCTATACAACAACATAAATTCGTCACACCATCAAAATAATAGTCTATGTTGTATTTCGGCCCACAGACTATATCTTAGACGAATTTCATTGAAATCGGTGGGGTATGTTTAAGCGTAAATGTATGGTACTATATATATATATATCAACTACTAAAGTGAAAACTTCGGAATCCATTCGGTTCCGAAAAAATGTCTCAAATAAAAGTTGTCCGATATTTAAAAAAAAAAATGAACTCCACAATTGTGTGTACATACAAATTTATAGACACATTTTTAGAATTTAAAAACGATCGAAGAGGGGTTAAACGGGTAAAATATCCTGTTTTAAAAATACATTTCAGTCTATGCGGTTTATTTCGAACACTACGTACAAAATAATTTCGGAATTATGAAAGGGATAAATTTTCAAAAAAATTAGGCTTATTGGCGGGCTAAAATGTAGGTTCAAATAAATTATTTAACCTATTTCCTCCGCTTCCATCTCCCACACCCAAATTTTATTTTGAACTTTTATCGAGTATGATACGGTAAAGTTTGTTATTCGAATATCCAGGAAGATAATATTTAAAAAAGTTGGTATGGGGTGTAAATATAGAATTATTTTTTAGCTGCAACGCTTGAGGAAGAAGAAGATGAAGAAGAACACGCCGAAGAGGAAGAAGAAGAAGATGAAGAGTTAAAAATAAAAAAAGATTCACTTATACCAGCAGATGAAGGTTTTGCAGACTCGGTTACTACAGGGGGTGAAGACGAAGAGGAAGATGAAGGTGGACAAGATGCTGGTCATGGTGATGATGAAGATGAAGAAGTTTTTACAAAACCAAAGAAACAAATGAATATGTTCAATTATTGTGAACGCGCATCAATGACCTACATAACAGTTTATCGTGTATGTATAAGTATGGCTATCGAAACGGTGTCTTGAAATTCTTTGACTTACCCCTGCCTGATTATTCCTTAAATACGGGAAAATTGAAACAATTTTTTTGGATATTTTCAAACTAGCTAAAACATATTTATCAATCGTGTTCAGTTTTGTGAACGGTTTTCGAGATATCGTCTGAAATCCTATGAATAGAAATCCTCAGAAACTGTAAGAGTTAAATCCTCGAACGAACCTTATTTATATATAGAAACATTTAGTATATCCAAAAGTATTTTTATCATTTTCATCCACCGAAAGTAATACTTCCTGATTTCTAGATTTTCAAGGTTGTACTAATACTTAAATTTAATATCACACTAAAGTTAATGTTTTCACAAATTGGAATTTCTACATTTTTTGTTATTTAGGCAGGTGATGGTCAAACGATTCCACCACCACGAGCGACTTATTCGGCACAGGTACATCAATGGGGTATTTATGATTCTTTACAAGAGGATTATGACAGACAAGAAAAATTAAAAGAAGATAAAACAAAAAAAAAACTTAAAAAACAGAGAAAAAAAGAAATTGATAAACAAGATATTATAAATAGGAAAATGTTTATCGCATTAAATGTTTTAGAACGAATGATAAATCAAAATACATTCAACGATATTGCTCAAGGTATATATGGGTGTCCTATTCATTTTCCCCGCGGCTATGTGCGGGTAAATCTATAAAAACAATGTCACAATGTCATATAAGACATTTTTTTCTGAACTATTAATTTTTTTGGCTTCAAAAATCGCAAAATAAAGTTCCATGACTCTTTCATGTTTTCCATGACTAAAAAAAGTAAATATCCTGTAAAAATAAAATTTAATCACACCGTGGTTGTTTAATTTATCTGCACCGCGTGGTATTCATGTATAACAAAAAAACGATCTTTCATAATAATAATCATCGCCGAACTTTTCTTTTGAATTAAATTGATAGAAGTATATTAATTTGTAAAGCAGCCTCGAATATCGTCACAGTTTGAGTGGATCAGTCTATTTTCAAAATGAATGGGAGGAAACATATATTTAATACTAAGTATTAAACATATGATTAAAATATGGTTTAAATAAGTTGCCCTTCTACTTTTAAATAAGTTCCCCTTACGCGCATATAATAGTCAAAACAAAAAAATTCAGCTCTACATCATAAACCATTTTTTTGGCAGTCACCAGATTCAGTCATTTGGCAGTCACCAAAAAATTTGTCCAATTTTAATGAAATTTTTGTTGAAACCCAGTATTCTTGGAGTGTTTTTTCCATTTCTTCAATATAGAACTCTCACGGTTATCGAATTTGAGAAAGAACAACCATGCATACCTAAACCATCTAAAAACTATAAAAGATATCATAGTTTTTCTATCACAATTGAATTTCCTGATTCAAATTTTGTGGATTTTAAAAAAACTTCATAAAAATCGGATAAAATATACCCGAGATAGACCAAAAACCAATTTTTGGATTTAGATCATGATGACGACACCAGATTCAGAAAGTCAATTTTTTTATTATCACAGGTAAATTTTGTCCGATTTTAATGAAATTCCAAGATTTCCAGATCTGTGACTCCTGCAATTCTTTTTAGCGAATTTCCTGAAAGAAAATAGAGCATGATTTTCTACAACTTTTCTCCTTATACATTTTCCGATTTTTTTTAAATTAGGAGAGATATTTTATATATTGTGTTTTCTTCTTTCTCTTTGTCCCGCTTCCCTCTTTATCTATGACATTTATTTAAAAAATTGAACTTGCAAAAATCAAAATCATATCAGATACGACATTTCATTTTGATTATACTAAAATTGTGACCGCTAGGTATTGACTTATGTATTCTGAGGAAATTCGCTAAGCTGACGCAGCTTTTGCGTAACGAATTTTTTTTTAAAGTTATTTTATTTTGTTTTCACTTTCAAGCAAAATATCTACTAATGTCCACCATATTTCTCATAAATACTAGGTCACCTTGTTGATTGTTGCAGTACGAAAACTAAGCAAAATACTATAGCGGTTGATTAACCACCTTGGTATGATTAAAAAATGTAAAGATACGTAATTTAATTTTTTCCTAAAAGATTACAGATTTTGGGATGATCCAGCGGATGAGTTTAAAGAAGATGTTGGTACTTTATTACCACTATGGAAATTTTCGTATGAAAAGGCTAAGAAAATGACTGTAACAGATATTCGTTGCAGTCATTGGTATTATGATTTATTTGGTGTATCATTTGGCTCGTGTAAGTGTTAATTAATATATCTAGAAATACTGTCAGAAAAAGATAACGATTTCGTATAAAGATAACGAATTTTAGTAAACTTTCTAGTTCATTTTAATAGTTGCTCGACGCGATCGATAGCTAATAATGCGGAAAGATAGGAAATACGTTCCTTTTTCAATCAGTATCAATTGGGCTAAAGATGGTAGATGTATATTAAAGACTTCAAGAGTAGCATTCCTTTTTCAAATTTTTGCAGTCGATTAGTGCCGAATTCATTTGGATTTCGAAAAAATGTTTAGAACAAAAGTTGTTCGCTATAAAAATACCAACAACTTTTGTATCAAACACAATGCACATATCAACTTTAATATTTTGAAGAGTGCCAATTTTGGAGTCGATGGTACAAATTAAAGCGGTTTAACTTTTTAATAAATATACTTTTTAGTTGATTTTACAAATCGATTAGATGAAGGATACATGTGCTTATTCACCGTAAAAAATCCTTCATATCCAGAGAGTATTTGTAGAACAAACAGTGGTGTTATGTGTGTTGATATTCATCCAAATAATCCATATTTTGTGGTTGTCGGCTTATATGATGGTAACGTTTATGTGTATAACATACAACAAACAACAAGCGCTCCACAATTTCGAAGTGATCCAATTACGCAAAAACATACTGATATTGTATGGGAGGTACAATGGGCAAAAGATCTTGATGATGGTGATCTCAATTTTTATTCAATATCTGGAGATGGTAAAGTTAATCAATGGGTGTTACTATTAAATTCATTTTCTTTAACTACTGTTATGACATTATATATGGATTCATCCCCAGTTCCTGGACCAGATGGAACATTTATTAGATTGTTAGGTAATATTTTGAAATTTTTAGGTAATTTTTCATTCATTTTAAAATTACCCATAGGAATCGGGCTTCATGATTTTTCAGTTTTCATGTACAACGGATCTATTAATAACATGTTATATTTTTGCTCTGAAAATGAAATTACTATTCTAAGATTCTATAGAATGAAGCCTTCTATCCTAATCTGACGTACCACGGAAGGATTTAGTAAACTAAGAAGTTTAAAAAAAAATTTCCGTAGACACTAAATAGTTTAATTTTATCTTGTCTTCATTTAAATAAATGGTGGAATTAACCGCTTTTTGATATTTCATGAGCCTAAACTTTTTAGTTTTCCCGAATGAATTACTCACTTTCACAATTTTTCGAATAAACAAAAAGGTTGTCATGTATCCAACTCGGTTGAATTGTAGAACTGTTTTTATTTTGTAAAATTTGTTTTTAATTAATTAACAGGAATCCCTGATGTAAGACGTAAGTAAGCAGATTTAAATTAATTAAATTATAATAAATTTGAATTTTAGCATGTGGTTCTTGTCTGAGATTACATCCCAACAATCCATTAGTGTATTTAGTTGGCACAGAAGATGGATTTATTTATAAATGCAGTCCACAATATTCATTTTTACATTTGGTTACATATCCAGCACATGATATGCCCGTGTATCGCATTGATTTTAATAAATTCAACGACGGCATTTTTATTTCTTGTAGTGGTGACTGGAGAATAAAAATTTGGGAGGATGGTCGTACGTAAGTGTAAATTACAAAAATCAGTATTAATTTAAAAAAAATTTATTTTATTTAACAAAATTTTTGTTGTAGAGACCCACTGTTTGTATTCGATTTAGGTACATGTGTAGGCGATGTTAGATGGGCTCCTTACTCAAGTACAGTATTTGCTGCAGTCACCAATGATGGAAAAGTTCATGTTTACGATATAAACATCAATAAATACAAACCAATGTGTATTCAAAATATTGTTAATTTTAGAAGAAATAAATTAACACGTATTGCCTTTAATAGGAAATTGCCTATTATTTATGTTGGCGACGATAAGTATGTATACATAAAATCGAGACTTTTTTGAAATAACATTGCCAATTTTTTTTTTTTTTTTGTTATAGAGGAACAGTTACAAGTTTAAAATTATCCCCAAATCTACGTATTCCTGTCAAGCCAACAAAAAAACAATCTGATATGACGCAAGATGAACTACAACTTTGGAAATTAGAAAAAATATTGTCGTTAATGAGAGAACCAACAGTATTAGAACAGCCACCAGATGTTGTCGAAGAAGACTAATCACATAAATACTTTCATTTGTATCCGAATAAATTCGTATTTATTTGAATGTTTTTTAACAAGGTTAAATTTTTTCTAAACTATTTACTTTTGTTTTTAATTTTACCATAGAGATAATATATACAATTTTACTTGGTTTGACCACGTGACTAAAATTGACTCCCAAAGCCATGAAGAATAGATATATTAGGAGAGCGAACGTAATGTTAAAAAAACGGTCAAGAATTGGTGTAACTATCTTTTATCAATAGGGGTCACTAGTCTCAGTGCCGTACGGAATTTAAATGTTTAAATGTAGGCGCCAAGAAATCACTTTCATTCAATTAATAAGAAGTCGTAGTTTTATAGATAATAAAAAATTGTTTTCGATTATCAAGTAATAATTAAATAAATATTAATAATAGAGAATTCTTAATAATTGCAATAAATTAAAAGATGAAGAATCATAGTGATAATTTTGCAATTAATAATAATAATAATAATATACAATATATGTTTACAATAACTGACATATATTAGATAAAGAAAGAAGATAACAAAACCGGTAATTACAGACCATATTCCTTTCGTAAATGCAGACACGCATTCCTAACCTTAAACAACCTTTCACTCATAGATATATAGCAGTATATCTATGCTTTCCCTGTACAACATCGTCCCATTTTTTCACATTTATAATTCACATTTAAACAATTTTTATACTTACAATTTTTATTTGTAAGATGTGATAACCGTTGATTTTAATATGTAATAATAATAATTCCGTACGGGCAGATTCGCACTGCCGCTAGTGGCGAAAATAATAACTATGATCTCTACACGTTTTTGAGGACACAAAAACAGACGAATTGCCTATGTCGTTCAATCTCCTAATATATCTATTCTTCATGCCCAAAGCTAACATCATGCGTCAACATGAAATTGTACTTATATTTGTAAACTGCGATATCGAAAATAATAAATAACTACCGACAACTCAAGTCTTGAATAGTACAACATAAATATAGTACATTATAAATGTAATACTAGATATATTCAATTGACATATAGCTGTAATAAATAAGTTTATTAAACTGTACTTTACACTATTTCCTTTGACTGTCACGAGTTTAACAATAAGTTAAAATAAATTATATCTAAAATTATTGTTTATTATTTTGGCATTAAATTTTTATTACATATTTTAACAATAAAGTAAATACTATATATTTTTTATAACAGGAATAAACTTTTAAATAGTACGTACTTATACGATTTTAAAAACTACTTTGGCACTTTTAAATATTAACCGAATACATAAAATAACTTATTATCATTCTATATATGTAAGCTATAGTTTGTGATGCTTCCTTACGAATTTAAATTATTATAGTATTTTTTTTAAATATTGCACACATCACTTGAAGCCTGAACTATAAACGAATTGTCTATATAGGGTTTTCTACATAAATCGAAACGAATTTTTATTAAAGGTCCTACAAAGATTTTTTGTAAAAAAACTGCATAACTATGAGGAGGGAGAGGGTTGTTAGATTTTTTCAAAAATTTTTTAACATAATGGGTCTGTTTTTAGTATGAAATAAACTGAAAAATAACAATTAAGTTAATTGCTTCACTTTATGAAAAGTTTCAAACAAGTTATTTATTTTGATAAAAGGAACTTTTTTTGTCTTTAAATTTTTCTTCTATCTCTTATGGTTAAAGATGCAGAATGCTGCCTTCAACTGAACTGCCTTCAAAGTTGAACTGCCTTCAACTTTTTGTAGGATCAACGACTCTTCTAATAAAAATTCATAAGATTGTAAAGATCACCCAGTACATAAAATGTGTAGAAAATTTAAGGAATGATTATATTGAGTCATTTTACGAAGATTGGCTCGCCCTTTAGTGATTTTTCGATTATCCGTGATTATTATGAAGTGTTCCAAATTTTGCAAATAAATATTCTCATTTCTGTTAAATCGTCCAGTTTTATATATATATATATATATATATATATATATATATATAACGAACAATTAACGGTTGTTGCTGACAGACAAACTGAAATATTATAATTAGGAACATAAAATATCGTTTTGTCACTTTTTGAACAAAAAATATTATCTTTTTGCAGCTCGATTAACTAAGTCAAAATATTTGCTATCGTATTTGGAACAGAAAGGGTTGATATTTTAAGAAATATTAAAGAAGATGCATAATCCTTATAAAATGATTCAATAAATTAATCCAGAAATGTTCTCTCCGTCTTTATGAATTATGATACACTCTAAATTGTTGAAAGCCTTTAAAATTAATTATATCCTATCTATGCACCTATATCTAAACCAAGTTTTAAAAAATTTGTACAGAATAGTTGCTAATCGTAAGTCTTGCACTCATAAAAAACGAAATAGTTTCCGTGCTCTCATTAGTGTAAGGAAGCATTTATTTTCTTTAAAAGATTGTTTGATAAATTAACTTCTAAAAACTGATTATATAGATACGTTAAAAACTTCTAGTTTTTGTAATATTTAAAAAAAAAATCCTTTCTGAAATTATTTTTTAAATTGAATTATTGTTAACTATCTACTCTAAATTGGCTACAGACGTTTTATATAACTTTTTTGGAAATTTTAAACGTGTTGGATCTGGATATTGAGGATTTTCTATTGCCCCTTTACCAAATTTAAGTTCTAAGAAATCACGAATATTATTTGGACTAGGTACAGTTTTACCTAAAAATTCAATACTAGAAAAAGGATGTAAGAAATAATCAGGAAATTCCATATTTTTGTGACTAGTAAACCAACCATCACGTGTCATTGTACCATTTTTCACATAAAATGGAAACAAATTAACAAAAATACGATTTTTTTTACTATAATGTACACGAAAAAATTGACCTTCAGTGGCTTTCTCCCAAACAAAACCTTGTTCGTCAGTTGTTGGCCGATCCGAAGCTCTTGATAACCAAATTACTTTATGCATATCATCACGATTTATTCCAATATCAACATCGTAATCCCATGGTAAGATGTCTCCAGTACGCATAGCCCCTAATAGACTACCTGCTTCCAACCAATGTCGAACACCCGCTTCTGCTAAACAAGAAAATACATGCCGAGCGGTACGACGTAAATGAGCTAAGCAACATGGCGGAGTCCATAAATTCTTATACAAATACGATGGTACTGATTCAAAAACTGTTCCAAAGCAACGACTCGTGTCTCTGGTACATCCATACCTAATCATCAAGATAAATAAATATATAAATGCCGAAAAATTTTGTTTTTCTGTTTAAATTAAATATAAACTATTTGGATCTGCTTTTCTGTCAGTACGAAATTATTTAATTCTGAAACTATCAATATCTTTTATTTATTTGCTGACGTTCATGTATTTATAACTACTGTATGTATAACTACTGTTAGAGTGATTTTTCTATCAAATGAACGATCAAAATGTTTTCCTTTCATTTCTAAACTAATTCGACAAAGAAAGATCGCTTCAATAGTTTTTCAGGAGAGCCAGCCAAAGATTTTTATGACAACGCATATTAGCGTTCGAAATACTTGACTTCATCATTATATTTGACCCAAATGTATTTGTCTAAAAAGTATAAGAGATGGTTCAGAAGATTCAGTAGATTGTTTATTCTTGTTAAAATGAAAAAATATTTTCACATTTTCAAATGTACCTTCCCTCTTAAGAAAGTTTGTTAATCTTATAAGGGATGGAGAATATTTAGATGGAAACTATCTTGTGAAAAAATATCTGAGTTTGGGTCACTTATTGCTTAAAATAATGATAAAAATAATATAAGAATTGTAAACTTGTATCGTGAGAAACCTCATCAAAATTAGAATAGCGGTGTATACTAGACTACAGTAAAAAGTGGAATGCTAAAATAATTTCCAATATAAATCTTACCAATCAACAACACCATTTTCTTTAATAATTTTCTTAATAGATAATTGTGCAAAAGCTTGTTTTCTCCGAGATAATTCAATTTGTTCTTTTCGTAATTGAGCATGATGTGAATGTAAAACAGACCTTCCATCCCATAGGTATGAGTTAATAATATGAACCTAAATTAAAAAGAACACAAAATATGAAAACTAAAATTACAGAAACCTCTAGGACAATATTTCTATATATACTTCATAACGATTTGTACCTTTAAAGGTTTTTCAGGTCGGAAAGATAAGCAGGGACTGAGTAAGCAAAAAAGCATTGAGTGGAATATTTCTTCTGTGACATCTAGAGAGGTCATTAACGTATACGAAACAGCTCAATCAATTTTTTTTTTACTAGGTTTAAGCAGTTCAAATAGAGCAACATGTATTTTCACATATTTGAATAACTCCTCTAGTCAAGTCTAAACAAAATTAACTCAGTAGCGTTTCATCATAGTCATCCCTAGCTGGAACCTGCACTATACTATACATTTATGAAAAATATATTTAAAATACTAAAAAGTTTTGTATCTACGGTAATTAGTTACCAAAAGTATATATGAAGTTGCAATTTTTGAAAACTTATTTGACCCTTGGAAGAAAACTGTGATTAAATCGGGTCTTTTTTTAAATTAATACATACCTTTGAATTTAAAACAGCCGTTTGAATATACAGAGTTTCAGGAAATGGTAACATAAGGGGTTCCGTTAAACGTTTCAATAATTGCGTTTCGACCAAAACAGCATGTTTTCCCGTAACAGCATCACAACTAATAGATTTCTCTTTATTATTAACAATTGTTGAATACTTTAATGTCCATTCACGAATATTTAAATCAATTTTCAAACAACCAAAATTCTTATTATTTGAATATAATGCTACACTTAAATCATTTGGATATTTAATTAATTCATTCACTAACGATTGAATAATTTGTTTCGATGAAATTCTAGTCGAATCAGGTATAAATAACACATATTTAGTGTTAATTACAAACAATGGTAAACGATCTTTTAACGGTACATTTAAATTAACACCTAAATTAAAAAAGTGTATATTTTTGCTGAATGTTGTGTTTGAATACAAGATATTTAATGGTGGGTATGGAATATCATCACTAACTATAAATATTTGCATATTTGGAAACAATGATAAAATTGATTCAACTGTTGCACTAACATCATTTTCATAAAGTTCAAATTGTCGAATAACAACTGTTATCGATTTACTTATATGTTTACTAGGTGTTTTATTTACTATAGCAGTTTGATATTGTTCTTGAAATAAAAATTTCTTTGATCCAACCCCTATATGTGAAAATAATTTCCATGTAAAGTACAATGCAATCAAATTTACAAAAATTATTAAAAATGCTATTAATTTTGATACTTTAATACGCATATTTTATCACATGTTTTATAAATAAATACAAAAATTTTATATTTTGTTAACAATTGCTCCCTTAAATTTATATACTATAATAATACATCCCTTAATTGTGTCATATATGCACTTTATAAACCCTTCAACCCCAACTATCTATAGTAATACTAACTTCACATTCAAATGTTGGCGTAAAAATATAGGGTTGAGAATTTAACAAATGAATAGCTTTTATCCCTTTTATCTAGTGTAGTAGTGTGTATAATATTTTATTTATAAGTAGCCAACAAAGAAAAATATAATATTTATCCTTATACTCTAATAAATATACAATATGTAATATTTAATATGTCCCAGCACCTACAGCTAAAATATTCCTCTAAAAAATTTTATATACCTCTAAAGATCTTTAAAAAAATTCTTTTGTACCCGACTAGGGTGCAGCAAAAATGAAGGTATCTATCTAGAGACCAAACTCGTGAACCGATCTTAAAAAAATATCGTATCATTGAATTTGTCATGCCAACCATAGAAGACGTCACATACAAATCAACATGGCGATTATAAAAATACAAAAATTAAAAAGCAGTTTACGTTTCGACAAATTCTGTCAAAAGCATAATTTTGAATCACCAATGGGAAACTTATATAAAAATATCAATATTCAATTAAAACTAAGTAAAAAAGATATATAGTTAACATAATAAAAAAACTTCCGATTTCAACTCATACTTAGCTGTTTGTTTAACTCCAAATTGATATGTTGGACCATGGATACTACACATGTGTAATATCCATGTGTTGGATCTCAAAAAGATCCAGCATATATTTTATCTATGAGATCCAGTAAGTAGTTAAATTGTCGAGTTTACACAACATCATCAGAGATTTCATCACACCAAGTTGCCTACTTTTAAGAAGGCAACAGGTTTTTAGGAAATAGAAAGTGGACTATATATATATATATATACATATATATATATATATATATATATATATATATATATATATATATATATACCAATATATATATATACCAACCGATTTATTAGTTAATTATTAATATTATCTTACTAATAAATAAGATTTTTTTAGTCAAATATATCATTAATAGAAATTGAACCGAAAACAGACTGACAATATGAATCGAACCTATTTCCTAACGAAATTTAAGCTCTTTTTGAGATCCAACACATGGATATTACACATGTGTAGTATCCATGGTCCAACATATCAATTTGGAGTTAAACAAACAGCTAAGTATGAGTTGAAATCGGAAGTTTTTTTATTATGTTAACTATATATCTTTTTTACTTAGTTTTTAGGAAATAGAAAGTGGACTATATATATATATATATACATATATATATATATATATATATATATATATATATATATATATATATATATATACCAATATATATATATACCAACCGATTTATTAGTTAATTATTAATATTATCTTACTAATAAATAAGATTTTTTTAGTCAAATATATCATTAATAGAAATTGAACCGAAAACAGACTGACAATATGAATCGAACCTATTTCCTAACGAAATTTAAGCTCAAATTCGGAGTTGTAACTGAAATAGTGACCGACGTTTAATCATAAAAAGTATTAAAATTGGTTAACTTGTTCTGAAACGAAGAAAACAATAGACAGCCAAATATACTTAAAGAACTCTTTTTACGCCGATGAGTAAAAATACACTCCAATCGTTAACTTATTCAGAGAGTGGCCACAGAAATAGCAAAATAAAATTACCTGACTTTTCCATGACTAAAAAAGTAAGTTTCCAGGTATATAAATATATTTCACCGAGTGATATTCATGTATCACAAAGAAAAGATCTTCCAACTCCTTTTAATCATCGGCGTACTTTCCTCTTGAATTAACTAAATTTTGTCCACATATAAATTTAAGATATTTAGCTTAAGATCTCAAGAGGCAAAATGTAATGCCCACGTATTTTATTGTAGTTGATATTTTACATAAGTTATTTTTTCTCTTCTAAAATACATTTAGTGGGCTAAATTAGATTTTCCATTACCATGAACAAAATGTCATGACATTTTTAGATTTCCAGACAATGGTCACCCTGTTATTACAATCAACCGTTAGTGAAAGAACAGCTTTTGATATAACGGTATACGGATCTGATGTCAAATGTTTAGTTAGCATGATTATTAAGCTTAATATAGTGAAGGAGTGAGCACTAAATTTTTATAATTAACAAAAGCATACTCCCTTGAAGAGTTTGACTATGAGGCGAATTTAGCAAAAGCGATTACTCTGTAATACGATTAGTATTACAGAGTATTTCACCCAAAATCAATACTCAAATTTAGATGTATTTTTTTTATTAACAATAAATATAATATTTTTTATACACGTTTCATATAAAAACGACTAAAAAAAAAAAAAGATATTAAAACAAAAAAAAATCATTATGATACATCTAAAATACTTTTTATTAAATTAATAACAGTAATTGATAATATTGCTTTTCGATCTTGTAAACATTCTCATTAAACATAATAATTAAGCTAAAATAACAATATTTTCGGAGATCATAACTGGAAGAAAATTACAAACACTCATTTTTAATCAAAATCATAAAACTGTTTCCCAAGCCCTGAATATTTATGATAAAAATGTAATACAAATAATACCCAAAATTAATCGTTTCAAAAAAAAACCAACTATATTTAGAGGTGATATTTATTTCCGAAAATGTAAGAACACCGACGACAATCGAGAATAAAAACTAGCATGCCTTTTTTTGAAACAAATCGAAATATTAAGTTAAAATTTTATAGGTATATTGTTGGGATAAACTAGAGGCCCTCTAATAAGAGTCTGGCACTCTTCCGCCATATTTCAGCTATTTATATATAAATTTTTACATACAAATCTTCATGAAAACAAGTTGAAAATCAGCGTGTTGATCGAATATTGGTGGTCTCTAATTATTTGTTACAACTGATAAATAGCTGAAATATGGTTGATCCAAATAAAAAGTGAATTCAGAGTGCCAAACTCTGACTAGAGAGTTCTAGAATAAACTGGTTTCAACTTAATCAATAAATCTAGTGTCCTTATGCGTAAAAAAACTAAGTTTGCAATTGTTTTTTCAAATTTTCTGTAGAAAAATATCGAAATAAGTTGTTTTCAAGAAATTAAATGTTTTAGGGATTTATCGCTCTGTATATTATAAAAGAAATGATATTCGAAGAAACAACAACTTTATGGAATCCATATAAAACACTATTACACACAACGATTTAATACAGAATGAATGTTTAAAAATGAAATCTGTATTAATAAACAAAATAAGTATTTCTACAACTATTATAATAATAAATGTTAATAATATGAGATGTTAATTATGTTCTGGGTAGATCTGACATCTATTTTTTTTATATTAGATCCATTACAGACTTATTCTGTATATAATACGTAATAATATACACAGAGGTATTTTCAAGAAATAAGGCTTGATTCACACTATATGCAGGCTATCGATACGCTCTCGGTTCTATAAAATATGTTTACAGCAGAAACAATCAACGTATTTACACTACTGCAATCGGCCTGGCTTTACTCATATATCGCTCCAATAACGATACATTTTGTTGTGTTGAAAGTTATTGAAATAATTTTTAAGACCTCAGCACACAATTCTAATTACAAAAAGAAAATAATAAGATCTAGTTTTAATTTTTTTTATCTTTATAACAAAGTGTTTATTTTATGTTTTTCACTAGAATAGTCCAGGACCCAATTTAGGAATTTACCAATTTCAAATCAGTTTAAATTTTGACATTTGTTCGATTATTATCATCAGTTCAAAATTACTATTGTTCGAGTTCGAAATAAACTATTGTTCGATTAAAATCAGTTTTAAATTGGCATTGTTCGTTTAATATCAAAGTTATAAACAAAACATTGTTGGATTAACAGTCAGTTTAAAATTACCATTGTTCAAGTAAAGTATTACAAAAAGAAATTGACTGATTTAAATTGTGGAAATAAAATTTAAAAAAAATTCAAATTCTTTTTTTTTGTTTTCAAATCAATTCAAGTTTGAACATCATAAAGTTTTTGTTTTATTTAATTTTTTTTCTAAAGTGCGTGTTGTCCAATTGGCATATATTTAATAAACTTTTACTAATATTATGTTTTCTTTTTGTGTACAGTATCGGAACAGCACTCTTTCAAAGACTAAAGAGAGTCAAGATACCGAGACAATTTCAAGGAATATTTTATCGGAACGAGATTGCGTTGAACTGATTTGTATTGTTAGTGTGAATATGTTTGAATCTCACTCAACATAAAAAAAAGTAATGATCCATTATTTTCATTCGTAATTTATTAAAAATTTGAGTTAGAGCTTCGTTTAAAAGCTCAATTTGTTCATTGGTTAATGGAAAACAAAAAAGACTTGAAGTGGTCTTGTCGTATCTTTAAATAGTTTAAAAGATATTTAAATTTTAAAGTCGCGATACTTTATTACTTTATTATTTTTTTAATTTTTCCGTATCTTTGTTGGTTAATAAACAAAATGCAAAATCAAATTTTTTTTAATTTTCCAATGGGGATCTTTTATCAAATCCTTCAAAGAAAAGCTCCCAGAAGTAAAAACAATTCCAGACTTTTATTTTAAAAATTATCGGGTTTTTTTTGTTGATATCCATAAGGGAAAAAATTTTTAATTAAGAAAAGCATAGTTAATGGAAAAATTGGAGAACAAATTTTTGCCGACGGATTATTGTTTAAGTAACTGAACTTTTTCTTTTTTTAATATTCATATTAAGCGTCGGAATCAAACTGAGCCGAATCACTCGTTTTTAAGACCTATTTTCATCTCTCAGTTAATATCTTTTCTCTTTTTTTTTAAGAAAATTTCCTGCTCTATAAGAATCTTTTTTTCGATTTCCGATATCTACAATAGTTTTTGAGACATTTGCAAAAAACGAGACCTCCTTTTTTTTATTAAATTGTTTACATCTTTTGCAATTTTTTATTCGGACCTTTTGCAAAAACTTTCTAGATGCAATGACGAATCGAATGACACTTTGGTCATAATTTTCTGAGAAGGCAAAGTAGAATTCGAAAAAAGGCACAGGTGAACTAGTCTATACTGCCAATCAGTTTTGTGTTAAACAACCAGGGCGTGTGACGAAAATATAATTAAAATAAAATGTTTTTATTTATTAAATAAATATTAATTTCTATTAATTAAATTAAATAAAAGTATCATTATAATTGATAATTTATTATTAAAAATAATAAGAGGCCATATATAAAATACATCACCCAAAATTCACGCCTTTTTAATACCTCCTCCTCATATGTCACGCTGCATCAGAATTTTGTCAATCACCAACCCAATACGTCACAAAACCTAAGCGCCAACATCTCCCCTTCCACAACGATTAATGATTATTAGTAACATACACAAAATTATATCTATAATTAATTATACAAAACTATTTTTATTCTTTGGCGATTATTAGTACTTCATTATCACGAGTTGTAGCTATTGCGATAACTCATCGAGACTTTCTTCTGCATATCCCGAATGAAATATAAAATCTAGTTTAAAAAAAAGTAGGAATAAAATTGATATAGGGATTTAAACGTCATGTTTGACTGGAAACGTCCCCCATCCTCGTCACACATCTTCATGTAGAGAAATTGCCATCCCTCCCTATTTGTGTACGTATTTTATAGGCGGGCCCCTAATAGCAAACATAAAAACTTGAACTAAATTAAAGTTGTAAATATAATTAATCAAGCGAACTGAGAACGTATCGAAAGCGGATTTATAGTATCCATATAACGGGTTTTTATCGAACCTAGAGCGGACCTGTAATGTGAATCAAGTCTAAAGATTACGTACAATTACTTAATAATTTATATATATATATATATATATATATATATATATATATATATATATATATATATATACAAAAAAAAAATTTTCGTGGTAACAATTCATAATAAATTATAAAAACAATTTGTAATTTGTATTTAATCGATTTTTTTGTAAGAATTTGTTGTAATTGATGTTGTAAATTGATACAATTTTGGAAAGTATTGAATTGCAAAATAAATAGCTGTTAAATATATTACAATGACAACGGTAAGAACTAAATCAAATATGGCAGGTTTTACACTGAAAATAAAAATGTTTGATTAATTATTATCGAAAATAAATCAAACGGTTTCTAAAAAAAAAAAACTTACTTATATACATTAACTGTGGCTCCTGTAACATCATAAAACATGAATTCAGGATCTCGTTTATCCGGTGTAAACGTGCTTGTTTTCACATCTTTCACATATTTATTGAGTAACGTTTTTAATGTTGGTACTATAATATTCTGTTTTTGAACCAAAAGTTGTGTAGACCTTGGCTGAGAACTTACGATATTCAAAACTGATTCTAATGCCTCTGGTTCTACTTTCTGCAAATGGAAAATAATTATTTGCCATTATTTTTTTTGTTACATATACTCGCAAAAAAAGAATTTTTAAACGCAAATTCCAACTTGAAACTTTCTTGTGTTGATGGTCGAAGGTTTTTTAATAATATTTTGTAACCTATAAAACGACCACATTGGGGACTGTAAACGTATAAGGATACTTTTATGACGAGTATAACAATTTAAAAAAATTTGGCTCTGCCGTCCAAAATCTACCGTTTTTATCACATCTTTTCAAAGTGCATAATTAAAAGGGAGAAGTCATACGGTGCAGCAATTTTTTATACCCAGTATATTTGTAAATATACAAGGTATATTAAGTTTAGTCCCGACTTTGTAACGCTTGAAAATATTAATCCTTGACAAAAATGCTTCACATAGGTATTCATAAAATAGCCTAATTCGGCCTTTTTCACATGTCCGTCCGTCCGTCTGTCCGTCTGTGAAGCCGATTACTCAAAAACGAAAAGAGATATCGAGCTGAAAATTTTTTTGTGTATTCTTGACCAAAAAAGTAAGGTCAAGTTCGTTATTGGGCAAAATCGGAACGTGTTTCCCCCCGCTAGGGGGGAAAAATTATATCTTTGAAACCGTAGGAGATAGAAAAAAAATTTGTTAACAAAAAATCTTATTCTCTTTGAAACAAACAACTTTTGTTTGAAAACTTTTTTCATAAACTCAAAAGTTTTATCAAAATTAGTCCTCAAAGTTGAAAAAAATGAGAAATACAAATGACAGGCGAATGAAGGCATGGTCTCCATGGACCCGTAGGTATACATAACAACTACACATACTATTTTTATATCCTGTATATGTGAATATACAAGGTGTATTATATTAAGTCCCGTCTTTGTAACGCTTGAAAATATTAATCCTTGATAAAAATGCTTCACAAAGGTATTCATAAAATGGCCTAATTTGGCCTTATTCGTCTGTCCGTCCGTCTGTGAACACGATAACTGAAGAACGAAAAGAGATAACGAGCTGAAAATTTTTGTGTGTGTTCTAGACCAAAAAAGTAAGGTCAAGTTCGTTAATGGGCAAAATCGGAACGTGTTTCCCCTGGCCAGGGGGGAAAAATTATGTGTTCGAAACTGTAGGAGATCGAAAAAAAATTTGTTAACAAAAAATCTTCTTCTCTTTAAAATAAACAACTTTTGTTTGAAAACTTTTTTCATAAAGTCAACCGTTTTCTCAAAATTTGTGCTTAAAGTTGAAAATGAGTCGATCGATGACGGGCACATGTGCAATCATAATATACATCAAATAGTATTGTTATACCCAGTATATTTGTAAATATACAAGGTATATTAAGTTTAGTCCCGACTTTGTAACGCCTGAAAATATTAATCCTTGACAAAAATGCTTCACAAAGATATTCATAAAATGGCCTAATTCGGCCTTTTTCACATGTCCGTCCGTCCGTCTGTCCGTCTGTGAAGCCGATTACTCAAAAACGAAAAGAGATATCGAGCTGAAAATTTTTTTGTGTATTCTTGACCAAAAAAGTAAGGTCAAGTTCGTTATTGGGCAAAATCGGAACGTGTTTCCCCCCGCTAGGGGGGAAAAATTATATCTTTGAAACCGTAGGAGATAGAAAAAAAATTTGTTAACAAAAAACCTTCTTCTCTTTGAAACAAACAACTTTTGTTTGAAAACTTTTTTCATAAACTCAATAGTTTTATCAAAATTAGTCCTCAAAGTTGAAAAAAATGAGAAATACAAATGACAGGCGAATGAAGGCATGGTCTCCATGGACCCGTAGGTATACATAACAACTACACATACTATTTTTATATCCTGTATATGTAAATATACAAGGTGTATTATATTAAGTCCCGTCTTTGTAATGCTTGAAAATATTAATCCTTGATAAAAGTGCTTCACAAAGGTATTCATAAAATGGCCTAATTCGGCCTTATTCGTCTGTCCGTCCGTCTGTGAACACGATAACTGAAGAACGAAAAGAGATAACGAGCTGAAAATTTTTGTGTGTGTTCTAGACCAAAAAAGTAAGGTCAAGTTCGTTAATGGGCAAAATCGGAACGTGTTTCCCCTGGCCAGGGGGGGAAAATTATGTGTTCGAAACTGTAGGAGATCGAAAAAAAATTTGTTAACAAAAAATCTTCTTCTCTTTAAAATAAACAACTTTTGTTTGAAAACTTTTTTCATAAAGTCAACCATTTTCTCAAAATTTGTGCTTAAAGTTGAAAATGAGTCGATCGATGACGGGCACATGTGCAATCATAATATACATCAAATAGTATTGTTTTTATGTTTATTTTAGTTTTGTTAACCAGGTATATGTATAAGGTCAAGGTTTAAGTGATTTTCTTTTTCAAAAAAATAGTTGGTCTCAGGTAGTAGGTCAAAATAGTAGGTACAAATGTCAAAATTTTGCAAAAAGTTTATTCAAAGGTCCATCTGTCCTATCAAAAATCATCTATACAATTTTTATACATGTATATATATATACATATATATATATATATATATATATATATATATATATTTATATATATATATATATATATATATATATATATTTATATATATATATATATATATATACTAATGTATATATTTATATAAATATATATATATATATATATATATATATATATATATACATATATACATTAGTCAGGCACTGTGAAGGGTCCCTCAGAAGTAATGTTAACTCGGTTTCTGAGGGCCCTATTACCACACGAAGATGGAGAAAGGGGGGGGTTTAGTCGGTATGAATCCGACACTCCCCGTGTCAACAGCTATTGGCCGGAAGTCTTTCAAAGATTTTCCCCTCCTCTAAAAAAAAAATATATATATACATATATATATATATATATATATATATATATATATATTTATATATATATATATATATATACATATATATATATATATATATATATATATATATATATATCTATATATATATATATCTATATATATATATATATATATATATATATATATATATATATATATATATATATATAAATATATATATACATATCGATATATATCGCTACTTACGCGACTTTCTAACGCAGCATCGGCTATTGATTCGCGTTGATGGCTTTACGCTTCACGTCGCCTTATTTTAACGCTTAGCGTTTAAAAACGATCGCGTTGAATAACTAACGCAGCCAAACCATCGCTTCAAGTTGAGTAATCACCACTTCGCGTGACTAACATCGCCTAACGCTTCCCATGCACTAACGTTTCACAATGACTAACGTTTCGCGTTTACTGACTTACGATTCGCTTAAGCTTACGCTACGCTTTAAGTTTAACAACGCTAAGCATTGAGATGCTTACGTTCCGCGTTAACTTTCTCTTCGCGTTAACTAGTGCTTCGTGTTGATTGACGCTTCGAGTTGACCTAACGCTTCCTATTGACCAACGGTTCTCATTGACCTACGCTTCGCGGGAGACTTACGGTTTGGGACTAGAACTTACGCTTTGGGAGACTTACGGTTCGCTTTAGCTTGCGTGTCGCGTTGGTTAACGCCTTGCGTTTACCAACGCTATGCGTTGATTTACTAAAACTTTGAGTTGGCTGATACACGGTTCGCGTTAACTTACGTTTCGAGTTGATTCATGCTTTTCGTTGGGTAACGATTCGCGTGAAATCACGCTTCGCGAATCACTTTGCTTTGGATAGCTAACGCTTATCATTGGCCAACGCTTCGCGTTGGCTAACTAACGGTTCACTTTAGCGTACGTTTCGCGTTGGTAAACGCTTTGCGTTTACCTACCACTTCCTATTAACTAACGCTTCGCGTTGGCTAACTTACTTTAGCTTACTTTTCGCAATGGTTAACGCATTGCGTTGTTTAACGATTCTCGTGAAATTACGCTTCGCAAATTACCCACGCTTCGTTTTGAATAACTAACGCTTCTCACTAACCAACGTTTCGCGTTGGCTATCTTACGGTTCGCTTTGACTTTCGTTTCGCTTTGCGTTTACCAACGCTTCGCGTTGACCTAACACTTCCTATTGACTAACGCTTCACATTGACTAACGCTTCGCGTTGGCTGACTTACGGCTCGCTTAAGCTTACGATTCGCGTTGGTTAGCGCTTTGCGATGATTAACGATTCGTGTAAAATCACGCTTCGCGAATGATCGACGCTTCGCTTTGTATAACTAACGATTCTCATTAACCAACGCTTCGCGTTGGCTGACTTACGGTTCGCTTTAGCTTACGTTTCGCGTCGATTTACTAACGCTTCGCGTTGACCTGACACTTCCTATTGACTAACGCTTCTGATCGACCAACGCTTCGCGTTGGTTAACGCTTTGCGTTAATTAACCAACGTTTGAATCACCAACGTTTCGCTATGAATAACTTACGCTATGAATACGGATCGCTTTACGATCGCTTACGGATCGCTTTAGCTTACGTTTCGCGTTGATTTAATAACGCTCCGCGTTGACTTAACACTTCCAATTGACTAACGATTCTCATTGACCAACGCTTCGCGTTGGCTGACTTACGGTTCGCTTTAGCTTACGTTTAGCGTTGGTAAATGCTTTGCGTTGATTAACGATTCGCTTGAAATCTCCCTTCGCTAAACTCTGGCGCTTCGCTTTGAATAACTCACGCTTCACTTTGACCAACGCTTCGCAAGTAATGTAACAACTAACTGAGTTAATTGTTTGAATACCCAGTATATACTGAGTTGTATATCAATGTTTGAATTGCTCATATTTCTGCCTATTCAATGTTTATAAAATATGAATTATTTGTAAATGTTTGTTTTGTGTTAATAATTAATATTGAAACAGTATAAATGTTCTTGCATTAAAAAAAATTTATATTATTGTTCTTGCGATTTTTATATATTTAAATATTGAGTTAATCAACGCGAAGCGACTGTTAACGCGTTAACCAACGCGAAACGTAAGCTAAACCGAACCGTAAATCACCCAACGCGAAGCGTAGGTCTATTGACCTACGTTAGGTCAATGCAAAGCGTTAGTAAATCAACGTAAAGCATTGCTAAACGCTTTGCGTTTACCAACGCGAAACGTAAGCTGAAGAAATCCACAAGTGAGCCAACGCGAAGCGTTGGTCAATGAGAAGCGTTAGTCAATTAGAAGTGTTAAGTCAACGCGAAGCGTTAGTAAACCAACGCGAAGCGCTGGTAAACGCATAGCGGAAGCGAAACTTAAGCGGAAGCAAAACGTAAGCGAAAGCGAACCGTAAGTCAGCCAACGCGAAGCGTTGGTTAATGAGAAGCGTTAGTTATTTAAAGCGAAGCGTTGGTGATTCGCAAAGCGTGATTTCACGCGAATCGTTAATTAACGCGAAGTGTTAACCAACGCGAACCGTAAGCTCAAGCAAGCCGTAAGTCGCCAACGCGAAGCGTTGGTCAATGAGAAGCATAAGATATCCAAAGCAAAGCGTCAGTGATTCGCAAAGCGAGAATTTAAGCGAATCGTTAATCAACGCAAAGCGTTAACCAACATGAAACGTAAGCCAAACTGAACCGTAAATCACCCAACGCGAAGCGTAGATCAATAGAAAGCGTTAGGTCAATGCGAAGCGATAGACAATCTACGCAAAGCGTTGTAAACGCTAACGCGAAACGTAAGCTTAAGAGAACCACAAGTTAGCCAACGCGAAGCGTTGATCAATTAGAAGTGTTTAGTCAACGCGAAGCGTAAGCAAAGCGAACCGTAAGCCAGCCAACGCGAAGCGTTGGTTAATGAGAAGCGTTAGTTATTTAAAGCGAAGCGTTAGTGATTCGCAAAGCGTGATTTCACGCGAATCGTTAACTAACGCGAAGTGTTAACCAACGCGAACCGTAAGCTCAAGCAAGCCTTAAGTCAGCCAACGCGAGGCGTTGGTCAATGAGAAGCGTCAGTTATATATGAAATCACGCTTCGCGAATCACCAACGTTTCGTTTTGAATAACTTACGTTTCTCAGTAACCAACGCTTCGCGTTGGCTGACTTACGGTTCGCTTTAGTTAACGTTTCGCGTTGGCAAACGCTCTGCGTTTTCCAACGCTTCGCGTTGATTTAATAACGCTTCGCGTTGACTTAACACTTTCTATTGACTAACGATTTTTATTGACCAACGCTTCGCGTTGGCAGACTTACGGCTCGCTTAAGCTTACGGTTCACGTTGGTTAACGCTTTGCATTTACCAACGCTATGCGTTGATTAACTAGCTCTTCGCGTTAACTTGCTTACGCTCAGCGTTATCTTGCTAACGCTCAGCGTTAACTTGCTTCCGCTCCGCGTTAACTTCCTCTCGTTATCTAGTGTATCGACAGACGCATCGCGTCAGCTAACTCTTCGCGTAATATAGCTTACGCGTGCTTTCGCTTCGCGTTAACTATCGCTATGATTTAACTAACTTTTCACGTTACCTTAAGCATTAACGATTCGCGTGAAATCACGCTTCGCGTCACTTTCTATTGACTCACGCTTCTCATTGTCCAACGCTTCGCGTTGGCTGACTTACGGCTCGCTTGAACTTACGGTTCGCGTTGGTTAACGGTTTGCGTTAATTAACGATTCGCGTGAAATCACGCTGCACGAATCACCAACGTTTCGCTTTGAAAAACTAACGATTCTCATTAACCAACGCTTCGCGTTGGCTGATTTAAGGTTCGCTTTAGCTTACGTTTGGCGTTGGTTAACGCTTTGCGTTGGTTAACGGTTCGCTTAAATTCTCGCTTCGCGAATCACTGACGCTTCGCTTTGCATAACTAACGCTTCTCATTGACCAACGCTTCGCGTTGGCTGACTTACGGTCCGCTTTAGACTACGTTACGCGTTGACCTAACACTTCCTATTGACTGACGCTTCTCATAAACCAACGCTTCGCGTTGGCTGACTTACGGTTCGCTTTCGCTAACGTTTCGCAAAGTTGGTAAACACAAAGCGTTTACCAACACTTCGCGTTGACTTAACACTTCTAATTGACTAACGCTTCTCATTGACCAACGCTTCGCGTTGGCTAACTTGTGGTCCTCTTCAGCTTACGTTTCGCGTTGGTAAACTCAAAGCGTTGCTTAACGATTTACTATCGCTTCGCGTTGTATAACTTACGGTTGCTAACGCTTCGCGTTGTATAACTTACGTATATTAACGCTTCGCGTTAACTAACGCTACGATTTGACTAACTTTTCACGCTTACTTTAAGCGTTAACGATTCGCGTGAAATCGAGCATCGCGTTGAATCACTGCCGATTCTCTTTGAAAAACTAACGATTCTCATTAACCAACGCTTCGCGTTGGCTGATTTAAGGTTCGCTTTAGCTTACGTTTGGCGTTGGTTAACGCTTTGCGTTGGTTAACGGTTCGCTTAAATTCTCGCTTCGCGAATCACTGACGCTTCGCTTTGCATAACTAACGCTTCTCATTGACCAACGCTTCGCGTTGGCTGACTTACGGTCCGCTTTAGACTACGTTACGCGTTGACCTAACACTTCCTATTGACTGACGCTTCTCATAAACCAACGCTTCGCGTTGGCTGACTTACGGTTCGCTTTCGCTAACGTTTCGCAAAGTTGGTAAACACAAAGCGTTTACCAACACTTCGCGTTGTCTTAACACTTCTAATTGACTAACGCTTCGCGTTGGCTAACTTGTGGTCCTCTTCAGCTTACGTTTCGCGTTGGTAAACTCAAAGCGTTGCTTAACGATTTACTATCGCTTCGCGTTGTATAACTTACGGTTGCTAACGCTTCGCGTTGTATAACTTACGTATATTAACGCTTCGCGTTAACTAACGCTACGATTTGACTAACTTTTCACGCTTACTTTAAGCGTTAACGATTCGCGTGAAATCGAGCATCGCGTTGAATCACTGCCGATTCTCTTTGAATAACTAACGCTTCTCATTGACCAACTCTTCGCGTTGGCTGACTTACGGTTCGCTTTAGCTTACGTTTCGCGTTGGTTAACGCTTTGCGTTGGTTAACGGTTCGCTTAAATTCTCGCTTCGCGAATCACTGACGCTTCGCTTTGCATAACTAACGCTTCTCATTGACCGACGCTTCGCGTTGGCTGACTTACGGTCCGCTTTAGACTACGTTACGCGTTGACCTAACACTTCCTATTGACTAACGCTTCTGATAAACCAACGCTTCGCGTTGGCTGACTTACGGTTCGCTTTCGCTAACGTTTCGCAAAGTTGGTAAACACAAAGCGTTTACCAACACTTCGCGTTGACTTAACACTTCTAATTGACTAACGCTTCTCATTGACCAACGCTTCGCGTTGGCTAACTTGTGGTCCTCTTCAGGTTACGTTTCGCGTTGGAAAACTCAAAGTGTTGCTAAACGATTTACTATCGCTTCGCGTTGTATAACTTACGGTTGCTAACGCATCGCGTTGTATAACTTACGCTTGTTAACGCTTCACGTTAACTAACCCTATGATTTGACTAACTTTTCACGCTTACCTTAAGCGTTAACGTTTCGCGTGAAATCGAGCATCGCGTGGAATCACTGCCGATTCTCTTTGAATAACTAACGCTTCTCATTAACCAACTCTTCGCGTTGGCTGACTTACGGTTCGCTTTAGCTTACGTTTCGCGTTGGTTAACGCTTTGCGTTTACCAAAGCTTTCCGTTGATTTTCTTAAGCTCCGCATTGACTAACTTTTCGCGTCGCCTAACGGCTCGCGTTGACCAACGCCTTGCGTTAACAGTCGCTTCGCGTTGATTTACTCAATTATATAACTCAATATTTAAATATATAAAAATCGCAAGAAAATTAATATAAATTTTTATAAATGCAAGAAAATTTTACTGTTTCCATATTAATTATTAACACAAAACAAACATTTACAAATAATTCATATTTTATAAACATTGAATAGGCAGAAATATTAACAATTCAAATTTTGATATACAACTCAGTATATACTGGGTATTCAAACAATTAACTCAGTTAGTTGTTACATTACTTGTTTTCATATTATGATTGATTATGATCATTCAAAAACTAGCCTTATATTTTTTTAGATCCTAATATGACCGTTTTAGGATGCAAGTCGGAATTCGTGTTTTTATATATAGGTACTCCTCTCATTTTTCACCTAGGTGAAAAATAATTTTTTTCATCAAAGGTACTAAATTAAAAAGTTGAATTAAATTTTTATTAAATTAAGAATTTATTAGAAACTTATGAATAATGAATTTCAGATCACTATCGTAAATCGTCTCGGAAATGTATATTTGATAAGTGGCATAAAGTGTAACAGATGTTTATCTAAGAAACTGGAACTGGTAATTTTGCTCCAACTTTAAAAATTGAGTCCGTCCTCGCCTATTTAATTGATGAAAATAAACCATTGATTCAATTTTTGAGTACACAATAAATGTTTCTTTTAAAGTTAAAAGGTTTCCTTATTTATCATTTTATAGTATTCGTTCATTAATTCAATGCACATATATCAGCTAAAGTGCATATGTCCTCAAATATCCCCGAAAAACAATAATGATCCGAAAAAGTCGGGCTATCTCAACTCTCGAGAGCGCACTCCGCTCTCGAGAGTTGAGATAGATAAAAAATTTAGAATAATCAAATACAACTTTTTGATAAAAGATTTAACTTGTTCGTAACTTTTCGTACGTGTGACTCTTATTATATTAACTGTTGTATCGCAACACTAATTTTGAAAGCTTTTATTTTTTACTAGCGACCCGCCCGGCTTCGCACGAAAATTTTAATTAGGATGTACTATACATATAAACCTTCTGGCAAAAATTATCTACATGATAGTGAAAACCGTTTCAAAATCCGTTGCGTGGTTTAGAAGGAGTTAGCCGATAAACAGACAGACGCGGAGGGTAACTTCCTTTTATACTATGTATAGATAACTACTTACCAAAGATCCACTAAATAGATCATTTGCTGAATAATTAAAAACAAATTTTCCAAGTGCTTCAGCAACAATATGTGTATTTCTAACTAATCGATCAATACGAATATTTTCCTTGACATCTAAAATAGTTCCACGCATAGAATCTCGATGACTTTTTAATGATGATAATGTAAATGCTGGAAGACGTCGTATGCTGTATCGTTCATGTTCCCAAGCTAACATTTCATCAGCTAAATTAATTTTTTTATGAACACCATCAATTGTAACGGATGGATATTTATCGGCAGCTGATTTTAATTCTTTGAAGAATTGAGCAGCTGGTGAACCATCTTTTGGTGGTTTTGACACATGCATATACAATGCATCGCCTGTAGCTAATGTATCCAAACAAACAACAAACGAAGCGTCCTAAATAATTCATAATCTGATTAAAAAAATATACTAAAAAATTTAAAAAAAAAAAATACATACTTGGATTATGGATCCATCTAAAGAGTCTAATTGATCTTCCAACCATTTTTTACTTCCTTGATAGTTAATTTTGCCTCCAGCTGTCAATAAAAATACTAAATTATATTTTCCTTGAGTTTTTGAATTTGAATACAAATGTGAAAATAATCGAGCAATTTCTAAGAGTATTGCTATACCAGATCCATTTGAATCAGCTCCAAAAGATAACTCCTATAAATATGATTTAATAATGTGTATTATGAAGTGATAAAATATATATAGAGATTGTTTCCAAATATACACGAAATAATTTAAGGGAGATTTCTTGGATGAACAAAAATGCCACAGGAAATATCCTTGTTTGTATATATACTACTTCCTTATAATTTTTCATACTCATAATGTGTCGATAATTAATATTAAGTGACAAAATTATTATTTTACAATAGCAAAATTTGTTATTTGCTTATATTTACAAAATTTCGTTTTATCATATCTAAACAGGAATGAAATGCTTTCTTCCTAGTTTTCGGACACACGGAGAAACAAAAAAAATAGAGAAAAAGAATCATCCAAGAAATATTTCCTTGGAAATTTTCGCATATATCTTAAACCATCCGCATATTTTACATACTGGAGCAACTCCAAAACTATCATAATGTGCTATAACAGCAATTGTTGGAATCTTTCCATCAGATCCTACACCACCTAATTTGCCATGTAATGTAACAAGAGTCATATCTTGTCTTGCACCAGCCGCGCCAGGGTTAATAACAATTTGATATCCATTTGCAGAAATTGAATTAATAATTGCTTCTAAAGCAGTGCCCGATTTTTCATCGGAAATAAAACCATTTGAAATATCTGTTACAATTTCATTTAATTCTGGTGAATATTTTGCAAAGTAAACTGGAGATGATATTTCTTGTGCTAACATAGCATCTTCCAATATCATTAAATGCTATAAAATAATTTTCATGTAAATTATCTTACAAAACTAGTCCAACTTTTATCCACGATAAATATTTTTATCATAGATCATTTTAGTCATTAAAAATTATAAAAACAGGTCCGTTTTTGACGTCAACTGCACCATGGGCACTAGACTTATCAATTTCGGTTCGAAAGGAATTTCCTTTTTAACTATCTCTTTAGTTTTATATAGTTAATTTATGGTAAAAATATCGATAGTCGCTCCAGTAGGGCGTATCGTGCAACTAGACTGAATTCATATTTATTAATAATTTGATATTAAAATTTTATTGAATGAATTTGGTTTTTAAATAAAGAAAAGAAATTTAAAATGTTTCGTATCGTTATTTTTAGATAATTTTTTTTTAATATTATTGATTATTGACTATGTAAATACTTATCTTGGATAATAAAAAGTTAAAAATAAATTTATTACTTGTTTTTCTTCTGCACTTAACGCAGATAAATTTTCAGGTATGATAATAAGTAGTGCGCCAGCCTTGGCCCGAATTTCTCTAAAATGATCAACTGTAAGATCTTGTAATCGAGCTACAACACAATGTCTAAAAGTACTCCAACTTGTTAATGAACGAGCTTCTAAATTTACAGCAGCACTTCGACAACCTGAAAATTCGAAGCTTTTTTAAAATTGATTCTTCTTAAATGATTTAAAAATCACGTACCATGAGCGACTCCGTGTATATCAAAATGTTGCATACGATGTACAGCAAATTCATGTGAACCAGATACAGGGTTTACCGGTGATATTATTATAAATATCGGTAATACAATTAATAAATAATATGGTAAATAATTACGAAAAATTTCAGCCACACTATCTGCTTCTTCAAACCACATCTTTATGTTATAAAATTACAAATATTTGCTAAATAAAAAAGAAGCACTTCAATGTTCTAACCTAATCGATTAATTTTAATACGAAGCCCCATTTACAAGTCATTTGCAGAAAGTGATATTATCCTCTCTATTAAAGGTTGCTACGCACGGTCATAAATATTAATTTGTTATACGTAATAATTATATGAAACTGTAAATTGAAACATACACTATACGTTTTTATAAAATATAATTTAATCTAAATAAGATAGTATTTTTAAAAACACACGTTTTTATCATTTTTAATTTGATAGTACATTATTAATTAATAAATTTATATCGTGTATATTCCCCTTCACATATGACCATTGAACTAAATTAATAAAGAGCCACATGATCTGTTATATTATGTAACGTGTTCCCTCAAAACTGCTCAAAACGTTAAGTACTAATTTGTGCCCTAATAATTCTTTAACTTAAAACGATCGTAAATAAATATATGAATATTATAAGAATCCTTAATTAGATTTCTTAGACCTGCCATACCATGTAAAATTGTCAAAAGAGCTTTGTTAGCTCTTTTATTATTATTTTAGAGATCCACCCCAAAGTTTCGAAAAGTTGGAATCATTTTTCTTCTTTCAATCTATATAAATATTACTGCTAATTTGCCGATAGAAGCGCAAAGTAAAATGTACTTACCTACATTGCCCCACTCAATCTATTATTTATCCCTTTAAATTACAAAATTGTGATTTATAAAAATACTAACAATTACTTATGTTCGAAACATTTTTTCGAAAACAGGCGATTTATATCAACCATACGATATGGCAATTATTGTTTCGTTTAAATGGGGTGGTAATAGCTATAACTACTGCAACTTTAAGCTTTGTCAAAAAGAGTAACACTTTGTATTTTCATCCAATATTACAAAAATCCATGGGTTATCGGCACTCTTTAGCCTTACCAACAATTTCTTTTTGCGAAGATCTAAACTAATATTTTTGTATATTAAACTCTACTAATCTCTGATTAAACCCTTCTGTGTCGAAATGAGTATGTTCACGAAGTCACTACATCTCTTCAGGCTTATACTGCTTTTCTGCCATCATCTAAATATTTCCTTTTTATTCTAATAATATCTGAGATAAGGATAAACGAAAAGTCTATACGATCGAATATCTCAATAAATAGATATAGGAAAAGAAAATTAAAAAACACGTATCAAATATTTTTCTCTGTAGAATTCAAATACACGAGGTAAGTTTTAAAAATTGTAGTTTAAACTATTTTTATACACCATAGATGACCTAGAGTAAAAATCCGATTCCATTGGATTAAACGCCTTACATTATAATCAAATTACCAAAAAAATTTAAAACAAAAATTAAATTTGATTTTCTATCCAAGTTACCTTAAATATCCAAACATAAAAGCAATGTAGTTAATGGAGATAAATAAATAATAGTTTTTAGTCACACAAAAATTTTAGTAGAAATTTCTTTTTTGGGGTTTCGAAAGAATATTTTTTTAAATAAAATCAGTTAATAGGGCAAAATTTATTGCATATAAAGATGGTAAGTTACATATGATGATTTAACTCACGTCGAAAAGAATCTGTTTAACTATTTTTAAAAAAGAGTTGAGCTTTCTTTAGATATTGAGCAAAATTACAATCAAAATCGTCAATTTTTTAAATTTTAATAATAATAAAATCCTTTAAAACATGGATTTTTTCAAGGTAATATTTTTAAAAACCACCCCAGCAATTAAATTTTGTCATATTTTTGAATAGAATACTCTTTTTCCCTTTTTATTTCAGAGGGAATGTATTTCGATTCATGTTGGACAAGCCGGTGTTCAAATTGGAAATTCAACATGGGAACTCTACTGTTTAGAACACGGAATTGCACCAAATGGGACTTTAATAAAAGGGGAAAAATCAACAGCCGATAACTGTTACACAACATTCTTTTCAGAAATTGAAAGTGGTAAAATGGTTCCAAGAGCAATAATGGTTGATTTAGAACCAACTGTAATCGGTATTTAAATATGTTTTAAATTTAAAAAAAACTAAAATAATGGAAACTTTTTTATTAGATGAAGTGCGAGTAGGAAGTTACAAACAGCTCTATCATCCAGAACAAATGATCACTGGTAAAGAAGATGCAGCTAATAATTATGCAAGAGGGCATTATAGTATTGGCAAAGAAATGATTGGTTTTGTCATGGATCGAATACATAAATTAGCTGAACAATGCAACGGATTACAAGGTTTTTTTGTTTTTCATTCATTCGGAGGTGGTACAGGTTCAGGATTTTCATCTTTATTAATGCAAAAGTTAAGTCAAGATTTTGGGAAAAAAAGCAAATTAGAATTTGTGATATACCCTGCCCCTCAGGTATAAACTGAATTTAATTTTTCCATATATACTGATTAACTTAACTTGAATAATTTAGGTTTGCACTGCTGTGGTAGAGCCTTACAATGCTGTGTTAACAACTCATACGACTATCAATCATTCAGATTGCGCATTTATGGTTGACAATGAGGCAATCTATGACATATGTCGAAGAAAATTAGGAATTGAACGTCCAGATTACACTCATTTAAATCGATTAATTAGTCAAGTAGTATCGTCAATTACAGCGTCACTACGATTCGATGGCGCTTTAAATGTTGATTTGACAGAATTTCAAACCAATTTGGTACCATATCCTAGAATTCACTTCCCATTAGCTTCTTACGCCCCAGTTGTATCTTCAGATAAAGCATATCACGAGGGAATGTCAGTGAGTGAAATTACTGCTGAATTATTTGAAACATCGAATCAAATGGTAAAATGTGATCCAAGACAAGGTAAATACATGGCATGTTGTCTTCTATACCGTGGTGATGTTGTACCAAAAGATGTAAATGCTGCAATTGCATTCATGAAAGCAAAGAGCAATGTTAGATTTGTTGATTGGTGTCCCACAGGATTTAAAGTAGGTATTAATTATCAAGCACCAACTGTTGTACCTGGCGGAGATTTGGCAAGAGTTCAACGAGCCGTTTGCATGCTATCAAATACTACTGCAATTGCGGCAGCTTGGAGCAAACTCAATTACAAATTTGATTTAATGTATGCTAAACGAGCGTTTGTACATTGGTATGTCAGTGAGGGTATGGAAGAAGGTGAATTTCAAGAAGCACGAGAAGATTTAGGTACTTTAGAAAAAGATTATGAAGAAGTATCTTTAGAATCAAATATTCCTGAGGGTCAGGTAGATGGCGACTATTATACTCCATAAATAATTTTTTTTTAATTTCATTCGTTATTTTGTACTATATAAAAATTGTGTATGTAAAAAATTTCTTATTTATAAAACGAAACAACCTTTTTGTTAAAAAAAATCTGTTTTTATTTTTAAGTACATTTATACATCATAACGCATAATATACAAGACATATTAATTAATATATTAGTCATAACATATCTTGTTTTAAGAGTTTTTTTTTTTTAAGAATTAAAGAATGGAAGGTTTATTTAAATGCAGCAACATTCAATATCTGTATAATTTTCTATAGTGCAAGTACGTACACAAACTTTCCGCTCTTTATTCCTCCTTGGACTTAATTTATACATTTTAGTTTATCTAACATATGTTTTTACTGTGTTTTCAGGCGTTCAATTTCTTGTCCCAATGTATCCACACTTTCCTTTAAAGTAAAGAAAAAAGTTTTAAAGTAGAGTCAAAAGTTTTACCATAAAATAATCTTTCTCCGTTTGTTATGAAAATAACCATACAGGCTGTAAGAAATGATCCATCACACTTTTTGTATCAGAAACCGCAAGCCCACTATTTATTATTGAGCTTATTTTCTACTTCATTTGCAAAAGTTTTTAAAACTTGATTCCGTTTCCCAATATACATGGATTGGAGAAGAAAACAAATCCCTCACTAAATTTATAAAAACATCAGCTTCGAGGCTTAAAATTGGATCATCAATAACAGATGTTAATCATATACGTTAGTAAAGTATTGCGCCATCTCGTATTTTTTATTTTAAGTTATGATTCTGTCAAAACTCAACATACGGATATATATGTAAAAAGTCAACTTTAATTTTAACTATAAAGAAACAATTACATACAATGCCAGTGATACAATTGATGAGCAGCTTCCAAGAAGTATAATTATATATTTTTAGAAAAAATAATATTTCTAAAGGTACAAAATTATGTACTAGTTTTCATGTTTCTAAATGTCTATGATGAGTTTTGATGTCAATGATTCTCGCCGAATTTTTGGTACAGTATTAACAGAAACACCTTTGCTACAAAAACATTTGCCACCAAGTTATTATTGTAATTCGTTGTAATTAACAATGTTATTAATTAATTATAACAACAGTTTTATGTGAACATTTCAAATTAATTGTGACATTATGATTGTATCATTGACATCAATCTCTTCATAGACATTAGAAACATGAAAAGTAGTACATAATTGTGTACCTTTAGAAATACTTTTTTTTTCAAAAATATCTAATTGCACTACTTGGAAGCTGCTCATCAATTTTTTTACTGGCATTGTATGTAATTATTTCTTTATAGTTAAAATTAAAGTTGAGGTCGCCCTCTAAAAATACTTTACTAGTGTATACGAAAAATTAATACAATAATAAATGGTATAAATCCAGAAAAAAAGTTTATTTTCAATTTTTTTATAATTAAAATCAATACAACAGTTATAACTTAAATAAAAACTTACTTTCAAAGTGATATTTTTGAGTATTGTATCTTCTAATACTTCTTGCAGTTTTCTGTTGATATCCAATGAAAGTTCTAATGTTAAATTGTTGTCTGATACACGGGAATTGAACATGGATGCCATTACTCCTTTTGATTTGGCTACCTCCGCCTGACAAATGTTATAATTTCTCAGTATATTTTCTCTGTACAAAAATTATGTACAGTATATTAAAAGAATCAAAACAAAATTAGTAAAGCAAGCTTTTGTTTATTATTTGAAACTTAATTATTTTACTAAACTTTCACCAAATATTAATAAAATTGAGAAGTTTCTGTTATAGAGTTGAGACAGTAACTGATAATTTCCGATTTAGGTGCCGATATTTATTAAATACAAAGAAATATAAAAAAATTTTACTTTTATACTTCTGTGAACTATTGAAACTTCAATTTAAAGTAAGGGAAAACACATAGATACGATTTATATATATTCATATAAGTATGCGAGATTCATATATATATATATAATATAAATAAATATATAAATAAATAATTATTAACATTGATTCTCTATTGGAAAAGCTTGCCAACCCAGTCTATATATATATATATATATATATATATATAAATTATTAGCTGTAATATTATTTAACTCTAGCTGCCCGTCTGGTTACTGTTTAAAGTCTGTCAGTACACATGTAATGGTTAAACGTGTTCATTGAATTCTTAGCTGTAGTATGTGAATCACAAAATTCCCACTCTTAAATGACAAACAACCATACGCATACATGTGTCGGTGAAGTTCAACTTGGAATACAAATTCAGACTACATATAGTCATAGAAAATGGACAGAATGTTTGATGGGTTTGGTGTCCAAAATTGGTATTATCTGTAGACAGAGATGATAATTTCAATTTTCTATCAATGTACATGATACAGATTTTACTTCGTCAATTCAGATTTTACTCCGCCAATTGACTACCAATTTCTCATGTCTATGAGACCACAGCATTTAAATAATATTTGATACATTCTGATAGGTCAGTTGTCAATTAAGGCCCAATATGACTATGTTAGGTTTCACCTCTCTGTCGAGGTGAACGTAAATATTCAGATTTAAAAGAATGATCTAAAATGTACTTTTCTTGCGGTTTATTAAATATTTCTCAAAAACAACCCATTAATGGTCTAAGATCCGACAGTGAAAACCTTCCCTCATCCGTTAATTGATTGAAATATTATTGAAAACGCTTATTGCAATATAAACAATTTGGCAATGCAATGTCTGCCAGGGTAGTTCTGCTGCAATTAACATTAATTAATTAATTAAAAATTGATTTTTTTATAATTAAATCCCTCACGTGTTAATTGAATTTTGCTTGTTAAATAACATAGTATACGATACGACAAATCTTGTAATAGTAGGCAGCGCTGCTTATTACTGCTACGGTTACCTACAGCCAGGTGTTCAAACTCATATGTTAATTGAAATTTTTTTAGCTAATTTAAAAGTTCAGAATAATTAGAATACATCCATATCTGGCAGCCATCTTAAAATCCATTAAAATCAATTGCAGCCTGTATAACAAAAATCCATTACAATCAAGTGCTGCCTATATAAGAAAAATTTTAAAAAATAGAAATTAAAAAAAAATACCTTGTAGAGAGAGATAGACTATTGCATTATTCCACGAAACAAACAAGGAAAGTATATGATTCATGCATTTGTAAAGCCTACTCCATTCATAAGTGTATTTATTCTAATAGTGGATTGTGTATAGTTCATGATACGACGGAATACATGATTCACATTCATGATTCACATTCGCATGATCATATACTTTCCTTGTTTGTTACGTTGAATATTGCAATAGTCTCTCTCTCTCTCTACAAGGTATTTTTTTTTAATTTCTATTTTTTTAAATTTTTCTTATATAGGCTGCACTTGATTGTAATGGATTTTAAGATGGCTGCCAGTTATGGATGTATTCTAATTATTCTGAACTTTTAAATTAGCTAAAAAATTTTCAATTAACATATGAGGGAAGTAACCTAAGTTTACTTTAAGAGTGAACACCTGGCTGCAGGTAATCGTAGCAGTAATAAGCACCGCTGCCTGCTATTACAAGATTTGTCGTATCGTATACTATGTTATTTAACAAGCAAAATTCAATTAACACGTGAGGGATTTAATTATAAAAAAATCAATTTTTAATTAATTAATTAATGTTAATTGCAGCAGAACTACCCTGGCAGACATTACATTGCCAAATTGTTTATATTGCAATAAGCGTTTTCAATAATATTTCAATCAATTAACAGATGAGGGAAGGTTTTCACTAATGCCGGATCTTAGACCATAAATAAAACAAATGATCTATGAAAAAGTGTAAATTCTATGTAAAATGAGTACAAATATGATATATTCTGTTTAACTATCTGGAGAGATGTGCTGATCGCTTTGCGACTCAAGTATTAGAAAAGAGATGGCTTCGTCATTCTCTTTTTAGTTATCACTTTACACAGAATTTAACGCTCTACATCCATTTTTATCGACCATTTTGTTGATGTAATGAGTTTTCCAACCTAGCAACCGCTGCTCACACTAGTGGAGGATTTCCGAATTGAAATATTCATAATTTGACCCATATAAGTTAGCAGTTTGAAAATTGAAAGCTATGTAATTACAACTGGGTACTCGCATACTTATATTTTATATTTGATTCATTTATGTATTTCATTTTCGTGCAACTAAATAAATTATGAAATAACATATTTTGATTAAAATAGAAGAATTTGAAGCACGATAAAAATGGTTTTATGATTTTACACTATTTATTAAGGTACACGATGTTTGAGATGTAATTGAATTTGACTTATCATTGGTCGTGTGCAAAACAACTCAACAACTAATAAACTAAGTAATAATAACTAAGTAACATGTATCGAGTATAAATGAATATTTTCTATTCTGATTCGTTATATGTGACAGCACTAAGCATAATGGCGTCACAATCTTAGTTGCTTAGTATCTGCCAAGTGTCCTGGCAGAACCTAAGTTAGATATACTAAATTACTTAGGTTACTAAGGACTTAGTTCCTCTGAGTACGACCATTATGTACGTATCGTTTTAGTGACATTGAGTTTGTTTAGCAGATACGGCGCGGTAGTAAATACCCGAGCAAAATTTTTTGGTTAGAGAAAAAACTCAATGCGGATTAACGCGATTCAATGCGCCTCGTTATCAGCTGAAATAATGGTATCATTCGTTATTATAAAGACAGAAATGTCGATAGATAATAAACACAGTTAAATTATAAATTATGGGAGAAGCGAATCTCGCCAGACTGAGGTAGAAGGGGGAGCACAGTGGACCATAAAGTCGACGTGCAATACTTTTATTAACCCAAGATATATCTATCTAAATTAAGGATACTATTTAAACAAAAATTTGTAGTTCTTTTATTATATTAGAATTGTAGGTGACATGGAACTATATATCTTAAAATTGTATCAGGATCTAGAATTAATATTACAATATAACAATTAAAATAGACTTTACTATCGCGTGTACCCAATTATTAACATGACATTATTAATCAAAAACATTTTGAATTGTGTGCATTTGTAAACAATAACCAAAGAAAAGTGCTAAATAGACGAAATAGATACTCACCAAAAATAGGCAGGCTAATAAAAATCAAAAATTTGATTTAATTCTTTGAATGATTAAATAATATATTATCTAATTCAAAATTATAATAATTAATGAAATTTTGTAAATATAATTGTGTTCGTCTAGTTAACAAATTGCTAATTGAATATTTGATATGTGGTGAACCAAAATATATAAATGATTTTTTGAAGTGAAACTTTTTTAGCGAGGTATCTTGTTGAAATAGTAAGTGCGTTACAGAGGCTCTATGTTCCACCTAAAAATCTAGTAACTATATATATAAAGGGGAAATGATTCAACAGCGGACAAATATAAGAGAAATCTTGAGCGGGAGAATAGACAACATATAATTTATGTATTCAGTCTATACGTATATTTACATATATGCATTTATTTATATGTAGTATATTCGCTAGGCTGCACAGTTGTCGAGACTAACGCGATAATGTGATAAAAATGTATAAGACCACAGAACGGACTCAAAACTCGGCTTGTCATGGTTAAAAGATGGCTTCTATAAATATTCAATTTTAGTTTTCCACATAATTAAAAGATGGATTTTATATAAAAACAGACTATTTATGTAGTATTGTGTAAGCGAACGTGTTATATTACTAGCGTGTTGTATTACTAGCCGTACCCCGCCACCTAATCACCACAACACGGTAACACAATTTCATGGGTTTAAACTTTTTGCGCGGAATTTTTTTCTAAAATAAAAGTAGTCTAAGTTACTCCTTATAACATCAGCCACCTGCCAATGAAAATCCCGTCAAAATCGGTCCAGCCGCTTCGGAGATTAGCCGGAACAAACAGACAGACAAAAGTTTTAAAAATTGTTTTTTGTTATAAGTACCGTGCTTATATACTTTCATATGCATTTAGTAAAAATCTGTTATTTTGACATTACAAACAGACACTTCAATTTTATTGATTGTTTATATATGTATTCATTTAAACGAATCAACAACAAAACATGGAACAATCATAGATGCAGTTTATTCAAGATATTTAAATACAATTACAAAAATATTTATATTACATTTTAGCTATCGTAAGCTACTGAAAACTTTAGTAAATAATGAAACTAAAGAAGTTTCACTTCCACCTTAAGGTTCATATGTTGTATTTTTTTAAATTATATTTCATAAACACAATTCTTTTACCTTTAACAAAATTGCATTCACCATATACCAAGATTTTGGTAGATCTTAAGAAGATTAAATGAAACGCAATTATAAAATAATTTTCCAATAGCAAGCTATCACCTACCTCATTCCTGACCTCGTTGAAAATAAATATTAAAATTTATTTTTTATATTGACAGTGCTCCAAAGATTTTTTTCTTATTCTTTTATAAATATTTCATAGATTAAGAATCATCAAGAGTTTTCATTGAATTTTAATTTTAATTACAATTTAATTTAATATGCACAAGAAGTGTGCATATTTTATGTCGAGAATATATATTGAATTTATCTGAATTAACAGTTTTCAGATAGTTTTTTAATTATAGATTAAAATTTTGCCATTTCGTTTATTTTTTTAGAAATGCTAAATATGGGAAAGGTAAATTGAAGTTTTTTGGACAAAATAATTAATATATAATATTTGAAGATTTTTAAAAATATGAATCTAAACGTTAAACGTACTATTCTGATATCATTAGTTTTGAATACTATGAATATAAAAAATAAACTTATAGATAATATTAAGAATATAATAACAAATCAAATTATAATATACCTAAATTAGACAAACTTGATAATCAAATAAATGAAGGTCCGGAATCAATATTTTTACAGCTAAAAAATTTAAACAAAATTTTTACGCGTTTAATTATCTTTAAAGAGTTTAATCAACATGCGCATTCCACGTATTATATTCTTATTATTATTGAAATAAATTAGAATTGAGCATTGGTTATTTTATACAGACAAAGAATATAAATAATAAACATACTTTGTGATTATCCATTGCATTAGAGGTGAGAGCACCCGTTTGTTCTCGAACCATATAATCTTGTAATAATCGACTTTTCTTTTGTAATTCTCCCACTAAAGTTTGTACATGACTTTCTAGAAAATCTAATTTCTCAGATTTCCTTGCACTGATTCGTTGTAATCGCATTACATGTTCTAATAATGCAGATTTATCTAATTCAATTGGTGTATCTAAAATCATGGAGCTTGTACTGGTCTACAAAAAAACAAAAAAATTAATTTACGTAATAAAACAAGTAGCTACTAAAACAAATAGAGGATGTCTGTCGTGCTCACTTTGGATACTTTTCGTGAAATGCTTACTTCTTTTATAAATATTCAAGTGAATTTACCACAGGTGTAGTTGGTTAGGTAACCAAAACCACAGATTGACAGAGGTTAAGTTAGGTTACGGACACACTTAGACTGTGTGGTCCATTGTGATACCGAAATAGGGCTGACCAATCCTTGCTACTACTCGATTTAAACCACTTGAAGCTGTTCAGGTACAGCAATAGGGCTTTGACGCCGGCAGTCTTTAGCTGAGAGAGGTCGTCAAGAATTGTTGACAGAAAAGGATGAGTCTCTTCATAAGAGCTGATCAGTGACATAGGAAGTGAGGCATCGTCTCTTCCTCCTTCCCACAGTGGCAGCTTCTGCAATAGTCGTGGTCTAGATATTGTATACCTCTTCATATTGTATATTCTATTCAGATACCTCTTTAATGGCCATCACCTCCGCTTGATATACGCCGTAGAGATCCAGTAGGCGAAATGATAATCTTACTAGTGAGTTATTTGAGAAAACTCCACAACCCACTATACCTTCCAATTTGGATTCGTCGGTATAAAATAACGCAGTCCCAAGGAATTTTTATTGAGAATATGTTCTCAAAATTGGGAAATGGTAGAAGGTAGTCGACATTGTTCGGAAGTGTATACTTCCGTAGGATATGGGCATGCCCGTAGTGCGTCCAAGTTCAAGGTGGGGCTAGATTCAGCCTGAGAGATACGCTGTCCACGCATTTCACACCATAGAGATTAATCAACAGTACGGATTGATTAAGTTTTTAGTAATTTTTTGAGTGGGTATACGTTTCCATGAAATCAAGTGGAAAAATCATATGAGTATATTTTAGAAAAAAAGATTTATATAAAATTGCGTTGACACCCCTCGATTTCTATTTTAAGTTTTGATTAAGTGAAATGACATTTGTGAGGCTACTTTTTTCTCTTTATGCGATACGTAACATTCAACCGTTTCTAATAAACAATTTGGCAATACTACTGACAAATTAGTAAGTGTGTCCTGAGAGAAACACGCTGAGCTTAGATGCTCAGAAGTAAATATTTCTTAGACTGACTTATTGGCTTAGTTTACTAAGGACTTCATTGTAATAGATCACTCAGTAGAGTACATAAACTATGCAGTAAGAAACGAATGATATAAACTTACAGATATGGTATTAACTGGTTTAGTGTTAGATGAAATGATTGTCTCCTTGTCAATAGAATCATGAACCCTATTAATAGGTGATGGTGAGTTACTAACATCTGATGATTGAGGTGATGATTTTGATGAGGTTTTCATTTCGTCATTATGTTTAATTGATTCAATCGTTTTATGACAATGTTGTAATTCTTTTGTCATTTGCTAAAAGGGAAATCATAAGATGAAAATAACTTAAAATATTTTATTTATGGTATATTTACCTTAACTGTATTGTCAAATTTTCGTTTCAACACTTGATTTTCACCTTTTTGATATTCCAATTCACGTTTCAACCTTTCAATTTCTTGAGTTTTCTCTGCAACATGCCTTGTCAATAAAGTATTTTCACCATTTCGTCCCTCCTTTTCATCTTTCAATTGTTGTTCGAGTACATTTATTTTTGTTTGCATTTCTTTATTAGATCTACGTAAACTTTCTTGTTCACACTGTAATTGTTGTACCTTAAAAATACATTTATTATCCATTAGTTTGAATATTTTGTTCTAACTAATCCTTTGTCACTCTTTTGGTCAAGTGATATAAGTAACATAGAGGGATGTAACTAACAAACCCTATGTATGCCCCTGTATCTTATAGTACAGAGGCTAAGCGACAAATAAAATTAATTTGTTTTTTTGGCAATGAAAATTAAATCTTCTACATTCATTGAATCTCACTCTTTAAAAAAGAATGTGTTGCCAAAGTGAGGAGTATGAGCGATGAAATCTTCGTCTTATAGTAAACTTTCATGTTGGGAATTAAATCTATTTTTTGAACACTTGTTAATATAATTTTATATTTATTTTAAGATTAAGTTTGTAATACTGATTTAAATTTAACCTCGCTATTGTATCTGTAATAAATTTTAGCGCGTGTAATCTTCAATATGTTCTTTTTTAACCCTAGAACACTAACCATGCGTAAAACTTACGTACACTAAAATAAAAACCACGCATGCGCCAAAGTCACGTGTCAGCCACTCCTCTACTACATATCTAACATTTCTCTGAACAGTGCTTTATGTGATTCCATCAAGATTGTTACTTAGGATGGGTTGTTCAAACCTTCAGGTAAAGTATCCGGTAGCTAACAGTAGGATAATGTTTACCCGTCAGTTAAGTGCGTGCGCGTTATTCCACTTTTATTTGCCTCGAAGTAGGAAGAAGAATGTCGATTCTTACTTATGGAAGTATTTGTGGCAATGTTCATGTGTAATTGGCTTGTCAAAACTATAACCTAATTTCAACGGATTAGTAAATTAATACACAAGTACACACAATAACAAAAATATTTGGTTATTTTTTTTATTATTATTGGTAGAGTCAAATTTGCCTCAAAAACGGGGTTTCAGGCAGGTTACTCGGAACCGCAATTTTTTTAAATCGATTCATCTTGACGTCCTGAGTATGTTCCTAAATTTTTACGGTCCAACTCGTGACGGAACAGGGTCTTAATTGAATTTGTTTATAACAAAAAAGCGTTTTTTCTTAACATCTTTTTTATAACTAAAAATTTTAAAAATGACAAATGAGCCCATGAACATTAAAATCGGTTAATTAGAATTCGAGAAAAAAATTTCCAAAGTTCGAAAAACGCAAAAATTTTAAATTAAAATAAAAAATCTAAAAATTATTTCTTTTTTTTTTAAACTTTGGCAAAGTATGTCTATATGTTAAAATAATGTTTAAATAATGTGCCAAATTTTACCCTCACTATTGCTCTACACACGTTTACCGGTAGGTTAAGCAGCCTACTCGGTACTTTACTGACGGTATAAATTAACTGCCGAGTAGGGACATTTACCCGGTAGGTAAAGTTACCTAGAAGTTGGAAAACCGTCAGTTAGGAGTTTACCTGCCGAGTAGGCTACCCGGCACTTTACCTAGAGGTTGGAACAACCCACCCTTAAAGTACAACGCCTCCCATTTTGAAGAGATTTTTTTTTTAAAGAAGTGATTAAATTTTACGTATAGTTAGTAATAAAAGAATAAACAAATGCGCACCACTTTAAAAAAAATCTCTTCAAGATGGGAGGCGTTACACTTTAAGTAACAATCTTGATGGAATCACATAAACCACTGTTCGGAGAAATGTTAGATATGTAGTAGAGGAGTGACTAACACGTGACTTCAACTTTTGCGTGGTTTTTATTTTTGTGTAAGTAAGTTTTACGCATGGTTAGTGTTCTATGGTTCTAGTGTTCTAGGGTGTTCTACACTTTTTATGATATTTTAATGTTCAAAATTGTCTTATAGTTTTTATTTCTTAAATATTTTGTAGAAGAGATGTAGATTGTAAAGGCTGCCCTGGACGGGTTACACTTCGACCATAAGGTCCATTGTGATGCCTTAAGACTAGGAATTGGTAGAATATGCGGCTGCAGCCGACTCTGATAGGAACTATGCCGATATTCATCTGGAGTTCGTGAAGGAAACTGCGGAAAACCTTCTCAAGCATAGCCGGTTACTTCGTTCTTGTCCATACGCCGACAGTTTAGTCAATTAATCGCCCCTATTTTTTTATTATTATTTTTTTATAATTGACAAACTGCCGATGTCGGGATTCGAACCCATAACCTCCCAGTTTCCAAGTACTGCATACTGCGCAGACATAACGCCTTAGACTGCTCGGCTACTTGGATTGGTACATATTTTGTATCTTATTAAACAATTATATAAATATATTAAACAAAATTGTCAGCAAAATGTGTAATAATTTTTTTAACCCAATCTACATAAATCATACGCATGGTTAGTTATGAAGGGTTACATTTTAAGGTTAGTGTTCTAGGGTTAATCTTGGCAAAACCCTTCTTGATATTAAAATACAAAATGTTATAGTTTCATCTATCCTAAAAATTCCTACTTACATATTTGTTAATTTAAAATAATAACTAAAAGGTATAAACTCACTCTTGTTTCAATAGCAGATGATTCAGATTGAAGTCGTACATTTTTCTCCGTTAATGTTTGTGTAAATTTTAACATTTCTTCTTCGCGACGAACACAATTTTCAGTATCATTTTGTAGTTCGAAGTTTTGTTGTTTTAATTTTTCACATTCTATGTCCAACAATCTGTAGTTTTCTTCTTTGCTAATAATACAAAATTCATTTAAGGATTCGATCAATCAGGAACCTATTTTACTGAGATTTCTAAATTCTCTTTCCATAAAAATACTTTTTCAGATTCTTATCAAAATAGTAAATGGAATATTCATAGAATCAATTCAGTATCCGCACGTTTACACAAAGGATTTTCTTCGTGCCCAGTACAAGTTAAAATTTGGTAAAAGGGTAGAAAATCGTGACGTTTTTAAGACTGAATTATTCATTTTAGAGGTCGAATCAGAAGTAGGATTAAAAAATTAAGAATATAATCTATAGGAACAAATAAAATAAAAATTATCAATAGTGCATTAAACCTTTGCTAATTTTTTAGATAAAAAGATCAAAAATACACTTGTACGAAGCACGTGAAATTCGAATTCGTATGAATAGTCCTACTTATAACTAATTAATAATTTAAAATTATTAGTAACTTATAATTAATTTACCTGTCTAGTTTGATTTTTATTTGATCTAATTGATATTCTAATGCTTTTGACTTCGCAGTTTGTTCAGATTCTTTGTTCTTAGTTTCACGTAATTCAGCTAATTTTTTATCAGTTTCAAATCGTTCTAATTCTAATTGTTGTACCTGTTCAAAATATATATTTAATATTAACACAAAATAATGACGTCATTGTACTAAAATTCCGTTTTTGTTTTACGAAAGGTGTCCGTGACATAAAATGTGCCATTATCGTGGATTTAAAAAATTTACATTGTAATTTATGGTAAAGAAGCATAAAAACAAAGAAAGCCCGGTAGGATGGGACATAGGTTGCAGAAAATATTTTTAATTAAATTAATTATCATTAGAAAAAATAAAAATATTTAACCGTTATTGCAAAATTAGTTTATTTTATGGTATTTATAAGAAATTTTTTACTTTTTCAGAAAAACTAGATATGACAAACCTTTTTCTGTCGGAAGGGTCTTCGTCTTCCGGGTCGTATGAAAGACACTTTCAACAGAAAAATATTTATCATAATAAGTTTTTCTGAAAAAACGTAAAATGTTTCTATAAATACTTTAAAATTCATTAATTTTCGCGATAACGGTGAAACATCATTATTTGTTTATTGTAATTTAATTAAAAATATTTTCGGCAGGTCTTGCCCCGATATGCGGTACAATTTATGCCATGAGCTGCCGGATAATGTCAAGAATACATTTTACCTTTAATGATAATTGATTATTCTCTTGAATAACCTTTTCAAATTTTTCTTGTAATGTATCAAGTTCGATCTGTAGATTATGCGATCGCTGTTCTCTGTCACCACATTCATGTCGAACCATTATTAAATTTGCTGTAACTTCTTTCAACTGTTTATCTGGAAACAATTCAAATTAAAATATAAAAAACTTTATTCTTTTAAAAAATACAATTCGTCTACGGAAAAATTTTAGGTAACTATTCTGGTATTTATCTTAATGATCCTGAGAAACTGTGGAAAACTAAATCCAAAATAGCCGGTTTTTCATAATAAAAATATTATATAAACACTTCCCGGATGTAAATCACAAAAGTGCAATATGACCCAAATGTGTAAAAATTATTCATGTTATTACAGGGACGATATATTTACCAAGCATATATGCTTTATTTTCTTGGGATTCACGAAAAGTCCGAATAGATTCTTGTGCCTCACGTTTCGCTGTATCAATCTGTGAATTAGCAGCTTGCAGTTTAGAATTTAATGTTTCTATGGTATGTTGAAGTTCCTAAAAATAAAAGACTATATAAATACAAATGTTTCAAAAATTACTAAAAACTTAATTTGACCGCCAAAATGAAACCAATAAAATAATGGTGCTTTCATAGTAAAATTAAATATTTTTTCTTAAAATTTTACGATATATCAAATTTGCATTGTTTTTTAACAGTGTTTCAAAAATTATATTCGGTGATTATATGTCTAGATGTAAAATCTAGAGCACGGTAGTGCGACAGGCCGAGTTTAAGGGGTTTTTTGCCTTCGTTAAATTATTCATTACATAGTTATGTTAGAAATGTTGTTCTTAGCTATTCATTGTGTACCTTGTAATAACCGAATAAATTTTAGCATTGTATGATTAGAGTTTTAAAGATATGGAGTGATGTTTAAAATTTTTGTCAGTAGACAAGTAAACGCCAAACAAAGTGGAATTCGAGATTTCGTAACTCCAAATTTTTTCTTTGTTTGATGTGATCAATATGAAAATATATAGACAGGGCACGTTTACAGAAAACTCCCATTATATAAGTAGGAAAATCTAACAAAGTTGCTGTTTTATTTAAACTTGCAGGTATCGTTTTGCGTCTCAATTATAGTGAATATACATTTAAATTCTTATACTACAATATTTCAATTTGAAGTTAGTCCGTTTTAACAAAAGTTCATTGTTAGGTTGGGTAAGATTGGGTCGTTGATTTTATTCGTTTCTTGTCTGAAGGATCACTTATTATGTAACGAATAAACGAGAGTATAATTTAATTTGATACATACACGACGTGCATCTTGTTCAGTTTTCAACGCAAATTTAGAATTTTTCAAAGTTTGTTCCGCTGTAAATAAACTTGCTTTATATTTTTCACATTCTCTTTGTGAATTTGATAATTCGTGACATTTATTATCAAATAATTGACAAATGCGATTCTTTTCTGATGCTGACAACGATACTTTATTATTAAGTAATTCAATCTCTTTCATTGCATCACGTAATTGCTTTTCTAACAAATCTCTTGCATTTTTTTGATCAATTACGTTCTTTTCACTAACAGCATATCGCATAACGGTTGCCTCTTTTTCTTTTTTTGCACTTTCATAACGTTGTACCATCTAAAAACATAACGAATATTAAAAATTGCATATTAAATATATATGTTATACATGAAATACAAAAAGATGACATACTTTGAGGGCCGTGTGCTACCTTCTAAGCATTTCATTCATTTTTTTATATCTTGTATCTGAAAATTATTCCTACCGTTTGATATTTGGCTTCCGTTTCTGCTCTAGTCAATCCTTGTTGTAAATTTACTTCCTCGAGATAATGAATATGGTCTACAGCCCGTTCTAAATCAACTTTATATTTTGCCATTGATAAGCGTAGTTCTGATAATTCTTGTTCGTGTATTTCATTTTGAGTTTTTGGCTCTTCTAAATTTCTATTAAAAAAATTTTTAAATCAAAGTTGAGATTTAAGAAATACTTAAAAAATAAAAGATTAAGAAAAAAAGCGGTAGATTCAAAAATGAAAATTCAAATTTATTCAGAACAATTAAAATTATATTACATTAGTATTTAATATATTATAGAATTTTTTGTCTTCAAATATTAAATAATATTAATTCTTTGTATTTATCATATATTGCATTACTTATTGTTTTAAATTCCATTGTAAAATAATATCTTAAAGTAATTACAGAACCATATTCCATTATTTCAAATAATGGAATATGGTCTGTAATGACTGATTTTGTATTTGTACGACTGGGGAGTTTTAAATTAATTATTATTATAAAAAAATGACACAAATTGAAAAATTTTTTTATTTACTCAAAAAATTTCAAAAAAACGGTAGAAATACTAAAAAGCGGTAGATCTACCATTAAACGGGAGATCTGGCAATACTGCCCGTGACATAGATACTAAGTAAAATGGCGACATAAGAAAAGTTTCTTAGTAAGTATAAAGTGTCCCGGCCAACGACTAAGTAAGTTAATCTGACTAACTTACTTAGTTTACTAAGTTCTTAGTTCGGCCGAACAGCGCCATGTGTTTAAATCACGGATCTCTATATAACAGGACAAAGTATGCTTATGATCTAAACTTGAAATAACGGACACAATTAAAGCACTGCGTAGCCGCCTCAACTAGCCAAGGTACTAAATTTTGTTTCAGTGCGCTTGCGTTATTAACAATTTTATGTGTGTAGTGGAAATACATGTGACAGCCACACATACATTAACACACATACTTATTACACATGCATGTCACGCAGGTGCGCTGAAGCAAAATTTAGCACCTTGGCTAGTTGAGAAGCTCTACAATTCGGGCTAATGGGTAACATGGGATAATCTGTCCTGTTATATAGAGGTCAGTGGTTTAAATTGATAGGGATATGAGACAAATCTACGAAAATTGTCAAGTGATTTTATAATAATACTTAAAATTCATTTTTAGATTATATTTAATTTCAGAATCTCAAATATACTTTGTCAAGAGATTAATTGTCTTAAGGATATTTTGTCCAGGGATAAAAACACGAGTCACCGCATAAATCATTGAAAATCTACTTTCAGGAATTATAATATGTAAAGAATGAAATTCATAAAAAAATAATAAGTAAACAAAATCCTATAATATATATAGCCCGTTGTATAATTGACTGACGGACGTATACAAATTATAACCCACTTCTAGACATGCTAGAAGAATGCGGTTTTTTTGCATTATGTCAAGGACGCGGAGCCAAGACCGAAGGTCACCCCGGGGGTCAAGGGACGAGGCGCCCTTGCGAGCAGAGCGAGTTTAATTTACAATGCAGAAGACAGATATGGAAGGAAGAGGTTACCATCGTCCCTATAATTTACCACACGTAGTTAACATATGCTTATCCATCGCATATATATAATGCTAACGAGTCAATTAGTAATTAGCATAGTAAAGTAATTTGCATAAATTACTTTTTTTTTCGTCGCAAGTTCCCACACATAACTTCCTAATCAAGTTATCGGATATACATAAAAAAATTAAAATGTTGGTAAATAATTAACTACTCACGGTAAATATCATAAAGGACAATTCATAAATTACATTTAGAAGCATGTATTTATTACACAGGTACTTAAAATTCATTTACAGACGATATTTCGTCTTATAATTAGTCAAAGAATATTTTATCATGCAGATATTTTGTCCAGGAAATTATTTTCTGATTATTTTATCCGCGGATGAAAATGTCACTATATGCTACAAAAAGCTTCGTACTCTAATTAAAAAAATTATAATAACTCACTCTTGTGGATTTAAACTAGGACTTGCATTACTAGGATAATCACTAGTAAAATTTGTAGAATCAATAAACTTATTTGGTGTAACAGGACATAATTTTTTCGGTGACGACCTCTGTCTTTGATCATGTGGGGCTGGGCTATATGAATCTCGTTCACTAGCACCTGGTGAACAATCTGATATACCTTCATCTCGAATAATAACTACTTCTTCTGTAATACTGTGCACTTTATCAATCTCGTTGTTTGATATTACATTCATACTTGTATTTTGGTCATTTGAATCGTTTACATATTGAATTTTATTTATGTAATGTGATTCATCGTCTGCTATAGTATTATTTCCAGTCGCCATAAAAAGAATCTTGTTATCACCACAACACAATTCGTTACAAACTAATTTTGAATAAATGATACTAGACGTTGGATTTTACATATTTCACTGTATTTTTTTGACGTATGGAAAATTGATAAAAAACATTTGACAGTTCTACACAACACCGTTTCAATAGTTACCGATATTTTATCAGAAGTTCAAAAATATTCGAGTATTCAGCAATTAATTAGTTATAAATCATAAATTATTGCTGATATATCGAACTACGTTTAATTAATAATTCAATTCAATTGTTTATTAGAACAGATATAGTTGATTTCGTGAAGAATGAACACACTAATTTGTACATACAACAGATTTATGTAAATCAATATTTAATACCGTTAATAACATACATAAGTAGAGGTAGTACCTATGTGTTATTTTTTTTCCCACATAACATCATTTTAAAAAAATATGTCGATTTTCATTTTTTTACATACTAATCTTTTCATTTAAAATAAACTTACTGTAAACAAGTGGATTTGTCCTGCACCTTTGCACCTGATTTTCAGAAAAAAAGTTTTATAAAGTTGTTTGTATTTATTAATAAGGTAATAATTTTATGCATAATCTCAGATACAGTGCACTTAATCGCACTAACTAATTTAAGGAATAACTTCATTTTCTTTTGGTTGTATATAAAGAGATGAATCCGTCTTCGACATATCTCGATATAAATTTATAGTTTAACGCCACAAGTAAGAGCATTCGATTCAAGTTCGACAATATTGTGAAAAATTATCAGTCTGAACTCTAAATATTTAATAAAGTGTATAGGTATATCGACTGCAAAGACGCAAAGTTATTATAAAAATTATCCTACATGGGGAGACATGTTATTTGCTGCCAAAAACTAAAAAAAAAGTAATTTTGATAAAAGAGTTGGAAAACTTCATTATCAAAATCAAAGAGGGCAAAAATAAGTGGTTTGATTTGTGGATACTGGTTTTCCTTACACTACACTACCTATGAGGAAATCATATCAGTAATAAAATACAAAATATAATTTTTAACTTTGTTAGAAAAACTTTTATTGTTTACATATATTACATTTAGTTTTGATTTATACAACAAAAATAATGATTGATCACGCGAATAATGTGATGGTTACAAAAATCTTCTCCATAACACTGATTTATTATATAAACATACGCCTAATTTCTTGGATCTTAAAATGCCTCTTATACTTGCACATAGCCCCAGGTTCTGATGGGACTTCAGGTACTCCCAAATGTCTCTAATTGAAATTTGTACAGAAACATTTTAATTATACAATATTATCTCTACTTTTCCGGCTACGGTCGCTATGGTCATGTATCAATTATAATTTACAGATCATGCAACCAAATAAACGAATGATATCTTGGAAATATATAAAAAAAACGTGCGGTTTAATACATTTTGCAGTATAATACATTTGATAATCATAGCATTTAACAATTCTATTTATTCGCAGTTAAAAGCAAGTAGTTGACATCTGGCATTCGAATCGGAAGTCATCGTACGTGGGGTCTACGAAAAAGTATAATTATGAAATAATTTATATATAAATAATAATTTTTTAAACGAATTATTTTTAAAATTATTTTAAATTATGAAGTTTAACCTCGTTAACTAAAAAATAAACTTTACACGCTGTTAGAGAATTAAACTTTAATGCACGAGGTGTTTTTAATATATAGGAGATGTCATTTTCTAAACGTGAAAATGACATTTCCTATATATAAAAAAACCACTTGCATGTCAACGTGCATTAAAGTACTCTTTTTTAACACCACCAATTGACAATTCTTAAAAAAGAAACTATTTTTCTCAAAACCATTTAAATCGCTGATCTCTATACAACTGGATAGTGTCCCATGTTAAGTTATTATGCAGAATGAAAGGTGTATTCAGCGCCGCGTCAACTAGCCAAAGTACTAACTATTGCTCCACTGGCGTTCATGTGTAATCGTGTGGCAAGTATTTCTACCATCGCACATAAAATTTTCAGTCACGCAAGCGCACAGAAGCTAAATTTAGTACTTTGGATAGTTGAGGCGGCGCTGTCTGCCCTTTCGATTTTGGATATGATTTCACGTTAGGCCCATAAAGATACTCCAACCAGTTGTATAGAGATTAGTGATGAAATAAGTGTAGAAATTGGAAGAAAAAAAAGTATTATAAACTGTTCGATGTAATGAACACTTTAGAGAACACTTGGCCAAAAAAATAATACATTTTTATATTTTGATAAGCGCAGATTTTTATATTAAAATTAGTACAAATAGTCAGTTATTTTTTTAGAAACTTGTCATTTATTTAATTTTTATATTTTATTGTTTAATGGATATTTAAACTAGTCAAAAAGCCATCTTAATTTAATGCTATTTGAGGACATATTTGATATATAGAGATAGTATTTCTTAATTCTAACTTCCACAGTTTAGGCCCATAAGGATATCGTATCCAGTTATATAGACATCAGTGACTTAAACTAATATTTAGTTTTTTTATATCTTTTTCTCACTCACTTGATACGATCGATTGAACTCCATATAGACAATCCAAATGCTGACATCTATATTTACTTTTAATTGCGAATAACCATTATTTTTTAAGATTATTTTATAAATAGGGCCAGTGTAACTAATGACTATTAATATTGGTTTAACATTATTATCAAAAAGTACTAACGAAAATTTCAGTTGTTTATCTTTAAAAATTTGAAATGTATTTATAATTTTTAAGTGTCCCACACATAAACTTAGATTTTCGAAATGTTTTTAATTTAGTTCTTTGTATATAATTCCTGAACTTATCTAATTGTTTTTTGGTGTCTAAGACTTTTAAAATTGATTGATTTGACTATGACAACTTTTTACATTCCTGAACATAATATCCACAACGATTTTTTTACACATGATTTATCTAACAAAATAATATTTTTGACATATTTCACTTGGCAATCTTAGTTTTATCGACCTGGTGTTTTCGTCACCCAAGAAACTCTAGTCGTGGAAACATAGAACATTTAATTATATATGCCATTGAATCAGTTCAAATTTATAGAAAGTTCTACATGGAAATTTGAAAGGCTATTTTTTTCTACTAGTGTCCAATACACTTTATTGCTTTGGATTTTCACAAATAAAGCGTAACATATAGTTGACATAAAGTGATTATATATATTAAACTTTCGGAATATTTTTAAGGAAAATATTTGGTCTGGGAGTATTTATTCGGGCATATATTCAAAACCTACATAACTCACTTTGAAAATCGATCGTTCTGAATTCCCTCCCCACTTTCATAGTGTGAATTCGTCCTTGCATCCACGATAAATATCTTAACACAGTAAAAAAAATTATTTTTTTCTATAAGTATGGAGACGCGTTTTATAAATTTAAAAAGAAAATTTAAATTGATTCAGTTTTCACTTCAATATGATGCATTTTTTCATGGGCAAACAAATAACTACGTTGAACAAACCCTTTACCACATACCTTACATATATGTGGACGTTTATCTGTATGCGTAAAATTATGTACTCGTAACGTATTTTGCCGATTAAAAGATTTGTTGCATATTTTACATTGAAATGGTTTTAATCCCGAATGTATAAGTACATGTCGATTTAATAATGTTTTTGTATGAAATGCTTTACTACAATGTTCACAAGGAAAACGTCTTTCATCCGTATGTTTGCGCATATGTTCAACTAAATGCCAGGACATTTGAAAACTTTTCGAACACAATGTGCATGAATATGGTCGTTCACGTGTATGCGTTCGATAATGATAACGTAAATCAGTTCGTTGACGAAATTCTTTACCACATGTTGAACATAAATATGGTCGTGAACCAGTATGTACTCGTTTATGACTACTTAAACCTGTTTTTTGACGATATGTTTTATCACATACATCACATTTATATTGTTTTTGTTCTGTATGAGATGTCATGTGATAGTTTAAACGACGAATATCAATAAATTGTTTACCACAAACTGTGCATAAAAATGGATAGACTTTATTGTGTTGTCTCATATGAATTCGTAACGAATAAAATGATTTGTATAGATTTGGACACTGTTTACAAGGATATAGTTTTGATTTTTCATCTAAACATATGAATTGATAATCTTCCTCTTTTCCTACATCATCTTCTGTTTTAAGTATAACATCTTCACTGTTCTCAATATCTTGCACAAAATTTTCTGTATTACTTTCATAAAATTCTTCGCAACTTTCTTCTTTTATCGTACCAATTGATTCTTTGAGTAATGCATCTTGTATTAATTGAATTTCGGATTTATCTTCATCAGAATCCCATTCTACTTTGATTTTAATTTCTTCAATATCATCATTATTTAGGAAATCTTCATCCAAAAATTCAATTTTTTGTGATAAAAATTCTTGTAATACACTCTCAGTTTTTTGAAGAGTTTGTTTAAAATTATAAGCATCAGTTAAGTCTGATATACATTTCGAACACATTTTTGTTGGTAATTCATGAGAATCATCTACCTAAAATATTACGAAAACAATATTTAAATTAGGCCGACGATAAGCGTACCCAGGTGTATAATTAAATAATTTTGAGATAAATAAATTATCGCAATTTATCTCAAAATTATGTACACGCTACATACACGCCTCTGGTTACGCTTAATCGTATACTTTAAATTATCACTATGCCGTATTTGAAATAAGGCCAGATCTAATGTTTTAACGTCCTAAGAAAAGGGGTCAAGGTTAGACTAAGTTCATACATCCCAAGACGAAATACGGAAAATTACCAGTTTTAACGAAAAGTATCGAAAGGGAAGGAAGCACTTTTTGAAGAAAGTTTCAACTGTGGAAGTAAATATTAAATCATGCGCCATCATCAGTAGCCGATTTAGAAAACGTATATTTGGATACGTTGACTGTCTAGAAGAACTACTAACGTCTTTTATATTATAAGAAACAAATTTTTATCATTGTATTAGACAACCCTGGACAAAAGTTTACTATATTCCTTGCAAAGTTTTGCGCGTCGCATTGGAACAAACATGTTATCAAAATATGTTGTCAGTTATGTGAGTGTTTACTATTTCTCAAAAAAAGTACCGTGGTTCGCTTGGCGACCGATTGAATTTTTTTTAAATTGACGCTTTGAGTAAATGATCATAGTGAGTAAATGTCCATCTCCAGTACCAGAGCCTAATTTGAAATTATTCATTTGAAAATGTGATATAACGAAACTTACACTGATTGAAGAAATCTCCATTAACATTTCTAATAACGGTGGTGACGAATTTAGATCAAAAATTGATTGCATTTTTTCATAATATCCTAAACAACCTCTACAAATATTAGATAAATTAAAATTATTTCTCATTAATAAATCCATTTTAATTAAAACATTTGAGAAATCATTTCAAAAAACTTAAATTCTTCAAAAACTTTAAACAGTTATGTCAAAATTTTAAAATAATTTATGAAGGTTGGTGTCATCAGAAAAGTGTTGGTTATGTAATACAAAAAATTTAACGTCGTTATTTAATTCAATTGTTTTCTAAATCCAGCTTTTAAATGAAATTGCAAAATAAAAATTTAAAATATTATTTGGATAAGTGGCCAGGAAAACGCACGCTTGGCATTTATCGATTTTTGCCTGTATTTTTTGTACTTGGTGCTGCATTAGAATTTTCTATGATTAATTGGCATGTTGGAGAAATAAATTTTTGTAAGTTTATTATCTTTATTAAAAATATCCATGTTTATACAGAACTTTTAAATACGAAATGCCTGGGATCATTATGTTTTTCGAATATAGTATGGGAGACTAAAGAATATACCACATGGTACTTCTAATACTCAATGCCGGACAAGGCATAGCTCAACTCATGGAGTCTAGAGTTCAACTCAATACATTTGTGCTATAATGGCGTACCCTATATTTAATGTGACTCCGCTTTAAAAGTGACAGAACCGAATCGCAAAGTATAACATAAAATATTAGATTAAACAGGCGGGTCTCCAGCGTGAGTTAAAATTCAGCTTAAACTAACGTTCAGATATTATGGCAAAAACTATTGAAATTAGATCAGTAATTATTTCAGCCGAGTACTTTAGTTTTTGCCGCAATATGTGAAATATATAGAACGCCTTTTAGTGTGGGGGCCCAAAAACACGCCAACCCGACCAACTCGGGATATAACCGATGATAAGTGAAAGATTGTAATAGTTAGAAAAATGCTTAACTATTGAAATTTAACTAGGTAACGTTTCCAACCTATTACTTTAGTTTTTGCCACAATATGTGAAATATATAGAACGCCTTTTAGAGCGGGGGCCCAAAAACACGTAAACCCACCACCTCGGTGTATGACCGATGAAAAATATATTATAATGGTTTTAATATCGTTAAATTATTGCTTAATTAATGTTTTGTGGAATATTATACGGTTACTGGGGTTTCACGGTTTGACCTCGCTTAGTTTTTCAACTGCATAATATTAATTCATAGTTCTAGGAGTCAAGTTGGGGGTAGTTGGCTATGCCACCATCTCGAAAAATTATATTATTTACTTTCGATTTGTCTCAAGTTCTATAAAATTCGTGGCGGCTGGGATACCGTAAAACTTCCATAAAACATGGGCAGCTTATTCAGTATTGTATTGACAGTCAGTTTCTTTACAATGTATCGACGTTTCTGACTGTGGAGTCCATCTGCTTCTAAACGATTACGTACCAAAAACTATTATCTTAAAAAAACACTTATTTTCCATGGAAATTCTGGCCTAATATTTATTTAGGATTGAAATAAGGTGTGTCATTTTCGATTCTATCGATATTAATAAAACCTATTTTGACAAAATTTTCTTATTTTCCCATTATGAATGAGTATACCCTTTCAAAAAAAAATAAAATTTCGCAGAAATCGGTTATCACATATAAAATGAGGATTTTCCTCGATTTCCCGGGGATTCACTCATCAGAATGCGATTTAGTGCCAATAGGACCAATGGGAAACCAAACCCTTTAAAACAAAACGAAAATTCAAAATCGGTTCATAAAAGGAGTTCTGAGGTCACACATAAAAAAAAAATAAATAAAAAAACAGACGAATTGAGAACCATCCTCCTTTTTGAAGTCGGGTTGAAAAGCCGAAGTTTCAAGTGGGAAATGATCGCTCATAGATTCTTACCGAGTATACAGTGAATAAAATATATCCCGCTAGAGATGGGGAATTTTAAGAAAGAGCAAAAAATGTAATGCATAATTTGGGGATACTACGATTCGTACGGCGCAAAAATCTGACAAAAGTAAAATTTTTCGATTTTGGGCTTAGTTTTCGAGATAACCTAGTTTTTAACCCGACTTCAAAAAAGGAGGATGGTTCTCAATTCGTCTGTTTTTTTTTAAATATGTATGTTACCTCAGAACTCCGTCATTTATGAACCGATTTTGAATTTTTTTTTTTTGTTTTAAAGGGTTTGATTCCCGATTGGTCCCATTGTCACCAAATCGCATTCTGATGAGGGGATCTCCGGGAAATTGAGGAAAATCCTCATTTTATATGTGATAACCGATTTTTGCGAATTTTTTTTTTTTTTTTTTGAAAGGGTATACTCATTCATAATGGGAAAATAAGAAAATTTTTTTAAAAACCGACTTCAAAAAAATTTTTTTACAAAAAAAAAATTTTTACAAAAAAGAAACAAAATGCTTGTAAAAAAAACTGAAAATCTGTTATAAAAAAATGAACTGAAAATTATATAAAAAAAAAAAAAGTGTTATAAAAAAATTCACTAAAAATTAGTTGGTCGTTTAGTAGGTCTACCCATATTTAGACAAATAAAATCAGTTATAGAACTTCAAAGTCACTAAAAAGCGAGAAATAAAACCTATTTTGACAAAATGGAAACCCGACTTCTAAAATCAAATATTCTATAAAAAAAGATGCACTAAAAAGTAAAAAAATAATTGCATATTCTTATGCCAATTTTAGTTCACCTAAGCAAAAATTTTTAAATATATATGTACAATTATTGTTATTTTTGGAAGCGGTGTCCAAAAGTGTGAATTTCTCGATGTTGACACCGCCTCCAAAAATAACAATAATTGTACATATATATTTAAAAATTTTTGCTTTGGTGAACTAAAATTGGCACAAGATGCAATTATTTTTTTACTTTTTAGTGCATCTTTTGTTATAGAATATTTGATTTTAGAAGTCGGGTTTCCATTTTGTCAAAATAGGTTTTATTTACCATACTTAACGTATTTATTAATACGCAAATGCTGTTTTTTATATTATGGTCGATGATGTTACTATTTCAACCGAGTACTACAATCTTTCACTTCATACCCCGAGTTGGTCGGGTTTGTGTTTTTGCTACCTAAACGACTACATTTCACATGGCGCCGTACAAATCGTAGTCTTGCCTAGACTTTAGCTTGGTTTAGCTTTTTTACTACCTCTAATTTCTGCGATAGAACTAATGATATAGGAATATAAAAAACTCATTCTTAAAATATACGCCAATAGTCACCCACACTCTAAAAAAACCATATAATGTTGAGCAATAATTAGGTTTCATCGCCGATAAAAGTACTAGCTTGAGCAAACGAGTGCTTGTTATAACTAGTACTTTGAATTTTCTGTTAACACTAGAACACTAGAGGTGCATAATGAGCAGTGATATTTTAAAGCATAAATTATTAATTTTTAGATAAAACTTTTAAAAAACGTCAAGTACAAGAAATAATTGAAGAAAAATTGCACACAAATATAGGAGAAAAAGAAGTGAATTAAAATGCCTGCTGGAGTATCTTGGCCTACGTATTTGAAATTTTTTTCAGCTGCTATGTTATCAATGATGGCAGGGTCACAGGTTGTTCATATGCACTATAGACCTTTAGACGACATGAATGAGTTAATTGAAGCGGAGATTCGCAAAAAGAAACTGTCCGAAGCAGCGATTAGTCCTTAATTGTGATACTTTTTTAATATCCATCGAGATTCTAAAATATTTAGTTACTTTTCATTATTGTTTGAATTTTGTTTTTTTTTTCTTTAGTAAAATATTTGAATTTCTGTGTATTTTATGGAAATTGAAGTTGAAATAAATGTAAATATATAATAAAAAAAAAACAACAATCGTTTTATTTGCGTAAAATATACAAAATTTTAAAACGATAATTACGTCTTAGTAATTGTCTAGAAATAGAACAAAAATAACAAAAGTAAAAAGAATAATTTATTAAATATTAATTTATTCATGTATGATTATTGTAAACAAAATTTTGTGGAAACTTTATCCCAGGGTTCCCCAACCTTTTGAGCGCGAGTATCATGACCATGGAGACTATACAAGGAGATCGAACTCCATGTAAACACATAATTGTCAAAAAGAAGATGTTAGTAGTGTCGCTTTAATTGAAAAACATTACGCATTTATGTAGTATTATAAAAATTATTTGCAGCCAAAGTATTTTTTCAATAAAATACTTTTTTTAATAAATGATAAGTAATTTCAATTTTTCAATAAGGGATAAGTTGAAGTGGTAGTTAAAAATTAGCAAAATAATTACATAATAATAAAAAACAAAATAATTATACAACATCTAAAGGGTATTTCACACCGAATATACAAGTAGCAAGACACGCATCCTGGATTTTATTTGTGTTCTTATTGGTTTCAAGTGTTTTTCTCGGGAAAAAGAAAGGAAATATACAAGAAAGAAAATAAATATACAAAATAAATGTATGTAAATATGTAAAATTAATTTACAGGATGCATGCATCTTGTGTCTTGCATCTTCGGTGTGAAAGACCCCTATTAATTAAATAGTAACCTGTAAAGTTGGAATTGTAAAAATGCAAATAAATTATTGAATCAGATATTAAATTAAACTTTTATTTATTAATAATAAAATAAATACTTCGAAATAAAACTGGTTACTTGCTGCTTACTTCAATCATATTTATTATACTATATTCACTTCGGTACGGATGAACAACTAGCGACGCTAGTGGCATAAAAAGTAAATATAATTTCTACCATTTCCTTGCCATATTTTTTCAATTGTCCCGTTTGAGTTCCGATCTCCTTGTGTAGTCTCCATTCTCATGACGGTCGGTGATGGTTTTACGCATGGAGACTAGACAAGGAGTCCGAACTCAAACGGGAGAATTAACAAAATATGTCAACGTAATGGTAGAAGTTATATTTACTTCTTGTGTCACTAGTTGTACGTTTGCACCGAAGTGAGTATAGATAATAAATAGGGGTGAAGTATATATTTGTCATTTTGTTAGACTTATTAAAAAATAAAAGTTTAATTTAATATCTGATTCAATAATCTTCTCAATTGATTTTAATAACTTTCATATAATTTATTTCTACTTAATTTATTTACATTTTTACACTTCCAACTTTACAGGCTAATATTTCATTATTCGATGTTTTATAATTATTTTGTTTTTTATTGTTATGTGATTATTTTGCGAATTTATAACTATCACTGACTTCAACTAATTACTTTATTTCATTTATTAAAAAAAGTATTTTATAGGAAAAATACTTTGGCTGCAAATAATTTTTATAATACTACATAAATGCGTCATGTTTTTCGCGCCTTAAACTTCCTCCACTGTTTCCGGTGCAGAAGGAACACTACTGACATCTTATTTTTATCAATTATTTGTTTACATGGAGTTCGGACTCATTGTCTAGTCTCCATGGTTTTACGCATGTCCACCGCTGTGCGACATTGATTTTAAAAAAATTTTCAATAAAATGTTATGTAGTATTGCCGCCCAACGAATATTCAAAAATTTGCTCGTAGATACAAAAAGATTGGGGCACCTATTCCCATAACTTCAAACATTACACTGATTGTTAAATGTTGATTGGGTAACAAAAACTATGGATCAGTATGTTTTTTTGTTAGTTAAAATGGTTGAAGTTTCTACGAGTAAATTGAAAATATATTTACTTAATATACTTAATTTTAATTATAATTCTAAAAGCCCTTTTTTCAATTCGTAATTTAAACTGTAAATAAAAAATTTTAAACGATTAAAGAACTCCCCCCCCCCTCACTTTTAGACAATTACTTAATTTTCAATACGGTTATTTGTAATATGATAACAAACTTGGTATAATACAATCCTTAGGATTTAACGGAGGATCTGAAATTAAAACATTACTTAAAAATAGTGGAGGTAAACAGAATACACCTTTTGATGCTAAAAATTTAGTTTGTGGATAATCATTCAGTTGTTTTGCATCAACAAAACAATGAGTGGCATCCTCGATATCGTCATCACAGGACCTAGAAGAAACATAACAAATATTTGTATTAAAAAAGAAAAGTTGACAAAACTAAAAAGTTTGAGGATGTGAAAATAAAAACTAATTTATTATTTCACTGTTTTTTTAATATATTTATTTCAAATTAGTTTTCAAGAGTGACAAACAGTTTGAAAATTTCCATATTTGGCGAAATATGTCACTCTTGAAAAATATTTTTAAAGTAATATAAAAAACATTGGAATAGCAAATTGATTATTGAAGTATTTATTTCTTCACATTCTTGCAATGTACTTCCACAAAGTAAAACTCGCAACAATAAATTACTAACAATTTTATATTTCAATTTTGCATCGGGCCCTAATACCTATCAAAATACATATTTGGAGTTGGAAAAGGGTGAGAGAGTTTTCATGACCATAATTCTCCAGCCCCCTTCCCATTCCTAAAATTTATTTCGAAAACGGTGAAGCGAAAACTTTAAATAACAAAGCTGTTCCTGGTACAAATATTGATAATTTTATTTTAAATATTTTTTCGAAAATACATTCGGCACAAATAAAGACAATTAGAAAGCGTTCCTAAAGAAAATGATTCCTTGACGTATTCCTTTACTTGTAGATAAAGTTGTGTTGGGCTAAAAAATGGCACATTTTACATGAATCAACAACGCTTTGATAACGATTTATTAATGTTTTTCAGATCAACCGCTAAAATTATGTAGTCAAAAAAGACAAATAAAATTGTCAAACATGGAGTTGAAAATTTATACAGACCTTTAAATCACCATTTAAATGAAATATCAAAATCTCCACTGATCCGGTCTAAAAATAATATCCAAGGTCAAAGGTGCAAAAAAAAAAAAAAAAATGTTTCTCAAAAATATCTCTTTCGTTGAAATAATATTCGCAATTTCTTAAATTGCGATAACTTACGAATAATCATTTATACAAAAACGTGTATGAATCTGTTGTGTAGAGAATCGCATGTTCTACAACTTCTACATCGTTTAAGGGATATTTTTGAGAAACTGATCGAATCAATGGGAAATTTTTACATTTCATTTAAAATGATAATTTAAGGGTCTGGATAAAATTTCAACTTTATCGGAATTATTCCGAGGTTGAATATCTATTTTGATAAGATAGTAACACATTTTTCTCAACTTAATGAATTCGATTATAACATTATTTTGACATCAATGTTTTTATATGAAAAATCTCACATATCTTGGTTGGGGAATGCACCCAAGACCTGTTGCATTCCAGACCAGTGCTTTGCCAAATGAGGTACCCAAATGCTTTTATGTTAGTAGCCTTTGTTGTTACTTACACTTCATTTATAATAACTCCACCACCAGCCTCAATTAGTCGTATTAATTGATCTTTTTTTGATTTAACAAAAATAATTGCTCGCATTCCATGATATGCTCTTTGTTTAGTATTATTTATTTTTGTTCGCCATCTATATGCAGAAGCAGCAATTTGAGGGTTGGATACGTCTGTTAACGATGTTGCTAATGGATTGCCGTATTCATACAATTCTTCCTAAAATAAATAACATAATTACACTATAAATATTAAAAGTTTTGTTACTTCTCCATATTCATGTTTTTTTTTGAATAGAATTATCTTTTTGGTGATTAGGGTGGGGTAAAGCAAGTTTTAAACTATTTTCTATATGGTTAAATTGGTGCTTCAATAAGCATTCATTTCACACCCTACACGATGCCCTTGAAAAATTTTGTTTTCAATATACCAATTTATCCTTTGAATTGAACTTTCAGAATCAAAATTCAACTTTGTATACTTTACGTCTAGAACTGGGTCATCAAACTCTATCTCTACGATAAATTTCAATAGATGAAATTAATAGATACAAATTTTTGAATATAAATAATACTTTTTTTCAATCGTTTAAAAAATTTTCTCACGATTCAAGGAGTTAAAATCGAAATAAATGGTAATTTGATCAACACTAAATATCTTGAACCTAATATTCAATTTACATTCGAAAGGCAAAATTTGTGATGTTGTTTAGTATCTAAGTACACTCCAAGTGATACTATATGTAATATTATATATATTCAGTAATGTTTACGCTTAGAATGTGCCTTGTTATTTCAAATATATTGTATTTGAGCGTGCGTGAAGGAAGGAAAGAGTACTGTCACTATATTGTAAATGATTATCAGATTGAAATGCTATCAATATAAATAAAAAATATATATATATATATATGTATAGTATTTACATTTAGAAAATAACCTGCTTTCACTGAATCTTCTACATAAGAAGTATGCAATACCCATTTTCCAGCAGCAACACTTGCTAACATTTTTTCATTTCTGATTAAAGTTGGGCATATTAAATGCGTCGATGATTCATCGAAAAATGTGATTTGATCCGAAATTATTCCACCAATTGATTCTATTAAATCAATATATCTTTGCCTTTCCTAAAAATTTGGATAATTTTAAGTTTTGAATACTAGTCCAGTCAATGAAAACATAAAAGGCAGCTTTCGCTACAAAAGGTCAAGGAGAGTTCTAATTTGGCAGAGTGTTACAGTTTGGTGTCCTAATTAATATTCCAAATTTGCGACCTTGAGCGACCGCTGTTCGCGCCACCATATTGGAAGAAAGGTATCAAAAACCAGTTTTTCGAGAATATCTACTCTCCAGCGTCATCTAGATTGGAAATAGTTATTACAAAAATTATAGAGCATAAAATTTCTTGAAACTTTTGTGGGAAACATTTTTTGATCAGATAAATAGTCTACGAGTTAGAGCGAAGTCAAGGTTAGCAAATTTTTATAATTTGCAAAATCGCTACATTTTTTTGTAAGCTTATTCCATACGATACTGAATTCAGAAATAGCATTAATGTCATAGATTGTGGATATCTGCTACATAGAGTCATATGGCATCGCAACGAATCGTTTGCATCGATCTGCACAAGCTATGTTCAGTATGTGCAAAGTCATTATGGTCCCAACGCAGTCTTTGTTTTTGACGGGTATCCAATTGACGCAGATACCAAAAGTACGAAGAGAAAGACTCCGTCGTTGAAAAAAACTTCCGCTGACGTACTTTTGGACGAGTCGATTGTTCCAACTGCTTCGCAAGAAAAATGATGCAAACGATTCGTTGCGATGCCATTTGAATCTATGTAGCAGATATCCACCATCTATGACATAAATGCTATTTTCGATTTCAGTATCATATGGAATAGGCTTACAAAATAATGTAGCGATTTTGCAAATTATAAAAATTTGCTGACCTTGACTCGCTGTAACTCGTAGACTATTTATCTGATCAAAAAATATTTCCCATAAAAGTCGCAGGAAATTTCATGCTCTATAATTTTTGTAATGACTATTTCCAACCTAGATAACGCTAGAGAGTAGATATTCTCGAAAAACTGGTTTTTGGTACCATTTTTCCAATATGGTGGCGCGAGCGGCGGTCGCTCAAGATCGCAAATTTGGAATATTAATTAGGACACCAAACTGTAACACTGCCAAATTACAACTCTCCTTGGCCTTTTGTAAGGCAGAAAATACCCAATGACTGGATTATACTCATAAATTTAAATTCTAGACATAGGGTAGTTAATTGATTGTAAACAAAAACTCTGTAAAAAAATAGATTCTTGGTTTTCACAATAGATTAAGATGTAAAGATCATGAATATTATCTTATCAATTAATAATGATATTATTTTTGATAAATAATGCAACTTGTCACGTGGTATTAAGGACGTTCATGCATGAGACTTGATATTATATAAAACTTTTAATCTTTGATATTTTGAAAGCTTATGGTAGTTGTAGTTTTAGTTGTACATCAATTATGTGAATAAAGTGAAATTGTAGACTATACTTGTTTTTATGCCGGCGGTAACTATGTTATTGGCAGGAATACCCATGCTGAATAGGATAGCCTTGAGAAACACGGCAAAGAAACCATGCAAACCCAAGCTGCGGTGCGAGGCATTGTGTCTAGAGAACTAGCCGAAGGCTAGGGCAGCAGGGTTAAATGCTGTCATAAACAATCCTTTTAGAGCAAGACCTGGTCAGCAAGCTCCTGGCTAATACCAAAATATGGGAGAAGCGAACCTCGTCAGATTGAAGTGTAGAAGGGGGAGCACAATGGGCCATAAGGTCGAAGTGCAGTACTTTTTAGACCCCAGGATATATCTATCTATTTATACTTGTTTTACTTGAATATACCTCGTATACTTGTTCGTTTGGATTATATAAAAATGTCAATATTATCGTTAATCTATTACAATAATTAATCGGTCAATACTTTTTTTCAAAATATAAAATCATTTTAAATTGTCCTAGTTTTTTAGCCAAATCGCTTGACGCCTTTTTTAAATAAAATTAAGAGAAAAGAAATAACTATTTTTGTATATACCTGTAATGTTAATTGTACAATTTTTGACAGCGATTTTTATCAAAATTAAACAGTAAATAATTTTGAAATTTTAAATGAAGTTAGATACTTATATTTACACACGACAATTATCTTAACAATTTCATAACTTGTTATCCTAATTCTCACGAAGTATATATAAAGGAGTCCGAACGTAATGTTGAAAAAGAGGCTTCAATTTGAGGGACAGATCACGAAGTATATATTTTTTTCAATATTGCGCGCTAATACTCAAGAAGTACTAATAATAGTGCTTGCTTTCCATTTAAACATACAGTACCGGAGTGTGTGAAACACTGTGTATACAGTGCCGGATTACCGCCTACGCACGCAACGCTCGTGCGAAGGGCGGCAGAAATCCAGGTTTCCCTAAACCCCAAGCGAACCAACTAACTCCACATAACCCAAGGTATCCTTAACCATAAGCGAGCCAACCCCACACAACCCCAGGTGTTCTTAACCTCAAGCGAGCCAACCCCATATAACCCAAAGCTAATGTATGTTACAATTAGCTATTAATGTAGTGGACTTACATTGTATGCTCAATGCAGATATGCATGCTGTTGGTACTTTTGGGTTTCGATTTTACCGACAATGCGACCACTCCAACGCAATCAGCTATAATAAATCGAATTGTTATTTAAAAAATCTTTTCATTTATGTTTAATTTAATTTTTGATTAAAAGATAATGTTTAAATATATTTGCAATTAGAAAAATTAAATATTTCATGAATTTAAATTTAAAATTTGTTATATAACTTTGTTCGGTCTCCTTGCATGGGCGGCAAAAATTTTGTGCGTAGGGGCGTCAAATTTCCTAATCCGGCACTGTGTGTATACACAGCAAAGCATGCAGTGTATAGGAAAGTGCGATAAATATCCGTGGTTGTATCTTAAATAGAAAGTAACCATTAACGGTATTTCCTGAACATAAGCGTCACGAGTGACCAAAAAAATAGAATATCATCTTTACCCATTTTTGTGTATGTTAATACAATGAAAAAGCATATACTGGTCGGACTCCTCCAATATTTATACTTTGTGCTAATTCTTAAAAATACTTTCTAATGATGAGGTTATGTAACGTACATAAACATTAACAAAAATGGCTACATAGTCAGCAAGCCGAAAAGCGCTGTAGTCAGTCGCTCAGACCTTACTTTTTTTATGCTGAGTGTCTAACTTAGCTTACTAAGATAGACACTGGGCCACTTTTACCGTCTTAGTGGCCGAGCGATCTAAAGCGTATGTCTGAGGCGTTATATCTACTTGGAACTGGGAGGTTAAGGGTTCGAATCCCGACATCGGCAGTTAGGCAATTATTAAAAAGGGGGGGGGGGCGGTAAATTGACTAAACTGTCGGCGTATGGACAAGAACGAAGCAGGTTCCTTCACGAACTCCGTATGAATATCGGCATAGTTCCTATTAGATTCGGCTGCAGCCGCACATCCTACCAATTCCTAGTCTACACACAAACACTCCTTCCACTCTACTCACGTCCTTTGGCATCACAATGGACTTTATGATTGAAGTGTAGCCCGTCCAGGGCAGCCGCTACAATCTATCTATCTACCTAGCTTACTAAGAACTTTGTTCGAACAAACGCACGTATTATTTGCTTTTTAGAATATAATTAATTTCAAGGTATACTATTTACCACTTTGTCAAACTTTATTAACTACCCTACAATGCTTACAGTGGATGCAATTTGGGATAACATAAAACGTCGAGGTAAGATAAACGACGATTTATTTAAAGATGGTGATAATTTTTCACGATTATCTGTTTCCAGAGGATCTTCCCAGCCAATTGTTTCACTTTGTGATTCAACAACAGGCATTCCTGAAATTTAATTTATATATTTGTGAGATAATCTTAAATTTAAATATTTTCAATTTAAAATCGCATACTTGAAAGAGTTGGTTCTTCATTTAAATCACATTGGCGTTCTTCTGTTCTTACTATCGAACGTCGTAATCCTTCTTCGCTAGCTCGTCTTTGAAGCATGTCTTTCAGCTGTTGAACTTGTGCGCTAACAATTGGATTTTTTGTTGGTGTTAACATCTAAACATTTATTAAATTGGTAATTCTGTGTTTCAAAGTTGTCCTACTTTAAAATCTCCGAAATCTTTCCAATCATTTATTTTCGATGTCTATTAGTATCAAATATGAATTTAAAAATTGAATTCAATTGAATTGAATTCTTAGTTCAATTTTTTTTTGTTAAAATGCAAAATAAACAATTATCGATACCTTTGTCTTTATTGGTAAAAAAAAGATTACATGTTTTTCAGTTGGATGAACATAACTTCATATTAACATACCGTGTGAAAAGTTACCACTTCAATATTTTTTTAAAATATGCAATTGAGAGAAAAATGTTTCAAACAAAAGTTGCACAGTTTAAAGAAGGAAACATAATGCAATAATTATATTTTTGTTCTATGCATCCGTGTCCGCGTGATATAATTTATCTTTTAAACAGTGCAAGATAGGGAAAATCTTTCAGTACAAACTTTTTTATATTTAAAGATTTCCTCTGTCTTGCACTGTTTAAAAGATAAGATATACCATGCAGCACGGATGCATGAAATAAAAATATAATTATTGTATTATGTATCCCCCTTGAGCAATTTTTTTTTGAAACATTTATTTCTAAAATGCATATATAAAAAAATATTTAAGTTGTAATCGTTTCAAATGATCACATTGTATAACGTATATAATGGCGTAATAATTTAGTGGCGTCAATCATACCGATATTAAATCGATATAAGTCTAGAAATATATTCTTCAGAAGAACCGTTTAACGATCACATTACATATCAATGTTCTACTCCTACTTTCTGATAAAAAGAGTCAAAATTTCAAATAGGGAAAGAAATTGACAATTTAAGAGAGGCTTAGCAAACTAAGCTACCAAATGTTTTGTTTCTTGGGTAAATTGAATCTTTCTGAATCCGATCTGATAACAATTGGTGGATAATTGTAATGCAATAAAATCTTTAAATCGATTTTCCCAAAATGTACATTTTTTGAGTTGTGGCGGTCTTTTTTCAAACCGACGATATAATCCTTTTTAGCAGGATTTTAAATTCTTTGACTTTTAATCACTTTTTACAATCAAATAGATTACGATTTAGAAAAAAATTACATTAATTGTGAGTTACTTAAGCGAGTACCCAATTGTATAATCGATTAATCAAAATAAATTTGTTTTTATATTTTACTAACCTTTCCTATAGGACTGCAATTTTCTTGCCCAGCTTCCGTTTCACCTACTTCGGAATTTTCTTCGTAATCAGAAGGTAAAATTTTCTTCCACAGTCTGTCTTTTAGTTCTGACAAAGGCTTAAAAATGGAACAATTAAATTAATTTAAAAAAAAATTACTTTTAAATACTTACTGTTGAATTAAGTCTTGGTCTTTTGGAAGGTGGTGTGTGATGATAGCTAGGCAAAGCATTAATACGTTTAGCCCAGTATTTTCTGGTATCAGGGGAAGGATTAGGATCTCCAAAACATCGCCCAAGTGGAGTTTCTGGTGTAGTGACGTGTGATGGTGTTAATGGTAGTGGTGAATTATCTGGTGTAGTATTTTTTGGTAATCCTAGATTTTCAAAAAATTTTGCAACTGGTGTCATTGGTTGACTAAGACCTATTGGACTATTAACACTTGTTAGCTTATTCAGATTTATTGGAGTTTTAGATTTTGGTTCTACAAATGGTGAATCATTTTTCGTTTCTGGAAATAATCTACTAAATCGTTGTAGGGTTGATATAGGCGTATACTGACTTCCAGCAGATTCTTGTTTATCTGATAAAAATGAATCACTTTTTGGTGTATTTCTATTATCAGAATTCATATTAATGGATTTATTTTTAGATGCGTCTTGTAAAATGATCTCTGGTACCGGTGAAGGAATTTTTTCACGAAGTTGTTCCTCTTTATGGTCAGTAGTTTTTGTACTTTTCGTACTAAAGAAATCGTCCATTGGATGTCTATTTTCACTAGTTTTACTTGATTTAGGAGTTAAAGTATTTTGGCCACTTGACGTATTATTACTATCATTATTTATATGTAAATTATCATCATTTTTCAAATTAGTAGAATTATTTTGATTATCGACAATTTCAGATGTTTTGGAAGTTGATGGATTATTTTCGATGGATACTGATTCAGATTTTGTATTATCTTTTGCTGTAATTTATAAAATAATTTAAAGCTGAAGCAAAATCAAACATTTTTTTTAACTTACTGGGTGATTCTTTTACAGCATATAAATGTTCAGGAATGCGTTTACATTCAGCTGCACAGGCAAGTAACCATTTTTCAGTGACAATATGAAGACCCCATCTCATTGCAGCTGAATATTTACTTCCCATTGGAGCTGGACATATTAAATGAGTTGATGCTGGTATTCCTTTTTTATTATCTTTCTTAGATAACGTTTCTTCTGCACTAAAATTATTAAACATTATTGAGTTCAATATTTCTTAAAAATAGTAAAATCAATTTTGAAAAAGTTTTTAGTTTTTATTGAGCATCTCTTAGTCCAGAAACTGATTTTAATTTAACAAAACACACGATAATATAGTTGAACGATTGATTAGAGTCACAGTTTTAGAGATAATGTGATTTTATATCAGTTTCTTCTTAGGTCAAAAATAAAGTCGAAAAAGAATTTAGTCAAAAATGTTTTCCGCAGACAAAAATTTCGACTCGTACAAATACTTACAAATTACAGTACCATTTTTTTTTAAACAAAATTAACTTTAAAAAAAATGAAACTAAAAATTAATTTTTCTTAAAATTCAATTTAATTTATATGCGTAATGGGATGCTCATGATGTGGCTCGATGTTCGTTTAAGGCGACAAATTAAGTTACGTGGTACAATTTTAAGTTTCAAGCGACATGAAAGAATGTAGTGATAAAACTAAGCACAGTTTAGTTTGGTTGCTTGGTAATAGAGAAGGATATCAAATTTTCGATATATAATTTAACGCTTCTGATAATATGCGCTGGGTGAATAATTTGATGTCACCGCCTAGACAGTGCCCTATAAGAATAACGGAATCAAAAACTACACTATACGAAATTCGTTTTATTACGATTTTTTTATCTGATACGTATTTGAGAATAAGTTTATAAATTATTATTTCGAGCTTTTCATAATTTTAATTTTTCTGTTAGCTTGTGTTATTACTACTAAAGGAGGTTGGAGTTGCATTGTACTCGCTTCTAGATCTTGGACTAGTGCAATACATATGTCCCTAAGTTACACCTTGTAACTACCAACAAACTTGTAAATTACTATTTAATTTTAAGGCTAAAAATTAGCATTGGTTTAATGTCCATAAATTCGTATTTATTTAATCTTTCTTTTAGATTAGGTTTTAGATCGAATATACCAGATATATTCCAACATTTTTAAGGGTTGTTGTATATTTGTCGATATATCAACTTTCGATATTAATATTTCTTTTGACGATCATTTCAGACATATTAACGCTACAATATATCAATCACTACGACTTGTCGCTACATTTTTTCATACAGCTTGAAATTTAAAAATGTACCATGTGACTTAATTTGTAGCTGAAAACATCATGAGGCCGTACTAACAAATTCAACTCGATTGCGGGCATGCACGTGACTTCCTTAATTCTATTGATAAATAATATATATTTTACCTTGCACCCAAATGTTGGATAAGCCAGTGTATAAAAGACCGTTCATAATTTTTATACGAACTTAAAGTGATAACACATCCGGTTAAAGGTGAGGCATCTTCTTTTAATATAACAGGTTTATGATAATACTTCACTGGGAATAATTTATTATCAGTAAAACATTCCTCCTAAAAATTAAGTAACATGTGCATGCATTACAAAATTAATTAAACTAACTGGTATTTTGTAGAAAATTAGTATTAATAATACTTTTTACATTAGAAATGTCAGTCTCGGTAAATACGCCTCGATATTCCAGGCTGAATTGTATGCCATAAATAGATGTGAAATTGAAAACCTTTAGTGAAACTACAAAAATATATATTATATATATATATATATATTATCCGATAGTCAGGCCGCGCTTAAATCGGTTCACCTGAAATAAACTCCAAAATTGTCTTGGAGTGTAACGTTTCACTGAAAAATCTGGGTAAAAATAACATCACTATTGGCTGGGTGTATGGACATTCAGGAATCAATGGAAACGAGGAAGCCGATGAATTAACCAGAATGAGTGCTAGTGCTCCATTAATCGGCCCAGAACAGTTTCTTGAGGTACCGAAAAGCACAATACAAAAAAATGGACGGTACATGAGCCCAACCGTCCTTGGGTTAACTGTAAACATCATGCAAAGATCCTTATAAAAAAACGTCTCATGGAAAAAGGCCTGTGAGCGTTTACAACTAAGAAAAAAGTCAATGGAAGATACTTACTGGCCTTTTTACCTGCATTGCAAACTCAATAAACATATGTACGAAATCAATCTCACAAGGAATGATCTCTGCAAATTTTGTCATGAAGAGGAGGAAACCGGAATTCACATTCTGTGTAATGCGAAAGTTTCTCTTTCAAAAGACACTTGGGATAGACTGATATCCAGCCAGATAAAGTGTCGCCAAGAGATATCTTAACGTTTATCAAGACTATAGCTTATTAGGTCTTCTCGAATACCTTAGAAAGAAAGGAGGTAAAATAGATCAAATTTGTGGCGGTACAAAAAAGCTCTTTATAAGACTTACTCCTGATTCGAATCTAATATATAATTTACATTAGAAAACTTTTTCTAATAGTACTTACAAATCCTCATGTAAAAAGTATTATTAGAAAACGATCATAATGATCCAATTGTGAATTTGATGTAGAAAGGCATGAATACAAAATATTCAGTAAATTGAATCCAATATATTAATTCTTTAAAAATACTGTATTTCGATCCAACAGTAATTAGAAGTATTAAATTTTCTTACCACCCACAAATTTGTAACAATTTCATTAGCATTAATTTTTTGTGAGACTCCTTCAAGTTGTACAATAGCATAATCAACTTTAACATGTCCATTTGAAACAATTTGACCGCCACAGTTTGTAATTATTTCTATAATTTGTTCCCCTGATGTTTCATCCCAATCTATTAAGGAAAATTTAAGATCTACAAAGAAAATAAATTTTTTATGAATATTATATTTACAGTTACTCGAATGTTTAACTTAAAGGGTTGTGAATATTTATCAGAGAAACTGCACAACTGAAAATGAATCAAAAGATTTTTCAACAAAATACTACTCATAGATAAAATTAAAAATTTCCATTGAAACAAAAAAAATTAACTTTTAGAAGTCTAGAGCCTTTGAAAGCCTATATAGTTTTCGTCAATTTTACTACTTTTATCTGTTTATTCTCTGATTGAGGGAAAAATTCCCTGATTGCTTTGAAGAAAACAGAGATTACATGATTGATTGATTAATGTCGGGGTAAAAACTAATGCACTTCGACCTTATGGTTCATTGTGCTCCCCCTTCTACTTCAATCTGACGAGGTTCGCTTCTCCCATATGTTGGCATTAGCCTGGGGCTTGCTTATCAGGTCTTCCCGAAGGTTCATATATTCGGGGTGAGATGTACCGAATATCCTGTATCTGCTGTAACCTATAGGTTCGTAGTCAAAGATTATGTGCAGATGCTTCCGCAAGGGATAATGTGTTGTTGCATCCTGTTCAGCCTCAGTGCATCGAGAGATAGGTTCTCTTGGTTGCACTCTGGAGCAGTACCTTCCCGAGCTCTTGCCGCGGTACTTTTTCCCAGTAATAACGGTGTTTAACATTTGACCACTCGTTGATCACCTGTTTACATGCAGTCCTTGGAATTCCAACTCCCTTCTTTGCTAAGGTATCTGCTTTTTCGTTTCCTTCGAAACCACTGTGACCCGGCACCCAGATCAATTTAACATTGTTCCGTTTTGCCGGTTTCAGAAATTCGTCTATAGATGACATTCTAATCAATTAAATTATTTTCAAAAAATAAAAAGTTTAAAATCGTACAAAGAGGGAAACTAGACGTCGAATCGTGAAACCCATTCGATTTTTGTGGGGTCTTTTGAATCATTTACCTCATAGTTTCCATTCAAATCGATGATTAAAAAATTCGTTACGCAGGAGCTGCTTCAACTTAGCGAATTTCCTTAGAATACGTAAATCACTCTCTAGCAGTCAAAATTTTAGTTTAGTCAAAATGAAATGTCGTTCTGAGATGATTTTAGTATTTGCATGGCCAATTTTATTAATAAATGACATACCTCATGGGGAAAGGGGGACATAAGAAAGAAGAAAACACAAAATTTAAAATATCTCTCTTAATATTAGAACAATCGAAAAATGCGTAAGTAATAAAGTTGTAGAAAATCATGTTAGCTACAATTCATTATCTTATCATTTTTGCTCAAACTCTAATGTATACACAGATATTGAGGAATTTAATTTTCAATCTTAAACCAACAATATTCCTGTAAATATTAGGGTAACAGAAAAAATGATAAGAAATAAAATTACAGTAAAACTTAGTCCCTACAACTTTACTTCTTATAAATTTTTCGATTTTTCGAAAATTAAGGAAGATATGTCAAATTTTGTGTTTTCCCCTCCCTCTAAACCCCCCTTTCCCTTTGTTCGATTTTACCCATTAACGAACTTGACCTTTTGAATACCAAAAGCGCCTCAAATACCAAATTTCATTCCAATCAGATTAAAATTCTAACCGCTGGAGTGATTACAGACATATATATATGTATATATACATGTACATATATATATATATATATATATATATATATATATATATATATATATATATATATAAAACTTCCGTAACACTTTAAGTTGAACACTTGGTATATACAGTTTGTTTTTTAAACTACACCCAATCTGGAAACAATGTAAAATGTATCTATCGCTGTCTATATGCAGTTACTATGATATGTTGTCTTTGTTACACTTTGTTTGCCTTTGTGAAATATTTCATTGTTGAAATGCCGTTAACATAATATAACCAAATACTTACAAAGTATCCAACAATATAATATTAAGTGTTATGCTATGCACTGTGTTAGATCAGTCCTTGGTCGGTGTAACAAAGAACGTTATAGCATGGCATACTGTGCATAGACAGTGATAGATGTACTACATAATGTTGCTATCGGATCTATTTTAATTTACGTAGTGTATGTTACCTTCAAAAATGTTAGAAGACTCTGTAATATCAGTAATATGTGAAGTGGAATCATCAACAGGCAATGGAGCAACTTTTTCTATATGACTTTGTTGAGTTAACGGATTTTGTAGATTATCTTTAACAATCGTTTCAGTTACATTACTTTTCGATATTTTTGCTTGTTCAGCCTCAGTAAAGTTTCCTCCCGCCAAGAATTGGTCTAAAGTATCTGGATCGCCTACAGAAAATTTCAATTTTTTGTTTGTTAGATTTTACAAAATTTGTAAAAACGTATTATATAATATACCTGAATGTCTTTTTTGGAAATATTCTTTCATAAAATCGTTTTCTGTTCCAAATTCAGGATTATCATTTATAACAGTTTCATCTTTATTAACAGAATCATTATTTTTGGATATGCTAGCAGAACTATTTGTCCGTAACATTTGAACACCCTATTTGAACAAAATTTATCTAATAATTTAATGATCAAGACTATTTCTTATTCAATATTTTAGTCAATTGGATAAGTATTTTTTAGAAAAAAGGCCATAATATCCTACCTTTTTACTTAATGGTGAACTGGGAGATAATAATGGATCAGTATTTTTAGATTTGGTTAGATTTAATTTATAAGGTTCTTCAGGTGCCGGACACTTTAATCTTATACTTTCGACTATCCATTCTAAAGATAATGCCATTGGACTGTAAATATTAAATAATTACATAAAAATTTGACAGAAACAAATATTTAGAAGAACTTACCTATGACCTTCTTCGTGAAATTTTTCTATTTCAGATGTGTCATAATCTTGGGCAATTAAATGAGTTACATGTCCAGAAATTGTATCATAACGAATGGCACCACCCGAATTTAAGATTTTACATAATTTCTCACGTTGTTCAATAGGAAATCCTGCCAAATATACCTAAATTGAGAAAATATATTAAGTTGGAAAATTCAAAATCATTATTTTTATTATCAGCTTACACAACACCCATCTAAAAACGGGCCAATTTTCTTAATTTCTTTTAAGTCTGGAAGGTTCTGCATTAAACTTTCTGCTTTCGTAAAAGTATTGTCTTCGTTAGTACCTAAAAGAAAAATAACAGTGCCGTTAAAAAGTTATCACTTTAAAGATAAAAAGTAGTAAAAACAAACCTTTTTTAGGTGTGCATTTAAAAGGTAATATAGATGAAGCCGTACTACTATTCATCAATCGGGATTCAGAAATATCTCGAGAATCTCCTTGTATGGTACTGGCCATTGAAAAATTTGGATCAACTGTTCAAAAAAATTTACATTATAGTATTGCTCTCATTAGGATAAGTTAGGATGGCAACTCGATTTTTGTTTATTTTTTATTTTATATTAAAAAATTTCAAGGAAGTCCATTATTAAAAAAAATTTATTTTTTAAATACTGTTGTTAAACAAATTTTGAGTACAGAACCGCCAGATAACATTAAGTAATATTTTGAATGTAGGTTGACATAAAGAAATAGAAAAACGCTACAAATAACTTGACAAAAGAGTTTATTTTGTATATCAATCTCAAAATCTCAATTCTTTTTCTCGAAAGCTTTGATCCAGAATTGAATGAAAACTTTTAGTGCTTTGCTATTGCGACCTTATGTTTGAATGCCAACTTTTTTAAGGCCCTTAGTAACTCATTTTATTATATAATTTAGGAGGAAGCTGGAGGACAAACAATTTCATGAGCATACGGCAAAATTATTAAAATTCGTTTTTCGGATTCTATTTCTTTTGAAACCAAAAACTTAAAATTTTAAGGAAGGGGAGTTTTGTTTAATTTTTTTAAAACACGATTACATAAGTTTATTTTACATTTATTATAAATAAAAAATAAACTAAAATAGCGCCGGCGTCAATATGTTTAACAGAAATTACCAGTTTCGTTTTGATTAATTAACGTTGACGAAGCATAATCTTTATCCATAATACGATATTTATCAAAAGGTAGAGCATATCCAACTTTTACACTATCATGAACCCAATCCATTGTACAACATTCGATTTTACTCTTTTTTGCAGCATAATATTTTTCACTTGTTGCGCCTGTTACAACTATTTATATAAAACATGTGCATTTATTTTTCAGAAATTTCATAATTACCTTTTCGACAAATTAAAACTTTTGTAAATTCCGATTGGAATTTTCCAGAGTAACTTCCCCCATTATTATCTATTAAATCTGTTACATCTTCCCGTTCTTTCTTACTTAACCCAGTACTAGTGACATTTAGTTTGTAAAATGGAGGACATTTATATTTATCAAAAGCAGCGTCATCAGCAAAAACTGAACTGGACAAATTTTTCTCCCATACATTTTCCACCCATGTGCTCAAATAAACAGGAATTTTTAGTTCGACAGCCCACTGAAATATTTTGGAAATTGCAATTACACGGCAATAAGTGATATATTTTGAAATTTTGGCTAATTCGTTACTAATTTTTGATTAAACAATGAATTATTAAGACAATTGAACTTCTGTAAATAGAAGGCTTCCTCTTTTGTTTAGCACTATGTATATTTTATGTAAATGAGTAATATAAGTTTAGTCCCATGTTCGTAATGGTTGAAAATTTTGACTATAAAAAAAATGTTTCGTATAAGTGTTCATAAAATATTCTAATTAATCCATTTACTATGTTATTTGTTTAAAAATAATAATATCTTGGTTATTAATTCCTAACGTCTATGACTAAAAAACCACTATAATGAGAATAACTTATTTTGAAATTTCCATGCAATTCGACTAGTCGAAGTTCAATTGTATAATAATTCCAAATAGTAGAGTCAATAAGAGTTTATCTTAGGAATCCTCAAAAACAGCACCGATTTTAATGATTTAAAAAAAAAATTTTGTTTTTATATATTTTTTGAAATCAGAAATATATTGGCAGAATTACACTGAGGGTGGATGCCACCCCATTTCGCTGGTGAAAATATTTACATTCAAAATGACCCCACAAATTTTTCGTCGAAAAAAGCATATTTAGTAACAATTTTTGGCAAATAATTCGAAAACCTTAAATTTAATCGGAAAAAATGTAATGAGTAAAATTTAAGGTTATAAAAAAACAAATAATTTGATATTTTTATGTTTCCGTTCGAGTAATAGCTAACGAAAGGTTGCTCTTTGTTTATCGAAAATCAATGTGCAAGCTTTCATTTCTGAAAACAGAAAAATTGAAACTTATTCAGGAAAACTCATAGAACATTACTTAAAAGTACTTTGAAGTAATAGAACTTCAAAATGTTTTTTGTTCGGCTCTCTAGCGTAAGAGTCGGCGAAGTTACAACAAAAACAAAATTAATTACTCGCCCGTTTGAAGCAAATATAATTGATTTTTTAATCATATCTCATTTAATTTTCCAAATATCAAGCAGTTTAAAAATTCATTTTGTTCGAAATTTTAAGAACAACAAGTCTTTTCCTGTTGAACAAGTTGAACCTTCTAGAAACAATTGTTTTTGAGATAATTAATATCACAATACTATAAAATGATGGTATTCGTAATAGTTACTACAGAAATCGACCTTGTTGTGCAGTTATTTTAGATGTAAACGTCAAATTGTTAATGTAAACACCATGTGCTCCACTGGTTAATTGATGTGTTCATTCCGATTACAAGTGGTATTTGCTTGTTTATTAAATTACCATTCGAAAATTTTATTCCGACCGCTGGAATATTTCTGATTTCAAATAGTAGAGTATAACAAATATTTAAAAAAAAGTTTTACCAAAACCGGAACTGTTTCTGAGGATTCTGAGCATTCAATGATTTATAAGCTTTATTGACTCCACTAAAAAAATAAATTTTGTTTCTAAGAAACTCAGGTATGGTAAGATAATTTTATAGTTTACTTACATTATATTTAACTGAATTTACACAATCTGTTACTAAGTGGGTGGTTTGTTTAGTGAAACTCGGGGAATAAAGACCACCCATATACCCAATTTTTTGCTGTAGATGTTTCTAATATAAAAAAATAAGTTAATTTAAAAAAACTTCGTATTATCATATATTTTTATTATATATACCTTTTCTGCAGGAGAAATTCCAGAGCAACATACAACCATATTAGTCATTGGAATGGTATACACAGGAGTTGGACAATTTGGAATTGGCATTTTTTCCATTAAACATGTTTTTAAACATCGGTATCCCAGAATTCTGCTAAGGGAAACATTTAATGTTTTTATTTAGTATTTTAGTAATAAATTCTATAACGTTTTACTTACAAACACTTTTCTTCAACTAAAGTTTCAAAAACAGTTCCTTCGAATTCTTGAAACACAACAACATCTTGTTTGGTTTTGGATATTTGTTTCCAATCTTGTTCACGAATCCATGAACATTTGTTAACGTGGGTACGGCATACCTAAAATGTTAAATTCAGCATTAGATTGTAAATGGTTTGATATATTTAACGAGAATCTTTACCTCGAATGTACCTCTCATTCCATCATCACAATCACTTTCATCATCACAGTTTTTTGGTATAATAAAATAAATATTTACTTCATCGGGGTCCATTTTAGATAAGAAATAATATTTATGAACTGTTTATTAATATTTTACAATTTACTCAACACATGATATTAAAATCGTTATTTCTTGTCAAATTTGAAATTTCTTACTGTTGGTTTATGGTTGGTATCATTGTGTAAAAGAGTAACAATGTAATATACCTACCTTCATTTTAATACAATGGCTTGTTCACATGAAATTTTTTTAAACTAAAATAAGGTAATGATAATTCGTTACGTACACATTTTTATAACTTTATATAAAATATCGGTGTATATAATATATACGAAGGTATATTAAGTTTAGTCTCATCTTTGTAACGGTTAAAAATATTGAACGCAGAAAACAAGTTTTGGTATGGGTGTTCATAAAATGACTAATTAGTTAATTTCCGCATGGTTGCCAGCCCGTCCATCAGTCCGTAGACACGATAACTTAAAAACGAAAAGATGTAACGAGCAGAAATTATGTGTGTGAAATGTGGATCAGGGATGTTGCGGATACGAAATTTTTGACATTCGTGATGCGGATGCGGCTATTTCATAAGGCATACATCCGCGGATGCGGATTTATGTCAATTTTTTTTTAAAGAGATACTTAATAGACCTTTTAATTTTAAATAACGATTTGTTTTTGTTTCGGACCGATTGTCAAACTCTACAATAAGATGAACAAAGATGTGAAATATTCCTTACTTATTTCTCCACATTGATTTGTTTGACATTCTGTCCGAAACAAAAACAAATCGTCATTTGAAATGAAATGGTCTAATTTAGGTACATGAATAAAGAAAAAAGGTATATACCGGGTATTTAAGCAATTAATTCAGTTAGTTGTCATTTTCACTTGTTTTGTATAATTGTAAAATTAGGTTCATTTATGTTTTTCAAAACTAAAGAGTTGGTGGACAAAGCCGAACTTGGCCATCTTTACTTTTTTTTGCTTGTGTAGTATTTTCAATCAAAAGCAGCTCTAAGCCCCTTAAAATACTTCTCAAGGAGAAATTGTTATTTTCCATTTTTAATTAGTTAGTTTTCCATTTCCATTAGTTCTAATTGTTTTTTGCTTGCTCTAAAATGGATGCAAATTAGACAACTTTCGAAAATATTAATGCCGACTTACGTAAGACATATCAAATATTATACCAGAGGGTATATACAGTGTGTTCATTTCAAAAGTATCCACCCTTAATAACTTTTGACCTGATGTGATTATTGTTTTGAGTGAAAACACGTCGATTTAGATATCGAGGAGGAAGTTCAAAAATGGTACCTAGAGAATTTTAGGTTTCATCCCTTTGCCCCCAGCCACTCCCACATTGAAATTTCAAATAGCACCCCCTACCTTGTGATACATCATTTGAAAGGGCATAAAATTCTCTATTCAATCATCATAAAAAAATTAAATCGATCGATTGGGTCTTAAGATAGACTACACAGAACATGAAAGGTATGAAATCAATTATAATTAGCAAAACAATGCGGATTGGATGAAAAATGTAATAGATCCATTAATAACAGAATCTTTGAAGAATCAAGTGGATGAAGTTGGAAACATGATACTCAGTGAGGAAGATTTGCATTTTCAACAAGATTGAGCTCCTTCACATTACGCTGTACCTGTTCAAAATTGGCTTGATAGGGTATGACCTGCAAGATCACCAGACTTTTCTCTGGGGTCGAGAACACCTCTCGATTTTTTTCTCTGGGGTCACTTGAAGACTAAAGTTTACAAAACTCCTCCCGTCATAAAATAATTTGTTATGACTGTAATTTAATTCAACAGTGTATCCAATCCGCAATGTTTTGCTAATAATAATTGATTTCATACCTTCCATCTTCTGTGTAGTCTATCTTAAGAACCAATCGATCGATTTAATTTTTAAAAATCATGGTTGAATAGAGAATTTTATGCCCTTTCAAATGATGTATCACAAGGTAGGGGGTGCCATTTTGAATTTGTGACTGGGGGCGAAGGGATGAAACCTAAAATTATCTATCTACCATTTTTAAACTTCCCCATCGATATCTAAATCGACGTGTTTTCACTCAAAACAATAATCACATCAGGTCAAGAGTTATTAAGGGTGGATACTTTTGAAATGAACACACTGTACAATAGTGGCGTTCATGTTCATAATATGTTCATTATAGAAATACTAACAACTTTTATCCAAAACATATTTTCGAAAACCGAATGGATTCGGCAAAAATCAATTATAACACTTATTTTGCTATCTGTACTACCAAATATCAATGTTGGGATCTCTGGCAGGGGGCGGAGCTTAAATTTCAACCTACTAGCAACTGTAGCAGCTGCTAATAGCGCAGAGTGTGACCATGAAATTTTTAGGCCGAAGAGTATATCACGGGAGTTGGGGCAGGAAACATGACCTAGACTAGTTCTAGTTTATAATTTACCCATCAGAGAGAATACCCAAATGTTAAGAGTTCCCAATATAGTTATTTTAAACGATTGGTTACAATTAGTTTATTAATAACATTGATTTTTTTAAAACATTTTATTTCCCAATTTTTAACAAATTAATAATTGATAATAACTTGTTCGTTATCACCATCTTTAGATAATCGTGTTAATGGTTTCGATTCAACTTCCAAATTTTCCGTTGTATTTAAGTACATATAATAATTTTTAATTGCTAAACACATTGAAAATAATACATGCAATGATTCGATACGGCTCTCATACACCGGTATATCGAATATTGAACATACTAATTCAATATACTGTTCTAATGTACAATTCATCTGATAATTTGGAAATCCATTTTTTAATGCATCCGCTTCTTCTTGGGGCCAATCTTGTAATAATGAATCCACATCCGGCATTGAACTATAATTTTAATATTTATAATTATTACTTTAGGAATAGTTTACGAATTAGATGAAATAGTTTTATTTTGTGTGGTCTAAGTCCCGAAAATAGATTTTTATATAGTAAACTGTCTATTATCCTCGAAATTGGGTGTCATAACAACCGTGGATGATCTAAAAAAATGATCATTGAAAAAGACCCGAATCGACTAAAAAAACTTTTTGAATAATTTTTACTTGCAGTGTTGCAGAAGGGGCCTGCACCTGCAGTTGTGACTTAATAAATAGTTGTTTACCATATTTCTTATTTTATCGCAAAAAGAAGAAAAAGACCGTGGACATATTTTACTATAGCTGCTCAAAAAAAGTTTATAATATGAACTTTAATATGTTGAAGATCATTTTTTCGTGAATATAACCAAAGAATACAATATTGTACTCTTTGATATAACAGTGTATTAAACGTCTAGGATTGATAATATTCATCTAAATACGTAAAACAGTATATGTTACAGAATACGGAAATGTTTCTGAGAAACGAGAAAGTTATAACTCGCTAGCAAAGTATGAAGACCTTGGTTTACATGAACTTTTTTCATAATCTGCTAAATATATACTACCGATTCTAGATGTTCAATTCACTTTAATGATTCATTCTTGTCCGGTATTTTGAATTTCATCAAGAACAAACGGCTCGGAAACTTATACCCGAACATATGGATTACATTCCATATGGAACATACGGATAAAATTAATTCACTATGCCAATTTCTGTGGCCGGCGGTAAAAGAACTTTTTCAAAACTAGAATAGAGATCAAAACATTCTTACGATCTACAATCACACAATAATATACGAGCTCTTTAGGAATTCTTTCAATGGAAAATGAGTTAACTCGAAGCCTTGATCACAAACCATTAAAAACTTCGCTTCACTTAATAATTTATTTACGAATATTATTTCATACATTACATCTGGTGTGAGGGGGTGTATTGCGCATTTTAGCACAGGGCTAAACAGGTTCGCACTATAGTATCATTCGAGCCATTATTGAGAATAACTTTCTCAATGTTTCATGCTTGTTCTTGAATCGTTATACGAACAATGTTTTATCGTTTTTTTTTATCGTTCGGTTTTTGTAATCGTAATTATGAATAAGGTTTTATTGCTTTTTTATAAATTTTTTACAAGGGAAATGTTTTCTAGATTAATACTCGAGATAAATAATTAAGAGTTTTTATTTATGACACATTTCAAGCCGAGACATTGTTTTAATTAAAGTGTACATATGGCCACAAAAGTAGCGCTCATTTTTCAAAATTTTACAATTGATTTGCCCCTTATTCATTCGGATTTAGAAAAAATGCTTCGAATAAAAGTTTTTCATTATAAATATACTAACAACATTTATTCGAAACAGCGCTACTTTTGTGGCCCATATTACAAAGCCTTACTTTTTATACGTAACAGTCGGCGGTGGATGCGAGCCATGTAAATCACTGATGTCATTTATCCATTGATCAATTGCTTTAGGATTTTTATCAACATCTTGAATTTTCTTTACATTCTGTAAAAAAAAAAAGAAAATGAGTAAGAGATAAAAAAATCCACAAGCAATGATTAGTTACCATGGGTGTTTTGGACTTTTTACTCTTTTCAGTGGCACGTAATTGTAAGAATAATAATGCTGAATCACTTTGAGTTGCCGATGGTTCATCCAACACCTCTAAACCTAGCTGTAATAGTTTGCTAGAATCAAACGATTCTCCTGTCCAATCTCTTTCTGGAGTAACAACTTTCAAGAATGCATCGGTATCACCAATAGCCGGTATGAACTCTGGTATGAATGGTTTTAAACGGTATTCCATGTCAATTCTTTGTGGCGTATATCTATAAAATTATAAAGATCATTTTAAAGATTATTTAGTAGTAGATTAAGGCCGCATTTGACCCGTTCTAATATAAAGCACTTCGAAATTAGAAAATTCGTCAAAAAATAGCCAGGATATTGATTGAAATGTGCGTTGAAATTCATTGACTTTTTCATATTTATTCCCTAACATAGCTGACTCGACAGACGTTGCCTGTCCAAAAATCCCATAGAAAAAAGCTTTCAATTTTTCTTGAATTTTCCAATTTCTCGGACAACTTTTCCAATTTTTCTTTCCATTAAAACCTTTTTCGGACTATTAGGACATTTTTTTTTTAATTAGCCAAACCCGTCCAGCCGTTCTCAAAAGATGCGCTTACCAACGAACAGCATTTAATTTTTATTTATATAGACTACGGGAAAAATTCACTGACCATTTTTGAAGGTTAATAATTTTAACAATTTTATTCTGAAGGGAAATGAGATTACCAAATAAATTCAATTGTTTTCAAGAAATAGAGAGATGTAAAATATCAAACTACCTGTTACATCGCTTAACTAACTGGATTTTTGGTTTCAATTTACAAGATATTGCCTGAAATCATCTTGATAGATGGCAAAAAAAGTAAATAATTAATCTAAAGGAAAAAGAGAGTATTTTTATGATTCAGTATCGATAATTTTTCCTAAGCGAAACTCCGCTTGCCACCCTGAGATCTATAAGTCTTATATAGACATAAATTGAATATATAAAATTTCAGTTCCATATTATATATTCTTTAGGACGACATACAGAAGCAATAAACCCGACTTCGAAAAAAAACTTTTTCATTAAAATTTACCTCATTATGTGATCAAACAAATTTGATATCTCTGTAGACACTTGTAAATTTTCAAACTGTTTTGGATCATAACTACCCTCGGGTAAAGCCATTTTTGTATGAGCATCAATATTATCATCATCGGATTCGCTAGTTTCTGTTGATGAATTATTTGGTTTTGGAAATGTAGGTGGTCTTGCCGATAATCTGGTACGAGCTTCACTTGGACGTCTTTGTACCATTGTTGTAACATTATTAGATGGTCCAGCTGGAGGGGACTAAAAAATATACTTTTTTCTAAATAAATTCACTGCTAAATAAAGATGCAGTTTACCTCGGATAAATTTGAAATGAATCGTTCAGGATTTGGTGAATGATCATCGATATTTCTTAGTTCTGGTTCTGATCCTGATGACGATAAATCACTAGTACTTTTGCTAAGATGAGCCATTTTTATTTATTATAAAAATTTATCCACAAACTATTAATAATGTTTTTAATTCTTGTAACTATGGTAACCACCATGAAGAATATATCTATTCTTCATGGTAACCACAATCAAATATCATACAGCAGATTTCCATGGTAACAATATTTGATATTAATGAAATCTGCAATTTATTTGAGCATTTATATTAAATGTGTAAAGATGGCAGCACCAGTAATAGATTTACCTCCTGTCTTCCTATTCAGTCTGAATAGTATTTTGTAAATACAAACTGATAATGGTAAACTATTTTGTTTGTTTTTTTTAGCTGGGACCACCAAGGTTCAAAATACAAGTTTTGTAAATACAAGGGGAGGAAAGCTCCCTAACAGTGGGAATACAAGGTGGTCAAGAGAAGTCTTTCAAAAAATATTAACGGGTCACTTAATTAAATATTAATTTTATTAAATAATCAACAGAGTAGATGTAGAACATATTTTGATGCTGCAAAACACCTGTTGGTGTTTTGGCGTAAGTGTTTTGATAAAGGTCCTAAAAATTTTAATTTATCTAGAATTATAATTTTTCTTTTATGAAGCCATTCTTTGCCTTGAGGGTCATAAAGACGTCAACGTGATCAACGGTAGTATTGTTTAAAATTGAGGGCCTTGATGCAAGAACAAGGCAAGCCTAGGCACTCGAATTTTTGGTGAGAGCCAAAAAAAATTATTAAATAAGACACCCGATAAGTCCACTATTAAGGTATAAATCAATCAACAAACTTTTTCGAATTAAACTGTTAATTATTCAACATTAAGTCCGGACATACTATTTTGCGCTAACGGTATAAAATCCGGTACCCGGTTTCTATTGACTGTTGATATAGCCTTTCCCACACTATTAACCACACAGGAGAGGGCTGATGTTACATTTGTGCCCAATTCTTTCACCAAATGAAAAACACCGCACTAAAATATAGGACCTCTATCATTATGGTCTTCTAGCTCGGAATTAATTGTAGCAGTTTATCCAGTATGGACAACTTTTGTTCGTTTTCTTTAGCACAATTTTTATTTATTTTAAGATAATTAATATTTTTTTAATCCTACCATACAACACATTTCGAAATTTTCTCAATAATTCGCATGCACTTCCGAATTGATTGACGTAATAAATACTATGGGTGAAAGGGTTATTTTAGAAAAACTAACTAATTTAGAACAAATTAAAATAATGTTCCTATTACTTTTTGTAGTTAGCGCCGTTCAAGCTACATCGAAGCTTTTAAATATTGTTTTCGGCACTATGCCTAGGTCTTCTATTCATTTACAAAATAAAAATCATTGACCTATATTTGGTTTTGTTCTATGGTATGTTTATTTTCTCAGCTAGTTACGACTTAGTAGCTAATAGCTCATGTAGCTTATATGGTAGCTCTATGGTAGCTCAGGTAGCTAATATGAGAGTCTCGAAAATGTTTATGCCTTACTTTAACTGTACTAGTGGGCGCGTAAGTTGGTTTAGCAGTGATCCCACTACAGATAACCAGAGGCGGTTTACTAATATACCGAGTAGGCTAAAGCCTAGGGCGGCCGTTTTGAGAAATAATACCGCGATATAAAACTATGACCCTGTAATCAGAGGCGGCTTTAGACTAAGAGCCGTTTAGAGTGTAAAAATTTTAAAGGTACCTAAATATACAAGCAGAATTAATTTTAAACCGATCTATCTAATTTTGTAACTGTAAATTCTTCGACTGGATGATCCAATTAGGAGCGACATTATGGTCTTCCGAAATATGTATTGGTAAGTAACCTATATTAAAAAAAATCTAGTATTTTTCGGTTTTCTAAAAATTTAAGCTCTCCAGGCCAATTGAAACTATATGTTAGTAACTATCACTGCAGGCTCAAAAGGCATATATTTGGGCTGTAACGGGGCGGATAATACGCCCTCCAATTTCTGGAATTATGTCCCTACTGAGCCAGAATGAGGTAGCTATCCTTCGGCTCAACCGAAATGAAGGAATTTGAGGTAAAACAATTAAAGTGGATCTCTATCCTGTCATTCACAAAGCAGACGGGTAGGTTCACAACGAACATAGGGCTAGACGAAACGAACCAGTTGCGGTAGAGGATAGAAGAGATTGAAGGGGTAGGTTTATTAGGGGTTGGTAAAAAAGGCCTAGAAAGGCATCTTGGTCAGGCTTCGGTCTCTCTTCCACTACTACTACTAGTACAGACTTCAGCTAGCTGCTGATAAAACCAAGATGGTAGTTCTTACCAGACAGCGCTGGTTTGAAAAAAACGTTTACGACCACCATCCATGGAGCAAACGTTGAAGCAAGGCACTCGGTACAATACCTGGGCCGCCAACTCGATGAGAAGCTAACTTTCCGGGAACACCTCACTAAAACAGCTGAAAAAGCTAACAAGGTAGTAGCAAGCTTGTCGAGAATTATGCTCAACACGTCCGGTCCGCGATACGCCAAGAGGCGGCTGCTGCAGATCAGCTCGCTCACGAGATATATTGACAGAAGCTCGCTTCTATGCAGAGGCGAGCCGCTCCCTGAGCGGCGACGCTCGTCATCACCAAAACGGTGCCGACGAACCGAAAGTAGTCTTTATGACAACTCCCGAGCGCTTTAGAGGAAACAGACACTCAGAGAATGGGCAAACAAGCGGAGAAGCGGAAATAGGTACAGGGAGATGGACAGCAAAGCTGATTCCGGCTCTTGAAAAGTGGGTCGACTGCGAACACGTAGAAACACAGGGCACGGATTGTTCAATGCGTACCTACATCACATGGGGCTTGTAAATAGCCCTATATGTAAGATCAACAGTTGTCGACGACGACTACCACATCTTCTTCCACTGCGGCAGATGGGTGGCAGAAAGGAACGCGACCAAAGAAACATTGGAGCCACATTGAGTTCAGAAAATATAATCCTCCACATGATCAGCGGTGAGCTAAAGTGGGAGGTAATCATGAGCTTTGCAGAAGACGTGCTAAAAGCAAAAATGTCCGAAAAGCTAACGACAACGAGCGCCTAGGGACGCAACCAGGGTCAGGCTGAAGTAATGCGAAAGCGGGTTCCGGTCTGAGCCCTCTTCCCATGGGAGGGGCAGGAATGAGGATTGTTTTTAGTTGGTTAAAATCCCACACTACCAACATACCATCGTTGGTGTCTTTTTGAAGATTTTTCAACCTCGTAAAAAAAACACGAACTATTACTACTAGTAACCATACCGTATTGGTTTTTTGTTTTATCTACTGAACCTAAAGGGAATGACCTCTATTAAATTAGATAAATTCTACCATTTTTAGAATGTTGTGATTGCATGTTATTAGTAAATGCGTTTTACTAGTTTTCTTTTATCATTTAAACACGTCACCTTTTTTTTCTCTCGCATGAAAATTTACATTTTTTTAAATATAACATTTATCTTTATAATGTTTTATATTTTATTTTTATATTTTTATTAGCATGATTATAGCCACGAGAAGTAGCTTTTAATATATTTATTAAATATTTGAATGGAATGTAGGTAACGAAATTTGAATCGGAATTAAATCTATTTAGGTTACGACAGTTGAATTAGTTTTTTCACAAACAATGCCCCGTTTTATCTCATATTGGGTCATCAAGATTTTTCAAAAAGTTTAAAACCGTACCCGCTATGCCTATTTAAAAATGCTCCTCCATAGAAAAATGTTAGAAAAATCTCTTAAGATGCTCACTGTCTTTATCGAGTAATGAAAGTCAGTTTCGCATCTGTTTTGTTAATTATGGGTTCCTCACAATTAAAACGATTTAGGTTATGACAATTTAATTAGTTTTTTCACATATAATGCCCCAAATAATCTCATATTGGGGCATCAAGAGTTTTCAAAATGTTTAAATCCGTTCACGTTATCTATCTATACCTACTAATATAATAAAGCTGAAGAGTTTGTTTGTTTGTTGTTTGTTTGAACACGCTGATCTCTGGAACTGCCAGTCTGATTTGACAAACTCTTTTTGTGTATGATAGCCACATTCATGAGAAAGGCTATAGGCTATCTAACATTACGCTACAATTCTTAGTTAGCCTTAAATATTGATATTTGTAAAGTAAGCCGGAAGAAAAAATATATTCAATAGATATAGATATCCATAGGTCGCAGGTTCAAATCCGGGTGGAAGCAGACTTTTTTTTAAAATAATTTATTTTTTAAATTTGTTTTTATTTAATTAAATTTATTTTAATTTGTAAAGTAAGTCGGAAGAAAAAATATATTGTATTCATTTATCTATACCTCGGGTATACAACGTGAATAAGCGTAATTATTATTATTATTTTCAATACTATATTTAGCTTTCCTATAAATGCGGACGAAGTCGTGGGAAACAGCTATGATCTATATAAAAATGCGTCTCCATAGACAAAAATTGGAAAAATCTCTTAAGAGGCTCAATGCCTTTACCGAGCAATGAAAGTCAGTTTCGTATCGGTTTTGTTTATTATGGGTCCTCACAATTCCTCACCTCGAGCTTATGGGTCCCCATAAGCTCGAGAGCTTAGGATTCCTTTTTTGAGTGACGTATTTAAGATTTTCTTGGGAGGGATAGAACCTGGAATCTACGTAATAATAAAAATCCACAGACTGACTGACAGACAACCCACAGCCTAAATCGGTTGGCCTAGAAGCATGAAAATTTGCCTTTATGATAAAGACGGTCCTTCTGTGAGTGACGTATTTATGAATTTTCTTGGAAGGGAGAATCTGGAATTTACTTAATAAAAATCTATAGACTGACTGAAAGACAACCCACAGCCAAAACCTGTTACACTAGACGCATTAAATTTTGCACAGGAGATTTTTATATAACGTAGGTGAGCACAAAAGGATTTTCAAAAAGGATTTTTGAAAAATCATCCGTTAAGGGGTTTAAATAGAGGATGGACGTTTGTATGAGAGATGCGTCTTTTATGAAGTTAGAAACGTGGAAGTTAGTGTTTAGGCTTCTTTTTATAAATAAAAGTGATTTATATCAGCGTTTTTGAAAATTCATCCCCTAAAGGGGTTAAATAGGGCATGGAAGTTAACACGGGAAGTGCGTTATTTTTGAAGTTATAGAAACGAGGATAGAAGATGGTATTGAGGCTTCTGCTTATAAATAAAAGTAAGCTGTATCAGCATTTTAGGAAATTCATCTCCAAAGGGGGTAAAATAAGAGACGAAAGTTTGTATAGGAATAAAGTAATTTTTGAAGTTAGAAACGTGGAAGTTGGTATTTAGGCTTTTTACATTTGAGAAAAGTCAGATGATGTTCCTGAGATGTGGCCGATGGGAAATCCTATGTGGCATATGAGTACTATATGGTATAGTAAAAGTTACTACAATTTTCTCTTCTTGATAGTAATGTTAATTATGTGTGAATTGATTAGGAAATGGAAATTATAAATCATTAAATGAATTTGTTGACGTGTAAATAGAGTGTAATAATATATATATATATATATATATATATATATATATATATATATAACACAGAGATTGTTCATATATAAAACTTTTTTAATCATAAAATCTACCTATTAATTTCTGAGAAAATATAATATAATAGAAGAAAATGTGAAAAATGTCTCGTCCCCTTATCAAATATATTATGTAACGCAGAAGTGAACTCGTTGACAACAATAATTATTGTATGCGTTTGAATTTCATTAAAAAGTTTTTCTTATATAATTTTTGCTATTAGTAAGAAGAAAAAAAATGAAACGCTGCAATTTACTTACACAAGAGTTTATTTTAAATATCAACCTCAAAATGTTTGAAGTGATTCGAAGCGACTATTAGCGAATTTCCTGAAAGGTTGGTCTCGTACCGACTTCAAAATTTTTCAGTTGATGTCGAAAATCACCATCTGTAAAATTTATCTATACTAATATTATAAAGAGGAAAGATTTGATTGTTTGTTTGTTTGCATTGAATAGGCTCCGAAACTACTGGACCGATTAAAAAAATTCTTTCACTATCCCCGGGTGACATAGGCTATATTTTCAAAAAAATTAGGGATCCTTACTAAAACTCCAATAATGTAACCCGAGGTGTAAAAAAGTGGAAGTTCTGGGAAGCCAAATAAAATTTTAATTCTGATAGCGGAAGTGCCGGTAAAAATTAATAAAGTTAAATAATTCAGTAGTACGCTATCGACACCAAAAGTGCCGGAGCAAATCTTGGAGTTCTACGGGCAACGCCGGGGAATTCAGCTAATATATATATATATATATATCTATGGACATATATATATATATATATATATATATATATATATATATACATATACATATATATATATATATATATATATATATATACATATATAAATATATATATATATATACATATATATATACAGGTTGTCCCAGAACAACCTGGAACCCTTCGGTGAAGTTGTTCCTTAGGTCAAGACGAACTCATTTTACCATTTAACATAGGTCCGGAAATGATTTGTTTATCCGCTAGCCGCCATTTTGTGTTTTTTGCTTTATAATTTATATCTACACAACGCGTTGTTCGATTGAATTGAAAATTGGGACGATTGTTGCTTTAGCATAGACCAATAATAGAAAAAAATTTGAATTTTCAAAAATGTATTTTCACAAAATGGCGGCTTTTAGAAAAATTCAAAAAAATTCATAAATCTGCTTGTTTTTGACTTACGTAAGTTTGAATTTTTTTAAAAGCCGCCATTTTGTAAAAATACATTTTTGAAAATTCAAATTTTTTCTATTATTGGTCTATGCTAAAGCAACAATCGTCCCAATTTTCAATTCAATCGAACAACGCGTTGTGTAGATATAAATTATAAAGCAAAAAACACAAAATGGCGGCTAGCGGATAAACAAATCATTTCCGGACCTATGTTATATGGTAAAATGAGTTCGTCTTGACCTAAGGAACAACTTCACCGAAGGGTTCCAGGTTGTTCTGGGACAACCTATATATATATATATATATATATATATATATATATGAAGGGTTCCAGGTTGTTCTGGGACAACCTGTATATATATATATATATATATATATATATATATATATATATACATATATATGTGTCTTTAATCACTAGAGCGGTCACAATTTTAATCTGATTGGAATGAAATTTGGTATTTCAGGCGCTTTTGGTATTTAAAAGGTCAAGTTCGTTAATGGATAAAATCGGACAAGGGGAAAGGAGAGTTTAAAGGGAGGGGAAAACACAAAATTTGACATATCTCCCTTAATATTTAAAAAATCGAAAAATTTATAAGAAGTAAAGTTGTAGGTACTAAGTTTTACTGTAATTTTGTTACTTATTGTTTTTTCTGTTACATTAATATTTACAGAAATATTTACGGTTTAAGATTGAAAACTAAATTCCTTAATATCTCTGTACACATTAGAGTTTAAGCAAAAATAATAAGGTGATGAATTGTAGCAAACATGATTTTCTACAACTTTATTACTTACGCATTTTTCGATTGTTCTAATATTAAGAGAGATATTTTATATTTTGTTATTTCTTCTTTCTTTATAACCCCCCATTCCCCTTGACGTATGCCATTTATTAATAAAACGGGTCTTGCAAATACTAAAATCATGTACGACATTTCATTTTGATCAGACTAAAATTGTGACCGCTAGAGAGTGATTTATGGATTCTAAGGAAAAGCGCTAAGTTGAAGCAGCTCTGCGTAACGAATTTTTTTTCGATATCTCATACCGTTTGAGTAATGTTTTGGTGACAAAACGGATGCAAGTAATTTATATAGCACGTCAAATTTGAATTTTTTGAACTCTAAACCCGTTTTTACACGTGGAAATTTTAATGAAAGTTTTCAATCGCAATTAAAATAGTTGATATAACAAAATCTACATTCCTGTTCATACAGTTTTTTAGCAGCTACAATTTCCTTCTTGTTTAATATTTCTTTCTTTGTCAACCGCGTCAGTCACATGGCCAAAGTATACCAATCACAAGAAAGAAAATATCACACATAACGCAACAACTGCACTCAAAAACATAGTAGTTACATATAACATTGCATGTAAAATTGCTTCAAATAGAATCCTTCTATATTTTTGATAAAAACTTTCATAAAACAAGTGAAAATAACAACTGAGTTAATTGCTTAAATATACTGAATTTATGAAAAAAAGTTGTTTATTTTAAAAAAAGGAATATTTTTGGTCTTTAAATTTTTGTTCTATATCTTACGGTTTCAATAAGCAGATTTTCCCATTTTGGCCAAATATGGTCCGATTTAGCCCATTCACGCACTTAACCTTACTTTTTAGCTCTAGAATACACCTATAAAATTTCAGCTCGCTATCCCTCTTCGTTTTTAGCGAATTTTCTGAAAGGAAATAGAGCTATTGATCTCGTAAGTCAAAATTTCGCAAAAATTTCTTCAAATGTCCATCGATCCTACTTAGTAGATGTCGAAAATCACCGTCTCTAAAATTTATATATATATATATATATATCTATATATATATGTATGTATGTATGTATGTATGCATGTGTCTCTAATCGCTCGAGCGGTCACAGTTTTAATCCGATTGGAATAAAATTGGGTATGTGTAGTTTTTAGTATTTGAACAGTCGAGTTCGTTAATGAGCAAAATCGAAAAAATGGAAGGGGGGCTTAAACAGAGGGTGAAACACTAAATTTGGTATATCCTGCTTAATGTTGGAAAAATCGAAAAATGTCTAATAAGTAAAGTTATAGATAATTAATTTTACTATAATTTTGGTTTTTATCATTTTTTCTGTTACCCTAATATTGACCGAAATTTTTAAGAATTAAAATTGAAAGTTAAATTCCTAAATATCTCTGTACAATAGAGTTTGAGGAAAAATGAATTGTAAATCACATGAATTAAAATGAATTGTAGCAAACATGATTTTCTACAACTTTACTCCTTATACATTTTTCGATGTTTTTAATATTAGGAGAGATATTTTATATTTTGTGTTTTCTTCTTTCTCTATGTCCCGCTTCTCCCTTGGCCTATGCCATTTATTTAAAAAATTGAACTTACAAATACCAAAATCATATTAGATACGACATTTCATTTTGATCAGACTACAATTGTGACCGCTAGATAGTAATTTTTGTTTTCTAAGGAAATTCGTTAAGTTGACGCAGCTCCTGCGTAACAAATCTTTTGATTTATCGTGTTGTTATACTCAGGAGTATAACATACTCAGTTGTTATACTCCAGACGGACGAACGAACGGACAGACACAGTTTATGAACATCTATACAAAAACACCATTTATGAACACCGTTACAAAAATGGAACAAAATTTAATATACCCTGGTATATATTATATACCGGGTATTAAAAATACAAAAACTTGTATCAAAACTTGCATGTGTAAAGCACCCTAAACACAGAGTATGAGTATGTATATTCATTTTTACTAAGTAATAATTTTGGAAAGCTAAAATCATTTTAAAATAATCATAATATTGTAAAACAATCGATTAAAAACTTGTACAAAGGTTTATTTTCTATTTATATATATAAAATAAACTTAAAAAAATTATAAAGTATAAAAAATTAGAACGACTAATTTCAATAATTAATTATATTCTTACAAAAGAAATCACTCATCTGACAATGCTTTAAAATTATGTTTTTTTTTGTTAAAAATTAAAAAAAATTTTAAAGTGAGTTGTTTTTTCTTCTTTATTTCTTTTTAGCAGATTTTCATGGCTTAAATGGTAATTAATTCAGATTTTATTGTTTTTTTTTGCGCTCAATATACTTTATTTACAATGTTAAATCGATACGATTAAACAAGTTTAAAGGCTTTGAATTTGTTTCTGAGAGTGTTACTTGTGCAAGAACACCACATGTCATATTTTTTATATACATGTAAGTGTTAGAAGTAAAATAAACAATGCACTGTTCTATAACTCTGGAGTATATAAAGGTATATACACTATCAACTCAATTTTAAACTTTCGATGCCACCGATTTTTGTTTTTAACCCGACTTCAAAAAAGGAGGATGGTTCTCAATTCGTCTATATTTTTTTTATTTTTATGTTTGTTACCTCAGAACTCCGTCATTTATGAACCGATTTTGAATTTTTGTTTTTTGTTTTAAAGAGTTTGATTCCCGATAGGTCCCATTGTCACCAAATCGCATTCTGATGTGGGTATCTCCGGGAAATTGAGGAAAATCCTCATTTTATATGTGATAACCGATTTCTGCGAAATTTTTTTTGAAAGGGTATACTCATTCATAATGGGAAAATAAAAAAATTTTTTTAAAAACCGACTTCAAAAAAATTTTTTACAAAAAAAAAAACCGACCCCAAAAAAAAAAAAAAACGGGTAAAAAAAAAGTGTTATAAAAAAATTCACTAAAAATTAGTTGGTCGTTTAGTAGGTTTACCCATATTTAGACAAATAAAATCAGTTATAGAACTTCAAAGTCACTAAAAAGCGAGAAATAAAACCTATTTTGACAAAATGGAAACCCGACTTCTAAAATCAAATATTCTATAACAAAAGATGCACTAAAAAGTAAAAAAATAATTGCATATTCTTATGCCAATTTTAGTTCACCAAAGCAAAAATTTTTAAATATATATGTACAATTATTGTTATTTTTGGAGGCGGTGTCCAAAAGTTATGTGAATTTCTCTATGTTGACACCGCCTCCAAAAATAACAATAATTGTACATATATATTTAAAAATTTTTGCTTTGGTGAACTAAAATTGACACAAGAATATGCAATTATTTTTTTACTTTTTAGTGCATCTTTTGTTATAGAATATTTGATTTTAGAAGTCGGGTTTCCATTTTGTCAAAATAGGTTTTATTTGTATAAAAGTATTAAGACAATATTTCAAACATAAGCATATTTTACCCAGTAGTATACACAAAGCATTCAAATGTCGGTCTAATAAAGTAGCCTACACATGAGGAACATTAAGCAGCAACATTGTGCAGCAACCTAGGATGTTGCTGTGTGTGTGTTGTAGCAACAAAAAACATGTCCTTAAACGATTGCAGTAAAATCAAAATTATTTGATATTTTGTAGGAGGAGTTTAATGTTCCTGTACAAATTCGTCGTCTGTAGCGAAATTGCAGCATATTATCTAAAAAGTCATGTTTGCCTAATATTTTTTTATGTTTTATTACATAGATTTAACTTTATATATATATATAGTAAGTATATAAGCATATGCTAAAAACTAAATACTTTATTATTTTTATAGTTTTATAGGTATGTCACACAACAAACTTGATAAAACTGTAGAAGTGTAGATACATAAACTAAGATAAATAAATTAGATACAAATTAAATGAGACAGATAGAGACAAGATGACAAGTGATTGAATTTCTAGTTTACAATAAATAAACTATACAAATTAAATGAGATAGATAGAAACAAGATGAGAAATGATTTAATTTTTATGGCTAGCGTCATAAAATAATAAAATTAAATTTTATGTTCCCAAACTTTGGTTGCAACGTCTGTACTGAAAATATTTTTGTAGGCGGAGTTCAATGTTGCTGCTCAATGTTCCTCATGTGCAGGCTACTTAATAGCACATACAGACACGGAACATTGTGCAGCAACATTATGCAGCAACCTAGTATGTTGTATAGTGGTTGCAAATGTGTATAGTGGTTGCAGAAACAAAAAACATGTCCTTGAACGGTTGCTGTAAAAATCAAAAATATTAGATATATTGTAGGAGGAGTTAAATGTTCATATACAAATTGGTCATATTATCTGTAATGTTATGCTTTTCTAATATTTTATTATGTTTTATTACCTAGATTGGTTACAATTTACATTGTATACTTTATTATTAGTATAGACCAACAACTAGTTAAAGGTCTTAACTAGAGATACATACATATAAATAAACTATACAAATTAAATGAGATAGATAGAGACAAGATGAGAAATGAATAAATATACAAATTAAATGAGATAGATAGAGACAAGATGAGAAATGATTGAATTTTTATGACTAGCGTCATAAAATAATAAAATAAAATTTTATGTTCCATAATTTTGGTTGCACGTCTGTACAAAAAATATTTTTGTAGGCGGAGTTCAATGTTGCTGCTCAATGTTCCTCGTTTGTAGGCTACTTTAGGTACAGGTGCCTAATGAGTCCCACTTTTTTCAATATGAGTATATAAACGTAAAATTGCGAAATAAACAAAAATAAATAGAAATTTAGTAAACATTGATTATTTATGCATCCGATATTCGAGAAAAATCATCACAATTCATTATGATTCGATGAAAAAATGATAATTTTAAAAACCTCGATTTTGGACCTTACAATAAAGCCCATTACAAAACTTTGTTAAAGAAAAGATTTAAATCAAAGTATATCAATATTATTCACTAAACAGTCAGTAAAATAAATAGATTTTTATTTAAAGTTGATCGGGCACATGTATAGATAAAAATCTGAATTTTTGATATGTTAAAAATTGCTAACTCATACGTATAAAATAATTTTTTGAAAATAATCTGACGAAGGGTTTTTATGTAATTAATCATTAAAAATTGGAATTTTAACATGTTGTGAATAGTAAATGTTGAATGTTCGCATACATTTTCAATAATGTTGCTCCACCTTCTATAGATTAAAAAGTAAAAAATTTCTACTTTTAGAAATTAAATCTCGTACATTACGTTAAAATTAAAAAAATATTGTCCGACGAAGAGTTTTAAAAAAAACAAGTAATGTAACAATTAACTGAATTAATTGTTTGAATACCCAGCATATACTGAGTTTTATATCAATGATTGAATTGTTAACGAATTTTTTTTCGATATCTCATACTATTTAGTAATGTTTTGGTGGCAAAGCGGATGCAAGTAATTTATGTAGCACGTCAAATTTGAATTTTTTGAACTCTAAACCCGTTTTTACTCATGGAAATTTTAATGAAAGTTTTCAATCGCAATTAAAATAGTTGATATATCAAAAACTACAATCCTGTCATACAGTTTTTTAGCAGCTACTAAAAAACTATTCGAATTGTCAACAATTCGCTGTTCGAGGAACATTTAATCACAAATTATGAAAAAACTATAGAGTTTATGAAAAAATTTTTCCAACAAAAGTTGTTTATTTTAAAAAGAAATAGATATTTTGTTATTAAATTTTTTTCTATCTCTTACGGTTCAAAGATGTATATTTTCCCCTCTGGCGGATGAAGACACCTTCCGACGTTGCTATAGAACACACATACAAAATTTCAGCTAGTTATCATTTTTCGTTTTTGAGTTCTCGTGTTCACGGGCAGACGGATTAGCTTAATCGACCGAACTAGGCCATTTTATGAACACCCATTCCAAGCATTTATGTTAAGGATTAATATTTTCAAGCGTTATAAAGTCGGGACAAAACTTAATATACTTTGTATATTTACATATACTGGGTATAAACACTTATTATATCTTGTATATTTACATATACTGGGTATAAAAAACACCACATAATTCACCAAAAATTTCAATAAGGAGATAAATCAATATTATAAATAGAGTGTCTTATTGATACATTACTGTTAAACACGGGTTTCCTGTCTAACCGAAAACGCATTTGACTAGAAGTGTTGTTGCATTCTTGTTTACTGATGTTTCTGCTTATATGTTGGATATTTCGAATTAATTCTACAATTACAATAACGACTTTTCACAACTGGGCTTCGTTAGGAGCCGGGTCATATTAGGCGACAGTACCATAATGATAAACCTTAATTAAACAAATGTCCTGGAATTATGAAATAATATTTAGAATATTTTAGAAACAAACAGAAAACTAGTAAACCATTTCAAATAAAGAAACTTATTGAACAGAAAATATGAGATAAAAGAAAATAAAGAAACTGTAAAAGATTATTATTATTTATTGTGAAATTATTTACAACTGTGTCGAACTATTACAACATTTGCTCTTGTTAGATACATATCATTCTATATTATACTAACATATGATGAAATGTGATTGAAATGTACACAGTCAACATATGAGAAAAGTATTCCAATACTATTAGTGAATTTTTAACCCGACTTCAAAAAGGAGGATGGTACTCAATTCGTCTGTATTTTTTTTTTAATGTTTGTTCCCTCAGAACTCCGTCATTTATTAACCGATTTAGAATTTTTTGTTTGTTTTAAAGAGTTTGATTTCCGATTGGTCCCATTGTCACCAAATCGCATTCTGATGAGGGGATCTAATAGGGGATGTGATTTCCAGGGGATCCCCCTGGAAATCGAGGAAAACCCTCAATTTATATGTGATAACCAATTTCTGCTTTTTGAAAGAATATACTCATTCATAATGGGAAAATAAGAAAATTTTTTTAAAAACCGACTTCAAAAAATTTTTTACAATAAAAAACCGACCCCAAAAAAAAAATTTTTACAAAAAAAAAGCAAAATGCTTGTAAAAAAAATGAAAATCTGTTATAAAAAATGCATTAAAAATTATAAAAAAAAAATACGGATAAAAAAAAATGTGTTATTAAAAAATGCCCTAAAAATTAGTTGGTCGTTTAGTAGGTCTACCCATATTTAGACAAATAAAATCAGTTATACAACTTCAAAGTCACTAAAAAGCGAGAAATAAAACCTATTTTGACAAAATGGAAACCCGACTTCAAAAATCAAATATTCTATATAAAAAAATGCACTAAAAAGTAAAAAAATAATTGCATATTCTTGTGTCAATTTTAGTTCACCTACAGGCACAGGAATATGCAATTATTTTTTTACTTTTTTGTGCATTTTTTGTCTTAGAATATTTGATTTTTGAAGTCGGGTTTCCATTTTGTCAAAATAGGTTTTATCTTTCTTAAGAAAATTCAGCTATTGCAATTGTATTGATGTTGAGTATTTGAAATTATAAGTACCTGGTCATATTATATTTACTGACCCATTTGAAATTTTAAGGTAGTTCTTTCCCTACAGTCCAGTCAAAAAGTTTTAGCTTACTACATGTTATTGGTATACTCTCGTTCATAAAAATTGATCCAGTTGAAACATTCTAAGTGTTCTTGTTTGTAATAAACATATATTTAAAAATATATGCTTAGAATGTGACTTACTGGTGGTTCAAGTTTTATGACGAGAGTGTACATGTTACACGTATCTACAGAACTAAGATGGTAAGCAAAGTTTTTTCAATGTACTATACCTCTCACACATACATTCTCACATATATTCACATATATTGTCCAATATATTCTGTATTATACCACCTCTATTAAAAATAGTCCTCTAAATATGTTATTTATTTTAATTTAAACACTCAATAAGGTTTAAACACTCAATAAGGTCCGAGGCAAACTACTAAAATCATTTTTAGCGAATTTCCTCCAAAGAAAATGCAGCTGTTGTTTTTGCACCAATGTTGGAATTTCGTAAAAATTTCTTCAAATGTCCATCGATCCTACCTCTTAGATATGTAATTTTTCATTCATTTTTCTGTTAAACACTAATATTTACAGAAATATTTACAATTAAAGATTGAAAGTTAAAGTTCTAAATATCTCTGTTCACATTAGAGTTTGAGAAAAAAGTAATGAATTGTAGCAAACTTGATTTTCTACAACTTTACTCGTTGTACATTTTTCGATCATTCGAATATTAAGAGAGATATTTAATATTGTGATATGTGTTTGTTTGACACAAATACATGAAATATATTTTATTGTAAAAAATTTTTACTGTCGTTTCCATAGTAACTATAAACCATAATCATTATACATCGTTCAATTTTGGCTATAAATTTAATTTTTGCAAATACTAAAGTCATATCAGATATTATATTTCATTTTGATCACATTAAAAGTATGACCGCTAGAGAGTGATTTAAGTATTCTAAGGAAATTCGCTAAGTTGACGCAGCTCCTGCGTAACGAATTTTTTTAATTATTTTTTTTGCAAAATGTGATTTTATTCATCTACATAGTCTCCTTCAAGTTCCAACGCTTCTCTGACATTTCGATGCCGTTTTTGTAGAATCATTTATCTTTGGCTTCAAAATAGGCATTTGTTTTGGCTATGACCACAGAATTCGACGCAAGTTTATTCTCCTGGAGTAGGTCTGCGAACAGATAGTAGTCACTGTGAGCTAGATCTGGAGAATACGATTGATGGGGAAGCAATTCGAACTTCAATTCGTGCATTTTTGCCACGAAACCTCCTGGCCCGTACTTGCTAGCAAATAGCTTTTTACTATTTAAGGGTAAACAAGATCTGAATCCTTAATAATTTGTTGTTGGAATACTTAAATAAATGCGTAATGTAATATCTACATTAGGATAAACATCGCAAATATTACGTGAATGTAAAATATTGCATAAATTTAGTGCAGAGTGCATATTTTCATTATGCTCTGATAAATGTTTGAGTTGATAATGTGAATACATTCATTACTAATCAATGTCTCTTCCAACGTTGGTATACTTATTAACATCGTTGGTATACTTATTAACTACCTTATTTGCTTGATTTTTAACTCGTTTGTACCAATATCAGACAACTTATCAAAAAAATTAAAGTTTACGTGAAGCTGTTTATATACGTTTGTACGTCCGGCTAATTGTACGCTCAGAATAACCAAAATGTGGTAATAAATATTGGTATGAAATTTTTTTTGTCCTATCACAGGTACTCTTTCGTTTATCTTTTACTCATCTGGCTGAAGTTTTCGAATTTGTCTGCGACGTGTATCATACCGATAATAATTTTGGACTCCAGATAGTTGCTTAGCTTTTTCTTCATATTGAGAAAATTTTATACCTCTCAAATATTGAAGAAAAGAAGTTAGGAAGCGATAAATCGATTTGCGATTTCTGGAGTCTCTTACCAGCAGCATTGAAAGATCTAAAATTGCGTTCCAAACAATGACTAGAATTGTTGTTTCTAAATATCTTAATTTTTTTTTCAGCCCCACAGCTTCAGATTCGTGTATTCGGATTCTCTTCTATATTATCTGCAATAAAATTCAATGCTTCAAGTATTCCAAACCATTCTTTTTCTAAAGCATAATATGCATTATATCGTGCAGACCAATGAGTTTGAGTTTTAAGTTTGTACGCTGTACCAAAATCTCCTAAAGATATAAGATCCCAAAAAATTGAGATATGACCTAAAAATCTTAATCAACAGGCAAAATATGTCAAGTTTAAAAGCTTGTAAAAATATGAAAAATTTTATTAGAAATTTTGTGAATAAGTTGACTGTATATATAGAAACGACCGATATATTGACAAAAGATATTTAATTTTAAGATGTTAGTAATAGAAAATAGCATGTTTCATATTGTATAATTCTTTGCTTATATACACACACTACATACAAGAAGTATATAAAATATTGTATTCAAAGTATTACTTATATACATACTTATACACAAACGTTGAATACATCATCATATTCTATAACATTTCGATTCAATGAATCAAGTACAAATTTCTCAAGTGGTGAGTTAATTCTATGTAGTACTGTATATACTGTAAATAAATAAAAAGTTTTAACAGAAATCATAATAAACTCTACTGCAAATAATATGCGTTGAAAATACATGTTCATTAAGGATTTAAATCCTTTTGTGTTGTATGCAAAAATAGTATTTATATTGATTGACGATTTTATAATACTTCAGAAGAATGAGCATAGAAAACCGGATAAAGTTTATTTTTGTAACTAACGATGTCAATTATTTTGTTGGAATATATCAAGACATTCTGGTATAAATTCCAGACTGAAACACTAACAAGTTAAAACAAGTGAAAATAACAACTAACTGAGTGGTTAATTGCTTAAATACCCGGTATAAACTGAATTTATGAAAAAAGTTTCAAATAGTAGTTTATTTTTAAAAAAGGAACATTTTTTGTCTTTAAATTTTTTTCTCTCTCTGACGGTTTCACAGTTTCTGACGATTTGGACCATTCAAGAACTTGATCTTACTTTTTAGGTCAAGCCGTTCAAGCCGTTCCGTCTTCCGACAAAGTCGGAAGTAAACTTAATATATCCTTGTATACCCACACTGTCAACTTCCCATTACTTAAGACGCCTCGGCAATTCGGGTGCTGTTATACATTCAACAACAATTCTCAAATATTTGGTTTGTTTGTTTATCAGGTGTTCATTAGGCAAATATGCGTCGAATACAATTGGCCCGGAGTCGATAACAATTATATTTTCTTGAGAAATGCTAGGTGAAAAAATGTTCACAGACGTACATACACACGCACACACAAACACATCTTTAAGAACGATAGATTTGGACTCGAGGGACCTCGAAACGTAGAGATATGTCTAAATTTTCAATTCGAAAAATCGGAAGTTAATAAGATAAATAGGAAGTTAATAATAAGGCAATTTATAAAAATTTTTAAATCAAACTTTATTATAATTTAGTATGATCAAAATTGCGAATAACAAAGTTTGTTGGTGGATACGAAGAGTATCCTGGACACATGTGTATTGCATTTTAGGCGACTAGATATTGAAAAGCATGAATCAGTGGACAGTACAACTTCAATTGGACATTTTCAAACCATTGTGTATTTACTAGAGACTGAGTAGACCAGTTGGGTATTTACTAGACACTAAATATGAGGTTTCTCGAACTGGGAACTTTTTTTTTCAATCATTTCAATCATTAAGGGTTAGTGTCGTTTCAATTCCTTGAAAACGTCTAAAGCTAAAGCGGATATATCAGCTATTCGGTCCACGAGCCCATCTACCAACCGGCAGATAAATCACCCACTCGGCCTTAAAGGGTTAATATTGGCGGAGTTGTGGTGATGAAGCTCTTTTTTTCGAAATTAATTATTTTTGTGTGCCGCAGTGGTTGTCCACTGTGTAAACCTCTGCTAATATTTTTTAAGAGTAAATTTAATATCACCAAAATTGTAACGAAGAAAATCGAGTGAGAATAAAAGAACGTCCAAAGTAAAACCATACTTGTGTTAAAATGTAAATATATTATTTTCGTAACGATGATTGATTGTATGTACCTTAACTATCGTGTAAGTGGTCAGTGTGCTTTTCTCTTAAGTCTATATAAATTTTATACTGAGACGTAACAAATGTTGATTCTTTATCAGTTAGATGCTTAAAGAGCTGATCTACCATATTAGGTTTCATTATATTTTTTTATCAAGCTTGAAATATTTCGAAAATAGTTGTATTCATGATAAATTTCCTAGTTTTCAAAAGAAAATTTAAGCTTGAAAAATGAATTTGCTCTCATGAACAAATGCAAAATCTTTAATTACCTCAAAAATTTCTACATAGTATCTCAATGTAAACTGTTACATCGAACTTTAAACCAAAATCCAATTAAAAATTTCAAACAAAAAGATAAATTTAACTGACACAAAACAACGTTCCCTCTATGTCAGTGAGGAAAACATTCCTCGACTTTTATGTCAAATGAAAATTTTTCCTTTGTGAGTAGTATAAAATAATTTTTGTTAAACAACATTTATTTATTAAAAACGAATTTTCTTGTAAATAATTATTATTTTCGTAAGCTTTTTAATTGCTGTATCACAGACATTCTATGTGATCTATAGACTCCGTTATTATGGTATGGAATATTATGTTATGTTCCCTTCAATATATATGTACACATTGCATCTAGGAAAACCCTTTTGTGTTAAAATCTACAGAAAAAATATGACAAAGCTTGTAACAAACTAACACGTCCAAGGTTCGGAGAATTATTTATTAAATCGTTAAGTTTGGGTGATCTTAGAGATATTATACCTATACAGTTGTACAAAGACGTAGGAAAATTTTCGTGACTCTGGTAAAAATTGCATCCATAACCACCAACAGAAGTCGTGACGGGGATAAACGTGTGGTTACGATTTCCAAACCTATTGTTTCATGTGAGGAGAGTAATGAAAAAGATTTTCTGTCGAAGCAATATAAATTATCAGTTAAAAAAAAGCAAATATTAAGTTTAAATATCATATTTTTATGTGGCTGCAATGCTGTTATTTAAATAAATAGACTTTATAATTCAAAGAATATTTAAAAAACAATGTTTATCACAGTGTCGAATTTATTAACATAGTTGTTACATGTTTAAATATAAAAATAAACTATTTTCCCATTAGGCTTTCCAATTTCGGATGCTCTGGACGGGCTACACTTCAACCATAAAGTCCATTGTGATGCCTAAGGATGTGGGGATGTGAGTGGAGTGGAAGCAATTTTTGTGTATAGACTAGGAATTGGTAGGATATGCGGCTGCAGCGACTATGATAGGAACTATGCCGTTTTGCATGGTAAGTGTACTTAGTTTCTGACCTCTTACTGTTTTTGAAGATTGGCGACGAAAAATGGTGCGAGAGTTTTTCGTTAACATACCTCTAAAAAAGATTTGTAATATATATCCTAAACTTAATAATAAATAACATAACTATTACACTGCTATAAGTAGAAAAAGATAGTAAACTTAAATCGTATATATACGTCTTTCTTTCCATTATGCCACATAATTTGTAAATAAATATATAGAATACTTGTATATTATGTTTTCACTGTATGGGTATGTTCTTTAATGTATAAAGAGAATTAAAGCAGTTTTCGGAGCGTGAATTGCATAGCGCAAAAGATTGTGAGAAAGTGAACAGTGACTATTAAAGATTTGTATGATTATAAAGAAGTATATAGGGTTAAACAAAATAATGTATAATTAATTTTATCGAAAAAAAATTGATTTCTAATTTTTTAACATCATTTTGACATCAATGTTTGATATGAAAAATCATACATATGTTGCGGGCGAATTGAACTCACAACCTCTAGCATTCAAGACTACAGCTTAAGCAATTAAGCTACTCAGATGCTACATTTAGTTTTTTTTTTTGTTAATCTAATTCATAGTCACAAAGATATTTATAAATAAGTAACAGTGTATTTTGATTAAACTTTGTTTCCTTAAGTTTGTGTCCTTAAGTTTGTTTATAGTCAGTAGTTTGAATTGAAGTAGGGAACGAATCCCAAAACTAAATTTTTGGGATATTAACAATAGACTTGATATCGTCCTCACATAAATGCATTTTTTCGGAATAAAAGCATTGGTATGACTGGTTGAGTACGAAGTACTATGAAGAATCTGCCTACTCGTTAGTCTTGCAAGGAAGTCTTCATAAAACAGTCTTTCTTCTGACGGAATATATTCATGTAACTGACCACCGCTATCTATTGAAAAGTAGGAGAACTAAACAGGGTAAAAAAGAGAATAGATACCCGAACCGTTCCATTTTTCCACCTCGGAGCTTTTTCTAAGATCATTCTACCCATGATTCGCTTGATTTTTGTCCCTTTATCCTCTTCTATATTGTCTTTTTGCCTAATTTTGGCTCTTTATCCCAGGAAAAGATGCCAGAAGTTTAATAAGAAAACCAAATTTTATACTACATTTGCGTCCATCAACCAGTCCAAGTGACCGAGTGGTCTAAGTCGGTATGTCTGCACTGTATGCCTACTTGGTAACTGGGAGGTTATGGGTTCGAATCCCGACATCGGTAGTTTGTCAATTATTAAGAAATAAAAAAGGGCCGGTTAATTGACTAAACAAGAACGAAGTAACCGGCTATGCTTGAGAAGGTTTTCTGCAGTTTCCTTCACGTTCCTATCTTAGTCGGCTGCAGCCGCATATCCTACCAATTCCTAGTCTATTCACAAAAATTCCTTCCACTCCACTCACATCCTCACATCCTTAAACATCACAATAGACCTTATGGTCGAAGTGTAGCTCGTCCAGGGCAGCCTCTACAATCTAGCTATCTATCTCTTGGTCCATCATCTGTACGTCCTTTTTCACCTGAAGGGTTTGTAACCGAAAAGCAACTTTTGTCAAATCTTTTATATTAATAAAAAAAAAGAAAAAAAAAGAAAATCTTAAAATATATAACTATTAAAATTAATAAGCACTTGACGTATATTAAAGATAAAAAAAAAAGAAAGTCGAAATGTCAAACCCTTAGAATAGTCGGAAGGAAATCTGTGGTAAATTGTTAAAATATTAGCTGTGCGAGTGAACTACATGAAAGTAATGAAGTCATTCACCCTTAACAGTAAATAGTGCCGTAAAAGAGTATAACGGCAATACTATAATAGTACTATACTATATACATATAGTAAACCAAATGAAAGAGAGGGCTTAAAACCAAACGACTGACTATCCATCCATCTATCCATCTATTCTTCTTACAATAAACCACCATAAACTAACCGAATGTACTGTACATTCATCCATTTATTCCTTCGCTCCATACACACAAGACAAGTCAACTGTTGTGTATTTATAAAAGCATTTTCTAACATCTAGTTCACATTCACATACAGACAATTTGAAGTCATCTCAATAACACCTCCTCCCTCTTTGTCGACTCGTATACAACCGCTATTTAATGATTCTTTTTATAAATAAATACCGCCCAATTGTACATTAAAACCACCATATTGATTATTAATCTATAGTACTTTTTTTTTAATCCAATAATAAATATTTGTTGGTTTTTCAATAATAAATATCTTGAATTAAAGTGGTTCACTCGTAAATTTATGTTCTTAGGAATTTGATGAAATTGAAATATGACATTATGTTCAATGTCTTTAGTGTGGTCCATTTTCCCCAGCCCAAATTAGTCGAGAACTTATTAAATAAACTGTGATCTTGCCTTTGACCTTGACAATTTCCTTGTGGTGCTTATTGGGTTACGCTAATGCCGACGGTAACCACTTTTATATGAAACTTTTTATCGTACCTATACAGTTTCAGAGTAAATAAATATATAAAGATAAAGATATATATGATAAGATAAGATACAAAGATATTCAAATCTATTATAGTTTCTGATATCTAAAAACTACCAAAGTTGCAGGAAATAAAACTTTATGAAAAAAAGTATTCTTGTGTTTTTCTTATTGTTAATTTGTTATAGAAAAACGTTATGCGCGGTAAAACATTTCTGATATCTGTATATCTCTATATTTATTATCTTTGTATATTTCTTTTCTCAGAAACTGTAATAAATATGAAAAAAAGTTTCATACTAAACTACAAAAGTTGTAGGAAATAAAATTTTATGAAAAAAAGTATTGTTATGTGCGATAAATGATTTTAGGAGTGAGGCAATTCCCCGTCAGATCAGGTTCCACAGGGTTGCCTAGGAAAGTGATTGAAGTCACTATATGTACTGTTTTCTGAAAGTTTCACCTCCTAATTAAATAGGCACCTTATTTTACCGTCACCGTACTATAAAAAAATTTTCAAATATTTTTGTTTAGTAGTCATGAAGTTTACTCCTAAATATCCAAAAAGATAATTAAATTTTTCTAATTTACATAAAAAATGTATTCCCCAACGCTCCCACCAATATTATACAGCTTTTAATATCTAAACAAACAAAAATTCTTCACCCATTACATATAGTAATTCTAATTATGTTGGTACATTTAAAAAATAGTAATAACCGTAAATTATGCTAGTTATTGTATACATCCACTGAGTATTTCTTATATAATAGAGGTGGCCAACTTTTTTCTGTATAAGATGTACTTTTTTATCTTAAAAATGTATCGCAATCGACTTGTACTATTTGCTCGATGGTACATGTGAAAAAGCTTTTAAAAATGCACAGTATGACTGATAATTTGATTTTAAGATTTCACTTTTGTTTTTTTTTTTTTGGGCCAGGAAAATTTATCATAGAAGAATGATATAAGATTTTTAGATTATTTTCTGCTAATGTATACCGAATAGCTCGTGGGAATGCTCCTCGTAATGAAGCAGCACGTTTATCTACCTACGCAAAAACAACATAATTATTTAACGGGTCAAAATTAATTCAAATTAGCTACAAATAAAGACAGATTTAGAATTTATTTTATTGTCTTAATATTAATGGGAAGACTGAGATTGCATGATTCTAACCAAGGAATCATCATAATTAGGTGTATACTCTGACAAAGATAATAATCATGAATCTTCAGTATGGAAATTAGTCAAGACAGAGCATTCTTTAGTCTTTGTTAACTTTAAGTATGAAAATGCCCATTGCCAGTATGTCTGTATATCTGATCTCAAAACTATTTTAAACAAGTGTAATGTACCAACTAACTGAGTTAATTGTTGGAATGCTCTGTATCTAATAAGCTCATTATTATGCACATGTATATAAAACTTTGATTTGTGATATACTACTTCTATATGCATATATACTAGTATATATATGTATATATAGTATATATGCATATATATCTATATGCATATGTACATATGTAGTACCTATACAAATCTACAGAAATCATAAACGTTTGAGTTAAAATGGTGGCAAACTTATTCAGTTTGTTGTTAAAAAAGATACTTGGTGCCGGAATGTAAGGAACGATTTTGCCCACTCACGACTCTGAAGTCACTTTTTAGCTCTTGAATACACACAGAAAACTTATCTCCTTCCGTTTTATAGTTATCGTGTCCACGGACATACAAGTGAACATGTGTATAAAATACCTGGTATAAAAATGTGAATTATCAAGGACTAAAGAATTATGTATTTGTAGACAATAGGGATGTTGACTTTATTTAAATAAAAATATAATTTTGTTGCGAAGTGGTAGTTTCTATGATAGAAATTAAAAAAAAAAACACAATATTATTCTTTATATTTATTGACAACACTCTTAAGTCACGTGACAACAAACACCAATGAGAGTGCATGACGTCACTTGTTCGCAAAAATCACCAAGCGCTGTCAACAAGGCTTCGTTGTTTAAATATTATACAGTGATTTATGCGTAATTTCTTCAAAATTTGCATGCTACTGTCTTTGAAAACGATTGCACGGAGTTTTCCATAGTGGAAAGTGGGTTTAAAAAGGCAAATCAGTTCGAATTTGCCGAGAATTGACTGTTTTACGGTGGCCAATTTCTTTGCAACAAACAGTAACTTCTGCTCTGTTGAATTTAGACATGTGAAGACCTCCATGTAAGTAATCTTACAATAATTGTTATTTCTGTAACCATTATTATATAATAGTAATCATAAGCTCAAAAGATGTAATTGAAAATTGAAAAAAATTTAATGATTTTGAGGTTATATTCTGTCTTTCACTTAATAAATTGTTTTATTTATTTTTTAGGTCCGCGAGGCAGTCATACGGAGACGATGTTGTGGGCAATGTCAGGGCTATGTTCAACTTCAAATGATATTTAGTATAGTTCTCCATTATATCATTCGGCAACTAAAATAAAACAAGTACAAAACATTGTCAACTTTGTTTATTTTATGTCTAACCTCAAAATTTATAATTTTCTTTGAAAACTTGGTAAATAAAAACGGACATAAGAAAAATAAACATTAGTATTATCAAAACTTACATCAAAATGATCTTCGCAAAAATACATTTTGGATTGTGTAGGCACAAGTGCCGGATCCCTGCGAGCAAACTGAAGCCACTTTTTTGTGTACGTAGAACGTGAATAAATCACTTTTCAGGTGTCTTTATAGTAGTACTTGCACACTGAGGCACCGCACAACACTTATAAAACTTAGAACTTATATTTTTTATCAATAATTTCCAACAAACTCTGAATCACCACAACAGTTTACCAGTATTTGGGAACATGTGACGTAACAGCGCGATCACGTGACAAGTATTGGCGTTTTGGAGCGAAATTTGAAACGTAATTTCAAAGCCAAAATTTGTATGCATAAGACGTATTTAAAAACTTATTAATATTATTTGGGGCTATATTAGGTACTTATGAGCGATTTAAAACACTTTTCTAAAAATAGTCAACATTCCTACTGCATTTATTTCACTTGCTGCTAAGTCGACAATTTATCTAGAAAAGTACCAAGAAACAAACTAAGAAACGATCTACAGGTTTAAAATTAAAAAATATTCAATTTGAACCATTGAAGCATTTGAAGCAGAATTTCATTAAGGTTACGTAAGATATAGTATGAAAGAACTAGTGTATAGAGAAACACGCCTTTGAATGTATAATAAAATTTTAATATGAAAAATTTAACTCATCAACCAGGAATCGAACCACAAACCTCTGGATTTCTAGTCCAGTGTACCAAAGATGATATTGACCTACCAATCTTCTCATATCATTGGCAGTATTAATTTTATCAAATATCAACTTATTATTCATATATTATTATTTGTGTATACTTGGCGTCACAATACAATACTTAAATGTCAAATTCCAAATTAGTTTAGTGACTTTGGGAACATCCTGCAATTTCAAATCACATAAAAATGTTCTTCAACTGTTCAAATGAAGTTTTAACTGTTCATCCTTTTTTATAATTTTATCCTTTTTTTATAATTTATGAATTTATGTAAGATTACTAAAAAGTTTGTGTAAACATAGACATTTGTTATATTTTTATTGGTATATAGTTTTAAGAATGAAATGCAGTATCACAACTATTACGTGAATTATGTTGTAGAGGTATTGTTTTTAGATCAGATCTTTACGTTTGTATGCACAAATTTTCATACAAAAATTGTTTGTTTTTTATGTTTTTAGCGTGCCACGCGCCACGGCTGCATAGAACACAAATTTTTGTTTTATAGTCTATGCCACTCAGAAATAATGTAGCTTCTTATCAGCGAATTAATTTTTAGAATTGGTTCAGTATTTCGAGAGATTACCCGGAACAAACAAACAAACTTTATCTCTTATATACAAGTGTTCTGAAATTTATTCAGGAAAACTATACCACGGTGTACCAGGCCAAGTAGCCAAGCGGTCTAAGGCGTTAGTCTGCACAGTATGCACTTGGAAACTGGGAGGTTATGGGTTCGAATCCCAACATCGGCAGTTTGTCAATTATAAAAGAAAAAGAAAAAAGGGGCGGTTATCTCTAATCTATCATACCACGGAGTAGAACTGCAAAAAACAAACAAAAAAGTTTAATAAAGTTTTTCGATTTGACGCTTAGTTTTTGAGATATAATCAATTAAATATTAATAAATTCAACCAATCACAAACCACATAGTGTAAGGAGTCGTGGCGTCAGCAGTAGAGCGGGGCGCTTTACCTTTCAAAGGCTCGGAGACAGTTAGAGGCACCGTCTTCTTACATTATGCGCTCTGTGATTGGTTGAATTTATCAATGTTTAATTGATTATATCTTAAAAAATAAGCGTCAAATCGAAAAAGTATATTAAATTTTTTGTTTTTTTTTTGCAGCTCTATACCGTGGTACAGTTTTCTTGAATAAATTTCAGAAAACCCTGTATATTAGTAAAGACCTTCTCTTACGATGTAAAAGATATATTTTGGGACTTTTGTCACATTTTAGCTATCGAACACTCTTTAAAATTTCATCTCTTTTCGTTTTTGATGTTATCGCGTTGACAGATAGATGGACACCTAGAAATGGAATAACACTTTACGCATACTTAAAAGAAAATTGTTTTTCATTGATCAATATTTTCAACTGTGACAAACTCGGGATTAAACATATAATATTTTGGTATAAATTACCTAAATTATTTACAGAGAATAAAAATTATCAAATCAGACATTGGAATTTAATTCGTGTAATCTAAAAGTATAAATAAAATTTAATTATTTTACAATTTCGGCAATAAAAAACATATTTTTTTTTGTGAATTTATTACTTTCAAATAATATTATAAAAATAAATGAAATTGCACTTTTATCTGTTTCAATCGAATTTATTGTAATTATACTTTGGACAAAAAAAGAAGAGCAATTTATTAAATTTATTAAAACAAAACAAAACAGAAAAAAGAAGAAAAATATTATGGATAAGTGGGCGAATAAAGTAGTTGTTGTAACTGGTGCAAGTTCTGGTATTGGGTATGGTATTGCTAAACGATTAACTAAATATGGTTTGCAGGTACAATTATTTTATTTACTTTGCTATATGATTTATTAGAAATGTTATAAAATAAATGATAATCTTATAAAATTTAACACATTTACGTGGTCGGATCACTTAAGGTGGTCTCTTTTTTTCATTCCGTTTATGCAATGTACAAAATTCAAATATATTACGAATTAGTTTTTTTAAAAAAAGAGACTTTATTGATAAGTGTACAGTAAATATTACTATTACAAAGAGAGAACCAAAATAACTGTTATTATGCTATACATAAATCACTCTCACCAGCCAAGTAGCCGTAGTTGTAAAGGCGTTGTGTGTACTTGGAACTGGGAGGTTAAGGATTCGAATCCCGACATCGGCAGTTTGTCAATTATTAAAAAAAAAAGAAAAAAAAAGGGGACGGTTAATTGACTATACTGTCGGCGTATGGACAAGAACGAAGTATCCGGCTATGCTTGTGAAGGTTTTCTGCAGTTACCTTTACGAACTCCAGATAAGTATCGGCATAGTTCCTATCAAAGTCGGCTGCAGCCGCACATCCTACAAATTGCTAGTCTAAACACAAAATTCCTTGTCGTCCACTCACATACTCACATCCTTAGGCATCACAATGGACTTTATGGCGAAGTTTCTTATGGGTATAGTTACTTATGGGTAGGAATCCTGTGCTGTCTAGAGATTATCACTATAAATGGCAGCAATATTTTCAATGATTTATTAGTGTACTCGCACCTAAATTGAGGATCAAGGGTGCCAAAATACGACGATTCAAGTTTCTACTGGGCACCAATGTATGGAGAGAAGGTTCATTAGGCAAATGTTTATTTTGCCTAATAAATAACGAATGAATGTCAGTTTGTAAGTAGTTACCGTGGAAACTCAAAGAACATATAGTGTGTATGCAAAGGTATCTATAAATATGATAGTAAATTAAGATATAGGAGCGAGTACACTTTACCTTCTTTTCGTGGACTGATTAAAAGTAATGTGGCAAAGTGAATGTTACGTTGTATACTTTTCTTCGTGAGAGAAACGTTTACTGTACCCTTTTCCCTGGGTTGCTGACACACAAAAACTCGATGTGAAAAAGGCCTTAGAATTTTTGATTTGGTCACCCTTAAGTATTCATGAATATTTCATATATACTCATGATGGATAGGCCCCACTTAAAAGGGTCTCCCAGACCTTTCTGTCTTGGGCTTTCCAGTTCCCGGTTTCAATTCAATGTAGATGCAGTATAACATCGCCCAAGTCATCTTTCAGAGCCATACAAAATTGCAGGCCTTATTATAGTTTTATATAATTTCTTTTTGGTTGTTTTTGAGACAGTAGACGACTTGAACATATTTATAAGGGAGTAAAAATATCTGTTACCAGGTGTGATTCTAGCTTTTATGTCTAAGGAATTTTCATTGTTTTCAGCAAAAACTGTAAGGTATTTAATCTGGCCCACTCGCAGAAATTTATGCTTTTGAATCTCGAGTAGTCTAAATATAGTTTTATTCCTGGTGTTTATCATGTATTTAATTTTCTCGTTATTCACCTCTAGTCTGACATTTTTGGACTCTATCTCCAAAACCTTAAAAGTCTATGCCAGTTCTATTATGTTTTGGATCATCATATCCACGTCATCTGCATAACCAAGTATGTGTAACATACGTTTAAAAATTGTATCTCCTTTATTGATAATAATCTTCCTGACTACAAATTCAAGGACTAAAATACTAATGATAGAAAGCATAATTTGGGCCATTTTGAGCAAAGCAATAATATTAGAGTAAGAATTCGACGCTCCAGAGCTATATACGAAAGTTCATTTTTAGCATAAATCTGGCAGTCATGAACTGGAAGTTTTTTTTTAAATGAAATTTAAGATTTACATTTCATTTTTATTAACTGGAAAATAAATTAGGTATTTACAACCAAAATTAAGTATTTTGGTTGCAACCCGTGATTTTCATCACGGGGTAAGCTTCACGAAAAATATCAATATAATAAAAGGACATCATATTGTAATATAATTACTATGCATGAATATCAGAAAATTATTTATCAAAAAGTAGTTAACTTCAAAAAAGAAGAATGAACTAAAAAATTAATAAATATATTTTTCAGTATCTCTTATCAATAATTCCTTTTGGAGTCAGCCAATCATTGATATAATAATATAAAAGTCATTGACTAATAAAGGCTTATAAAGGCGTTACGTAGGAGCTGTGTAAAATTTCCTTAGAATACATAAATCACTCTCTAGTCACAATTTAAGTCTGATCAAAATGAAATGGCGTATTTGATATCATTATAGTATTTTCAAGGCCAATTTTATTAATAAATGGCATACGTCAAACGGAAAGGGGGCATAAAGATAGAAGAAAACACAAAATATAAAATATCTCTCTTAATATTGGAACAATCGAAAAATGTATAACGAGTAAAGTTGTAGAAAATCAAGTTTGCTATAATTCATTATCTTATCATTTTTTCCAAACTCTAATGTGCACCTACAGAGATATTTAGAATTTTAACTTTCAATCTTTAATTGTAAATATTAGTGCAATAGAAAAATGATAAGAAACAAAATTACAGTAAAACTAAGTACCTACAAGTTTACTCCTGATAAATTGTTCGATTTTTCAAATATTAAGGGAGATATGTCAAATTTTGTGTTTCCTCCTCTCTCTAAACTTCCTTTCCCCTCCTCCGATTTTACCCATTAACGAACTTGAACTCAAATTTTTGAAAACCAAAATCGCCCCAAATACCAAATTTCATTCCCATCGGAACAAAACTGTGACCATTAGAGAGTCCACAGACACATAAACTTATATGTACATATATATGTTGATATATATGTACATATATGAAAATTTTAACAATAGTGATTTTTGTTTAAAAAAACTTTAGTATAAAACTGTGACCGCTTGAGAGTCCACAGACACATAAAAGTAGATATATATATATATATATATATATATATATATAAAATTTAGCGATAGTGATTTTTAACATTTTTACGAAATCCCATCATTGGTACAAAAACAATAGCTGCATTTCCTTTTGTGGAAATTCGCTAAAAAACGTTTCAGTTATTTTAACATCTTGTCACACAATTCAGTGCGTAATAATTTAATTCGTTACGTAGTCCAACATAGGCAAGCACAATTTTTCCAGAGGCGTGATACAAACATCATGGTCGCTAAATTTGTGGCCATTTTGACCACTAAATTTATAATAGATTTACCTGTGCTTAAAACAAAAGATTTATCTTTTCAGAAAATAATTCGAATTTTTTCTTCTTGTATTTTTTGAGAAGAATTATTTTGGATCCTTTGGAGATAGTTTATTAGGTGCCTATAGGGTGGCATAGAAACTAAATTCAGCACTCCTTTCAAGAAATTCAATTTCTTCCGGTATAGAACTCGCATAGATTTTGACGATTAAAATTTACATTTATAATTTAAAAAGTTTAATTTAGAAAAACAATTAAAAATAAAATGTTTCATACAGGTAATTGGTTTGGCACGACGTGTAGAACGTATGCAAGAATTAGCAAATCAGTTAACAAACGAATCGGGAAAATTACATCCAATTAAATGTGATATTACCAATGACAATGAAGTGATTGACGTCTTTAATAATATTAAAGAACAATTTGGTGGTATTGATATATTAATCAATAATGCTGGTTGCGTAACGAAGAATGATACATTAATTGGTAATTATGATTAATGTGATTTTAATTTTCAAGTATTCGAGTATTCCTTAAAAATTCAGAAAAAATTTAAGTATGACCCCGTAAATCCAGATTCGGTGAGACCACATCTAGGCCAGATTAGTGAGAATCAAGGTTAACCAGTATTAATATTTTGATATATCTAATTTAGCTTTCTAACAGAAAATAATAATAATCCAAAGTTGATATTAGAACTCGTATTGGTAAAGTTACACAAGACGTCATATTAAAAACTGCGAGCTTTGGTGAGGGTACATTTAAACAGTTTCATTATCAAAATAATATTTTTTTGTTTATTTTATTAACGTCACCCGAGTAATGCATATATAACTATCACAGTTGAGCGCGACTACTATGTTTCTAATTATTGCCACCAGATGTCACCCCTAAGGAACAAACTCCAGTACTGCTAATTTAATAACAATAACAATGGATGGATTGACATTAAGTTTACAAAAAAGAATTAAAATATCAAAATAAGCGAAGAAAAATTAATAATTCACTTCAAGATAATTAACCACTTAACATCTCGTGGTTTCATTGGTATAGGACTGGTCCGGAAAACTAATGGACGTAGGTCCGACTCCTATGAGTTACCAATGTTCATATTACTAAAATGTCAAATTAAGTATAATTTAGGCAATGGCTTGACACACGTTTACATAATAGTATATTGCGGTAAGTGCGGTAAGTTGTCGATTGCCTACGAGAGCGATATTGTCCACTCATTAGCTCGAGTGGGCAATCGACAACACCGCACGAGTTGCAGATACTATTTTTTTTACTAATGTGGGATAAGTTCTATTTTAGCGCCCGTTCTTTCGGACGTTAAATGGCTGTTTGGCTATTAAATTATTACCAGACTACTTAGATGGATTGCAAATATTTATTTAAGTGTGCAAAGTAAAATTTCCGCACACAAATAAATATTTGCAATAGATCTAAGTAGTAGGGTAATAATTTAATAGGCAAAAATCATTTACCGCACGGAAAAGCGGGCACTAAGATAGTACTTTGACATGAGTAAAAAAAACAATTAAAACATGTCAGAATAATATTTATATTAATATATTCAGAACTAACCTAAGGGCGGGGTTTAAAAAACACGACTGACTTTTGTGTGCAACGAAATAATAATCTATTTTTTTAATGTCTAACAATGTTTAAATGTAATAATTTTTATCTAAATTTTTAGTTTGAAATATCAATTTTTTTATATATTAAATTTATTGATAAATAATTTACTTCCAAAATTATGTTAATGCAAGTATTTCTATAGAAACTATAAAATATATAGGAGATCTGGTTTCTATTTGGCCACCAAACGTTGTGATCAAAGTGGTCTGTTATCGTATTTCCATCTAAAATAATAACAGTTTATTGTTTCCTGTGTATAAATATTGTGATATTTCAATGACGGATCCGGATTAAAATATGCATAAACGGGGTCATACAGAATCCACAAAATTAACAGAGATATAGATTTAAATTAAAAAAACATACAAAATATGCAGACAAACATTATCATATTTTAAATGTCTATTTATAGATGTTTTTAGAAACACACGGAATTCTTCCATTCTCTGCTACGATTTAAAATCACTATTTTTTTGTAGAGGGTTCAATGGATGTACATCGTAAGTTAATGGAAACAAATGTATTGGCATTAACACATTGTTCACAATTAGGAGTCAAATCAATGATCGAACGTAATGTTTATGGACAAATTATCAATTTAAATAGTATTTATGGACATATTATACCGATTGCAAAACCTATACCAAATTTATATCCAGCCTCAAAGTTTGCTGTGAAGGCTATTTGTGAAACATTACGCCAAGAATTATATTTTTTGAATAATACAAAAATAAAAGTATCTGTAAGTTTTAATTATGATCACATTTTTATTGATTTTTCATCTACTTTTTACTGTCGGTGGAGGTCGAAATTTTTTTTTTCCAGTAGTTTTTTGCTCACTAGTTAATGTTTGAGGGGCTTTAGACTTTGTTGTGTCGAAAAAGTAGATAGTTTCCAAAAATTATCTATAAGGAATTCATTAAAGATAAATATACCTTTATTTAAATCAAATGCAAGATCATTTGAAATGATTCTGAAGCAAAGAAAAACAAGGCCCGGTTCCTAATAAAGCCCAGTAACTATAAGCAAGAAACATTAATAGATAAAAATGCAACAATACTTTTAGTCGATTGCGTTTTCGGTTAGACAGCAAACCCGTATTTATCAGTGATGTGTCAAGAAGACTCTCTATTGTAATATTGAATAATCCTTTTCTTGAAATTTTTGATGTACAGTAATATTTTTCTTTTTCTATTAGATCTTAATATCTAATGGTCCGGGAGACCAAAGGATTTTTTCAGGATGATGAGCATCAAGCTGGTGGTACTTTGTAAGTAGCTTCGTTTTGACAAGATGCCCAACGTTTTTAATTATAAAATTTTGGATAACGGTATCGAAATTTTCTGGAAGCCGTTGAACATGTCGATTCGATTTGACCGTTCATCCAAAGTTTACGAGCTACAAGTTATTTTTAAGTTTAATTGTAAGATAAGCATGCGAAGAACTCAGAAAAATTTGGAATGGACTCTGAGTCTCCCATCCTCAATGTACAACGGCTTCCAGAAAATTTCGATACCGTTTTTATAATTAAAAAAGTTGGGCGTCTTGCCAAAACGAAGCTATTTACAAAGTACCAGCTTGATGCTTATCATCCTGAAAAAACCTTTTGGTCTCCCGGACTATAAGTTTTTCATCATTGGAAGCAAGGGGCATTTCTCTCTGCATTTTTTCTCAAACATGGGACGCATAAATCAATATTACCAGTACCTTATTTCAATATTTCCTTGTCAAGTTAAGTTTAGGTAAAGAGAAAATTTTAAATATATTAAGTCCAATATTGCCACAATTGTAAAATGAAAGTTATATAGATCTTTTTCCAACTTGGTCGCAATTGATATCAAATATTCTATAACAAAAGATGCACTAAAAAGTAAAAAAATAATTGCATATTCTTGTGCCAATTTTATTTCACCAAAGCAAAAATTTTTAAATATACATGTACAATTATTGTTATTTTTGGAGGCGGTGTCCAAAAGTTATGCGAATTTCTCTATGCTGACACCGCCTCCAAAAATAACAATAATTGTATATATATATTTAAAAATTTTTGCTTTGGTGAACTAAAATTGGCACAAGAATATGCAATTATTTTTTTACTTTTTAGTGCATCTTTTGTTATAGAATATTTGATTTTAGAAGTCGGGTTTCCATTTTGTCAAAATAGGTTTTATATAAACAGTGAATAGGCAGAATTTTTAACGAGTATATACTGGGTATTCAAACAATTAAATCAGTTAGTTGTTACATTACTTGCTTTGGGTATTTTTTGTTAGCATATTCAAAAAAATATACAAGCCTATTAAAAATAGTATTTATATAATTCAATAAAATTTTTTTTTAAATTTTTATAGAGTTTAAGTCCTGGTTATGTTGACACAGAAATTGTACGGACTGAAGATGGTGAAATAAATCCATTTTTGTCTGATTTACAATTCTTAAATGTTGATGATATTGCTGGTGGTGTTGTATTTATTTTAAGTCTTCCAAATCATGTTCAGGCAAGTTTTTAACTATTCCTTTTTTTGAATTTATTTTTTAATAAAGAGATTAAACAGAAGAAAGAAACGTATAGTAAAACGTATAGAAATCACAATCCAGCTGAACGTCGTTCAGTTGTTTTACATATCGGAGTTGTTATGTAAAATAACTAGCGGTTTTGTAAAACAGCGGATTAGACGATCCATCTGCGACATATACAAATGCCTATATTAGTAGTCATTACATGCATATATTAGTAGTCATTCGCTCACTCACATCTTGACAAACACTCATATAAAACATCAGCATCTTAGCTACAATACGGACAAAAACAATTTATTTTATTATATTTTTTATGAAAATATACTATGAAAAATTTTTTTTGGAAATTCTTGGAAATAAGTTTTGACTGATATCTCCGGAGTCCATGATATAATTTCCATTAAATTAAAGTGGTATCAGTTAGGTTAAAAATAACTGTGAATTTGGCATACCATTTGAATGGTTCTAATTTGTTTGCATTTCATTTTTTTTACAGGTAAATGAATTAATACTACGACATGTTGGAGAAAAATTTTGATTTATAATTTTTTTGTAATGTATTTTTTAAATTATAATTAAATTATAAGTAATTTCAATTTTGATATTTTGTCAATTTTCTGACCACTTCGTTGTTAAAATGAAGTGAATATTTCATATCCTCAAATCCTTGCTGCTAATCACTTAAATTCGGTTTTCTTTAGACATTTTAATTTATATTCCATTCAAATCCGATAGTTTGGCCAATTGGTGAGACCGATTTTAATATTACAGTGGAGGAGACACTGATATTACAAAAAGTTATCTTTGAGTTCATGGATAAGAACCAGTGATCATCTAAGTTTCTATAGTCTAGAGATCACATCCTTTAACAGATCGAAACAAGGTTTGGCTCGAAATAAAATCCGAATAACCCGTACAAAGGTACCTGTCCGGATAAATAGTTTCAAAGTGGTTTAATAGTGATGACTAACTTAACAATGGAAAATCGAAGTTCGAAACTTAGTATATATCGGTTGTGTGGTTGTAATAAAATTTTAAAAATGTTTTGACTACCAATTTAAAATAAAATAAACAAGCTTGTTCTCTATGATATAATCAAATTCGCATTTGCAAATTTTAATGTATTTGAACAAAAAAAAAAATTTCAGTTCGAATTTAAATATCTCCAGAATAACAAGATCTATCAGATTTAAATTTGTATTTAAGTTTATGTTCATAGAAGATACAACATTTTGCTTATAATTGAGATCGTCAAACAAGAAGAAGCAACTTAAGTATCTACCCTCATTAAGAAAAAACGTGACATGATTTCGCCCAAATTAAGCGTTTTGTATTCTGAAAATAACTTGTTCGCAGGATTTTAATTTTCTTTACATTTTACTGAACTTCACTTTTTCTTTGTTTTTTTTTGATAGTATGTTGTGAGTGAAAAATCTTGCAATCAAAATTTCGACCAGTTCTTTTCAAATTTTTACCCCAATTCCTAGAACATTTGTTTGTATTTTATAAATACGTGTTTCGACTACAATGTAGTCGTCATCAGTATGAATTAGCTAATCGTAACTATCTATGGATTAGAGATATATTGCTTGATGCTAATTTGAAATTAACTTTGGGCATGAGTTGATGCCCAATCTGATACGTCATTTATAAATGTAGACGTTGGATCTGTTCTTTGGATTCGATATAAACCTTCGTCGAGCATTTTGTTGACTTTATTCGAGTAATCCTGTTTACTCATTATTACAATTGCGTTTCCTTTGTCCGCTTTTAGATAGTGTACCTGTCTTTGTTTTAGTGATTTGACAGTTTTTGTGTTATTGTCGTGATTATTGTCATTCTTACTACTTTTTATTATTTTTGTGCAATTCGTTCTAATTTGGGTTTTTGTTGCTTCGTCTTTCCATTTTATACCTGTTTCGATATTTACTACTAGACTTTCGGACGGACATTATTTTTGTTGAATTGCAAAATTTAGACCTTTATTTAATAATTTGGTTTCAGATTCTGTGAATTTTTCATTTGTTAGGTCATAAATTAACTATTGTTTGTCAAGTTTTCAAGTTAGTTTATTCGTGTTTGAGCTACGTTTGAGAACCATTAATTTTTTGTGAAGTTTTGTAGTTTTTAATTTATGCTTATGTTTAGTAACAATTTGAATTTACCTATATCAAATGAGCCAGTTTAGGTGTTCTTGATCATTCAAATTTTTCATGATCTTTAGGTGTAAATTATAAGTTTTAAAATATTTGAAACAAAAGAAAGAATAACTTGTGCAGTTATAAAATTTTAAAAACATACTAAAGGAAAACTTGCGAAATAAATTACAACCAAATTTTTCTTACATTTACTCAATTTACCATTTAATAATTTTCTTGATAAATAGTTTACCGAGATATTTACCAAGTAAATAGCTCGGTCCTTTCTTCCTTCCTTCCTTTTAAGAAGTAACTATTATATGAAATATCTCCCCGAAAACTCGGCCCATTTTTACATTTATGTTTTTGATCGGATTATATACTTTTTTAACATATTTGTATATACTTCAAGCAGTCAAAATACTAATGTCAATTTCCAATAAGGTTTCGAAGACATAGGATGAAAGACCCAGCATATACTATATAAACTAACATGTTATTGAAATTTAAATTAAATATTGACTGATTCACCACGCAGCACACAATTAACTCATCTTCTGTGGTGTAACGGTAGCACATTGGGCTAGAAACCCAGAGGTTCAGGGTTCGATATCAGGTGAATGAGTTAATCAATATTTATTTCGTATACTTTTTTGTTCATTAAATAAAAGCTCCTTTTTTACCATTATACCTCAAAATGTAAAGATCCGGTAAAAATTCTACATTAAATTTTAATATTATATGTTAAGTTAATATATTATTTACGTCTATCCATAAAGGTAATAACAAAAAGTTGAATAAAAAATCAATAACTAACCATTATTTACCTCTAAAAATTATAAATTATTGAAGAGTCTCTTGTTTGATTATTTTATATACAAAAAAAAATTCATAAATTATTTTAGTAATCGTTTGTACTTTATATAATAATAATAATATTAATATATTGTAAGTATCAAGCCCACATGTAATGTGTTGTTTGTTTTAGGTATTATAAATGAGTGGGTTGATTATAAAAACATGCATTTTGTGTATGTGAATTATTATTATAAATAGGTATAGAGTACTTGTGTTATTATTTTAATATATATTATTATGATTCTATATGTTGTTTTATAGCCTATGTCCGAAATCAATGGATAAGATTGTTGATTGATAATGATTTTTCTTCAATTCACAGTAATAGCCTTCAGTAATATTGTAAGAGGTGACTGTAAAAATTTGAAGTATCGATTTCTAAAAGAATGGATCTTTTACAGAACAGGTAGTACATATGTTCGTCTAAAAAATTTTGTGAGAACCTGATCCAACTAAAGTCCACTAAAGTTAAAGCTTTTTAAAGTTAAACACTAAATTGTTGGTTAGTAAAATCTCGTTTTACCTGACTGTCCCAGAAGGAGGATAATGTTTTCCAATTGTATGTATGTCAATTTCTTTGATACATTCAGTAGCCAAAACGGCTTGATGGATTTTAACATATGAGGTGTCGTAAGATTTGTCTTAACTGTGGGACTGACATAGGATATTAATTCGCAAAGGTTAAACTTTAAATTTGGCATCTGCGATTCAAAAAAAGAGGGAGAAGAGTGTGTGTGTGTATGTGTGTGTGTGTGTTTGCTGGAATTATTTGGAGAAAACTATAGGAGTTAGTGAATAAATGATGAGAAAACACTCTAGAAAAACAATCAGAAGTTAAAAATTTTAAACCGATTAAAAGTTATAGTCGTTTTCTGAACGTTCCTAAGATATAACCGGCCCAGATGTCTAATATAGTTTATACTTTCTATAGAAATACTTGCATTAACAAAAATTTTGGAAATAAAATATTTTAATTTTATAATAAATACAAAAATTGACCTTTCGAACTGTCAAATTATAAAAAAAATCAAGTAATATAACAACCAATTGAGTTAATTGTTTGAATACCCAGTATATACTGAGTTGTATAGCAGTGATTGAATTGTTAACAATTCTGCGTATTCGAATTGATGAGAATTCGCTTTCAGAGGAACATTTAATCACAAATTATGAGAAAACTATTGAGTTTATGAAAAAAATTTCCAAACAAAAGTTGTTTATTTTCAAAAGAAGATTTTGTGTTTTAAATTTTTTTTCTATCTCTTACGGTTTCAAAGATGTATATTTTCCCCTCTGGAGAGGGGAGACACGTTCCGATTTTGCCAGCTAACGAACTTGACCTCACTCTTTTGCTATAGAACATATATACAGATAATTCTAAAATTTGATATTGATTTATTAGTCGAATAAATAAAAAATAGAACACACATATATTTCTCGAAGACATTAAGGATGTCTAACGCCGTATATAGTTGGAACTTATTAAGCTTTTGTTTTTCAACCCATGTCACCACCTGGGTAGTCTTTAATCAGATGCCTCAAACTATCCACTGCATCACAGATGACACATACTCTCACACCATCTACTTTCTTACTATTCCACCTGAAACCTCACTAGAGAATTAAGGGACCACAACTTAAAAACAGCGCTTGTTAGTAAAAATAAAATCAAACAGTTACTGGACACCCCTAAGGTTAAAATTAGTAATGACAAATAATCGGGCATATATAGTTTCAATGTTGGTCAATGTCGTCGCCAAATCGGAATTCGAATCAAAGAACATCTGGCTCATGTGAAATTTGGGAGAACCGAAAAATCGTGTATAGCGGCGCACGTTATTGAGAACAACCAAAAAATTGATAAATCGAATCTAAAACTACTTAAATCGGTACAAAACCCCACAGAATTAGATGTATATGAAAGTATACAAATTGAGAAAACAGATAATGAATTTAGACAATGGCCCAATTCCAAATTCTGATTTAATAAAATTAAACCATTTTCAAAATTAAAAATCCAATACCTGAGTGTCAAGGTTAACGTAGATACACTCACTTTAGTGACTCACCAAAGAATACCGCCAATAAATAGGTGGAGCTTTCCAAACACCTAATCCAGTAGTCAGGTAACTCAAATAATCCTCAAGTCAGGTTATACCCTCAGTCAAATCATATAAAAGGACAGAACTTTTTTAATGTCATTGTGAGACACGCACCAAATTAGCAACAAGCAACATATGTCTGAATCGATATCCCAGAGATAGTTACGATTATCTAATTCATACTGATGATGACATTGTAGTCGAAATACGTATTTATAAAATACAAACAAATGTTCTAGGAAAAGGGGCAAAATTTGAAATGTAATTTCAAAAAACCTAGAGTTCTCTTTGATTATTTTAATAATCTTTACTTTCTTACTATTCCACCTGAAACCATACATTCAAAAACTTGCAATCCCAAATCTTTCACTCCTCTCACTTTTACTTAAATACCTGACTCCTTGTAATGATCTGGGATTGCGAAGATGCAGGCTCTCTTTTATTCTAATATGTAAGGAATTGAACTATAAAATTTTAAGATAACATCAACTTTTATGGTCCATAGTACTTCATAAAAAAAAATTCGTTACGCAGGAGTTGCGTCAACTTAGCGAATTTCCTTAGAATACATAAATCACTCTCTAGCGGTCATAATTTTACTGTGATCAAAATGAAATATAATATCTGATATGACTTTAGTTTTGGCAAAAATTAAATTTATTAATAGCCAAAATAACGATTATAGTTTATAGTTACTATGGAAACGACAATCAAAATTTTTACAATAAAATATATTTCATCTATTCGTATCAAACAAACACAAAATATTAAATATTTCTCTTAATATTAGAAAAATCGAAAAATATATAAGGAGTAAAGTTGTAGAAAATCAAGTTTGCTACAATTCATTACTTGATCATTTTTCTCAAACTGTAATGTGAACAGAGATATTTAGAATTTTATTTTTCAATCTTCAATTGTTAATATTTCCGTAAATATTAGTGGAACAGAAAAATGATAAGAAACAAAATTACAGTAAAACTTAATACCTACAACTTAACTCCTGATAAATTTTTCGATTTTTCAAATATTAAGGGAGATAGGCAATTTTGTGTTTTCCCCTCCCTGCAAACCCCCTTTCCCCTCGTCCGATCAAAAACATAAATGTAAAAAAGGGCCGAGTTTTCGAGGAGGTACTTCATTCTAATATACATATATATATATATATATATATATATATATATATATAACATATGTACTTTTTTTAAATGTTTGTGGACTCTCTAGAGGTCACAGATTTATTCCGATTAGAATGAAGTATCTCCCCTAAAACTCGGGAAGATATATATATATATATGTATATATATATATGTATATATATATGTATATATATATATGTATATATATATATGTATATATATATATATATATATATATATATATATATATATGTCTATATATATGCGATAGAGATATATATATGCGATAGAGATTTTTAACATCTAATAGGTAGGATCGATGAACATTTGAATAAATTTTTACGAAATTCCAACATTGGTGCAAAAACAATAGCTGCATTTTCTTTGGAGAAAATTCGCTAACAAACTGTGTATGGAACGATATGAACTTCACGAACGGATATGAGAAAGTTCACGTGTATATATTAGCTTTTTTGTATAATTTTGGACTAAGATGGTAGGGAACACAATATTATAGTATTGGTTTATTTGTATCATTCATTGAAAGTACACCACTTTAGCTTGTACATTTCAAAATGTGAAACAAATAACATAACGTATGTTTGTTTGTTTGTTGTTGTAGACAACTTGCAATTTTAAATGTTTAACTAATAACCATTTAAATGTAAAACAGTTAATAATAAACATTTTTATTAATTATTAAATTATATTTGTTGTTCAGAAGTAGTCAAGCGAAAATATAACTAAAAAGTTTATTCGATATTAATTTAATTTATAATACTCATAAAAGTGGATTGTAGTGTTAATCCGATCAAAAACATAAATATAAAAAAGGGCCGAGTTTTCGGGGCGATACTTCATATAATAGTTGCTCCTTAAAAAGTGATGATATCCCATTAAAGAGCCGAGCTGTTTACAAAGTAAATAGCTCTGTAAATTATTTACCAAGAAAATTAATGAGCGGTAAATTGATTAAATGTAAGAAAAAATTTGATTGAAATTTATTTCGTAAGTTTTCCTTTAGTATGTTTTTAAAATTTTATAACTCGGCAAGTTTTAAAATATTTGAAACAAAAGAAAGAATAACTTGCCGCGTTATAATATTTTAAAAACATACTAAGGGAAAACTTACGAAATAAATTTCAACAAAATTTTTTCGTACATTTAATAAATTTTTAAAGTATCACCCCGAAAACTCGGCCCTTTTTTACATTTATGTTTTTGATGGGATTAAAATTTCTTTAGAAAAAAATAACAGTGTAAATAACAAATATTATCAAAAATGTTTTTGCTAATGTTGCTAACAAAGTTTGTAACAAATTTTAGTCGATTTGTGAATTAACTTTGCTAGTGACACATAGAGAGTAGGTTTTGTAAAAAATAATTTTGTTTCAGTAAAAATTTAATTTTCTAAATAGAAAATCGTATATTTACTGATAAAAAGTGATATAAGGTGCATCATAATGCCTTAAACTACCAAAAATCTTATAACTTCCACAAGGCATCTCTAGTAATTTAATCTTGTAGATTTGATAAATGCGTAGTTTCTAGATAGAGTAGTTAATCTTTATTTCACAAAATCATACATTCATAGCCAAAATAATAGCCACGATAACTAAAGGACATACGATTAATTTTTCAATTGACTTTATACTTAAAACATTAAGTAGATGTGGTAAGTATTAAAGCGTTTTATAAAAGACGAAAGCACTCAAGTAATCAGCAATCAATATACCGGGTGTGTCTTTAGAAACGGCAACCAATTTAAGTGAAATGTTTCTGCGATAATCTGATAAAAAAAGTTCTATATACCGAAATACTGAGATGGTGGAGGCGATGGAGACATTAATCAAAGCGGGCGCGTAGATAAATTAAACGATTTTTTATGTCTGAAGAAAAACTTTTTTGTCTGAAGAAAAAATCTTAAATACAAGTTTTGATTAGTAGGTTAAGTACCAAAAAGCAAAAAATAAAAATTACATTTGAAGCACGGAAATTAAGTCATCAGAGTTTTCTCTTAAAATTGTTTAATATAAAGCTCCCAATTTTACAATGAACTATTGCATTACCTACTAATAAATGCCTGAATTGTTTTTAAAAAAATGTGTATTTGAATTTTTTATACCCGGTGTAAATAATATACACAAGAGTATATTAAGTTTAGTCCTGAATTTGTAAAGACTAAAAATAAAGATCGCAAAAAAATTTTGGTATAGGTGTTCATAAAATGACCTAATTAGTTTATTTCCGCAAATGCATCTGTTCGTCCGTCAACACGATAACTCAAAAACGAAAAGAGATAGCGAGCTGAAGTTTTGTATGTGTGTTCTAGAGCTAAAAAGTTCGAATACAGTATTGTCAAAAAGTTGTGGAGCGTATATTAAGAGTAAAGGAACGTATGGCATAATAAGCCATAATTTTAGTCCAAGACTGTACCGGTAAACACGCTACACATACGATACTTGTCTATACGTCTATAAAAATATTACTTAACATTTTTACAACTTGCAATCCGGCAACGTCACTTATATTCCGCCAGTTAATGTACTGTTTGTTTACATACATGTACTAGAATAGTGACGTATAGTGACGTATAGTAGTGTTGTTAAGTGGTATCTGTTCAGCATGCCGACACGTATATTTATTTATAAAATGCTTCATTTTGCGTTGTTATAACTAAACAATGAAACGGTCAATAATTCTTGTTTTTTTTTTTTTTTTTTTTTAAATACGCTGAACAAATCCAATAATTTATGGAAATTTTTTTAATAGATTCATAAGTGTCGTTTTTCTATTAAAAATAAAAAATTGGTAGAAATACTACTTAAATTGGGTACTTTCCATTACTCCCAATGTTAATTATTCGCACTTCAACAAAGTTTTTCTCGAGTTTGAGATGATCAATGGATTTCGAATTTTAAGTGTGAGTGTATAATAATACACTGAATAAGTGTGAACAAATTTGGAACATTCTATAATTATGCTTGTTAGCCCGTCAACTACCTTAAAGACAAAATAGTGAGCTGTTTTTCTATTAATTCGGACCCTTTCATCCCCCTTGGTGTTATTTAGCGAGATTTGGTGGGACCCCCGCCCTCTTACGTGAGATTTACGCTCTAGTTTTTTAAAATATTTTTTTTCTTATTCTCGGAGTAAATGTTTTGAATAGCCATGAGTTTTTTTTAGCGTACAAAATGGGATGCTTTAAGAAAATTAAAAGAAAAATTGAATTTATTTTATTTTATTATGGGTATAATAGTTTATGTTTTTCAAAAGTTGACGTTAGATTTTGAATTATGCCCGTTCCGTACTCCCCCGTTGAAATGAGATTTGATGAGAGTTTACTGGATCCCCAACCCACTTTTATCTTACGTAATTAATGGATGCCCCCTTAGAAAATCCCGGCGATTTAAGAAATTAACTAAGTTAGTTGATAAATTTCAAATTTTGCCCCAATTCCTAGAACAATTATTTGTATTTTATAACATATAAATAATTGGTCTAGGAATTGCGGCAAATTTTGAAATTTAATTTCAAAAAACGAGGAATTCCCTTTGATTAATTTATTAATCTTTATATTAAGTTAGTTGTTTATATGAGGTAGATTGTAAAGGCCGCCCTGGACGGGCTACACTTCGACCATAAGGTCCATTGTGATGCCTTAGGATGTGAGGATGTGAGTGGAGTGGAAGGAATTTGTGAGTAGACTAGGAATTTGTAGGATATGCGGCTGCAGCCGAATATGACAGGAACTATGCCGATATTCATCTGGAGTTCGTGAAGGAAACTGCAGAAAACCTTCTCAAGCATAGCCGGTTACTTTGTTCGTGTCCATACACCGACAGTTTAGTCAATCAACCGCCCTTTTTTTTTATAATTGATAAACAGCCGATATCGGGATTCGAACCTATATCCTCCCAGTTTCCAAGTACTGCATACTGCGCAGACATGACGCCTTAGACCGCTCGGCTACTTGGTTGGTTGTTATTTATATACTCTTTAAGTTACTTAGGAAGCACGATGTATTTTCTTACTATACTACAACAATATTATTTTGTGTCCTGGAAAGTCAATCAATTTCGAATAATGAAATTAATTTTAGTACATATATATATATATATATATATATATATATATATATATATATATATATATATATATATATATATATATATATATATATAAATATATATATACACATATTGAATCTAATAAATAGAGAATGAATGAATACCATTTTGTAATAATATAAATCCATTAACTAGAAATTTTCACGGACAATAAAACCAAATCAGTTCCTTTTACTTTATGTATAGGTAATGTGTCGTCTTCTTGTTTAAGTGCTCTTGCCGTTACAATAATGGTATTGTGTGGTAATTCGTGTTGCTTGCAATAAGTCAAAGTTATGTAATTATTTAACTATCTATCAGGAATAGATATTTCAATATATCCACTATAACATCAAACCCATTTATGTTGAGGGCCATTTATATGATAGGTTACATTTACGCTAGCCATAGAAATTTTGTTATTTAATTTAAAGCTTTAATTAAAATAAAATTCATTATGTCAACTTAGTGAATTTCTTTAGAATACATAAATAATTATATAGCGGTCATAATTTTAGTCTGATCATATATATATATATATATATATATATATATATATATATATATATATATATATATATATATATATATATATATATATTTGTATATATATATTTGTATATAAATGTATACGTTTATGTGCCCGTGGACTCTCTAGCGGCCACAGTTTTATTCCGATTGGAATGAAATTTGGTATTTGAGGCGCTTTTTTTAGTCAAAAGGTCAAGTTCGTTAATGGGTAAAATCGGACCATAAACCATACCTCTAAAAAGGGGTTAAGAGGGAGGGGCAATTTCATTTTGATCAGACTAAAATTATGACCGCTAGATAATTATTTATGTATTCTAAAGAAATTCACTAAGTTGACATAATGAATTTTATTTTAATTAATGCTTTAAATTAAATAACAAAATTTCTATGGCCAGCGTAAATGTAACCTATCATATAAATGGCCCTCAACATAAATGGGTTTGATGTATAAAAATTTTAGCGATAGTGAGTTTTAACATCTAGTAAGTAGGATCGATGGCCATTTGAAGAAATTTTTACGAAATTCCAACATTGGTACAAGAACAATAGTTGCTTTGTCTTTGGAGGAAATTCGCTAAAATCATTTTCTATATTTAAATATTTTCTTTATTTCGCACCATTTTAAGTTACTTTTTCACACAGTTACTTCGTAATACATGAAATGCAGAATTAATATAGCTTGTATGTAAAATTATCTACTATTCAGTGAAAACCGCATCAAAATCGTTTCAGTCGTTTTACCGCAATGCAGAAACAAACTAACAAAATATTTTTTTCACTTTCGGGACTAAAATGACAACTTTGCTCCCTCCAAACAGGTACTAAAGTTGTACTTTTTCTCCCATGGGAGTAAATCTAAATAATCTAATCTTATTCTCCCATGGGAGAAAAAGTAGATTTTTTTTTCCTATGGGAGAAAAAGTAAATTTAATACGTATCCTAGCAATAAAATCAAAATGACATTTCTATTTAACTTGAAAAAATATGAAAAAAAAAAAATTTGTTAAATAGAAATGTCATTTTGAATTTGTTGCTAGGATACGTATTAAATTTACTTTTTTTCCCATGGGAAAAAAATCTTCTTTTTCTTTCATATGGGAGAAAAGTACAAATTTAGTACCTATTTGGAGGGAGTAAAGTTGTCATTTTAGTCCCGAAAGTGCAAAAAATAGTATATTTACTGTGAGACTAAAGTGCCTTTAATCCCTTGAGTGGGTGTAAAAAACTCCACTCGCGGGATTAAAAGAGTCACTTTAGTCCCATGGTTAATAATATACTATTAAAACCATTTTTTAAAAGTAAAATTAATGTCCATCTATTTTGAATTTTTAGATTTTGGTAACTATTTGTAATCTCCGACATCACAAAAATCTTCATATCACTTGTGATTTAATTTCTGAAACGTAAATGCCATCATAAAATTTTGCTGAATAATAACAGAATGTTGAAATTAAGTTAAACCTTTTTAGTTGAATATAATTTACGAAAATGGATGCGAAGGATAATAGACTATAGTTGGAAATAAAATTAGACTATGGAAATTTAAATAAATCAATAAATACCTACGCATATAAAATTAATTTTAAATTACCTAATTTAGGTTAATTATTCTATAAATAATATTTAAATTACAATCTTTCACGTGATTTAATATTTATTATAAATATCTAGAACTATTTATATAGAAACAAATCAGAAACCATATCACTTTAAAGTTTAAAGTTATATATAATGTATATAGTAATATTATAGACATATTTAGATACATACCGTGTAATTCAAAAGAATTTCGGATCATATAATGAGTGATTCATTTAGAGGTAGATTATTGTTAATGGATTTTTTGACAGATGAAGCATGAGGCGTGTTAACCTATCATGGAATTTTTGTTCAATATAGATGAGTACAATTCATCATGAAAAGACTTAGCCCGTCCTTATTCAGTCTTTGGGCTCTTTAAAAGCTTGAAGAAAATCCACTGTTTTCGACAAAAGTTTTGTTTAGTGATGAGAAATATTTCGGGCTTAACGGATGTGCAAACAAACAAAATGGACGTATTTGGTCTAAAGAACAACCTGAAGAGATTCAAGAACTGCCATTACAATCAGACAAAACAACGGTTTGGTGTGGTTTATGGGCGGGTGGAATCATCGAAGCCGGTCAAAACGTAACTGTTAATGGCGAACGTTAGTGCCATGATGACGGACTATTTTTCCTGAAATTGAAGCCCGTGATCTCCAGGATATTTGGTACCATCAAGACGGTACCACTTGCCAGTGCCATGGAAAAAGAAAAAACATGTACCGTTAAAGAATATTTTGTTTTTAACTATTGCTCTGCCGGTAGAGACACACATATACAGAAGTTTTTTGTTTTTTAGACGTCATAGGTGAAATGAAATCGATTTTCATAAAAAACTTCAGCTATACACTTTTAACCTATATGGACGACATTAATCTTCGAGGTTGTCCACTTAACCTTGATATACATACGACGAAATTTTTGCGAAATTTTTTTACAACCGCCGATGCTGATGGGGATATTTTAAGGCTCGTATATGCGGATGCGGCTTTATATGCCAAGATTTTTTTTAAAGAGATACTTAATTTAGATACATGCAATTTAAAATTTGGTTCATTATATGTAATAAACAGCAATGCCATTGCCTTTTCAGGTTTCATCCTGTTTCACAGAGGTTCATAGATTAATCCCGGGCTAAACAGGCTCTGGGTGCATCGATTTTAGATGATTCCTCAAAGAAGTGGTTGTACGGCCCTTGTGAGTGTATGATTTATTGCATATTTTACACTGAGATTTATCTCAGACATTCTCATCTAGTTTAAAAGACGTGGTTGTACGGCACTTGTGAGAGTATGTTTTATTGCATATTTTACACTGAGATTTATCTCAGACATTCTCATAGTTTCTCATAGTTTCTCAGACATTCTCTAGTTTAAAATAAGACTAAATCACACTATGCGTCGGTGGCGCCATTGTTGATTAACTTGTCAAATAGATTATGAAATGCGAAACACTAAAACAATAACGTAAATTGTTGAAATAAATAAAAACATCCGTATAATAACACGTCTAAACACGTTGTGATATATTTACAATCAAAAATGCTAAACAAAACAAGCAACTTTTGCATCCGCAAATGCTCCGTAAAAGCATTGATTATTGCGGAAACGATTACGGATGCGGATTCGAACATCCGCAACATCCTTGCTAGAGAGTTAAAAATCTGTCTTGTATCATTGTGTACATGATAATAATTGTATCACCTTGTGAATTGTCTATATTGGATATATATAAGTATATGTTTACATACTTCTATAAACTGTAAAACAACATTGTGTGTAGCTATATGTAGCTAAAATAACAACAACGTTCACAACAAACTTTATAATTAATTGTATACTAAATTAATCGGAAAATTACATTCAATAGAAAGTTTTCAGTGTAAACTGTTCGTCACATCAAAATCAAGAGTATGTCATAAACACTCGAAACACAGTTTTAACCAAACTTACCAACAACATTTACATACGTTATATATATATATATATATATATATATATATATATATATATATATATATATATATATATATATATCTATATATTGTTGTATTGAAAATTATTAAAATAATTTTTAGTACTAGTACCTGAACACATTATAGAAAGAAAACTATGCTGGAAAATATTTAAATATTTAAGAGAAAATAGTTTTTTCCTTAGTAATGGAGTTTTTTTATAAATACAGAAAGAACACAATAAGATCTAGTTTTGATTTTTTTATCTCTAAAACAAAGTTTTTTTTTTTTTAAATCAAACGAATCAAAAAACAATTATAATTATAAATCAAATATAATTTATTTACAAAAAAAAAATATTAATTTGAATATGTTTTGAAAGTATATATTAAATTTTGTTAAATAATTTTTATAAAAACATGTTGAGACGAGGCAGTAAGCTTACTGAATGAAGTACATAAACAGTTACTACGTTATAAATTGTATATAATTTCGAATTAGCTAGTGGCAGCGAGCGCTAAGGCATCACAAGAGGAGTGTTGTGTCGGTTCGCATCCCAGGCGAAACAATATAATTTTTAATAAGTTTTATAAATTATCGGTTCTTTTGAATGCGTTCATGATTGTTGAGAAACTAATTTCTTCTACATACAAAAATATGCCATAAAATTATTATTAAATTTTTTTCAAAACATTTTTTTAAAACGATTGGATTCGAAATTATGTAAAAAGAAGCTACTTTTGAGGCAATATGTACTATTAATGTAACTTTTATACCCGGTTTAGTCTCGAGTTAGTAACGGTTGAAAAAATTGATCGCAGCAAAAAATTTTTGTATACATGCTCATAAAATGACCTAATTATTCCATTTCCGCATAAGTATCCGTTTGTACGCACGTCCGTCCTGTAAACACGATAACTCATAAACGAGAGAGATAGCGAGCAGAAATTTTAAAGTTAAGTTCGTGAATGGGCCAAATCGAACCATGTTTGGGTAAAATGGGCAAAATTTTATATCATTAACTATGAATATTGAATTCGAATTGATATAATTAATACAAAGTATACAAACCGTTTTCAAAAGCATTTCTAATATAGAATCAATGTTAAATAAATAAATAAAATATTTACTATAAAACCATACATACATACATCTGACTATAGCTTGTGGTGTATGGTGTTTTTTTGATGTCATTTAAGAGTGGAGGTGTTGTGATGCACATTATAATTGATAATATTTATCATTTCGTATATGGGAAATATGAATGTATGGGAAATATTTGGTTGTGTCTTTTAATGCACACAATGCTATGATAGAAAGGGTGTCCCCGGAACAAGATTTCCAGGAACGTCTTATGAGTGGTTATGGAACCTTCAAGAGGCCAGCCAGATCGCCAGACCTCCGATCTCCTAACGACTTTTTTTTGTGGGGTTTTCTCAAAACACAGATCTATTCGCAGAATAGGTCTCAAAATTTGCAACAATTAAGGCAAAGAATTATTGACAATTGTGTGAATATTTCTCCATAAGTGCTAGAAAACACCCGGGTAGATTTCTACAATCGACTCAGATATTGTTTAAAAAATAATGGAGGAATATTCGAACCGTTGGTTAATCTTTTTTTTTTTGTCGGAATTCTATTTTTTTCTTTTTGGGGTTTCATTCATCGTTTAATTTGTGTGGATTGTTGTTTTATGTTATACCGTTAATAGAATACTATCATTTATTTTCAAACATTCCACATACAAATAATAAGGGATATTAAAAAAAATAATTTTCAATTGCTAGAAGTATTGCTAAGCTTCAGAAAACAACAATGAGCATATTTAACTCACTCTCATTACATGGTAATGAGTACCAAACAGTAATCACAAAGGCCAGCAAGCATACACAATAAAGAGTACCCCCACAATTTTTATTTCTTTATTAAGCATATTGTGTATAGTTATTATAGTAACTAATATATAACATTGACTCTCTATTAGCAATTCTTTCCAACACGTACGGTATATAAATCACTCTGTATACTAAAAGTAATATCAAAGTGTAGAAACTCAATTAATAACTTTACAAAGTAGTTCATTTATAATATTTTGTAGACATATTCGAAATAAATGCATAGGCTTTCAGAATAAGACGAGCATACATGAATTTGATTCGTTTAATTATATTCTTTGTTTCTTATATTAATGACCAATTGTATATAAAAATTTTTTCCTTTATATACATTTGTTATTAATGAATTTGTATAATATATTTGATGTTAAGTAATCATGCATGCACCTAATAGCTATGATGCATTCATTTTATATGCACGTATGGATGTGTATTGTGTATACCAGTGTAAAGTCAATTATAAAATTGATGAGTTTAATTTTAATGGAATTTAAGTGTGAAATTATCATAATCATTTTTATTATATTCTAATGTTATTTTTATTATTTTAATAATATTAATGGATTATGACTGACCTGTTAGTTATGGTGTATTTAATCCCAACAAAAATAAAAATCCTGAGAAATCCTGTGATATCTACATAGGAACAAGTTGCTGGAAGCTTTCAAGTAGCTATTGAATATTTTACTTAAAAAGTTCACAGATTTTTTGTGTAAAACAGGTAGTATAAAAAATTTCCAGGAGAAATATTAAAGTGCTACCAAAGGAAAACTTCTCATGGCTTTATCTTCACGTAGATAACATTTACTTTTTTGGTGAAATTTTTAAGAACGTAGACTTGATGTTAGATAAAACTTTTAATCTTTTATATATGACAAATTTAACCATGTAATTATGTTTCCTCAAAAATTCAAAAGCTCTTCGATCGATCATTTGAAAATACTTTTACGGATAAAGTCATATTTTTAACATAGACCTATAATATGGGAAATATAATTTTTTATATTTAAACTTAACATCTAAATAATAAATTAGACACATATCTATCTTTTTTATTTATTTTGATAGACACTATCTATCATAAATACTGTTTTAAAATATTCATTGAATTTTACAGTTTATTTATTTGAATTATAAAAATAGTTAAAGATATAATTAATTATTAATTATTTTAATTAGTACAATTGAAACTATTTTAATACATATTAGAAACAACAGCAATAGCGTGCTAAATATTATAAACAGTTTTACAAATATACTGAAACGTGTATGTTTATTAAAATAATAAATTTAAATTTAAATTTAAGGTAGTTTGGTAGCCACATAACTTAAATTTGACCCCACATTTTTCTATATTTATTCAAAAGATTATAATTATAGTACATATAGAAACAAAAATCAGATTTTTTTATCACATTGTTTGATTGATTGATTGATTCATCTTGAGGTCTAAAAAATATCGACCTTATGGTCCATTGTGCACCCCCTTCTATCTTAGTCCAACGAGATTCGCTTCTCTCATATGTTGGCAATAGCCTGGAGCTTGCTTATCAGGTCCTCCCGAAGGTTCATGTATTCGGGGTGAGATGTACCGAATATCCTGTATCTGCTGTAATCTAGAGGTTCGCAGTCAATTAGATAATGTGGCTGGATGTTTCTTCCTCCTCGCCACATAATATGCACATAATGGACACGTTATGGAGTCCCATTGTGAGCAGATGCTTCCGCAGGAGATAATGCCCGGTAATGAATCCGGTAACCCTCCGCAGTTGCATCCTTTTCAGCCTCAGTGCATCGAGAAATAGCCTCTACCACATTGTTTAAGAGATATAATTAATTAAAGTTATGCAAAAATACATGAGCTCTTATGAATGTCTTTGTTCAATAACACCCGAAATTAATGGTTCGAGAAAATTCGGCCAACTTGACTCCAAACGTTCACTAGAAAAATTTCGAAATGATTCACCACACAGTTTAGATTTATTTAATTTTTTAAATATTTTAGTTTTGCTTCTATCTCTGTTTTTCACACATAATATGTTATAACATAAAAATGTTCTCACATAATATATTGTTTAAATTGATCTCGGATTACGATTACCAAACTAACTTAGATAGATAGATTGTAGCGACTGCCCTGGACAGGCTACACTTCGACCATGTGAGAATATGAGTGGAGTGGAAGGAATTTTTGTGTGTAGACTAGAAATTGGTAGGATGTGCGGCTGCAGTCGACTCTGATTAGAACAATGCCGATATTTATATAGAGTTCGTGAAGGAAACTGCAAAAAACCTTCACAAGTATAACCGGTTACTTCGTTTTGTCCATATGCCGACAGTTTAGTCAATTAACCGCCCCTTTTTTTCCCCTTAATAATTGACAAACTGCCGATGCCTTAGACATTACGCCTTAGATCACTCGCCTACACGGACGGTACCAAACTACCTTAATACGACAAATAATGATGAACTTTATTGCGGATGTTGTAGAATTTTAAAATGCACTATATTGAATATTTTAAAATTTTATAAAAGCACTATATCTATCACATGAACGTATTAAAGGACAACAAAAATATGACACGTTTTACATTCGCAATTTTGAAGGGATAATATGACTACGTTTTTCAAAGATTATAATTAGATATTTTGAATGTATAATTTTATTTTTTAATATATCAACTTAGGTATTCAACGGTTTGCTTTTAAAAAAATTTAAAAAAACTATTGGAAAACGTGAATAATTTTGAGTTTTCAGGATTTTACATAAAATGAAAAATGAATATTTAACAGTCATTATAGATAGTGATCAGATTATTTATAACAACCGTAACATATATATAATACTCAAGATTATACTTTACCTGTATGTATATAGGTACATTTATTAAACATAAATTTATATTATATCTTTAAGAACATAAACATAATAATATAAAACATTTAAACAAAGATATAAAAGAATGAATGAAGAAGAATCATTAATGAACGAATTGATATACACAAAATAATGCCCTAATAGGAAACTTGTTCTACCCTGTTACATACTAATAATCAATGTAATAATAATATTATGCCGGTTTTAGTTTATTTTATATGTAAGATAATAAATATAAAATAAACTTATATGTATATTAGAGTCAAATTAGAGTCAAAAAGGCGATTTCAGGCATGTTGCTCGGAACCGCAATTTTTTTTGAATCGATTCATCATGATGTCCTGAATATGATCCTAAATTTTTACGGTCCGACTCGTGATAGAACAAGGTCAAAATTGAATTTGTTTATAACAAAAAAGCGTCTTTTCTTAATTAAAACTAAAATTTTAAAAATGACATAGAATATTATTCAACTCTATATAAAAAAAGAAAACAAATGAACCCATAAACATTAAAATCGGTTTATTCGAGGAAAAAGTTCGAAAAACGCAAAAATTTTAAATTAAAATAAAAAATCTAAAAATTACTTCATTTTTTTAAACAGTGGAAAAGTATGCCTTTTATATGTTAAAAATAATGTGCTCAATTTAAGCCCTTAAAAATAATTAGGTTCCCGACAATTAATAAAATACCATGTCACCTATTTTTATAAATAAAAAGGGTGCATTTGATCCGAGACGAATTCATCTTTTTTTAAATAAGAGTCAAAAATAAAGTCTTCAAAATATCTATAAAATGAAAAAGAAAATTATTTTTTAAACTGTATTTTTACCCAAAATTTTTCAGTTTGTTTATAACGCGCTATAAACATATTAGAAAGAAAACAGTTTAAATTATTTACAAAGAAATTATTTAAATAAACTTTATTTTCTTTTAACTTATAGATTTGAAAAATGCTAATTTGACTCTAGTAGTAATCGAATCAGAAAACATATTTTATCCCCCGTCAAAATTTGAGGATAATTATTTCAAATGACGTAGAAACCGAAAAACGACTAGAAAATATTCCATCCGCCTTACGCCGTATATCGTTCCAAATTTTTTTTCGTCCGGGTTACTCCGTATAAGTATTGAACCAAATAAGTTGGAAATTTGATATTAAGGCTTAGCCGCAGATTTTATTAAGGAATTGCGGAGAATTCGGTACCCACTTAAAATAATCGGATGGGGTTGGGAGAAATCCATATAGTGGTTTTGAGGTTGGCATATAAAATAAACTCTTGTGTAAGTTATGGTAGCGCATTTCTGTATCAGAATATTATTTTAAAATATTGATAATAATATTATTGCTATTGGTAAAGTTTCATTTAAAAACATGTTACCGACGATTGTAAATACACCGTATAGCATGATGATAGCTAGACCGGTACAGATGTAAAGTTTTTTTTAATGTAACATTATATTATCATCATCGCATATATGTCTAATTGTATTGAATGTCAAATGTTTAATGGCCAATGTCCGATGTTCAAAAACTATCATAGTCCAAGCGGGGGTCGTAAAAAACGGTTCCCATTGAGTTAGGGGATGAAACTTTCAGAAAATATAGTAGGTACATATAGTGACTTCAATTAAATTGCCTAGGCTTCCCTGCGAGAACTTGATTCGACAGTACTTTTTTTATACATTTCTTTTCTCAGAAACTGTAATAGATGTTGAAACTGTAAAAAAAGTTTCATACAAAAGTTGATGGAAATAAAATTTTATAACAAAATGTATAAATGTGCTTTTCTCGTAATTATTATGGAAAAAAATGTTCTGCGCAATAAATAATTTGAGGATTGGGCAACCCCCTGTCGGATCAGTTTTTCGCAGGGCAGCCTAAGTAAGCGATAGAAGGCACTGTATGTACTATCTTTCTGAAAGTGTCATCCTCTGATTCAATAGGCAACGTTTTTACGATCGCCGCTCCTGTCTATAAGGACTTAGAAATTCTTAGGACTCTTTAAAGTTAAAAGTGCGAGAAACATACAAAGTAATAGATGTACACAAAGTAATAGATGTTACACTCTGCTGCAAAAAATTTGAACCAGTTGAAACATATTTCACTAATGTTTACGCTAATGTTTACGAATGTGACTTAGTGTTTCCAATATATTGCAGGGGAGTGTACATTCCAGGAAAACTTTTTAAGTGATAAAATTGTAAGAAAAGGTTTATTTTATATTATAAAACGGTATTTATAATAGATTTATCTCGAAAAAGTTGTTGAAAAATATATCAAATGTGTATACATTTGAGTGTTTGAGTATAGGCACAATGCCCCGAAATCGTACGTATAAGGTAGGTACTATTATTCAAGACTTAGGTTCGTTTAGAGTCTAAACGAGGTGGACGTAGGCGGCTCTCCGGAGCCACGGGGCTCCCCATAAGAAAGTGAGAGTAAGTAAGCAAGATATATTTTGAAGTAAGACGAAACGATGTTTCAATACAGGTTGCCTACCGATTATTGTCCAATAATTTATTCAATCAATTTAGAAATAGTTTTATAAAATATTTATTGATTAAGAAATATGAAACGATGTTTCAAAATAATTATTTTTAAAAGCAGCAATTACGCGATCGCGTTCTGCTGTCCCTATTTCGCATTTATTAAACTCGGCAGAATGTTTCAGTATAATGACGTTGGAAATTACTTCTTTTTATACAAATAAACGTTTTACCACAAAATAACCAAATTAACTCTTTATCAGTTTTGTTAAATATACCAAAACGATGCTCCCACTCGTTGATGCCAAAAAATATCCTCCTTTTCTTCGCAGACGGCGCCGCACCTCCAGTTATTCATCTTATCCAAGACTGCTTGCGATGTATTCTCCATTATTAAAATCACTACTTTTATTCTTTTTGAAAAAAGAAATTATGCGAAAAATAATTCTCAATAGCACGAATAGTACTTTTCACTTTTTTAATTCAAAGTAGACTAAATCAAAACAACTCAGTCAGGTTGAGTAAGCTATCATAAAATTCCCACTTTATGTAAAATTTTACCATTTAGAAATGAGTAACAAATTAATCCCCACCCACCCAGCTTTATCATTGGCATGTTTATTGTATCCAGTGTCATCAAATTCCCATGACATATACATATATATATACCCTCTACTAAGAAAAAATAATTAAATCAGGTAAATAATTGTTTATTAGTTCTACGATATGAATACTTTTGACAAATTATTCGGAATTTCCAAAAACCTAATTCTAAAATTAAACTAAAGCTAAACCATCAAAAAATTTACAAGCGGTTTACCAAAAGATTTATATTTTATTCATACACAAATATATTAAAAAGGTACATTTTATGCCCAAAATTCCAGAGTTTGTATTCAATATATTGTATGTATTGTATAGTCAATAGTGAAACTTTTTTTTCACTTGAATTGAAGCATGTTTACTTGACAAATATCAAGGTAAAATTACTTTTTAAAAAACTTTAAAAATAAGCGAGATATGAATGATTGAAATTCCCGATTAGACAAAGAGGGTGATAGCCCTCTTGATATGTTATGTGACGTCATATTACACTTTCACCATTTAACATACACGTAAAACTCCGTTTTTAAATATTATTACAGTATTAACAGTATTTTCATATTCTGAAAATAAATGTGAAAAAAAATTTTCATGCATATTCTCTATTATAATAGATAGTGACCATAAAAAAGGGTTGGTATTATAATATTTTTTTCAGAAAATGTTTTATTTAAAAAAAGAAAATAATAATAATTGGTAGGAACCCTGTATTTATTCTATCTTTCTTCCTACCTCTCACTCAGAGCTTGTAAAGCCAAACCCTGCCAACCTATGGCTTAGACTTCGACACTATACACGGTACACTCAGTGTATACACGGAGTATCTATGTGTGCACACGAGTATCTCTAGTTATGAAATTTATTGCGACACTATAATTAGTGTCGAAGCAGCGGCTGTGTAAAAACCTTGTGTCTGAGTGTCCCAGTGTCTGTTAAGCTTTTTAAACAGATTTGACATTTTTTCATATACTTCATACATTCCATATACATATTATGTATAGTAATAAATATAGCGTTTACGTCGCTGTTTAATTATAATATAAGCAGTAATAAGTTATTTTGTGTGTGAAAATCTCGGACACTAGTTCCGTACATTTGTGTCTGGCTAGTGGCCAGACACAAATATCTGTTTAAGTGCCGTGATAGAAAGACGGGTTAGAAATGAAACAGCTAGAACATTAAAATATATAGTTGTATATCACATCAAGGAATGTGTTAAACGTATTAAATTATACTGTGGTCTAAGAAAAGTCGAGCTTGTCACGTTGAATTTTCAACGAGTTGCTGCAGCAAGTTATATTAAATTGTTCTATATTTTATTTATATATTTACGTGGGAGAAATATTATTGTAAAGAATTCTGTATATGAATACTTTACACCTTCTTGTATTGTTTTGATTTTATTCTAAATAAAAATTATATTCAACATTTTATATTTAATACACTTTTGTTTTATGTTAATTAATTCTCTTGTCATGGAGTTTATAATAACAAGTGAAAATATAAACTGAGTGAATTGCTTAAATACCCAGTATATACAATATCAATGCGTGAACTGTTTAGTTTACAAATACAATATAGTTTAGAAAGATGTTATACATATATGGTTTTGTAGTCAAGAGTAATTACACATGCTTGAGTTGTAATTGTGACGAAACTTAATTCAGTTTATGAAAAAAGTTTTATTTATTTTGGAAAAAGGAACATTTTTTATCTTGAAATTCTGTTCAATCCCTTGGTATTTCATAGATGGATATTTCCTTCCTGGCGGGAAGATGCACTATAACACTTCTCAATTTAGCAACGAGTACCTTATCTTTTCGGAGGTTAATTACTATTAGCTAGTTCGTATTTATGATGACTAATTGATTTTTAGACAAATTTGGACATCGTTGAATTTAAGGCGATAAATTATTAAGGCGTTATGTCTGAGTAGTATGTCTACTTGGAAACTGGGAGGTTAAGGGTTCGAATACCGACATCGGCAGTTTGTCAATTATTAAGAAAAAAAAGGGCAGCTAATTGACTAAACTGTCGGCGTATGGACAAGAACGAAGTAACCGCCTATGCTTGAAAAGGTTTTCTGCAGTTTCCTTCACGAACTCCAGATGAATATCGGCAAAGTTTCTATCATAGACGGCTGCAGCCGCATATCCTACCAATTCCTAGTATATAGATAAAAATTTCTTCCACTCCATTCACATTTTCACATCCTTAGGCATCACAATGGACCTTATGGTCGAAGTGTAGCCCGTCCAGGGTAGCCTCTACAATCTATCTATCTATCTACTATTAGCTAGTTCATACTGATGATGACTAATTGATCTTTGGACAAATTTGGACATCACTTAATTTCAAAAACTAAAAGTTCTCTTTGATTATCATTGATAATCTTTATATTGGTGTATCTACTTATGATTTGAGTTTGGGAAACGAATTCAAGTGTTATCTTGTTCCGAGTATCGAAATACTTTAGTCTCGGTCGGAAGTTCGTAATAAGTCTTTGAACAATTTGTGTCATGTTTAGAAGTCTACACTAATAATCTGTCGAGAAGGGAATGTTACTTTCAGTTCTGAGATCAGTTTGATCAGTTCTGGGATCGTTATATATAAAGTATTATTGAACACATCTATTTAATCAGAGAAGATGTTATATTATAGATGTTATATGCAAAATTAGGTATACTAATTGTGCCAACATTGAAATTTCATTGTCACTGTCTAGCTCTTGCTAGGAGAAGACTGACACTTGGTTCTCTCTCTCCGAACTAAAATCTGTCGTCGTCAAATCTCTTCTGCTGTTCTTGAATAGCTCCAAATGGTTTAAGAAATAGTGGCTCCCTGTGATACGTTCCCCTTTTCAGGTATCACAATGGGCCTTATGGTCTAAGTGTGTCCTACCCGGACAGCCACTGCAACCTAACCTAACCTGTGACAAAATTCGAGGAATATAATTTCTTTAATATCTAAAAAGTTATTAACTACTCTGAACCGTTTTCACGGAAAAGTAGAAAAAAATTTACATGAAGAAGACATAAGATAATTTGTTCGAAATATCTTCCTCCGCAATTTATTACACAACGTTTCATTAAGATGCAAATTTGTCAGAAACAACAGAATCATATTCTGCTTTGTTTGGAGTATTTGAACATCCATTAAGTTAATAATGAATACCTTTGAAGAAACCTGACGTAATTTTTGTAAGTAGATGATAGTGTGGGTGATTGACTCCCCGTCAAGAGTTCGTAGCAAGAATGTATTATTTATTATCCAGACCAAACAAAAACAATTTAAGTATACAGTAAATATAAATTTCTATATAATCTAAAATTTAAATCAAAAATAAAATGGTCTTACATGGATATTCATTAGTATACAGAACAGTTTTATATTGCTATGTACAAACGTGGACACTAAATGGTGTACATTTCTAAAGTAGTGTTTAATTCTGACAAACACTATCAAAGACAGATACACCAATATTATCAAAGATAATCGAAGAGAATTCTAGATTTTTGAAATTAAATTTTAAAATTTGGCCCAATTTCAAGATCAATTATTTAAAGGATGTACGGGCACTATATATAGTCCATTTATAAAATTCTTCAAAATTTTATATAGTACATCCATAAAAGTCCACAATAAAGTTTATTATTTTTTGTTCGTAATTAAAACTTAATTTAGGCCCGTCATATCGGGCCTATAAAAAATGATATTTAATTAAGCTACCGTAGACAGAAAAGAAAATTTACCAGAAATCTCAGTTGTTTTCTTAAATATACTTTTTTTAGATCCGTCATACCGGAATTTTATTGAATCAATCTCTTTGTTAACATTTCTATTTTCTATTGCATAGTTTTTTTTTTATTCGTCTTATTTTATTCCAAGTGAATATTATCAAAATATGTCAAAAGATGTGTGAAAATATAGGTTTCTCCATAAGAGCAATGCATTAAAACTCGAACTTTAACATTAAATAGTTAATTCAATACCACCGTACCCCCGGAAACTTTTATAATTGATTTATATGCACTTCAACTACATGTAAAAAAATCAATTGCCTGAATATTTTTGAAGCTCCAGTGCTCGTACATCCTTAAACTACAAAGTAATCATAATCAATATGATTTAGCTAAACATAATTAATCTCCGGGAAGAATGTTATTATTCGTCGCTCAAATGGGAAGAATGCATTTTGTGTATGTGTTTGGACAAAGGATAAACGGAATAGTTTTTCTACAATAGGGAATATGCATGAAAATTTTTTTTCACTTGAATTGAAGCATGTTTACTTGACAAATATCAAGGTAAAATTACTTTTTAAATAACTTTAAAAATAAGCGAGATATGAATTATTGAAATTCCCGATTAGACAAAGATAAAAAATTTTCATGCATATTCCCTATTGCTGTTCAAACATCAGTGAGATATCAAGTTCAAAATTTTTGGGAATATTATTAAGTGACGTCTTAATATTAAGTGATGTCGCGAGAGATGAGAGAAACTAGACAAGACGAGACAAAAATTAGAATCCTAATAAATTTTCGAGAGACAGGCGATAGAACTTTCTTTCCATCTCTATAAACTTTAAACTTAGTGAAAGCTGATCACAAAACAGCAAATTATTTTGGGTGGCTTATGTTTCAAACAATATATAATTTATTTCGAATTTTTAAAAACAAGGCGAGGCGAGACGACAGATAAACTTTATCTTTAACTTTAAAAGTCAATACAATACCAGAGAAATGCTACACTCGTCTCGTGGGATCTCTAATATTAAGATACAAATTCTCGTAAATCTATATATAAGCGAAATTCCACTCACTCATTATCGCCAAGCTAAAACTATTGAAGTTAGAGACATGAAATTTGGATGATATATTCTTTGGACAGTCTAGAGTTGCACTATTTTCAGAAAAGCGCCCCTTAAAGGGGTGAAATATGTGAATTAATTTTTTTCCAAATTTTGATAGTTTAAAACGTCAATTTTTAATTTTTCAAATTTTTTTACAAATAATTTATTTTCAAAATTTTGTCATTTTTATGGAAACGTGAGTGAGTCGATCAGTGAGTTACACAAGGGGCTGCATATACCATAGATACATAAAAATTGGTACTTAGCCTATGAATAATAAATATTTAATTCTTTATTTATAATGAAATACGTGTATCAGTGTTTTTAGAGAAAGTCAGTTTTTGACGGGGAGAAATATATATTTCAGTATATTTACTTATATACTAAGTAATAGAAGTTTTTTACAATTACAATTTTCGCACCCGAAGCTGTGAACGGAAATGCTAGTACCATATAAATATTCTAACATTCTAACTTTCTATTGTTAGAATACATGGATTTGAAAGATATCAAAACAGAAACCTGAATAATATTATATGCAATCACATTGGTAAATAGGTGTGTACAGTCGATTTGTGTCAAAAACCTTACGGTGTAAAAAAAAATTTCTAATAGAGTTGTATATTTATAATGAACAACTTTGAAATGTTTTTTGTTTCAACCCAATTTCTCACTTTGTTCGAGGAATAAATATCAGTTTAGAAATATACAGTACTTTTTTCCGTGATAATATGCAATGTTAAATTTTTATGAAAATATTCTCTTTGTAAAATAATCCTTTTGTTTGTTAAAAAATCATTTTTGAAAATGTTTTTGAACAATATCGATACATTTTTTACTACAATTTCTACAGTATGATTGAATAATTTCGACTTTGGAATTTAAAAACTACTTTTGTTAGTATATTTTTATATAATTTTCCAACTTTACTTATGTCAAAAATTTATTGTTTTCTTTAGAATGTATGGTTAAACCGGAAATAATCTGAAAATTAAAAACAAATTTTGATATCATATATTTTTACATTATGTCCAGTTTTTACTTACTGCAGAAATAAAAAGGGTGCCGAATATCGTAAATTTTTTGTTTTGTTTTGGCTTTTTCAATACCCACTTTATTTATATATTCCATAATAAAGTGCACAGTTTGGTAATATTATTTTTACATTTTATTGAGTTTTTGTTGTTTTTAGAAAGTGTTTACAATTATCTATTATTTTGGAAGATAGGTATCGAAAGATAAGGATTTGATCAAAGATAAAGCAAAAGATATATTGTGGTACAAATTGTTTCATTGTTTTAGAGTTCAATTTTCTCCTTTTTTAATAACATTTTCTAATTTAGGTTCTGCTTTATAAAATATCTTCGAATAGCGACATTGGTAGTTTGTCAATTATTGAGAAAAAAAGCGGCGGTTAATTGACTAAACTATGCTTGTGAACGTTTTCTGCAGTTTCCATCACGAACTCCATATGAATATCGCCATAGTTCCTCTTAGAAAAAAATTTCTCAGTACGGCCTCAGCCGCACATCCTACCAATTTCGTGTCTACACACAAAAATTCCTTCCACTCCACTCACATCCTCACATCCTTAGGCATCTCAATGGACCTTATGGTGGCTGTGTAGCCCGTCCAGGGAAGCCGCTATACTCTATCTATCTATGAAATATCTTTGATACTCCAAATATCGTATAATTGAAGTCTTCTTATTAGATATTAATATCGGATATTTGATTTGAGATTCCTTATGATATGTTTTGTTCCTACCTTCATATATCCGATATCAGGAACATATTAAGAATGTCAAATCAAAACTTTTGGAAATCGTAAATTCCTAAAATCATTTTCACGTGCCCACTGCTGCCGCAACACTGTTTACGAGTGGCAGTTGGTATTGTAGTTGGTATAATTGCTTATTTGTAGCAAATGACGGATCAGCCGCTATTAAGGGAAAATTTGATATTTGGGTATCTTTTTCGATCAACTTCGAATTAAGATTTTAATCAATAATAATCAACAAACTGATGTATTAAACTGTTTTTACTTCATAATTTTCCGTTTGGAATGAAGTATCCAACATTTTTTTTATTTTTCCGATTTTATCTCGATATCGATAATTTTTGCAAAAGTATCTCTATGTTAGATAGAATCAATCGATACATAACATTATATTATCGAATGATAATTAGTGAGAATAATTAGTGAGTTGTATTTAGATAATTCCAGACTTTCCTACCAAAAAACTAATGTAATGTTTTTAAAAAGTACATAATATATCGATCCATAAAATGTATCCAGATTCACTATAACAATACAGTATCTATATTATGTCACTGTGATCTGCTGTTGTTGGCGATATGCAAGTTTTTAAAATCATACTATCTTATATGGTATAACTTACTTTTAAAAACTGTATAAATATTTTCTTATTTCTTATATTTCATATGCAATACTAATAATATTGTATCCATCTACTTTTTGTAGTTTTTATAGTATACTATCAGCTCCAAAAGTGGCGTTCTGTTTTCAAATTTTTATAGCCAATTTGTGATGAATCCATTAATCCATTTTAGAATAAATTGCCCAAATATAATTTTCGGAAATCGAACGGATTCGACACTAAAATAGTAAAATTTCGAAAAAGGAAATATACTAATGCAGGGATGTCAAAGATACGGACAATACGGCCCGCGATCGCAATGTGAATCATAGACAGAAGAATCATGACTTCACTCGATTCGTAGATGTGAATAAACACTTGACTGATCTGAATGTAAAGTTACAGGGTAAAAATCTGATTGTCACTCAAATGTATTCGTGTATTCAAGCCTTTGAAACAAAGTTGAGGCTGTGGGAAAATCAGGTAAAAAATCAAACTTTGGATCATTTCCCTCATTTAAAATCATTTGGCACGGTGAACCAAAATAAATTGGATCAATATTCTCAACTTCTGCAAAATCTGATCACGGAATTCAACAATCGTTTTGAAGACTTCCACAAAATGAATGAAATGGAATACCCAATTTTCAACAACCCATTCAATTTTGAAGCTTCACAGGCACCAGTTCATTTGCAAATGGAGTTGATAGATCTTCAATCAGACAGTATTTTGAAAGAAAAATTTAAAGAGGTTAACGCTCTTACATTTTATACACAATATTTCAAGAGTTTGGATAACTACCCGCAATTAAAAAAGCATGCAGCACGCATTCTGTGCATGTTTGGTAGCACCTATTTATGCGAGCAGATGTTTTCCGTCATGAAAATAAATAAGAACAAACATCGCACAAGACTTACGAATGAACATCTCCAATTAATTCTTAAAATAATTACAACGAATATGATACCTGACATCAATGAGCTTGTCAAAAACAAGAGAAGTCAGGTATCTGGATCCTCGAGCTCAAAATAATTACCCTCTTTTATAACTTTGATATGATTTTTAACAACCGTATATTATATACTATATAATTAAGTAAATAAAATGTTATAATAATTCAGTACATTTTTTTAAAATTTGAATCTGGCCCGTCTACACATTCTAAATTTAATATATGGCCCTCTGCAAAATTGAGTTTGACACCCCTGTACTAATGTATGATCTATTTTGACGTCAAAGCGTCTATTTGCTCGTTAAACTGGTGATCGGTCGAAAATTTTTGTGAATCGCAATAATTTCGAGACTAATAATGCGGTTACAATGATTCAGCCCTCAACAGATATATCATATCTGTATCGTTGTGTTTGTTTTGCCTAGGGTTGCTACCTCAAAATTATTAAAAGTCGGGTGATCAACATATATTATTTCGTAAACTGGGCTACTTGGGTGATCAAAAATATAATTTTTCATTTCGTTTAAGCTTGATACATTCTTGAATCAATGTAGTGTAGACTAGTGTAGACTAGTGTAAACACTAGTGTAGACTAGTGTAAACACTAGTGTAGACTAGGAATTGGTAGGATATGCAGCTGCAGCCGACTATGATAGGAACTATGCCGATATTCATCTGGAGTTCGTGAAGGAAACTGCAGAAAACCTTCTCAAGCATAGCCGGTTACTTTGTTCTTGTCCATACGCCGACAGTTTAGTCAATCAACCGCCTTTTTTTTATATAATTGACAAACGCCGATGTCGGGATTCGAACCCAAAACCTCCCAGTTTCCAAGTACTGCATACTGGGCAGACATGACGCCTTAGACCGCTCGGCTACTTGGTTGGTATCGTATCTGAAAGTAATATTTTTTAGAGGAATAGGGAATATGTATGAAAATTTTTTTTCACATTTATTTTCAGAATATGAAAATACTGTTAATACTGTAATAATATTTAAAAACGAAATTAAAATCCGACAAATATCAAGGAAGCTATAAGCTTTTAAAAATTATTATCTGCCTCTTTTTTGCAAAAATACTAAAAACGGAGTTTTACGTGTATGACGTCACATAACATATCAAGAGGGCTATCACCCTCTTTGTCTAATCGGGAATTTCAATCATTCATATCTCGCTTATTTTTAAAGTTTTTTAAAAAGTAATTTTACCTTGATATTTGTCAAGTAAACATGCTTCAATTCAAGTGAAAAAAAATTTTCATGCATATTCCCTATTATTACACATCAAAAATTAATCTTATAAGATTTGTAATAAAAAATCTCTCTCTTGTGATTTATAATTGAATCAGTAAGATTTAAGAAAAAACTAAAATAGAGATCGGAGTGAACGAATTTAAAACCAGAACAACCAAAAGCGTCTCATATAGGCGCATACGCGTGAATAGTGTAAACACGTTTTGCTAGGACATTGATCGGGTGTTATTGCGAAGAGCTTATGGAGTACTACTAAGAGGCAAAGTAAAACATTTAGAATATTCGCCAGAATAAAAGTATTCATTTGAAAATTACAAAAAAATTTCGTTTTATATGACTCGTAAATATGCTCCGAATCATAGAAAACGCAAATCAGAGGAAAGTTCATGTAGAAGGAATCCAACGAGTGCGAAAGCTACGGTGGCGTCGAAAAAGAAATGAAAAAATGGCGCAAAGTGATTACTTAGATGACCCATCCGACATACGGTGGCTAGCGTCAGTTGTTTGTTTTTGGATTCGTGCCTAACCTTTGAAGAAATGGTGACCATTTTTGATTTTGTATTCTTATTCCTGTTTTATTTCTGTATGTACGAGTATATGATGATTTTAAACATTTTTCTACAATCGCAGTTGGTAATGTATTTCAATATTTACTTTGGTTATTCATTACGATTTCATATATCTCTATAAGAAATCATCGAGAATGTAAGAATATCTATCTAGTTTGGGGATACAACTAAGCATGTTTCCTGCTACGACCAATAATGCTACTGGGAGGCTTCTGTGTCGTCTAGTCTCGAATTTTGTGAGTTTATTCTCTTCTTGTCTCGTCTCATATATCGAGAATACCGAAAAGACGAAAATACCGTCTTGTCTTGATTTTTTCGAGTTCATATTAACAAAAATTGTAATAGGTACTTGTTTTTATTTATAAACACGCAAATATAGCGTTCTTTGACGTCAAATGCTTGATGTGTAAAATCATCAGGATGGAAATCGACACATCTAGGATGGAAATCGAACTCACCACATGGCACTCTAGTCCAACGCTCTGCCTCTGAGCCACCTTAGATGTTATGGAAGTGGAATGCATATTCTCTGCCACTATCTTAATGTCAACGTATTATTAATTTGTTTATTTACCATTTACATATTTTCTAATTGTTTTTGTACAGGTTACTATAAACACATATAAAACTAGTGGAAATTCAGAAAAAATAAGTTTATGTACAAAATTCATACACTAGGACAGCCTTATCATCTTCGCTATCTATTCCCGCAGGTGAAAAATGAAATAAAGAGACTCTACTGTCAGTTATCATCCAACAGCACCCAGGTGTAGTAAAAAACCTCTTCACTTGAAAGCCTATCAAGTCCGATGTAAGTTGTGCCTGCTGAAGACATTATGAAATATTGTGGCAGAATGAGGTACCCCATTCGGAAGAATGGGGTACCCAATTCCGACCCACCCATTCCGCCCCAGAGAAATGATTCTAATTAGGGAGTTAAGTTCACTCGAACAAGATACGTAAACAAACATTTAATTACCCCAAACTAAAGACAATTAAACGTACATCAAGCATGTAATGACTGTAGTTGTAATGTAAACCATTATGTATACCTTATCTTGGTTATCATCAAAGATTACAATACTGGAGCAAAAAACCACACAACTGAAACTTCACGCACCAACAATCAAGAAAACTACACTAACATGAATGTCGTAGTTGAACAGCCACAGGTTGGCCTATTTCTACGTATTGTCGCACGCTGGTAGCATCCCCTCGACAACGAAAATCGTAAAACTTCATTCTGTACCAACGGAAGTGACCAGCGTTTACTTAACTTGACATTAAAGTAATAGCTGAACCTTGATAACATTCTTTGACATCAAATGTTTGGTACGATTTTTCATATAGGCAACCATACTATCAATGGATAAATAGACGCTAGTTTACAGAAAATACAATTAAAAAATATCGCAAATAAAGTATTCGTAACCATTGTTTTTTAAATTTAAAGAAGATACATTTTCACCTACAAAACAATGTATATAAAGAAATCAAAAATAAATATGAAATGCCATTATTATACTTACTTTTATTTCATTTTTATAGGACTTTCAACATGTGCTTTTGACTCTCGAAAATGTGTGCTCGTCTCGTGGTGATTTCCGATGAGATCGAAGTTTTAACTCTTGTCTAACTGTCAAAAATATGTTCTCGCCTTACAAACATTTCCAGTTCCGGTGTTACAGTCCCGGCCGATAAACTGTATAACTTCAAGATCTCAGAGATATTGTTAGGTGAAAATATATCATTACTGCGACTCTTTTCTTTAATAACCTTTCAATTTATGCATTAATAATTTTAAATTATTACGTCGTATAGTTTTAGAAAACATTATCAGTGACTGACGCACGGGTGGACATCGAACTAATTTCCGTGTTCCGTTTCGTCAATACTGGCACGAAATACTAAAAAGGGATATATTTGTGATTTGCTGGTGATAGAATGAATATGCTTTATGTATTGACAACTTTACCAAATCAATAAAACTGACCACGATTGTACGCATAAAACGTCTTTAAAGCACACTGTCTACATGAAATATCTTCTAAGTCAATGAATACCGCAAAATTCAAAATTATAAATCTTAAAAATATGTAAAACTAAATACCTTTTTCAACAACGAACACACATAACGGATACAGATGGTCAGATAGATGACTTGACGATTCGCCGCTTAATCATTGTAATAATGTCTATACATAGACAATATAGTTTTGTAAGGTGCATCTTTTGCTGTTTTTTATTTTTATTTCTACTTTTATTTAAATACCAGAATTATAAACAGATATGGAAACTTGACGATAGCAAAATGTTAGAGCATTACATAGCTCTAGCACAAGCTAGCTAGCTAGCTATAGTCAAGCTAATCTGTTTATGTTCAAATGTTATGTTGTATAATATGTGTATAATATGGATAGAAACAAACCAACAAGCGACATATGAACTTTATTTATGCATTTAAATCAGTAGTGAACATTGGTTGGTATATGTATATACGGTCTATGCATATAGACACACAATATAAAACATCACAAACAAACCAATGACCTGATATCTTTCTAGTGATGATGATGCTCATTCGTATTTAACGATCAACGTTTTATATACATTTTATTTGATATTTTATATAAACTAAAATTCGATTTATTGACTTTTATACAGGGTTCCATAACTATATGTCTGTCTGTGGATGGATCTATAGCAGGGGTACCAATTTTGGTCGATCGCTCGCGATATCTTGGCAAAAAGTAATTGAAGAATTTGAGGTAAGATTTCAAAATTTTGAAAAAAATAAAGAAATTGTGGAATTTATATCCTTTTCTTTTAAAAAAGATTTATGTTTGAAACGCATTAGCCAAAAATTTGCAGACATATTTCATATGGAGAAAAAGGCAATAAAAATTATAATTTTCGAAACTGCTTTAATCTTACAAATCAGAAAATTTGGAAAAGATTTTCGGAAATACGTCAACTGAGAAAAATATTCCAATATCACCAAATGTAGCGAATCGTTTGTTTCTTTTAAGACTAAACAACATCCTGTCCAGACTGAGAACTCATTATAATTATCTTTGTCAGGATTTACACCTAATTATGATTCCATGGTTAGAGACATGCAAACTAAGCCTTTAATTTTTCTGTTTAATTGTAAGATAATCAAGTGAAGAACGAGGAAAACTTTTCGTCCGACAAATTCAATGGAATGGACATCGAGTCTCCCATCCTCAATGTTCAACAGCTTCCAGAAAATTTCGATACCGTTTTCCAAAATTTTATAATTAATAAAGTTGGGCGTTTTGTCAAAATGAAGCTACTTAGAAAGTCCCAACTTGATGCTCATCATCCTGAAAAAACCTTTTGATCTCCCGGACAAATATGTTAATTCATATAAAATCCAGGTCGAATAAATGTTATTATAATTATTATGATTATTTAATCCTTACAAAACCCCGTATGTTGTATATTTGTTCACCACTCTAGCTTTATTTTTAAACTGGTGGTTTTTATCTGCATAGAAAATAATATACAGCCGTATTGTGTAGATTTTATAAAGTTGATAAATAAACAAAATTCGATGTTCGATATTTTTTTTGTTTTGTTTTGGTTTTTTTACAATTGTATACGACGGACGAAATAACTGTCCTCTCTCCTAACTAAAGTGTCTTTTGTGGTTTTTTGAAAATCCTTTGTCTTAAAAAATAACATATAATAATTCTTTTTTGTAGAAATAAAACTATCCATTCATTAATTAGATAAACGTAATGAGATTTTGATAATCATGTTGATTTATTTATCTGACAAATACCAATCAGATAGAAATACAAGTCTTCGCAAATAAAAATCTAATAAATATTCTCGCTATTTAAACATTCATTGTATCCTTAAAAATATCATTGCATTATTCTATTCATTTGTTGTTATTCGCAGTTAAAAGTGGATGTTAGCACTACGAATATCAATGCGGGGATATAATATCCAATATCAATAATCGGACGTAACACGTAAAAATTGAGAAAAAGATAGGGAAATGTAAATTGGATAACGATATTTTGTTTACAAGAATGTTGTTAATAGCGAGGTTAAATTTCTTAACATTTAATAATTTAAATGTAATAATAAATGATTAATTTTAAATAATTATCTTTAGTATTGCATGGGTCGTTCTTTGACGAAAATCCATTATAATTATTAAATAAAACAAATATTCGTGACTTTCGTACCAATAATTTTATTTTGATTATAGTTTCGTAACACAGTTTTTTTCATCAGAAAATATGTGATAATGATCGGATATATTTATCATATATTTTCTGATGAAAAACTGTGTTTCGAAACTATAGTCAACATAAAATTATGGTTATGAAAATCTCGAATATTTGTTTTATTTAATAATTTAAATAATTAATTAATACTAATAGTGATATAAATTATAAAAATGATTTCAAATTTATTTATTTTTGTAGACACATGATAAGTTTCTAATCGACCTTTTCAATTTAAATTACGATTCGTTTTTGTTTCGGGTTACTGTAACTTACTCATTTCTTCAAATTAAGATTTTGACATTCAATTGAAAAAACAAAAAATCGTAATTTAAAACGAAAAGGTCTATACCAAATGACAGTGACCTTGCTTTTAGTCAACGTTTCTTGTACCATTTTAGGTAATTTTTATAAAATTTAGGACCCTAATATGACCCTAATAAAGTTTGCTTCATATACTACGATCATGATTTGGCAAAAATGACCAAAGAAACACATACAAAAATTTCTTTTTGAAAAAACCTTCTTTACATAAAACGATAGTCTTTGGATTCTAAACTTTGGATACAATACTATTCTGGACATTCGGATACGATACTATTCTGAAATGATTATATAATATATAAATTTTGAATGGAAGTGTATCAGAAAATATAGAATAATTATAAGAAACTTTTTGTAGAAGATATAAATTATTTCTATGGCCTAGAGTCTGATACTAAATCCTCACTAATTATTTATGTACCAACATTAAAAATAATATTTAAAGAAAAAATTCCAACAAGAAAAGTTGCTATTGTTTAAAAACATTTTTAAAGTTTATTAAAATACTGACTTCACAATAGTGGGAGTTCGAAAATGTGGAACACGGAATTATTTCAAATAAACATTTTTTAACAATATCAACGATTCAGAACAAGTAGGAACGGTTATGAAATTTAGATTAATGTATTTCTTCAACAAGTTTTCAGAAGAAAAATTTACAGAATTTTAGCTTTCTACCTATGTTTGTGTGGAGGGCGGACAGGCGAACAGGTAGCATAGTTATAGTGACCTGACAATAAAGTGTCTCTAGAATAATTACATTTAAATTACTGTTTTTGAAGAAAAGGATGAAGAATAAACTTCGAAAGCTTTTCACGACCATACTTAATTTTAAAATTCGCCACAGTTCTTAAACCAATTATTTGTATTTTATAAATATGCATTTCGAATACAAAGTAGTCATCATCAGTATGAATTAGGTAATGGTAACTATATCCGGGATATTGAATCAAAGATATGCTCCTCGTTGCTGATTTGGTGCGTGTCTCAATGATTAAAAAAAATTTGTATCTTTTAAAAGATCGAACTGATGTATTAACTAACGGATTAACTGGATTAACTGACGAATCAACTTATAAAGTGTAATATGGGTCAATCAGCTACGTCGATTAGAATTAATCAGTGTTGACCATGTGGTCTTATTTGGAAAAATAGCCTTAAAGTGTTATATCAGCTTATTTTGACATTTAGGTTTTCAAAAAGCAATTAAAATCAATGAATTATGATTATTGGAGGTAGTTAGAGAAGATTGCCGAAATCGTATAACCTAAAGGATTTTTGATATATCTAATAAATAATTTTCATTTTTACTCAAATTTTCGTTGCCAATTTTACTTTGATCATTGCAGAAACCTTTGAAAGAAACATTCTACGTATAAAAAAAAATTAAAAGAGTGATTTGAGTAATTTGAGTAATTTTAGAAGACATTGTAAAAGTACGATTTAAGACACCTATATCCTAAATCGTACTTTCCTTATTTGATAATAAGCTTTGATATTTTTTTAACCTGAAAGATTATATAAATTATATTTTAAACTTAAGATGGTATATAAATAAAAAAATCCAAATATAATAAACAATATAATTCGAAAAACGAAATTCAAAATCTTAAGAAATAGTTCAACAACTTTGACGCAAGAACAAGATAACGCCGAAAAGAAAAAATGGTGCAAGTCACATTTTTGGCCGTGCGTCCATAAAATAGCAACAGAACTCGGAGAACATAATTTAAGAATAGCTCCCATCAGTAAAACTAAAGTAAAACACCTACTTGGAAATCCAAAGGACAAAATTAACAATGAACAACAGTCAGAAATTTATTGCATTGGATGTCAAAATTCGAAGAAATATGTTGGACAAAGTAGAGAGGTAGATTGTAAAGGCTACCCTGGACGGGGTATACTTCGACTATAAGGTCCATTGTGATGCCTTAGGATGTGTGGATGTGAGTGGAGTGAACAGGGTGCAACTGCGGAGGGTTTCCGCGATTCATTACCGGGCATTATCCTCAGCGGAAGCATCTTCACTCAACTCCATAACAGGGCCATTTTGTGCAGATTGTGTGACGAGGAGGAAAAAACATCCAGCCACATTATCTTTGACTGCAAATCTCTGGGTTACGGCAGATACAGGATATTCGGTGCATCTCACCTTGAATATATGAACCTTCACGAAGATCTGATAAGCAAGTTCCTGGCTATTGCCAACATATGGGAGAAGCGAATCTCGTCGAACTGAAGTAGAAGGGGGAGCACAATGGACCATAAGGTAGACTATGAAATGCTAGACTTTTTAGACCCCAAGATTTATCTATCTATCTAGGTAACTAGTACGTATTAGGCAACTCTCCCCTAGTTCTTGCCTCAAAATTTTACGAAATCTCGTTATTGTAATTTTAAATTTGTTGATTATTTGTTTGGTTGAGAAGAGTGTTCTAGTTGGGCATGGCTTTTACTTGGTGTGTAGAGAATATTATTATTATCAGTAGAATGAATTAACTTGGTGGAGTTGGTTTTGTTAATATATTCACGTTGACGACAGATTTAATTAAAACTTTTACAATGATGTTAGTTGGAGTTGTATTACCACAACATATCACAAATATAACTTTTTTTTAGTTATGGATATCGATGGAAGTCTCGATAAAAACTTTTACTATTAAAACGACATATATATTACGGTTTTTTTAAATAAAAATATGTACCTATATAATGTATGTACGACTACGTACTATTCATACAATCCCGAAAATAAGCTGATATTAAGTATGCAACAAATGTGAATAATTAATACACAAACCATATAATATTTCATTCAAACAAGAATGGATTATTTATTATCAAAATTCTTCGAAATGTTTTATTAAGGTAGTGAAAAGTTTTTGGTTTTATTTTACATTTATATTCTTCTAAAACAGTAATGAACTTTAATGTTAAGATCGCAGTGCAAGACTGACAAAACTAGAAATCTTTTACACGAGAGATTATGTTACGTTGTTTCTATGTGATGTTTACAATTAATTGCATTTGGGGTTATAAACCAACAAATAATTAAAAATGTGTTCGATTGTTCGAAAATTATATAGTAAATGGTACTATTTCCTTCATACAATAAAAAAAATCAAGTTGTTATATATGAAATTAAATACAGTTATTATTGTACCAGATTTTCCGATTAACAGAGTTTTCTTGCTTATAATGGTGTTAAATGTGGAAAGTTGTATTCGAAAACTCTGTTATATACAATCGGTTTCTATTATTAAATTTTCGGCCCATTCATATGTCCAATGTATGTATTCGTAACACGTGGTTTGAGTTGAAATTTCCACCAGGTGATATTTAGCAGAGTGCAAAACCTCGTAATTACAATTGAAATACAGAACAGAATCATACATTATATATATTAGAGATAATGAATTTCTTGTGAACGAATCCCTGTAATGTTGGGGTTCGAATCTCAAATGGTAAGAGTCGGATTTAATATATATTAAAACACAAAACAAATAAAAATGATCTGAATCCTTAATTGTCCACCGATAAAAAAAAATAGTTCAATAAAAGATACTTACCCGCTGAAGTCACCGTGGTGATTTAGATCTCCTGTTCGGTTTTCTCGTTGTTATATTATATCCACGAATCCTATTCAAGCTATTAGAGCTTAATTATTAGTATTCACTAATGGCCAGGATATGGAAATAACGTCGAGCTCCAGGAATTTGGTCGAGTAAAGCTCCGGAAAAAAGGTATCCGTTTACTTTAATCAAATGTTGCTTGTATATTATTTTATACCATTCAATCTTCTGGCGTGATTGTTTTTGGTAAAACTTTGTTTGATTGAATATATAAAAGGAAGATTGAACAAAGATGTCTCAGTAAAATAAAAGCAAGTATCGATTGTTAAATTAAAAAATATATTTTAAAAGTATATATTATATAATATTTCGTATGAAATTCCATGTAAAAGTGAAATTTTCACCATGGATATCTTGTATGGCGCTAAGTATTGTTTTTTTATACATTTTTTATTGCTTTTTATGTTAGATTATACAAGTTTTTTTTGCATAATTTTTGATAATACGTTACGTATATATTGGAAAATATGTTTTGAAGTTATTTCAAATTTAGCGCGAATATTTATTTACAGTTGTTTACTTTTTTATTACTAATAAATAACTGTCAAAATTATTTAATTTTAAATATTTTTAAATTATTCTATAAATATTGTCTGGCGGACTATTTGAAATAACTTCACAACAATTATGACAGTGAATGTACCTTTAATTTAAATCAACAAAATGATATGTTCTTTTTCTTTCTATACCATGTACACTCTCGTTCAATAAAATTGAACAGACCTGAAATGTTAATTTTCTTACATTTCATAAAACTCCTCACTTTTGCAACTCTCTGTATAAATTATTCATTTTAAACAAAGATAACTAGTATATATTTTAAGTGTGAAAAAAGAAATGGAAGTATAGTAAACAACATTTACTACAAGAATAATCAAAATTGGGAGAGACTGATTCGGTTCAGATCTGTTCAATTTTATTGAACGAGAGTATATGTATAAGTTGTCACGGAAACTTGGCTCTCTTGTTGTATTGAAAATTATTGAGAATATTTTTTCTGGATCCAGCACATATTCTATTTGTGAAATAGAAAAATATTAAGAAAAATATTGCGAAGGGTACTTAAGAGAAAATATTTTTCTCCTTGGAAAAAGAAGGAGTTTTTTTTAAGTGCAAGAAGAAAATGATCTAGTTTCGATTTATTATTTTTCTTTAGACAAACATTTTTTAAGGTCGAAGGTTGAAAGGGAAAAGTTTTAAGATCAGATATAATTTGTTTTGTTGGGAAAAATAAATTGTCTATAATTTAATATAATTTAATTAAAAATCAAAATTCTAATAAATACAAGTTGAATGTTTTTAATAACATAAATACGTAAATAATTAAAAAAACAAGCTTGTTATTATGTTGTTTTGAATAATCTATGTATCGTAAAATTGTATATAAATTTTGAATTCGCACTGGCCGTGTCTGATAAGTGGATAGTAAAATATCAAACAAGAGGGGTGTCATTCTGGTTTGATCCTCGGCGGAGCATTATAATTTTTAATTAGTTTTATAAATAATCAGAACCTCCTCATGGTGTTGATAAACTGGATTATTCGAGAAGTCTCAATGCAACAATATATATTCAAAAAAATATTTCTTCAAAACATCAACAACCGTGTCTTAGAAAGACCCATGACGGGTATAAAAAGCCGCGATCAGTGCTAATCAAAATCAGTTAAAATTAATATTCGTGTGATAAAGATTAAGTTAAAATTTGGCATTTGTACGATTAGTTCAAAGTTTAAAATTGACTTTTGTCCAATTCAGTTCAAAGTTAAAAATTGATATTGTAGTAATCAAGATTAGTTAAACATTTGTTCGATTCAATTGAGTTTAAATTTGACGTTGTAGAAAGTAATATTTGTAAAATTAAAAAATTTTTGAAAAAGAAATTTAATTAAAATTCTTTTAAAAGCAAATAAAATTTTTAAGGTTTTTATTTCATAAAAATTTCGTTTTATTTACTTTTTGTTTCTTAAAAAAAAACGCGCGTGTTGTTCCAATTGAAAGATATATAAAAAAATTTTTACTAATACTTTTTTTTTTGTCGACTATCGGAATTTGTTGCAGGTTCGAGCAGCGCTCTTCTTGAAGGATAAATAGAGAGCAACGATACTGCGACACTCTTTAGCCTTCAAAGGTGTGCTGTAGAACTAAAATATTAGGATACTCGACACACAAAAAAAAAAACTCAAAATATTAGTAAAAGTTTACTAAATTTATGCCAATTTGACAACACGCACTTTGAAAAAAATTAAATAAAACAAAAACTTTATGATATTCAAACCTGAATTTATTTGATTTGAAAAAAAAGAATTTGAATTTATTTATTTTTATTTCCACAATTAATTGACTCTTTCTCTTTTTAATACAAAAATATACTTTATTTGAACTTTGATGTTAATCCAACAAACGTTAATTTTAAACTTGATATTAATCGAACATTAGCTTATTTAAAACTAACTTTGAACTGGCGATGCCGTTGCTTATATACCGATCATAGATTTTTCTAGAAACATGCTTGTTGACACTTTAGAAAATATTGTTGTTGAAAATATATTTTTTTATTGAATCATCTAGAAAAAATTAATTTCTCAACAACCATGGACGCAGTCACAGGGGCCGATAATTGGTAGAACTCATTATATTCTCACTCATTGGTAAAAAAAACTTGATTTGATTTAAAAAAAACTTTCTTTAATAAAATGAATTGATTTTATTTAAAAAAATTTTCTTTCATTTGAAAGTAAAAATAATTCAAAATCAATATGTAATTCCTTTAAAAAAAAACTCCTTTCTTAAGGAGAAAAACATTTCATTTTAAATATTTCTCTGAATACTTTTTTTTCATGACTTAGACAAAGACGATTTGATAAAGAAGATTTTTTTTAAATTCTATTTAAATTTTTTTTCTCAACAACCAAATGTAATAAAATTGTGCAAAATTGTTTCAATAGAGTTGAAGTTATATAATTTGAAAATTTGGGACGGTTCCTAGCTTTTTTAGTAGTAATTGATATTAATTAAAACATTTGAGTGAATAAATCTCTATAAAAACACGTACAAAAATTTCAGATTTAAAAAAAAATTGCAATAAATTTTAAACAGTAAATCGTAAATTTTCACCATAGCTTAACATTAAGTGAGCAGTAATAAATTAACATTTCGTGAACAGAAATCTATTGGCAGTAATAGATTTTTTTTAAATTTTGTATAGTATTGGTAGTTGACGAAAATCCATTATAATTATTAAATAAAACAAATATTCGAGATTTTCGTACCAATAATTTTATGTAAAATAATTTCGTAAATTTCTATACTATTTTACGAAAATTTCAAATATTTGTTTTATATAATAATTTTTTTTAAATTGTGGAATTATTGGTCTGTCAATAATAGATAATTTTTTATCTAAGGTAGCAGTTGGTACCCATCCCTAGATGTGTATGATTTTTCATATCAAGCATTTGATGTCAAAAAATGGTATTAATTATGCTCAATATATTTGATTTTGAAACAAATTGTTAGAACGGTTGTTATATTGTACAAAAAATTATCTGATTAATTTAAGTATTATTTCTTTTCTAAGTTTATTATAAATTTTTAGACACGTGTGTGTTGTAGGCCACCAAAGGTGTGTTGTGGATACCAAACTCAGATCTGTTTCAAGTTTAAATAAACTGTTTTTAAAGCGCGTACCATAAACAGGTTTCTTCTTTTGGCGAGTAAACAAATGAAAGTGACGTTTTACAAAGCATCTTACTTCGTAAACGTATAAGCAGGATGAACTATTAGAGCCAGGGCCGTGCCTGACGGGCGTTCATTGCGTGCACCGCACGCAGGCGGCCGAAATTAAGAGGCGGCCAAATCGTTACAAGTTGTTTACTGGGCAAAAATACAATCGGTTTGTTTTCATTAAGATACGAAGTAAAAACAGTTTCTCTAATCTAATCTATCTAAAAAGAGTTTCTCAGAAATAAGAAATGTATAAAAACTGATTAGGTCGTTGTAGTATTTATATACCTAGTCATGCAGCGAATCCGAATTTTTTCGAACATTGCACGAGCGACGAGCCGAAATAGTTTTTTCAATTGACCGGCGTCGCGTAAGCGGTCTTATTCGTCTTATTAGTCGTATTAGTCTATAGACTAGCGAGGATAAATCGTTATTTGTGTCCTGTGTGTGATCCGATATTATTAAAGTCTTTAATTTAACGAATAAAAATAAATTGCTTAATTCCTGAAAACTTTTAGTTGTGTGTTCGTGTGGTGAAATTTAATAAAAAGTTTATTTACTCGACAAAGACTGAAAAAGGTAATATACAAAAAATGTAAAATTTGGGTAGACTTTCACTTTTTGGGCCCGGGAAATTTTGGCGGGTCTTTTTGGAGGGAAAAGGCCTTTTGATATGAAATTCTTAAATAAATATTAAAAAATATTTAATAATATTAAAAAAAATTAAAAAAAAAATTAAATAATAATTAAAATAAATAATAAAATAGTGCAATTTAATATTAAATTACTTAAAATCTTCCTTAATTTATACTAAAAAATGAATATCTTTCTCATTTTGAATGCATTTATATAATAATTAAAAGTTGTTTGTTTGCATACGAGATTCTCTGTTTAAATCGCTCACAACCCGCCGATGGAAAATCAAGCATTTGAACTTGTGTAGCCGAAAGCAACTCTTTAAATTAAGCTTATGATTCCTTTTTATAATAGCAATGTTATTGTTATTAAATGGAAGAAATTTACTTGAAAGTGAAATTGCTGAATCTTTAAATATTCACGAAGCAATTGACGATTTTGTCAGTAAAAAATCCCGTAGGATTAACTTTTAATATGTACTTTATTTAATAATTGCTTCGTGAAGATTCAGCAATTTCACTTTCAATCGCGATAATTGAAAGATTGAAAGATTTCCCTAATTAGCCGGTAACCTAACCGAAATAATTTTATGAAACCGGTTAATTAACCAAAAACCTTTACTATTTTCAATATCAATAAATAATACGTAAGATTTGATTTTTTAAAATCAAATAATTTTAAATTGTCACTGAGCGACACCTAGGATTTTAAATTATCGTATTCCTATGTTCTTTATGTTTGATAATTTTGTCTGTGATTATAATACCAATACCATAATTACTTTTTTTCATGTTATTATTAAAGTAAGTAAATTAATTCTATTTTGTATACCTCCCAAGTTGCAAGTCAGCCCAGATCTGCCATTGGCCACTGAGCTTTGTTATCCTAATATGTTAGTATAGATTTAAGGGTTATTCCTTGTTCTTTATGTTTGATAATTTTGTCTGTGATTATAAAACCAATACCATAATTTTTTTCATGTTATTATTTTTGTTTAAATTTTAAATAAAAAAATGTTTATTTTGTGCATTTTTTTTTCTTAAATTTCATCCAAACATATAAATCTCATAAAACCGGTTTTTAGCCGGTTTTTCTTTTCAGAAACCGGTTTTGGGAACAAAACCAATATTTTTTTTCGTTCTCGATTTCGGTTAACCAAAAACTGATTTTTTTCCTGGTTTGATGCCCTGTGTAAAATAATAAACATTAAAAATTAAAGTAGTTTTTTTTAATGTTATCCTGGGGGCGGCCATACAGACTGGCACGCAGGCGGCCATATACCCAGGCACGGCCCTGATTTAGAGCACTGAAATGTTCTCTACACGATTTTCTGACCTTCACGGAATTCAGAATATTTTTGTTTTTAATGAACTGATTTATATGCCGACAGTAATATTTCGACAGAAGAAAGTTTAAAGACCTAAGTTTGTTGCAAATAGGGTGAATATGATACCTTTAGTCCAGTTTGGTAAGCAGATAAATTTTTAAGAACTTGTATTTATCAATAGTCCGGATGTATATGAGAACGGTTATCTATAAACTATTTTCATTTTGAATCTATTTGAAGTTTGGAGTAATAAATATGATACTTAACATTCTATTATATTTTCCATTCTATTCAAGATATAATTATGTCTCATTTATTATATATTATGTATATTGTATAACTACTATACAATTTTTTATAAATACGACTAAAACAGAGAAATTATTTCAATGCATTTAATATTTTATGTAGAAAACTATTAAAAAAGAATTTTTCTTTGTAATTTTCCATCAGCATATTATTAATACTAGTAAAATTTAATTAAGTTCTCTCACAATTCACATTCATTGTATCCTTGGTCTGTTTCTTTTGTCAATATATGTTCCGTGTCATTTACAATAGTCTATACAGAGTGCTTTAAATGTAGTCCTTAGTGTTCCGTACTTGAAAAAATGGAGCAATTTTGGATTTATCTAAGTGTTTGCTTTCCTGTCGCATTTTTTTGTTGATGATTAAAATTTGGCATAGTTGTAAAATATATTTAACTAAATGCGGACATGAGGTTTAAAATTTAATGTGTTTAAAAAGACCTTTCTAGTCCATTTCCGCATATCCAACTGTCTCTCCTTCCGTCCGCTGTGAACACGGTAACTCAAAAACAAAAAGAGATAACGAGCTGAAATTTTGTGTGGGTGTGTTCTAGAGTTAAAAGTGAGCACAAGTTCGTGTTTCATGTTTGGGAAAAATGGGCTAAACTGCGTATCTTTGAAACCGTAAGAGCTAGAATAAAAATTTAAAGACAAAATATACTCCTTTTTTAGAAATAAACAACTTTTGATTGAAACTTTTTTTTATAAATTCAGTATATATTGGGTACGTAGGCAATTAACAGTTGTTATTTTCACTTGTTTTGATTTATTTTTTAATTAATTTAATTGACAAACTAGCAACCTCTCAGTTCCGAGCAGAGCGTCCTTAACAGCTCGGCCACCCGGACTGGTTAGTTTAGAAGTTTGTTGATGAATCAAAAAGTGAAAAATAAATTGGAGTAGAGATTAATCTAAGGGCAAATTCATTTACAGCATCTTGTATTGCCTTACACTTAGGTATAATCAAAGGAACTATACCATATATTATGATGTCAGTTCAGGATTTTCTATTAAACATTATTTTATAAAATAATTAATTTAAAATTAAAATATGCTTTGAAAGATGAGAAAAAAATTTTAATTGAAATTTTAAAACATTTATTTATGCATAACTGTTTGTAGAGAGATGGAGATTCGAACGTTATGGTAGAAAACTAGTAAATGTATCCCCGATAATAAGGACTTATTAAAAGGCTATATTTTGGTATACAGCTGCTTTGGTAATGGCACGAATAACTCATTAAATTGTTTAGCTTAATTATTAACATTTTGTAAGTTCAAAGATTAATTAATAAAAATAAATAAAAACTTTAAAAACTACTTCGAAATATTCGAAAATAACGTTTGATAGTGCTTCAAGTCACATAACTGTCAAAAGCAACACTAGTGTTGATGGATAATGAATGTGCTCCTAAAAGTTCCTCCTTCTATGCGAAACCAATAGCTGAATTTTCATCGAATTGATTTTGTGTAATTGTAAAAGATGAGTATTTCTAGTTATTTTTTACTCATTCATTTAAACAAATTTCTGAAATTTTTTTCTGTTCAAGGAACTGTGTTTCAAAACTTCAAGAAAATTTCAAAGATTTGTTTAATTTAAAAAATATTACCGAGAAAATTAATTTTTTATGTCATACTGGATAGTTCATCGTATGGAACTAATGGGTCGTACTCAATAATAAAACACCCACAAATCAAACCCATCCCATAGCTTGATATTTGTAAATATAGCATATTAATATTATGTCATAGATAATTTTATACAGTATCTTAATATCACTATATCTTATTTAAATATTAATTAAAGTCTTCAAGTGTAAAATATTATGTCAGATTACATTACATCCAACTTAAGAAACATGGATATGGGTTTGGACGTTCATGTATACTTGTATCTAATCTATACTTATAAAAATGAATGTTTGTATGTTTGTAACGTATGCGTTCCTAAACCATTCATTCGTTTAAGATGCAACTTTGTGGAGTTAATATGTGAGCGCTCGTAAAGGTTTCTACCCAAATAACAGCAAAATTATCTTCCGTCCGCCAGAAGAGGGCGAAAATATCTTCCTTGAAAACGATTAGAGTTAGAAGAAAAGTTTACAGTCAAATACAATCCTTTTTAAAAAGAAACGACTTTTGTTTGAGTATTTGGTCATAAAATGTATAGATATGCCATAGTTTCTGTTTAAACATTAACGCGAAGCATTACTACAGCAGATCTGCATTGTATATGTAAACCATAGGGCTATTTTACACATGTAACCTTTCATGCAACTATTCATAACGCACAACTTGGTGAACAAGCGCAGTAGTATTTTTTGATGAAACTCTGTAGTTATATCACAATAGACCTTGCTTCTATTTTGGTGAGATCTTATATGTAACATCAGGTGTAAAGCTAAGGTTACACCTGAGACAAAGTCTCGAGACTAGTCTCAGGGTATTGTCCATTTGAGATCGCTTTTTTTCTCGTGACAACTCTCTGAGACCCGATAATCATTCCAGTCTCGAGACAAGGATATTCCGTTTCCACTTGAGAGTCTACTCACAGCTGTGACAAGACAATAATAATAATAAGTAATGTAAAAACTAACTGAGTAAACTGTTTGAATACCCAGTATATACTGAATTGTATATCAATGTTTGAATTGTTAATATTTCTGCCTATTCAATGTTTATAAAATATGAATTATTTGTAAATGTTTGTTGTGTCACAATTTTTAAAAAATATCTCATGACCTTAAAAATGGGCACATTTTTTGCTTTCCGAGGAACTTTGAGCACAAATTATGAGAAAACTATTAAGTTTATGAAAAAAATTTTCAAACAAAAGTTGTTTATTTTAAAAAGAAATAGATTTTTGTTGACAATTTTTTTTCTACCACTTACGGTTTCAAAGATATAAAGGGGGGAAACACGTTCTGATTTTGCCCATTTACAAACTTGGCCTTAATTTTTTGCTCTAGAACACACAAACAAATTTCAGCTCGTTATCTCTTTTCGTTCTTGAGTTGCAGAAATGACCGAATTAGGCCATTTTATAAATACCTTTGTGAAGCATTTTTGTCAAGGATTAACATTTTCAAGCGTTACAAAGTCGGGACTAAACTTAATATACCTTGTATATTTATATATACTGGGTATAAATATTATAACATAAACAAACTGTATTTCTCTATGGATATGAACCAGAGATAAAATTTAGTAGTGGGTACAACAGTAAAGTCTCCGAGAGCTCGCAAACTCTTCCAACACGCACGGAAAACTGGAGACTGAGTCTCGAGAACATCAATATGCATGTCCACCTGTGATCGGTGCTCTCTCGGAGATCTGTTCGGACTTATCTCCGATACTGCTCTCAGCCTCCTATCCATTTGTGAGTCGAGTCTCGTGACTACTCTCGAGACTGTTTTGTCTCAGATGGACACCTACCTTAAGAATAGGGTGACAAAGAAAAAAATATTTAGCAAGACGAGAATTATAGCTATTAACAAAATGTGATTGATATAATTCTGCATGTGGATAGAACTTTTATCAAAACTTTCACGTGTAAAAACGGGTTTAGAAAGCAAAATGGCATTCCAATGCATGCCAAAGATAGTGAATTCTAATTATGAAGATAATTTCAACTTACGTACAAATAAAAATTATATATATATATATATATATATATATATATATATATATATATATATATATATATATATATATATATATATATATATATATATATATTACATATATATACATAGTTTTTAAATTCACAGCTTCAATTATATTATTGATAGATTTAACAAAATGAAAGCAGGCTTAGAGGGAAGGGGAAACATATCATCTTAAATTTCTCTCTTTATATTTGTAAAATGAAAAAATTTACGAGTATAATAAGTAAAATTATACTAAATAAATTTTACCACAATTCATTATCAGACCATATTTTCTAATAACTCTAATATTTACAGACATATTTGCTATAAATAGCCACAATATTCAATATTATAACTCTGTCACCACGGGAAGGAACTTGACTTGATAATAATTGATTTTCTGTTTAATTAACTCTACTATACTTTTGAATTTTTTTAATTTTAAGAGATATATTTTATATTTTGTTTTCTTCCTCTCTCTCTAAGTTCTTCTAACTCCTTGATCGATTCTACGCATTAACGAACTAATTTAATCGGACAAAAATTGTGACGGCTAGAGAGACTGAGGAAATTTGCACACTTGACGCAGCTACTGCCTAAAGAATTATTTAATTTTTTAAAGAAAAAATTGACGTTATTATTATCTAGAGATCTTATTCACATCCATAAAACATGGTAATAATGAAAATACACAACCCTATAATAATAATTTTCCACAATTATTCAAGTGCAATAAAATTTCGTCGAATACATGATAATTCACTTTAATTAAAATCCATCAAGTTGTGCTAAAGTACACCAAGCGTACGTATATCATGTAAGACGACTAGACAAGTAAGTATAATTGTTCTAAGATTAAATGAAGTATTAAGAAAAACTTTGGTCCTAAATACTCACATGTCCTCTATGTTCACATTTTGGTAGAAACTTCCATCTATACATTTCTATATACATCGATTGATTTTAAAAGATAATAATTTTTAGATTTAACTATCTCAACAACGGATAATTATATTGGAATTTTTTACTTGAGTGGTTTTTACTTCTGAAGGTGTTTAAAAAATGATAATTGTTTCATAAAAATTGGAAATAGCATTTAACTGGGAAGAAATCAAAACGTAAATAATACAAAATTTGGACAGAAACAAAAAATTTATGTTACCTAATATAAAAAAAATGTGTGTGTGTACTCATGTACGCACGTTAGAAGTTATACTTCTTTTTAAATATCTTTTTAAATAATTTATTAAAATAATATTAAATAAGGCCAAAATAATATTAATTAAGACACAAAAATTTAGTAAAATGATATACAAGGTGGGTTAAAAGTAATGTCATATTGTGAATAGGCTGCCATTTTGTTATAAATAAAAATAATTGGATCAGTTTTCAAGAAAAGTTTATTAGAAGGTGTAAAATTGATGATAATAAGTTCAAAAAATGATATCGGTCAAATCACCACCTCCTGAGTAAATCTGGGCACGTTTTATGGCGTTTTGAATTGTTGCTCGCAAAACATATGGCTCCAAATTGGTGATTTTTCCTTGAATGCTTTCTCAAAACTTGCAAGGTTTGTGATTTGTTGTGGTAAATAGCAGATTTCAAAAAGCCCCAACGAAAGAAATCTGGCGCTGTCAAATCTGGCGATTTGACCAGCCAATTCAAATCGCCAAAACGGGAGATCACGCGGCCTGGAAATTGATGTTTCAAAATCTTCATTGTTGCTCGAGCTGTGTGAGCAGTTGCTCCGTCCTGTTGGAACCAACAATCCTCGAGACCCAATTCAGCAACTTGCGGCAAAAAAAACTCGTTCAACGTCTGTCTGTAGCGCTTTCGGCTAAAGCAGCGATATTCTCGCCCGAACAAGCAGCATATATCGCTCCATTGCTTGTTGTAAACTAATTCTCGAGCGATCAGCAATATAAAAGTTAAAGCACAGTGTCATTAGATGGCATTATTTTTAGCCCACCTTGTAGTAGTGAAAAACTACAACTATTCTACATTTTATCATGGTAGAACAGAACCAGCGTCACTTCTTCCGTTAAAATTAGAGTTTGAAAGACTGCCATTAAATCCATTATTTACATTATAATTAGAGTTACTGAAATTTATCAAGACTAGGTCATGTTTATGAATAAATACATTAATATACAAACTTTACGAGCCCATAAAAATGATATCAATGATATTGTGGCTCGTAATTCTAATATTTTTCTTTTATCAGAAAAATAGAGTAATAATGATGAAGACATTCCTGTATCTAATTTCAACTGTATAATCTAATGGAAATGTTCTATTGTAAGGGCTGGCGGTGTAGTTATTTACCAAAATAATAACAATCATTCATCTTTCCATAATGTATAATATTGTCATGTCTTTGATTATCCAAAAATCATATCACACACAAACAAAATTATTGTCCGCTGCAGAGTGGACAGATTTCTGTCTCTTTCGCTTAAGAAAATAATGTATGTGTATATAAATTTTGTCTATTTATTGTTTGACACACTTACATTTCAAATTTTACCCCTATTCCTAGAACATTTGTTTGTATTTTACAAATACGTATTTCGACTACAATGTAGTCATCATCAGTATGAATTAGCTAATCATAACTATCTCTGTGATATGGATTCAGAGATATGTTGCTTGTTGCTAATTTGGTGCGTGTCTCACAATAACATTAAAAAAGTTCTGTCCTTTTATACGATTTGACTGAGGGTATAATCTGACCTGAGGATTATTTGAGTTGACTGACTAACGGGTTAGGTGTGTGGAAAGCCCCACCTATTTATTGGCGGTATTCTTGGGTAACTATGCGGTGTTTGTTTTGTCACTAAAGTGAGGGTATCGAAGCTAACTTTAACATTCAGGTATTAGATTTTTTTGAAAATGGTTATGTTTGACACACATTTTTTACTGAATGTTTCCCAAACAATGTGCAATAAAGCAGGATAGACATCAGTTTTACATCGATCGATCGAGTGCTACATCACTCGAGTTATATCAGCGATTCGTTACATGCTGAAAATACACTCTGATCAGATTTTCATACCGCTCCAAAAGAAGTATAACTTCAAAAAATTTGAAACCCCGAAAAAATTTCAAGTGAAGTGTAATACCCTTCTAGCTAAAACCAGATTTTACATACCACATTACAGTCTGAATATAGAGGTAACAATGAGAATTATTTCTGTATCATTATACAGAAAAATATACCCGATTTGATCACACATATGCGTTAACAATAATAATTATTTGAAAAATCCATTTAGAAAAATGAATTGGGTGGAAAATAAGGAAATGATATATATATTTAATCTAACATTAGGGATTTAAGAAAAATAAAATATTTCTACATATGCATTTCTATTTATCCATATATATATTTACAAAATGTATATGAGACATGATTAGAATTCGATTCCCCCTTTTTATAATAAGAAAAACTTGCAACAATATCGTTCATTGTGTATATATATATATATATGTCGAAAGAGATTAGAAACACAAAAAAATAAAAGAATAACATCTAACCCACCCACTACATCACTTGATATAATATTATAAAGTGTACACATTATCAAAGTAGGTATTATGTTCCCCAGGGTGTACAACCCTCACCCTAGCTACTGGCTGGCATCGCTATTTTAATTTCACTGTATTGAAATGCATATAATATAATGTCCATGTACTAACGTATTTACAATACGGCGATATGTTTGAGTGTACAACTAAATTCAATAAAATAGAATCAAACTGATTAAAAAAACTTTATTTTAAACAATCTATGCTATCAGCCGCTTTGTACTGAAATTGTATCACAACTGTTGAGAGAATGAAAAAAAATATTTTATACACAAGTTTTTTGTTTCGGAAAATTTAAAAATCAAAGATTTAGGCACAGTAGAAATTTGTATATACTATATTGTACCCGATAAAAGTCTCTAAGCGTTTAAGCCAAGTTCACAACTCAGGTTTTTACACCTATTATCATTATATTAGCCCAATTTAGTATAGGTTTAGTATTTAATAAAGTGGTGTTCTGGTTCATTAATCCAACACCTTAACATTTAAAAATTTGGAACTCGATATCTTTCGTTGTTTCCGAAGTAGTGTGTCAGAAATTCAATAACTACCAATTTCGTTAATATGTGTGAAAATTAGTCACTCGTATATCTCCAAAATCAATAACTTAAGCAACAAATAAAAAAAAAACGTTAGTGACTATTTTTATTCAAAATTTGATTTGCGGTAAGTTTTGAAATGTCAATGTTTGATATCTGATAATTTTTCAGATGTTGGAAAAACCATTTTGATTTTCTTTCAATCCCCTAAACGAATCTCTTGTTATACCCACCACATATTATTTAGCAACACATATTATTTACTTCATAGCCAATGAGTAAGGGAGAAATTTACTTCTTAGCTAAAAGAAAGGCACTTCTTAGCTAAAAACTAACCGAAAAGCAACCATTACGATAAAAGAACGGATAAAACGATAAATAAACGTCAGTTCACTGAAGGCAGCCAAAGCAAAAACTATTAAGTACAGTATATAAACTTACATATTTCAACTATGTTATTTGAACACATATAGTATATCATATATAGTGTTTGGACATTTATACTATATGATATACTATTTCAGACATGTGTTGACAGTGATTATTAATTATTTTGAGTTGACTTTTTTTTTTTTAAATCCACAGTATATTTTTATTTTTGAATCAAGTTGTTTAATTCAACTTTATAAGATATTTGTTAGTTTTTAAGGAAATATACTGAAAAGTTTTCCTGTGGGATGAAAATAGGATATGAGCGATCCGATTACGTATACTATGCATGCTATAAATGTCAACTATGATATACGAATATCTCGTTTCAAAATTGGTTTAACAGTTTTTGACACAGTGTATATATTTTTAAATTCAAGACTCAAGTTCTTAGACTCAAGTTTTTAAATTCAAGAGTTTAAAGTCATATTTCAATTTCAACAAATCTTAAGAAACATGAGCTTACGCATGAACAACTATAATCTATGGATTCATGTAAAAAGAGATGAAAGAAAATCTTCGGAATGCTATTAATTTGGTTTATTATGAATTATAAAAAAGTTGGTTGATTTTTTTTAGATTTCATGTGTATCTTCAACCTTCTTGTTTCTTTCACGAGATGAATATGGTGTTAAATATTATTATCATAGGTTATGTTAGAACTATTGTAAATGAAAAATAAAAATGAAAAAATATTGTGTACCACATGTGAGTTTTTCCAATTACATTTATTTATCAATAATAAAGAAATTGTTCTTTTTTTTTTGTCGTGTTGATAAATACACCACTGAAGAATATGTGTACATTTTAATATAATGTTCGATACACGATTTGTTGGAGTTATGTTAGTAAAATGATATATGCACATTAGTTTGTATGTTTGGTTAACAATACGAGAATTGAATGGAATTTTTTGATCGGGATCAGATTTAAAAATAATGATTGTGTCTAATGTAATACATATTTTCCACACAAGTAAATTATTGGTCGGTTTATTGGTAGAAAACATAATAAAAAGCAAGAGAAGCCTATGATGATTAATTTGTAATTATTATTATTTGCTTTTTAGTGCGTTACTTAATGATAAAAGCGTGCATTTTAGTTTTTTTTAAGACTAAAACTTCACTTAATTTCTAATATTTTATCAACGCTTCCACCAAATTTGCACACAAAAAATCAATTTAATTTGTTATATTTTACGAATGCCTCATCCAATTTCTGTCTTGTGGCTAATTTTCGAATTTCAGGATGAATTCAGGATGAAAATTTCTTTTTGTAAATAAGCAATTCATATTTAAATATTTTTTATCATCCAAGAATATTAAATAATGCGACGTTACATATATGTTTGAATTTAGCCATTCAAGGCAATACAACTGATTAACAAATTTTAAGGTCGAAGCACAATGCGGACAATCTGTCACAACAAACAGTAACCATCACTGTGATCGGCAATATGGCTACATAGAAAGTGATATCTTAGTGCAAGTGATCAAATCTGGCTATTCATTCTAGCTTATGCACATTTTGTTGTGGTTACAATATACACACATTTTTTCAGTAGGTCAAAAGAAATACGATCTGAGGTGCATGATATATTGATAGCAAAGAAATTTCAACTTTTTCAACGTCACAGAGTGCTCACTCATCAAATTTGACATCCAGTGAGCTTTATATTCAGCAATAATACGTCACCCAGAACCTGGATCCATTACTGTGCTGGCAATATTACCATCATTGAACTTTGATTTAGAGAATCAATTGAATGAACAAGATATCACTGAAAGAAGAAAGAAAGTCATCGAAGAGAGATTACCAAAACCTGCCGATTTCGTAATTATTAAAATCAAATGAAATCAAATCAAACTATTTTTATTTTGTAAATATAAAAAATATACTTATACGCATTTTTATTTAAAGCACTTCAAATGTTTTAAAATTAAACGTTTAAGATAGTTACATTATACTAAACACGATTTTACCGTTTGCTTGGTGACTACAAGCATTTAAACCCTCAAAGTATATTAAAATTAAACATTTAGATTTGCAGTGTATGCTACCTTCTTTCCTAAAAAACGATACAAAACATAATTACAAATATTCTTGATAACACAAATATCTCGATAAATGAAAACTTTTTGAAGAACAATGATTGAGTTTTTCTAGTATAATCGTGATAAACATTTTATTCTATTATGAGTCATCAGAATATATTACATACTCACCACATACATTCATACATATATGTACGTACATGTGTAAGTAAGCCCAATGTGTGTATAATAAGAAATATTATTCTATACCTATAAATATAATTCTACAATGACAGATATTATATAATATATAATATCTAATCAATATATTATTGACATTTTTTATATTAAATATAATGTCTGGGAATATCATCACCTGAATGAAGTCTGAATATAACATTATTTTAACTTAATATTGATGATGGAGTAAAATAACAAACTACTAAGCATAATTTACACAGTATGTTATTAATATTAGAATTTACTTTATTTTTTTCATTATTAAAAAGTATTGTTGTCGCCACGTATCATCATCATTCATATGTGAATATTTAATAGAAATTGTTGCAATTATTATATCCGGTATGTATAACATATATAAGCGTATATGCAGTTTAGTCCCGACTTTGTAACGCTCGAAAATATTGATCACAGAAATAAATGGTTTGTATAGGTCTTTATAAACTGGCCTAGTTCGTCCATTTCAGCATATCCGTCCGTCTATATGTCTGTGAACACGATAACTAAAAAACGAAAAGAGATGACGAGCTGAAATTTAGTGCTCCAAACTCTTTTAACTCCAAATGTTTTTTCATCAACACAACGAATTGGTTGCTTTATTCACGACCGCATTAGACCTCAAGTCATCAAAGTCAACAATTGATGAAGTCGCTAGAAAATAAAACTAAGAATGTTGTGTATCATAAAGCATTCGAATAATAAACAATATGTTTTTGGAATAATTATTACTTTTTATTAATTATACCAATTCGAATTCAATATTCATAGTTAAGATAGGACAACGTCTGTCAGGTTAGCTAGTTTGTATATATATTTCATATGTACCGGGTATAAAAATAATTTACACAAATAATTTGTTTGAATGTATAATTAAAAAACGCATTTATTATTATTTCTTCTTTCATTACACAGATCTAAAACAGATAAAAAAAAAAAAAAACAATTGAAAAAAAATTAATTGTGGTCATTTTACTAAAGAATTAACAATTATTATTTATACCCTATTATCTATAGATAAATCTGGATTTTTCAAACTTGTTTACGAAGTTTTATATACTTACAGTTTTTGATTTTGTTCAACCGATAAAATACTGTCAGTGCTTATTGTAAAGATTAAAATATATGTACACATATATATTCGTTGACAAGCAATGACAAATACTAATTTTCTATATCGATTAGAATACAAAATAATATGTCAAATATTCAATAACCAAAAAAAAAACAACACTATTTCATTTATAAATAATGATTTCTATTAAAATTAACCGGAGGCTGTTATTATTAATGAGGAATATTTTTATTTAAAAAAATAATGATTTTTGGTTCAACACGGACTAATTAAAATTGAGTTTTGAGGCTATTTAAAATAATTTTGAGCAGAGATAATATCTATTTTTTTACATTTTTAAAGATGTAAGGTACTGTCACCTAACAAGGCCCGACTCTAAATAACGTCCAGTCATGAAAAACCGTTATTGTAATTGTTGAATTAATTCGAAATATTTTACATAATAAGTAGAAACATCATTAGAAAAAAAATGCAACAACACTTTTAGTCGAATGCGTTTTCGTCAATAAGACGAAAAATAAGTTTTTTGAAATTTTTGGTGAATAAAGTGATGTTTTTGTTGTTTATATTATTTGTATCTTAATATCTAAGCATTTCATTATTCAAAGCAAGTCGATTTTCATTGATTTATTTCTGCATTTGTCTTTTAACAATTTTGTAATCGATTGTTACTGCCGATGTATTAATAGACTAGTAAACATGTACCTTTTTTCGAATTCCCAGTTGCCTTCGCAGAAAATTATGACCAAGGTATCGTTCTATTCGTAATTGCATCTGAAAGTTTTTGAAAAAGTTGAAGTCCCGCATAAAAAAATTGCAAAAGTTATAAACAATTTAGTAAAGAAACGAAGGCTTCGTTTTTTCCAAATATCTCAAAAACTATTCGGAAATCTTAAGCGAGTTTAACTTTTGTTAATCAATTTCAATAAATTTTCGCTTGAATAGCATGTTTTATAAGTTAAAGGTAAGATAATTAATTACCGTGAGACACGCACCAAATTAGCAACGCGTACCATATAGTTACGATTACGCTAGGAGATAGTTACGATTACGCTAATGCATACTGATGATGACTACTTTGTAGTCGAAATACGTATTTATAAAATGCAAAGAATTGGGTCAAAATTTGAAATTCATTTAAAAAACCTAGAGTTCTCTTTGATTATCTTAATAATCGTTATATAAGATAATTAAGTTTTTTGATTCCATGCATAAACAGTTTCTTAGTTCATTTAGCCAATTTAGTTCCTTCTGTTGCCCAAGTTCGAGATTATTCCCTAAGACTCCAAATAAGGTTCAGGATTTGTAATTAAAAATAAGACGCTGATTACGATAGTTTTTAAAAATATTTGTAAAAAATAAGTAGACAGTAATTTTTTGTTTTAATGCAGTTTGTATTTTTAATAGATCTAACAAGGTCCAATTTAAGAAGAAAGGCTTCTAATAATGACCACAATCGGAGCTTTTAAAGTTATCATGTCTTCATGGAAACATAACATATTGTGATGATTTTTCTCAAACATCGGGTACATAAATAATCAATGTTTTGTAATTTTCTATTTATTTTTGTCTATGACGCAATTTCATAGACAAAATGTGTTTCATGTGTTCCGAAACCAGTCAAATGAAGTGATTTTACGAAAATTTCAAATATTTGTTTTATTTAATAATTATAATTATTTCGTCAATTAACGACCCATTCAATACATCATTCGGTTATATTATACCAACGAAAGCGACTTAAATATACTTAATCTAGGGACTAGCGTTTATTTTATTATCATAATAACCTTTAAATAATTAAAGTGAACGATATATTAAACAACATCTCACACCATTCCCCTCAAAATAGAATTTGTTTGATATATTTTCCAAAAATAAAAAACTAAATACTATTTTATAAACAGACACAATCGTAGGCAAACACATATTTTGAATATATATTTTAATTGCTACTGGGGTTTCGTCGGTAATTTAATGTATTCCTGCAATATAAATGCTTTTAAAAAATTCTCTTTGTACTTTGCATATGATATTTGTTTAAAAAAATATAAAAAAACTTTCGGCTGTTTTTGACATATATTGAAACAAAAACCCAATTGTAACAATTTTCCTATGGAAATTTGTAGTAATGTATGTATACTACGAAAATTTAATTGTTATACAAGTGTTCAGTGCTAGTAGTATACTCTATACATCTTCAAGTCGTTAACTTTTACTTAACCTTTTACTTGACTAATTTTTAACAAGTGATAATAAAACCTGATTAATATAATTGCATAAATATCCGTTGTATACTGAGTTCGTCATCAATGCGTGGAATGTATTATTATTGTACTTTTTAGCGAATTTCCTGAAAGGAAATAGAGCTATTGGTCTCGTACCGGCCTCAAAATTTTGGAAAAATTTTTGCAAATATCCATCGATCCTACCTAGTAGATGTCGAAAATCACCATCTGTAAAATTTATAAATATATATATATATATATATATATATATATATATATATATATATATATATGAATACCAAAAGCGCCTCAAATACTAAATTTCATTCCAATCAGATCAAAATTGTGATTCCAATATATGTATGTATATATATATATATATATATATATATATATATATATATATATATATATATATATATATATATATATAAATATATACATATATATATTGGAATCACAATTTTGATCTGATTGGAATGAAATTTAGTATTTGAGGCGCTTTTGGTATTCAATAGGTCAAGTTCGTTAATGGGTAAAATCGAATAAGGGGAAAGGGGGGTTTAAAGGAAGGGGGAAACACAAAATTTGACATATCTCCCTTCATATTCAAAAAATCGAAAAATTTATAAGAAGGAAAGTTGTAGGTACTAAACTTTACTATAATTTTGTTTCTTATAATTTTTTCTGTCACCCTAATATTTACAGAAATATTGACGGTTTAAGATTGAAAATTACATTCCTCAATATCTCTGTACACATTAGAGTTTGAGCAAAAATGATGTGGTGATGAATTGTAGCAAACATGATTTTCTACAACTTTATTCCTTACGCATTTTTTGATTGTTCTAATATTAATAGAGATATTTTATATTTTGTTTTTTCTTTTTACATTATGCCCCCATTTCCCCTTGACGTATGTCATTTATTAATAAAATTGGCCTTGCAAGTACTAAAATCATATACGACATTTCATTTTGATCAGACTAAAATTGTGACCGCTAGAAAGTGATTTATGTATTTGAAGGAAATTCGCTAAGTTGAAGCAGCTCCTGCGTAACGATGTTTTCTATACATGTACAAACGTATAAAAATAGATAGAAGAGACAAAACAACATTGTAGACACAACAACCTGAGAACAAGGTTGTTTTGTAATGTAATATAATGCACTCGATTCTAAACCTCAACTTTCTTTCATATTTCGATACCATTGCGTGCATTATATATTTCTTGGAATTTCCACGGTAGCTCCTAACAAACTGACATTCATTATTATTAGACAAAATAAACCATTGCTATCTTGAAACCTCCATTCATTACATGTACAAAAGTTGCTATACATGAGGAAATGGACTTTTTAGTTCTGGAACACACACCCACAATTTCGTTAGGCCATTTTATGAGCACCTATACGAAAAATTTTGTTCTACGATCAAAATTTTAACCGTTACAAAGTCGGGACTAAACTTAATCCATATACCTTTGTGTATATTCTATATATACCACGTATAAAAATCAACCACAACTTTTTTAATCAGAAACTTTAACAAGGCTCATAATTCATGCATCTTACACTACATGTGGCCATTCGATCAACGTGATACCTTATGTTTCAAAAATTAACACACTTGCTTTGCCTAAACTAAATTCATTAAAATCGTTTTAACTCGTACTTTCGAAGAATAAAAGCCATTTTTAAATCTCCAGACTGAATAATTCTTAACACATTGTTATAGGATCGAAAATTTTCTGCATTAAATCATGAAACTAAGCAACGTGTTAAACTCAGTTTAACGCTGTTTTCTAGAAGGAGAACATCCACGCTTACAAATTATCCAATATCCAGTTATTGATCTTCACCATGGAATATAAAAGAAAATTTGTAGCTTTATAATTTCATGCGGTACTAATGTTGCCACGAGAAATTTGGAATTTTGAGACCTATTATTGCCCCGTGACAACAGTGGGTTTCTAATTGCAATGTGTCTTATAAGATTCCTGCATTTTATATGTTGGAAGTATTCATAATATTTGTTATTTATCACAAAATATTGCATTTTTAGTCGTAAAAGCAACATATGTGACATTAAATGAAACTTTAAATGTATCTATGTATGGATTTAGTAATATTTAATATGATTATCATGCTATTCATAAGACAAACGTTGGCTATTGTGCGAATTTTTATCCATAACGCGTTGAGAATTGACTTATACCTTAGCGAGCGTTCGAATATGCCTACAACATACTTGTAGCGGTGTCGCTTCATCATTAAATTATTATTATAATTTTGTTCTTCATTTTGTATCTGTTGCTTTTCAACTATAACTTCCCTCTATTATCACGGTTGCTGTGAATGTTAGCAACCTTGGTAATTTACATATAAATAATAATAACATTTTATAAATCAAATTAATAAAGATCAATTATATCTTTTTCATGTATTTATTATTTATTTAAATAATAATTTTTAATATAACAAACATCTACTTTACAAATTGGCACCCGAGAAAAATCAAACGAAGAGGGTGATAAATTACTACTTTACATACTCATAGACATAGTTTTGCACAACTTTGTATAGAAAATTTGAAACTGTTCACTTTCAGTGAATTAACGAAAAAATTTTGTAATTATTCATTTTAAGTATTTATGATTCATGTCTGATGTTTTATAGAAAATAAACAACTTATACAGAAAACTTTTATCGGAAAAATTTTATTGACAAAAAAAGTTGTTTTTACCACAATTTCAGCTTAAAAAATAAAATAAACAGTTCACGCCTTGATAATGAACACAGTATATACCGGGTATTTCAGCAATTAATATGTCTTTCAAATTTTTTTTTCACGAAACACCTTTGCACATACAACTTGCACCAGATTGATTTTTTTAATAAATTATACAGATCTAGTTAATTATATTTTTAATAGTTGACAATATACTGTAAATCAGGGATGTTGCGGATAAAAGTTTTTTGACATCAGCGAATGATGCGGATGTGGTTGTTTTAAGACTAACAACTGTGGATGCGGATGCGACTTTATTGGTCAACACATTTTTTGACAGAGATACGTAATTTAAGTACATGAAAAAAGAAAATAATTTTTAACAATCTTTATATTATAATCAAAATTTTAGTTTATAATTTAATTTATAATGATTTTTTTACTATTTAATTTATAATGAAAACATAAAATTTGGTTCATTATATTTAATAAACAGCAATGTCGCTGCCCTTTCAGGTTCCATCCTGTTTTGCAGAGGTACATATATTAATCCTCCGCTAAAGAAATGCTCATCTAGTTTAAAATAAAACTAAATCACACTTTGGTAGCATTGTTGATTCACTTATCAAATAGATTATTCGAGGTGAAAACATAATGTAAATTGTTCAAATAAATAAAAAAAACATCCATGTAATAACACATTTAAACACGTTGTGATTTATTTTCAAATTTATTTTAATGCTAAACAAAACACGCAACATCCGCATCCGCTAAAGCTCCGTAAAAAGCATTGAGTATGCTAAAATTAATGTGGAAGTTTCGAGATTGCGGATGCGGATGCGAATATCCGCAATATTCCTGCTGTAAACATATGCAGCCATTTTTCAAAAGAGGAGATCATATAAATATTTTAATTGACCAGCTATGGAAGTTGATCATTCTCAAATATTCTGCCGTCGTCACTCTCAAAACTTTTGCTACCTTATCAATCGATAAATTATTCAGCTATTGAGAAAAGTTGCAATGTTTTGTTTACATATGAACTTTACGCGTTATGAGCGAATCATTCGGGACATTCGGGCGAATTTACCTATTACGAATAATATTGCATATAACATGAAACAATACTGTTTGTTATATGATTGATGCTTTTATCGGTATATTACATACATACTTTTATTTTCTCTAAAAAAGTTTCTATTATTTTAAGTGTATTTTCATAATAATAAAATCAGTCAAAACAAAAAACAAAATTTTACCTCTGTCAGACGTGTAGGTAGATATAACGAAAATTTAATAATGTCTGTTCATATCAAAATATATAGTTTTTCAACATTTATTTTTCAATCAATCATGCATACATAGAGTATATGCATGCACGCATGTAACATAATATGCGTTTATTGTTTGATGTATTTGTTTTTGTTTACTATGGGTCACAAAAGTAGCGCTCATTTGTCAAATTTTTCTAATTGTTTTGTACCTTATTCATTTGGTTTTTCGGGAAATGTCTCGTATAAAATTTGTTAGTATATTTATAATGGACAAGTTTTATTGAAAGCATTTTTCCGAAATCCGAATGAATTAGGCACAAATTCATTATACAATTTTAAAAAATTAGCGCTACTTTTGTTGCTATGTGTATTACGTGGATATTTTCAAAAAAGGAATGTGTCATAAACTTCACTAAAAGTATAAAAAATAGGATAGTATGCTAGAAATTAAGACACATGTGCCCAATTCTTTCCTCTGTATGCAATCCTTTAGTAGCAATGGAATTTTCGAAAAAATTTCTTCAAATATCTTTTACTTACTAAAAGAGGGGCTTACAGGGTGTGGAAAACATAAAATGTTGAGTATGTTTCATAATGATGGTTAAATAGAAAAATTTATCATAAGAAGAAAAAAAACGAGTACTACAATTTATCACATGACCTTTCTCTTTGTAATATTTACAAAAATTTAATATTTTCATGTTTAGCATATTTAATATTACTAATGTTAAGGTAACTTGATTTTACATTCACTTTGAGAATATTCGCTAGACTAGTTAGGTTAATCTATAGCAAAACTCGTATTTATACCATGCAAATACCTTCTTTAACATGCTTTTATTAGCTTGACTTGTATGTATTTATCTATCTATCTTTCTATGTATGTATGAATGTGATGGAATTTTTTAAGTGAGTTTTCACCCACTTTCGGACGTCTGAATAATCTAAAATTTTGCAAACGAATTGAGAACCGATAGCAATACAATATTTAAAAAAAATTAAAGAATAAAAAAATTCGTTACGCAGGAGGTGCGTCAACTTAGCAAATTTCCGTAGAATAGATAAATCACTCTCTAGCGGTCACAATTTTGATCAAAATGGAATACCGTATCTGATATAATTTTAGTATTTGCAAGGCCAATTTTATTAATAAATGGCATAAGGCAAGGGGGGCATAGAGAACGAAGAAAACACAAAATATAACTTATCTCCCTTAATATTAGAACAATCGAATGTATAAGGAGTAAAGTTGAAGGAAATCATGTTGGCTACAATTCACTGTCCGATCATTTTTCTCCAAATCTAATGAAGTGAGTCGAGATATTTAGAATTTTAACTTTCAATCTTAAAATGTAAATATTTCAGTAAATATTAGTGTAACAGAAAAAGTTATAAGAAATAAAATTATAGTAAAATTAATTTACTACAATTTTATTCCTTATAAATTTTTCGATTTTTCGAATATTAAGGGAGATATGTCAAATTTAGTGTTTCCCTCTTCCTCCAAACCGCCCTTCTTTCCGATTTTGCCCATTAACAAACTCGACCGTTCAAATACCAAAGGCACCTCATACACCCAATTTCATTCGAATCAGATTAAAATTTTAACCACTAGAGTGTTTACAGACACCTATATATATATATATATATATATATATATATATATATATATAATATTAAATATACGTAATATTTTCGTAATATTTTTCTATTTTACTTTTAGTTATTTGAATTGTGTGCTGATTAAATGGATGATCAACATGTTTTATTTATTTTTTGATAAATATGGCTTCTAAGTTTTTATGGTATATCAAATTCCGACCTATAATGGAAACCTTTATTAAAATTTGGTATGTACTCTAAAATGATCAAAGAGAATTGAAAAACATGCTTTTATTACAATATGATCTAAAAAACGCAAAATAATTTAGAGTTTAAAAAAACTAAAAAAACATGCTTTTAGTGCATTATGAAGTAAAAAACGCAAAATAATTTAAAATAGAATAGAATAAAGAGATTAACAACAAAATTATCTTTAATGTAAACAAAAGCATGGGGTGCTCTCTACTCGCTCTTGCAAAAGTAGAGCCATTATGAAGACGTAAGAAGAGAGCATCCAATGCTTTTGTTTACATTAAAGATAATTTTGTTGTTAATCTCTTTATTCTATTCTATTTTAAATTATTTTGCGTTTTTTACTTCATAATGCACTAAAAGCATGTTTTTTTAGTTTTTTTAAACTCTAAATTTTATTTCCAATACAGTTATAGTGATTTGTCGATTATATAATAAAAATAATATTATTTATGTATTTTAGCCATGCATTTCTGAAGATGAAGATTGAAGTAAATCATCAAAATAAGTTTTGTAATTTTATTCGACTAAATCGTAATATTTCTTTTAGGACGATGCTATACTGATATCTACTGTTTTCGTAAAAACCTATTGTCTGATATAAATTTTATGGGTGCAAAAATATGGTTGTATAGAGTAAATAGTTACATAATCATTATTAGATATGTTATAGTTCTCATCCACTAGTTGAATATAATCATAAAACAAGCAACATATATTATTCAATAACTAGAAAAAAAAATAGTAAAAAATATTTACTATTTTTTTTATATGGTATTATCGAAAACAAAGAAAATGTGTAAACATTACAAAAGAAAATCACAGCTAGTTTGTCTTACATTTGAAACTTGTGCTAACTAATTAAATATTGATATGAAAAAATTAACTCGTCAACCAGGAATCTCGTCGACCTTGTCGAGCCCCGACCCTCTGGATATTTAGTCCACCAAAGACGAATCTGACGTAAGAGCCAACTTATTCATATAATTTTTTGACAGTATTACTTCTATCAAAAATATTATTCATGTATATTTTTGTGTGTATACTTATACGTTGTTATACTTATTGTATTGTTGACGGTTAAGTATACACAAATAAATATACGAATTGTGCTAACTAGTTTTTATACCCGGTATATACAAATTGCGTCAAGTCATTATTTAAAAATTTTATAATTGATCTGTTTCTTATTTAATCGATTTTCGAAAAAATGTTTCGGATAAAAGTTATTCATTATGAATCTGCTAACAGCTTTTATTCGTTACATTTTTCGTACATTTTTCCAAAATCCGAATATATAAGGCACAAATCAATTATAAAATTTTGAAATAATAGCACGACTTTTGATGCTATTTATACATAATATATACAAGATATACTACAAGATATACAAGATATATTAAATTCAGTCCCGATTTTGTTGAAAATACAGACTTTATATATCGGAGAAAAGAATTTTTGGAATAGATGTCCATAAAATGACCAAATTAGTGCAATTACGCATATCCATCCGTTCGTCTTGGATACGATAACTCAAACACGAAAAGAAATAACGAAATAACGAGACAATATCGGACCGTGCATATCCCACCACGGGTGGAAATATTTGTAACCGTATGAGATGTAAAGACAAGTTTGAAAACAAAAAATATACTTTTATTAAAAAAACAATTTTTGGTTGAAACATTTTTTCATAGACTAATTAAACGTTATATTATCGAATGATAATTAGTGAGAACTCTAGGTTTTTGAAATAAAATTTCAAATTCGTCCCCTTTACCTAGATCAGTTTTTTGTATTATAAATACGTATTTCGACTACAATGTAGTCATCATCAGTATAAATTAGCTAGTCGTACTTTACTCTTTGACAATTAGAGATAGTTATAAAGTCGAGATCAACAGACAAAAAATAAATAGAAAATTAACTAGATTAAAATATATACTAGATTTAAAATATAATAAATTTTAAATTATATTGAAATTGCTCTTGTTAAAATTTCTTCATTCACATTTGTTCCTGTTAATTTTATTCTTATTAAAATTACTCTTATATTGTCCCAGGATATGTTACTTGTTACTAATTTGGTGACGGTATCACGTGATTTTTGTGATCACGTGCAATTTCAATATAATTTAAAATTTATTATATTTTAAATCTAGTATATATTTTAATCTAGTTAATTTTCTATTTATTTTTTGTCTGTTGATCTCGACTTTATAACTATCTCTAATTGTCAAAGAGTAAAGTACGACTAGCTAATTTATACTGATGATGACTACATTGTAGTCGAAATACGTATTTATAATACAAAAAACTGATCTAGGTAAAGGGGACGAATTTGAAATTTTATAGACTAATTAATTTCGCCGCAATTTCCACTCAAACAACAATCATTCTTACCGGATATTTCTTACCGGATATTAAATCAAATAACTCAACTTGCTTATTCAATTTGCTTATAACTTTAATCAACTTGCGTATTTATTGATTGGCGCATTTATAATGGGTGTATTGGACATTTGAATCAGTAATTTTTATAACTAGTATATGTAAATATCCAAGGTATATTAAGTTTAGTTCCGGCTTTGTAATGCTTGGAAATATTGATCGCAAAAAAAAAAGTTTGCTATTAGGCATAAAATGACCTAATTAGTTCATTTCCCCATGTCCATCCGTCTGTCTGGCCGTCTGCCAGCCTGTCTGTCTGTGGACACGATAACTCAAGAACGAAAAGAGATAACGTGCTGAAATTTTATGTGTGTGTTCTAGAGCAAAAAAGTAAGGTCATATTCGTTAATGGGCAGAATAGGAACGTGTTCCCACGTATGGGATTCTCGGGTTTAGGCTCTACAGTGTTACTGTTCCGTAATATTACCCCTTTTTGCGTCATAATATTACCCTGTTTACGGGTAGAATGTTGAAAGATGGATGTTAAACTAAGTCATAGTTTAGATCGCCCCTCATTGTACGTTAGTTACCAGTCTCGAAATAAAAGCAAGCAGTAGTCTGAAAATGATTTTGCGAAACGTAGGTTATTCGTAAAAGACTAAGAAACTTAAATATTTTAGACAGAAAGGCGTAGGACAACCTTACCCTTGAAATTGGAATATTAATAAAGAACAAGGATAATGTGTGTTGGAGATCTGGACTCCCATGAGTTCTAGACAGAAGTAGTCGATGCCTTTTTAAAAAAAGTGTGAATAAAAGTAATAATAAGTGTTGGAGTTGACAAGCTGAAAAAAAGTATCAAGGTGAAAATGTTCGTACGGATTGCCGCTCCCTCATCATGCCAAAGTATTGGCTAAAATGTAAAGTAAGCAAAAATTGTAATTTTTGCTAAGAAACATACAGAAACCTCTAAGTACAATATCCTTTCATACCCAGAGTCTTTAAAATGGAATAGATACCAGCAAGCAGTATTACAAATGTGAATGAAATTTTAGGATTGTACTTTCGATTTACTAATTAAGAGATAAAACAAGTGAAAATAACAACTGAGTTAATTGCTTAATTACCCGGTATATACTCAATTTATGAAAAAAAGTTCATAACAAGTGTTGTTTATTTTTAATAAAGGAACATTTTTTATCTATACATTTTTTTTCTATCTCTAACGGTGTCAAAGATAGGCAGTTTTACCCACTTTGCTCCAATATGGTCTGATTTCGCTCCTTCACGAACTTGACGTTACTTTTTAGCTCTACAACAACTATACCAAATTTATTTTGCTGCTACCAAAATTCTCATTCGTTACAAAAACGGAATTAAATTTAATATACCCTGGTATATCTTATATACCGGGTATAAAAAGTGATATTATTTTTGTTACTAGCGATAGTAGTGCTTGAAAATGTGTCCATATAACAACATAACATCGCATACTTATGTTATAAAACAAGCCAAGTAATACACATGCTATACAAAATATATAATATATGAAAATATGGTTTGACTGCTAAATGTAAATATGTATTCCATGTTGTACATAAAATTCCATGTACATAATATAAAAATGCATCATAATTTTTATTGTGCATCCAAATTTTTGATAGATGAATGTAAACATTGTATATTCGGTCAAGTACCAACAAAAATATATACTTATACATATACAAAAAAAAAACTCACTAACCGATATCATAAAAACGAAACAAAAGCTACAAAATTTTAACAAAAGGGTTGGGTGCGACTGATCTATCAACACTACCAACTTCCCTTTTGGTACCCTTGACAATGTGGATACAGTTATACATTCATAGTCTACTGAAATATTAGGATGGGTGCGATTGGTCAATCCACACTGCAACTTCATATTGAAAACTAGAGACCGGTCTACTTAAGATGCTTCGACAATTCGAATGCAGTTATACATTCATACTCTACTGAAATATTAGGATGGGTGCGATTGGTCAATCCACACTGCAACTTCACATTGAAAACTAGAGACCGGTCTACTTAAGATGCTTCGCCAATTCGAATGCAGTTATATATTCTTACTCTATTGAAATATCATGATTTCAACTATTCATTAATTAATTGAAGTTTTTAACATACAATTATATGAAATTATATTTCAAATTTTGCCCCTATTCCTAGAACATTTGTTTGTATTTTATAAATACGTATTTCGACTACAATGTAGTCCTCATCAGTATGAATTAGCTAATCGTAACTATCTCTGGAATATGGATTCAGAGATATGTTGCTTGTTGCTAATTTGGTGCCTGTGTTTAATAATCTTTATACAATTATATATTAATAGTTTTATTTGTTATAATAAAACCGACAATTCAAATTTCTTGCAAACTTTATCAGGTGTTCCTTATGTTTCGAATTCCAGAGTCGATACCCTTATTTGTTCTTGAGATATGCGAGTTGAACCTCGAAACGTGGAGATACATCGAAATTTTCAATTTGGAAAATCAGACTCATTACAATGACTTCTCAAATACGTTAATAATTTTTATGAAAACCTAACAATAAATTATGAACAATTCACTTTATACCCGTCGCCAATTTGTTAGAAAAAATTCCAATCGTAATGATTTAACATTGATTGATGAAGTCTCCAAAAGGTAACATTAAAGCAATAGGGAATATGCATGAAACATTTTTTTCACATTTATTTTCAGAATATGAAAATACTGTTAATACTGTAATAATATTTAAAAACGAAATTAAAATCCGACAAATATCAAGGAAGCTATAAGCTTTTAAAGATTATTATCTGTCTCTTTCTTGCAAAAATACTAAAAACGGAGTTTTACGTGTATTTAAAATGGTGAAAGTGTAATATGACACGTCACATAACATATCAAGAGGGCTATCACCCTCTTTGTCTAATCGGGAATTTCAATCATTCATATCTCGCATATTTTTAAAGTTATTTAAAAAGTAATTTTATCTTGATATTTGTCAAGTAAACATGCTTCAATTCAAGTGAAAAAAAATTTTCATGCATATTCCTTATTATTGGCAATTAAATGTTTTTTCGTTTTTAGACTACTTTTCTTATTTGAAGTTGGTTAGTTTTTTTTCCGTTAAAAATGTTACATATTATTTAGTGGTACCTGCATCATGCCTACCTACTGGGAGAGACAACGCGAACAAATATAAATGAACAGAGTTAAACACGCGATATGAATATTGAATAAGCGCGTGTCTACAACATTTATAACCATACATCAAAACCACTATATTATAATACTTGTGCTTCGTTCGCTTCCTATCCTATCCTGTTTACTCTCCCATAGGCCACTCTGGAGTAAAAGTTTTATTAGTTCGTTGTATGTATATGAAAATATGTCTATGTGTTTATTTGAAAAAGGAATGGAATGCGTTTGGGTGGTTTAAAAAATGAGGGTAAAATACAAATATCTCAAAAAATGAAAGATATTTGAACACTTGATAATTTTGTAAATCATACAGATCAGGGAAAAATTTTCTGGGACGAATTTTTAAGTGGATCTGTGATCAACAAGAACCTACCTAGAAATATAACAGGGGGCTGATTCTTCAGTTCAAACGTAACGGAAACATTGAAAATATTGTTTACTGTAACTCACTCTATGAACTCTGGACAAGCATGGTGAATAATGCGAAAATGTAGAAATATGTGAAATACAGTTAATTTCTTCTCTACTATTGTAAAATTTATAAAGGTCTGTTTATTTGATTGTTTGTTTGTTCCAGCATCACGCAAAACTACTGGATCGATTTTGGTGAAACGTTTTTGTTTAAAAATTTATGATTTGACTTAAAAACTGGTATATATAGACAGAACTCGAATATGAGCTGAAATAAAAATTTGGTGGCGTTGCCGAAAAACAGAATTGAAGTAAGGGAAGAGGTGGGAAATTACATTGAGATTTTTAGTCTTAAAATGACGGGAGCGGGATACATAATAATATAACGCGATGGAAGCGGCGGGTATAAGCTAATTTGTGACAACACAGAATGGGGCTAATATATATACGTGATATGAAAATGTTAAAGAATTTCACAATACAATAAATGTCAAATACTATTTCGGTTACATAAGACAAATATGAGAAAACTAACGCAGGTATACTTTATAAACAAATGTCTTGAACTTTTCAATTAAATATTGATAAGAAAAATTAACTCGTTAACCAGGAATCGCACCTAGACTAGATATCCAGAGGGCCGAGGTTCGATTCCTGGTTGACGAGTCAATTTTTTCTTATCAATATTTAATTTCGTCCAAGTTACAGAAGAATTCTTGATGATTTACTGCTAAAAATTTATACAATATATAAAAGGCAAATCAATTTTAATTTACTAAAGCCAATGAACTTACAAAGAAAAAAGAAAACTATACTAATATTTTAGACTAATTTAACCAGACATAGCTTACTCTGATTTGTCTGATCCTTTTTTTTTGTCTAGAAGCGCAAACTAAATAGTTTTTTTTTCCTTCATTCTCAATATGAATGAGAATTAGGAAATATTTGTTCTGAAAATGCGACTGAATCTTAAAATATATATTATCGATTCACATCGTCGTACGGTTGCTTCCTATTTTCTAGTTTCGGTTATTTCTATCCTTCTACAAATCTTTTATAAATTCCGTTTCTTTTATAGCATTTTCTTAATTTCTCTTGAATAGCTAGGCTTTCTTCTATCAGATGGTGATAATTTTCCCGACATGCTCTGAAATCCAATTAATTCGTTGTACACGAATTTTCTTTTACCTCGTTTAAATAAACCAAATTCTTAATATAAATATACTCAGATATATATATTTAATAATAAAACATAGCATTCTAATAATAAAACGAATATTATGATTATAATACCCAAATATATAATAACGATACCTGTATGATTTTTTAATGTATATAAATATATAGTCAGACGATTTATCGCTATCGATGACAAGTGCGTGAGCTCGTATTACATATTTATGGTTATACTTGGAATTTACCTATTGATTTGTCATTTAACAAATGCATTATTTATGTCATTATTGTAGCATAGTGTAAAACATTTTGTTACAAATATTTATGGAACTTATTTGTTATAAATATTATATTTTTACAAACATACATGTTACAGCATGTTATGTAAATAAAAGGTACGCGTTTGATGTTTTAAAGTTGAGGTTTTCAGCCACTGTTCTATCTACGTGGGTATGGGTTTGTGGATACTATATCCTAAAAATGAAAAGTGCTAGAATATTTGAAATTTATAATAACGAAAGCACGCAAAGATTAAAGCTTTCACTTGGAAGAACCTCACAAGAAGTAGGTTTTTACTTTAATAATAATAATAATCATAAATTTATTGATCCTTTTCAACAATACACAGATCGTTCAGGATAAGTCAAATTCAAAGAAAATGGGCGCTTAGATGCGCGTGCAGTATCGTACACGTGATAGAAGTGAAACTTCTTAAAAATAGCCAAAATACAAAGCTATATAACGATTTACAGTGTGCTAGAATAGTTAATAGTATCTATGGAAATGACAATCAAAATTGGCATTTCAAAATTGAAACAAAATTTTAATAAAATAATTTTATAGTTATTTTTTAAAAGTAGAGTTTGTGTGAAAATGACTTTTTATTATACACACAGCATACTAGACGTAGTACTAAAAACACTAACATACACACAGAATACCACATTTTGTTACGTGACGAATTGTACCTAGGCACACCCGTAAGCCGCGTTAGGCAACTTCGTTCCAAAAAAATTAAATCATTTTTTGTGGTCTATAGCACGTAGATTATATTAGATATAGTAGAAATTTATTATGTGTAATGTAGTAAATAGTTCAATCCAAAATTTTGTTTATTTATTAATTTTTCATAAATGAAGTTACAATTGTATGAAAAAGATCTAGGCAAATTAAAATGAGATTTTCTGAAAACTGGAATATGTTTTCATTAAACACAATTCTTCAAGAAAATTACTTTGTGTTGTAGGTTGCGTGTTTGTAAAATAAATTTTCAAGAACCTGCATGCTTTGGGGAAAAAAATTAATGCCAAAAATAACATATGTCATTGATTTGTGTTTACCAACAGAGTTTGCAAAATTAAGCTTTGAATCTTTGCAGTTTTTAAACATATCCACTTATTTTATTTTTTCTAGAGACCTACATTTGGATATGCATAACTTCCTTTTTGAAGAGGGTGAAAATCTTCATTTTAAATTCGGTGCCACCGCATGTGGAGGGCTGTTCACATTTTTACACCAGTTTTCTTGTATATTGTTTGATTTATTTTTATGAGATTCGATTTTAAAACCTTATTAGATTTATGTAAGTATAAGAATTTGCCATATATTCGAAAAATATGCCAATAGCTTCCAAATTCATTAATAATAAACAAAAATTACATAAAATAATTTTCAATGGTCATGTTAAAATAGTAATAATTTGATTTCGTCAATGGTGCAGTGTCGTTAATTTATTAGAGGAATGTCAAATGTAATGATTTGATAAAAAAAAGTTGATAATTGATTTATTCTATTTATGGTGCATTTGAAATGTAATTCAATTATAACATTTTAACAAAATAGTCACTTTTTTCAAATACAATCATCTTTTTTGATGTCAATTATTATTGGTTCTATTTGTACAATCATGGAAAACCTGGTCATTATTATCATCGGTTATCTTAAATTGTCTGAGATAAATATCCTATTGCAGTTTTAAATCCCTACACGCTTTTATATTTGATTTCATGTGTTGTGATGAAAATTATTCAGAATAATTTTTGGACCTCACACATTTTTCAAAGTAAAAGTTATAAATATTTGAGAGAAAGTATAAAAGAAAAATATTTAAGATGAGAATAGTTTTCTTCTCAAGACAGGATTTTTTTTATTTAACTTCAAAAAGAAAATAATATCTAGTTTTAATTTTTATAAAATCTTTTAAAACAAGGTTTTTTTTTATTAAAATCAGAAAAGGCAAATGAATCAAAAATTATCAAATCTAATATAATAGAAATGAAATTTTGTTCCATAATTTTTATAAGTAAAAAAAACAATGTTTTTGTAAATAAGTATTTTTGTAAAATGAGATCGGTAAATATTTGATGTATATTATACAAAGCCGGCGGACCAGTACGTTACGGCGTCAGACAAGCGGGATATTGTTAGTTCGTGGCTCGATCAGACATACATAATTTTTAATAAAATTTATCAATTGCTGACCACTTTGAATACGACCATGGCAAAAGCGCAACTGAATATTTTGGAAGGGTCTATAAAAAAATAAGTTTTCGTGAAACAATATTTTCTGTTTAGTACAAACAAGCACCCTTCTAGAATGATCCAGAACCATATAAAAGCAAAGAAATTTACCGATTTCAGTCTAAAATTGCGTTTGTTCGATTTTCATCAAGTTTAAGAATCAGTATTGTTAGAGTATATTCAGTTTAAAAGTAATTTGTTCAAGTAAACTCAGTGTATACTGTTACTGTATAAAAACAAGATAAAAGACTCAATTATTAATTATGGAAATTAAAAAAGAAATTATTAAAATGCAAATTATTTTTCTTTGCTCAATCAAACCTTTCAGGTTTGGAGGTAGAGTTTTTGTTTTATTTAATTTTTTTATTATTGTGGTTTGTCCAATTGACTTATATTTGGTAAACCTTTACTAATATTTGTGTTTTTGTGTGTCGAGTATCGGGATCTGTTGTAGGTTCGACAGTGCTCCTTTAAAGGCTAAAGAGAGCCAAGATACCGCGACACATATGATGGAACATTTCAAGCATTTTAAAACCGAATTTTGATTAAATGATTCTCCGTAGCAGGTGCTCTAAGCACTTTGTACCTATGTTGGGCAGTGGGTATCGTTTATATTAAAAAAAAAACATTTTAATGTATATAAATTATTTAGTAAATATTATCCGAACACTTTTGCATAACTTTTCATTGAAAATTTAAATTTCTTATCGAGGTTGTCAAGATGGTTTTGAACATATCATAATACATTTTTAAACAAGATCGATTATTTTGTTTTACAATTCTACTAAAATTGATACAAATGGATTTTCATAAAGTGACCACCTATTTACACACAAAAGTACATTTATAATACACTTCTTCTTATATTCAAACATAAGAATTAAAAAAATATTTTTTTAAGCCAATTTTCGAAGAAAATGTAGCTATTGGTTTGGTACCGATGAAGGAATTTTGGAAATTACCTAGTAGATAACGAAAATCCATTTACAAATAGATATATATATATATATATATATATATATATATATATATATATATATATATATATGAGTGTGTGTGTTTAAATTTATATGTATGTATGTGTCTGTACGCACTCTGGAGGTCACAATTTTAAGTAGATCGCAATTTACATAAAATATCTCAAATCTTCAGTTGCTCTCTTAATATTAATAAAATAAAAAAATATCTTATTAGTAAAGTTGTAGTAAATCAGTTTAACTACAATTCATTATTTGTTCATATTTTCTGTAACTTTTATATTTACAGAAATATTTCTAACTTAAAACAATACCCATAATAACGAATATTACAAATGCATCACCATGGTTACTTGATATTTTCAATGTATTTAAATGAATTTTTATAATATTAAAAGGACTAATTGATATTTTTTGTATTCTTCTTTCTCTAAACGCTCCTTAGCCTTCATCGATTTTATTCATTAACGAACTAGTAGTCAAAAAGTTAACATGGATTTTCAAGATTTTTAGTTTTGAGAACAATTTGTCTATATTTTATGCAGCGTAGTTGTGTACGCATACATAATATAAATACTACCACCCTAGCTGGATATTATCATCGTCGGCAAAAAGTAGTTTAATATACATTTTAATTTCAGACATGTTTTTACTCAAATAGAATAAAGACCTAATCTTTACGAATTTTACTATACATATATTATAGGACGGTTTTTTTACCTGAAAAAATCAACGACAGTTTTTTCCAGTAAATTTTTGGTGCATCTTTTCGGTTTTCGAAAACAAAACCGATTTAGCATAAAATTTCTTAGTATATTTATGAGGATCTATAAAAAATCTAAGTAGTATATTAATTTGAAACAATAATATGAAACATAATAAGAACTTCCCGTTACCTTCACCAAATTTATATAAAATTTAAAAAAATTTTTTGCTTGGAAAAGAGCTGATAACCTTCAAACGAATGAACAGATTTTTATTAAGAACCATCGCAAGAAAACCTATCTAATAAAAATTGGTGCACGCGTTTGAGATCTACTATGCCACAGGCAGACCCACAGCCAAACAAACAGGCGCACAAAGGCTCCAAACTTATAAAATCCGTCATTTTGCGTCGGAGGTTTAAAAGAAACTCTTTCGAAGTCCATATTACAAAAATGCTGTACACATGAACAATTTCATGTTTTTCCCCGAATAGGATCGTATTTCTAGTTAAAGAACCGAACTACGGGATGAATCGTTAACTTAAATAAAATGTAAAATAATCTTAATAAATTAGTATAAAACACACATTCTCTCAATGGTCTGTGTCTGTGTCGTCTGTGGTGTAGCATAAGATTTGCACATTTAAAGTAAATATATAATCAATTAAACTACTTCTATAATATTGTCTGTTGCTGAGAGCTATATAATTTATAGTATTTCAGTTGATTTGTTTGACCACACGCAAACACTGTACTATTAAGTATATTTTAAACTTAAATGTTTAAATACTAAATAGATATAATTACTAGTTAACAAACGAACTAACTATATACCTTAGTACCTATATTACATATAAGTAATTGGTAAACCATGTTCGATTCTCTTTAAACATAAATGACGATACATTGTCAGATTATAAACTTTATTACTTATTCTAAATATTTTATGCGGAGAAACTTAAATTGTGTTTGTAAGTTTATTGAAAGTTATACGCGCATTAGAACAAAGTCAAGATAACAAGCTGAATTTTTAATATGTTATTAATCAATAGTATATACATACTAATTATTGAGAGAGCAATCCGAAGTTTAGTTTCTTAGAAATTAGTATTTAAAAATTGAGAAATTCTAACAGCTAAAGGCAAAAATTAAAAACTCTTCAAATTAAGTAATTAAACTATTGTAGAAAATAACCTGATAATTTACGGGAAAAAAATTAATTAAAATAAAATTTAGAGTTTAAAAAACCTAAAAAAACATGCTTTTATTGAAATATGAACTAAAAAATGCAAAATAATTTAAAATTTAATGAAATAATGAGATTGACAACAAAATTAATTTTAATATAAACAAAAGCATAGGATGCCCTCTACTTACGGTTTCATTACTACTTTTACAAGAGTAAGTCGAGAGCGCCCCATGCTTTTGTTTACATTAAAGTTAATCTTGCTGTCAATCTTTTTATTCTAGTCTATTTTAAGTTATTTTGAATTTTTTAGTTCATATTCCAATAAAAACATGTTTTTTTTTTGGTTTTTTTAAACTCTAAATTTTATTATTTGTTATTTAGTCTTAAAACAAAATTTTAAGACTAAATTTTCTAGTTGGCAATCTTACGTACAACCTTAATTTAATACAAAATGCAACATTTCAAACTTGAAAAGAATATATAACTTTCAATCGGAAGTCTTAAATGTCGCTTTGAAAGGAATCGATAAAAAAAATTGTTCTCAAACAAATTAATATATTTTGAAAAATACAAAATTCGCAAAGGAACTATAGGGGGGTTTAGAAGAATGAAAGGGTCTTAGTTATACTAGACATATAAATTTAAAAAGTAAAATTTGTTTAGAACTTAAATAGATACTAATGTAGAGCCTACTATATTTTTTAAACTATTCAGCTAAAAGCATACATATTGTAATGAAAGCATAGGTTAGAATACGTAAACTGTTTTACTTTTCATTTCTACAATATACATTGTAAAGCGATTATCGATCTCGTGCCACAAAAGCTATGTACAAGTCATCCCAACACCTCATAGAGATATCCCGGTTTATTCATAAAAAGTTGAAATCATTGATTAAAATTCGTACTAAACTTTCCAGAGATGGACCAAGAACCAATTCTTGTTAATTTTGATTTGATTTTAATAAATAATTTTAGAATACCACTTCTGTATGGGGTTCAATAATTCAAAATCGTATAGCGTTTATCGATTTTGTTCATTTCGATTATTTTGATTATTTTGATTATTTATATAATTATTTCTATGTTCATTCATAGTTAACATGCATCTTTAGAATGACCATAGACACAGCGGCCCAATTGGTCATTTTTTTGTGAGGAAAACATTTTATGACATGCTGAAAAATATTAGTGATCAGCTATTTAACCATCAGCACAATCAGTCAATATTAACTGATAAAATGACAAATCTGTAAATCTGTAAAGATTTCTTATCGTTTTCGTTTTCGAAATAAAATAAAGGTTCAATTCTTGGTTGACGAGTTAACTTTTTCATATCAGTATTTAATTAACAATCCAATGACATTGGTCTATAAAGTATAAGTATATATAAGAATTGGGACTAACAGCGTATTGTTGACGCTTAAGTATACACAAATAAATATATATGAATACTAACTTCGACAGAAGTAATACTGTCAAAATAAAAATAAGAATGATATGAAAAAGTTGGCTATTACATCAGAGTCGTCTTTGGTGAAGCGGTAAGCACGCTGGACTAGGTATCCAGAGGCCTGAGGTTCGATTCCTGGTTGACGAGTTAAGTTTTTCATATCAGTATTTAATTAAAAATCCAATGACATTGGTCTATAAAGTATACACTAGTTTTCTACAATTTGTCTTACGTAACCGAAATGGAATTGGGACAAACATCGTATTGTTGACGCGTAAGTATATACAAATAAATATATTTAAATTTTATGACATGCTGAAAAAGATTAATCATCAGCTATTTAACCATCAGCACAATCAGTCAATATTAACTGATAAAATGACAATTCTGTAAATCTGCAAAACATTTCTTATCGCTTTCGTTTTCGAAATAAAATAAATGGCAGAGGTGGTAGGTGAAATAATAGTGAATAGTTGAATTAGCCAACCTCTGTGACCTTTTTTGGTGACTGTCTTACTAGATTTAATTTGCAAAGACAGTCACCAAAACCAAGAAGGTAATATCTTCCAGGAGAATACTTCAGATTTGCGATTTAAAATATAAAATAAACAAGTGATTTAGGTATTGGATAATTTTGTAAATATAATGCCCACAATATACTTTTTAGCGAATTTCCTGAAAGGAAATAGAGCTATTGGTCCCTACCTAGTAGATGTCGAAAATCACCGTCTGTAAAATTTATATATATATCTATGGACATATATATATATATATATATATATATATATATATATATATATATATATATATATATATATATATATATATGTGTGTGTCTGTAATCGCTCTAGCGGTCACAGTTTTAATCTGATTGGAATCTGATTTGGTATTTAATCTGATTTGGTATTTGAAACGCTTTTAGTATTCAAAAGGTCAAGTTCGTTAATGGGTAAAATCGAACAAGGGGAAAGGGGGGTTTAGATGAAGGGGAAAACACAAAATTTGACATTTCTTCCTTAATATTCGAAAAATCCAAAAATTTATAAGAAGTAAAGTTGTAGGTACTAAGTTTTACTGTAATTTTGTTTCTATTCATTTTTTCTGTTACACTAATATTTACAGAAATATTGACGGTTTAAGATTGAAAATTAAATTCCTTAATATCTCTGTACACATTAGAGTTTGAGCAAAAATGATTGAGGTGATAAATTGTAGCAAACATGAGTTTCTACAACTTCATTCCTTACGTATTTTTCGATTGTTCTAATATTAAGAGAGATATTTTATATTTTTTGCTTTCTTCTGTCTTTATGCCCCGCTTTCCCCTTGACGTATGTCGTTTATTAATAAAATTGGCCATGCAAATACTAAAATCATATACGACATTTCATTTTGATCAGACTAAAATTGTGACCGCTAGAAAGCGATTTATGTATTCAAAGGAAATTCGCTAAGTTGAAGCAGCTCCTGCGTAACGATTTTTTTTTCATTTTCATAGAACTACAACTTACAACAAAGAGATTCTTTGCAACACTTCTTGACAAATTGATACAATATAAGTAAAATTGTTGAAATGAATTACTTAAAATAATTCAAACTGTGTCAGTATTATAGTTGTCAAACATTACGGCAGTCAAGTGAATAGGAATTCATAATTTATTTTATGTGAATATGAAGAAACGTAATAAGACCGATAAAAATATTTTCTGTATCTTTTCATTCCGACTAAACAAAAAATTACAAGAACAAAAATGTTGATTATACAAGAAAATTGGAATGAAAATACTTTGTATATATTATATATATAGGTAAGTTGTGGTATATATGATATTCAGAAAAACTCTACATAAATATATATATATATATATATATATATATATATATATATATATATATATATATATATATATATATATAATGAAAGATAAATAAGTGTAAAATGAAGAAAATAAATTTACTAAAACTTGTTTTTCACTTCGAAAAGTAAAAGAAGAGATCAGTCAAGTGTATTAATTTGTTAGAACGAACAACTAAAAACGAGTATATCTTTCATCAACATTGTGCTAAGACTTTTTAGTTTTGTTGCTGTTACCAAAGTATTGGATGATTTATTTCACTTACTCATCGTGTAAAGCGTAGAAATGAATATTAATAAATAATTCCCATACTATGTAAGGACATTGTTCCTGCTAGGGACTAGTTCGATATAAACGATACTTCTACATTTATATTGTACACGTTTATGTTGATTTGAATACTTTAAATAGTCTAAAATCGTCGAATGGAGTGCAGGAATGGAAAACCTTACTTTATCTACGTGTCATTTTTTCTAAAAAAATTTGTAATGATGCCATGACGTGCCGTCAATGAATCTGGATGTAGCGATTAATGCGGGAAAAAACCTAATGCTATCAACTCTTTATTTACAACCCGAAAAATACAGCAATAGTAATATTTTCTACAGCAATAGTAATATTAACTGTTCTATGTTTATTTAAAAGAAAGAAAAAATTATTATGTAGGTTCAAACAACTTATATATTAGCCCCATACTTAGGTTGTTACTTTTACCAGAATGCAATCTGAACTGGAGTACGACAAACGATTTCGAAGCGAGTCTTCATTTCTGACAATAATGACTCAGAAGCATAGGTAGATGAAAATATTGTTAAGAATCCAAAAGATAGCCGCCCGGGTCGCTCGCACTTTGCCACTTCGTAGCTTCTCACTCCCGTTCGTTCAATCAGAAACACGCGTGAAATCTGCCTCTATCTGTCACGCAATCTGTTGCCGTTCAGCCACCGGTAATCCTGTTCCCAATAAACTTTGGTACTATAGATGATAGAATAAATTTTTTCCATCAGATATCTAAAGCTGGCCTAGAGAATCTGAAATCCGGATAGTAACCAATCAAGTGACCATGCGGTTACATTCTGTTTGGAATTGGAAGGTTCGGATTCGAATCCCAAAGGTGTCAATGCAGCAGTTAATTGACTATACTGTCGAATTTTGGCAAGATCAAAGTATCCGGTTATACTTGTGAAGCTTTTCTATAGTTTATCTTCGCGATAAATATTCCAGATAAATATCGGCAATGTTCCTATCAAAGTCGACTGCAGTCCCCACATTATCAATGTAATGTAATTGAGATTTATAAAAGTTAAAAGAAATAAGTAAAATGGTACGTGTGGCCTCTGTTATAAAATGTGTGTCCCAGAAACGGAGGATGAAGCCCATTATTTATTCATAACTCGGGCAAGATTCCTCCTTATATATAAGCAGAACATTTTCGTGAACAAGTCATTTTTGGCTTCATGGGTTGTATTTTAACGGTTGGTATCTTATGTTTGATTGGGTTCCTGACTAGTTGTTGTAAACTTGAGAGACACATATCCTTTATTCAAATATAACCGATTACAGTGTCTAGAGTAGCGCAATGCCCCTCACTGGGTATTATGTGGTATACCACCTTCCTTGCTAAACTGAAATTGTAGAAAATAAATCTGAAAAATAGGATGCTTTACTTCGATTTGCTATTTGGAGAAGGTTTTCGAATAACAAGAAAATGAAGTATGAAATGGGGAAATTTAGGGATTGAAAAATGAACTAGATAAACATATCTAGTTCAACGAGTACAACCAGAAAATCTTGCTACTGCAACATGCGAGAGTATTTTGCTTTAGATGATTATTCTGCACAAAGCTATCAAATCATTACAATTAGACAGAGAATAATAATATTTTTTTTATATAAATTAAACAAAGATAGTCCTATAAGCTGCTTCCACAATATTATGATTAAGTAGACAGAATATTATTTTTAACCCGACTTCAAAAAGGAGGATGGTTCTCAATTCGTCTGTATTTTTTTTTAATGTGTGTCACCTCAGAACTCCATCATTTATAAACCGATTTTTAATTTTGTTTTTTATTTTAAAGGGTTTGGTTTCCCCTTGGTCCCATTGGCACCAAATCGCATTCTGATGAGGGGATCCCCGGGAAATCGAGGAAAACCCTCATTTTATATGTGATAACCGATTTCTGCGAAATGTTTTTTTTTTTGAAAGGGTATACTCATTCATAATGGGAAAATAATAAATTTTTTTTAAAAACCGACTTCAAAAAAATATTTTACAAAAAAAAAACCGACCCCAAAAAAAAATTTTTACAAAAAAAAAACAAAATGTAAAAAAAAATGAAAATCTGTTATAAGAAAATGGACTAAAACTTAAAAAAAAAAAAAACGGGTAAAAAAAAATGTGTTGTAAAAAAATGCACTAAAAGTTAGTAGGTAGTTAAAAGTTTAGTTGGTCTACCCATATTTAGGCATATAAAATAAGTTATAGAACTTCAAAGTCACTAAAAAGCGAGAAATAAAAAATATTTTGACAAAATGGAAACCCGACTTCAAAAATGAAATATTCTAAAACAAAAAATGCACTAAAAAGTAAAGAAATAATTGTATATTCTTGTGCCAATTTTAGTTCACCTAAGCCAAAATTTTTAAATATATATGTACAATTATTGTTATTTTTAGGGGCGGTGTCCAAAATTTTTGTGAATTTCTCTATGCTGACACCGACTCCAAAAATAACAATAATTGTACTGTATTTTTTGTTTTAGAATATTTTATTTTGAAGTCGGGTTTCCATTTCGTCAAAATATTTTTTATGTGTATATACATCGTACATAATAAGTTTGTTAGAGCTACAATGAAACTGATGGAATTTTCATCATTGATTCCTTAGAGATATAGCTTTCTTGATATACACGTCACTAGGTCACCACAAAATGTTTAACTTTCATCATTATTATAAAATATTCATTACATTTCATCCGTACAAAATGTTTTTAGAAACAAATCTCTCTCATACAACGATGTAATTAAATATTTTCTATTGTTTTATATATTGGAAATATTTTGATATCCAAATTGATCGAATATCAAAGTATTTTTTCACAAGAATCGGGTATTGTTAATAATGAAACTAAACATATTTATTCGGGCAATGAAGAAATTCGAAACTGGAAAATAAAACTAATAAGACAATGATGTGACTAAAACATCACTTACCACAAATTTTCACAATTTGTTGATTATATTTATTTATCTACAATAAGATGTCTTTAAAAAAATGGAAAAAATGTTGAAAAAAAAACATTTGAATTACGAATGTTTATCGAATATTCGAAGAAATTTTTCGGTATAAAACCCATAGCATTCGATAAGCATTCGTAATTCAAATGTTTTTTTTCAACATTTGTTCCATTTTTTGAAAGACGAATATTCGAATATCGAATATTCGAAGAAAATGTAGCTATGGGTTTTATACCGAAAAATTTCTTCAAATGGTCATCGAACCTACCTGTTAGATAACGAAAATCACCATTACAATATATATATATATATATATATATATGTATATATACGGTATATGTATATATATATATATATATATACCAGCCAAGTAGCCGAGCGGTCTAAGGCGTCATGTCTGCGCAGTATGCAGTACGGAAACTGGGAGGTTATGGGTTCGAATCCCGACAACGGCAGTTTGTCAATTATAAAAAAACTAAAAAAAAAAAAAGGGGCGGTTGATTGCCTAAACTGTCGGCGTATGGACAAGAACGACTTAACCCGCTGCAGCCGCATATCCTACCAATTCCTAGTCTACTCACAAATTCCTTCCACTCCACTCACATCCTCACATCCTAAGGCATCACAATGGACCTTATGGTCGAAGTGTAGCCCGTCCAGGGCACCCTTTACAATCTACCTCTACCTCTATATATATATAAGATATTTATATATAAATATATATATATATATATAAATATATATATATATATATATATATATATATATATATATATATATATATATATATATATATATATATATATATATGGGTGTGTGTATGTACGTATATGTGTCTGTACGCGGTCTGGAGGCCACAATTTTAGATTCATTGCATGAAATTTGGTATCTGGCGTTTTGCCTATTAACGAACTTAATCGAACAAGGCGAAAGGGGGGGGTTTAGAGGAAGGGGGAAAATTTGTTCAATTCATTTTCTGACCATCTTCTGCAGCTCTAATATTTACAGAAATATTTACAATTAACACACAATACCCATAATAAGGAATATTACAAATGCATCACCATGGTTACTTGATATGTTTAATGTATTTAAATGAATTTTTCTAGTATTGAGAGAGATATTTTATATTTTGCGTATTCTTCTTTCTCTAAACGCCCCTTAACCTTGATCGATTCTATTCAATAACGAACTTGACCTTTGAAATACCAAAAGCATATAAAACACGAAAATATATGTATTTATATATAGGTTTGTAGCCACTCTAGAGGTCACAGATCACCATGAACATTAATAAGATCAAAGTTATAAAATTAAAATCTATTTCGCTAACTTGACGGAGCTCCTAACAATTTTTTGTTGATATTTTTAGTTTTTGAACGTCCTGATCGCTACCCATTCACGGTCGAACATTCTGTTCATTTGATTCTTCGAGAATTTCCACTCCTCTACTATATATTGTTTCAAAAGTGTACCTTGCTGGAAATGTTCTTAATTTATATTAGTGGTTATGTTTCATGTAATAAAATTGTGTAAAAAGCATAGAGGCATAAAATGTAGTTCTAGAACATTCCCGGCGGCTAACGCTTCATTTGATGTTTGGCCATTCCTTCTATTTTGACATGCACTATTTTGTGGGACTGTCTATCATATTTGAACTATACTGTGTGAGTATAATATGCGATTGTCAATCCATTAAATTTTTGCATTATTACTCATCTTTTGTCTAGGTACTACTAATGGGTTATGAAAATTAAACATATAATCTGTTTTTCTGTCTACTGATCCTAATATAAATATAATAGAGAAAGAAATGTCTAGTCATACGTTAGAGGCATACAAATCTGTCATGACTATCATTATCGAATAATACTGTGGAATTTTATATTTGTGAGCAGTTTGGCATGGTTTTTAAATTCGCTTACTGTTTAAGTTGGTTCGGATTGTCATAGATAGATAGATAGATCGTAGAGGCTGCCCTGGACGGGCTACGCTTCGACAATAAGGTCCATTGTGATGCTTAAGGATGTGAGGACGTGAGTGGAATGGGAGGAATTTTGATGTTTAGACTAGTAATTGGTAGGATATGCGGCTGCAGCCGACTATGATAGGAACTATGCCAATATTCATCTGGAGTACGTGAAGGAAACTGCAGAAAACCTTCTCAAGCATAGCCGGTTACTTCGTTATGGTCCATACGCCGACAGTTTAGACAATAGGGAATATGCATGAAAATTTTTTTTCACTAGAATTCAAGCATGTTTACTTGACAAATATCAAGGTAAAATTACTTTTTAAATAACTTTAAAAATAAGCGAGATATGAATGATTGAAATTCCCGATTAGACAAAGAGGGTGATAGCCCTCTTGATATGTTATGTGACGTCATATTACACTTTCACCATTTAAAATACACGTAAAACTCCGTTTTTAGTATTTTTGCAAGAAAGAGACAGATAATAATCTTTAAAAGCTTATAGCGTCCTTGATATTTATCGGATTTTAATTTCGTTTTTAAATATTATTACAGTATTAACAGTATTTTCATATTCTGAAAATAAATGTGAAAAACAATTTTCATGCATATTCCCTATTAACCGACCCAATTTTAATAATTGACAAACTGCCGATGTCGGGATTCGAACCCATATCCTCCCAGTTTCCATACAGGCATACTGCGCAGACATAACGCCTTAGACCGTTCGGTCACTTGTACTGGTATTACTGTCATAGTTGGTTTGTTTTAACACTTGTAGCCATCACAAATATTTCTACAAAATGTGTAATTGGTATGATACACACACTTGCCTGCTTACTTTGCAACATTGACAGAAGGAATTTCATTAACCAAGAATAAATATGTTTTCAAAATATTTACTCAGATATGCTGTCAAGCCACAAACATGTTCACAACCGGCTGTGTTTGTAAAGGTTTTATGCAGTTTCTCTTCCCGAACTCCGAAGATTCACCAAAATAGGTCAAAAATTGTGCCCTATGTATGACATGTCCTCATACCTACATACATAAAAAAAAAAAATGCAGACGAATTGAGAACCATCCTCCTTTTTGAAGTCGGTTTAATAAAAATTAGCAGAGATGCATGCCATGTTTCAAATCATGATCATCTTTGAGAGGAATAAGTGCTCGTTCCAAAACGCTATACAAAAATTTGTTTAGTTGAAAAATTGTCCAAGTAGTAGTGTTACTTGTATTGTCAATATTCGAAGCTGACGTAGTCGATTGTAAAGCACACGCCCGTGGTGTGTGCCATACGTATTTTGCGTTAAAATAAGTTTCTATTAAAAAACATTTTTAAAAACTAGCTTTTTATAGTAATTTTCTACAACTTTACTTCTTATGTGTTTTACGATTTTTTCAATATTAAGAGAGATATATCAAATTTTGTGTTTTCCCCTCCCTCTAAACTCCTCTTTCCACTTTTCGATTCTGGTCATGCTTACACTAAAAATGCATTGTCATCGGAACTACACCAACATGTAAAAATTCAACTCCGTAGGATAAGAGGAAGTGGTTCTAATTCAGCTTGCAAGATTTGACCCGACATACATACATACGTACATATATATATACATACATGCGTACATACATACATAGATAGATTGCAGAGGCTGCCCTGGACGGGCTACACTTCGACCATATGGTCCATTGTGATGCCTAAGGATGTGAGGATGTGCATGAAGTGGAAGGAATTTGTGAGTAGACTAGAAATTGGCAGGATATGCGGCTGCAGTTGAGTTTGATAGGAACTATGTCGATATTCATCTGCAGAAAACCTTCTCAAGCATGCCGGTTACTTCGTTCTTGTCAATACGCCAACAGTTTAGTCAATTAACCGCCCCTTTTTTTTCTTAATAATTGACAAACTGCCGATGTCGGGATTCGAACCCATAACCTCCCAGATTCCAAGTATGCATACTGCACAGACATAACGCCTTAGACTGCTCGGCTACGTGGACTGGTTACATACATACATACATTGCAAGTGAAATGAAAGCTTGTAATAGTATAAATTATTATTGCGCTAGCATGTGACAATACACAACGCCTATAGAATATAAAGCCTATAGAATATGAATTCACAGAAATATAAACATGATATAAAGTATTATAAAATATAAATATATTATAATAAGTTTTCGAAAAGTTTTTACATTATAACAATACTACCAGCACATAATAATAATATTCGAAACAAATCAGAAATATTCATAGATATAAAATATAAAATAAACATTTACAGAGATTTTACTGTACGTATAAATATGTTCATACAGTTATTTTTTTTAGAAAGAAACTGCTTATATACCACAAAACTTTTTTCGCCCATTTTTACATTTAATTGCTATTGTTTTTATTATTATATAATAAATTTACCATTATGTGAATATTAAACGAGCCAGAAAACCCTATTCGAAATTGAAGTCGGTAATGGTTGGTATTAAAACATCTGCAGTAGACAATCAATATTATTCTTAAATACTTTGGAGGTATGATCAATAATATTCACACGCTATCGATTAATGGAAAAGGGAATAAATACAAACAAGGTGTAGTTCAAAATTCATTGATTGTATCTAGCAATATTACTGTATGGCAGTGGACATCTTACAAACTACATCGCCACAAATGCCTATCTGTAATTGGAGGAAAGTAGAAGTTAATTATACCTAGAAAACTAAGCGTCAAATCGAAAAACTTTATTAAACTTTTTTGTTTGTTTTTCTGCAGCTTTACACCGTGGTATCGTTTTCCTAAATGAATTTATATATATATATATATATATATATATATATATATATATATATATATATATATATATATATATATATATATAAATTTGTGAAAATCCACAAAAAAAGTTTTATATTTCAAGCTATTGTTGCTTATTGTTATAACTTTATATTATATCCAAAAAAGAATTTCAATTTTAATAATTTTTCTTTTTTTTTTATTGTTATAACTTTACTGCCCAGTAAACAAGAAAATCTGAAATATTTAAATATTTATGTTATTATATCCAATATATATATCTATATATATATATATATATATATATATATATATATATATATATATATATATATATATATATATATATATATATATATATATATATATATATACTCTATTATATCCAAACCAGAATTTACTTGATTTGAATAAAAAAAAAAGAATTTCAATTTTAATAATTTTTCTTTTATTTCGACAATTAATTGGAGTCTTTTTTTTTTAATTTATATATATATATATATAAATTTGTGAAAATCCACAAAAAAAGTTTTATATTTCAAGCTATTGTTGCTTATTGTTATAACTTTACTGCCCAGTAAACAAGAAAATCTGAAATATTTATGTTATTATATCCAATATATATATCTATATATATATATATATATATATATATATATATATATATATATATATATATATATATATATATACTCTATTATATCCAAACCAGAATTTACTTGATTTGAACAAAAAAAAAAAGAATTTCAATTTTAATAATTTTTCTTTTATTTCGACAATAAATTGGAGTTTTTTTTTTGTTTTAATACATAAATAGACAACTGACTTTACTTGAACAAATTTGACTTTTAAACTGATTGTTAATTCAACAGTGTTTAATTTACAACTTTGATATTAAGCGAACAATGCTAATTTGAATGAAATAATGCTAATGAAACTGATGATTCTAACCAACAATAGTTTACTTTAAACTGAACAAATGCCAAATTTAAACTTAATTTGAATTAGCTATTGCCGCGGCTTTTATACCCATCATAGATCCTTCTAGAAACATGGTTGTTGACATTTTTGAAAATATTGTTTTTTGAAAACATATTTATGTATAGATTCTTCTAGAAGAAATAAGTCTCTCAACAACCATGGGCGCATTCAGAGGGACTGATAATTAATAAAACTAATTTATTCAGACTTTTAATTTATTCATACATTTATTCTGTCAATTATAAATATTATATGCATAATACATTTATATGAGAAAGGGTTTAGTTTCGATGTTTTGACAGTTCGCAGAAAAAAAATTTTGGTATAGATGTTCAAAAGTGATCTAATTAATCCGTCACCTATCCAACCATTTGTCATCCCGTTAGATAGATAGAAGAAAAATTTAACGACAAAAAAACTTCCGGTTGAAAAAATTCAAAACTGTTAGAAAGTTTTATTTATAAATTGGATGGTTTTGCCACAATTTCAGCTGAAATATTTGTAATTACACTTGATTACAAAGACATATACATGTATAGTAGCATTATACGCCAGTTTGTATTTTTTATATTTTTGTGCGTATTTAAACATTCCCAAGTTGATAATTATCACTATACAGGTGAGTTGGGAGTAACGGACCAAACTTCATGAGTGTGTTAAACACGTGAAAATAGTGGAACAAAACTAATATGTTCTAATGCGATTTCCAATTTTTCCATAAACTTTAAATAACTGTCAAAATGCGTTGACTCATTATTAGAACAACAAAGTTATCAATTGGTTTTTGAGTTCTGAACATATCATTCTGATTAAAAGTGTGTTAAATCACCAATTTTGAAAACTGTAGAACACAAGATAACATCATTTAATATTTTCACGTGTATAATACACTCCTGGAGTTTGGTCCGTTCCTACGGACAGCAATTAAATTAGTTAGTTGATATTATCACAATCATTAGTAGATAAATTTAATTTTTAAGAGAGATTTGACGTTTATTTTTTGAGTTATGACTTATATACATGAAATTAAACTTCGACTATGAAATATAACAATTTAAATAAACTTCAGATAACCTATCGTTAGGAATAAGACCAAACTCTTGTGTCGTAACTATTTCGATGGAAGATATTTTTTGTAAAATCTTAAAGTCATGGCCAATGCATCCTAAGCAGTGCGACAGAACATTGCGTTTCATTTTTATAAACTCGTTTTTTCACACCAAACAGAAAAGGTACACAAAAACTTCTTTCAATTTGAAAATTTATGGTTTTCGTATAGATTTTTTACACCTCAAATATTCTTGTATGCCATAAATATAAAAATATACTCGTACTTGAAATATTTTCAAATCGATAACACCTATCAATAAAATGATTCGTGTGCATAGCTACCACGTATATGGTGAATATATATGTGGTTCTTATATCAAAGTTCAAAACACTACATTAAATTTTAATCGGTATCATGTTTGAAACTACAGTAAAAAGTATATATGCTTCAAATCAAATCGTGTGTATAATGTGAATTTATAACACATTGAAAGGTGAATTAGTAGTAAGGTAGAATGAGATACTAGATCTTTTTTACTAATTTTGCTAATAGTGACCTATCCCATTATTCTCTTCTATCTTCTACAACAACTGGTTGGTTCCTTTAGCCCTGTGTTCGTTGTGAAACCTAATCGTCTTTTTTGCGAATTTTAACTTTCAATCTGTAATTGTAAATATTTCTGTAAATATTAGCATAACAGAAAAATGATAAGAAACAAAATTACAGTAAAACTTAGTACCTACAACTTAAATTTATCGATTTTTCAAATATTAAGGGAGATAGTCAAATTGTGTGTTTTCCCCTCCCTCTAAACCCCCTTTCCCCTCGACGGATATTACCCATTAACTTGACCTTAAGAATACCAAAAGCGACTCAAATACCAAATTTCAGTCTAATCGGAATAAAACTTTGACCGCTAGAGAGTCCACAGACATTTAAAAAAAGTACATATGTTGTATATATATATGTATATATATATATATATGTATATATATATTTATATATATATATAAATATATATATATATATATATATACAAATTTTAGCGATAGTGATTTTTAACATCTTATAGGTAGGATCGATGGACATTTGAAGAAATTTTTACGAAATTCCAACATTGGTGCAAAAACATTAGCTGCATTTCCTTTGGAAGTTTGCTAAAAAAAAACTCCTTAACTAAGGAGAAAAATATTTTCTCTTAAATATTTTCCTTTTTCTTTCTTTTATATATTGAGAAATATGAACTTAGAAAAATGTGTTAGGTCCAAAAATTATTCTAAATAATTTTCAACACAATACCAAACCTTTTGAAATTTTTGAATTTTTTTTTTGCAAGCATATTATACAATTTATATCTGCCACGTTGGATTTAATATGACGTTATATGCGGAAGACTAAGACAAACCGAAGGACACCTAAATCATCGGCACCAAAATCGGACGAGTAGTTTAGCCGCTGCGGTGGAACATACATAAATACAAACATATATAGACTGCTAAAAATATAAACCTTCCTTTGATAAAATATTTTTTTTAACACTTGATATAAATTACGCTTATTTAATTTGCAAAAAAAGGAAAGCTTTAGACACAAGAGATTTTACTTTCAATTTTTATAACATTTCTGTATAAACATGAGAATAAAAATATTACCTTAACAGTTTTATTTTCAGAATTTTATAAATATATATGTGGTTTGGTATATTGCCAAAACAGGAAAATTCTTCTATTTTTTTCGACTAGAGATTGTCTTTTTAACATTAATTTATTTAGAACAAAAATGTGTATTATAATAGCAATAATAATATTAAATATTCTATATATATATAAAAATGAAAGTACATTATTTTATTTCTGATTTCATACGACTAAATAGAAAATTTTAGTTTCATTATATAGGTATAGTAGGAAGGAGAAAAGGACATTTTTTTTCTTTTTTTGGGGTGTGTAAGGGAAAATGGTTTGTTAGTGCCCTTGCGGCATTCGTGTCGTCATCATAATCATCATCAACATCGTAATATTCTCGTCTTTTACTATATCCTCATGTAACTTTATTATTTTGTCCCCAATAGCATTCGTTCCTCACATAAACTGAATTATAACTTTGTCTCTCAAGCGTAAACTTCACAACTATATATATATATATATATATCGTGTGCATACGATACATATACTATTGATGAATAGAGCTGTAATTATTATACTAGACAGGTTCTTCTATTTTTTAATTATCAACTTGAGAAATTATGATTGAGTAAGGCCAAACATGTCTTCTATGACGAATTGGGCGATAAAGTACCTAGTCCACGAAACAGTATTATGCTGTTTGGTGAAATTTCGTTACTTATGGGACGGAGATCCCTACAAAATATCATTGTATGTTTTTGCAACTTCACAATTATGAATATTCGTTGTTCTTCAATTTTATAAAATCGAATAATATTATCTAACAATGATTTTATAGTTTTTCTCCATTTGAAATCTTAGTTTCGTTATTCTCTTCTTCTAATTAAAATTGTTTACTATATGTGGTTGGTTTGCTATACATGGTTTTGTCGATGGTTGTTTTTGAATTGAAAGTTTGTAATAAATTCAATTCGAACGGATTAGACCGGACATAAACGATCCAATCCGGCGAGAAGGACCACTTTCCGCTGGAGAAATATACAACGCAATTTTTTAATTTAAAATAATATAATTCACTGTCTATCAATTAAAGTTTATTTAATACGAACATGCTTTGCTTGTGAAATAATAATAATAAATAATAATATTGAAGTATTAACTTTATTTTTGAGACTCTATGGCCTATAACAGAAGTCACCCACATCATTATTCTTTAGCCTTTATTATTTGTTAACGATAAGTTCATGATGTGAGTGGAGGACTAGGAATTATTGTGGGCTGCAGCTGACTTTGATAGGAACTATGACGATATTCATCTGGAATCGTGAAGGGAAACTACAGAAAACTTTCACAAGCATAGCCAGTTTCTTCCTTCTTGTCCATACAAAGACAGCTTAGTCAACTAACTGCCTTATTAATTTTACTTGACATACTGCCGCCGCCGATATACGACCTTAAGCCATACCCTTAATCTACCAGTTGCCAGTAGAGCGCGTTCGACCGTTCATCCACTTGGAATGGCTTACGCGGCAACTATTGTTGAAAAGAAGATTATCAAGATATTACTTTTTCTTCAAAAGGTTCATGTCACGTGTGTGTTCATCTGAATTTTTTTTATTAATACAACTGAATTTATTTGAAAAGAAAAAGACATTTTGGCATCGTTATTTCCTGTGGTTGTATCTCGATAAAAAGCTTATCCGAGTACCTTCCAGTTTATTTAAATTAAAACCCTTTGAAATTGCTTACAATTTGTACAAATTCCAGATATCATATATAAATGGAATAATTGATAATAAATGGAATCTTATTGTTACAAAAATTCTAGGGTTCAGAGTATTTCAAATCTTACATCTATTCAAAGATTTAAAAATTTTTTTATAGAAATCAATCAATTGTCTAAAAAAAAGATTATTATTCAATCAAAATCTGTCTAGTTTATTTTAAATAGGCAAAAAACTTTTTGTCATACAAGTTGTAGATCACTTTTATTAACTCTCTATTCATCTAGTTTTAAATTCATTTTCTATCGGCCCTTTTAGTTTCTTTTCATCGACATTGCACAATGTAAGCATACAACATATAGTATATATATACCTACCTACCTATATATACTACATAGACATGTTAGTTACCAACATATAAAGTTTTTCTTGTATACACATAATATTAATGTATGTATATTACACATATCTATGGAAGAAAATCTGAAATTGATAGATAAAACTTTGATAGATTTGTTGATTTTGTTTTCTTTACAGAGAATATAAGTTGAACGAAGTTTTTTATTATGAAATGTTTTTGTTGTTGTTGCAAGTCTTACCAAATGCCACAGTTGTGAATATTGTAGTTCAATGTGCTTGTTTAAAAGGGGTGGCCAACTTTTGTGTACTTAAGATCTACTTTCTATCTTAAAATTGTGTCGCGATTAGGGTTTCTGGTTTCTCGACCTTTTTTATTTCTCGAGGCACGAGAATTCTCGACCTGGATTTCTCGACTTTCTCGAGTATCTCAAGAAATTTTTAATAAAACACAATGTTATTTCCAAATTTTTGCTTTATTACAAATTCGACTGATAGATGAGATCAATTAAATCAAATGGTAAATTTTTTGTTACCATAAATTGCACTTATCAATTAACAAATCGACAACAAACAATAAATTAATCAAACTATACTCGGCTGGTCTATATAAAAAGTAAAAAGTAGGGTAGTGCTTAACTTGTTTATAATTATTGGGTCCCTACCAGTTCCCAAATGTACAATAGTCTTTAATTAAATAAAAAATAATTAGTAAAATTAAATCAACAAAAGTACTAGTACATATTTAGATAACTATAAAAACATGTTGAACAAAACAAATAAGTTTCTACCAACTCCAACTAAAAATGCTTTTTATATTTATAAACCATTATGTTAATAACATCACAGTCTTTCGATTAAACAAATTATAATTAACTTTCAATAATATTTTTATAAATTTGAGCATAGTATGCCAGCTAACACTAAACCAGTAACCCGCAAAATAATCAACAAAGAAATCAAATTTTAATTTAACGCTTTTTTTAACGCCTTACCAGAGCATTAACAGCATCATCTGATAGGCGGTTTCTTATTTTACTGACAATGTTTCCCGATAACGAGAAAACACGCTCATTCTCCGTCGATGTTGGCTTAATAGTCATTACAGCTTTGTAAATTTTTTCAAGATTAGGCGTTCGTTGCCCAGTAGAGTCAAATAACTGAAATTCTTTTTTTATTAAATTTCTAGTTATGTGAGTGTGACTGGTTTTGTCTAAAGTTTCAGCTGTCTGAATGGCCTTTTTTAGTTGAAGTTCAAATAATTAATTTTCGGTCCTCTTCATTATCTTGGTTTCTCGATTTCTCGAGGCGTTGAGTTTTTTTTCCCGTCTCGAGGCGATAATTCTCGAGCAGAAACCCTAGTCGCGATCGACTTTTACCATATTTTCGTAAATATGAAACAGTTGTTTTAAAAATTCACAGCATACATTTGATTTTGAGATTTCACTCGTGATATTTTTGGGCCAGTAAGATTTATCATGGGAGAATGATACAAGATGTTTATACTTATTTTTTGCTAATCTATCAATAGCTCAAAGGATTTCATCTCGTACTGTAACAACCTGTACATCTACCTGCGTAAACACCAACATACTATTTAACGGGCCGAAAAACTCATATTCAGGGGAATTAAAACAAGAGTAATTATTAACAATATTTATTAATTCAAATTAGCTATAGACATACTTAGAATTTTACATTTGTTGATAAGGTTTTTTTCACAATTGACGTATTTCCAAAAATCTTATTCAAATTTTATGGTTTTTATATTCTAAGATTAAATCAGTTTCTAAAATTTTAATTTTTATTTCTAATATATTTTGCTCCATATGAATAGTTAAGTTCACCGCGTTGCGTTCGGTTACAAGTGTAACTCATTAAGTCACGGCATCGCGAGCGATCGAATATAATTGCCTTTGCAGACCGGTCGATCACAACCAACTTGTTGGCCACCCCTGTTATATATGGTATAATATTGGTGATTTAGATTTGGGTTAGTATGAAAATATCCCTATTTCTTAAATATAAATATAGACATGAAATTGCATTTACAAAAAACTTCGTCATTTCAATAAAGTTGTACAAAAAATAAATCATGAACATGAATTTGAAAAACGTGAATTTGAAAGATAAATAATTCTCGACAAAATATCCACGGCCAAATTTCCTCACGACAAAATATTCTGGGTTAATATATCTTAAATTAATATATCAACGAAAAAAATATTTTATGTTTTCTAATTTAGTGAAATATAATATCCCATAAAATACAATAAAAATGTAAAAAGAAAGTTCTCGAAAATAATGATAGCTTCACGATGGTGAAGTTTATATATATAACGCGTATCGAACTATATGTTGTTCTGAGTTCGCTGGCGATTTCCATGTATAAAACCTTCGTTCAGGGTGTTGAAACCATGTATTTGTAACAACTACATTGTGTTCTCGGCAAAAATTTATAAGTATGTCTCTTCTATCAATACGTTTTCGAAGTCCAAACCCTCCCACTATATGTTGATCACTACCTTTTCCTATATTTGCGTTGAAGTCTCCTAATATTATCAGTCTTTATTGACCTCCTTCAAAATTTTAATACTCTTTCACAAACCAATACTGCTTCTAAATAAATCGTTATATTTCCTTTAAAAATGATCATCAAGTCAATAAAACATAACTTCGTTTCCTCAAAACAAACTGGAATATATTTCACAATATACTTACACAATTTGCAACTTATTTAAGTTTGGAAAAAAACCGATGATGGAAATGAGTGTGTTTATATGTAAAAAATTATTTCATCAAAGTTCTTTATTAAGAGAAAAACTTTTTTGTCTTTCCATTTAAGAAAGTAAAAACTATTCTACTTCGAATAAATAAATAAAATTTATAAGCATTTATATTATATATTATAATATAATCCACATACATACATTCTCTATTACACTCATACATATAAATTAATGAAATTGGTTGGATAAAGACACAATTATATGAAGTAAATTAAGTGAACATGAAAAGCATTTTACTGTAACTGCAAAAAAAAAGAAGAAAATACATTGAAAAAGAAAACACTGAAAAAGAGTATATAATCAACTATTGTTAAAAAAAAACACAAAATACAAAATATTCATTCACAACATAAAAAAAGATGAATATATATGATACAGATGGTATTTAGAATGAAATAGTAGATATTTATATCATTTATATAAATTTTCTAGTTTTTTATGTCAGTAATTTTTGTTCATTATTTTTAACCATTGTTTGAGAAATGTTTAGTCTAGAAAATTTACTCAACAATTTTTCATTATTAAGATCATTTATTTATTCATTCAACTTACTTTTCATAAGAATTTGATGAAATTGAAATAGGAGATTAAGTTTAGTGTGCTCTATTAATTAAAAAACGTCAAACTGTTTGTCCGATTGTAAAGTGTGATATTCATAATTAAAGTTTGTACCATACTCTATTTACTTGTAACTGAAAAGCAAGAAATAGTAACTATAAAATTAAACCTTCGAAAATAGAAAGGAAAAAATAAAAAAGTAACTTTTTAGTCTAACTAAGTCCTACACTAATGTAAATACCTAAATAATTTTGAGTCGGCGCCAAAAAATCTCCATCGAAGTGGCCGAAGGGTGAATCAGATTTTCGGTTAAAATTATGTAGGTATTTAAATTAGTGTAGGACTTATTTTTCCCTTTCTTTTTTCGAAGGTTTAATTTCTTTACAAAGTTATTATTTTTTGCTTTTCAGTTACTTTCTTTCGTCGGTTCTATTTTTTGTTAAAAATTTTTATTTTTTATTTTTTTGAGGCTTATAGTGTCATTAGAACTACATATGTGTGTCAAGTTTCAACAGAATCGGTTCACAGATGAAAATTCAGTGGTGAACAATCAACCATTTCATTTTTCAACCCTTAGGGGCGATTTTTTTTTTCAAATTTATATGGTACCAATTTCGAAGTATACCCTATCCAATACAAAAAGAATTATCGAAATCGGACTACTCTGTAAAAAGTTATGTGTGGTCATACATTAAAAAAAATATAGGGGTTGACTTGAGAACCTCCTTGTTTTTTTCGTCGGTTAAAAGAACATTCAAACTGCGCAAAGATATTGAGTGCTTTCAAATAGTGTTTACACACAGAACGTTTATAATGATATTTATGATATTATTCTTTAGTGAAAGACTTCACAGCAAAGTCTTTTTTAAAATGTTTTTGTAGCTGAAATTCGAATCAAATTTATATGGGACCAACTTTAAAGTATACCCTATCCAACAAAAAACGAATTATCAAAATCGGACGACTCTGTAAAAAGTTATGCGTGATCATACATAAAAAAAATAAGTATACAAGTTGATTAGTACCTCCTTTCGTCGGTAAAAAATAGAAAAACTTTGGAATACAATTCTTTAAAAAAACAAATACCTTACAAGTTAAACATATTAATTGATAAAAAATATATTTAAAAGTTATAATTTGCAACCAGTCCGAGTAGTCGAGCTGTTATAGGAGCTCTGCTCAGAACTGGGATGTTGCTGGTTCGATTCCCAACGGTGGCAGACTGTCAATTAAATTAATAAAATTAATGGGGTGGTTAATTGATTAAACTGTCGGCGTATGGACAAGAACGAAAGTAACCGGTTAAACTTGTGAAGTTTTTCTGTAGTTTCCTTTCACAAACTCCAGATGGATATTGGAGTAGTTCCTACAGTCGACTGCAGTCGCCCAACCTCCCAATTTCTAGTCTGCATGCAAATTCCTTGTTCTTTCGACCACCCTTTCGTAACTACTACTACTAATAATTTGCGACACCAGCAATAATGAATAATCTCTGTCAACGTCTTGCACACCTATAGTACCTATAGTGCATTATCAAAATTTTTCCGATAATAAAATGAATCGATAATAAAACGAAATTTTGAAAATTATTTACATTTTTAAAATGAAAGAATAGAAAGCATTTCACAAAATTATAATTTTGAAGAAAGTTTTATATTTATATACAAAAAAATAATTATTTTTTCAATAGCTTTCAGATGTTAAGGCGATATAATCTTGATTCGGATATCCATAAATTATTTCTTTTTAAATTTTTAAAAATATTCAAAGCATAGTCTATACTGGAGTCATTTTTACACGTGGAAAATATTTTCAAAATAGTAATAAATTCGTAATAGTAATAAATATAAAAGATGTTATAAAATCGATTTTAAAACGTTTTATCTGTTTATTTAGTCCGGCCCGCATTTCAAACAGCTGAATAGATGTTGATGAATTTTTCATCATATTGTAGATAATTTTGTTTCATGGATTATACATAGACATATGAAAAAAAAAATTGTATATACAAATTCCTGTAATCGGTGCTCAGGAGTTTAAGGCCCTAACAATAGGATATCATTTAATTCTCTTTGAGGCCGCAGCCTTCAGCTCATTCCAAGATAATCCAGTTAGTTTCCCCTCGTCATTATGGATTACATATAGGAACTAAATATTCGCGTGGGAGTAAAAAATCTATCTTTTAGACAATGTGAGATAAAGAAAATCTTAAAATACAAATTGTAAACAACTTTTATTAGAATCATTCTCATAGATACAATTGTTGTTCAATTCGTTGTTTCTCAGTCTAAAAATATCTCAAAAACTGAGAGGTTTTTGAGAATTGAAGAAGAGGTATTTGTCATCTCAAAGGGATAAATGTGTATTTTCTTTAAAATAAATATTCTAAAATCCTACTAAACGACATCGCACTTGCACTGTTTCCATTTAATACGGAACCCTTCTACAGAAGCAATTATACAGTATATTCACTAGCATTTCTTAAATAATTTCAATTTAAAAAACCAACATATCATTATTAAAATTGTATGTGGTTATGGAGTACAAAAGGAAATAATAAAATGGAAAATACGTACAAACGTAATAAATATCTGGAATTGTGGAAACTAAACAGTCATTATACAGAAGTGAATATGTTGTTTATAAGTATAACATGCCATTTTTTTTAAAAGTTTAGATTACTACGTAATGTTTATACAGACGAACCTGGATAAGCGAGATTTTGAAGGATCGGGAATTCGCGCTTATAGTGTATTTACTCAAAGCTTAATCTTGCACTTCAGTAGCTAGACGCCTTTAGTGTAATAAACGTCGTCTTAAGGTTACAAGTCGTTACCACCAACAAACTTGTATAATGATTATTAAATATTGAGGTTAAAAATAAAAATCGGTTTAAAGACTGTACCAGAATATCTTGGCATATTCCTACATTGGTTCCGATATCCAAGAAAAATTACTCAAGAGAGCTTTGTTAGCTTAGATGTCAGCTCGAATATCAGCATATATTCCTACACGTTCTGAGCATGTGTCTACAAGCCTATTAAGGTTGTTTACCTTGGCATTTGCTCATTTATAAAGGTAAATTAGTGGCTTTTCTTATAGAGGTATAAGAATCCGTCTAAGGGCATGTTTTTTAATCGCTCTTGATTTTATAACTTTATATAAAAGTAGACAAAGTCTACAAAATCTAATTCCTTGACACTTGTCGACTGTAATAAATATGATCTAATGACATGTAGGTATCTGCAAACGCTTATTTGGTCGTTCCACGAAATTCATAATATGCTTAAAATTAAAAAAGAGTTTCAATTTGTATTTATTTATAATAGCCGTCGCCATTCGTTTTACTTCAAGTACATACGTTCACTTAGAACGATGTACGGAAAGAGGTATATTCAGTTATAAACTCTTATGCTTGAAAAAAATACTCTCTATGGACGTTTTCCCATTTATACAGATCTTCGAATATTTAGGTTTGACTGTATTAAATTTTTGAAGTTAATATTTATTTTTAATATTTGTTTGTTGTTTCAATTGTCTAGACATTTATTTTTCAATTGAATTACAAAATTTTAATTGATTGTTCTGTAGTTTAAGTTTAAAGATTATTGATTTTATTGTGGAATGTATTCAGAAAATTGACTATATTCATAGATTGGTTTTGTGCAGACATTAGTCATACACAAATGATGGCGTCCTCATTGAGAAGAAACACAGATAATGGTAAATTAAGAAAACTATGCGTGTGTATTAGTACATTACCAACTCATTGGGAGGAAATAAGCTTTTCGATAGAACGATGTTAAAGATATTAAATGGAAATCATTTTCAAGTTAATAATGGGTCGGTTTCACAATCTGAGACGTATACCGAGGTAGGTTGCCGTAACATTTTGGAGTCAGAGACTACCCGGACCAATGTGGAAGGTTACCTTCAATACACACTATAGATACCATCATCTTAAGAAAGCCAGACGAAAACTGCTTATACAACCGATATATTGAAGTTGTTTATAATTTGTAAGTTTTAAAGAAGATTGTCATGTAGGATGTACAAAGTGTTTAAGTTTCAGATTAAAAGCTTGTCGAGAAGTGGTTTAAAATTGACTTGTATCATACAAGTGTAGTTATGTAAAACTACAATACCTTCTAATGTTGTTAATCTAGTTCTAATGTGGTAAGCTCTTTTTTTCAAATTGGAAGCAAATTAAAAAAAATTCGTTACGCAGGAACTGTATTTATGTATTCCTTAGAAAGCATAAATCATTCTCTAGCGGATTATAGTTTATAGTTACTATGGAAACGACAATCAAAATTTTTTACAATAAAATATATTTCATGTATTTATGTTGAACAAACACAAAATATTTAATATCTCTCTTAATATTAGAATAATCGAAAAATGTATAAGGAGTAAAGTTGTAGAAAAGCAAGTTTGCTTCAATTCATTACATGATCATTTTTTTCAAACTCTAATGTGAACAGAGATATTTAGAATTTTAGCTTTCAATCTTTAATTGTAAATATTTCTGTAAATATTAGTGTAGCAGAAAAATGATAAGAAACAAAATTACAGTAAAACTTAGTACTTACAACTTAAGTCCTGATAAATTTCTCGATTTGCAAAAATTAAGGGAGATAGTCAAATTTTGTGTTTACCCCTCCCTCTAAACCCCTTGCCCCTCACATTTTAAAAAAAGTACATATATATATATATATATATATATATATATATATATATATATATATATATATATATATATATATATATATATATATATACAAATTTTAGCGATAGTGATTTTTAACATCTGATAGGTAGGATCGATGGACATTTGAAGAAATTTTTACGAAATTCCAATATTGGTGCAAAAACAATAGCTACATTTCCTTTGGAGGAAATTTGCTAAAAATTCAATTTGGTTAGAAACTTAAAGCGCCCCTCTAAGCGTCAATAAAATAAGAAAGATTTTCTATTTTCACATGTTTTCATAGTTTTTTGGTATAAATATAAATGTTGTCGATCGACACCTAATTTCCGTGTCCTTTCTATACTTCTGCTGCGGGCTACCATTTCTCTTGTGCTATCCTAATGGTAACCAACAAAACAACAACAAAACAAAAAAACAACAACAAAAAAAACGTGGTACAACAACAAAAAATAAACACCCATAATGTTTTACCTTACGTTATAATACCTTTAATAAACGGCAAAGGTACACATACTAAACAAACATAAGAAAAATACATAGTTTTTGGGAATACGCAATGCGGTTTGAACTTAAATAACCAAAATATCATCCCCGTTGTATTATATGACGTAATAGCATAACATATTGAATAAAGTTAGTTCCGTACGTAAACACAATGTCTGTTTATAAAAATGTACATACAATAGATACAAACCATATCATACCAGCAAGAGAAAAGAAACGTTTGTGGTGTATATGGTGGTGTTAAAAACGACAATGACAATAGGTAAGAGGTAAGTGTGATAATGGGAAGAGAGGTAAATAAACGTGTACAAAACCACTCTGTATTTTGTGACCTGTAAATGAGAATTTATATGCCTTATTTTCACAACAAGACCGACGCTTTATATTACAATGGACGTATATTATACGTTTACACATATAAGGTGTCTCGACGCTTATCTTTTTTTTTAATATTTTGTTTATTTGTCATTTATAGTGGGTTTATATGATGCTATTAGAAATGCATTTGTACGGAGATAAAGGTTCCTAGTATATCAGAAATCTACACAGAAATAATTTACTTCAGATATGACATAACTAATAAAGTAATGATACATTTTCCACAATACTCATGTCATCTTCGATTCATATTCCAACATCTTTCATTCGTTTAGTCCTATATTCATGGTAGTGAATTTACAATTAGTTTAATATGTTGATAAATTAATTATATCTAAAACAGTGCTATCGTAAGATTCTATGGGGAAGTCATACACCTCTCATTTAGAGGTGTACCTGATTAGAGGTGAGTGTCAACTTAGCAAACTTCCTTAGAATACATAAATCACTCTTTAGCGGTCATAATTTTAGTGTGATCAAAATGAAATATAATATCTGATATGGCTTTAGTATTTGCAAAAATTAAATTTATTAATAGCATAAATACACCGATATATAACGATTATACTTTATCGTTACTATGGAAACGGCAATCAAATTTTTTTACAATAAAATATATTTCATGTATTCGTATTTAACAAACACAAAATATTAAATATCTCTCTTAATATTAGAATAATCGAAAAATGTATAAGGAGTAAAGTTGTAGAAAATAAAGTTTGATACAATTCATTACTTGATCATTTTTCTCAAACTCTAATGTGTACAGAGATATTTAGAATTTTAAATTTCAATCTTTAATTGTAAATATTTCTGTAAATATTAGTGTAACAGAAAAATAATAAGAAACAAAATTACAGTAAAACTTAGTACCTACAACTTAACTCCTGATAAATTTTTCGATTTTTCAAATATTAAGGGAGATAGTCAAATTTTGTGTTTTCCCCTCCCTCTAAATCCCCTTTCTAATTGCCCGATTTTACCCATTAAGAAACTTGACCTTTAGAATACCAAAAGCTACTCAAATACCAAATTTCATTCCAATCGGAATAAACTGTGACCGTTAGAGAGTCCACAGACATTTAAAAAAAGTACATATGTTGTATATATATATATATATATGTATATGTATATATATATATATATATATATATTATATATATATATATATTATATATATATATATATATATATATATATATTATATATATATATATATATATATATATATATATTATATATTTGTGTATATATATAAATATATATATATATATAAATATATATATATATATATATATATATATATATATATATATATATATATATATATATATATATATATATATATATATATATATATATATTTATTTATATACAAATTTTAGCGATAGTGATTTTTAACATATAATAGGTAGGATCGATGGACATTTGAAGAAATTTGTACGAAATTCGAACATTGGTGCAAAAACAATAGCTGCATTTCGTTTGAAGGAAATTCGCTAATTAAACACACGAATTATTTATTTGGATGTCAGTAATAAAACTGGATTACAAACAAAACGTTGTTACTACAATTGTCAAATGAAAGCATACACTTGTGTACTTAAGGTAGTATACTCGTAACAGTCAAAGAAAAACATAAGGTGCAGTTCGGGACCGTGTCGCCTTTCTTTTAGTGAAAACGTCCTGCTAATTATACATAGACGTTTGGACTATCCGTTGTATGCCCGATGGACAAGCTAAGTAAACGCTTTGTGCCGTTTTTTATTTCGTTTTTAATGCTGCTGTAGCTCTCGCATCAGCACTGGAATTTTTAGGCTGATACGCATTTTCTACAATTACGAGCATATTTACAAGTCGTATGAGAAGATATGTTTAATTTCTTTGTAAATTTCAATTTAATAACGATTTTCACTTAAATTTCCGCGAATATTTTTATTGCCTCACTATGCCTTCTAGAAGTGTTTCGAAAGTATTTCTCAAAAACACCAGAATCAATGTCCTAGCACGTTTCCACGGTATACCAATTTACACCCAGCTAATTCGTAACCATTCACGCGCATGTGCCTACACTGTTACGATGACGTCACAAGTAAAACAAATACAGCGCGACAGAAATTATCTATCTGTTGTGGGCTCAACCATTCATTATAAACACAATATTAGTCTCAAATTTATTAGCGATTGAATTCTTACATTATTTCGTCACACAAGAATGTTCGAGCGACCACCAGTGTAACGAAAGAATAGACATTTTCACGTCAAAGTATAAAATGCAGTATAATAAACTTACCTAATACAGTTATGCCAATGTGATATATCTAATATAACATATATAATGTTTTAACATTTATGATGTAATGGACTATATGTACTACTCGACTAGAAATTTTCGTTTCACCCGCTTGGGAACCAATTGGGTTGCTCAAACGGGATCCCGAATTAGGATGTAACGGATAGAAGTTTTGGGACTTGATCGGGAAATCCCTATCCGATCCTGATACCACTAAAAATAATTATAACCATTACTATTATTATTATTATTATTATTTTATCTAGAGCACGGAAGTGCGTATGGCCGAGTTTAAGGGGCTATTACCATTGATAATATTGCGAAACTTTTACTATTACATAGTATTATGACTTATACTATTTCATAGTAACATGTCACTCGCGAGAGTTTATTCAAAATTGTGATTTATTTTTCAAAAACTATTAAGTTTTCTATCTGCTGATATGTAATTTTTATAAATTCCTTCAAAATAGCTCCGCCAAAAAGCAAAAAAAAAATTGTACACATTTTTGTTTATTTTTGGGTATTCCCAATAATATTCCCAACAGATCCCAGTTAGGCAAAACTTATATCAGATTCGTAATCCCATTGGGTTTTCCCAATCATATCGTAAATCAATCCCAGTTGGGCAAAACTTATTTCAGATTCGTGATTTTCCATTGGGTTTTCCCAATCGTATCCTAAATAGACCCCAGTTGGGCAAAACTGATACCAAATTGTTAATTTTCATATTGGGTTTTCTCAATAATTTCCCGAAATAATCTCAGTTAGGCAAAATCAATGTTATGTCATTGATTTTTACATTGGGTTTTACGAATGGGTTCCGAAATAGATCCCAAGTGGGAAAAAATAGTATTACTTTACAAATTTTTACATTGGGATATCCAAGTTAGGTTTTTATTGGGTCCCGATTGGAATAGCCTTACATGGCATGCCCTCTTGATTCTCTATTGGGTCCGGACATATCTGTAGGGGCAATTTCTAATCGGGTATGTAAAACTTGTCTTGTTTTTAAAATTGATTTGTTAGGTTTAACTTAATGTGGAAAGTGTTTTTGAAAGAAATGTAGGGATTTCCTGAATTTAGAAAAATGAGATATGACTGAATTTCCCGTGCCTGTTAAAAATCTCAATGTTTATTATGAATACCTTCCTTCACAATTACAGGATACTGTGTTTAAAGTCATATTTCAATTTTATCAATTAAAAAAAAATGAATTTACGAGTGTACTACCAAAATTACAGAAAGTATAAGAAAAGTCCTGTTCTGAGATATCTTAAAATTTCATACTTGTTAAGTTAGTTTGTGTAATCCTAAAAAATATTGATGACATAAAGTCTTGACAACTTTTATTTGAATAATGTGTTTGGCGGGTAACCAGTTAATTTAATTAAATCTCAATATTGTATATTCATTAGGCGTATTGTTGAAACTCGTAAAATATGATTATTAAATGGTTTGCAAGGTGTACAGGTCACTATTGCTATAAAATAAAGCGGATTTTGTATTAAGTAAATAAAAATTAATCCATATAATTTATTACTCAGACAGTAATAAAATTTTTAAATGTTGTATAAAATTTGCATGATAATAATAAAAAAAAAATTAAATATAAAGAGCACATAATTTTAAAGAGTTATGATACTAATTAACAAAGTATTGCGTGCGATATAAATAAGTAGTTGAAAAAACAAACTGTTTGATGTTTTTATTTTACGGATTAAACTGTTTCTTTGAAATATTCTCGAAAATGTTTACCAAACACGAAGTTTTTGTAAAATAATATTAATTTAAAATTTGTTTCAAGCAATGCTGATACACAATGTCGATGTAACTTAGTTTAGACTTCCTGGAAAAGTATTTTTTATTTACGAATTTATCTTGATTTTAATTAGATTAAAATGAAAAACGACAAAAAGCTTTTGAAGTATGATAATAAAGGATAATTTTTCATGCGTTCTTATAACTTCACGGAAGTTTTATAGCTTTCCTTTTGCCGATCAATTTTAAATTGGAAGTTTAAACTTTTATTTAAAAAGTGATGATCGTTTAGGTATATTGTTATATTTCGACTTTGACTTATAGCGGGAGTGGCGACCGTAAAAAACATTGCTCATATAATAAGGATATAAAACTCTCTGAAAAGATAGTATGTATGTATAGTGATTTCAATCACAGGCATAGGCAACTCTGCAAGAACCTGAATCGACAGGTTCACATCAATACTTTTTTCATAAAATTTTATTTCCAACAACTTATCAATACATCTTTACATCTTTGAGAAACTATAATAGATATGAAAAGAGTAGCATATAAAAGTTGTTGAAAATATACACAAGTGTTTTTCTCGTAATTATTATAGAAAAAAGGTTATGTGCGATGAAAGATTTGGGGTGATTGCCCCGCTGTCGGATCAGGTTTTCGCAAGGTTGAAGTCTTTTTTCTGAAAGTTTCACTTCTAATTAAATGGACGCCGTTTTTACAATGCCCGCTTGCTCTATTAATAATTTCTAAGTTGTAAATCATAACATCCTTGCTTTTGTTAGATTTTTTTTACTATCTAACCAGTGTTTCTAAGATTCCTCAATTCCGAAAGATTCTGGAATATATACAGTATCGTCTCCGCTTGATTTTCCGTACCCTAATTTTAATTTAAACATCACAGAAACACAATTATATCCGAACGGTCATGACTCATGTGTGAGAGTATTTATTATATGTCGAGAAAAATTTGCCGTTACATTTCTACAGTGACCTAGAATAAATAAATGAAAAAAAGAAAAGCATTGCAATTATAAAAAAAGTTCATGCAATAAGTATTTATAGAAAACATAAATTATAGTAGGTATTGTATTGTCTGTGATTCGTAGAATATATTCATTTTCTACGGTGCCGTATCCAAAAGAATCAAAGAGAGCATATTGTTATGTTAACATTGCTTATATATCCTATTGTTGCAACTCTTCCCTCAAAAGTCTAAAAATTGAGAAATCGATAACTTTGAAATACTTTTCGAACTTACATTAATTGAACATATATGATTCAAGATTATCAGCATATTGTTATGTTAACATTGCTTATATATCCAAATATTGCAACTCTTCCCTCAAAAGTCTAAAAATTGAGAAATCGATAACTTTGAAATACTTTTCGAACTTATATTGATTGAACATATATGATTCAAGATTATCATTAAAATTCTAAGAAATTGTCATGAAATTGAATCGAAAAAATAAAAATTAAATTTTTCCTCGATTTATATTTGTCAAGCATATTGAAATCTATGAAATCTATCCGGTTTCTTACAAAATTTGCCGAAGTCAGCGATTACTCGATTCCAAATTGGTTTATTCCAAAAATGAAACAAGTATTCTGTTTCAAAATTTAGAAGAATTTTTTATATTAATAATGCAGGTTCAACGTGAGGCAGAAGTTAATAGATTGTAGAGGCTGCCCTGGACGGGCTACACTTCGACCATAAGGCTTTGTGATGACTAAGGATGTGAGGATGGGAGTGGAGAGGAAGGAATTTTTGTGTATAGACTTGGAATTGGTAAGATATGCAGCTGCACCCGACTATGATAGAAACTATGCAGATATTCATATGGAGTTCGTGAAGGAAACTGCAGAAAATCTTCTCAAGCATAGCCGGTTACTTCGTTTTTGTCCATACGCCGATAGTTGAATCAATTAACCGCCCTTTTTTTTCTTAATAATTGACAAGCTGACGATGTCGGGATTCGAACCCATTACCTCCCAGTTTCCAAGTAGGCATACTGCGCAGACATTACCCCTTAGACCGCTCGCCCACTTGGACTGGTAAATAGATAGATAGATATTATGTTTTATTTCAATATAAGTGGATAAGAATCAATTTTCATCAAGATCTTTTAGAACTTTTTTACTATTACAACTCTTTAAATACGTGTAAACTTGTGATTTTCTGAAGGTACGTTACGTACCAAATTGCAGCATTACACTTCAAACCAGATCGTGGCTCGAGGATGTTTGGAAAGCAGTCCACCTTCTCGCCCACCCATCCGTGAAGGCCATCTTAAGTTTATATTTTTTGTTCGTTATATTTGTAAAAAATAAAAATAAATTATGTTTCAATTTGTTTTATTTTCATAGGCTCCTTGTATTTCTGTTGGTCACCAATAACTTCCGAACTAGGTTGTTTTGTGACCAACGTTTTTCTCTAGTATTTCTTTGTTAAATGGTGGGGGGAGGTATGTAGTGTACTCGCTACTAAATATCAATTTACTTTTATATTTAGATACGTTTGTGTACACACTATATATTCCCTGTTGCTGGAGTTACCACGGTAACCACTAACTAATAATTATTCATTCATTATTTATCAGGCAAAATTAACATTTGATTTCAATTCCAATAAATTGTATTGTAATTTAATATTTGAAAGCTCAGGATTTGGGATTGCTTGGAACCTTCACTCTTCTATCTTCAAATATCTAATGGCATTTAGTTCATACCATCATACTATAGATGGTACGAAATCTTCGATGTGGCAGTCACACTCGGACTTTCCGGTTTTTTTACTCTCTAGACTTCTTGTTTCGAATATATACACATATTAAAAATGCCTTGGTTACACACTTGGGGCTCGTTTTAATATTAGATTTTCTGTTCATGGTTTTATTTTATTATATTTCTCATATTGACTTACTTGGTTGATTTTCTACAAGCAGTAAGTAAGTGAGTATCCTTTCTTATATTGATAATTAAACAACACCTGAGTTTTTCAAAAGAGATTTGTTTATGAAAACCCGTTTGTTTGAAAAAGTATTAGTAGGTAGGTAGTTGGTAGGTATATACCAAACTTATGTAACCGATATCGGGTACTACTTCATCTTAGTTAAGATAAATTGTTCAAGTATTCAAATACTTATTATAACTTCACTTGAAAGTATACGTTTTATATCTTTAACTTGTTTGAACAATCAAATTTAATTAATTAAACGAAATTAAAATTTATTTTATAATGAATAAAATATATACAACACTGAATTCAATTTAATACACAAATTGATTAAGTACAGTATTATTCGGAATTAATTAATAATCCAAGATATCATTGTTCGAAAAATATATGTATTGCATAAATGAATCATCTCGTTTAAGGTAGTTTTCGTGCTAATGGGCATAATTATACAATGTTTCAAATTTTTGCAAACTTATTAAGGGTTTTATTATACACTCACAATTAAAATTTGAAATCGATTGACCGTCTAAACATGGGGATAAATGGAGAGTACCCATTTTAAGCAGTATTTCTATCAGTTTTTTATTTTTAATAAAAAAATTGAAACTTTAGAATCTTTTTAAAAAATAGCTATAAATCATTGGATGTGTTCTTTGAATTTAAAAAAAAACCGAGTTGTTTAGTTATAGCAACGGAAAGTGAAGCATTTTATAAATAAATATACGTGTCGGCATGCTGAACAGATACAACTTGACAACACTGTACGTCACTATATACCTTGTACAATTCGAGTAGCGGAATATATATGATGTTGCCTGATTTTGGCGAGGATGATAGCTTCACCTCGGCGAGGCGAGTCGATGTTGATATTTAAAAAAGCGAAGCGAGGCGATACCAAAACCTCGCCTCGTGCCTCGTGAAACACTATGGCCAATAGAGTAAGAGATGGCTAATAGAGTATTTTGTGCGCATTTTTTATTAATATTGAATTGATACATGAACCTCTTTTATATGTATAATACTCATGAAGACATGAAGACATGTCGTATCTCTCGTATCGACAGTTCTCTGTTAAACTGAAAATTATGTCAAACAATCATTCGAGTTTTTGAATGGTTTAATGTTTTCGATAAAAAGATTTGCCATCTCCTGAACTGGGTGGCTTTTATCTAACACTAGATTTAAAATTTTTAAATCCCCATCCCGCCCACTTTATATACAAATTAGTGAACAATTATGTATTTTCTAGCTAACATTGAAAATTTGGTACGCAAGAGCTGCGTCAACTTTGCGAATTTCCTTAGAATACATAAACGACAATCAAAATTTTTTACAATAAAATATATTTCATGTATTCGTGTCAAACAAACACAAAATATTAAATATATCTCTTAATATTAGATAAATCGAAAAATGTATAAGGAGTAAAGTTGTAGAAAATCAAGTTTACTACAATTCATTATTGATCATTTTTCTCAAACTCTAATGTGTACAGAGATATTTAGAATTTTAGCTTTCAATCTTTAATTGTAAATATATCTGTAAATATTAGTGTAGCAGAAAAATGATAAGGAACAAAATTACAGTAAAACTTAGTACCTACAATTTAACTGCTGATAAATTTTTGGATTTTTCAAATATTAAGGGAGATAGTCAAATTTGGTGTTTTCCTCTCCTTCTAAACCCTCTTTCTCCCTCGACCGATTTTACCCATTAACGAACTTGAACTTTAGAACCAAAAGCAACTCAAATACCAAATTTCATTCCAATCGGAATAAAACTGTGACCGCTAGAGAGTCCACAGACATTTAAAAAAAGTACATATGTATATATATATATGTATATATATATATATATATGTATATATATATATATATATATATATATATATATATATAGATATATATATATATATATATATATATATATATATATATATATACATATATACAAATTTTAGCGATAGTGATTTTTAACATCTAATAGGTAGGATCGATGGACATTTGAAGAAATTTTTACGAAATTCCAACATTGGTGCAAAAACAATAGCTGCATTTCCTTTGGAGGAAATTCGAAAAAATAAATGTTTGATAAGTTAGGGAATAATCCGTGATTTTGATACGATTAGAGATATGCAATATGTTGCATATCTCATGTCGTATGCTTTTAATGATGATCCAGCACAAATTATGTACTAAGGGCCACAAAAGTACCTCATTTTCAAAGATTTTATAGTTGATTTGAGCCTTATTCATTCTTTTTTTGGGAAAATGTTTCGAATAAATTAGTTATTTATATAATTATAACAAATGCAAATAAATTATAAAATTTTGAAAAATGAGCGCTACACTTCTGGCCCCTAATACAATGGAAAAAAGCTGTAAAACTATGTCGCGGTATCCTGGCTCTCTTTATCCTCAAAGGAGCGCTGTCCGAACCTGCAATGATTCCGATACTCGACAAAAACAAAAAAAAATATATTAGTAAACGATATTACTAAATATTTTGTAATTGGAACAACACGCACGTTTTTGTTTAAAGAAAAGAAAAAAAAAAAAATTAAATTAAACACAAGTTTTTACGAAACAAAAAAACCTGATTTTATTGCTTTAAAAAAAAATGATTATCCAATTTCTTTTTCAACAATTATTTTTAATTCTTTTTCACACAATGTTAAACTTTGAATTACTTGACCAAATTACTTGTACAAATTCGAACTTATACTTTGATCTGGTTTGAACAACAATTATTTACTTTGAACTAATTAGACAATACTTGATTTCAACTTTTATACTAATCGCACAATGATCGATTTAAAACTCATCAGACACGATTTAAAACTGATTTGAATCGACACTGGTCACGGTTTATATACCCGCTATGGGTCGTTCTAGAATATGATTGTGTTTTTGAATAAATATTTTGTTTTTGACAATATATTTTCGCATGGAGGCTTCTAGAATATTTTAGTATATCAACACCCATGGACGTAGTCGGAGTGTTCAGACTATTTATAAAATTAATTAAAAATTATACCTCTCCTTGGGTTTGACCCATTGTCACACCCCGCTTGGTCGATATTCAACTAGAGACTTAATGCACACGGCCAGTGTCAACTCATAATCTATATACAAATTTTATGATACATTCATAACTGTAAGCTAGCTTACTTCTGTTTATTTGTTTTACAAAAATTATCTTGTTTTTACAAAATTATTTATTTGTGATCTGTTATTTTGAAAAACATTCAACTTGTATGACTTTTGATTAAAATTAAATGTAATAATTTTATTTAAATTTTTGATTTTTTTTTAAAATAGAAAAAACTTTAAATCAAAAGCAACAATTAATCTTATTATCATTTTTCGACTTAAAAAAAAAACTTAGTTTAAGAAAAAAAATAAATCGAGCTATATTATTTTCTTTTTGTACTTTCAAAAAAACTCCTTCTTTTTGCAAGGAGAAAAATATTATTTTGTTAAATATTTTTCGTAATATTTTACTTGCATAATTAAAATGTGTGTTGGATCAAAAAAAATTATTTGATAATTTTCATTACAACAAAATCTCCCCCTCTAGATTCCAACACACATTTTCTAATTTGCTTATTATATTTGGTCGAGCAATTTTTAACTTAAGAACTATTTGAACTGTACTAGTACATTTAGCTAGCTAGCAAAACTTAAAAGTGTACGTACACATTAGTTCTTCACTCTTCATCAACGGCGCCTGTTGTTGATTGCCGGTCGTCTGGGCCGCAAGTTGTACCCTGGCTCTAATGCTCTGGCCTCTGGCTCGTCCACACTTGGTACATCCCGTCGTCTTCCATCACCTCCATGCCTTTGACCCCCCAATCGATCTGGAAGTAGTTGGCCGAACACCTCGTTCCCCACACTCAATCTTCCCATTGGCGGCGGTCCTTGCACTGGCCGGCTTCAAGAGACCTCCATGTATCTTCGTGGGAGGCACTGTATCCACAACATATATTCCAGCTGGTAAACTCCTCAGCACTCTGTAAGGCCCTTTCCACTTCGGTGCCAATCCACTATGGACACCCTCCACCTTACTGCTGAGCACTTGGTTGCGCATCCAGACGGACTCTCCAGGTTGGTAAACGAGTCCCGTTTCCACTTGGTCGTTCTCTTCGGCATTGGCCAATATTGTTTGCCGAGCTCTTTCAACATTCTGTTGACGTTCATGGCCTCGTTCATTGGCCCAATCTTGAATATCTTGAGGCTCTTCTTCGACTTGAATTTGCCAATCCCCAGGCTTCTTCATCTCTGCCCCCAGTAACAATTGGGCAGGCGAAAAACCAGTTGTTCTGTTTGCTCTATTACGTATTGCAAACAAGGACTTGTGTAATTGTTGGTCCCAATTCTTGTGTTCTCGATCCAACAAATGTAATCGCAACAGCTTCTTCAACTCTTGGTTTTGTCTTTCCGTGGGGTTGGCTCGTGGATGGTATATTGGTGTTGTCCAAATCTCTGTGTTCCAATCTTTGCTCACTGCTTTCCATTCTTTTGATCTAAACTGGGGACCATTATCACTTAGTACTGCTCTTGGATATCCATAACGACTAAATACTTCGTCTTTCAGTACTTGGGCTATCTTCGAGGTCGACGTGGCCCCCAATGGAAATGCTTCGATCCATCTAGTGAAAAGATCAGTCACAATCAATATATTTGTTTTTCCACGTGATGTGCGTGGGTATGGACCCATCAAGTCGATGCTGACTACCTCCCATGGTGAAGTAGGTCTTCGACTTCTCATTGCTGTACTTGGTTTCTGATTTAGTGGCTTCACTCTAGCACACGTATCACACCCTTTTACATATCTGCGTATGTCATCTTGCATCCCATACCAGTAGACGCGGTTACGGATTTGACGATACGTTTCTCTCCATCCTGGGTGTGCTGCTTCATCACTGTCGTGATATTTTCTCAGAAAACCAAGTCGGCGTTCTTCGGGAACCACTGGCACTTCTTGTACCATCTGTTGACTATGGTACCAGAGGATCCCGTCAGCTACGGTGTAGTTAGCTCTTGTTCTGTCCACTCGTCGACGTAGATTGCTTCTCAGTGGACTATTACTGTCTACAATGTATCTTCTGATGGCAGTCACATCACGATCTTCATCCTGCCATCGTCGAATATCATCAAGTGTGGGTGTTTCCACTTCAATTACGTTGAGGGTTATCGGTGTTTTTGCCCTGTTTTCAATCACCCACTCTGGAATGTCCTCCACTTCTTCGTCTTCAGCCTTGCCCTGTGGTTGTCTGGACAAGGAGTCGGCGGCTTGATTATCTTTTCCGGGGACGTGAATTATTTCATAATCATAGGCTCCCAATGCTAATGCCCATCTTGTCAATTTTGCTCGACTATCTTTAGTTTTGTTCAGCCATTGGAGCGCTGCATGATCTGTGTATAATTTAAAATGTCTTCCTTCAAGATATCCTCGAAACTTCCTCAATGCCCAGATTATCGAGAGACATTCCTTTTCTGTTGTGGCGTATTTTCTTTCCGTGGGTCCAAGTTTCTTGCTGGCGTAGTTAATTATTTGTCTCGTCTTGCCATCATCTTCCATTTGAAATAATATTGCACCCAATCCGACGTCACTAGCATCCGTGTTTAAACAAAACGTCTTCTTAAAATCTGGATGTGCTAGTTTCGGTGCATTTACTATTGCTGACTTGAGATTTTCGAACGCCTTCTGATGCAATGTTAGCCAGCGCCACTTTATGTTCTTCTTGAGCATTTCGCTTAGAGGTGCAGCTATATCTTCGTAGTTCTTCACGAAGCTCCTGTACCAACCACATAATCCCAAAAATTGTCGTAGTTGTCTTCGTGTCCTTGGTACAGGGTGTTTACTGATAGCTTCATTCTTCTCTTCCTCTCTGTCAATGCCGTCTTCGCTCAAAATATGTCCCAGGTATTTGACTTTGTTGCTGCCAATGACACATTTGCTTGGTTTACAAGTTAATCCATGTTGTTCTAGTCTTTCAAGTACAAGATCCAGGTGATGTAAATGTTCTTTGACTGATCGACTGTAGATTAGTATGTCATCCAGGTAAACTTGGCAGAAATCTTCGATGTATCCAGATAAAACTTCGTTCATTAAACTCTGGAACGTAGCTGGAGCATTCTTCAGTCCAAACGGCATGACGCGAAATTGATAGAGACCTCTTGGGGTGGTAAATGCTGTGTACTCTTTCGATTGTGACTCCATCTCAATTTGCCAATAACCAGTCTGTAGATCCAATGTAGAAAATATTTTTGCTCCATTGACTTTTCTCAACATCTCTTGCAGATCTGGAATCGGAAACGCATTGCTCTTTGTGATATCGTTCAATTTTCTGTAATCGACGCACAATCGAAAAGTACCATCTTTCTTCTTCGGCAATACGACGGGTGCGGCCCAAGGCGATGTGGATGGTTCTATAATGCCATCGCCTTCCATCTCTTCAATCATCTCTTCTAATACCCGTTGCTTCTCATTGTTGTACGGGTATGGTCGTAATTTAATGGGGGAATTCTTCGTAATCTCAATCTTGTGTGTGATCGTTTTTGTCCTTCCAACTTTGCCGAAAACGCTGGGATGTCGCCGAATGACATCTTTTAACTGCTCTTGGTTCTCAAGGAGTTTAATTTGTAACTCGCCCAATGCATTGTTAATTGCTGCCATTTCTCTATGGGCCCCATCTGGTTTTCTCCATGCAATGCGGACTCTCTTATCACACCCCAAGTAAATTATACCACTTCGGTAATCAATGCTCACACCATTTTTTGTTAAAAATTCGTGACCAAGTATCAAATGGTTTCGTAGGCCAGGTACAACCATTACTTCAACATTGAACTTCATTCTTGATATCATCACATCCATGCACATTTTCCCAAGAATTCTGAAAGTATTATTGCATGTGGCTCCACTCCCTGTACTATCTCTGACAGGGTGCCATTTACCAATACTTCTTGCCAATTCTTCGCTGATAAAATTGTGTGATGCTTGACTATCGATCAGTGCCAATATTGATCTTCCACGCACATCAACTTCCACAATTGGCCCATTCTGGTGTGAGTTCTTGGTCTCCATTGTTGTCAAATGAACCGGTAATTGTTGGTGTTCACGCCGATGTTGTGCGTTTTTGTGGAGGTTAATGTGTACCCCAGAACCAATTTCCTCCTTCATTGATCCTGGAATTAGTTTCCCGGCGGCCCAGGTCTATTTTGTTGTCCCCTTCTGGGACAGTTTCGACTTATGTGCCCTGCTTGGTGGCATACGAAGCACGTGCCTGGACTGCTTAGACGTGGTGGTGGTAGTGCTCTTGCTGGTGGTTCTTGCCGATTCCTCGCTGGCTCTTCATCCAGTGTTCTAACGGTTATACGTAGCTCATCTAATGACTTTGGATTCGAAATCTTCACCAGCGGTCGTACATTGTCGCGTAGTAAATTCAATATTATGGGCACCACGTCATCAATGTTCCTATCGGCGTGCACTCTTCTGAATAGCTGCACCTTCATGTTGACGAACGCTTCTGTCTTCAATCCTGTGGGTTGGGAAACGGTCATCAATTCCAGTTCGGCTTTGGCTTTCCTTCCTATACTGTTGAGGAAACTCTCCAGTTGCCATTTCCACTCATCGAAGGTGTAGCCCAACCCACGATTCATCAATGCCCAATCTCTGGCTGGTCCTGTTAATTTTTTTGTGACCATCTCAATCCAACAATCTACGGGCAGATGCGTTTGTCGTAGTAATGCCGTTGCTCTGTTCAAAAAAACTACTGGATCTTCGGCCGGTCTACCACTGAACTCCGACATGATGGACAGAAGCGTCGTTGTGTCAAATGCGGCGGATCGAATGACTGTAGTCACCTCTTCAGGGGCTATACGCATGTCACGCAGTTGTTGTGTCTGACGCTCTTCGATCCGTATAATGTCATCCACGACTTTGTTGTATTGATCGTGCATCTTCTCCTCCAAGCCTTTGATTCTCGTGCGATTCTCAATGACATCGGTTTTAATGTTAGCGATGTCGGTTTTCACGGTCTCGACATCCGTGGTAATTTGGTCGATCCGCTGTATACACGCGTCTCTCAGATTTATCATTTGTTCCCCCAATTCATGTTGAACAACTGACAGCTCTTGTAGTTGATTTCCGATTCTTCCTTCAAGTTCATTGCTCATCCTCTCTTCTGTCTCTTGAAGTTGGTTGCTCATTCTCTCTTCGGACTCTTGAAGTCGACTTCCAAGTCGCTCATCCATCCGTTCTTCAGATCCTTTGAGTTGGTCGGCCATCTTCTCCAATCGATCACCCATTCTCTCATCCAAATTCTTGAAGTTGGACATTATTGTCGCAAACATCATCTCCATTGTCGCAGCAGCTGGTTCTTCCGGGTTGGAAACCACACTTCTACGCCGTTCTGATGTGGGAATGAGTGGTCCTTGAGTCCTTGACGTCGGTGTTCCTTGTTGCCTAGATTGGTGCTCCTCCCATCTTGCCTGTAAGACCTCTCTAGTGCCAGTGCTGTCCAGCCCTTCGGCCTCCATCATCTCACGCAATCGTGGCATGGGGATGCTGCGGCTTGCCATTGTAATTCTTTTCTTCTTCCGTACGTCTCCTGGTCCTGTCACGGTCGCCACTTGTCGCGGTATCCTGGCTCTCTTTATCCTCAAAGGAGCGCTGTCCGAACCTGCAATGATTCCGATACTCGACAAAAACAAAAAAAAATATATTAGTAAACGATATTACTAAATATTTTGTAATTGGAACAACACGCACGTTTTTGTTTAAAGAAAAGAAAAAAAAAATTAAATTAAACACAAGTTTTTACGAAACAAAAAAACCTGATTTTATTGCTTTAAAAAAAATGATTATCCAATTTCTTTTTCAACAATTATTTTTAATTCTTTTTCACAGAATGTTAAACTTTGAATTACTTGACCAAATTACTTGTACAAAATACACTTGTACAAAATAGTTTTTTTTAAATAAATTATTCTTTATAGAATACGAAAATAAAGTAAAAATAAGTAAAATAAAATTTTATTTACATAACTAATTAAAAACCTTCCAAAAGAATAGAACGAAACAGTAGCAACTTTATTAATTAAATTAAATACTTATATGAAAAAATTAACTCGTCAACCAGGAATCGAACCTCGGGCCTCTGGATAACTAGTCCAGTGTGCTGCCTGTACACCAAAGACGATTGTGATGTGACAGCCAACTTTTCGATATTATTCTAATTTTTGTTTTATTTATTAGATAGTATTTACTTCTTTCTGAAGTGATTTGTTTATTAATATTTGTTTGTTTGTGTATACTTTCGTGTCCACATAACGTTGTTTGTCCAAATTCTTTTCGAATACGTATGACAAACTGTAGAAGACTATAGCGTATACTCCGACAAATTTTATTGTCATTGAATTTATTAATTAAATTAAATACTTATATGAAAAAATTAACTCGTCAACCAGGAATCGAACCTCGGGCCTCTGGATAACTAGTCCAGTGTGCTGCCTGTACACCAAAGACGATTGTGATGTGACAGCCAACTTTTTCATATTATTCTAATTTTTGTTTTATTTATTAGATAGTATTTACTTCTTTCTGAAGTGATTTGTTTATTAATATTTGTTTGTTTGTGTATACTTTCGTGTCCACATAACGTTGTTTGTCCAAATTCTTTTCGAATACGTATGACAAACTGTAGAAGACTATAGCGTATACTCCGACAAATTTTATTGTCATTGAATTTATTAATTAAATTAAATACTTATATGAAAAAATTAACTCGTCAACCAGGAATCGAACCTCGGGCCTCTGGATAACTAGTCCAGTGTGCTGCCTGTACACCAAAGACGATTGTGATGTGACAGCCAACTTTTTCATATTATTCTAATTTTTGTTTTATTTATTAGATAGTATTTACTTCTTTCTGAAGTGATTTGTTTATTAATATTTGTTTGTTTGTGTATACTTTCGTGTCCACATAACGTTGTTTGTCCAAATTCTTTTCGAATACGTATGACAAACTGTAGAAGACTATAGCGTATACTCCGACAAATTTTATTGTCATTGAATTTATTAATTAAATTAAATACTTATATGAAAAAATTAACTCGTCAACCAGGAATCGAACCTCGGGCCTCTGGATAACTAGTCCAGTGTGCTGCCTGTACACCAAAGACGATTGTGATGTGACAGCCAACTTTTTCATATTATTCTAATTTTTGTTTTATTTATTAGATAGTATTTACTTCTTTCTGAAGTGATTTGTTTATTAATATTTGTTTGTTTGTGTATACTTTCGTGTCCACATAACGTTGTTTGTCCAAATTCTTTTCGAATACGTATGACAAACTGTAGAAGACTATAGCGTATACTCCGACAAATTTTATTGTCATTGAATTTATTAATTAAATTAAATACTTATATGAAAAAATTAACTCGTCAACCAGGAATCGAACCTCGGGCCTCTGGATAACTAGTCCAGTGTGCTGCCTGTACACCAAAGACGATTGTGATGTGACAGCCAACTTTTTCATATTATTCTAATTTTTGTTTTATTTATTAGATAGTATTTACTTCTTTCTGAAGTGATTTGTTTATTAATATTTGTTTGTTTGTGTATACTTTCGTGTCCACATAACGTTGTTTGTCCAAATTCTTTTCGAATACGTATGACAAACTGTAGAAGACTATAGCGTATACTCCGACAAATTTTATTGTCATTGAATTTATTAATTAAATTAAATACTTATATGAAAAAATTAACTCGTCAACCAGGAATCGAACCTCGGGCTTCTGGATAACTAGTCCAGTGTGCTGCCTGTACACCAAAGACGATTGTGATGTGACAGCCAACTTTTTCATATTATTCTAATTTTTGTTTTATTTATTAGATAGTATTTACTTCTTTCTGAAGTGATTTGTTTATTAATATTTGTTTGTTTGTGTATACTTTCGTGTCCACATAACGTTGTTTGTCCAAATTCTTTTCGAATACGTATGACAAACGAAGTAAATACTATCAGAAAGAAGTAAATACTATCTAATAAATAAAACAAAAATTAGAATAATATGAAAAAGTTGGCTGTCACATCACAATCGTCTTTGGTGTACAGGCAGCACACTAGACTAGTTATCCAGAGGCCCGAGGTTCGATTCCTGGTTGACGAGTTAATTTTTTCATATAAGTATTTAATTTAATTAATAAATTCAATGACAATAAAATTTGTCGGAGTATACGCTATAGTCTTCTACAGTTTGTCATACGTATTCGAAAAGAATTTGGACAAACAACGTTATGTGGACACGAAAGTATACACAAACAAACAAATATTAATAAACAAATCACTTCAGAAAGAAGTAAATACTATCTAATAAATAAAACAAAAATTAGAATAATATGAAAAAGTTGGCTGTCACATGACAATCGTCTTTGGTGTACAGGCAGCACACTGGACTAGTTATCCAGAGGCCCGAGGTTCGATTCCTGGTTGACGAGTTAATTTTTTCATATAAGTATTTAATTTAATTAATAAATTCAATGACAATAAAATTTGTCGGAGTATACGCTATAGTCTTCTACAGTTTGTCATACGTATTCGAAAAGAATTTGGACAAACAACGTTATGTGGACACGAAAGTATACACAAACAAACAAATATTAATAAACAAATCACTTCAGAAAGAAGTAAATACTATCTAATAAATAAAACAAAAATTAGAATAATATGAAAAAGTTGGCTGTCACATGACAATCGTCTTTGGTGTACAGGCAGCACACTGGACTAGTTATCCAGAGGCCCGAGGTTCGATTCCTGGTTGACGAGTTAATTTTTTCATATAAGTATTTAATTTAATTAATAAATTCAATGACAATAAAATTTGTCGGAGTATACGCTATAGTCTTCTACAGTTTGTCATACGTATTCGAAAAGAATTTGGACAAACAGCGTTATGTGGACACGAAAGTATACACAAACAAACAAATATTAATAAACAAATCACTTCAGAAAGAAGTAAATACTATCTAATAAATAAAACAAAAATTAGAATAATATGAAAAAGTTGGCTGTCACATCACAATCGTCTTTGGTGTACAGGCAGCACACTGGACTAGTTATCCAGAGGCCCGAGGTTCGATTCCTGGTTGACGAGTTAATTTTTTCATATAAGTATTTAATTTAATTAATAAATTCAATGACAATAAAATTTGTCGGAGTATACGCTATAGTCTTCTACAGTTTGTCATACGTATTCGAAAAGAATTTGGACAAACAACGTTATGTGGACACGAAAGTATACACAAACAAACAAATATTAAGTAGCAACTTTCTTTAAAAGAAAAAACAAATTTTTACGATAAGGAAAGAAGAATAGACGACGAGTTTTTATTACATTCGTAAATGTGAAAATAACTCTTTAATTTTGATATAAAAGATTATATCAAATTTGTTTAAATTGTTCACTGAAGAAAAAATATATAACATTTTCACATTTTCACATTTAAAAATTTGATTTGAAATACTCACACGACTTCCATACACAATTTAAATCTTTTTCAAGGCAATCATCCTATTCATCTTATATACTAACTTAACTTAAAAATTACAAATTCCGGGCTTTGAAAAATCCAATCGTATATGTTTAAGGAGGTTCCAGCACTGTCTTATATAAAAAGGACGAAAAACCGGTTTACTTTTATTATAGAACAAATACATGTATACACACACACAACACATATATATATATATATATATATATATATATATATATATATATATATATATATATATATATATATATATATATATATATATATATATATATATATATTCACTATTCATATATACAAATAAATGTAATTAAATAATTTTAAACTTATGTATATCGAAAATAAAACAGAAAACGCGATTTAAAAAAAAATTTAATTAATAAATATTTATCTTTACTCTCCGTATTTTTTTAATACAACATATAATAGTTGGGCGGGCATGAAGTTGCGCATGATTCTAATGAGAGACAGTGAGAGAGAATGATTACTTTGCTATTAATTATCTCGCGTTCTAAACAGTCAAAAAAATCTGAAACTTCGGGATTTATAAGAAAACGTTATTTTTAGCCTGAGAAAAAAAATGAGCTAAATTTGTCGAAAAGTGGTTTTATGCTGGAACATCCATAAGAAAGACGAACCATATTATAAAATATATAAATATTATCTTAATGATACACTATTATGGGGAATTTCTTGATTTTGAAAATTGGGAATTACTGATTTGTTCAGTGAAGGGAGTCCTTCACCTAAAACGATGAATCTGAACCCAAAGCGAAGAGAAATAAAAATAATTTAAAGAGGAAAATATTTTGAATATTTCAAACGAATTGATTCTCGAATAATCTCTGTGAGTTAGTATATCAAAGTTACAAGTTGTTACAGGCCATCACAATCTCTTTCTGAGGTTGTAGAAACACTTATTAAGTATTGTATAGCCTTGAAATTCATACAAGAGAGAAAAACTTTTGTGATACCCATTTTTATACCCGGTATATATAATGTATACTAGGGTATAAAAAGTTCATTTCCATCTTTGTAACGGTTGGAAATACGAGTAGTGGAAAAATTTTTTGTATAGGTATTCATAAATTGACCTAATTAATCCGTTTCTATATGTCCGTTCTTCTGTACGCCTGTCCGTCGGTATGTCCGTCCGTCAACACGATAACTCAAAAAGGAAAAGAAATAACGAGCTAAAATTATGTGTGTGTATTCAAGATCTAAAAAGTAAGACAAGTACGCGAATGGGAAATAGCGATCCATGTTTGGGCAAAACGGGAAAAACTAATCATCTTTGAAAATATTAGCGATTGAACATAAAAAAAAAACCTATTCGTGGATTGAAAAGTTTTAATTATTCGTAATTAGTTAATAATGAGTAATTAATTACAAAGTATCCACTATTTAGAGTAATTTATAAATTTATAGTATAAATTAAAATGAAAAATAATAATTACAGACATCCGTCTATCTGCGACGGCACTCTTGCCAATTTAACTATTTAATAGTGTTCTGCAGTAAATGCATTACAATTTCTTATTCACATATTAGCGAATTTCCTCCAAAGGAAATGCAGCAATTGTTTTTGCACCAATGTTGGAATTTCGTAAAAATTTCTTCAAATGTCCATCGATCCTACCTATTAGATGTTAAAAATCACTATCGCTAAAATTTATATATGTATATATATAAATATAAATATATATATATATATATATATATATATATATATATATATATATATATATATATATATATATATATATATATATATATATATATATATATATATACATATATACATATGTACATATGTACTTTTTTTTTTTAAATGTCTGTGGACTCTGTAATGGGTAAAATCGGACGAGGGGAAATGGGGTTTAGAGGGAGGGAAAAAAGCAAAATTTGACTATCTCCCTTAAAGTACTAAGTTTTATTGCAATTTTGTTTCTTATCATTTTTCTGTTACACTAATATTTACAGGAATATTTACAATAGGGAATATGCATGAAAATTTTTTTTCACTTGAATTGAAGCATGTTTACTTGACAACTATCAAGGTAAAATTACTTTTTAAATAACTTTAAAAATAAGCGAGATATGAATGATTGAAATTCTCGATTAGACAAAGAGGATGATAGCCCTCTTGATATGTTATGTGACGTCATATTACACTTTCACCATTTAAAATACACGTAAAACTCCGTTTTTAGGATTTTTGCAAGAAAGAGACAGATAATAATCTTTAAAAGCTTATAGCTTCCTTGATATTTGTCGGATTTTAATTTCGTTTTTAAATATTATTACAGTATTAACAGTATTTTCATATTCTGAAAATAAATGTTAAAAAAAATTTTCATGCATATTTCCTATTGAAGATTAAAAATTAAAAATAAATAAATCTGTTCACATTAGAGTTTGAGAAAAATGATCAAGTAATGAATTGTAGCAAACTTGATTTTCTACAACTTTACTCCTTATACATTTTTCGATTTTTCTAATATTAAGAGAGATATCAAATATTTTGTGTTTGTTTGATACGAATACATGAAATATATTTTATTGTAAAAATTTTGACTGTCGTTTCCATAGTAACTATAAACTATAATCGTTATTTTGGCTATTAATAAATTTAAGTTTTGCCAAAACTAAAGTCATATCAGATATTATATTTCATTTTGATCCTACTAAAATTATGACCGCTAGAGAGTGATTTATGTATTCTAAGGAAATTCGCTAAGTTGACGCAGCTCCTGCGTAACGAATTTTATTTAATTTATAATGGATGGTTTTTTATCCATATGCATAATATATATAGCGTAGGCAAGTCATAGGCGCGTGCGTAAGTGGAAACGTCCCGTCATAAAGAAAGAGAGAGAACATCGATGAGGTATACTTGTCTCTTTCATTAGCTTATTAGCTTATAAGATAACGATACCTCATTGATTCTCTTTCTATATGCAGGACAATTTTTGACACGGCTTGCCTACTCTACATGTATATTATCTCTACATTTTTATCTAGGTGAGTACCTAGGTCATTTTTAACAGAACAGTGTCTTATGCATTCACTTTACTCGCCGGACTGCGGCAGTCGTTGATTTCGCTTGGACAATTTAGCCCAAAAGCTGATAATTCTTGATTGTCAGAAAACATATGATATCTTTAAATAATTCCTGTTCTGGAAATATTTTGTTTAGATGACCATACACATAAAATAAATACCTGGGACAGGCAGAAAAATAATGTTTTTTATGATCGGGGTACTTCAATACGAAAAAATTCCATGCAATCAATGTATCGATTTGGAAGATGCATCTTACATTCCATGCTGTGAGTGTGTACAGAGGTAAAAAACCCAAGTAAAAATTAAATTAAATGTAAGGTTAAATGGTTTTTTAAAACAACGGACGACGAATGAATATAATTATTATCGACGGACAAGCTCTATATCACATGCAGGAGGTTACATACTGTTAGAGAGCTGCTAGCCATCACCGCTAACAGCTATTATAAATTCTATGAACTTTGAACTGGAAATTACTCTCGAAAAATTTGTATGCATTTTATTAGAATGAGATGGGTATATTGTATGTGATATAACAAAGCCATTTATAGATAAAACAGTTTTTAACACTTCGTTAACTTTTGAAACAATATTTAATTTTAATTAAAACAAACGTATTATGTTTGTTTTTTTTTTGTAAGGGATAAATGGAAACATTGTACAAAATTTATGACCAGGATAGCTGTTGTTTTTTGCTACGTAAAATTACGTTTATTTTTAATGAAATTATACATTTTGGAATGAATTTTTGGAGAAAATATTTTTAGTAATTGTAACTGACTGAAACAATTTACACTCAGTTAGATACATATCAATTATTTTGATGTTCTGGTGTAAAAAAAACAGACAATCATGGCTTTGTCCAGGTTTCAAAAAATTCTTATAAAAACTGTATAGAAAATTTATGCCAAATAATTATTTTTTCCAAATTTTTATATTTCAAAACGTCAAAATGTTTATATTAACATGCTTTTATTAGCTTCCATACTTGTATCTATGTATCTATATATGAATGAATGTAACTGCGTTTTCACCCACTTCCGAACGTCTGAATAATCTGAAATTTTGCAGACGTATTAAGAACCGATGACAATAATATAAAAAAAATTAAAAAAACAAAAATTAAATTTGTTAATAGCTAAAATACAAATTTGTATATTTCTAACTTATATATAACGATTTATAGGGTGTTAGTAAAGTATATAGTTTCTATAGAAATGTCATCAACAAAATTTTAATTTTAACTATTTGGCATAAATTTTCTATCCTATATTCGATATATACTTTCTTTGGATTAAGGAATTGAATTCTTTCCATCACTCGTGTAAATAGTAATGAAGAATGAAACTATGTAAAATAATTTTAATTAGAATAGAATAAAGGAATTGACAACAAAAATAATTTTATTATAAACAAAAGCATGGGGTGCGCTCTACTTACGTCTTCATAAGGGCTCTACAATCTACATTTACAAAAGTAAGTAGGCAGTTAGTTTTGTTGTTAATCTCTTTATTCTATTCTATTTTAAAATATTTTGAATTTTTTGGTTCATATTGAAAAGCATGTTTTTTAGGGTTTTTAAAATAATTTTATTTTAAATTTATTGACAAATAAGTTATTTTGTTAATGATGGTATTTCTAAAGAAACTATAAACTACTTTAGAGATATAGGCATCAGAAATCGTTATAGCCGTTGAAAAACGGCTATAACGTGAGAAAAAATTTCAATTTTAACATAAAGTGTCCCAAACTTTTGCAATTAGGTACTTACATTTAGTCCCGACTTAGTAACAGTTGAAAATATTGATTGCAGAAAAAGTTTTTGATAAATGTGTTCATAAAATAATAACTAGTCCATCCCTGCAATACGCCCCTCCGCTCGCCCGTCTGTCGTTTTGTCTGTAGATACGATTTCAAAAGTAAAATGTAAGATCATGTTCGTGAATGGGCATAAAATAACAACTAACTGAGTTAATTGCTTAAATACCTCGTATATATTAAATACCTCGTATATACTGAATTTATAAAAAAAACGCTTCAAACAACAGTTGGCTTTTTTATATAAGAGGAATCTTTATTGTTTTAGATTTTTTTATAGAACAAATACGCAAAATTAAAGCTCGTCATTTTTTTCGTTTTTGAGATGTAGTGTTTACAGATAGACAAAAGGGTGGACGCATATCCGGAAATGGACTACTAGGTAATTTTATGAAATTTTGTCAATATTGTCAACCGTTACAAAGTCAGAACTAAACTTAATATACCCTTATATATAATGGTATTAAAATGTGCATTTAAATTTGTATAAAAATGTTTAAAAATAAACAACTGATGTCAGCATATACTGGGTATTAAAATAATTAACTCAGTTAATTATTATATTCACTTTGTTTTTTGCTGATTTTTGTCTTACTGATAAAACCGAGTTTTTTTGAAAATATTAATTCTTATTAATTAAATACTCGTTTTTCAGGATCGATGGAATTTTTTTTACTTACTATTGTAGTTACTACTATACGTGTAGTTACGAAATACGAGTGAAAAATCTTGAAAATGACACAAATTAGAAATTAATTTTCTAGTTCAGCGTCAATTCTATCAGAATTTATCGTTTGTTAGATCAAACTATGTAAATGTGTTTTATCATTATTTCAAAAAAACTGAGGTACTGGTGTCTAAAAAGGCCCACTTTTGTAAAATGTCTTTAAAAACGTTAAATTGCGTAATAAACAAATATAAATAGAGTTTTAGTAAACATTAATTATTTATGCATTCGATAATTGAAAAAATAGTCAGAATTTATTGTTTCCATGAAAAAATGATAATTTTAAAAATTAATTGTAGGCCTTATTAGGATCCGGTCTCTCAATAAGGTCCATTACAAAACTTTGTCAAATTAAAGGTCAAATCAAATTATATCAATATTATTCACTAAACCGTCATTAAATACATATTTTCTTATTTAATTTTCACAATTCAGATCAAAACAGATTGGACCTTGTTGGATCTATTAAAAACACAAACTGCGTTAAAACAAAAAGTATCATATTTTAAAATTTCTTCATTTCTCTGTTATTAGTTTCACTTCTATTTATTTAGTTTTAAATAGTAAATATTTATAAAAAAATATCGAAATCAGTATTTTATTTTAATCAAAAACCTCCCTGGGCCTTATTTGAAGCCTTGGGAAAATGTCTCGAATCTTGGTAACCGAAGGTGCTAAATGAACTAAGAAACTGTTATTGTTTGCATGGAATATAAAAAGCTTACATTAATTTATCTGACCTGCTATTTAAAAACATGCTATTAAAGCGAACATTTATTGAGATTAATAAATAATAAAGGTTCAATTTAATACTCTTAATAAAGCCCGGCCCTTTTTGGGATATAATCAAGTGGGCCTTATTACGGGTAGTTACAATCGACTTTCTTTCAATGATAAAAAGCTTAGTTATTAATTTTATAAAAGTGACGATTACAACAGAGTGTTTTATTGATACATCACTGAGAAACACAGGTTTGCTGTCCAATCGAAAATGCGTTTGTTTAAAAGTGTTGTTGCATGTTTGTCAATTGATGTTTCTGAATAATTCGAATTAATTCAAAAAAAATTACAATAACATCTTTCCATAACTGGGCTTTATTTTGATCCGGACCTTATTAGGAAATAGTACCGTAGAAACGAATATTATAGGAAATCGGTCAAGATTCTTACACGATCGATTTATTCAACAAAATTTACGATATTTCATAATAAATGTACTTTGAATTCTTTAATACAAATGACAAAAATATGCTTACGGTAAAATAAATAATAAAAATATAAATAATTGAAACTACAAATAATTTAAAAGGTAACTAAAAAAAAAAAATATATAAAAATACAAATTTATCTGAAAAAAGTAAAAAAAAAAAAATTTAAACGTTATAAATATTGTATATAAGAAATATAAACAACATCATCTTAAAAAACCTTCTACTATATATTGTGTGCAAGTAGCCATAAATGATCTTATACTTCCGGGACTACGTAACCGGAACCGGATGCTGTCACTATGTTGTATTGAGAACTGTATTTATATTATCTTTATATAACTGTCGTCTGTAAATGTAGGTATATAGTTGATATTGTCGATAACAAATAATAATATACCCAAAAATATATAATAGTACATACAGTATAGAAAAATTTTCCAACTATGTTGAAAATACTTATTACTTACTATTTGGTGCTACTTCCGTCTAAGTGTCATTAAAGAACATGACTGTTTAGGATTACGTATAGAGGAACACGGGAACGGGGTACGAAGTTGAAAATATGGTTTAAAAGTATAATAGGGTTTATTAAGAGAAGTGATAATTTTTCTATGAACACATTATAATGTTATAATCACAAAAATACGATAATATTTTAAGAAAATAAAAGAACAATATTTTCATATTCCATGTCATTTGCTCCGTTCTGGACATGGGCCAGAACGAAGTGGTAAGGACAGGTTATTATAAACACATATAAAACTAGCAGAAAAAATCAATTTTATGTACTAAATTTATACACTAGGACAGCCTCATCATCTTCGCTATCTATTCTCGCAGGTGAAATATGAAATGAAGAGACTGTGTTGTCAGTTGTCATCCAAGAGCACCAAGGGGTAGTAAAATTAGCCTGTTCACGTGAGGGGCTATCAAGTCTGATGCCAGTTGTGTCTGTTGGAAGACATTGTGAAACTTGCCGCAGAATTGGGTACCCCATTGAGCAGAATGGGGTATCACCCCAGAGGCATGATTCGAGTTAGGAGGGTAAGTTCACTGGAAAAAGATACGTAAACAAACATTTAAATACATCAAAGACAATTAAACGTACTTCAAGCATGTAGTAACTGTAGTTGTAATGTATGTATTTAGTATGAATACTTTATCTTGGTTACAAGATAATCATAAGTTACAATACATTTTGCCCCTATTCCTAGAACATTTGTTTGTATTTTATAAATACGTATTTCGACTACAATGTAGTCATCATCAGTATGAATTAGCTAATCGTTTCTATCTCTGGGATATGGATTCAGAGATATGTTGCTTGTTGCTAATTTGGTGCCTGTGTCACAATGATATTAAAAAGATATCTACAGAAAACCTACACACACTGAACGATACATTACAGCCGATTCGAACAGCCCACCTCAACATAAAATGGCTATTTTCAATTTTTTGGTAAACAGTAGCCTGTTTGTGAAAGTTCCATTATCCAAGAAAAATTACTTTAGAGAAATAAACCACATTAAACAAGTTGCAATCTTTAATGGCTTCGACTCTAACATAATAAATAATTTGGTCCGCAGAACTAAATTTAAAAATGCACGAAACAATTCCACCGCACTAACACCAGAAATTGGCAACGTTGAACAAACTAAATGGTGCAAACTAACATACTTCCGTCCATGCACAAATAAAATCACTCGATAATTAAGGGACCACAACTTAAAAACAGCGCTTGTTACTAAAAATAAAATCAAACAGTTACTGGGCAACCCTAAGGATAAAATTAGTAATGAAAAACAATCGGGCATATATGGTGTTAATTGTCAAAACTAATCGAAAATTTACGTTGGTCAAAGTCGTCGCCAAATCGGTATTCGAATCAAAGAACATCTGGCTCATGAATACCGCCAATAAATAGGTGGGGCTTTCCACACACCTAATCCAGTAGTCAGGCAACTTAAATAATCCTCAAGTCAGATTATACCCTCAGCCAAATCGTATAAAAGGACAGAATTTTTTAATATCATTGAGATCAGAGATAGTTTCGATTAGCTAATTCATACTGATGATGACTACATTGTAGTCGAAATACGTATTTATAAAATACAAACAAATGTTCTAGGAATAGGTGCAAAATTTGAAATATAATTTCAAAAAAACCTAAAGTTCTCTTTGATTATTTTAATAATCTTTATTAACTACATGTTGGTCTAGTTCTACGTATTGCCGCTTGCTAGTATCCCTTTGACACCGAAAATCGTCCAATTTCATTCAGCCCCGGGTGTCCCGGGTTCCCCTACAATAAAATTTCTTCATTTGGAATTTAATGGGTGTGTTTAGTGAAATTGTCCTTGTTGATGGAGAAACTGTTTGTTATACATTTATTAAGATTTCCATTTTGCAATTTTGAACTGCCTCGAAGTGATTTACTGTGTATTTTATTTAAACTATACATTTATGGATTCGAGAATATTTTATATTCGCAAAAATATAAATTTTTTTTAAAATATGTCTATTATTTTTCTAATTTCTTTTACTTTCTGTCCAAAAACAAAGACGAATCAATGAGGTTTTTCTATTTAAAACTTACGATCTTTTTAGTTTACTGGATAACCTGAATTGATTTCAATATTTTGTATACTCGTTCCACAATTGTGTCACTTTTGATTATGCAATGAAAATTTCTATGCTAAAAAAAAATGACACATATTTTTTATCACATCTCTCACAGGAGGTACCTGCTGTACATTTGCCAACACGCATCAAAAAATTCATTTCATATCATATCGAATGTTATTAAAAAATAATGTCAAATGTATAGTTTCTGTATGTGTTCATATGTAGCTTTTTATATCTCAGTGTGTATTGTGAAAGGTAACAATTTTTCTGACAGATCTATGATATAAAATTCAATGCTTTTTTTATTATTTTTATTTGTAATGAAAAAAGCTATAAAAAATATTGTGAATTTTTTAATATAAATTACAAAATTTTGGTTTGAATATGAATTGATCAGCTTATTCTACTAGAAATAGAAATATACTAGAAATCTGTAAATTGTTGATCAAAATTGTGAAAATATTCGAGTGTAAAAAAGATTCTTACTTCTGTTCTAAAATTCTAAATATAGAAATAATGTGTCGATTTACACCAATGTGAGTTAGTTCGATTTTGTACCGAAATATTTTCAAGTTTGAGAAACAAAAATATATTTATCAAAATTGAGCATATATATGCCATACTCAAAATACAATTGTAATGCAGTGAACATTGATTAGTGTGTATTCGAAGTATACACATGATCTATTTGCTTTTTGTTATCGAAAGTATTAGATGATCGAAAAGTTGGTCAATTGGTATTTTTGGTCGGCCATCTTTCTCTCGATCAAGATTATAATGCGGTTTTGTTCCTGTCAAGGTATATCTTGGGGAAATACTGAATGAATGAAAAAATTGTGCAAACATTTGAACAGATAGATCTCGACAAAATTCGTTAAAAAATTTTAAACGAACATTTTTTCGATAAATAGCCCCAAGAAATGGTAGCGAAAAAAATCTTTCTTCGTATATCCATTAACATCCATTAATAATCATAAACAAAGTATTGTGACACTTAGAGGCGAGAATTTACGGTGAGAGACCTGAAGCAAACATAAGTCTCAACTTGGGGAAAAATGCCACAGTCTTTCAAAAAAAATTATACGCCATACTGGCTTGCGTCCGTGAGAATCTACGTAGAGGCTACATAAACCAGAACGTATGAGTGCACACAATGGGATTTCATAACGAGTCCATTATGTGCAGATTGTGTGGCGAGGAGGAAGAAACCTCCAGCCACAATATCTTCGACTGCAAACCTCTGGGTTACAGCAGATACAGGATATTCGGTGCATCTCACCCCGAATAAATGAACCTTCAGGAAAACCTGATAAGGAAGGCCTTGCTCCTGGCTATTGCCAACATATGGGAGAAGCGAATCTCGTCGGGGAGCACAATGGACCATATGATCGACGTGCAATACTTTTTAGACCCCAAGTTGTATCTATCTATCTAAGTGACGGCTAAGTGTACACATATAATAATATATGAATAATATGTTGATATTTGACAACAAAGATATGAAAAGATTGATTCATACGTCAGAATCATCTTTGGTGTAGCGGTAAGTACACTCGGCTAAAAATCCAATGGTCCGAGGTTCGATTCCAGGTTGATGAGTTTCCTGTTTCGATGGCCACAGAAGTTGTATCCTTTTTCATTATATGGTCATTTTCTCAAAAACCGAATGAATCAGGCACAAAATGACTATACAGTTTTGAAAAATGGACACAATTTCTGCGGCCCATAGTACAATGTGCTAAAAGCTTGGCACTATTTTCCGATACATTCTGTATTAATATTTGAATAAATAAAGTATTCAAACAATGCGAATACACTTTTCGCTTTGAAATAATATAATGCAATAAAAATGTTTAAATTTGTTCGTTTCCTATCTTCATGAACACCTATATTACATTTCAAGGTATATAGTTGAAAAATGGGCAAAAACCTAGAGCGACTTCAAACGACAATAATCGAAGTTTTTACTTTAGTGAAGAAAATATTGGATAGATTTGAAATATCTACGGACTTCATATATATATTTTAGTTAAGCAATGCGCTATAAATTTGAGTGGACCAATCTTAAATAGTTTGAAAGAATCTTTTGTATTTTTAGGCAGACTGATGCTCAGATAACGGACGTATGGAAATGCGGAAATAATAACTGGGACCTGCTTTAAATTTTGATTTTAATTTCTATAATATTTCTCATAGCAATACAAACGGGAGACCAAACACACAATGCACCCAAGTATATCTCTTGTAGTACGTGAGCTATAAAACCATAATTATATTCAAGTAATAAAATATTATTCGACAAATATCATGAGTTGAATGGCATACGAAAAATTAAACACATATATTTTAGGATTGTATTAAATTAAAAACCTTAAATAAATTCGTGCATGACCTGGTAATTCATATACAAAAAAAATTTTTTAATAAATTAGGTAATAAATTATATTGATTAACATTAAAAATATTTTGAAAAATTCTTCAAATTTATATGTAAATAATGTACCAACTAAAAGTAATAAAACCTTCAATTGAAATAAATATACAAATATGATATACATATTTCAAAATGAAAATAATAGGTAGGGAGCTGGAGAGTACAAAATATTAATTCAATTAATCGACGACAGTCGTTTATTAAAGTACCTATAGTTGAATAAAGGTACGGTTAGCGCTACGATTTTCTAACATTATCAATTGAATTTTTTTTAGAAATCATGAACTATTAAGGCCACGATCTTAACCAACGAGAGTTGCGTTTTTTTAATTTTATTTTGAATAGTCATTACTGTGATTGCCTTGATTACTTTTATGTTTTTTTCCGTCATATAATTTATGCCATGTTAAATAAATACACTAGTAGTAGTAGCGAAGGGACAGTCAAGGCCTGGCAAGTAGACCTTCCAAGACCTTTTATACCGACTCCTAAAGGACAAAGAATTTGAATGTAGACTCGGAATTGGAAGGCTGTACGACTGCAGCCGAGTTTGTTTGAAACTATGCCTATATTCGTCTGGAGTTTATGAAATGAACCTGTAGAAAACCCTAACATGCATAGCCGGTTACTTGCGACCACTCCATTAATTTAAAAAACAAATTAATTAATTGACAAACTGGCACCCTTGGCAATCGAACCAGCAACAGCTTAACTCGAACTGGTAAATAAATATGCTAATAATTAAATACTGATATGAAAAAATTAACTCGTCAATCAGGAATCGAAACTCCGGCCTCTGGATATCTAGTCCAGCGTGCTAACCGCTACACCAAAGACGACTCTGACGTAAGAGCCAACTTTTTCATATCATTCTTATTTGTATTTTGACAGTATTATTTCTGTCAAAATTATTATTCATATATTTATTTGTGTATACTTAAGCGTCAACAATACCATTTTGTTTGTCCAAATTCCATTTCGGTTACGTAAGACAAATTTTAGAAGAGTAGTGTATACTTTATATAACAATGTCATTGGATTTTTAATTAAATACTGATATGAAAAAATTAACTCGTCAACCAGGAATAAATATATGAATAAAAATTTCAATGACATTAGTCTATAAAGTATACGCTAGTCTTCTAGAATTTCTTACGTAACCTAAATTGAATTTGGACAAACATTGTATTGTTGACACTTAAGTATACAAAAATAAATATATGAACGCTAATAATTATATAGAATGATTCAACACATATATAATTCTGAATGAGAAAAATGATTTTTTCATAAAAAAGAAACTGTATTTATGCGTTTGTGACTATTCGCTACTATTAACACGGTTTGTATGAAATATTTTAAAAACATAATTATTAGAAAAATGCTCAAGAGAGGTAGAGGTAGATTGTAAAGGCTACCCTGGACGGGCTACACTTCGACCATAAGGTCCATTGTGATGCCTTACGATATGAGGATGTGAGTGGAGTGGAAGGAATTTGTGAGTAAACTAGGAATTGATAGGATATGCGGCTGCAGCCGACTATGATACGAACTATGCCGATATTCATTTGGAGTTGGTGAAGGAAACTGCAGAAAACCTTCTCAAGCATAGCCGGTTACATCGTTCTTGTCCATACGCCGAGAGTTTAGTCAATTAACCGCCCCTTTTTTTTATTTTTATAATTGACAAACAGCCGATGTCGGGATTCGAACCCATAACCTCCCAGTTTCCAAGTACTGCATACTGCACAGACATAACGCCTTAGACCGCTCGGCTACTTGGACTGGTCTTCTAAAAACATAATTATTAGAAAAATGCTCAAAGTAATGGCTTAATTTTATTTTATATAGAAGAATCAATCCCAAATCAGGGTTGTTCAACCCAACATAGAGCTTCCAACATGGATTTCCATGTTCCTTAACTATACTTATAACTGATACCGGCAAATATACCCAATCTGATTTAGTCTACTTTTATTTATTAGCATCATTTTAATATAATTTTATGGAACATCAGGCTAAGGACATCTTTAAACGCAGCAGCAAACATACTAAGGATTCTTTTTCAGGATCAAATGACTTGTTTAGATACTTCAACTTCGTTTCAGAAACTTGAAACCCTGAACAGAAGCCGGACAATTGATCCAATTCTAACATCCAAACGAAATATTGGATTTTAATAAATGATGATTTTAATCTCTAGCGTAACATAGGATATATGACGAGTAAAGAAAACATAAAACGGTGGCCTTAATCTTGCTGTATGTTTTATACGTATAATAAGGATACACTTTATAAATGAGCAAAAATCATCCTGTGGACTAATTGTCATCAATGATTTAAAGTTTTTTATTTGAAATTTATTCAGGAACTTGCATTCATCTTTTAACTTGATTTTATACGGAGGTGATTAATTTGTTTTATTCTGCCGATTGATTTTCAATTTTATAGTTGAAACATAAAAATAGATAAACGGTTTTGTCACATAATATATTTTCTCCGACGAGAAAATATCCAAGACAAAATTACCAAACGACAGAATATCGGCAAAATAACCGAATGGCAAAATAACCAAGCTAAAACATAACTGACAAACAATACAATTTAATTTAGAATCTGTAGAACAAGGGATTATGCCACCAAGTACTAAAAATCTCAGAGCCACCAGAAAGTATGGGCAATCTTCATCAACTCGACCGGTAGAACAGGATTTTGCTATGTATTTTGTCGCGAATATTTTATTCTCGGTTACTTTGTCGACGATGGACATTATGGTTTGATAATTTTTTCACGGTTTTTCTGTCAAAATCGATTAATTTATGTTTCGGTTACTATGGTTTGGATGTTATGGTTATTTTATTACAGTTATTTGGTCGCGGATATATGCACTAGCTCCCTAGCTATGTAATATATGATTAAATTTATTTCGGTTCATAACTAAACACAAATGGTACATACATACACCAAATATAATTGATAAAATTTTATTAATATTGCAATATTAATAATAATGTCTATACATAGATACACAACTGTGTATGAGATACACCATACAAAGTTATATTATACATGAATTGGATCTATGCAGAGGAGGTATATTTGTAAGGGTTGTTGGTTGCTGCTTGCTTCTAAGGGATTCAATTTTGATTGAAATTAGAATTGGGGTCAGTATTTTATAATACGTTTGAATTGATAACTTCTTTTATTGTTCGAATATTTCATTATGATAAAAATATACTGAACTATAAAAAGTACTGCCGAGTAAAGTTTTTGTAATTATTGTTTCAAAATAAATAGATTTGTGTATAATGTTATCTATCCACACATTATCATGGTTCTTAAAAACATCTCAGAAAACATTACACTGTAACATATTGATATCTTAAGAGAATTAAATTATTGTTGAATATTAAAATATGTAAATTTTTGTTGAAGTTGTATAATTCCTAAAGTTGTATAACTTTAGGAATGTGAACGTTTAAAATTGATTCTTTCCAATACAGAGGTGATAGAGAAAAGTAAAGACGATAAAAAAAACTTAATGTGAAATTTGAACAATTTGAATCATTGCTTTGTCCTGAAAACAAAGCTTTTGTAAATAGTGGTAAAAATCTAGATTTTCGTGAATAAAAGTGCAATAAACGGTTATGGTCGATAGTACCTACTCATAAAAATTTAATAAAAAGTCCTTATTGACTTTTGATTGATTACAATCCGTCAATTTTATTATATACACTCATGTTCATAAAAATTGAACCAGTTGAAACATTCTAAGCGACATTGTAAATAATATACATATATTTAGTAATATATATGCTTAGAATGTGACTTACTGGTGGTTAAATTTTTATGAATGGGAGTGTACCAGATACCGTATATACTCAATACTGAAAGATTATGAACAATTTTATTTTCTCGAGAGAAAACGTTGATAAACCCTATTTCACATGAGCTTTAGATGGATGAAAAGTATATTTTTGTCACTAGTTTCGAAGATTTGAATCTAAAACAAAATATTTCCGAAACAATGGTCACATGAACTTTCTTAAAGGCTGTGACAGTTTTGATGCACATGAAATACATACATAATATATTTAAGAAGGTGTAAATGACTTTGGATTAGTAGATAAATCATCCAACGACCGTTGACCATGGACAATTATGCTTATCTGTTGAAGAGTTTCGTAACACATTTTCACATGCTATTTTTTATGGGGCTTAAACTTCACATTTACTTCCGGTGTAAAAAAGTTACTTTATGAAAACTACACCGGACGTCATTTTTTAAAGCATGCGGCAAAAAATTGATAAGTAAGAAATCCTCTTGTTCAAAGAGTGGTACAACACTTACATTAGTTTAAAGCAGTCAAAGTTTGTTCTGAAGCAAAACTCACATTTTAAATGGGGTTGTTAAACAACACGAACTGTACAATATTTTAATGTTCTATATATATATATATATATATACACCGATTGTAATATGTGGTTATGATCAAGGGTTATGTAAAACCACCACTAAATCGGTCTATAGACACCCTTACTGTTTGAAACAAGTGATGGTATTTCATTATATTTCACTGATAGATATCTATTTCAGTATTGTAATCACTTTGTAATATTGAATTATTATTATTACTAACCATTTTCTAGTTAATTTCATATATTTCTACTTTTCCGTCATCACTATAAATTATCAAACATTTCTATTAAAATTAGTATGTAAATTAAGGCGCTATTGTCGCAAAACTATTATAATTTCCAAATTTTAAACTTTTCAAATAGGATTAGTATTTTTCTCTAGGCTTTTATTAGTTTTGAATTATGATTTTCATCCAGTTTTTTTATCTCAGACTTTCAAAATAAGGTCGATTTGGCATAGAAAAATTTCCAACAGGATTTTTATTATTGATTTCAAATATTGATGTCAAGAAAGCTAACAGATTTTGCCCTTTGAAAGTTAACACGTTTTTAAAATTTTGCACAGAATATGAATTGAGCATGTAGCTTGCCCAATATATGTGATGGACAATATTCGTAAGTAAAATTTCAAATTCGCCCCAATTTCTAGATCAGTTTTTGTATTATAAATACGTATTTCGACTACAAAGTGTTTAATTTTTTTATTTAGTTTTATTTTTGTCTATTGATTTCAATTTTCTATCTCTTTCTAATTTTCAAAGAGTAAATTACGACTAGCTAATTTATACTGATGATGACTACTTTGTAGTCGAAATAGATAGAAATAGAGTTCTCATTAATTATCATTTGATAATCTAATATTTAAAGATTCATAAAAGCAAAAAGAAGATAAAATGAATGAGGCATATTGAGAAAAAAGTATAAAAAGTTAATCTAAATGCCAAAGAATGTCAGAATTGAGATTTTTTTAGTGTCAACGATGAAAACGGTAACAAAAATTAAATTTATACAAACATATTTCATAAGTGGAATCATTAAGAGTATTCGACACAGATACGTATAGGTTTCATGATTTTAAGAAAATTTTTTGTACTGAAAAAATAAACTTTTTTTGTGACATTATTTATTAAACTTATTTTTATCTAGTGATGAAATATTTCAAACACAATAGATACATAAAATACCTTTAGAAAATACCACATTAATAATGATAGGATAAAATAACAAATTGACACCTGGCTAGAAAACGGTTTTAGTGATTCCCAAATGATGAACAAATTAGGGCTAGGTTAAGAACGTGACATGGATAAATTTCCCTAAACATAATGACAAAAGAACTTAATGGCAACATTAAAAGACATACCTTAACGAATATGTATGTGTACGAAGGTTTTCCCTAAACAAAAAGTGACATTAACTTTTAAATCACATTAAATGGAGAGTGTACATATATAGAGAGTTGTACGTACACAGAGAGACGTTAATGTAAATATACAGGGAGTTTTCAATATGTTGATCCAATTTGAAGATCACTCGCTATCTTATCTTTCTTAAAAATTTGATGTAATTGAAATTAGTGATGAGCCAAATCAGTCTTGGTCTTGCAGTCCAAGACCAAGATCATACATATACTAGCAAGACCAAGACCAAGACCGAATGAACAAGAACAAGACCGACATCAAGACCGAGAATCCAAGACCAAATTGCAAGACTTAACTAAAAATTATAACTTCCGTTGTAAATAGGATATATGAGAATATTTGTCGTAACTTCAATATATGTTTTTGTTGGAACAAAACATCTTGTGTGTTTTATATTTCCAGTGCATCGTAACTATTCTTTTCCGATATCTGGTTAACACATGGTTGATATAGAGCTAAGCTAATTTTTTTATATTTTTACTATAAAAACCAATAAAATACGGAAAAATTTATTGATTATTGTAAAATAAAGCTTAATTAATTATAGATATTAATTGTTGATCATTTATAATTTATACCTAGAAAAAAGCCTAGAAAAATTACCAAAAAAACGTAAGTAGTAAGTAACAGACTAAATGAGCAAGACCAAGACTACAAGTATTTGGGTAAGACCAAGACCAAGACCAAGATTGAATACGCAAGACCAAGAACGAACTTGACCTTACTTTTTAGCTCTAGAATACGCTTACAAAATTTTAGATCGTTATCTCTTTTCATTTCTGAGATATCCTGTTTGCAGACCGATAGCCCTGTATATATTATACACTGGTTATAATAGTTATTTGACATAAATTACCTATACACTCTCTATAAGAAGTATTTGAAGACCAGGCAACGCCGGCTTTTCAGCTAGTATTAAATAATTTAATAGAATGAATGTTATAGTAATTAAATTTCAAACCAATTTTGTAATTTTAAAATAACTGAATGGCATATAACATTAACACCTAAAGCAAACATAAGCCTTAACTTGGGGATCTATGCCACGGCTTATTTACTGGCTCACATACTGGCTTGCGTCCTCGACGGCCTACGTAGAAGCTACATAAACCATAACGTTTGTATTTTGTCGGAAAGTCAAGCTGCTCTAAAAGCCTTGTCTGGAACTGAAGTCACCTCAGGGGTAGTCAAGGATTGTCTGGAGGAACTGATGGAGCTGGAAAAATGGAACAATGTTAAATTGATCTGGGTGCCGGGTCACAGTGGTTTCGAAGGAAACGAAAAAGCAGATGCCTTGGCAAAGAAGGGAGTCGGAATACCCTTCATAGACTCAGCGGCAATTTTAGGAATTCCAAGGACTGCTTGCAAGCTGGTGATCAACGAGTGGTCAAAAGCTAAACACCGTGATTACTGGGAAAAAATACCGAGGCACGGGCTCGGGAAAATACTGCTTCAGAGTGCAACCAAGAGACTGTCTCTTGATAGGGTGCAACTGCGGAAGGTTACCGGATTCATTACCGGGCGTTAACCGCAGAAGCGTCTCCAAAAAATGGTACTCCATAACGGGTCCATTGTGTGCAGATTTTGTGGTGAGGAGGAGGAAACGTCCAGCCACATTATCTTTAACTGCGAACCTCTAAGTTACATCAGATACAATATATTCGGTGCATCTCACCCCGAATATATGAACCTTCAGGAAAACCTGGTAAGCAAGCTCCTCGCTATTGCCAACACATGGGAGAAGCGAATCTCATCGGACTGGAGTAGAAAGGGGAGCACAATGGACCATAAGTTCGAAGGGCAATCCTTTTTAGACGCCAAGATGTATCTATCTAACATTAACACCTTCAATATTTTACGAACCTTCCTTATTAAGGTAGGGTATATAATACATTTGGCACATAGTGATATATCCTATGGTATCGGTAATATTCCATATATACCTATAATATGTTAAAGTCATTTTGGTGAATGAAAGACAACTGACAAAATAGAATAAATTTATGGATACAGAGAATAAATTGTTACATGAAAATAATATACACAATGAAATATTTATTGGAATATCAATTTTTCTTCTTTAAATAAAAAAAAGTCTTCTTATTTATAGAATATTCTGTATAAAATTTAGTATAAAAAAATTTTATTGTTGGGTAATTTTAATGGAAATTTTAAATAATGGTGCTCTATTGCAATGGAATTTATTTTTAAATTAGTGCTAAAATAATTTATTTTACAAATAAAGTAAAAATTTATTCAGTGATTGTATACGCCAGTTATTTCGTACTATGTCTTATCTAATCTTAATGGAATTTGACATTATTATTGTATTGTGACGCCTGAGAATACACAAATAATAATTTGTGGAGTAATATGTTAATGTTGAGTACAAATTAATACTGTCAATGATATGAAAACATTGATTTATTTATAAGAATCATCCGTGGTGTAACGGTAAACACTGGGATATAAATCCAGAGTTCCAGGGTTCGATACCTGGTGGATGAGTAAACTTTTTCATATTACTATTTAATTAAAAATTCAATGACATGTTTGTTTTTGTCTAATCCGCTAGTTCTTTCATACTATGCTGAAAATTGACATTAGTATTGCATCGTGACACTTTAGTATAAACATAAATTAAAGTTTATATTGAAAAATTTGAAATTTTAATATATTATTCAGATATAACATTTGAATATTTGTCGAATATATATCGAAGTATTTTGGTAAATAATTTTTATATAAACCAAATCACACACGCAAGTTACAAATAGAATATCATGTTGTACTATGAATTGTATATACAGATGTTGAATTGGAAAGCTGTAATAATTATTTGTTAATAATTTCTAACACAAAATATGTTTTGAAAAAAACTTTGTTTTTTTTATTCGTTTGAACCCGTTTTTGCCTTGGCAGTATATAAAGGCACGGTTTTACCTATCCAATATTCAGTTCTAAAGGAACAGTTATACAGTTTAAATTTGACGTTGTTCAGTTTAAAAATCAGTATTGTTGGATTAAAATAATCAGCTAAAAACTACTATTGTTCAAGTAAAATCAGTTGTACATTGTTGTATAAAAACGAGATAAGAGATTATCCTTTATAATAAAAGAGAAATTATTAAAATTCAAATTCTTTTTTTTTTGGTCAAATCGAATCATTCAGGTTTGGAGATCATTGAGTTTTTGTTTTATTTAATTGTTTTTTGGTGCGTGTTGTCCAATTGTTATATATTTAGTAAACCTTCACTAATATTTGTGTGTCGAGTATCGGGATCGTTTGTAGGTTCGACAGTGGTCCTTTAAAGACTAATGTATATTATATATATATATATATATATATATATATATATATATATATAAATATATATATATATATAAATATATATATATATATATATATATATATATATATATATATATATATATATATATATATATATATATATATATATATATATATAGCAGGATCAATGTATTTGCCGTATTTAAACTTTTTTCGAGAGTAAAGATGTCGTCAACTAAAGGAGTCAACTAAAAATGTCGACTAAAATGGGCCTGTTCAAAAATATGTAGTGAAATTTCAAAAAAATAATCATTAGAAAATAGAACATAAAAAATGTATGTAATTCTCAGTGTTCCAATTATCCACCGCTTCCATCATTTTTTCTCCACACATTTAGTACCTATATGATTTTTTGTATCAAGTTGTATTCCCAGCTATTTATTTATTCATTTTTGTTATTTACATATTAATAAATTTTTTAATTAATTACATAATATGATTGATTGTTTTGCTTGATTTAAAATGTTCCCCCTATTTTTAGCAATTGTGGTTTAGATGATAATATTAAAGCGTTAACCATAAAAAACAACTGTTACGGTCATTATACATACGATCACATAAAGTGTGGTATTAATTTTAATTGGAAATAGACAAAAATATTTTGAATTGTATCTTTGATTTCTAATATTATTCATCACGTAGGAGTTACGTAGACTAGTGATTTTTCTTAGAACAAAAGAGACATGTCACGGTAGCACTACTAAAATGCATTTTAATTCATTTTAAAAACGAAACTCTGATATTTACATTTTTCTGTAATCATGAGTTCGGAAACTTTTGTCGGATGACAAATTGTAGTAAAATTTTTTTTCCCACAACTTTACATTTGTGATGCCGCGAGACGATACAAGACGAGAGTATCATGTCTCTTAATTGTATTTAAAAAAATACAATTAAGAAAATAATTTTTGTATAACTATATAATCTTTTTCTATTCATAAATTGCATATTTATATTCTATTCATAACTAAAATTCGTTACGCAGGAGCTGCGTCAACTTTGCGAATTTCCTTAGAATACATAAATCACTCTTTAGCGGTCATAATTTTAGTGTGATCAAAATGAAATATAATATCTGATATGACTTTAGTATTTGCAAAAATTAAATTTATTAATAGCCAAAATAACGATTACAGTTTATAGTTACTATGGAAATGACAATCAACATTTTTTACAATAAAATATATTTCATGTATTTGTGTCAAACAAACACAAAATATTAAATATATCTCTTAATATTAGAATAATCGAAAAATGTATAAGGAGTAAAGTTGTAGAAAATCAAGTTTGCTACAATTCATTACTTGATCATTTTTCTCAAACTAATGTGAACAGAGAGAGATATTTTGAATTTAAACTTTCAATCTTTAATTGTAAATATTTCTGTAAATATGAATGTATCAGAAAAATGATAAAAAACAAAATTAGAGTAAAACTTAGTACCTACAACTTAACTACTGATAAATTTTTCGATTTTTCAGATATTAAGGGAGATAGTCAAATTTTGTGTTTTTCCCTCCCTCTAAACCACCTTTCCCCTCGCCCTATTTTACCCATTAATGAACTTGACCTAAATACCAAAAGCGACTAAAATACATAATTTCATTCCTATCGGAATAAATTTTAGCGATGGTGATTTTTAACATCTAATAGGTAGGATCGATGGACATTTGAAGAAATTTTTACAAAATTCCAACATTGGTGAAAAAACAAGATCTGCATTTCCTTTGGAGGAAATTCGCCAATAAAGTGTATCTTTATCGAATTTATTGAATTTTTTTATATTTTAACTGAAAACAATAAGACTATAGAAAAAAAAAATCATCACCATCGAAAATGATTTGCTATTCTGTGATTGGTACATTTTTACAGATTAAAAATCTATAGAAATTGGAAGAGAGTACTATCGTCTGTCTCTTGCTGACTTATTCTCGTTTATCTCGCGGTTTTTCCGTCTATTTCCCTTGACTAAATTATCCGGAAATTGCCTTCCAAATGCTAACAAGCACGTCGCATACCTAGATATAATACCTTTTTGGTAGAATATCCTTCTGAGTACATGTAAGTGTAACAAGGCTGGTTTTTCATTTTTTAATATTATTCATTATTTTGATTTCTACCTAAGATATACTTAGTATTCTGTTTTTGAAAAAAAAACATGTATCTGTAAATGCTCCTTTCTAATTCTCAATTAATCAGTAACTTTCAATTACGTTAATGATGATTAATTGCTTTCAAATGTATATAGCGCCAAAATTAATTTGCATCACAATGTTTGAATCAAGGTGCTTTTAGTGCCCTTTATACCTTATCACAATTAGTACAATTTTCTACACAATATTCAGTATTGTTACAAAGCTGTTTAATTTTAGGTGTGGCATGTAAAATAAAAACATTTGACGATTCTTTTTTCAATTTCTTTTGACTGACATAAACAACTTACTCATGCCATTTGAAAGGGAAAACTCGCTAGATTCTATAACAACCTATTGCATACAATATACACATACACACACACATATATATATATATATATATATATATATATATATATATATATATATATATATATATATATATATATATATATATATATATATATATGGAAGAGAAAGACTTTAATGTCAAAATGTTTGATGTCAGTAACATATTGTTTTGAAAATTGTGTTGTAAGGGAATGAAAATGACGAAGGGAAAACTATATTACAACAAACAGAATATTAAATACCTATACATACATATACATATACACATAATATTTATGCATTTTGAAAAATAATACATTAACTTATGATCGTGAATGTACATGGTGTTACTCTTTTCGAACGAGTTTGATTTTATTTATTTTATGCTGAATATTTAGTGATAATAATGCAAAATTGTAATGGATTGAAAATAGCTAGAACGGAAATTTTTATAAATATTGTACCGAATTGGAAATAAACTATTATTAATTTAAATACAAAAGTCATGTAACAATTTGTAGCAACAAGTTACGACGTAGTTCTCATTGTGTAATAACAACTATGTTGCTCTAAAAATTGGAAAATTATACTATTTACGTTTTGATTCATGCTTGAGTGAGTAATGTATATGATAGAGCATTAATGTAGAAATTAAAATTATTTAAAGATACCATTTTGCTTAATTGAGCTAGAGGGAAATCAATCACTGAAAAAATTTTGATAGTAATAGAAGAAAAGACAATTTTTTAACAGGAAAGGCAAGGTTGTCACAAACCTTTAAACCCCCAGAAAACTCTTTGTTGAAAAACTGTTTTCTGGAACAAAAATTCAAGTTTGGAAAAAGTTTGCGTGTGTGTGTGTGCACTTAAGCACATCAGGTAGAAGTTATACTTCTTTGGCGTGACTGGAAAAATTTCAGAATGTCGGAAAAACGATAAAAAAATCGAAGAAATACATTAAATACAATTACTGAAGGTTTGATTAATAAATATAATCAATTTTTATACAACTTAAAAAGTATTAAAATAATTGTTGTCAATCAGATGATATTAAATATATAATTTTAAACAGAATCATTACTGAAAATTTAACCTATTTTGATGGCACGGTAGTGCCATCTATTATCAAATCAATCTATTTAAGTCCTTCGTTTTTCATATGAAAATGTTTTAAAATTAGGCTCTTATATATGTTTTCCCTATCGTGTTTTTAAGTATAACTTTAAAAAAATTAATGGACTTACCGGTAGTAGTATTAATCTTAACTATTGCAGCATTCAAGTATGCTGCTCTATGCAGGTTATGTTACAAAATTTGAGATTAAGTAGTTTTCGGTAACAAAATTTCGACCGACAGGAAACATGTTAAAACAATTCAAGCAAGTGAATTTATTTAACCTAGCTCACCAATGTCTAACACTATTTGCTCAACGTTAAACGTATTTTACGCACTGGGAATGTGTTTCGTATAATTTTTAAACATGTGTAGGCGGCTCGGATACAACCTTCACCATTTTTGTTTTCGAAATAAAGCAATTCAAAATCAGTTACTGTCTATTTAATTAACGTATTTATTATAATTTTATGTAATTTAATACATACATTATTTTACTTCTTTTTGTATAAAAATAATGACACAAGACCTACATGCTTCTAGCCTGTGCCTGTGCATACACATGTAATAAATATAATTTTAATAATTTTGTTGAGAATACAATTTTGTAAACGATCATAGCCTGTTGTTCAGCTTGAAACTAATAACTGTTACAACAATAATATTACTATTATTGGAAATTACGATCTTATATGACATTATATACAAAGTAATTGTAAGCAATTTAGATATCACATATACCTGATTATTTACAAGAGTTATATTATGTGGGCAGGAACAAACGTTAAAGAAGCGACAAATTAATTTTAAGGTTTTTTTTTTTTAATTTATTCTTATACATTTTCTGTGTATGTGTTGTAAATGTTTATAACAACATAGACTTAATAAATAAAAATAAAACTTTTTTGGAAAAAAAAAAACTTTTAAAAAATTCAGGAAATAATAAATGCTTAATTTGTTGATATTTTGGAGTTGGCGCCAACAAGACAGCCCTAAATTTGTTCTATAACTGGCGCCGATTCCAAAAAGTATATGTCCATCGAAATATTTATAGTAATGTTAGTTATACAATTATTGTTTCCTTTTATGCAGTATTTTATGAAATCAGTTACTTATTTAGTTTTAATTGAAAAATTTATCATGTGCGTTTTGGTTTTAGCTATGGCACATAAGGAACATTCATGAGTTAGTAATCATCACTTCAAGAAAGGTATACTTAAAAATTTTGTAAATTTGTAGTCATATGTAGTAAACATATTTATGTAAAATATTTAACGTTTTATTAACATGATTTTATTAGCTGACTTTTATATATGTATTTATGTATTATGAATGTATTGGAATTTATTAAGTCAGTTTTTACCCACTTCCAGACGTCTGAATAATCAGAAATTTTGCAGACAAATTAAGAACCGATGACAATATAATTATTTTATTTTATTTTAAAACTTTAGAAACAAAAAAATTTAAATTTATTAATAGCCAAAATACAAATTTGCATATCTCTATATACAACCATTTATTGTGTGATAGTATAGTTAATAGTTTCTATAGAAATGTAATCAACAAAGTTTTAAAAAAAATGACATTTCCAACTGTTAAAATGTAAAAAAAAAAAATTATTTGACATAAATTTCCTAAGCTATTGTCAATATATACTTCCTTTGGTAAGAATTGGATTTATTCCATTATTCGTGAGAATAATAATGAAGAATGAAATTACAACGCAAAAAATAAAATTTTTAGTTTAAACAAACTAAAATAAAAATACTTATATTGCAATATGAACTAAAAAATGCAAATTAATTTAAAATAGAATAGAATATAAAGATTGACAACAAATTTAACTTCAATGTAAACAAAAGCATGGGGTGCTCTCTACTTACGTCTTCATAAAGGCTCTACTTTTTCTAGAGTAAGTAGAGACCACCGCATGCTTTTGTATACATTAAAATTAATTTGGTTGTCAATCTCTTTATTATATTCTATTTTAAATTATTTTGCATTTTTTAGTTCATATATAAAAGCATGTTTTTAAGTTTTTTAAAACTTTAACTCGAATTGCAATAAGCATGTTTGTTTAAACTCTAAATTTTATTTTTCTAAAAAGTCGCCATTTTTTTAAGCGATTATGCATATATACGAAATACACATAAATAATCTCCTTCTTTTTAGTCGGTTAAAAAGTACTCAAGAAGAAAGTTAATTTATTGATTTTATGACAAGAAGTTATCAAAATTTACATAAAGTAATAATCGTTATGTTTTTCGGGTTAATAGTTTTAAGAGTTTCTACATGTATGACAAAACGGATTTATACCTAAATCCATTACTTCCATTTATTTAATTCCATTTTTATCACTGATTGTTAAACATCAAAAGTGAAAATATGAAGGAATGCTGTCGTGATTCAACCCTTACTACGGAAAAAAGTAAGCAAGAATGTGTATATAAGAGGTAAAGATGTATACATAAATCTTGTTTTATATTTAACTTATATCCTGTGGAATTAATCCTAGACTATTTCCCGAATCAAAATAAATCTTACACGCACCATACCATCATTAATCACAATTTACGTTTTTATTATTCAAGTCTAGGTTATTAAGTTCAATAATAAATTATTTACTGCAAATAATTTTGTTAAAATCATCATTCCTACTCTGCACTATTTTTTTTATGATTCTGTCCGTAATAGAGATATTGGGCTGGCTAAGAAGAATAATAAACTCGTAAATTCATAAATTTTATGACGATATTTTTATCTTAGAACATATATACAACAAAACTGCTTTCTTTGACTTTTTCTACCTCTGTGTATAGACATTATGAAAGTGGTCTTAAGTATTCGAAAAGCTTATATGGTTTTTTTGTTCCTACGTCGATCGCAATATGGGTCGAACTCTCAAATCCCAAATGGGCAATTAAAATTTCAAAAAAATTAAACTGCAAAGTTTCAAAAAGACGACAGAATTTCAAAAACAAACCATTAGTAACCAAATCTTTTAGTTTGGATCTTAGCTGAAAAAGAACAATTACAATTATATGTTCCGTTTTAAGTTTTCGATGATCCTGCATACGTATGGAACAAAAACGCATGCAAAATAATATTTTTAAATTAAAAATTATAACGACTTCAAAAAATCAGTATTTTAGGCAGAAATTTAAGAATAAATTTTTGGCACCGTCTCCAAAAGTTCATTAAACATCATTAAAAATTATGTTTTCTGTTTTAGTAATTTTTTTTAAAATACAGTTTTTCTTTGGAACAATGAAGAACAATTGTGTACTTTGTACGATAAAATTTGAAACACTTTTTGGAATCATAGAATGAAATAAAATTTTAGTTTTGTTCTAATTAAAAAAAAACACACGTGAAATTACAATTGACAGAATAAATTGCTTAAATACCCGGGATATTCAGTTGAAATTACAAATATTTGAGTTTAAATTGTGGTGAAACTATTTAGGTTTCTATCTCTTAAAGTTTCAAAGATGGTTATTTTCCTCCCAGGTGGATGGATGCACGCTTCGTTTGCCCATTTAGTTCCAGAGCAACACACACATAAAATTTAAGCCCGTTATTTCATTTCGTCTTGAGTTATCGTGTCTAAGGACACACACAAAAAACACAAAACATTAGTAAAAGTTTACAAAATATATGCTAAGTGGACAACACGCACTTAAAGAAAAAATTAAATAAAACAAAAATTCTATGATCTCCAAACCTGAATGATTTGATTTGAACACAAAAAAAAAGAATATGAATTTTAATAATTTTTCTTTTATTATAATGGAGTCTCTTATCTCGTTTTTATACAACAATATACAATTGACTTTACTTGTACAATAATAATTTTTAACTGATTATTTTAATCCAACAATGGTAATTTTTAAACTGAACGAACGATAAATTTTAACTATATAACTGTTCATTTAGAACAAAATTTTGAATTATGAAACTGCGGCTTTATACAATATATACTGCCTGGACAACAGCGTGTTAACACGAATAAAAAAAACATTGTTTTTATGAAAACATATCTTGTTATAGAAACAAATAATTAGTACTATTCCCAATTCAAAACTTATATGAGTGTAACATAACAGGTGTTTACTGTTTTGACTTGTTTTCTATCTAGAGCACGGAAGTGCATAAGGCCCGATTTATGTTAATCGACAAAATTAAACTTGTATCTAATTTATACTTTAAAAACATGTTTAATTTAATACTTTTTTTTTGTCAATCAATTATATCTGATTTCATAATTAATTTTTTTGATTTAAAAAAAAAATCTGTTTGAAAGGAAAAAAAAATTCAGAATCCATTTGTAATTTCTTTTCAATTATTTGATTTAATAACTTTTTTTATTCTTGATTTAGAAAAAAAACTTTATTTTAAAGAATAAAAATAAATCAAAACAAGATATTATTTTCTTTATGCAATTATATAAAAAAAAACTCCTTTGGTCAAGGAGAAAAATATTTTCTCTTTAATATTTTTCTTTTATATTTTCTCTCAAAAATTTTGACTTTTTGTAATTAGAATTGTGTGCTGAGGTCTTAAAGTTATTTCACTAATTTTCAACACAACAATAGATATGGAACTGTTTACGATGTTAATATCAATAGAGAGGCATAAAGCATCATTTCGTGTTACGACCCTAATGCCATTTCCAATTTGGGAATTTATTAAAACACAAACAACGTTAAAACACAACAACTTTAAGATGGCCTGGTTTACTAGGTTCTACAAAAAAAAAAACAGACAATATTTTCATTTACCAAAGAAAAAAAAATTACGCTGAATTAGTAACAAAATAATAAAAAAAATTGAAAAAAAACTTTGTCCATACTGCCCTAACATTCTTATAAAGTACGCTTCTATATAAAAGTGTTATATAAAAACAATATTTTGTTTTTATTGAAGGTATCTTATATTTTGTGTATATATAGAAGTTCTGTGAGTATTTCACACCCGATCTTTTTTAATATTTTGATGGTCAAAATATTAAAATATTCATTTACCAAAGAAAAAAAAATTACGCTGAATTAGTAACAAAATAATAAAAAAAATTGAAAAAAAACTTTGTCCATTCTGCCCTAACATTCTTATAAAGTACGCTTCTATATAAAAGTGTTATATAAAAAACAATATTTTGTTTTTATTGAAGGTATCTTATATTTTGTGTATATATAGAAGTTGTGTGAGTATTTCACACCCGATCTTTTTTAATATTTTGATGGTCAATTTTAATAAATTATAATGCTTTATTTAATGCTTATGTTTAACATTACTTATCTAAATTGATTTTGTTACAAACCAAAAAAATAAAACAAATCATGTATGTTGCAATTAAAATAAATTGAAGATAATTATCTTAATTAGACATATAAACTTTATGTTATGTTTTTTAAGTAGGATACTTTTAAATCTGACAACTGTAATTTATTTGGAGAATAAAAATAATGTTTCAATGGACACACAGCACTGTAATTATTGCAATATTTTCTTTATAGTTTACATACTTTTAAGTAGGTGTACAGTTAATTGCCAATGTTTTCATAATAATTATTACCAATGAACAACGAACTGAACGACTGGTGTACCAAGTATTCCAATTTTTTAAATAGTATTTAATTAATTGTATAATTAGTTACAATAAACTATTTTGTTTAATGCTGATTTTGTTACGAGTTTTTTGCTATTTTTTTATTTGAGAACATGGCTTTATTTTATTTTATACGCACAGAGAGTCGGACACGCGGTATGTATGTATAAATATAATATACTGTACGTGTTGGAAAGCACTGCTAATAGAGAATCAATGTTAAATGTTATTTACTACACTACGTCTATTAAAATAGATTCAATACGAACATTGTGTAGTGCATCTATCACTGTCACCCAAATTCACAGACATTTGTGGAGTGCAGTTTCGGTGGAACAAAGCAGTCCACATCATGGCACACTGTACACAGTACACAGTGAGTCATGATGTGGACTGCTTTGTTCCACTGACACTGCACTCTACAAATGTCTGTGAATTTGGGTGACAGTGATAGATGCACTACACAATGTTCCTATAGAATCTATTTTAATAGACGTAGTGTAGTAAATAATATTTAACATTGATTCTCTATTAGCAATGCTTTCCAAGTAAAAAAAGTTTATAACAAAACTTCTTTAGTTTTAAAAAAGGTACATTTTTGTCCCTAAATATTTGTTCTATCTCTTACGGTTTAAAAGTTGGACCGTTTTGCTCATTTTGCTCAAACATGGTCCAATTATGCTTACGAACCTGACCTTACTTTGTTGCTCTAGAACACACATTTAGTTTACAGATTACGGACGGACGGACGGACGAACAACTTTGCGGAAATGAACTAATTAGGTAATTTTATGAACACCTTTATCAAAAATTTTTCTGCGATCAATATTTCCAATCGTTACAAAGTCGGGCCTAACGTTAATTTATCCTGATATATATTATATACCGGGTATAACAATGTCTATAATATGTTTAAAAACTTCCTCTTTTGTAGGGACTATACAGATACGTTGATGTCAATACCCGTGAAGGAGTCTAAATAAATGCCTGTAATTTAAATAAATACTAGTATTTTATATTAAACAATTTTATAATAGGCGTATAAGTATATATATGACCCTTTTTATTGTAAACGTTAATAATTGTTTATAAATTTCGATTAAATTATTTTCAAAAAATTAAAATGTAATTATAATTAAAAATTTAATTAAATTTGTTATGGATATTATATTTGACCATATGCTCGCCGGTCATATACTCTTTATTTGTAGTTGAATGGTAAATGAACCTTAAAATAATTCTATAAAATTTTCAAAATAAATTCGTAGACATAATTAAATTGATTAATATGGAATTATGTATATCATAATATCTAAATCAAAATTATTTATATTATCAAATATTTGTATTATCAAAATATTTATTCAATTATATTAAATTCGATATAATTATTAATTCAATATAGGTACATTACCTACTTACAGAATGATTGAAATTCATTAGTATTAAATTGTTTGATTCGAAACAGTAAAATTGTGCAATGATCGCCATTATTATTCGGAGACATTTTGCAACGTGTAATATACGTTTTGCATGCACTTATTATAGATAATACTATAATATATACAGCACTTTGTGTAACTGACTGTCAGTATATGACTAACTCACTCACGTATGATGATGATGATGAGAGTGTCATGCCTGAGAACAGGCGTTGACTACCACGGCTTTCCACGCACTCCTGTCATATGCCTAGCGTACAAGTTCATGACAGTTTCTAAAAGTGAAACTTTTAAATATTTGAAGAAAATTATTTCATCTGTGACCGCTTTTTCTTCTTTCCTTCGTGCTTCCAGTTAACACTTCCCTCACGTATTATGTGACATATGAAATTAAGCTGTCTTTTTTTTTATATTGTTAACTAGTTGTCGCAATGTATGCGCAATTTGTAGAACTTTCTCATTTGTTGGTTTACTTGTCCGGGAAAATTTAAGAATTTTACGCCTAAACCACATTTCTGCTGCATCTATTCTCTTCCACATCGCATTGCTAATTGCCCAGCTTTCAACACCATAGAGCATTGTTGACCAAACATAACATTTTAATATTCTGGATTTGGTTCTTAGACTTATATTCTTGTTGGTAAAGATTGACTTTAGTTTTTTAAAGTTTAGTTTCGCGAGATTAATCCTGTGTTTGATTTCGATGTCACATTTCCCGCCCAATATTAAAATAACACTTAGGTGTTTAGCTTGATCTATATTTTTGATTAATTTATTGTACATAGTGAACTGAAAGTCTGTCTTTGTTACACTGTTTGTCACAATAAGGCACTCAGTTTTATCTGTGTTAATTTTTAAACCGAGAACTTCACTCTCTTGTACTATTTTATTAATCATGTTCTGTAATTCGTCCGGATCGTCGCTCATGAGTACTGCACCGTCAGCATATCTAATATTATTGATATTGATTCCACCAATATTGCTTCCCTGCATGTCCTTTATAGTGTCGAAGATTGTTTGGCTATACAGGTTAAACATACCGGGAAACATAACGCAGCCTTGCCTTGTACCTTTCTGTATGCAAAATAGTTCTGACTTATTATTTTTATATTTTACTCTGGCTTTTTGATCCCGATATAAATTTGAAATAAATTTTAAATTTATTCAAATTATAATTACCTTCTAGACATGTTGGAAGGATGCGTTTTTTTGCATTAGATGCGGACTAACTTCAAACTTACGTGAAAAATTGGAGAACTTTAATTTCCCAAAAACAACCCCCCCTGAAAATGGAAGAAAAAAAACAAAAGTTACCTTTTTTATTGCCGTTCATGCTAGAAGGGTGCCATTTTTTGCATTATGTCAAGGATGTGGAGCCAAGACCAAAAGATGCCGATATAAAATTACATGTCCTGCCTGATATATCAGTGCCCAGTTAAAACTATTGTAGTTGTCAATATAAAATTTGGATGTTCCTCCCCTTTGGGTGCAATTGGGGGTGAAAATTTGTATTGGCATTCCGTTTCTTTTTTAAGTCAGAAACATGCAAATTGGAATCTAGTCTATTAATAATAAACAATGTAATACGTATAAAGATTATTAAAATAATCAAAGAGAACTTTAGGTTTTTTGAAATTACATTTCAAATTTTGCCCCAATTCCTAGAACATTTATTTGTATTTTATAAATACGTATTTCGACAACAATGTAGTCATCATCAGTATGAATTAGCTAATCGTAACTATCTCTGGGATATGGAGTCAGAGATATGTTGCTCGTTCCTCATTTGGTACTACCTCAGTCAGAACATATAAAAGACAAAACTTTTTTAATATTATTGTGAGACACGCACCAAATTAACAACGAGCAACATAACTCTGACTCCATATCTCAGAGATAGTTACGATTAGTTAATTCATACCGATTATGACTACATTGTAGTCGAAATACGTATATTTATCTCCCCTAACTGCTTGCAATTTTCCCAATTTTTTCCTTGCGCATCCACTGACCACCTGCAAATTCGACAAGTTCGTCCCTCCACCATCTTATCTAGCATTTTCTCCTTCTTTTGCAATTATAGGGTGTCCAAGTTGTAGTATTTGAGGTCCAGCGCATACCCCCAAGACTCGACACATGTCCCGCCCATTGCCATTTAATTCGTTTCATGTGCACTACTATGTCTTTTATTTTGCTTATAGCTCTTATATTCAAAGAGGGAACTTTTTGAGCGCGATTGATATCAAGCATGCACCATTCTTGGCATGAACGAAGTCTTTTGCAGTTTTTTTTATTTAGTGCCAAAACTTGAGATCCATACGCTAGCACTGGTAGTACAGAGGCGTTCATCACCTTCCTCTTCAGATTTATTGGAATGCCGCCCTTGAGTATGTGTTTTAAGGACCAAAACTTTTATCCATGAGTTTACCATTCTAGCTTATACTTCGTTTGAACTATTCTGCATAGATACAATTTATCCAAGGTATTTATATTCGTTAACATACTCGAGACCGACACCATTTAAGACATTAGGTAACTGTTGGGAGTTTGATATAACCTTTGTTTTGCTGCGATTTATTATTAGACCTACTTTCTTAAAAGTTGTGCTCAGATCATCGATAATTCATAATTCCTGCATAAAAGATTTCAAAGTATTTAGATATACATATATTTTTCTTCGTTATGCTGTTTTGGTTTAACTGATTGCATATATACTTCGACAGCCTCGAAAAAAAAAAAGAATAATAAATTTTTTGCTTAATGTTGTTGTTCGTCAGAGGATATAGATTAGTGACGATGAGGTAGTGTATTAGCTTATCTCTCGCTAAATGATTTCGATTCGAATTTATCCGATTTTTAAATTAATTACATGATATATTAAATTTCGAATAAATTAATAATTTCAATTAGGTATAAATAAAATTGAAAATAATAATAATTGTATTTTTGTAACAATTAAATATTATACTAATGATCATATTTAAAATACATCTGTAAATAAAACATGATTAAATCAGTGAACCATAAAATTCCTCTTTTAAATGCATGTAATATGTATGTAGACATTTATAAAATTCATAGTTCCATTTCAATGATTTTTGTATTAAATACACTCTAAAAAGTAAATTCTTTTCATTGTGTGTTGATATCACCCACCAGCACCATTTAATCTACCAATCAAATCAAAGATATTTTAATCAATCAAATACATGAGACTAAAAGGTTTTAAAAAAAAATTAAATGTAGACAATTTTTAATTCATATAATTAATTTAAATTAGTTTTCATCTTTTTAGTTTTCCCTTTTTTAGCTGCTAACGTTATTCTTGTTTGTGTATTATATAGACTGATTCAAAATAAAAATTTCAGGCAACGATTTCATTTTTATCTTTAATTTGCTACTCGAGTTTCGCTTAGTGTGTAGAAGATATATAATAAGTTTAAGATTCCTGTTAGTTTTTAATTTTTTTATTTCAAAAAACACGTAAAAAACGTTAAGATCTTCGTTATATTTGGTATTATCAGGGCCGCGCTTGGCCAGCGTTCATTGTGTGCGCTAATTTGTATGCGAAATCACCAGCTAAATTATATCAATTTCTTTAAATACAGAATTTGAAAAAAAAAAAATTAATTAACAGATATTTAGATTTCTAGATAACTGTGGATTACGTGATTCCCACGAATTACAAAGCTATGAATATTATAATTATATTTTTCTTTTATATGATGTAATCTTGGAGGCGGCCGTACATGGTGGCACAAACCGCATACTCAGGCGCGGCCTTGGGTATTGCATGACAGATATATAAATATTATTAAGATAATCAAAGACAACTCTAGGTGGTTTTGAAGTTAAATTTCAAATTTTGCCCCCATTCCTACAACAATTATTTGTATTTTATCAATACGTATTTCGACTACAAAGTAGTCATCATCAGTATGAATTAGCTAATCGGGACTATCTCCGGGATATGGAGTCAAAGATATGTTACTTATTGCTAATTTTTTTGCATGTTAATGACAACTATATATTAAAATACTTGAAAATAATGTCAAATCATTTACGATCTATTTTCTTGGATATCCGGGCAAAATAATCTAAAAAATTTAAGATATAGGCAGATCTAAAACACAATAATTAAAGGAAATATTTTTTAACACTATTAACACTTTTGCCAACTTACTCGAAGTTTGCCTTAGGACGCCAACTACGATTTATTTCGTAGTTTGTTTACTTCCCATATTTGTGCAGCTATAAATTCGTAGATTATTAAACTTAATATGTATAAATAGCCTCAGGGAGTAGAACAAAAATTAAGAAGTTTATTCAAACTCAACAAGCAAAATAATATTTTTATTGATTGGAATCTTGAAGTGTACCGTGAAAGTTCACAAGTTCATATATCTTGTAGGAAGGCGATTTCCCTCTTTAATTTTTCGCCTATAAAAATTATTGAATTTTCTTTTCATGCGAAAGTGCAGAAAGTTTATATTAACAAGTGAAATTAACAACTAACTGAGTAAATTGCTTAAATACCCGGAATATTCCGAATTTATGAAAATTAGTCTCAAATAAATAAACGTTGTTTAATTTAAAAATGGAAAATTTTTTGTCTTTAAATTTTTGTTCAATTTCTTACGCTTTTTAAATATAGACAGTTTTGCCCATTTTCCACAAACAATGTCTGATTTTTCCCATTTTTCGTGTTGACAGACAGACAACCGTTGTAAAGTCGGAACTAAACTTAATATACCTTAATATATTATATACCAGGTATAAAAAAAGGTATCGTTGATTTTTCAAAGTATTTCAGAAACTGATATTTTGTCAATGTAAAGAATTGTTGCTGCTTAAAACAATTTAAAATCCTTTTTTTTAGGGTCACAAATGCGAATGATACCAAAACTTATGTGATAGGTATGCATTTTCTTTTGAAAGATAAAAGAAAACATTAAAAAAATTACTCCTCAAAATATTGACTATTTTACAACACAATTATTGAATGAGTGGTCCTAAAAATTTTTATCATATATTTAGAAACACACTGTATTACATGAATAGTATTTTAGGAATGTGGTGTTTTTCACACTTGTTAACAACAGAAATAAAATGAATTGAGAAAAACAAATCAATCTTATTCAATTGTTCAGACAATCGACGAGAAATGTCGATAAATGTTTTTACGAAATTGTTTATCTAAATGTTAATATTATTTAATGTATATTATGTGTTTTTTAAACGACTTCGAAAACATTTCGATATTTATGTAGCTATGGGTGGATTTTTAGCTATACGTTTTTGTGTGTATTCTTTGAAGACCTGAGTTGCCGTATTCATAGTTCTCGTCTTAAGCGTCATAGATGCATTCTTGAGGCAAGCTAGAAAGTTTGAACTAAGATATGTGTGGTTTGATAAATTCACAGTCAAATAAGACAATCTTAATATGGACCTTATCCTTACTTTTTATTTAAAAAAGAGGATTTTCTCAAAGTCATCATTTTAGTAGACTTAAGACAACCTTAATAACTTTGTAGTGAAAAAATAGTGAAGACAATGAATTTTTTTAGTTTACATAATATTGATATTGATTTTGTTTCTGACGATGAAGACATAATTATACGTAACCCTAAACACTACATTTCAGATATAAAAGATCCTTTTGATTATTATTCAGACATCGAAATTAAAAAAAGATTTACATTCGACAAAATCAGTGTTAAATTTGGAATATTACCATTACCAGATCAGAATTTAGCTAGAGTCAATCGTCGCGGATTACCTATCACACCGGTGTTTGTTTCAATTAAAAATATGTTTGCGATTTTATGCATTTGCTAGTTTTCAGGTAATTATAAATAATTATCACATTGTCCATCATATATTTCTTATTTTGTATTTCGAAAACAATTTTTTTAGCTCGCTACTTTATGTGTGGTATTTTGAGGTCGGTTTGTTTAAATTTGTAGAATAATATTCAGTATCACTGACAGTAATATGATAAATCAGCAAATCAGATCATCGGATAGATGAGAATTATTACGGAAATTGACGAACACGAATTAAGATGATATCAAGATTCGCAATACTAATACTAATCTTAAACCGAATAAGAACATACTTGTAAACATCGTCTTACCGAAGATGATCTTAATGTATATCTATGAATTCATCTTAAAATCAATAAGACGGTCTTTATGAAGGTACAATTACCCACTTGCTCAAGACTGGACTATGAATAGGGCCCCTAGGTTTCTTTCAGTCTGTTTCTCTTTTCAAAAGTCTGTCATGCGTATCTTATCGAACCTAACTTTTTCAGATCTGAATGAAAATTAAGGTTCCGAGTCAAACATCATTGCTATGTATTTTTGTAAGACTCAAGATAGACCAATAAGAAGTAACTGCATAATGGTAAGTTCATGATTCAGCGAAAGCTAATTAAGATTCATCTCTCTATTTAAGGATCTAAGTGACGAAACATGACCCCGCTATCCTCTCTTGGTTTAACATGACTTTAACTAGATGCCAATTAAACCCAATCGCCGTCATATCTATGTTCAGGCATATAATCGTCGCTGGTAGAGAGAACGAGAGTATTTTCAATTTATGTAATTCAACCATGAACTTTTGAACATGTTTCGGTAATTTCCAAATTATCAAAATTGAATAAGAAACTCTCATAATTAATCCTTTTGAACGGATATTATTGCAATAATTTACAAATATAGTTGAGATTTGATGACGAGCTTCAGTGAAATTCAATACATATTTTTTTTAAAATTTTTACTTCAATGTAGTAGTATACAGAAAATATCTAAAAGTTTTATATGTTATTCACAGGCCGAAGGAGAAGGATAATCGTATTCGCTATTGTAAAAAGTTTGTACAAAACTTTGAGTAAAGTAACATAGAAATACAGTAAAACTAATTTTCTACGTTTGAATAAACCTTGATGATGAGAAAGTGAGATAATATTGCATAGAAAATTGAAGACAAGCGAATAATATTTTTCATAACATCGTAAAGTAAAAAAAAAGACCAACTTCAAAACATATCCAAAATCGGAATATATTTTTATAATATATTCGTATACATACTTTCTTGGACCAATCTCTTTTACGACTCTTAATCACCTTCTTTTGCATGCGTTGACTCCAAAAGATAGTCTTGTATTCGAATGTTTCTTAAAATGGTTTTGTTTTTAACATGGATAGAATCAATGGATCCCTGAAAATTTTTTAAACTGGTGAACAAAATATATCTATTGTTTTTAAATTGTTTTTTTGTAAACTAGCGTCTATTTATTTCCATTGTTAGTATGGTTGCCTTTCGGTTATATTATACCAACGGAAGCGACTAGCGTTTACTTTATTTGACATTTAAGTAATATGTCTGAACATTGATACCATTTTTTGACATCAAATGCTTGATATGAAAAATTATACACATCAAATTTCAACTTTACAGCTTTAAGTTTCCAAGATAAAAATACTTAATAAAAAATTAATTTCAATATTTATTAAACATAATATAATTATAATATATACCAAGGTATATTAAGTTCAGTTCCGTTTTTCTAACGGTTGAAAATAACGCTTGTAAATGGATCATAAAATGACCAAGTAGATCATTTCTGCGAATGTCTCTGTCCGTCAGTTCGCCCGTCAGTACGATAACTCAAAAACAAAAAGAGATAGCGAGCTGAAAATTTGTATAAGTGTTAGAAAAATTTGTTAGTGTAGAACTAAAAAGTAACGTCAAGTTCGTGAATGGGCAAAATCGGACCATATGTGGGCAAAATCGGAAAAGCTGCTTATCTTTCAAACCGTAAGAGACAGAACAAAAATTAAAATATAAAAAATGTTCCTCTTTTGAAAAAAAAAACAACTTTCATAAGAAAATTTTTTTTCATAAATTCAGTATTTACCGGGTATTTAAGCAATAAACTCTGTTGTTATTTTCACTTGTTTTTACTAGATTAGAAGTATTTATGTTGATCCAAGTTTCTCTTTAACAAATGTTGACATTTTCTTTATATGTATGTAAAGATTTGGACAAAGTGTGGTTTTGGATACTTTGGTTCGTGTATTGATGAAGATATACTGACGAAACGATCGGTTACACAGTCGGTTAAAAAATAATATAAGAGTTTTGGATGGGTTTTCAATAAAATTTGTTTATGTATTTTGTTATTGGAGTATGTGGTTATAACAACCAGTCAGCTACTATGTAGGTAAGAGTTTTGTATAATGATAATTCTATGCAATATACGTAGTTTTTTTTAAAGTTATCAAGTGCAATTTCATTTTCTTTGTTATCTTTTAGTATGAACACAGTCACTAGGTATGTATGTATGTATGCATGTATCTTGTTATTATTGACTTACTTGAATGATAACGTATTACATCTAGAAGATATTCTACTCATGATCGACAAAAATAAAAATAAATAAAATAGTTTGATTGAATTCATGTTGTTTAGTGATTCGTATGAAATCTTTCAGCCATGTCCATCATATATTGGTGATGTTGTGTGGTGCTGTGTGAAATATGTTCATCGTCTCGAAGTCTAGATAATAAAGTATATCTGAAGCTGATATTCTTTTTCATAACTCTTCACGTAAGTATCACGTTGAACTAATCATTTGTCACTTTATGCATATAATAAACCAGTGAAAACTATAGTAAATTTTGTGCAATTGCTATGGAGTTATCTTGGACTGATCGAATTTTCTAGACAAGAAAAGACCGCAGTTTTATCGTTTGATTTTTAACGGATTTGAGATTTGGACGCAAATTGGTTTGAGGTGGCATGGTCAATTGATCGGTGATATCATAATGAAGGCCCGATAAACCAACGAGTTTTTTAATGAATAATAATTAAGAATCCATAAAATTGATCGATTTACTATTGGTTGTAATCATGTCGTCAGACTCAATGATAGTTTAAAATATTAATGAAAATATTTCAATGGCAAGAGTTAAAGGGTAGGTTTATTATCAGATTGTTATGTAACTTGCTACCATTTATGTAATTAATATAATTTTATGACATCTGCATACATAAATGCTAACAAGTTTCATAAAACTCTAGTAATAGACCAACCCTTGTAATTGAAATAGTAGATAATGTTTGAAACTATAAATGGCGACATGATGACAAAGAGTTGGACATGGTTATTTAGCTCAGAGATGTTGCTGATGCGCCTATTTTAAGGCTCTAATATGCGGGTTCGGATTTTTATGCCAAGAGATACTTATTTTAGATACATGAATAAAGGAAAACGGTGGTAATAATTTTCAATAATCTTTCTATTATAATCAAATTTTTAGTATTAAAATTTAAAATTTGGTGCATTACATTTAATAAAGAGCTATGTCGCTGCCATTTCAGATTTCATCCTGTCTTGCAGAGATTCATGGATTAATCCCGTGCTAAACTGGCTAAACTGCTCCGGATGCATCGAATATAGATGAAAGACGTGGTTGTACGGACTTGCGAGAGTATATTTTATTGCATATTTTACACTGAGATTTATTTTGGACATGCTTATATAGTTTAAAATTAAGACTAAATCACACTTTGCGTCGGTGATGGTCAATGCATTGTTGATTATTTATTGTTAAATAGATTATTCAAAGCGAAACACACAAACAATAATGTAAATTGTTGTTATTTATTTACAATTAGATTTGCTAAATAAGCAACATCCGCATCCGCAAAAGCTCCGTAAAAATCATTGATTATTGTAAATGCGGGTGCTAAAATTAATGCGAAACTTCCGCGATTGAGGACGCGGATGCTAATACCCGCAACATGCCTGATTTAATTCCAAATATGCGAATATTTGGAACTAAACTACCAAACTCAATACCAAAAAATGTATTGTTTAGACAATACGGGCATTGACGAATTTCATTCGAATCGATGCTATGGATTGTATACTTGTTCGTGCCATACAATCGAACATCCACCTATATATCCACTCCTTTGTATTTACAAACTTGTATATTATTGTTGTTTGTTTGTTATATACTACAACAAACCCATTATATGTTTGTTATATCTGTTTGTTGCCCTTTAACATCTTATCCCATATACTTACATTCACATGTATGATACTCAATCGTAATATCATTTTATAGTATGGTATTTTATGGATTTTATGTCTTCAAATGTAAACATGTAAATTTGGACATCTTCACGAATTCTCAATGCATATTATTATAATCGATTATTATCTGTAATATTCTTTGTATTGTTCAAAATGTATTCTTCGTCATCTAATTTTATTGGCTTTGTTAGATTGGTGATCTTATTCTGACAAATATTTTATATAACTTTTAACCTCTTAGTTATTTATTTTTGTATTTTAATGTTTTAAACATTTGTATTTACTCATTTTGGTTGCATTTTATATTGGTTTTTTATCCCTAAGAAAATGAAGTTTCTTTTATAGGATATCTGTTTGCATATTAACGTACAATAAATGCATAAACTATTTACACCATAGTAAGCATTCATCGTATAAGGTTTTATGTATATTTTCTCACCTGATTTAACATTAAATTAAAATCATTGCAAACCAAATACTCAACTTAATACGGGCTATAACTTAAAAAAAATATATATATTATATCTATTTACGCTTCACCTTTTGAGCTTCAGAAAGGTTTGCGGTAAAAAACCTAGTTCTTTAATTCATAAAAACTGAAATAAATATTAAATATTATTGATGTGAAAACATCTATAGCCAGACAATAAAATATTTTATATGGGGAGAGAAATGAAATTTCAAATTATACAATATCACGTTTTTTGTAACGATTCACTATGCGACAGAAATCCTCGGCATTGTTAAGATAAGAGAAATCCATTCGTGTTTATCAACCAATCACATAACTCACAATTAATGCGGCATTAACGTTTATATTTTCACATCATGCCTGAGTTCCAGACTCAAAAATTGTATTGTATTATTAAAATATTGTTTTACCTGACCACTTCTCGATAATTAATTATCGGTTCTCGGTTCTTGCGTTGACTGTAGACCAACGTTTCTATACTGTTTCGTATTTATCGATTTCGGACCAAAGTTATTGCAGCAACACTACCAGAAACGGAAATGCTATGTAAATAGTAGAATATCATGTAAATTGTAAATATATTTTCTTTTATGCATAAAAACTTGAATGAATGACAAAAACGTGAATGTCAAAACTTTTTCCAACTTTATCGCCTCTACTTCACTCTTTGGTCAGATGGGACTTATAATACAAATTTTATAAAGAGGGGGATTAGTTTTTTATACCCAAGTTACACCTTAAAAGGCTCAATGTTATCTATCTATGCACTTACATTTCAGAAAAAATTCGTTACGCAGGAGTTACGTCAACTTAGCGAATTTCCTTAGAATACATAAATCACTCTCTAGCGGTCATAATTTTAGTGTGATTAAAATGAAATATAATAGCCGATATGACTTAAGTATTTGCAAAAATTAAATTTATTAATAGCCCAAAAAGAAACAGTATAACGATTATAGTATAACGATTATAGTTTAGTTACTTTGGAAACGACAATCAAAATTTTTACAATAAAATATATTTTATGTTTTCGTGTCAAACAATCACAAAATATTAAATTTCTCTCTTAATATTAGAATAATCGAAAAATGTATTAGGAGTAAAGAATAAATGTATTGATCATTTTTCTCAAACGCTAATGTGAACAGAGATATTTAGAATTTTAACTTTCAATCTTTAATTGTAAATATTTCTGTAAATATTAGTGTAACAGAAAAATGATAAGAAACAAAATTACAGTAAAAATTAATACCTACAACTTAACTCCTTATAAATATTTCGATTTTTCAAATATTAAGGGATATAGTCAAATTGTTTTCCCCTCCCTCTAAACCCCTTTTCCCCTCTTTTATTTTACCCATTAAAGAACTTGACCTTTAGAATACCAAAAGCGACTCAAATACTTAATTTCATTCCAATCGGAATAAAACTGTGTATATATATGTATATATATATATATATATACAAATTTTAGCGATAGTGATTTTTAACATCTAATAGGTAGGATCGATGGACATTTGAAGAAATTTTTACGAAATTCCAACATTGGTGCAAAAACAATAGCTGCATTTCCTTTGGAGGAAATTCGCTAAAAAAGTGATGAATGACAATAATATAAGTGAATGAAAGCAATTATGAATTATAAAGCTGCTACTCCAGTTAGTAAACAACAGTTGATTGAATATTATGTAGACAAAATATTCATTTAAATACAGTAAAATTATGGTTAGATATCAAGAATTCGTAGAAGTATCAGATCAAACCTCTTCTATTTCATTCTAAAGTTAACAACATTTCTTTAATACACACACGGATAGTACAAAAAAAAAGAATAAAATAAAAGAAAACCTTCGATGATATTGAAAGGATAATATTCGTTCGACGATGTTCAGAGTAATATTCAATATATATTGATACCCAGAAAAATATCATCATACCTCTTCTAGCATATATTACTACAGACATATATAAATACAGCATGTCTCAGAAACGGCTGGCCATAATATAAAAGGGCATAATAAGCAACAGTTGAATAATAATTTGAAGTAAAAATTTCTTATTTTATTTAAAATACATTCAATATTGTGACATGTTTCGGTAAAACTATAATCATTTTCGAACTGAAGCCGAAACACGACACATTACATTAGAATATTGAAAGTATTATAAATAAAATAATGTGGAATTAGCAAACAATATCAAAATTTTTTCTTCAAAACCATTTAATGGAATTCCACAAAGTAAAGCTCTCTATAATAAATTATGAATCGTATCGAGTCTCAATTTATAGAAATTCATTGCTAAGGATTGTGAAATAAAATTTCTTGTAGCGAATTTCCTCCAAAAGAAATGCAGCTATTGTTTATGCACCAATGTTGGAATTTCATAAAAATTTCTTCAAATGTCCATCGATCCTACCTATTAGATGTAAAAAATCACTATCGCTAAAATTTGTATGCATATATGTATATATATATATATATATATATATATATATATAAATATATATATATATATATATATATATATATATATATATATATATATATATATATATATATATATATATATATATATACTTTTTTTACAATGTCTGTAGACTCTCTAGCGGTCACAGTTGTATTCCGATTGGAATGAAATTAGGTATTTGATGCGCTTTTGGAATTCTAAAGGTCAAGTTCGTTAATGGGTAAAATCGGACGAGGGGGAAGGGGGTATACAGGGAGGGGGAAACACAAAATTTGACTGAATATTTCCTTAAGAGTTGAAAATAGAAAAATTTATCAGGAGTTAAGTTTTAGGAACTAAGTTTTACTGTAATTTAGTTTCTTATCATTTTTCTGTTACACTAATATTTACAGAAATATTTACAATTAAAGATTGTCAGTTTTACTGTAAGTTAGTTTCTTATCATTTTTCTGTTACACTAATATTTACAGAAATATTTACAATTAAAGATTGTTAGTTAAAATTCTAAATATCTCTGTTCACATTAGAGTTTGAGAAAAATGATCAAGTAGCAAACTTGTACATTGTAACAAACTTGATTTTCTACAACTTTACTTCTTATACATTTTTCGATTATTCTAATATTAAGAGAGATATTTAATATTTTGTGTTTGTTTGACACGAATACATAAAATATATTGAATTGTAAAAAATTTTGATTGTCGTTTCCATAGTAACTATAAACTATAATCGTTATACATCGTTCTATTTTGGCTATTAATTAATTTAATTTTTGCAAAAATTAAAGTCATATCTGATATTATATTTCATTTTTATCACACTAAAATTATGACCGCTAGAGAGTGATTTATGTATCCTAAGAAATTCGCTAGGTAGACGCAGCTCCTGCGTAACGAATTAAAAAAAAATTTTTTTTTCCGTTTTTCTACTGTTATAGTTTTTATTTTAAATTAAACAAAAATGACATGTTTCGCGTTATTCACGCATTCTCGATCTGTGTCACAGTTTGAGAATTCGTGAATAACGCGAAACGTCATTTTTATTTAATTGTATTTACATGTAACATTGTTTAATAAATCAGCAATAAAGAAAAATTAATTAATAATATAGCCACAAATTTTGTGGTCTCGAGATATTGATATTATATGATACTAAAATACCCAGTGTTGTCCGGGCTTCAAAAAATTCTTACAGAGAGTGTACTTTAATTCTCTTTTAAGTTTTAGGAAAAGTACTTATATGGTTTATTTACACATTTCTTCTTTATTAAAAAGCGTTTCTCAACGATACCCCACAGTGTTAGGTATGGACACATGCCTTCGCCCCTATCCTTTCACATGAGTGGGGCTTTCTTAACATTCACGATAAATTCTCCTCAGATATAATAGTTGTGATTTTATAATAGCTGAGAGTTTTGTTTTCTTCCATAGTATGAATAAGCCTTTATCTATGCAGATGATTTGGTTGGTGTTCATTATTTTATTATTTTATTATTTTATGTGCTAAATACATGATTTACAGTAATTTATAATATATTTTATTTGCAATCTGTACACAATTATTGTTGAAAATACTTTATGCAAGAGGCTTTGAATTTACCTACCCTATATCATACAATTCTTACAAGTCAATTTTGAACCTAAAATGTGTCTTGTCGTGTGTAAATAGTTGCCTGTTTGAATTAGACTGGACACCAGGCAGGGTGCATATACAAAGGAAAAAAAATTTTATATTACTTTGAATTTCGGTTTGAAAAGCAAAAACATTTTCTTAAAAAAGTAACTTAACTTTATTTAAAGCTAAATATTTCCCTAGATCATTGATGATCAGTGAGTGAGTCAGTTTGTTACCAAAATGTCGATTTTTAGGGTTAAATATCTTGGAAACTATTGTAAGTTGAAACTAAGCTGTAATATTGAAATTTTGCATTTACCTTCAGATGGTGGATCCACGCTATGTTTTTGAGCTTCACAGCTTTTTTGGTGATACACAGCTTTTGTAGGCCTGGGATACAGCGGCCTAGAGAGGTCGTGTTAAACATCGTACGGTAGGCATCTATGCTTAAACTTGGCCAGATGCACTATCTTGCTATATGATATTTTGTTCATTATGGGTTGTCTAATGATTTTTCTTGACATTTTGTTAAAAACAGCTCTGTCCCTGTTGGATGTACACTCCCGTTCATAAAAATTGAACCAGTTGAAACATTCTAAGTATTCCTGTGTGTAATATAATACAAGAATTAGTAATATATACGCTTAGAATGTAATTGGTTCAATTTTGATGATCAGGAGTGTACTTTATTTAATTTTAAATTTACTTGTATGCAAAAGTTGTAAAAAAGTATGCAAAATTTGAGCTTGTCAACATTGACCTAACAGTATTTATGAGTGATCCCAAAATATTGCCATTTCCCGAAAAATAAAAAAAGACGCTTTGACTTGCTGAGTGAAAAAATTTAAACACTAATGTAAAATAAAGGTCATCGGTAAAAACAGTATTTTATGAGTAAGCTTTAGTGGAAACCGTTTACGGAAAACTCAGGAATTTCCCGGAAAAATCGATATTTAATATTTGGAGTCAAATTTAAGGTAGTCAAAAATGATAAAATTGACCCACCAAAAAAAAAATTTGTCATGAATTTTGAGTGAGTTATGAGTTTTCCAACAGGATTTATGAGTGGTCCCAAAATATCCCCGTTTCCCGAAAAATAAAAAATAAACATTTTGACTAGCTGAATGAAAAAATTCAAGCACTAAGTAGTAAGTAAAATAAATGTAGTAGGTTAAAACAGCTAGTACATTTAAATATCTGGAAAATTTCGAGTGAGCTTTAATTTTGCACCTATAAAATTGAGCACTTTTGATGACAGCATCATGCATGAAATTTAATAATAAAGTTTAACATTCACCCTCTCTGATGAAACACTCAGTATCCTTGTATTTGTATAAAATACAAATATTGTAGACATACAATAATAATATACCACGAACTTTTACAAATAGTTCCCCGAATACCCGTTATATATCCTTCCGTTATTCTTCATCCATAACATTTCCGTATCGTTTCGTTTTTTTATTTTTTATGTTCCCGGTTTTGTGTGTTGGTATGGCATACGAATATAAAATATATTTTCATCGTCCTTGTCTTTATAATAGAGGTATGTCTTAGGTTTGTCATTTATTTGAATATCTTTCTCTGAAGGAAGGTAAATAGGAAGGTAGGTGGCTGGCTGGTAGGTATGGTAAGTGCATATTTACTTTACACTTCTTTGTTGTTCTTGGTGATGGTGAAGAACACGTTTGCTTATAAATAATAAATTATTGTTTTGTATTATTAATAATATTATTTTTACGTGAATTATTGTTCTAAGATTCTGCACTGCTTAAATATACAGCACCTTTCTTTCATGAAATATACATTGAAACTTTTGTTTCAATTATGTGAGCGTCACTTAATCTCTATACACAGACAAAGGTAATTGTAATATTCGTTTTTAAGAAGTGAAAAATAATATAATTTTTGTTGACTACGAGATACAGTTTTACGAATAATCAAACTCATAGTACAATATTTGAAACAAACTTGTATAGTAGAACAATTTTGCATGGTTTGCAATTTTTGTCTATTTTATTAGCGAATTTCCTCCAAAGGAAATGCAGCTATTGTTTTTTTACCAATGTTGGGATTTCGTAAAAATCTCTTCAAATGTCCATCGATCCTACCTCCTAGATGTTAAAAATCACTATCGTTAAAATTTTTATATATGTATATATATATCAACATGTATATATATATATATATATATATATATATATATATATATATATATATATATATATATATATATATATATATATATACATATATATATATATATATATATATATATACATATATATTGTATATAGATATATACAAGTTTATGTGTGTTTGGACTCTCTAGCGGTCACAGTTTTATTCCGATTGGAATGAAATTTTATTGGATTGGTATTTGAAACGCTTTTAGTATTCAAAAGGTCAAATTCGTTAACGGGTAAAATCGGGTCACTTGAGAGTGTTTACATATATCGTAATTTGTTCTGGAGGTATCGTGTTCACATATAAACATGATAATTTTGAATTCATTAAGCTCCAAAACGTAACGGTCCATTGATAGCTTGCCATCGTTTCAGCTCGAATACATAACCTGTATATAAAATCTACGTTGAGTCACAGAATTCTCACATTTCTATGAAAATATGGAAATGAAAATATATCTTTTGGATGAGGTTATATTAAGATTTTATAAAAGAAAACAAATGTAGATATATAAAGATTATTAAAATAATCAAAGAGAACTAAAATAATCTAGATTTTTTGAAATTAAAGTTTGCCCAAATTCCTATTGTAATTCACTAGAGAATTAAGGGAACATAACCTAAAAACAGCGCTTGTTAACTGGGCAACCCTAAGAGCAAATTGTCAATGAAAAACAATCGGACTTATATAGTCTCAATTGTCAAAACTGTTCGAAAATTTATGTTGGTCGAAGTCGTTGCCAACTCGGAACTGGAATCAAAGAATATCTGGCCCAATTTGGGAGAACCGAGAAATCGTGTATAGCTGCACACATTATTGAGAACAACCACAAAATTGACAAATTGAATTGAACTACTGAAATCGGTACAAAACCCACAGAATTAGATGCATACGAAAGTATTTACATACACAAATTAAGAAAACAGATAATTAATTTAGACAATGGCCCAATTCCAAATTCTGATTTAATAAAATTAAACCATATTCAAAATTTAATACCTGAATATCAAGGTTAGCTGAATACCTTATTGATAATAACAACACCGTATGGTCAGAATAGGATACCGCCAATAAATGGGTTGGTATAAATGGGCTTAATTGGTCAGTCAACTCAAATAATCCTTCAGGTACGTACTACCTTAGTCAGAACATATAAAAGACAAAACTTTTTTAATATTATTGTGAGACACGCACCAAATTGACAACGAACAACATATCTCTAACTCCATATCCTAAAGATAGTTACAATTAGCTAATTTATACTGATGATGACTACCTTGTAGTCGAAATACGTATTTATAAATATCTGTCCCTGATTACATAATTAAAAAAAAGCATAGAAATTGTTTATAATATATGAAAAAAACTGTTGTTCGTTGTTCATGGTCAAAATCAAACGAGTTTTATTAAAAATGCTTTTCCGGAATCCTTTATACCTACTATGTAATAAAAATGCCGAATAAAATATTATATCGGTGTAAAGTTATATACATTTTTTGATATTGTGTACATTATCACATACATATATCTACAAAAAGATTTGGACAGAATAAAATAAAGGGGTTTACAGAGAGAAAAATGGATTGGGTAATATGTAATTGAGTTTATCGGGGCAGAAGAGCCACTTTATTAGTCGACCAGCCGCTTTGGTACATATGAGAGTTGGGGAATATATAGGATGTTTACATTTTCGGTATATTCTCAATACTTTGTCATCTATGTTTCGAAAAAATTTTAAAACGATACTCAATTGATAGTTCAGGTAAACAAATATTTGTACCTGTAAAAAATATTAGATTTTCACTCTTGCTAATTAGTATAATTAAATTCAAGTCATTTCGGCGACATACTAATCTTTTCCTTCAAATAATAGAAAATCTCACGCTTGATTCTTTTGTTTTTCTTGAGAGTTCCACCCAAGGACCTGCTTATATCCCAAATTCTAAAGTTCTCTATTTGTAATTATATCAATCTGCTAGACACATTCCATTTTTAAAATATGTCTGAGGATTTTGTGTTATGAATTTTGCTTCTTTTAAACGAAAGTTTTTGTTGATCTTTAAATTTAGGGTCTGTTTAACAACACTTAATTAACATTGCTCTTCAATATCGGAAACTTTTTTTCCTCATTTGTTTGGAAACCCAATTTTTTTTAAGTTGGGCTCTTTGCTACTTTGGTCCTTTGATCAACATAAACATCCGTTTATATCTATTCTAATATAATAAAGATGAAGCGTTTTTTTGTTTGTTTGTTGATTTAAACGCGCGAATTTCTGGAACTGCCGGTCCGATTTGAAAAATTATTTTTGCATTAGATAGTCATATTCATGAGGAAGGCTATATACTATCTAGCATTACGTTAAAATTTTTAGTTAGCGTTAAATATCGATATTTGTAAAGTAAGTCGGAAGAAACAATATATATTCAAAAGATACAGATATCCTTATAGTGTGCTATTAAAGTTAATAGTTGATTGATTGATTGATTTATATCGGGGTAAAAAACTATTGCACTTCGACCATATGGCCCATTGTGCTGCCCCTTCTACTTCAGTCTGACGAGATTCGTTTCTCCCATATGTTGGCAATAGCCTGGAGCTTACTTATCAGGTCCTCCTAAAGGTTCGTATATTCGTGGTGAGATGCACCGAATTACAGGATATTTTTCTGTAACCCAGAGGTTCGCAGTCAAAAATTATGTGGCTGAATGTTTCTTCCTCCTCGCCACACAATCTGCACATAATGGACCCGTTATGGAGTCCCATTGTGTGCAGATGCTTCCGCAGGGGATAGTGCCCGGTAATGAATCCGGTAACTCTCTGCAGTTGCATCCTGTTCAGCCTCAGTGCATCGAGAGATAGCCTCCTTGTTGCACTCGGGAGCAGTACCTTCCCGAGCTCTTGCCACGGTATTTTTCCCAGTGATCTTGGTGTTTAGCACTTTACCACTCGTTGATCACCTATTTACATGCATGCCTTAGAATCCAGATAATCCTTGACTACCCTTGTTTTGACCTCAGTTCCAGGCAAGCCATTTAAAGCAGCTTGACTGTCAGAAAGAATACAAACGTTCTGGTTCATATAGCCTCTACGTAGGTTCTCAGGGACGCAAGCGAGTATGGCGTAGACTTCTGCTTGGAAGACCGTGGTATATTTCCCCAAGTTGAGGCTTATATTTGCATTAGGTCTCTCACCGTAGATTCCCGCCCCGCTCCTTTCTTCAGTTTTGGATCCGTCTGTATACCGGACGATTCCTTTCTTGAGGTAGGGTGGTTCTCCTTCCGACCACATAGCCCTATCACATACTACAGTGAAAGGTTTTGAGAAGGAGTATGTTTTTTGGGAAGTATATCTGTGCCCATTTCAAAGACGGGGTCTGAGATAATTGATGTTCCCACAATCCTATCATGTCCAACCTGATTTTCATTAATCCAGTTATTATTGCAAGACAGTCTATAGGTGCTGGATCTCGCTTTAGCTATTATTACAATGCATAGCGGAAGCAGCTCCAGTATGACTTCCATGGCAGCTGTAGATGTACTGCTCATGGATCCAGTGATGCACAAACAGGCCAGTCTGGACAGTTTATAATTACTATGACATTTCAAAATTGAAACAAAATTTTAATAAATTAATTTTATAGTTATTTTTTAGAAGTATAGTTTCTGTGGAAAATATAAAATCAGCAACAATTTTAACCGATTCCAATTTTATATAAACCACGGCGGATAGCTATATAAGTGCATTCTATATAAATGAGGACGAAGTCGCGGCAAACAGCTAGTAATTTTATAATCTTGTACATTAAAATCTGTCTTCAATTTGCCTTTGTGTGATTCGCAGCTTATTATTACCGACTATGTTAGCTAAAACTGATAGACACATACTGTATATTTTATAAATACATTCGGATGTTATACTATTGAGTATAAACGTATAAACAGAATACGTCTCTATTGAATGCTCATTTTATATTGGTATTTTACACACGTGGTTCTACAACCAATATCCGTATACAATTCACAACATATATAAAATTGTAGAACGTAACCTTATCGACACACTGTGCTTTTTTTTATTTCCATTTAATGTCATAAAACAATTTTTTTATTCGGTTTTTTTGAATTTTCGATTAGGTGAATTTTTTTTGAAGGTTCATTAGTATGTACGAAAAAATGCTTCCGCAAAAGTTATCTAAATTTAAAACAATTTGTTTGTAAATTTAGATACTTTTACTCTAGTTAATATTATTCATACAATAAAGCAAAGCTTATTTTACTATTTTTCATTGTTATAATGTCTATAACAATGAAAATTAATTAATTAATTAATTGAATTAATTAATAGAAAACTAATTATATAGATAGACATATATTCTAATATACGATCGTTAATTAGCTAAATCGCTCAACGAGAAAGTGGGGCTTAGACGCAAGAGATATCACAAAATGCAGAAAATTTCTGCAAATGTTAGTTAAATGGAAAAACTCATCATGAGTAAAGTTGCAGAAAATACATTTAACTACAACTTATTATTTGACCTTATTTTCTTTAACTCTGATATTTACAGAAATATTTGCAATTTTAATATTGTAATACTTGTGAATAGTTCATGTTAAAACCGTCACATTGGTTAATTGATTTTATATCATTATAGTTCCTTTCTCTAAGAAATGCCCCTTAGTAATACCACCATATTTAAGCAAAAATTGGAAGTGAATGAAAATTGACTTCTTAAAACTGTAAATAATTTATTCCGTTACGTTCAAAATGCAATCAAATAAGGCAATCTAATATTAGATTAAGCAAGGAATTAACATCGAGATATTCACAAAGCCCTAACAGGAAGACATAGCAAAAAAAAAACAGAATGAATTCAGATATAACAAATGAGAAATTGGACTCTTATACCCCAACAAATATACCCCAAAATCCAAAAGTTACCGGAGTTTAGCATAAATAACCCAAAATATACTAAAATTTCGAAAAAAATTGTCTTGATTAAAATAATGTTGATGTTCTGATATGGAAAGTTTATGTTTCCAAGCTTTTTTTTTTGAAATTTTAAAACATTTCTACCTATTTATGAAAAACTTTATTTTAGCGATTTTTTTTTTAAAAAGAAACACTTTTCAGAGCTATTTTTCTATGGTATATCTGACATAATTGTGAACCTTTTTTGACTGTTAGGAATTTGTGGAAATTCTGCAACCCAAAGTTAAAAAAAAAATCAAGTAATGTAACAACTAACTAAGTTAATTGTTTGAATACCCAGTATATAGTGAGTTTATGGACAAAAGTTGTATATTTTAAAAACAAGATGATTTTTTGTAATTAAATTTTTGTTATATCTCTTACGGTTTCAATGATAGGCAGTTTTGTCCATTTTTCCCAAACATGGTCCGATTTTGTTCATCAACGAACTTGACCTTATTTTTTTGCCCTAGAACCCACAAAAAAAATTCAGTTCGTGATCTCTTTTCGTTCTTGAGTTATCGCGTTCTGAGACAGACAGACGGACGGACGGACATGCGGAAATGGTCTTATAAGGTTAAGTTTATGAACCTAATTACCTATATTATTACCTATAACAAAAAATTTGTTCAGCGATCAATATTTTCAACCGTTACAAAGTCGGAACTAAACTTAATGTACTTGTATATTTACATATACTGGGTATAACAAGTAATGCAACAACTATAAATTATTAAATTTTTGTTGTATCCCTTACGGTTTCAAAGATATGCAGTTTTGCCCATTTTGCCCAAACATGGTCTGATTTTGTTCATTAACGAACTTGACCTTACTTTTTTGCTCTAGAACACACACACAAAATTTCAGCTGGTTATCTCAAATGCAAAAAATGTTTGCCTACGATCAGTATTTTTAGCGTTATAAAGTCGTGATCAAACTTAATATACTTTGTATATTTACATATACTGGGTGTAAAATAAAGCTAAACATTAAAAAATTCTTTGAACATTTCATTTCAATTTCTAAATATTCAAGTAAAATGAGAACATGACAAATATCAAAACAATAAATTCAATTTTAAAATTTTTTTTTGCACCCAACCACCTTCCTTTCCATTTACGTTGAAATTGTTACAAAAACAAAAACCATGTTTCAAATTGTTTTGATGTTTTCTTTCCTCTTTTTTTTTTGAAGAAAAAGCAAATGTAATTTCAAGTCAATAAAAAAAAAAACAAGTAAAATAAAAAGAAACTTAAAACGGATATCTGAAAGATTTTCATAAAAATTTTATAACATGCACGAAATATAATGGAAAATTCGTTTACATATATGGTTTACACAAAAGTAGCAATCTTTTAAAAAAAAAATTTATAATTAATTTATGCCTTATTCATTAGGTTTTCCAAAAAATGCTTCGGATAAAAGTTGTTCATTAAACATATACTAATAACTTTTAGTCGAAACATATGTCCAAAATCCGAATGAATAAAACATGAAACGACTATAAAGCTCTGAAAGAAAACCGCTACCTTTGTGGACCCTAGTACACATACAGGAGGTAAGGGTACTTAATACATGTATACAGCAGTTTATTTTGCATGGTAAAAAAAAAGATGATGAAGAAAAAGGATAATCTGTCTGATGTTCCTTTCATATTTTTGAATATTGAATGTTCAGTAAATTTTCTATTTGGCATTTTTTATTTATTTAAGAAATAATAAATATTTCTTTGATGTTTTTCCATATTGGCATAATATGTTTTACATATGGTAGGAAGCGTACGCTTACTGCATATAATTTTTTTTTATATAAAAACGTATTTTTTTAAATAAAGTGTCAAAAATATGTTATTTCTACTACAGATTATTTATTTAACAACGTAGTATTCGCTCCGAGCGAAACCATACTCAACGCCATGCGTGGTCAAAAAAACAACTTCATGACCAATGTCAGTGTATAAAAAACCATAGGCGTTTAACAAAAATAATTAATTAAATTAAATTAACAGCATGTAAATGCAAAATTAACTGTAACTTTTTGCTAAACGCCTATGGTTTTTATACACTGCCATTGGTCATGAAGTTGTTTTTTTGATCACGCATGGCGCTGAGTAAGGTTTTGCTCGGAGGGAATAATATATAGACATTCTTTGGCATGTAGCTTGTATATGCACTAGATTCTTTTAATTAAACCCACGAGTAACAATTTTAACAATTACAATTTCTTCTCTTTTCGTTTCTTCTCTTGACGCTTTTTCAATCGAGGTAAGGCAGCAAAGACGTCAGCGGTAAATCGTACTTCCAAAACGAACAGTACATTAGCGTTTGCTTCTTTATCATATGCACAGTATAAATAATATTAAAGAGAACTCTAGGATTTTTCGAATTAAATTTAGATTTTTGCCCCAATTTCCTAGATCAAAACTTTAATATTTTATAAATACGTATTTCGACTACAAATGTTGCTAATTTGGTGCAGACCGCCACCAAATTAGCAACAAGTAACATCTCCTCAGAGAATAATTACAATTAGCTAATTCACACTGATGATGATGACTACTTTGAAGTCGAAATACGTATTTATAAAATATTATAATTGTGATCTAGGAAATTGGGGCATAAATTTATTACATATTAATTTTATATATATATATATATACATATATATTTATATATATATATATATATATATATATATATATATATATATATATATATATATATATATATATATATATTTGAACACACAGAAAACATACAAAAAATTATTTCTTATTGGAAAAACACCTTCATTTCTGACTTTTTTTTCAAATGGTCAATGGGTGTTTTGGTTTGATTCAGGGGGCTTCTGAAGTCACTCAAACAGCATTCTATTGGTTGAAAAGTAGCTGAATTATTTTCATCAGCCATATTGAATATTGATGCTAATTTCAAGAATAGAGTAAGCGCTGAAAGTATGTAAACGGCCAAAACGAATACACCCTTAGCTTAACGGTATACGTATATAATATTCTGTGTACTACATAAAAATGTTTAAGGATTTTATTATTTTTAACAAATCACAAACACACATTTTACCAAAGTGCATTATTATTACCCTCTTTATTAAAATCTACGTCATTAATTTCTCATATTCCGTTTCAAATAAATTATTGTATTTATCGAAATAAATTTTATGTCGAGACAGTTAAAAAGAAACCGTACAAATAAAACACAAAAACAAATACTATACAATTTACTTTTTTTATAAAAAAAAAAAAACTCAACTGTATCAAGGAAAAATTTTTCAATATTATCAATATAAAAATTAAATTTATAACTAACATTATAATAAATTTTCTATACTACAAACAACAACAAAAAAGTATATAAAAACAAAATCATTGAAAGAAATAAGCAACCACAAACAAACAAATAACATAATAAAAAAAAAAGAAAAGAAAAGAAAACTCATAAAATCCAAATGCTGTGTCGTTTGCAGCAGACAGTAACTGCCGAACGCGCGACTCACTTGGTTAAAGTCACCACAGGCAAGATGATTGACTATGTTTATTAATTCTAAATAGTTCCTTATATTTCACTATCTGTGGAGTTCTAATTTTGTTGTTGAATATATAGTCTCTAGAAACAAAATCATACACTGCAAATTCAAGTGTTTTATTTTAAACCACTTCAAGCGTTTAAATGTTTGTAGTCGTCAACAAATAAACGCTAAAATGGCGTTTAATATAACTAAAACATCTTAAACGTTTGTTGTATTGAACATTATAGAGAATAATTTTTCTGGATCCAACACATATTTTAATTATGTAATAGAAAAATATTACGAAAAATATTTAAGTAAAAAAATTGTTTTGAGTTTTTTTTTAATTGCAAGAAGATCTGAATTTTTTTTCCTTTCGAAGGAACGTTTTTTGTCTTGTCAAAAGTCAAAAGGACTAATTATGACATCAGATATAATTTATTTTATTAAGAAAAGTATTAAATAATCAAATCCTAATCAGATCAAAAATTTTATCGATAATTTTGAAAAAAATATATATTTTGATGGATACATGTTTACCTAAATAAAATTATGTCAAAACAAGTCGAGACGATGAAGTAAGCTAGCTTACGGTGAAATAACAGAATTATATATGAAAATTTGTATATAACTTTTGAATTCGAACTGGTCGTGTGCATTATGTGGACAGTTAAATATCAAACAAGAGGGGTGTCATTCTGGTTCGAGCCTTGGCGGAGAATTATAATTTTTAATTAATTTTATAAATAATCTAAACCTCCGAATGCGCCCATGGTTGTTGATAAAGTAAATTATTCGAGAAACCTCCATGCAAAAATATATTTAAAAAAAAGTATTTCTTCAAAACAACAACAACCATATTCTAAAAAGATCGATGGCAGGTATAAAAAAGCCGCGAACAGTGTTAAAAAAAATTAGTTTATAATTGACTGTTGATTGATTCAGTTCAAAGTTTAAGTTGACTGTTGTTCGATTCAGATCAAGTAAAAAATTAACATTCGTGTAATTAATCTAAGTTTAAATTTGGCATTTGTATAAGTAGTTATAGTAGTTGTTAAAGTTTGAAAATTGGTATTGTGTTAAAAAATTAAAAAAATTGTTGAAAAAGAAATTAGATTAACATTTTTTTAAAAGCAAATAAAATCAGGTTTTTGTTTCATAAAAATTTTGTTTAATTTAATTTTCTTTTTTTTTCTTTAAAAAAAACGTGCGTGTCGTTCCAGTTTAAAAATATTTAGTAAACCTTTTACTAATATATTTTTTTTTGTCGAGTACCGGAATCTGTTGCCGGTTCGGGCAGCGCTCCTTTTTAGGGATAAAGAGAGCCAAGATACCGCGACACGTTTAATTCTAAAACATTCAAATAATAATATTATATTAATAGCCTAAAGTTCTCACTGCTGGGTATAGGCGTTTCCCCAATTCTCCCACTCATTGCGATCAGTGGCAATCATCTTCCAGATACCACCTGCAGACCTCTCCAGATCATCTCTCCAGCGTTTTATCTGGCGCTAAAATATTTGAAGAGTTAAGTATTATTTATTATTAATATCAATATTTACAAAATAAAAATTGTTTGATTTGATTTGATTTTATTAATTACGGAATCGGCAGGTTTTGGTAATCTCTCTTCGATGGCTTTCTGCAGTCATCTGCGAAAGATACATTCCCCAGTGACATCTTGTTCATTAAATTTAGTCTGTAAATAAAAGTTGAATGATAGTAATAATGCCGGCACAGTAATGGATCCAGGTCCTGGTTGATGAAATAGTTTTGCTGAAGACAAAGTATGAATGTCAGTGCATGACAAATTTGATGATTGGACACTCTGGGATACAATATAATAATTTTTGGTAGTCATAAATTTATTTAATAATTAATAGTCGCAACAATATCATTAAATAAACACTTAAAATTTATATAACACGCCCAATTATTATCTATAATAATTATAATAGCTTTGAATGATAATAGTTAATAATTTTTCTATTAATAATCTATTGTAATTTAAAACTGTATTTTAACTATCGAAAATAAACTTTTACTTTACTTTTAACGTTTTTACTGTACTGAATACCAAAGCAATCTGAATTAAATTACATGCATCAAATCGACTTTATATGCATATAAAATATAATTGATAGCGCACAATTACCGATACATATACTATAGATTAGCAGTTAGCCAGACAATGACTTTTCGGTAAAATCACTAATGTTTTTTTATATTTTTTAAAACATTTGTAATGTTTATAATTATTGGTTAAACGTTTAAACCGTTTTACTTCTAAACACTTGCGTTAAACAAACACTTGTATGTTTTGTTCTAAAACAGCAAGTTAAACACTTGAAGTTGCAGTGTAGTTTTATCTCTGTTAAAACGAAGTTTGTTGTTTCTTTTTAATGACACAAATCAACCGATGGAAAACGCATGAAATTTCTCAGAGTGGCTTCAGTCGCTAGAGTGGCTACGCACAGATATATTATCCGTATATTGGTATACTCTCTGGCGGTCCCAATTTTTGTTCGATTAAAATAAAATTTCGTATCTAATATGCTTTAGTATTTGAAAGACCAAGTTCGTTAATGAGTAGAATCTGTCAAGAGAAGAAGATAACACACAAAAATTAGTATATATTATTAAATATTTCTTTTCATATTAAGACAATTAGCTAAAGTAAGATGACAAATGTAGTTAAAAATTAAAAATATTATTCTGATGTTATTTTGTTGAGAAAATAAAGTAAGTTTTATTAAGCGAACTTGATCAACTGATAGTTAAATACACATTATTGTATATGAATGGTATGCGTTCCGAAACCATTATCAAACGAATTTGTACGTTTACCGTTTATATTTCCACTGCAACTAATATTATATATATATATATATATATATATATATATATATATATATATATATATATATATATATATATATATATATATATATATATATATACATGTAATTTTTTTATATTACAATCTATTTCTCACTGGGAAAGGAAAAAGAAAAGTACAATACATATTCGCCTGAACCAACCCTAACGTGCTTTCCTTCGTTTGAAAGTTATCAACTTATAAATATAGGCAACTTTAACAATATTATTTACTCAATATTTCGGCTTTAACCACATACAAATAATAAAAACATCATAGGTGTACTTTTCAATTTGTACCAACGGTTGTATTCTCATAGATAAAACATGATACAAATTATAAAATTATTATTTAAACATAACCCATTATTTTCGAGATAATTTATAAAAGCGATAACAACGTTTTCGTTACGAGCAATTAAAAGAGTTGAGTATAAAAACGATGTGGTCTTTTAATCAGATTTTGGATAGGTGCACGTAAAAAAAAATAGAAACGTGAAAAATAGAAACTTTCAAAATAGTGGAACGGCCTCTCGTGCTCTATAAAACCCAAAATGTTATTCCATTTAATAAACTTTATACGTAATTATTCTATATTTGTGTCAATTCTTCCAATTTTGAGGTAAAATTAAAGGTATGTCTTATAGCTTTCAATATCTAGTATTCTATATATCGGACTTTAATATATATTTACATGGTTACACGGTATTACCATTAACCATTAACATACTTTGTGTTATTATTAAATAGGCAAAAATATTGATTGGTTTAAACTTCAATAAATTGTTTTTCAATTAGCCTTTTTCCTCTGAAGATTTAAAAAAAATCCACCAGAGGCTACACTAGATTTAATTCTAAATTAATTTTTTGCCGAGTTGACGTTGCTTAACGTTGCTGTTAATGAGAAAATCAAAACAAGGGAACTACTCCCCCCGCCGCCCACTAGTGGAGCCTCTGGTGGATTTTTTTTTAAATCTTCAGAGGAAAAAGGCAATTGATATAATTCTACAGAATTATGACTCGGAGAAATACTCAAAAATATCGAAATGACACTGTCAGCAATATATACAAATTTTCGATTGATGGTTTGTTAGAGCCTATCAAAGCTGCAGGGTCTGAGTGGAATTATTACTAAAAGTGAAGTTCATGAAGGAGGTATTTCAAATGTGGAATTATGGTGGAATTATGGTCTGAGTGGAATTATTACTAAAAGTGAATGTTCTCATACGGATATTCCACCATGAAATAAATGAATTTTTTTCAATAATGAATTATATGAATTTTCGTTGAAATGGAAATATAGGCCAGTATCTACAAATTTTTGGTTTGCAAAAAAATTTTTATACATAATAAATGTAAAATAGCTTTTCAAAATTAAAATTGAATAGCTTCTGTTTTTTGAAATAAATAAAAAAAGAAGCTATTTAAAACAATGTGAAGTTTGAAACGGATACACCACTTTGATAGACAGTTTTTTTAATATTATTTTTACAATTTGTGATGAGGAAGTGGTATTTTTTTGAATATTTAAGTAAATGAGTATAACTATTCTGGTTCAAACGTAATTTAATTCTCTCATAACAACAATTGTATAAGGAAATTCTATTTTTGGACAAGCAGAAAGCTGATTGTCATTCACTTTAAGTTCTATATTAGACTTCATTGAAATTATATATTAATGTATTGATTAATTGTGAAGACGCTTTCCTGCAAGTTATACCGATTCACAAATAGTCGAGGCTTAAACCAAATATGGATTTATTATATTGAGAAAAAATGGGCACCAAAAAAGCGTCCTAATTTCAAAATATTATGGTTGATATGTGCCTTATTCCTTCGGTTCTTGAGAAAATGCTTCAAATAAAAGTTGATAGTATGTTTAACCCAGAACGTATGCATTATCTCGCATAGTCAAGCTATTCTAAAAGCCTTGCCGGCCACTGAAATCACAATTCGGAGATAGACAGGGATTGCCTGCCGCTAGCAAAACGGAACAACGTTTAATTGATATGGATAAAAGGTCAAAGTGGTTTCGCATGTGGTGTCGGATTGCCTTTCATAGACCCATACTCTATTCTAAGAATTCCAAAAACAAGCAAACATCAACAAGTGTATTGACATTAAAATACTGTTTCAGAATGCACCCAAGAGGCTATCCCTTGATGCACTCAACCTGAACATGCTACAATCTCCAAATGATACACAATTCATCATCGGACAGTATTATGTCGAGCCACATAATCTTTAACCGTAAATCTCTCGAATACTGCAGATACAATATATTTGGTGCATCTCACTCCGAATAAATGAACCATAAGGAAAACCTGATAAGCAAGCTTTCGGCTATTTCCAAGATTTGGATGAAATGAACCTCGCCAGACTGAAGAAGAAGGGGGAACACAATGTGCCATATGGTCAAAATGAAATACTGTTCATACCCCAATATATCTATCAATGTTTACTTAAACAAATTTTATACGAATATATTATTTTTTCCCTGTCCGAATAAGTAAGGCACAAAGAAATTATTAAATTTTGAAAAAGGACGCTTTACGTTTATAGCGTCCGTGTGTACCAAAAATGCCATTTAAGGATGTTCCTATACCTATATAATATTATTGCTTATGTCAACAGTAACAGTTCCCACTCTTTACTTGACGCAACTTGAGAGAGATTGCCGCACAACGTTGTCAGCCCACTATTTACCATAAACAGAATGTGTTTTAATTGGACAAAAATAATATTTTAAATTATTATATTTCGAAAACAAAACGGTAACACACGATTATAAAAAAAAAATTTATATAAGAAATATTCAGGAATACTCTCCTAGTTTTTTTTTAAAATTCTTTCGAGTATTTTTTCTAATACAACAGATAATAATTGGGTGGGCTTGAAGTTTTACATGCTTCTAATGAGAGAGAGTGAGAGAGAATGATAATAATTATCTCGCGTTCTAAACGGTCAAAAATTCTGAAACTTCGGGATTTATTAGAAAACATTATTTTTATACATTTTTAAAAAATGAGCAAAATCTGTCGAAAAGTGGTGGTATGCTGGAACATCCTTAAGTTATTGATATGTGTTTTTGTAAATAGATAATATCGAGTATGTCTTTAATTTATACGAAAAAAAAACGTCAATTGTTAGAAAACTGTATTCATTTTAATAAATACAGTATTGTGAGTAATTTTTAGAATTTTTGGAAATGAGTTGAGCAATAATTCTCAAATGGTTTGCTATTAATATGTTTTCAATAAAAGAGATAATTTCTCCTTATGTGTATTCGGATATGTCAACAATATTCTGATCTATAATATTTTTGATTTATTTATGATTTATATAAAAATATTCAAGTAAAAGTGAAATAAATGAATAGTGTAATGAAGAAATATTTTTGATAAGAGGGTCGGTAAACTAACGAGCTCGTTATTCAAAATAATAATAATAATGAATAAGTTGGACATGTTTTTGTCATAAACATATCTTGGAATATAATAATAGTGTTTATGACAAGGGTCACAAAATATGTGTTGTGAATATTATGGATGTTTTACCTTCATTTAAGTATTATCAGCATATCTCACTTATTCACATGTCTCTTATTTATGTTTAATATGTATATTAAATTATTAAAAGGTACTTAACAACGACCATAATGAGATATTAAGATAATATTTTATTCAACCAAAATATCATCTCTATTAAAACGTTTAATAATGTTAATTACCAAATTGTGAATGTGAATTTTTGGAAACAAACAGAAACTTAAATGAAGAAACCATGGTGGCAAAAACTATTTTTGAATCATGAATGATCAATCTGAAGTAAAAAACTACATAAGAAACAAATATTGTTTTCTAAAATGCTCCTATACTTTTTTCCTATTACTGTATGGATAGATTTTGGTATCGTCTCAGTATAAGGAAGTTTTTTTCGTGCATGCCATCTCTAGAACCAAAAATTATATCATTATATCGACATTATTGAGGTCTATGATAGTAAAACCAATATATTTTTATTAGTTTAGAGATGTAAACTAATAAAGATATATGACCGTGTTTTGTATTTCGAAATCGAAAGCGCAATATATTACAGAAATCTATATTACAGAAATGGAAAGTCCCCTTTTAAAATAGTGGGTCGCAAAACATCGGGCAAAATTAAGTTATGCTAGTAAAAAAATTGAATTTTGAATCTGGCGAAAGATTTTTCTCAAAATATAATCTATCTATAATATAATCTTGTTTTTGAAAATCCACTTTTTTTAAAAACGGCTATGAAATGTTTAATTATTAACCAAAATAGACTCTAGAACTGATTTTCTATGTTCCTTCTTCTTCAGCTATCTGATTATGACTGAAAAAAATATAGGTTCCTTTTAGAAAAACGCAAGGTGATCTTCAACTAACCTTGAAGGTCATAGAAAATTGGAAAAGCAAGATAAAAATCACTTTTATTCGGTTCATTTCTTCCAAAAACCCTTCCTTGACGAAATATTAAGATGCGTTGTTTAAAATGAGACAACTTGTATATATGGGCAATAACTTAACGAAATCAATCGCTTGTTACGTATGGCTGGAGACCCTTGATCAAGATTATTCTATTATCATAAAAATCGTATTCATTTGAGTGCTTTCAAATCAATACAAAAAATGAGTGACAGAAAAGCGACTTCCAAGTTTTGCTTATATACAGGTTCAGCTGATAAAAGCTGGTTAAAATGGTTTAAAATAATACGCTTGATTCTATTGTATATTTATATGAATGTTTGATGGAAAATGTCAATAAAATTCTATGACGTCATTCACAATCAAACATATAAACACTATTTGCCTATAGGTACATTTTATAGTTAATATAAATAAAACACATTAAATTCGATAATTCCGAACAAGTAACTGATTAAAATACAATAAAATAGACACTAATTTATAATTATATTGTTTCTATTTTATACACACTATATGAAAATGAATATATACCTACATTTTAGCAGAGCTGGGCAAAGTACCGGAAAACAGTACTTTAAGTATTAAGTACCACTAAGTCTTTAAAAAAAGTCATGAGTACCAGGTACATTTAGGGTTGCCAACTTTTTTTGAGAAAAATAACGTACCAAATTCTTTGAATAGGAAAAAAAAGTATTTGCAAGAAAACAAAAGTATTTTTCAAATTTATGTTTTTATTCCTTTAAAAACATATATGTGGGTGCTTTGCGCACACGCAAACAATTTTTTGTTGTCTTTGAAAGTTTCAAAGCTAATTTGACAATCGAAATTTAGATTTAAATAAATAAATAACTCGTTTTTATTAAATTTATGGACGATCTGTTTCTCTCTTCTCGTCATTTCAGATTTATTACCGAAAATACTCTTTTAGTGAACTCTGAAGTGGCGGGAACAGGGTGTAAATAAGAAACAACATTTTACATTTGGTGAGCTATCAGATGCATTTTTAAGTATATATTGCCATTTGTCAAGAGTATTTTTCTCTGAAAATTCTTTATACTTATTACTGGATTGTGTTTGGATCTCTTTAAGTCTTATTGACTCGGAATAAAAATCGTCCATCTTAACATTTAATCTATCTTGTAATTTGACCTTTGTAAATACCTTTACAAAATTCGTTTAAATTCAACGTCATTTTTCAAAGATTCAAAGAAATATTGAAAGCCAGTTATCTTCGCTAAAATCAAATCATTTTCTTAAATAACTTAAACTCATATCAATTAAAAGTGAAAAATTACTGATAACTGTATTGACCATTTCGGGTGATGACATTTCAATTCTTTGTAATCTCATTTTTGACTCATAACCAAAGTATTTTTACGCATCACAATAAAGATTGGAAATACAGTATTTTCGTTTACTTTATTTTTATGCTAAAGTAAAAAGCATATTTATCGAAAATAAAGTAGGATACGTTATTATAAAGTATGGTTGGCAACCCTAGGTAGATTTTAAAAGTAACCTACACGTACCAATAAAATTTCAAATTCGCCCCCTTTACCTAGATCAGTTTTTTGTATTATGAATACGTATTTCGACTACAATGTAGTCATCATCAGTATAAATTAGCTAGTCGTAATTTACTCTTTGACAATTAGAAATAGATAGAAAGTCGAGATCAACAGACAAAAATAAAAATAAATAGAAAATTAACTAAATTAAAATATACTAGATTTAAAATATAATAAATTTTAAATTATATTGAAAGTGAAGTTGAATTTCACCAAGGTGAAATTGTCACCAAATTAGCGACGAGTAACATATCCTGAGACAATATAAGAGTAATTTTAATAAGAGTAAAATTAGCAGGAATAAATGTGAATGAAGGAAATTTTAACAAGAGTAATTTCAATATAATTTACAATTTATTATATTTTAAATTTAGTATATTTTAATTTAGTGAATTTTCAATTAATTTATATTTTTGTCTGTTGATCTCGACTTTCTATCTATTTCTAATTTCAAAGAGTAAATTACGACTAGCTAATTTATACTGATGATGACTATATTGTAGTCGAAATACGTATTTATAATACATCTGATCTAGGTAAAGGGGGCGAATTTGAAATTTTATTTCAAAACCTAGAGTTTTCACTAATTATCATTCGATAATATAATGTTTACAAGTACCAAGTTTAAGTACTTTGCAGGAACTTAAGAAAAATATACTACAAATACTTTTTATTGGGAAGATTATGAATAATTTTTGTGTTAATATTTTTGAATATTTTGTATGCTTTTAAGTCGTAGAATGATTGTAAATGTAGGACAAAAGTAGAAAATTGAAATTCAATCCATATTAGGAAATCATATAATAGTTATCTTAATACAAAAGTTAAACAATCTTATTTATTGTTGTAGGAAATGAAAATAATCATTTGTCTGTCGCAGATGATGGCAGGCATGTTCTAGATTTCAGGAACATTCCTGCCACTTATCACTGTGATTTTTTGTTGTTGATCGTCGGTTCTGATCACACACGTTAACTAGCACGGAGAGTGAACTAATTATAATTAATACTTTATAACTAATAATTACTACAGTAGAAGACTTGAAATTAATTTCTACCAGCTCTCTATATAAAGATTATTAAAATAATCAAAGAGAACTCTAGGTTTTTTGAAATTACATTTCAAATTTTGCCCCTATTCCTAGAACATTTGTTTGTATTTTATAAATACGTATTTCGACTACAAGATAGTCATCATCAGTATGAATTAGCTAATCGTAACTATCACTGGGATATGGAGTCAGAGATATGTTGCTTGTTGCTAATTTGGTGCGTGTCTCACAATAATATTAAAAAAGTTTTGTCTTTTATATGTTTGACTGTACTACCTCAGTTCTGACTGTACTACCTCACCAAATTAGGAACGAGCAACATATCTCTGAATCCATATCCCAGAGATAGTTACGATTAGCTAATTCATACTGATGATGACTATCTTGTAGTCGAAATACGTATTTATAAAATACAAACAAATGTTCTAGGAATAGGGGCAAAATTTGAAATGTAATTTCAAAAAACCTAGAGTTCTCTTTGATTATTTTAATAATCTTTATATAGAGAGCTGGTAGAAATTAATTTCAAGTCTTCTACTGTAGTAATTATTAGTTATAAAGTATTAATTATAATTAGTTCACTCTCCGTGCTAGTTAACGTGTGTGATCAGAACCGACGATCAACAACAAAAAATCACAGTGATAATGACTACATTGTAGTCGAAATACGTATTTATAACATAGAAACAAATGTTCTAGGAATAGGGGCAAAATATGAAATGTAAGCTCTCTGTATGCTTTGATGAACATCAGTGGATAGTTAGTTGTACCTATCAACAAACAAAAGTCCAGCATAAAATGGCCGCTTATGCTTTTATTTTATTGGGTGATCTTGAATTCCAAAAGCCCAATGAGTGATAGTAAGGTGTGAATATTTGTCAAAAAAGTAATAAAATATTAAATTACTATCAACGCAATAGGCTTTGGGAATCAAAGACCACCCAAAAAAATTAAACCATTGACTGCCATTTTACGATGGATTTTTGATAGCCAGATTGTACTTGGTATTAAAAGTATTTTAAGTATTAAAATACTTTAATACTATAAGTGTGCAGACCGTCACCAAATTAGCAACAAGTAACATCTCCTCGGAGAATAATTACAATTAGCTAATTCATACTGATGATGACTACTTTGTAGTCGAAATATATATTTATAAAATACAAAAACTTTGATCTAGGAAATTGGGGCAAAAATCGAAATTTAATTTGAAAAATCCTATAGGTAGATTGTAAAGGCTGCCCTGGACGGGCTACACTTCGACCATAAGGTCCGTTGTGATGCCTTAGGATGTGAGGATGAGAGTGGTCCTTTCCTTAAAGTATTGCCCAGCTCTGCCTATTAGATATTATTATTGGTAGCAAGGTTATATTGTAAAATCAAGTTTCTCAAATCCATATAAATTATATTTTATACACAATAACATCGAATTCTATGTAATTAAACAACAGTGTTATGATTTAGTTACTGTTCTACTATTTGTTATTAAACCAATAATTAACTCAAATTTCAATTTTAATTGGTTATTATGGATATATACACGTAGGTATTTGATACTGTTATATACAGTTTATACATGCATACAGTTATAAGGGTTGTTATATTTTAGTATGTAAATTAAATTGGGGAAGTAATCCTATGGTTATGGACATACATATACATAGATTTGGACATTGTAGTGGTGGTCATTTTACTACAAAAAGTGTTTCGTTTCTATTTCATTCAATAAAAGGGCAAGGGAAGTTGTAAGACAACGTTTTATTTAGTATCTCTAAAGTACTGTCGCCCAACAAGGCTCAGTTCCTAATAAAGCCAGTTATAAAAATCGTTGTTGTTAATTTTTGAATTAATTTGAAGTCTCCAACATATAAGTAGAAACTCAAGAACATTTCTAGTTAAATACGTTTTCGTTGGGACAGCAAACCTTTGTGTATCAGTGATGTATCAATGAGAACTTCTTTTTATACCCGGTAGATGTAAATGTACGAGGATATATTAAGTATATTATACCTGGTATATGTAAGTATACAAGGGTATATTAAGTTTAGCCCCGACTTTGTAACGCTCGAAAACATTGATCGCAGACATAAACGCTTGGCATTGGTGTTTCGACCATTTCCGCATGTCCGTCCGTCTGTCTGTGTACAATAACTCAAAAACGAAAAGAGATGACGAGCTGTAATTTTGTATGTGTGTTTTAAAGCCAATAAGTAAGCACAAGTTCGTGAACAGGCAAAATCGGACCATGTTTGGGAAAAATGGGCAAACCTGCACATCTTTGAAACCATAAAAGATAGAACAAAACGTAAAGACAAAAAATGTTCCTATTTTCAAAATAAACAACTTTTGTCATAATTTTCTTTTGTATTAATTCAATATATACCGTGTATTTAAACAATTAACTCAGTTAGTTGTTATTTTCACTTGTTATAATATCGAAAACTCACTTCTTTGAAATTTTTGGTGAATAACGTCAGGATTATTTTATTTTTACTATTGGATCTTAATATCTAAGCGTTTCTATTAGTAGAAACAAGGAGAATCTCATTATGAGAGAAAATAATTTTCGTGTTATTGGAGTTATTGGAGCTCGCGTATTATAAGACAAAAGATTCATAAAATAATAAATTGGATAACAATTTTTTTTTCTACAACTTTACAGATAACATTTTTTTTATGTTAATTACATTAGGAAAGAATTTCCTAATTTTGACTGTTACTAACCGTTACTTAGCATGGTCGACCCAAGTAACGAAGTTGGCCTTTCGAAGTACATACCTCGCCAAAAGTCTACCTAATTGATTTGTGCTTTATTTATTCGGATTTCGGGAAAATGTTTCGAATAAAAGTTGTTAGTATAGTTACAATGAATAATTTTTATCCAAAGCATTTTTTTGAAAACCGAATAAATAAGGCACAAATCAATTATAAAATTTTTAAATTTTAGTTTGACTTTTGGCGTTGACTGTACATCATATAACAAATTTCATTCCAATTGGACTAAAATTGTGCCATTAAGACCGCGTATAGAGATATAAACCGAAAAAATACACATGCTTCTGTATTCTATACCCATAAAATATATTTCAGTGCAAATTAGGGCAAAATTGTTTTTTTAACAAATAAAGTTTTGGATATTCAATCTTTTCTTTCACTTAAATATAAAAGTTTCTCCATCATCTTTTCGAGGTGGGAGAGGGGGTTGTATTGAACAGCCTCAATGAATAATTGGCCAACTTGTTACCATTTTCAATTTTAATGGCGGCCTTACTATGGATAAATGCTTACGACAACATACCGATACCTTAGCCATCTCCATATATAAACACATATAAGATATAAGAAACAGATATACTTTTCTTTACTACTTTTCTTTCGAGATAAATTTTTATACACCATAAAATAGACTGGTGGATAAAAACAGTATTCATCACAAGATTTTATATTATTTTTGTTAAAAAATGACAATTTGTGTTAAAAATAAAAACAATTCAATTATTATATACCTACCTCACCTTCTACACAACTTTTTACTTTGAGAATAAATTAATATTGTAATCATTTTTGTCATTACAATATTTTCAATTTCACGAGTTTTTAAAAGTCGTCTTCTGTGAAAATAAAAAATAAAAGCAAAACAAATGTTTTAATTAAATTAAAAGTGACAGTAATGGAATAATAAATATACTAATTGTTCATGTACATATTAGGTTTATTATATATATAATATGGTGTTTTTATTATAGTTATCGTCAAATAAAATAAATATTACGTGCAATTATTTAATTTAATAAAAGATGAAGTTGTCATTTATAGTCCAGCAATCCAGAGCTCAAATAAATTACCTTACCATCATGCCAAAGGTTAAGTATACGATATTTTTTCTACCAGTATATGTTAGAAACTTTACAATCCATCAACTGTTACTCGATCGATATTGGTTGATTTTACACATTTTATAGTAATTAATAATTTAAAAGGAGGCCAAATATAGGAAAAATTTTATGATTACAATCATCACAAATAATAATATACTAATATCAATAATATTCACGTTGTTTTCTGAAATAAGTTTCTATTTTTTATTGAAAAAAGTAAATAAATAACGTTATTCAAAAAAATTCGTGTGTAGAGGGTTCTATGCAAAATTTTATTCTGTTTAAATAACATAAATTGTCAGCAAAACAAAACCTCCTATAGAATGTAGCGGGGAAATCGCAATAACCGACGAAAACAGCAACAATAAAATTTGTTAAAACTTTGTACTCTTCAAAATTGATAACATCTACCATAGTTGTAAAACCAATCAATAACGAACATAAATTTACAGGACAATGGATTTAAAAAAAAAATTTGGTTTAGTCCAGAGGTGGGCAGGAGATGGCTCGGCCAAGCTCTGAGTGAGAGGTAGGGAAGAGAGATAGAGTTAATACAGGGTAACCTACCAATTATTAATATTTTCTTTTTTTAATTAAAACATTTTCTGAAAAAAATATAATAATACCAAATCTTTTTTATGGTCACTATTATACAAAGTAAATAATACAAGCAATCATTCAATACATACTCTGGAATTTTGGGCTGGTAATTAGGGTCATTAAATGTACCTTTTTAGTATATATCATATTTGTGTATGAATAAAATAAAAATATATAAAAAATATATATAAATCTTTTGAACCTTTAAGTTTACCGCTGGACCATTGTAATAAAAGAGGGAAATTTTTGCAAAGGATAATTTTAAATAGAATTAAAGTTTTGGAAATTCCAAATGATTTGTCTAAATATTTTACTATTCATATCCGAGAACTAATAAATAATTATTTACCTGATTTAATTATTTTTTCTTCGTATGGAGTATGCTCAGTATAGTGTCATGGGAATTTGATGAATTAAGTTAAATTTTACATAAAGTGGGAATTTGAGTTCTTCGAGTTAGTCTACTTTGAATTGAAAAAGTGAAAAGTACTATTTGTAGTAGTGGAAATTATTTTTCGCATAATTAGTTTTTCAAAAATAATAAAAGTAGTGAATTTAATAATGGAGAAGACATCGCAAGCAGTCTTGGATAAGTTCAGATTATTATTATTATTATTATTGTTATTATTATCATTATTGTTATTATTATTATTATTATGTTTTTTGGTGTATCTCTCCATACTGTAAAAGATATTATTTAAACAATAAATATTTTATAAAACTATTTCTAAATTGATTGATAAAATTATTGGGCAATAATCGGTAGGACAACATGTATTGAAACATCGTTCCGTCTTGCTTCAAAACATACCTTCTTTACTTACTCTCACCCAGCTTATGGAGAGGTCGTAAGGCTCAGACGAGCTGTCTGTGCCCACCTCTGGTTTAGTCTTTAACTAAAATGAGTAGTTATCTGATAAATTTCCCTTTTATTGAACCTAAAGTACTAACAGGTAGAGAAACTGTTCACATACTTTACTACATCCTGGAGAATCTATGTAGGGGTTACAAAAACCAGAACATATACATTCTTTCAGATAGTCAAACTGCTCTAAAAGCCTTGTCTGCCACTGAAATCTACTCGAGGATAGTCTGCAATATCCTAGAAGAACTACTGGAGTTGGCCAAACGGAACAAAGTTAAATTTATCTGGATACCAGCTCAGAGTGGTTGAGAAGGAAATGAAAAAGCAGATACTTTAGCAAAGAAGGGACTCGGAATACATTTCATTGATCCAGAACCAATTTTTGGAATTCCATAAACAGCATGTCAACAAGGGTACAACGAGTGGTGAGACTTTAAACACCGTGATTACTAGGAAAATATCCCTCTATACACTCAACCTGAACATGATACAACTTCGAAATGTTGCCGGATTACATACTCACCTACGAAAATACCTACACACGTATAAGGTGTTGAAATTTATTTCGTAAGTTTTCCCTTAGTATGTTTTTAAAATTTTATAACGCGGCAAGTTTTACAATATTTGATATCATCAGAGAAAATAACTTGCCGCGTTATATAAAATTTTAAAAACATACTAAGGGAAAACTTACGAAATAAATTTCAACCAAATTTTTTCTTAAATTTAATCAATTTACCCCTCATTAAATTTTTTAGTAAATAGTTTACCGAGCTATTTACTTTATAAATAGCTCGGCTCTTTAATTGGATATCATCACTTTTTAAACATATAGTCTTGAGCTATTTACTTTGTAAATTGCTCGGTCCTTTCTCCCATATCATCACTTAATAAGAAACAACTATTATTATATGAAGTCTAGTGCTATTTCCTTTGTAAATAGCTCGGTCCTTACTCTCATATCATCACTTTTTAAGAAGGAACTATTACATTAAGGATTTTCCCGAAAACACGGCCCTTTCTTATATTTATGTTTGTGGTCGGATATTAGAATAATCGAACAATGTATAAGGAGTAAAGTTGTAGAAAATCAAGTTTGCTACAATTTATTACTTGATCATTTTTCTCAAACTCTAATGTGAACAGAGAGAGATAGAATTTTAACTTTCAATCTTTAGTTGTAGATATTTCTGTAAATATTAGTGTAACAGAAAAATGATAAAAAGCAAAATTACAGTAAAACTTAATACCTACAACTTAACTCCTGATAAATTTTTCGATTTTTCAAATATTAAGGGAGATAGTAAAATTTTGTGTTTCCCCCTCCCTCTAAACCCCATTTCACCTCGTACACCTCTTGACCTTTTGAATACCAAAAGCGCCTCAAATACCATATTTTATTCCAATCGGAATAAAACTATGACCGCTAGAGAGTCCACAGATATTTTAAAAAAGTGCATATGTATATATGTATATATATATATATATATATATATATATATATATATATATATATATATATATATATATATATATATATATATACATATATAAAAATTTTAGCGATAGTGATTTTTAACATCTAATAGGTAGGATCGATGGACATTTGAAGAAATTTGAATTTACGAAATTCCAACATTGGTGCAAAAACAATAGCTGCATTTCCTTTGGAGGAAATTTGCTAAAAAGTACTTTCGAATTTTACGTGAGTCCCAAGTACACACAACTGTTAAATAAAATATGTTGTAACAAAAATAATAAAATGTAATTATAAAATATAGTGTATTATAGAATGGTGATCTACCTTACCCACTATAAACCTACTACCTATAGGTGGTACCTACTATATCTACCTCTGTTATAGAGTAGACGACTATATAGCTGTTGTACGTAATATTTACACTAATTATCAAAGGCTAATAATAATGACGGTATTATAACACATACAAATATTATTAGTTGAGTAATATAGGACCTATCTATATATGTAGGTATGTGTGCATGTATATTTGTGAATGTTTGTATTTAAGTGAATAGGCGTGGTCCTGTATATACATAACATACATGTTATTATTATATGTTATATAGCATGTTGAATAGTGATATAATTGGATAGTGGGGTGTTTGTTAGATGATGCTAAATGAATATATACTTTCAATGTTGAATAGTAAGGTAGCTCTGTGTATGAATTCATACAGACGGTTTTTTAAATCTTGTAGTTAGAATGGTCTAGACCATAGGTGGGCAAACTTTGACTGCACTCAGCTCTGAGTGAGAAGTAGGAAGAGACATAGAGTAAATACAGGGTACCTACCAATTATTATTATTTTCTTTTTTTAATTAAAACATTTTCTGAAAAAAATATAATGATACCAACTCTTTTTTATGGTCACTATTATACAAAGTATACAATGCATACAATACATTGAATACATACTCTGGAATTTTGGGCTGGTAATTTGGGGCATAAAATGTACCTTTTTAATATATTTGGGTATGAATAAAATATAAATGTTATATAAATTATAAAATATAAATCTTTTGATCTTTTACATTTACCGCTTGACAATTGTAAATCGCTTGTAAATTTTTTGATGATTTAGCTTTAGATTTTAGAATTAGATTTTTGAAAATTTCGAATAATTTGCCTAAAATATTCATATCGGAGAACTAATAAACAATTATTTACTGGATTTAATTATTTTTTCTTAGTAGGGGGTATAGTGTCCTGTGAATTTGATGACACTGGACACCATAAAGATGCCAATGATATTTTTGGGGATCTCTCCATGTTGTAAAAGATATTTCTATAAATATTTTATAAAACTATTTCTAAATTGATTGAATAAATTATTGGGCAATAATCGGTAGGCCAACCTGTATTGAAACATCGTTCCGTCTCACTTCAAAACATACCTTTTTTACTTACTCTCACACAGCTTATGGAGAGCCGTTCAGCTACGGAGAGCCGTCTGTGTTCACCTCTGGTCTAGACATACATCATTGCATTAAGACCGATTCGTGAGTTACTTAAGTGTTAAGCGTTATACGATGAGCAAATTGCACACTCGCCCATATATTTATTACTACTAAATATATGCACTCGTCGCATCGAAACCGGATTGCTATGCAGCTATGGCATATCCTCTATATAACCGGACGGAGCATGCTTATGGGTATAAACATGAAATAACGGTTCCAACTTGATGATAGTCAGCGCCGCCTCAACTAGACAAGATACTAAAACTTTACGTGTATAGTGAAAATACATGAGACAGCCACGCATACACTGAAACAAATTCTTATCATATAAACATGCTGCGCAGGCGCGCTGAAATATAATTCAGTTCCTTGGCTAGTTGAGGAACGCTTTAATTGGGGTTAGCGTGTAACGTAGGATAATCTGTCCAGTTATTTAGAAGTTTTGGTATTAGTTCAATTTTGTAATAATTAAATTTACATCTTTATGTATCAAAAAAAAAAAATTTTCACCAGTTTTTTATACACTTTTTAATATCTTTGTTCTCCTATCCCTATCATCGAATTCAAGTGCAATCATTCCTAAAGGAGGCATATCAGTAAAATAGTTGAAAGCAAGAAATGAACATTTTGAACAAATATTCACGCCAGTTATTTCAGTCATGGAGTGAGAAATTAGTCATGAGACATGGCTTGTCTGATTTGTGGCTTCCATCTTCCCCAAAGCTTGAAAAATATACCAAAAATAGTAAAGTATATAAAATAGATCAATTGATATTTCTTAGTATTTTTAATTTTTCTAGTCTTAGTATTATTATTATTTAACTTACAGAAATTCTGCTCCTACGGATCAAGTTGGATCGGGTAACGGACATTATACGAGTACGAGTCAGTACATTTTATAGAATTTTCAATTTTTTTAAAATATATTTGCGTAAGCTGAGACATAAAAGTCTTAGAAATAGCCTTATCCATATTTTTGGTTACCTAACTCAATTAAATACCTAGAAACTAGTGTCTAATTATATTCAATGATTGCTAATTTTGTATGACCGAAATTCGAGGATCTTCGAAAAAAATCATACATAAAACGGCCAGAGAGGATTCTACTTTAAATTCTGTATTGAGACCAATGGTTTCATATGCCTCCTCCTTTGCCACCTAATAAAAGTCAAACTGTAGAGTAAGAGGAAAATAAGGATCTCAAAGCTGTTCTAAAGGCTATTTTGGAAATGCAGAACTCTTAGCGAACAATTTGATTTGGGTGGCGAATATCATTAAAACTTCATTTTTCCCATTCTTATTTCTCTTTTGTTATCTTCAAATCTTGAAGCCGTAATTGATAAACAGAAAGAGAAGTTTTACCAGGATGTAAAAAAGCTTGAGGAACTGTATCAAGGTCGTTGGAACGAAGCTCTCTCAGGCGATTACTCCCGGTGTTTGACATGAGAAAATACTGCCCAACATAAAAGGAAAAGTTAAAAATTTTACCTATTTTGTAAACAATAATTTTTTTAACCATATATTTTGAATTGTATGCTGCAAATTCAAAATCAGAATTTTCGTCGTCGGTTTTTTTCTATCTATACAATAAAAATTAAATGCAGTTCGTTGGTAACCGCATCACTTGAGAATGGCTGGACCGATTTGACTAATTTAAAAAAAAATGTTCGTTATAGTCCGAATAAGTATTTAACGGAAAGAATTTGAAAAGTTTTCTGAAAAATTAGAAAATTTGAAACAAATTGAAAGCGCTTTTTATATGAGATTTTTGGACAGGATAATATAATTAAAATATACTGTTTACTTTTAATTTTTTTTACTCTTAACCGAATCTAAAAAATGTACAGAAAAAAACGCATATATTCTAATTAAGCGATAAGTATCTAGAGCACGGTAGTGCGACAGGCCGAGTTTAAGTGATTTTTTGCCTTCCCGCTTACAGTACTATTACTTATCGAAAAATCACCCCGAAATATCTTCTGAACGAAAAGAGCTACAGTGCTGATTTTTCGAATATCAGCTATTTAGGGAATTATAAGAGAACAAGTTTTTGTTAAGAAATAAAAAAAAAACCGTAAAATAGCGGGTACGCCCATAATTTTCATTAAACAGGATAAAAACGTAGGGCCTTCACCAGATATCCTTTAAAGATGATATTTGGCATATAGTTAGGTCTAGTACCCAAGGCACAGGAAGCATTATGAAATCATGAAATTTATATCAGGAAATGGAAAATTTTTACATTTTTGTTTTGATAAAATTAACATAAGCAATATTGCTGCTCTATAATTGGTCCACATTTTCTATATATATATATATATATATATATATATATATATATATATATATATATATATATATCACTTTTGAGAGAAAAGAAAACTTACTTAAATAAATTTTTTCAACCAAATTTTTTTTTTCATTTTACTTTGCACTTACACTCTTACATTTTAGTTTTCGCTATTTACTTTATAAATAGCTCGGCTCTTTAATTGAGATATCATCACTCTTTAAGGAGCATTATATGAAGTATTTCCCAAAAACTCGGTCCTTTTTTACATTTATGTTTTTCATCGGATAAATATATAAACACGAAAATGTGAAGAGGGTACTTAATTTCTTTCTTATTTGTAATGTAATGAAAATTTAACCTTCAGTATTTGACAAATTCTGTTTAGATCATGCACAGAAGTATCATTCTTTGGACGGAAATATTAGGTATATACCTAATATAGGTGCAACAACTGTATACACTATTAGTGAATTTACTCTAAACTAGTCTAAACTCATTCATTAGTCTAGCAGAGATATGTATGCTTGCACTATTACAGTTTTATGCATAAAATGTATGTATTTATAATATGTGATATGTAAATATATATATATATATATATATATATATATATATATATATATATATATATATATATATATATGTATATTTTTGAATGGATAGACTATGTTCTGTAATAATACAGATTTCGCATTGTTGGGCATAAGTTGGCCCTTTATTCTAGTATTTTTTCCACTAAACATTAAATTACGAATAACGGTGTATATATTCGGAATAGTTTTAAAATAACCTACCGAAATGATTCAGAAAAGTGAAAGAACACTTTATGCAGAAGAGTTATAGTCCACAGTACAGTACAGTTTTTTTTAATGATTAGTAACCGGCTAAATTTTTGTCAGTAGCTTCCTTTTGCGAGACGCCCCACTTTTCTCTCGCGAAAATTCTCGATGATAGTGACTAACGAAGCGCGTAAGTAACTTGTTTGTTTGACGATAGCAAACATTTTATCGCTTAAATTCCCAGTACATACTGATTTCATAAAAAGTTTCAGACAAACATCTTTTGTCTTAAAATTTTTCTATCTCTAACAGTTTTAGAGCTAAATTTGTTGCCCCTTCACTGGGGGAGATACTTGATCCGATTTGGCCTATCCACGAACTTGATCTTAATTTTTCACGCTTGAACCCACATACAAAATTTCAGCTCGCTATCTCTTTCGTTTTTGAGTTACCGTGTTGACAGACGGATAGACGGACAAACGGAAATGAATTAGTTATTTTATAAACATCAATATCAAAAATTTTTTTAGGCGATCAATATTTTCAACCGTTACAAAGTCGGAACTAAACTTATAATACTGTTGTATATATTATATACAGAGCTCCTCAAGAGGTCTTTATAACGCTTTACTACATATATAATGGCTTAAAACAATACGATTGAGCTAAATTTTCTCTAGTAAAAGTTGAGCCGTTTTGGCGCTGTACACCCTTGAAGTTGCAGTTTTTAAATCGTTTAAAAAACAAATTAGATTTCGCGATTTTGATAAAATTAGTATATCAAATTTTGGTCATAACAAATCATGGGCTTAAACGTTGGGATTTTGATAATAAAATCCCCCTCTATTTCTACGCTCATGAAAACAAATGATTTTTGGTACGTAATTTAGATGAAGTATGTTGTTTACTATTAAAAAGGTACTCATTATAAAAGTAGATTACTCTTACGGTTTACTCAAAATTTGGAGTTATCAATTTCGGCACAAAGATTAAATTACGAAAAAAATATATTATAATAAGTTCCAGGTATTTTTTAGTGAAAAATATCACTTTTAAACAACAGCATTCATTCGTTTCTTTTACACTGCAATTTTCTAGTAAGTTTTCAGGTACTAGCCATTACTCAATTTTTTTTTGAAAGAGCCCCAAACGACGCAAGTTGAATTAGGGCAAATTTAGCTCAATCGTCTTGTTTTAAGCCATTATTATTATTATTTATTTCACTAAAGATACATAAGTACATAGGTATCGTCAATATAAAAAAAAAATTAACAATTAAGTTAAGCTGTATGGGCAGTTCATTACAATATGCTTTTTCAGCTCACGTATAAATTTCGGCATGCTTTCTATGTTTTTTAACTCTCCAGGAAGATTATTGTACAATTCACTTCCAATAATTTCCGGAGAGTTTTTGAATTTTTGCAATCTATAGTTTCTAATATGCAAATCCTTATTATGTCGAGTGTTATAATCATGAATTTCATTTCTTAGTTGTAATTTTTGATTATTTTTTTTAATGAATATAAATAGCTCATAGTAATATATGCCATAAAATGTTAGTAAATTATTCCGTTTAAAATGGTTAACACATGATTCTCGATACCCAAGATTAAACATGAGCCGAATTATTCTTTTTTGTAGAATAAATATTCGTGAACAATCTGAACATTGTCTCCATAACATTACACAATACTGCATGGAAGCATATACAAACGCATAAGACACAGACAATAAAGCTTCAGTGTTATGAGTTTGTTTCAATTTTTTTATATAAAAATAAGTCGTACTTAACTTTTTACACACTGTGTCAACATGTCGATACCATTTCATACCTTCATCCAATATTATACCTAAAAATTTCATTTCGCTTACTTGCTTAATCGGATATTTTATTGATGATGTTGTAGCGGTGTCGCTTAATCATTAAATTATTATTCCACTACTACTTATCACCCTAACAGCAACGGTATTATTGAACGGTTTAACCGGTCACTCAAAATTTCTTTAAATTGCCGTCAAAAAAATAATAACTGGTAAAAAATTTAACCTTGGGTACTTCTAAATTTGCGCTCCTTGGTCAAGGAGGATATTAACCTTTCTTCTGCAGAAATTTTATATGGGATTCCTCTACGATTACCATATGATTTCTTTTCAGAAAAGGTTGATATATATCATTCTGTGCAACAATCTACTCGAGAGTTGAGAAATAGAATGATAAATGCAAAATTTTTCTTTACCAGACAGTTCACCAACAAAAATATATTTTTACCAAAAGATTTAGATTCATCAAAAAAAGTTTTTATACGCGAGGATCATGTCAAGCCTCCACTATCTTGTACTTATAGAGGTCCTTTCTCTGTTATTAAAAGATTTCCTAAATTTTTTGTTATTGATGTCAAATTATAACAAACCTACCTCTATTTCAATTGATAGACTAAATCCTGCATACTTTTTTGAATGTTAATCTTTTCTTAATTTACTTTGTATTTAAATATAAGATGTACATCAACTATTAAAGTTTTTTCGCGTGAACACTGTTGTTTTATGTTACAACCTTTTTCTAGTCGTTTTTCTTTATTAGTTGATGGGGGGAAGTATGTAGCGGTGTGGCTTAATCATTAAATTATTATTATAATTTTGTTCATCATTTTTATCTGTTGCATAACTATAACTTCCCTCTATTATCATGGTTGCTTTGAATGTTAACAACCATGGTAATTTACATATTAAAATAATAACATTTCATAAATCAAATCAATAAAGATCAATTATATCTTTTACATATATTTATTATTTATTTAAATAATAATTATTTAATATAACAATCATTTACCTTTACAATGTAATAGATGCATCAATAACTTTATTTAAAAAAAGTCAAAACGTTGTCTTAGTCATATTTATGATTAAGTGATTATTCCATAGTATGTATATGTGGTACAGCTTTGTAAAGACCTTATAAGGACACCCTATATACCGGGTATAACAAGTATGTTATTTAGATACAAAAAAAAACAATGTCGACTATAATAATGGACACTAATAATATATGATTTAAAAGGTATAATTTGTTTTAAATGCAGGATAGGATTGACTCAATGATGTGGTTTGTGAAAATAGCATATGCCTATAGAGTAGTAGTATTTTATAAGCAGTAAATTGGCTAACTTAATTGAATTCAAAATGATGAGTAGCAGCTGCTGGACAGTTTAATAAATAACTGATACCAACTGATATAATTTCAGCTGCTACATTCAATCAATTTATTTCCGAAATATTATATTTCCCAACAAAATAACAATATTTGAAATTATAATTGAAATAATACTTAATTGTAATTTAATAATCATATAATTGTTCATTCATAGACCGTAAAATTATAACAATTACATTAAAATTACATATTTCGAATTGATATTGTAGAGGTAGAAGATAGTTATAATAAATTATTATTATTTAAATAAATAATAAATATATGTGAAAGATATAAATTAAATCAATAAAGATCAATTAACAACAATTTGGAAGATGTATTGTAGGTGCATCTAAATTCAGTAACTCATTTCGATTTTTAGGCATATTAAAAATGAAATGTCAAAAAAAAACAAAAAATAATAAAAATATTTTTTTAGAAATCGAAATAGTTATAAGCGTAAAGAAAAAATAAGTATTATAATAGAAATGAAAGACTTATCTGTTAAATTTGGTGGGTGGTATGTTATATTTTTTAAGAATTACAATATTAAATTATAATTCATCCAATCCAATTATCCAATAGACATCTGTTGGAAGATTTTGGAAATTTTTTCTTTAAAAATATGTTAATTTACCACCCTCTTCGTTTATTTTTTCTCGGGCGCCAAATTGTAGAGGTAAATAGTTGATATATTAAATAATTATTATTTAAATAAATAATAAATATGTATGAAAGATATAATTGATCTTTATTGATTTGATTTATGAAATATTATATATTTTAATATGTAAATTATCAAGGTTGTTAACATTCAAAGGAACCGTTATAATAGGGGGAAGTTATAGTTGTTATGCAACAACTAAAAATGATGAACAAAATTATAATAATAATTTAATGAAGAAGCGATACCGCTACAATATCAACGTAACGAGATAAATTATGTTTATACATCAGGTTTTGAATCATCAACCCTGAACAATCCGGGATGACGTTTTAATTAATCAAGCTATTACCGTATTCTAGTTCACAAGAATTATTAATCCACTTCTAATTGTCTTATCGGTTTAAAAGTTTGCAAATATATAATTCCGAAGGCAATGCAATAATATACTAGTAATGATGAGCAAAATCTGTCTTGGTCTTGCAATCTTGGACTTGGTTTTGCGATTTTGCTAGACCAAGACCAAGATCATACATACTAGCAAGACCAAGACCAAGGCCGAATGAACAAGAACGAGACCAACACCAAGAATGAACCGAAGACCGAGAATGCAAGACCAAGACTAAAGTGCAAGACTTAACTAAAATAGAATATATGAGAATATTTGTCGTACTAACTTAAATATATGTTTTTGTTGGGACAAAACATTTTGTGTGTTTAAGATTTAGATTTCCAGTTTACTCCACTAAATTTAAACATCAAATAAATAAAAAAGTTACTGGTAAACAGTACCATTGTCTGAAAAAAAGGATCTACAAGAATATTCTTGAAGTAACTATTCTTTCCCGATGTCTGGTTAACACATGGTTGATGTAGAGCTAAGCTTTTTTTTTTACTATAAAAACCAATAGAATACGGTAAAATTTTTTGGTTATTGTAAAATAAAGCTTAATTAATTATAGATATTAATTGTTGATCATTTATAAATTATACCTATAAAAAGCCTTGAAAAATTTTCAAAACGACGTAAGTAGTATGTAAACACTAAATGAGCAAAACCAAGACCAAGATTGAATACGTATGACCAAGACCAAGACCAGGACTAGAAGTATTTGAGCAAGACAAAGGCTAAGACCGGACAAGCAAGATCGAGACCGATACCAAGTCTGTCTTGGTCTTGGTCTTGCTTTGCTCATCACTATATACGAGGAGGTGTGTTCAAAAAGTAAGGTGATTTTTAAAATTTCGCGGGCTACGTACCTACATTAGATTTTCGATTTTTTATTTTGTTGTGTTGGTATATTTGTCCCGAATATATGTTCACAGTTTCAACTATGTAGCAGTCTTTGTTTGTTTGTGAGAGGCATAAAGGTTAGGAGTGTTTGGTGTGCTGGGCGATTTTTTTTCAAAGAATTTGCATCAAATTTTGTGCGAAAAATGGAATTAAGTGCTCCAAAACACTCGAAATGTTGACAGTGGCATACGGTGAGTCTAATCTGAGTAAAAAAGTGGTACAAGCTCTTCCAAGAACTCTTGCCGAGTAGATGCCACTGACGATTGATCAAATGTCAAGGTTGTGCTCACTGTTTTCTTCGATTGCCGTAGCGTAGTGCATCAGGAGTTCTTATCACGGTCAAGAAGGAGTATTACCTTGAAGTTATGTGCTGTTTGCGAAAAACGATACGAAAAAACCGTGGCTTAGAGGTAGACCACTCGTTCGGCAACTTCGGATGTCGTGGGTTGGATTCCCATACAATATAGATATGATTTTTCATATCAAGTATTTGATATCAAATTGATTATGTTAGTAGCCTAGACCATAAAGCCTATTGTGATACCTGAAAAAAGGGAACGTCCTACAAGAAACCAATACTCCTTGAGCCATTCGGAGCTGTTCCAGAACAGCAGAAGAGATTCAACGTTGATAGATTTCAATTCACAGAGATCATCAACGAATAACTGACCCAAGTATGTCAGTCTTCTCATAGCAATAGCTGGACAGTGACAGAGAAGAAGGGTCATCGTTTCCTCTTCCTGCTCATTGGGACAGCTGCTTAATAGCTGTAGCTTTTAGTTGTTTAATAGTTGTAAAATTCTCTTTAATGTCCCTATTTTACACTTGCCGATAGATCATTCAGAAAAAATTTGCAGTCCTGTTATATATTTCATTAGAACAACTTTAATCCAAAATTTCGACTCTTGTACGATTCACTATTGTATTTATTTAAAACATAAACTGTATATCAAATTTTCTATGAGTAAAATGTAATATATATTTTGTATAATGTATAATGTATAATACATATATTACATACATATACCTACATAAAATTAACTTATATATAAAGGTAGTTTAATAATTAATATGCACTCGGAAACTCCATTTTATATTCAAATATAGGTATGGTATGGTATGGTATGGTATGTATGTTATAATGAATGTTCTGGAATTTGTGGGCAATTTGTTGGATATGAATGTCTTTTTTTTACTCTTCAGTGTATTATCTTGTATATATAAGTATGCATTTTTGTATTTATAGCGAATTTATATATATATATATATATATATATATATATATATATATATATATATATATATATACTCTCCCTGTTTATATATGTATACACACATATATACTTTATATACTCTGGTCTGTCTGTGGACTCTCTATCGGTCACAGTTTTAATCCGATTGAATTGAAATTGGATATTTGAATTTTGATTTTTGGTATTTGAAAGGTGCAGTTAGTTAATGGGTAAAATCGGACAAGTCGTGAAAAGGGTGTGGAAGAAAGAGTTTAGAGGAAAGGAAAACACTAAATTTGGCATATCTCCCTCAGTATTGGAAAAATTTTAAAAATACATAAGAAGAAAATTGTAGAAAATTAATTTAAATATAATTTTAGAATCCTAAAGATCTCATATTAGAGTAGAAAAATTATTAGGTAATAAATTGTAGCAAATATCATTTTCTACAACTTTCTCCTACATTTTTGATTATTCTAGTATCAAGAGAGATATTTTATATTTTATGTTTTCTTCTTCCTTTACGACCCCTTTCTCCTTGACCTATGACCATTTGATCTTGGCCATTTATTAACAAACTTGGCCTTGTAAATACCAAAATCATATCAGCTACGACATTTCATTTTGATCAGACTAAAATTGTGACCTCTAGAGAGTGATTTATGTATTTTAAGAAATTTATGTATTATAATGAAAATAATGGCGAGTTCTAGTACTAAAAACTGATCTCGAGTTCGTGATGGGGAAATTTCGTAAATAGATAAATACAAACTACGTTTGTTTAAAAGTTTATGTCATAAAAAGTCATAGTTTTATGCACCCATGTTTGTAGAAGTAAAACAAACCATACACGCATTATAGAACTCAATATATACAGATTATAATTAGCAATTCACTCAGTTAGTTTAATTTCATTTAATTTAAAAAAGGATTCTGAGTTAAAATAGAGTTAAAAGATAAAAGTTTTTACGCGAAAATCTTCACCTTGAAACATTTAATTTATAAATATCTTATAAAGCATTTTATACAGCACACGTATTACCTAGCTCGATACTTTTCGATACTGTTCGATACTTTTATCTCAAACATATTAATTGTGATAATTTAAATGGAGCATCCTGTATGATATGAATGACTATATAATATATTATTGTATTTGTATAATGAAAGTAGAATAGATTTATACAATTATATTTATGAAAACTTTATACATATATCTGAAATGCATATGATTTTAAATTTAACTAGAATAGGACAAGCTGGAGTGTTAATTAAGTATTATTATTAAATGCTAAAATGATTATGTTACATTTGAACATTTATTATACCCAGTATATGTAAATATACATTAATTCTTGACAAAAATGGTTCACAAAGTTATTTATAAAAAGGCCTAATTCGGCCATTTCCGCATGCCCGTCCGTCTGTGAACACGATAACTCAAGAACGAAAAGAGATAACGAGCTAAAAAATTTTTGTGTGTTCTAGAGCAAAAAAGTAAGGCAAAGTTCGTTAATGGGCAAAATCGGAACGTGTTTCCCCCTGCCAGGGAGCAAACTTTATATCTTTGAAACCGTAGGAGGTAGAAAAAAAATTTGTTCTTTTTAAAAAATCTTCTTCTTTTTAAATTAAACAACTTTTGTTTGAAAATTTTTTTCTTTAACTTAATAGTTTTCTCATAATTTGTGCTTAAAGTTCCTCGGAAAGCGATAAATGTGCCCATTTTTATATAAATAATTCATATTTTATAAACATTGAATAGACAGAAATATTATCAATTCAAACATTGATATAGTATATACAACTCAGTATATACTGGGTATTAAAACAATTAACTCAGTTAGTTGTTACATTACTTGCTTTATAACTATTTGTTTTATCAAAAGACGTGAATGCAATAGATTTCCATAGCAAATTAGACAAAAAGAATTAAAGCATGCATTTAATCAAAATGCAATTTTGCTAAATTAGGTTGAAATGAATGTTATTCTAAAATAAGTTATCCATTTGGCTTGGTTGTAAATTAACGTATGGGAGTCTATCACTTTTTATTTTATAATAATTAGACTTATAAACATGAATTTATCAAAACACTAGGCAGGACAAATATTTTTTAATTGAAAAATCTATAGCGGGATTCAGATTATACAATGTGACGTTTTTTGTAAACGATCGGCTATGTGACAGTCGACAACCATCAGCATTCGTGTTTTAAATGGGAATTTACCATTGTATATGAATATAACGGTTTCTAATGGCTAGATCTTTATTATAGTTTATAGTTGGTATAGAAATATCTGCATTAACAACATTTTAGAAATAAATCATTTGTCAATAAATTGAAAAAAAAAAATTGACGTTCTAAAATGTCAATGAAAAAAAAATTATTATTTCATATAAATTATTACTAAAATAATTATTTGAAACCCGGACAACGTCGGCTTTTTCAGCTAGTAGAATATGTTTTCACATCATACCGGGCTTAAAACTTTATTTTTAATATATAAGTATTTGAAAATGTTATTTGATTGTTCATTTTTTTACTTAAAAGGATTCCGTGTTTTCTCTATGTGCTTTTGATTCGTTGAAATTGGAAAGCTATACTTTTAAACGATCAAATGTTTCTCGTTTAAAAGTAGAGGATACAAAACTACAGTACGTAACCTCTTTTTGCCGTGCCTACAGAAAATAAGACCAATAACATACAAGTTGCTTATTTTCAGAAAATGTTTTACATTATTTCTTTGACTATGAAAACTTGTCGAGTTTTTGCAGCGATTATACAAAAATATCGATTTTTTGACTCCGAAAACCTCGTTTCTGAAAAATATAATGGAACGGCTTTGTAATCGTGTTCTTGAAAATGATTTCGAATAAATTTTCTGAAAAATGGTTTTTAAGCAAAAATTCAACCAATGAAATTGTGTGAAACTTCTTTAAAAGTAGGCGATAAAAAGTACCTACAGAGTTTTGATCTTATATTATTAGACAAGCAACATTTGAATGTCACACGTCTGTCCTGAGCAGAGCTCGATTGCTCATGTACTGAATTTTAATAAATAAGATATGTGGGATTCCCAGTAAACGTTTTTTTAACATGCTTTTATTCGGTTAACTTGTATGTATCTATCTAGAGTTGAATTGTTTTGTTTTGACTATTATATGCGCGTAAGGGGAACTTATTTAAAAGTAGAAGGGCAACTTATTTCAACCATATTTTAATCATATATTTAATACTTAGTATTAAATATATGTTTCCTCCCCGTCATTTTGAAAATAGACTGATCCACTCGAACTGTGACGATATTCGAGGCTTCTTTACGATTAATATACTTCTATCTATATATGTATGAATGTAATGAAATTTTTTAAGTGAGTTTTCAACCACTGCCGGACGTCTGAATAATCTGAAATTTAACGACGTAATAAGAATCGATGTAAGACGTAATAAGAACCGATGACAATAAAATAAAAAAATTATATTTATTAATAGCCAATGGTATACTTTATAGTTTCTATAGAAATGTCATCAATAAAATTTTAATAGAAAAATGACATTTTCAACTGTTAAAATTTAGAAAAAAATAATTATTTGTCATAAATTTCCCTTGCTATATTGTATTTGTATTTTCTTTGGTAAGAATTGGATTTATTCCATCATCGTGGGAATAATAATGAAGAATGAGACTAAAAAACAAATAATAAAATTTACAGTTAAAAAAAAATACAAAATATGCTTTTATTGGAATATGAACTAAAAAATGCAAAATAATTTAAAATAAAATAGAATAAAGAGATTGACAACAAAATCAACTTTAATGTAAACAAATGAATGGGGTGCTCTCTACTGACGTCTTTACATTGGCTCTACTTTTACAACAGACAGTAGAAAGCACCCCATGCATTTGTATTCATAAAGTTAATTTTGATATCAATCTCTTTATTCAATTCTATTTTAGATTATTTTTCATTTATTAGTTCATATTTGCAGTAAAAGCATGTGTTTTAGGTTTTTGAAATTCTGAATTTAATTTCATAATATTATTCTATGAGTTTAATTAGATTTTTGAAAAAATTTGTATTAGAAAATAAAATTGCTGTAAATAGTCATAAGTCACTCTATTATATACAAACACAGGCAAACAGGTAGATAGATATATATATATATATATATATATATATATATATATATATATATATATATATATATATATATATATATATATACAAGGAATCCCAATAATATTATTTATAAGTTCTTCTTATTTAATATGTTTTCAAATGAAATATGATGAGAAAATTTTTATAATAGACAACTAAAATATACGTAGATAAAAACAAAACTATTTTTAATCAGGGTATAAAGTTTCAAATATTATAAATAACCACACAGTATGAATTCTTAATAAATATAAAGGACAGTAATTTATCCTTTTTCATGTCGATTTTGACAGGTTTTATGTTTCAAATATACATTTTTTTGTTAAATTTAATTTTTTTCTCTTAGTTTACAAAAATGATTAATAACGCCGGTAAATGTTTTAGAGAAAAAAAAAACAACTAAAAACACACCAAAAAAAAAAAAATTACAAAATATCTTCCTTATCTATTTTTTGTAGCCACAAATTACTTGTTTAATTTATTAAAAATTTGTTTCATAGGTTTGTTTCAATTTATAATATTCAATGCAGTTTTTTTTCACAGTTGATAGGGAAAATTTTTAAAAATATCCTAGGTTAATATAACTCTTCAGCAGTCGAAAGTGTATATATTGGGTACATACACAATTGTTAAAATAAAATTTCAAATTCGCCCCAATAACTAGATCGTTTTTTATATATTATAAATACGTATTTCGACTACAAAGTAGTCATCTTCAGTAAAAATTAGCTAATCTTAATTTATTCGTTGACAAATAAAAAATATATAAAAAATACAAATAAATAGACAAAAATAAAAATTAGACAAAAATAAAATAAAATAAATTTTATTAAAATTATTCTTGTTAAAATTACTTTTATATTGTCTCTGGTTATGTTACTCATTGCTAATTTGGTGACAGTTTCGCAGTTACACAATTGTGAATCTTCTGCAAAGAAATTATTCTTTTCAGTTCTTTCAAAAATAACTTACGGTTTTGATACTATTCGTTTTGAAATTGAAAATTTATCGAGTATCATAGGACATGTTATACCTTTGGTTCGGTATAGAACGGTGCTGTAGTGTCTGAATTAATGATCGGAGAAGGTATTTTATTCTAGGCAGTAAATACAATTTTTCCCGTATCACTTTGTTTTTCAACTCATGCAGATTGGAGTTATGTATACATATATATATATATAGTGAAAATAATAACTAACTGAGTTAATGGCTTAACTATTCGGGGTATATATTGAGTTCACTTTCAATGAGTGAATTGTTAACTTTTGAGCTGAAATTATGGCAAATGTATTCAATTTTTGAGGCATAGTTTCGAACCAAAGTAGTTTATTAAAAAAAAAGGAAAGGAAATTTTTCTATCTCTTACTGCTTCAAAGAGGGATATTATAGGATATTATCTTCCTCGTCCCTATACATTGTCATAGTTTCAGGATTCAGTGTATTTTTTCAAAAACTTTATATACATTTTAATCTAATTGATTGCAACCTGGGCAACCAATTAAAATAAACTGATATCTCTATTCTATAATGTATCTAGCTGAAAACGAAATGTAGTGTAAACTTTAAACAAATTAACGTTCGTACAAACAAACATCGTGTGCCTATTTTACTCTATTCTATAATGTATTTAGCTGAAAACGAAATCCTGTGTAAAAAAAATTAACGTTCGTGCAAAATAATATCGTGGGCCTTACATAACCTTGCTTTCTCTTCAGTCATGTATATAACTGGCAATTTGTTTAAAAAAATTATCACTAACAAACATGAATTATTATTATAAATAAAGATACACTATACCAGGGTTGGCCAACTTTTGTGTGTATCAGGTCTACCTTTTATCTTAAAAATGTGTCGCGATCAACTTACTATTTGTTCGATGGTATATATGATAAAGTTAATATAAAAATGCACAGTATGGCTACTAATTTGATTGTAAGATTTCATTTTCGCGATTTGTTTTTTTGTTCAGGAAAATTTTTCATGGAAGAATGGTATAAGATTTTAGACTTGTTTTCTGCTAATCTATCAATAAATCGCGGGAGTGTACCTCGTACTGAAACATCCTGTATATACACCTACGTAAAAACATATTTATTTAACGGGTCAAATTTGTTCAAATTAGCTACATATATAGACAGATTTAGAATTTATTTTATTGCCTGAACATTCATGGAAAGACTGAGTTTGCATGTCTCTAACCAAGGAATCCTAATTTGGTGTATATTACGACAAAGATAATAATAATGAGTCTTCAGTAAAGAAATTAGTCAGGAAAGAACGTTGTTTAGTCTTCGTTAAAGCATGAAAATGCCGATTCACATAGGTATGTAGATCCCAAAGATAGATAGATAGATACATCTTGGGATCAAAAAAGTACTCTACTTCAGTCCGACAAGATTTGCTTCTTGTTTATGATTTGCTTATTTTGCTTATGTTGGGAATATCCAGGAGCTTGCTTATCAGGTCTTCCTGAAGATTTATATATTAGGGGTGAGATGCACCAAATATCCTGTACTGCTGTAACCTAGAGGATCACAGTCGAAGATAATGCGGCTGGATGTTTCATCCTCCTCGCCATACAATCTGCACACAATGGACCCGTTATGGTGACCGGTAATGAATCCGGTAACCCTCCACAGTTGCATCTTGTTCAGCTTCAGTGCATCGAGAGATAGCCTTTAGGTTGCACTCTGAAGCAGGATTTTCCCGAGCTCCTGCCGCGGTACTTTTTTCCAGTGATCACGGTGTTTAGCATTTGACTACTCGTTGATCACTTATTTACATGCAGTCCTTGGAATTCCTAAAATAGGCTCTGGGCCTGTGCAGGTAATTCTGACGACCTTCTTTGCTAAGGCATCTGCTTTTTCATTTCTTTCGAAAGCACTCTGACCCGGCACCCAGATCAATTCAACATTGGTCCGTTTTGCCAGCTCCAGCAATCCTTGACTACCTCTGAGGTGAACTCAGTTCCAGACAAGGCTTTTAAAGTAGCTTGACTGACCGAGAGAATACGTACATTCTGGTTTATGTAGCCTCTACGTAGGTTCTCACGGACGCAATCCAGTATGGCGTAGACTTCTGCTTGAAAGACCGTGACATATATGTAGATCCCAAACAAGAATAAATATATTCGCTATTTTGTAATACAAGGATATTTTTCTCCGTTGATATATTTCCAAAAATATATTTTTTTGGCAAATGCGTTTCACAATTAAATCTTTTTTAAAAGGAACAGATATAAATTCCACACTTTCTTTACTTATTTTTTCCTGAAATCTTACCTGAAAGTCTTCAATTACTTTTTGTCAAGACACCGCGAGTGATCGACCAAAATTAGCTTCGCGATCGACTGGTCGATCGTAATCGACTTGTTGGCCATCCCTGGACTATACAATCGAACACACAAAAAGTAATACCATAATATATTTTTTGAAAAATATGATGAAATTGTCCGCCCAACTTATAATTGCCAATTATGAATTATATTTTAACGAACAACAACAAAACTTCCATAACATAATATTTAACAAATGAAACATTCATTCGAATATATATATATATATATAAATCTGTTTTAATTGAATTAAAATCATAGAAATATTTCATATATGATTGTGCGATATTAACTTTTGTGATTACTAGAATTTATTGTCAAAGTGGTTTTATCCATACAAACGTTTTCTCGTATCGTGAAACGTTGACTAACTAACGTATATTAATCTGAAACAGAAAATGTTTCAAATTATTAAAATTAAATGCTTCTACTGTCTCTAGTTTTATAATATTTAGTTTAGTTACTTTACTAAATCTAACCAGCAGTATGAATAAAATTTAGATAATTTTAATATTTTAATTACAGACATCGAATCAGAAGAAATATTTATTAATTAATGTACAAAATGAAGGAAATTTAAAGAAGACTAATTTCAATATAATTTAAAATTTATTATATTTTAAATCTAGTAAATTTTAATTTAGTTAATTTTCTATTTATTTTTATTTTTGTCTATTGATCTCGACTTTCTATCTATTTCTAATTGTCAAAGAGTAAATTACGACTAGTTAATTTATACTGATGATGACTACATTGTAGTCGAAATACGTATTTATAATACAAAAAACTGATCTAGGTAAAGGGGGCAAATTTGAAATTTTACCATCAAATTATCAAATATATTTGAAAATCAACATTTGAAAATTTCAATCTTGATGTATTATTTCAATGGTATGTATGCATATGTATGCATGCATCTACGACAGGTTCGAATGTCGATATATTGTTAACCAATATATCGAAATTTTGTATTTTACCAATATGAATAATAAATGATGATAACACATTACTTGTAAGGAATACCCTATTTACATAAATCTCAGAGTACTTGTAAGATGATGCATTTACTTCACCTATGTTAATGCATAACCATTACTTAGTGTACATACGAGTATTATATATACACAGCAAATGTTAATAGTAATGCCACACATGAATTTACGACAGAAATAATTATTTAATAATTCTGTTTTAAGGCGATGTTCAATTAATATGTTAATAAGTTTACTTCACTTAACTTGAATAATAGGATGAACAAATAACCTAAAGGATCAATTTTAACTGAACCATAACAGACAGAAATTCATTTTTTTGACCTATTCCCGTCCATTTGAAAGTTAAAAAATAAAGTGCCAATGTACAATTGGCGTCAAAAGTCGAGCTATCATTTTAAAATTGTATTTTTTATTTGTGTATTTCAATAATTTTAATCATAAAGCCTAATTTTGATTTAAAATTGTATCTTTTTTTAAAACTTAGTACCTACAACTTAACTCCTGATAAATTTTTCGATTTTTCAAATATTAAGGGAGATAGTCGAATTTTGTGTTTTCCCCTCCCTCTAAACCCCCTTTCTCCTCGTCCGATTTTACCCATTAACGAACTTGACCTTTAGAATACCATAACCGACTCAAATACCAAATTCCATTCCAATGGGAATAAAACTGTGACCGCTAGAGAGTCCACAGACATTTAAAAAAAGTACATATGTATATATATATATATATATATATATTGACGGAAGTCGATTTCCTGTCATTTACTTTATAAAATAAAATATTACTTTTAAAGGATTTTTGCAGATTCATGAAATTTATTATTATATTATATTATTAATATTGATTATTTGTCATTTTTGTAATAGAAAAAATCATATAAATTTGTAACAATTTGTAATGTAAATTTAATGTTTGGCAAGAAATTATACTGTTAATAATACGTTTGAAATTAATAAAAATTAATTAAGTGAATTTTTGGATTATTATTTTTAACAAATAAGTCAGTACAACAATAAGAATATTTTGGATTCAAAGAGGTATTAAGTAAATTAAAGTTGAAACGCTGGTAAAATAATAAGTTGGAACGAGTAAGTCATTTATTTGTTATTGACTATAAATAAAACAAGTTGGCGACCGATGACAATAAAGGTATTGTTGGACTTTGGAATTTATTTTAAACACCGATAAATTTGAAGTCACGACAAAAATTGGCGACCGTGACAGGACACATCACAATTGCCAGGTGTTAAATCAAGTGTTTTGAAGATTGGATGGACAACTAGAAGAAATTCGTGGAACCATCAGCAACAGAAACACATGTCTAAATTCAACCTAGAGAAAAACCAAGTTTCATACCGTTCAAGGGAATCAATCAACAGCAACTCAACCGTAAGTAGCGATCGATCTATTCCTGTTACCGAACATTTACTTTTGAACCATTCCAGTTCTTATCCTGACATAACAGAACAATTTTCTAAAATGAACTTTTTAATTAAAAAAGAGGAAGAAGATTTTCAGGGCGCACCTGAAATGACAGACGATGAACATCGTTCAAATGAATGTCGTTCAAATGAAAGTCATTCGAGTACGACCTCCTCAAATTACAGACGTATGCCAACATTCAATTACACCCAATGGATTGATCCATTTGTTAACACATATCAAGGATCTCTTCATTTTATATCACAATTAGGGAATACATTACGCGTAGCACCCCATTACCTACAAAACGAAATACTCATGTTCGCATTTAACAAATTACCTATCGAAGTGCAAGATGAGATTTCATCAATTGATTTAAAATCAATTCAATCAATTATTAAACGTAAATACAATATTAAAATTCGCTCACAATATTTAATCGAAAACGACATAAATAATTGCAAGCAACAATCAAATGAACCAATTCAAAGTTATTTTGAAAAATTCAATTTACTTAGATTAGAATATTTAAAAGTTTTACGGGAACATACTGACACTATCTCTTATGACGCTGTCAAAAAACATACCGATAAATCTTTAGCAAATAAATTTTTAGTAAACATGAATTCACAAATAGCGATACATTTAATGGATAAAACATTCGACTCTATAGAAGAAATTTTACCCACAGCACAAATGTATGAATGTAGGTTTAAAGAATTAAATTTATTAAAAACGTATAATAGTATTGAAAAATATTGCAAGACATGCAAAAATAAAACTCACAATACTAAAGATTGTCATAGAAAACAAATTCAGATTAATCAAGCTGATTCATCTAATTATTCTAAACAATTTAATAATAATTCACAATTTAATAGTAATTCACAACAATACAATAATTATTCTAATAATCATTCTAATTCAAAAAAATGCGCATATTGTAAATATCGCGGGCATACAATCGAAGAATGCCATAGAAAAAGATATAACGATAGTTTGCGGGCACAGCCTCCGCCTCGACAACAAAATCAAATTATAAATGACACAAACTTAGAAACTTCTTTAAACTCATATCAATCCAACCTGGAGAGCACAGAGTTGGATCTACAAGAAGCTCAATTTACAACGTTACCAATCAATCTATCAGATTAACTAAATTAAATTTTACAGTCGATAACCATGTTTATTCATTTTTAATTGATACAGGCGCATCTGTGTCACTTATAAAAAATACACTTGCAAAAAATATCGACAAGAATGAAAAAATTCCACTATCCGGAATTGAAAAAACTACTATTTCTACACTAGGTACATCAAATATTAATTTGATAAAAGATTCATTTTATTTTCCATTTAAATTTCAAGTAGTTGATAATAAATTCAGTTTACCTACTGATGGTATACTTGGAATTGACTTTTTAACTCATTACGAAGCAACTTTTAATCCAAGTAATAATTTAATCAATTTCAAAAAATTTTATAAAATACCACAAGTAAATATTACTTTGGACTTAGAAAAACAAAAATATATTTTAAATAATCTTAGACTAAATCATTTAAACACAAATTCAAAAAATTGTATTTTAAAAATATGTCTTGACAATTCAAAAATATTTTTAAATGAAAATGAAAATTTAACTTCTACTACTATTCTCAAACATAATATAAAACTAACGGACCCTACTCCAATCTATACAAAAAATTATCGTTTTCCAAAATGTCACGAGCAAGAGGTTCAAAAACAAACACAAAAGATGCTGTCTGAAGGCATCATACGCGAAAGTAAAAGTCCTTTCTCATCTCCTATTTGGGTGGTCCCCAAAAAACTTGACGCTGCCGGTACTCAAAAATGGCGCATAGTTATTGATTATCGAAAGCTTAACGAAGTCACAATTGAGGACAAATATCCATTACCGAATATAGAGGACATTTTGCATAATCTTAACGGAGCTAAATACTTCAGTACAATTGATTTAAGTAGTGGATTTCATCAAATCGAAATTAGGGAAGAGGATAAAATGAAAACTGCATTTACCATACCCGGTGGTCATTTTGAATTTAACCGTATGCCTTTTGGGTTAAAAAATGCACCAGCCACTTTTCAAAGAATGGTAAACTTAGCCCTCTCAAAACTTATAAATAAAAAATGTTTTGTCTACATCGATGACATAATAATTTTCGGAAAATCCATAGAAGAACATAACCAAAATCTTTACGATGTGTTACGTACACTATCAATTTATAATTTAAAAATTCAACCCGACAAGTGTGAATTTCTCAAAAACGAAATCGAATATCTAGGACACACACTAACGAGTGAAGGGATAAAACCCAGTAAAAATAAAATTCAAGCCGTATTAGAAATGAAACCACCAAAAAATGTAAAAGATATTCAACGCTTTTTAGGTTTCATAAATTATTATAGGAAATTTATTGAAAATTTTACAAAAATCGCAAAACCTTTAACAAATCTCCTTCATAAGGAAATTGAATTTAACTGGACAAATGAATGCGAAAAATCTTTCAATTTATTTAAAACATTATTAACTAAAGAACCCATTTTAAAATACCCTGATTTTTCTAAACAATTTATTTTAACTACAGATGCCTCAAATATTGGTATCTCAGGGATTTTAAGTCAGCAGTATGATAAAAAAGATTTACCCATAGCATATTATAGCCGTACTCTCAACAATGCGGAGAAAAATTACTCCACTACGGAAAAAGAGCTCTTAGCTGTCGTGAATGCTACAAAATACTTTAGACCATATCTCTATGGCACTAAATTTAAAATACGATGCGACCATACACCTCTTCAATGGCTTATGAATTGCAAAGACCCCACTTCAAAACTTGTAAGATGGCGGTTACAACTCGAAGAATATAGTTATGAAATACTATACAAGCCAGGTATAATAAATACAAACGCGGATCACCTCTCTAGACCAGTTCTACAGATTCTCGATCTGCAAGAAACTAAAACGTACGAAAATTTCAGAGAATATATTGAACAATTAGTTGAACCAATTATATATAATCAAGTTAACCTACCTCTAGAAGATGTCGATAATCTCATTTTACCCATAAGTGTAGATTTATCAGATAATAATAAATTTTCATATTTTTTGAAGCCATATATAACAGCTAATTTATTAAAAAATCAAACTGAAACTCTGATACGTGAAAATAAAAATATTTATGTGCTACCCTGTAAAGAGACATTTAATGAAGAAACTACATTAAATAATTTATTCGAATGTTTTTATACACTATTTCAATACACTCAACTTACGAAACCTGATCAGTTATATGTTTACGATCTATCACAAGTTTACCCTGGTATAACTGAAGATAGTTTTAAACAATTAATTTATTACTTTTATTCAAAGTCGGATATTGAAATTAATATAATTCATTCTAAAACAGAAATTATAAAAAATAAAGAACAGCAACAAAAATTAATAAAAGAAGCACATGATGATCTACTCGCAGGTCATAAAGGTGTGAAAAACACAATTAAAAAACTTAGGCAAAGATTCTTTTGGAAAACAATAACTCGCGACGTCGAAAATTATGTTAAGTCATGCGAAATCTGTCAAAAGAATAAAATTCCTCGTAATACTAAACCCTCTCAAGTAATCACGGATACCCCTACTAAATTCAATGAAATGATTGCACTAGATGTAATGGGTCCTTTCCCAATTACTGATGCCAACAATCGATACATTCTGACAATACAAGACAATTTAACAAAATTTCTGAATGCGTATTCTATACCGGAAAGCAACGCAGAATTCACAGCTATCAAATTATTGGAACATTGTACCAAATATGGATTTCCTACATCCATTCTTACAGACAATGGTACAAATTTCATAAACCAAACTATAAAAGAAATAAATAAACTTCTCTCCATCAAACACAAACAAACTACTCCTTACAATCCCGAATCTAATGGTAGCATAGAAAGAAGCCACCAAGAATTAAAATCATATTTTAGGAGCTATGTTAATAACAATCAAAACGATTGGGACTATTATGTCAACTTTGCAGTTTATTCATATAATACTACCGAAAATAGACACACAAAATTTACCCCATACGAACTAGTATTTGGTGAAAAAGCTAAACTAATTAGTGGTAAAACTAAATTACCTACGTACGATCACTTAGCTCAAAACGTGTCAAATAAAATTGATTTATTAAGAAGAAACGCGCGCACAAATATAGTCCATAATAAAAATAAAGAACAAAAAATTAACAACCCTAATATTACATTTAAAAAAGGTGATAAAGTGTTAGTACGCGATGAGATGAATCGAAACGCAAAAAACAAATCACTACAACAAAAATATTTAGGACCTCATGTTATTCTCAAAACATGGGATGAAAAGCATGTAGCTTTATTAGACCCAACTTACAAACGGAAAAATAGATGGATACATTTTAAACATCTGAAAATCTTCCTTTCAGATGATCCTGATCCTCTCACTGATACTGCTAATACGCTTAACGACGGGTCAACAGCAGGTACAAGTCGAGATAATTAAATCAAACGGCGTTTACTTCAATCACATTGGAGAAGCAAAAATTATAAAAAATTATCTAAACTTAGTACATTATTATAATATCAGTTTTATAGAAAATTTATTAGATTCATTACCCAATTATTTAGAAACTCAAAGAAAATTATGCATAAATCAAAACAAAAATCATAATTGCTTAATTACATTTGAACTATTTAAATTGGAAACTAATGAATATTATGATAGGTTTAAAGATTTAGAAAATAGTTATTTCCAAACCCAACGCAAAAAACGCGAAATTCGTTACGAACACGGATGGTTTGACGCAATAGGAAACATATGGCATAAACTCACTGGTAATCCAGATGCCACTGATTCAGAATTTTTATTTAACAATGTCAATAAGTTAGTCAAAGAACAAAATGATGTAAACAAAATTCTTCAAAGTCAAGTCAGAATCATAACAGATAGTTTAACTCAAGTAAATAAAACTCAAAAACAGTTACGTCTAATCGAAAATAAAATGAACGAAATAACATTGAAAACAAACGGTAACACAGATACAATAGAAGAAAATAAACAAATATTACTTTTAAATCAAATCGAAATTTTATTGAAAGAAAGTTTATCTTTAATCAAATCTCATCTTGACAACTTTGAACAATCAATTACATTAGCTAGACACAATTTAGTTAATTTTGACATACTACCCCCTCGAACATTACTAAAAGAATTACAAAATGCTAGAAATTTAAATTTACCATTTGAACCTTTATACTGTAATATTGAATACTATTACAAAATAATTGATTTAGAACTCTTAAACTTAAAACACACTCTTATAATAAATATAAAAATTCCATTAGTACAACTTGACGAATTTACACTTTACCACATATACCCTTTACCACAACCAGATCCTTTGATAAATAACCTCTACCAAATCATACAAATAAATAGACCCTTTCTACTCACAAGCAAAGATCGATTGCATACTTCATTGTCAAAAACTCTTGATGATTGTAAAGAATACCAAAAGAACCAATTTTTATGTAAAAAACAAATCATATACAAACACACATCAGAAGATTGTGAAACACAGCTATTTGAAACTACAACTCACAAGATGCCAATGGAATGTAATGTTATAAAATATTACGCAAAACAAGAAATATATCAACAAATTCATGATAATCAATGGTTACTATTCAGTTCAAATCCAGTCAAATTATCAATACTTTGCAACGAAACATTAACAAAAATTTTGGAAGTCCACAAAGAAATTCAAAAATTAACATTGCCAAATTCATGTCAAGCTAAGTCAAAAACTATGGAAATATCAACAAACAAAATTATCTTATCAAGAAACTTCACAGATTTCATTCCAAATTTAAAATTAGAATACTGCGAAATTTGTAGAAACAAAACTCAACGCATAAAACATATTCTACCAATTCAACTTCAGTACGATTCATTGGAAAAATTGCACATCAATAACGATAAACTAATCGAAATGGACCAAAAGCTAAACGAAGAAATTCAAGAACATGTAGAATTCCTTGGACATAGTTTCTCAACTTCAAACTGGTTTTCGATTAAACTCGCCGCATTTTTAATAACATTTTTAATTTCATTATTAGGACTTTGGAAATGTGGAATCATATCACTCATCTTATGTTGTTTCTCTGGAAAAAACAATAGCTGCACAACTATACCCTGCATCAAAATTTTCAATCAATGTAATAATAAACGAAAAGTCGAACCAATGGTAACATTCCAGGCAAGCGCTCCATATCCAGAAGAAAATCAATATGCAATTATCCCGAGTCAGAATTCATCACCAGATTATCAAACCATGACCCCAAGAAGAAAGCCCAAGAAAGACCTAAAACCTTTCAGACCCTAGCCTTTCTCTAACAAGGGAGGATTGACGGAAGTCGATTTCCTGTCATTTACTTTATAAAATAAAATATTACTTTTAAAGGATTTTTGCAGATTCATGAAATTTATTATTATATTATATTATTAATATTGATTATTTGTCATTTTTGTAATAGAAAAAATCATATAAATTTGTAACAATTTGTAATGTAAATTTAATGTTTGGCAAGAAATTATACTGTTAATAATACGTTTGAAATTAATAAAAATTAATTAAGTGAATTTTTGGATTATTATTTTTAACAAATAAGTCAGTACAACAATAAGAATATTTTGGATTCAAAGAGGTATTAAGTAAATTAAAGTTGAAACGCTGGTAAAATAATAAGTTGGAACGAGTAAGTCATTTATTTGTTATTGACTATAAATAAAACAAGTTGGCGACCGATGACAATAAAGGTATTGTTGGACTTTGGAATTTATTTTAAACACCGATAAATTTGAAGTCACGACAATATATATATATATATATAAAGTATAAAGTATAAAGTATAAAGTATAAAGTATAAAGTATAAAGTATAAAGTATAAAGTATAAAGTATAAAGTATAAAGTATAAAGTATAAAGTATAAAGTATAAAGTATAAAGTATAAAGTATAAAGTATAAAGTATAAAGTATAAAGTATAAAGTATAAAGTATAAAGTATAAAGTATAAAGTATAAAGTATAAAGTATAAAGTATAAAGTATAAAGTATAAAGTATAAAGTATAAAGTATAAAGTATAAAGTATAAAGTATAAAGTATAAAGTATAAAGTATAAAGTATAAAGTATAAAGTATAAAGTATAAAGTATAAAGTATAAAGTATAAAGTATAAAGTATAAAGTATAAAGTATAAAGTATAAAGTATAAAGTATAAAGTATAAAGTATAAAGTATAAAGTATAAAGTATAAAGTATAAAGTATAAAGTATAAAGTATAAAGTATAAAGTATAAAGTATAAAGTATAAAGTATAAAGTATAAAGTATAAAGTATAAAGTATAAAGTATAAAGTATAAAGTATAAAGTATAAAGTATAAAGTATAAAGTATAAAGTATAAAGTATAAAGTATAAAGTATAAAGTATAAAGTATAAAGTATAAAGTATAAAGTATAAAGTATAAAGTATAAAGTATAAAGTATAAAGTATAAAGTATAAAGTATAAAGTATAAAGTATAAAGTATAAAGTATAAAGTATAAAGTATAAAGTATAAAGTATAAAGTATAAAGTATAAAGTATAAAGTATAAAGTATAAAGTATAAAGTATAAAGTATAAAGTATAAAGTATAAAGTATAAAGTATAAAGTATAAAGTATAAAGTATAAAGTATAAAGTATAAAGTATAAAGTATAAAGTATAAAGTATAAAGTATAAAGTATAAAGTATAAAGTATAAAGTATAAAGTATAAAGTATAAAGTATAAAGTATAAAGTATAAAGTATAAAGTATAAAGTATAAAGTATAAAGTATAAAGTATAAAGTATAAAGTATAAAGTATAAAGTATAAAGTATAAAGTATAAAGTATAAAGTATAAAGTATAAAGTATAAAGTATAAAGTATAAAGTATAAAGTATAAAGTATAAAGTATAAAGTATAAAGTATAAAGTATAAAGTATAAAGTATAAAGTATAAAGTATAAAGTATAAAGTATAAAGTATAAAGTATAAAGTATAAAGTATAAAGTATAAAGTATAAAGTATAAAGTATAAAGTATAAAGTATAAAGTATAAAGTATAAAGTATAAAGTATAAAGTATAAAGTATAAAGTATAAAGTATAAAGTATAAAGTATAAAGTATAAAGTATAAAGTATAAAGTATAAAGTATAAAGTATAAAGTATAAAGTATAAAGTATAAAGTATAAAGTATAAAGTATAAAGTATAAAGTATAAAGTATAAAGTATAAAGTATAAAGTATAAAGTATAAAGTATAAAGTATAAAGTATAAAGTATAAAGTATAAAGTATAAAGTATAAAGTATAAAGTATAAAGTATAAAGTATAAAGTATAAAGTATAAAGTATAAAGTATAAAGTATAAAGTATAAAGTATAAAGTATAAAGTATAAAGTATAAAGTATAAAGTATAAAGTATAAAGTATAAAGTATAAAGTATAAAGTATAAAGTATAAAGTATAAAGTATAAAGTATAAAGTATAAAGTATAAAGTATAAAGTATAAAGTATAAAGTATAAAGTATAAAGTATAAAGTATAAAGTATAAAGTATAAAGTATAAAGTATAAAGTATAAAGTATAAAGTATAAAGTATAAAGTATAAAGTATAAAGTATAAAGTATAAAGTATAAAGTATAAAGTATAAAGTATAAAGTATAAAGTATAAAGTATAAAGTATAAAGTATAAAGTATAAAGTATAAAGTATAAAGTATAAAGTATAAAGTATAAAGTATAAAGTATAAAGTATAAAGTATAAAGTATAAAGTATAAAGTATAAAGTATAAAGTATAAAGTATAAAGTATAAAGTATAAAGTATAAAGTATAAAGTATAAAGTATAAAGTATAAAGTATAAAGTATAAAGTATAAAGTATAAAGTATAAAGTATAAAGTATAAAGTATAAAGTATAAAGTATAAAGTATAAAGTATAAAGTATAAAGTATAAAGTATAAAGTATAAAGTATAAAGTATAAAGTATAAAGTATAAAGTATAAAGTATAAAGTATAAAGTATAAAGTATAAAGTATAAAGTATAAAGTATAAAGTATAAAGTATAAAGTATAAAGTATAAAGTATAAAGTATAAAGTATAAAGTATAAAGTATAAAGTATAAAGTATAAAGTATAAAGTATAAAGTATAAAGTATAAAGTATAAAGTATAAAGTATAAAGTATAAAGTATAAAGTATAAAGTATAAAGTATAAAGTATAAAGTATAAAGTATAAAGTATAAAGTATAAAGTATAAAGTATAAAGTATAAAGTATAAAGTATAAAGTATAAAGTATAAAGTATAAAGTATAAAGTATAAAGTATAAAGTATAAAGTATAAAGTATAAAGTATAAAGTATAAAGTATAAAGTATAAAGTATAAAGTATAAAGTATAAAGTATAAAGTATAAAGTATAAAGTATAAAGTATAAAGTATAAAGTATAAAGTATAAAGTATAAAGTATAAAGTATAAAGTATAAAGTATAAAGTATAAAGTATAAAGTATAAAGTATAAAGTATAAAGTATAAAGTATAAAGTATAAAGTATAAAGTATAAAGTATAAAGTATAAAGTATAAAGTATAAAGTATAAAGTATAAAGTATAAAGTATAAAGTATAAAGTATAAAGTATAAAGTATAAAGTATAAAGTATAAAGTATAAAGTATAAAGTATAAAGTATAAAGTATAAAGTATAAAGTATAAAGTATAAAGTATAAAGTATAAAGTATAAAGTATAAAGTATAAAGTATAAAGTATAAAGTATAAAGTATAAAGTATAAAGTATAAAGTATAAAGTATAAAGTATAAAGTATAAAGTATAAAGTATAAAGTATAAAGTATAAAGTATAAAGTATAAAGTATAAAGTATAAAGTATAAAGTATAAAGTATAAAGTATAAAGTATAAAGTATAAAGTATAAAGTATAAAGTATAAAGTATAAAGTATAAAGTATAAAGTATAAAGTATAAAGTATAAAGTATAAAGTATAAAGTATAAAGTATAAAGTATAAAGTATAAAGTATAAAGTATAAAGTATAAAGTATAAAGTATAAAGTATAAAGTATAAAGTATAAAGTATAAAGTATAAAGTATAAAGTATAAAGTATAAAGTATAAAGTATAAAGTATAAAGTATAAAGTATAAAGTATAAAGTATAAAGTATAAAGTATAAAGTATAAAGTATAAAGTATAAAGTATAAAGTATAAAGTATAAAGTATAAAGTATAAAGTATAAAGTATAAAGTATAAAGTATAAAGTATAAAGTATAAAGTATAAAGTATAAAGTATAAAGTATAAAGTATAAAGTATAAAGTATAAAGTATAAAGTATAAAGTATAAAGTATAAAGTATAAAGTATAAAGTATAAAGTATAAAGTATAAAGTATAAAGTATAAAGTATAAAGTATAAAGTATAAAGTATAAAGTATAAAGTATAAAGTATAAAGTATAAAGTATAAAGTATAAAGTATAAAGTATAAAGTATAAAGTATAAAGTATAAAGTATAAAGTATAAAGTATAAAGTATAAAGTATAAAGTATAAAGTATAAAGTATAAAGTATAAAGTATAAAGTATAAAGTATAAAGTATAAAGTATAAAGTATAAAGTATAAAGTATAAAGTATAAAGTATAAAGTATAAAGTATAAAGTATAAAGTATAAAGTATAAAGTATAAAGTATAAAGTATAAAGTATAAAGTATAAAGTATAAAGTATAAAGTATAAAGTATAAAGTATAAAGTATAAAGTATAAAGTATAAAGTATAAAGTATAAAGTATAAAGTATAAAGTATAAAGTATAAAGTATAAAGTATAAAGTATAAAGTATAAAGTATAAAGTATAAAGTATAAAGTATAAAGTATAAAGTATAAAGTATAAAGTATAAAGTATAAAGTATAAAGTATAAAGTATAAAGTATAAAGTATAAAGTATAAAGTATAAAGTATAAAGTATAAAGTATAAAGTATAAAGTATAAAGTATAAAGTATAAAGTATAAAGTATAAAGTATAAAGTATAAAGTATAAAGTATAAAGTATAAAGTATAAAGTATAAAGTATAAAGTATAAAGTATAAAGTATAAAGTATAAAGTATAAAGTATAAAGTATAAAGTATAAAGTATAAAGTATAAAGTATAAAGTATAAAGTATAAAGTATAAAGTATAAAGTATAAAGTATAAAGTATAAAGTATAAAGTATAAAGTATAAAGTATAAAGTATAAAGTATAAAGTATATATGTATATATATATATATATATATACATATATACAAATTTTAGCGATAGTGATTTTTAACATCTTATAGGTAGGATCGATGGACATTTGAAGAAATTTTCACGAAATTCCAACATTGGTGCAAAAACAATCTGCATTTCTTTTGGAGGAAATTCGCTAAAAAGCTACTTTCCATTTTTATTCTACACTACCTATACACCCGCGGCTTTGCTCACGTTCTATTGTTATATCTCCGGCTAAAACTAAAAACCTCAATGTAATTTTCCACCGCTTCCACTACTTCAAATATGTATCGATCCCACCAATTCCAATAATTCATATATTTTTCGGCACTTCCACCAAAGTCTTATCATAAGCTTATAAACCGAATAATGTTTGATCAAAATTGGCCCCGTAGTTATTGGGTGGTGCTCGAACAAACAAACAAACAAATAAACAGACCTTTACAATTTTATAATAGTAGAGAAGAGATTTGGTTTTAATTAATATTCTTAAGTACATTATTTGCAATAAACTTCCTAAATTTCGAGATATTTTTTAAAAGTTCATCACCACTATTCGATTTTCAATTTTCCATGGGAAGATTTTATTCAAATTTTGGTGTAACTCACGGTAGATAATTTCAATTGGAAAGTCAGGATAAAGTGAACCTGATGGTTGTCATTTTGAACGGCAAACGACTCTTTTCTGGTGTCAGTGCGGTAGTACATAAATATTTTTTAATTACTTTAAATTAGCTATAATCATTATTTTTAACCCGACTTCAAAAAGGAGGATGGTTCTCAATTCGTCTGTATTTTTATTTTTTTTATGTGTGTCACCTCAGAGCTCCGTCATTTATGAACCGATTTTGAATTTTTGTTTTAAGGGGTTTGGTTTCCCATTGGTCCCATTGCCACCAAATCGCATTCTGATGAGAGGATCCCCGGGAAATCGAGGAAAATCCTCATTTTGTATGTGATAACCGATTTCTGCGAAATTTTTTTTTTTTGAAAGGGTGTAGTCATTCATAATGGGAAAATAAGAAAAATTTTTTAAAAACCCACTTCAAAAAAATTTTTTACAAAAAAAACAATTTTTACAAAAAAAAAAACAAATGCTTGTAAAAAAAACTGAAAATCTATTATAAAAAAATGCACTAAAAATTAGTTGGTCGTTTAGTAGGTCTACCCATATTAAGACAAATAAAATCAGTTATAGAACTTCAGAATCACAAAAAATCGAGAAATAAAACCTATTTCGACAAAATGAAAACCCAACTTCAAAAATCAAATATTCTAAAACCAAAAATGCACTAAAAAGTAAAAAATAATTGCATATTCTTGTGCCAATTTTAGTTCACCTAATGATTTGGCACAAGAATATGCAATTATTTTTTTACATTTTAGTGCATTTTTTGTTATAGAATATTTGATTTTTGAAGTCGGGTTTCCATTTTGTCAAAATAGGTTTTATTATAATACAAAGTTTAGTATTTATTCATGAACCCATGTACTATTAACCACAAAAGTAGCGTTCATTTTTCAATTTACTTTCATATTTAGATACCTTTGCGAACACACTATATATGCCTTTTGTTACTTGGGTAACATCAACAAACTATTGATTGATAACTTAACAGGCAAAATAAATTTTGGATTCAATCCCACAAATTGTCGTTTTAATTTCATCATTTTAAGAATAGGTTTCAGGATTACTTGGAACCTTTACTTCTACATCAACATTTTGTCGCCGGAGTAGGGACTTGGCATGATCTCTTATAACAATATTTTTTGAAGAATCCAAATCTTTTGGTAAACACACATTTTTGTTCGCGAACTGTTTAGTGAAAAAAAATTTAGCGTTGACATTCTGCATTCTGTCCTTCAACTCTTGAGTGGATTGTTGATTGAAGTTTTCTCCGGACTCCAGGTTAAAAAAATAATCTCTGGATTTTTTCATTCTTATAAAAAGAAAATACCAATTCTTTATGAATAATTATTTAATTTATTATCACGAGAAATTTATATTTATTTAAAATGTTCTCACTATTGAAAGTTGCTCATAATACAGTTACAATACTAACTTTTTACACAGAGGGAGTTACTGAGCGTTATTTTGAATGTTAACATAAAATAAGAAAAATTAATAAATAGCTTATTAAATTTCAAATTTGGCTCAATTCCTAGAACAATTACTTGTATTTTGGTATAAAGTCGTCATCAATCATTTTGGTACGGACAAAGAAAATCCCCAAACATTTTTAGGGAATTTAAACAAAATGTACCCGTCGATAGAATTTACAATCGAAATCGAACAAGCAGACTCGATTCTTTTTTAGATATAAAAATTGCAAGGAATGACGATACAGAAAACCTAAACACACTGAACGATACATTACAGCCGATTCGAACAGCCCACCTCAACATAAAATGGTTGTTTTCAATTTTTTAAAACTATTTGAAAGAACTAAACCATATTAAAAAAATTGCAATATTTAATGGCTTCGATTCTAACATAATAAATCATTTGGTCCTCAGAAGTAAATTTAAAATTTTTCGAAACAATTCCATCGTACTAATACAAGAGAATGACAACGCTGAACAAAAGAAATGGTGCAAACTAACATTTTTCCGCCCATGCACAAATAAAATCACAAGAGAATTAAGGGCTCATAACCTGAAAACAGCGCTTGTTAGTAAAAATAAAATTAAACAGTTATTGGGCAACCCAAAGCATAAAATTGTCAACAACAATCGGGTATATATAGTGTAAGTTGTCAAAATTTATGTTGGTCCAAGTCGTCGCCAAATCGGAATTCAAATCAGAGAACATCTAGCTCATGTAAAATTTGGAAGAACCGAAAAATCTAATATAGTTGCGCACGTTATTGAGAACAATCACAAAATTGACAAATCGAATTTAAAACTATTGAAATTGGTACAAAACTCCACAGAATTAGATGCATACGAAAGTATTAACATACACAAATTAAGAAAACAAATCATGAATTTATATAATGGCCCAATTCCAAATTTGATTTAATACAATTAAACCATTTTCAAAATGGTTCATTTTCAAAGGCTAGCTGCGAATAACATCCTAACGCCATTGACAATAATAAGACCGCGTGGTCAGAAAAGGATTACCGCCAACCGACGGGTTTCATTAATTGGTCTTCATTCTTTAATTGGTCACTTAACTCAAGTAATCCCTTAGGTAATACCTCAGTCAGATCATATAAAAGACAAAACTTTTTTAATATCATTGTGAAACACGCACCAAATTAGCAATGAGTAACATATCTTTGACTTCATATCCCGGAGATAGTTACGATTAACTAATTCATACTGACGATGACTGCTTTGTAGTCGAAATACGTATTTATGAAATACAAATAATTGTTCTAGGAATTGGGGTAAAATTTGAAATTTAATTTAAAAACACCTTATTTTCTTTGATTATCTTTGATAATTTTGATATTAATAAATAGCTAATTTATTTGTCGCATTTTTGTAAATATCCTGAGTTTATTTTTTTTTCGAAATATGCTTGATTCCCAGGGAAGACAATAAATCTTTCCACATATGCGATTGATATTGTTTACCTTGGTGTTCCTCGTAGGTAAACCAAATCGCGAGAACCAGGAAGCGATCATATAATTAATATTTTCCTCTTACGTGATGGTTTTTATTGGAGTCGCCTAGACCCAACGCGAAAAACGGTCCACGATAGTGAAGATATACCGATAGCCTTCACTAGAAGGAAGAGGTCCCACAATATCTAAATGTAAGAATGCAAATTTGATATCGGATTCTTCAATCGGTATAAAATCACTTTTGGTGTGGTACATGGTTGCAACTAAAAAATCGGGCACGACTTTGTCAATTTTTGATTCGCGAAACAAGATTAGGATTTAAAAAATGTGTGCGTACTTTTTCAATGTATTCTTCACCGATGGGTGGCCGAGATGGTGGATGGAGTTTCAAAGCACCCTCGAGGTCAACACCAGGTATGAAAATTCTGGGTAGTGAATGACTTGTTTCAAGATTACTTGAAATCTTCACTTATTCATTCGGTTTTTGGGGCAATGTTTCAAATAAAAGTTGTTAGTATTGTTATATTGAACAACTTTTAACCGAATAATTTTTTCAAAAATTGAATGAATAAGGCACAAATCAATTAAAAATTTAGAAAAATGGCCTACAAAATGTTACTTTTGTAGCCCATAGTACAAGTATTTAAATTACTATTTATAAATAATTTTTTGTAGGATCTAGGAGTAAAGTTTCAAGTTGATTCAATGCATAGTTTTGGAACTTGATCCATAATTGACATTTGTATTTGAAATTTTTGTAATTTGAAGTTTACTTATTAGTGTAAAATTTCCCGTCCAAGTAGCCGAGCGGTCTAAGTCTATGCGTCTGAAGTGTTATGTCTACTTGGAACTGGGAGGTTATGGGTTCGAGTCCCGACATCAGCAGTTTGTCAATTATTACGAAAAATAAAGGGGCGGTTAATTGACTAAACTGACGGCGTATGGACAAGAAAGAAGTAACCGCATAACCGGTTGAGAAGGTTTTCTGCAGTTTTCTTCACGAATTCCAGATGAATATCGGCAGAGTTCCTATCAGAGTCGGCTGCAGCTACACAACCTACCGATTCCTAGTATACACACAAAATTCCTTCCAGTCCACTGACATCCTCACATCCTCAGGCATCACAATGGACGTTATGGTCGAAGTGTAGCCCGTCCAGGGCAGCCGCTACTATCTAATTAAATCTATTAGTTTAAAAAATTTTATCTTGACTATTTCGTTCTCTAGCTTGTTAAGATATACAGAACTATTTTGTAATTTTCTATCCCTTTACATTTAGTTATATAGCTGAATACTTTATAGTTTTGACTGGCGCCTCTCAATGGAGAATATTTTTTTACATTTATAACAATAGCAAAGATATTGTATTACATATGTCGTCAATATTTATGAATTGATCGGACACAAATCTCATAATCTCTTCTAAAAACCATTTAATAATTCTTCTTTTTATATTTTTTTTTTTTCAATTTGATTTTTATTCATTTTGTATTTTGAACGAATGATGTATCGAAATATTTTAACTCCATTTTGAAATCGTCACACAGCATGACAATTAAAACAAAAACAAAGTACATAACAGAAAAAAAGTCATTAAATAAAATAAAAACATGACGATATCTCATTTTTTTATTAGTCATAAAAATGTATACAAGCGTTTAATTCCTTTAATGGTGTTCATTTTTGTCGTTTTAGAGTTAACGATAGACGACGATTATATTAAATCAATAATCATAACAGTTCATTCTATCTATCGTCAAAATATCATTTTAGATATTATTTGAAAGGTATAAAAATTCAAATAATAATATAATATACAAAATTTTTATATCGAAATGGTGAAATTGTGTGATCGTTTGCGGTCAGTCACTTTTTAGTTATATATAAAATGTACATTTAGTTAAATGGACAGAATGTTTCAAAAGTTTGATTCCCTGTTCCATTTTTAAAACACAAATTTTTTAGCTTAATTTATACCAATCAACATTACACCAAACTATCTGTTATACTCTGTACAATCCTTACATCCTTACATAGTATAAAATAAAGTCCCATAGCCGCGTCTGTCTGTTCGCGATTTACTCAAAAACTACTGCACCGTGATTGAGTGGTTCTGGAGGAAGGTTTTAGTAACTGATCCTTACATATTATAAAAAAAAGTATAGTTGTATAATTTATTGATGTACAGGTGTATAATTTATCAATGCATAGTAACAGATGTTCGTTGCTCTAGGTGCTGTGTGTTCTACATTATTTGCCAGGAGTGGGGATGTAGACATTTTGACTGTTATTTATATAAGCATGCAACAGACAGCAGTCTGCATAACGTGATTGATATATAACAGTGGATCATATATTAATACAGTCCATTGTTCATAATTATTTCATTTGTTTCACATAGTAAACATTTTAAAATTAATATTAATTTAGTTTATTTTTGTAGTAATATGCATAGATAGCGATGCATACAACAAATACGTTTTAAAAATTTTCCTATTAATGGCAGTACACACAACATGAGTACTTCAAAAATTTTGCCAATAGGTACAATACAACAAATAATTTATAAGTCCTTGACGGGAAAAAATATTATGTTACATGGTTATATGGGCGTTACAAAATTTTTGCTGAAGCCGCGACGGGTAATGCTATTCTGTATAACGAGGAAAGATGATCGATTTTTTGGTTGTTACGATTTAACTCAAAAACTACTCAACCAATTTTACCGCAAGCTACATCTCCTCGGAGTAACATAGGCTGTTTTATATTTTCTGTAAAGAACCCATACCGAAGCCGAGGCGGGTCAGCTAGTAATACATAAATCAGGTAATTATTAAGTCTTGAGCTTGTAACGGTTGACGGTGTTGATCTGAGAAAAAAATTTATATAAGTGTTCGTAAATGTCTGAGTTAGTCCGTTTCCACATGTCTATCTACCCAACACGACAACTTACAAACAAAAGGAGATAAATATTAAATAAGGAGCTGATATTTTATGTGTGATTAAGAGCTATAAAATTGACTTTGAAAAATTGAAAGTGACAGGGCAAAACCGACCAATCCCCAAGGAAGGAATGAAGTCTCTCTTTAAAAACGTAAGAAAAGTTTAAGAACAAAAACCGTTTCCTTGTGTTAAATAAATAATTTTTATACGAAACTTTTTCTAATAAAGTGATTAGTTTTGTCGCAATTTAAGCTCAAACATCAGCAATTGGCGAGTGAAATATCAGTCATTGTTTTATACATCTGCACGAGTCTGAACATAAAATATACAGTCCATACACTGTTCACGTAGTCAGAATAAGCATTATACTTGCAAAAAGAAACTCAGTTGCTTGTTGCATTTAACTTGTTTTGGAAAGCATCGGAAACCCCGACTTAATTATCACTAGAAGTATTGTTCAGATGATTTTGAATAAACTTGCTAGGATAGAAGCTGAATTCAAGAGAAGATTTGAAATTACCTCCATTTCATTTTACGCCGTTGATGGAAAGAGATTCTATGTGTATATTCCACTCCTCCACAAGCTCTTGTAAATTACTGACAGTCTCTCAAAATGATAGTTGCCGTTCTTTAAGACGTCAACGTTCTCGTCAACCAATGTCTAATGCTTGAACCAGTTTTAAGTTTATCCGCCAGTTAAAACTAAAAAAAACATTGGAAATGCATTTCACATGGTGAGTTGATTGAGAGATAACCACTAAACTTCAGGATTGCATAAACATACACATAAGAATATCTAAAAAATTTACTGTCGTTAGCCGATAATTTTTATCACAACAAATTTAACTGCATATTATCACCAAAATTGACTTCCTTTAATGGTGCGCTTTGTATTGAAATCGATTGAACTATTTGATGTCTATGAGAGAATAAAGATAGTCATATCTTATTAATGAGTTCTTAGAGTTTGCAACAGACTTAAATGGATGTGAAATAATAATGTCCCATGATTATCTAAATTATTTAAATGTTTTTAAAGTTTTTAAATCGCAATAATATGATGAACAAGTAGAGAGCTTAAATCTAGAATTCAATGCATAATTGATGACTTTGCTACGATTTTAGCTTCAACATCAACAAAATAAATACTTTTGTAATACGTTGTATTTATATTTTTGTACAATATAATATTATACATAAAAAAAACTGAATCTACTATTATATGGTCCTTTATATAGGACCCTTAATAAGACATATACACATGATATACAAATAACTACCCCATGTCGAGAGAACGAGTGTATATTTCTTTTGTATTGCTGACTCGTGCAAACATATTTCTAGCTCTTTCTAGCATGTGAATTTCATCTTTTCAACATTGCAAATATCTTCGTACACATCCAAATAAACTATTGTCCAGTTGTCCACACACACGCACACATACACACTTAGTTTCTTCATATTTTTATTGTACTACATAAATAAATGTATCTCACACGATAGATCGGATAGAAAGGAATAGATTCTCTCATGAGAGATTTTTTTATATTTATTCTTTATCATTCAATATGTATACCCGCCTTTAAAGTATGCGGTTTTTTTTAAGATTTTTTTTTTGTTATTTGCCTTGTCGTCACATAACACGTGTTTTATTTTATATACAACTGTTGTGGTCATTTATTAAGAATTGAATTTTTATCAGTTGAAAATGTTCGTGTGTTTTTATACCCGGTATATAATATATACAATGGTATATTAAGTTTAGTTCCGACTTTGTACCGGTTGAAAATATTCATCGCAGAAAAATAATTTTGGTATAATAGGTGTTCATAAAATGACCTAATTAGTCCATTTCCGCACAGTTGCTCATCCGTCCGTCCGACCGTAAACACGATAACTGAAAAACGAAAAGAGATAGCTAGCTGAAATTTTGTATGTGTGTTCGAAAGCTAACAAATGAGGTCAAGTTCATCAATAGGCAAATTCGCTCCATATTTGGGCAAAAAGGGCAAAACTCCTTATCTTTGAACCGTAAGAGATAGAACAAATGTTTACAAAAAATGTTCCTTTTTTAAAAATCGCAACTTTAGTTTGATCAATTGTTTCATAAATTCAGTATATACCAAGTATTTAAACAATTAGACGGTTAGCTGTTATTTTCACTTGTTTAATGAACAAGTCGGACTTTTAATTTACATTTCTATTTTTACAAAAATAGACAAAGTATTAGAAGAATATATGAATAAATTGATTTAGCTCATTTTAATATCAACCAAATTATGACTCAATTGTTCCAAATAATTAAATTATTTTTTACACCATAAGTTGGTGGATTAATGAGCGTATTTTAGTACACTACGGCGGACAGGATATTAAAATCCACCCGTTGGGTATCTAGCATTGATCTAGAAGTTGAATTCCTTGTGTTTATACACGAGATAATTCTATCAGGAGATATTCTATAACTTCGATGATAGAACCCGCATTTGCCCACATTTAACAGGTTTATCTTGTTACGGTTTTCTCTGCGATGCACACATTTTAACGATGCACACATTTTATATACGCTGTCTATAAAAATCATTTCAAAACCACAAAATTGATTTGTGACTTATTTATTCTGCTTTCGAAAAAATGCTTCGAATAAAATTTGTCTATTCTAACTTTGCTAGCAACTTTTGTTCGAAACATTTCTCCGAAATCTAAATAAATAAGGAACAAATAAATAATAGTTTTGAAAGGATCGATGAAAAGTTCGATTTTTAACGCCACTGTCCACTTGCAATACAAATTCAAAACACTCGGAAAACTTTCCAGGTAAAACTACCAAATGACTGAATTGATATATACAATACCATTTGATTCTACCATATAAATTTCCCCCAATTTCATAGATAAACAACATAGACATTCTACTTACTCAACAAACATATTCTATCGCATTCCACTCACAAAATCTTCGTAATTACGTAAACAATGCATTTCAACATCAAAATACCGACCATAAAAAAGTATAATATATTTTTGTTATCCTTCACATAAAAATGTTTGTCATTCTTGGAACATCAAAAACACAAGTAAAAATATACCAACAATTTTATGATATAAAAGTTTTTGTCATGGTTTCTTCTAAAAAGTTTTCTAAAAAAAAAAAAAAAAACAAAAAAATTAAATTATATGAAATGTTTTTTATAATAAAAATATTAAAAATGATGAGACAGATGAAGACATTGCAAAAATGTTTACGGCATTCCTATATTCCAAAAGGTTTGTTTCTGTAATGACAAACAAAAGACATTGAAAGTATGACGAAAACTTTTGTCATTTTTCAAAAAAAGAAATATTTATTTAAAAAAATTCTATAAAATGTATTTGATATGTAGTTTATTTTTATTATTATAATAATTCTAAAGCATATCCAACGAATTTGTTTTAGAGGTACTTAACTCGTTAATTCATTTTTTTTAAGAATTTGATGAAATAGAATTTTAATATTAAGCTACTTGCTTTCAATATCGAGAAAATCTCAACTCTCTCTCTAACTTTGAGTTGTGAAATGTTCTATTTTTTACCGACGAAAGAAGGAGGTACTCAATTCAACCTGTGTATATATTTTTTATAATAAGACTTCCCAGCGCTTCCACTAAAGAAAAATATCATAAATATAATAATATATGTTCTGTGTGTAAACACTATTTGAAAGCACTAAATATCTTTGCGCAGTTTAATGTTTTTTTTGACCGACGAAAAAACGAAGGAGGTTCTCAAGTCAACCCTATATTTAAAAAAAAATGTATTACCAAGCATAACTTTTTACAGAATAGTCCGATTTTGATAATTCTTTTTTTATTGGATAGGGAATACTTCGAAAATGGTACTATATAAATTTGAAAAAAAATTTTGCCCCTAAGGGTTGAACAATAGGAAAAGGTTGATTGCTCACCCACTGAATTGTCATCTGTGAACCGATTCTGTTGAAACTTGGCACACATATATGTTCTAATGAAACTATAATCCACAAAAAAAAATTCGTTACGCAGGAGCTGCTTCAAGAGCGCCTTAGTATGCAAGTAGTGAGATGTTTCGATACAAGTTAGCACGAGTTGCCGTGGTTCTAAGTACATAAAATTTTATTTACAATTGTCTTAACACCATTGGAACAAAATTAGAGGGTATGAGTTGAAAAAAAAGAAATTTTATTTTTTTGGCACACCCTACTGTAGGAATACGTAAACGGTTCTCGCATTATCTTCCAAGGACTCCTATTATTTCCAAGATCAAAAATACTGAATAATCACTGTGAACACAAGTCTGGCATATTCCACAAATAGTGCATTGTATCATGCAATGTTTAAACACTATATATGTGATACTACATATGTTCAATAGGCATAGCTCTAATGAGTATGTTTAGTATGTTGTAGTAATAGTATTAGTAGTTGCGGAGGAGAAAATCAAGCCAGGCAAGTAGGCCTTTCTAGACCTTTTTTACCTATACAGGATTAACCTAATTTGTATGTACATTAGGAATTGGTGGGTTGTGCGACTGCAGCCGGCTTTGATAGAAACTAGGCCGATATTCATATGGAGTTTATGAACGGAAACTATAGAAAATCTTCACAAGCATAGTCGGTTATTTACCATTTAACCACCACAAAATTAAAAAAAAAAATTTATTTAATTGATAAACTGGCAGTGTTGGGATTCGAACCAGCATCCTCCTAGTTAACAACTAGACCACACGGACTGGTCTACACGAAAGTTTAGTATACTGCATTTAATACATTTTGCTTTAACTAGTGAAAAAAACTTATTTCGATAAAACAGGTATTCATTGTAATGTCTGTTAATATTTGAAGAATTTAAATATAAAAATGCATAAATATTACTATTTTATTATAATATTGAAATTCTGTTAATATAAAAATAAAACTATAATACTAAATAGTAGATATTTTAAAATTGTATATATGTAATATTTGTGATAAGAATATTTTAGGTGTTAGTCGCGTAAGTTGAGGGTTATAACACTTTGCACAATATAACTTAGTGTTCTCGCTCTCGCTGTTGAAGGCAAACAGATTATCCGGATGAGTGTCTTGTGAATTTCATGTTATATTCAAATTGTCATACAATTTCTTTCATAATATACATCTATATGCATAAATTTCTATAATTTATTCGATTTACATTTTTTAAATAAATTTAGCACCAATTTAAAAATTACAAAATTACAAAATTTTCATTTTTCTTAGAGAGGCATTAAGCTTGTGCAGAGATAGCTTATCTGATAGTAGGCCTTTATATAGTATTGAATATCATTAAAAAAAATGGAAAGAAAACACTCCAAAGATATTAGTTCTGAAGAAGCATTTTAGAGCTAGAGGTGTAGAGAAGAATAAGCTATTAATTACTGATACTAACAGAAACTAAGATTGATAGCAATTTGCAATTTTTATATGCGGCAAGGGAAGCCTTCAAAACATTTTCTGTAAGTCTTAGAAATTTGGTACTGTTAGATTGCTATTTGAAAATCCTATACATGGTCTATACTCAAGTATATCAATTACTAGTACTACGTGTTCCTATATGTTCACAGTCGCACATTAATGGGATCCATGCCAAAAAAAATATTACTCAAGAGGGTGGTGTCCCCTCCAGTATTTATTTAAATTTAACATCAGATTTAGTTGATTTCATCTTTGTGGATATATCCTAAGTGGCAATTTTAAATTATATCTAAAACTGTTTTCGGCACTCGCTATTTTGTGAAACATTTTTTTTTAAATTAAAATAAATACTTGAGGGGATCATCACCCTCTTGAGTAATTTTTGGATCAGAACCAGTTGTTGGTATATACCAACACCAGAATATATTCAATCAGGAAAAGTTAGAAAATGTTTATGGGTAGCAAAAAAACCAATCTATTGACGTGTCTTGAATTGAAATTGAATCGGTACTTTTTGAGAAGAATCGGAAAAACCGTCAACAGTCACGATTTCTTGTTTTTGCTTATAAAATTTATGCTTATATTTTTATAAAAATGTCTCTAATAATCCACAAAAATGAAGTCCAATGAAAACCAAAAAAGATGCTTTTTGAACAATTAAAAAAAATTAATTTTTTGCCGAGTTATGACGTTGCTTAACGTTGCTGTCAATGAGAAAATTAAAAAATGTGTACCCCCCACTAGTGCTGGATTTTTTTTAAATCTTCAGAGGAAAAAGGCTAATTAACTGGAATTTTTGGTTCAGAACTATGTTTAACACAAAATTTTTATTAGTGGTGGAATTTATATCAGAGGCCATATCTCACGATTTTATTAATTATACATATGCAGAAATTTATTTCGAACAAATGTACTCAATACTTATTCCACCTTGCGACAGTATCAACGCCAGCTATAATCTCTACTATTATAAAATTGTGAATGTCTGTTTATTTGTTTGTTTGTTTGTTTGTTCGAGCATAACACAAAAACTACCGTACTGATTTTGATGAAACTTTTGTGTTCAATGCTTACGATTAGACTTAAAAACAGGTATATATTATCTCGTCGCTACTAGAGATAGATTTCGGAAATATTCGTCACATAGAATTTTGGTGGAAGTGTCGATAAATATTTAAAGTAGTGGAAGCGGTGGCAACGATACAAATTTGAAGTAGTGGAAGCGGTGATAAATTGCATTGAGGCTTCGGCTCCCAAGTCTTAAAATGAAGGGAGCCGGAGATATAAGAATAAAACGCGACAATGCCGCTAGTAATAAATAAAATTAATAATCATCTGTATATTATCAGGTATAAATTTTATATCAATATTTGTTTCAACTTTTATCAATCAAATAAAAGATTATAATTTATTTTATTTTTATAACTACAAATATTTTTGATACCAATTATATACTTTCACTTGTGTCATGTACAAAACAATCAAACTTTTTATCTTAGTAATCAAAATATGTCCCTGAGGAAATTTCTTGTGTGTGTGTACTATTAAATACAAAAGCTCTGTGAACTTTAATTATAACAACTGTCCTTCTGATATTTTGTTCATAATTCTAGTAGATTACTATTTTATGTCATTTATGTACAAAGTTTGTATGAAAGTGAATTTTTTTCATTAGACACATGAAAGAATTATCATTTCATATACTAGAAATTGTTCTTTTGAGACCAAATTATAACTCCAATCAAAAATGGAAGTTTCCGTATTATTCTTTTCATATTTTATACTTAATTGGTTTAATTAAAAATAAATTAAAATTTTTTTTGGGTAGATAGAATTGTGAAGATCGAAAGTAAAATCTTTGCAGTTAATGTAGGGTATTATGAAACCTTTCCTTTTTAACCTGACTTCAAAAAGAGGGATGGTTCTCAATTCACCTGTATTTTTTTTTTAATGTTTGTTACCTCAGAACTCCGTTATTTATGAACCGATTTTGAATTTTTTGTTTTTGTTTTAAAGGGTTTGATTTCCGATTGGTCCTATTGTCACCAAATCGCATTCTGATTAGGGGATCTCCTGGAAATCGAGGAAAATCCTCATTTTATGTGATCACCGATTTCTGCGAAAATTTTTTGTTTGTTTGAAAGGGTATACTCATTCATAATGGAAAAATAAGAAACTTTTTTTAAAAACTGACTTCAAATAAAAATATTTTTTACAAAAAAAAAAACCGACTCGACTCTTTTACAAAAAAAAAACAAAATACATGTTAAAAAACTGAAAATCTACTATAAAAAAATGCACTAAAAATAAAATTTAAAAAAAAAAAACGGACCAAAAAAATGTGTTATAAAAAAATCCACTAAAAATTAGTAGGTCGTTTAGTAGGTCTACCCATATTCAGACAAATAAAATCAGTCATAGAACTTTTGAAAAAAAATTTGAAAAAGTAAAAAAATAATTGCGTATTCTTGTGTCAATTTTAGTTCACCTAAGCAAATATTTTTAAATATATGTGTAGACTGCTTAAAAGACAATCAAATTATGAGGATAATATAATGTACAATTATTGTAATTTTTGGAGTCTGTGTCCAAATTTTTTGTGAAGGATAAATTTTATGTGAATTTTTCGAAAAAAAAAACGACAATATTTTTTCAATTTCTCTTGGCTGACACCGACTCCAAAAACAACAATAATTGTACATTATATTATCTTTTAAATTTAATTGTCTTTTAAGCAATCTACACATATATTTAAAAATTTTTGCTTAAGTGAACAAAAATTGACACAAGAATACGCAATTATTTTTTTACTTTTTAGTGCATTTTTGGTTTTAGAGTATTTGATTTTTGAAGTCGGTTTTCCATTTTATCAAAATTTGTTTTATTGTTTCAACAATAACTAAGAAAATATATGATATGTTTAGTTTAATCTTCTAGTAGATGCGTCCCCCAAAACCAACATAAAAGAGCAAATCTTATTATTTAAATTTAAACAAAATTAATATTTTAGTAACTACGAAATTCGATATCTTGAAACCAAGTGAGATATCGAAAAATCTAATTTTTGCATTCGATTTCTCTCATCGAATCTATTCCCGTATTCAAAAAGTCTCTCCGGTTTGAGAAAAAAAATAGAACGATATTCATATAAAAGAACAGTTTTTTGAGTTTACTCCTTAAGAATCGATTTTCATATAAGGCGGTATTAAGAAAAATATGAAGAGTGAAATTTAGTGATCGAATAACCTGGTTACGTTTTTTAGAATATGATATTTGTATATGCATATCAGCGTCTATTCTCCAAAACTAACAATAGCCTGACAGACTAACGTACCGAGTCGATGTTCACATACTTTGTTGATTACCACATGTAATTTTAACACTTCAATAACACGTAAACAAGTGTGTTTTATTTTATAGTTTAGTTTTTTTATTGTGGATATTGTGGATTACTTCAAAGGTTAACTTCAATTACGAAAAAAAATTTTAATTCAAGATAATTTGATATTGGTCCTTTATGATATTGGTCCTCCAATATGATATTGGTCCTTTTTTTAGTCTAGCAAGTCTTTTTTTCTGTGCCTGTTCAAAGGCACAGAAGGTACTCCTTAAGGAGTAAATTCCATCGTGCGTTAGAGCTGACACATACACTTTTTTCTACTTGTTTTTTTCTGGAATATTAATTATATACTTACTTTTATCATCAGATAGTTCTAGGAGAAATGTGGTTCTCATTTATCATTTTCATCCAATTACACTCAAAATTTATATCAAAAGGTTTGTGGAGTCAAAGGTTCGAAAATATTATACTCAATAATGTATCAATCGCTTGATTACAATTACTAAAAACAGTTTTTAATTGAATAAATCAAGAAATTGAAAATTGTAAAAGTTTGGCCCCTGTAAATGTAGAACACGCTATAATATTTTTTGGAGTTTACTCCTTTAGAATCGATTTCAATTTAAAGCTCCGGGTACGACAATTTAATGGATAGTGAAATCAAGTGTTTTTTCACTTGAAATCAAAACAGGTAGTGAAATCAAACAAAGCGTAATGTTTTTTTTTACAGGCTAACACTTAATACGCTATGATATTCAATTTGAATTTATGATGTTTTAATATCTTTTCAGATTGATTTTATATTAAATTTTCCTTTTTCGTAGGTCATTAATTTATTTTAAGAAAAAATAAATAAAATAATTGAAATAATATTTTGAATTGTATATTAAATGTTAGCTTCTAAAAAACAAATTATTTTAAAATTTTGTTGATTGTCTTTTCCATTGAAACTATAAACAATACTAGCACACTATAAATTGTAATATATAAGTTAGAAATATGCAAATTTGTATTTTGGCTATTAATAAAATTAAATTTAAATTTTTTATAAATGAATTAATGTTAGCGCCATCTAAGCAGAATATTTCAAAATTTTTCGTAACATAGTAATATATATTCGTAATATAATAAATAACTTATAAGACTAAACTTCAGCACGCGTCGGAGCTGACATGCACATTTTTTTTTTAGTGCGTTACTCATTAATAAAAGAAAATATTTTGGTTTATGTTTTTTAAATATAATTTTTTTAAACTTTACCAACGCTACCACCAAATTTTTAATTTTACATTAGTTTTTCGAATTAAATCATGAGTTTACCTAGATGGTACCATATTTTTCATTGTATTGTCATCACAATTGCATAAATTTGCAAACTGGCGAATCGATACGACAGTTTCCGTTGCAGAAAAGTGAGCTACAAGATTTGGCGTCATGGATGTTAAAAGTAAAAAAAAATAAGGTAATCAAAATAGGTGTCACAGGTACCAAATTAGCAACAAGCAACATATCTCTGAATCCATATCCCAGAGATAGTTACGATTAGCTAATTCATACTGATGATGACTACATTGTAGTCGAAATACGTATTTATAAAATACAAACAAATGTTCTAGGAATAGGGGCAAAATTTGAAATATAATTTCAAAAAAACCTAGAGTTCTCTTTGATTATTTTAATAATCTTTATTAATAAAAATAGGTTACTAAAAGTTTATTCCAATATGGAACAAGTGACTCTAACACTATTCATGAAGTCTCAAAAAATCTAATTACCTAGTATCCGAATGGTGAATTCATTTGTCCCGTCTCGACACTATATAACAAAATATACAATATCCAGGCGACAATAAATACCTAAAATAAGACGAACAGACATTTGTTATTGAACAAACCTAATGTATATTTAAAATCAATATGCATCATGTTATTGTGAACATCAAAAGAAACTAATTGTCATCAAAAATATATCATATATCATACCAAAAGACAAAAAAAATAAAACATTTACCAAATATTCTTTTCTCATGAAATCCAATTGTATAAGTAATTGACCTTATGATCTGTTCAGTTTAAAAGGATAACTATTTTATATTTAATGTTTCAATAAACAACTCTCAAATAAACAATAATAGTGTAATAAAACCATCCATGTTTGAAGGTCATTGTAGTCGAAATACGTATTTATAAAATACAAACAAATGTTCTAGGAATAGGGGCAAAATTTGAAATATAATTTCAAAAAAACCTAGAGTTCTCTTTGATTATTTTAATAATCTTTATTAATAAAAATAGGTTACTAAAAGTTTATTCAAATATGGAACAAGTGACTCTAACACTATTCATGAAGTCTCAAAAAATCTAATTACCTAGTATCCGAATGGTGAATTCATTTGTCCCGTCTCGACACTATATAACAAAATATACAATATCCAGGCGACAATAAATACCTAAAATAAGACGAACAGACATTTGTTATTGAACAATCCAATTGTATAAGTAATTGACTTTATGATCTGTTCAGTTTAAAAGGATAACTATTTTATATTTAATGTTTCAATAAACAACTCTCAAATAAACAATAATAGTGTAATAAAACCACCCATGTTTGAAGGTCGATTCTATCCAAACAATATCAAGTCCATCAAATTTAATTTATTATTTATGTCGTTAATGAATCAAAATATTATAAGGTTGGGTGTAGCGAAACAAAGGACAATCAACCCGATTTAACAGCTCAGTGACTATATAACTTCTCGAGCCAATATTTTAGATAATTTTCTACTTGTTTATGTTGAGACTAGTAAAATTTTTCGATTCAAAAGACCTTGACTAAATTTACTGCCGGTGTTGGTTGGTTTAAGATCTTCGGAAGCTATCATTATTTTTAAAAAATGACAACATTTAGATACAATTTTATCATTACAATCTTGATGTGAAACATTTATTGCCGCGGGTTAGACCGTTTGTTACTTGGCAACGGTCCGGCGACGTTTTCTCACCACTCGTCAACTGGTTGTCCATAGGTGATACAGATAACAAATCAATTTTTAAAATTATACTGATAGATGGCAGGACATATACAGGTTCAAAAACTCATTCATAGATGGTAATGCATAATTTCTATGCAAAATAGTTAATAATAATTAAAAAATGATCGTTTAAGAAACTGATTGAAAGAATTGTGCCGTCTCAATTTTTAAGAAACTATTTAATTTTTAATTTTTGGGTATTAAATTAATATATATATTTTAATTAAAGAATAATTTTTTTGTATAAAAAAAATCTGAATATTTTGTTTTTGATTATGCCATATTTTTTGATTATGCAGTATTTATTCCCTTTAATAAACCACCATTTCATGCATATTTTCTATATAAAATAGTTTCGGTGTTTCACATCTGAGAGGTGACGCTACGATGGTCTTGATGAAGAAGTGTTGCCGCAACCTGCGTTACGACAAAAAAGCGCTATGTTTCATTTTCAATATATATTTAACAAGATTGAAATTAGTCTTGTATTGTGACGCTTAGTATATACACAAATATTAACATGTGGAATGACAAGTTGATGTTGACAACAAAGTAATACTGTCAATGATATGGAGAAATTGATTCATGTACCAGAGTCATACTTGGTGTAAATGTTTGCACACTGGGCTAGAAATCCAATGGTTTAGGTTCGATTCCTGGTGTATGATTTAATTTTTGCATATCAATATTAATTAAAAATTCAATGACATGTTAGTCTATATAGTATACGCTAGTTCTTCCATACTATGACTTTACAAGCTCTGAGTGAGAGGTAGGAAGAGAGATAGAGTAAATACAGGGTATCCTACCAACTATTATTATTTTCTTTTTTTAATTAAAACATTTTCTGAAAAACATAATAATACCAACCCTTTTTTATGGTCACTATCTATTATAATTATACAAAGTATACACTATTGACTATACAATACATACAATACATTCATCAGGAATTTTGGCCATAAAATGTACCTTTTTAATATATTTGTGTATGAATAAAATATAAATCTATTGATCTTTTACGTTTACCGCTTGACAATTGTAAACCGCTTGTAAATTTTTTGATGGTTTAGTTTTAGTTTAGATTTTAAAATTAGGTTTTTGGAAATTTCGAATAATTTGCGAAAAGTATTCATATCGGAAAACTAAAAAACAATTATTTACCTGATTTAATTATTTTTTCTTTGTAGAGGGTATAGTGTCATTTGATGATTTGGGAAATTTGATGACACTGGATACAATAAACATGCCAATGATAAAGCTGGGTGGGGGTTAATTAGTTACTAATTTCTAAATGGTTAAATTTTACATAAAGTGGGAATTTTATGATAGCTTACTCAACCTGACTGAGTTGTTTTGATTTAGTCTACTTTGAATTTAAAAAGTGAAAAGTACTATTCGTGCTATTGAAAATTATTTTTCGCATAATTTCTTTTTTCAAAAAGAATAAAAGTAGTGATTTTAATAATGGAGAATACATCGCAAGCAGTCTTGAATAACTTCAGCACTGGAGGTGCGGCCGCATCTGCAAAAAAAAGGAGGATATTTTTTGGCATCAACGAATGGGAGCATCGTTTTGGTATATTTAACAAAACTGATAAAGAGGTAATTTGCCAATTTTGTGGTAAAACGTTTATTTGTTTAAAAAGAAGTAATTTCCAACGTCATTATTCCGCAAAACATTCTGCCGAGTTTGATAAATTGGATATAGGGACAGCAGAACGCGATCGCGTAATTGCTTTTAAAAATAATTATTTTGAATCATCGTCCACCAAAAATTATATATTAATAATGATGCATTGATAGGACAACCTGTATTGAAACATCGTTCCGTCTTACTTCAAAATATACCTTGCTTACTTACTCTCACTTTCTAATGGGGAACTCCGTGGCTCCGGAGAGCCGTCTACGCCCACTGGCAACTGACATTAGTGTTGTATTGTGACGCTTAAGTATACACAAATAATCTAATATTTATAATTAACGATTAATCTATTTGTATACACATAACATTTGCGTAATGTTTTCATATCGTCATCTGTCATGTCAGCCTATACATAATATTTTGAATATAAATTATCTGTACTTAAGCTCATATTGCAAATATAGCACGCGACGGGTGCCATTAAATAGTCAGATTGAAACAAACACCAACAGCTGTAATTAAGTTACATTTTTCAACAAAAAAGATAAACTAATTGAAGTTGTTTAAAATTATTAATGTAAAGATATTAATCATATATGCATTGGCAGTAGCAGCGTTAGGGTAGGACGCGGTCGGGCGACCGCCCAGGGAGCCGAATAAATCCCCTCGCTCCTTGAGGCCTACTTACTCGTAAATTCCATAAACTTAGCGAAAAAATCGTTATGTTGGCAACACTCGAATGGAATGGCATTTACCGGTAATCTCCGACCATAGAGTAACACATTATCTATCTCTTTTTAACATTTTAGTTAAAAAGAGTTGGCGTTATTTTTGACGAAGCGGAACACACTCAGCTCATTCTCATTCATAACATCGGCGCATGCACTTCAAACAGTTATTCCAATTATTTTAAAACAAACAGACGCAGTAATCAGACGGTCAACGCTACGTTGCGATGCTAAAGTTCGCCACTCTTCATTCCAACTACCGAGTGGAAATATTTTTTGCCTGATCAGAATGTGGTTACTCCTGTTTTTGTTTTAAATTTTATCAAAGATCGCAACTTACAAGAACTGTATCCAAATATATGGGTAGCATTGCGAATATTATTGACTATACCTGTAACGGTTGCTAGTGGGAAGAGGAGTTTTTCTAAGCTTAAGCTGATAAAAATCTATCTGCGATCGACAATATCTCAATCTAGATTGACAAACTTGGAAACTTTGTCAATTGAAAATGAAATTGCTGAAAACATCGACTTTGATAACCTAATAAAAGAGTTCGCCGATAAAAAGGCTAGAAAAGTAAAATTTTATTAGTTTCTTTTCTATAAATGGTTATTTCTTTTAATGAATGGTTATTTCATTATATCCTTTGCCTTTTTTCATATGGCTTTGAATTGTAGTTAGAGGGCGCCGTTGAAATCTCGCCAAGGGCGCTGGTAGTGCTAAAACCGGTACTGTGCATTAGCGTCCGAATTAAAACTCATCTAAAAAGAAAGTATATTCATGCTTGCAACATGTAGGACTTAGAAGAAACAATTTAATAATAAATTATGTGTAAAATTTTTTCGCTCAGGCATATCGTGTGAAAACATAAACATTAATGTCGTATTTATTGTGAGCAATGTGATTGGTTGACAAACACGAATCTCCTACATCATTACAAAAACGTAACATTGTATAATCTGAAAGTGCATTTCACTCCCTATATAAAATCTTGTATAGTCTCGTTGTAGATGATTTCACATCAAAAACGTAAATCAAGAAGAAGTCAAAAAATTTGATGGTTTGCAAGCAACAAAATAATTATTTTTAGTTTTAGTCAATATTGGTTTCGACATCACGAGCGGTTCAATACAAAATTCAATATATAATAGTAAAAAAACTCGAATACCCGATATTTTGTGCGACGGTAAGGCCGTTCATTTAAACCCAGTTACTGGAATACAATGGTCAAAAATTATTGCATTCAAAATATAATCATAACTCATAACCCTATACGTATTTTTGTGCTTCACTGAATTCATATTTTGTGGGTGTGTTTTTAGGGAAAAAAATTATTAAATAATGTGAACATTTATAATAATTCTAAATAATGTATATGACCCAGATACAGATGGAATCTTTCCAAATTACATGGATTATAAATTGATTTAATCGATCCTCTCAATTAAATTAGTGATCCGTGTCTAAATTGCAAAAATAAGTACTGAGTAACTATATTAGAAGATATTTTATAGTAGCAATACAAAACATTCAAATTTCAGTTGTTATTGAATTTAAATTTTGTTTTGAATAATCCGATCCGTTTGCACATGAACCGTGACCAATATTTAAATAATCGCCACAACAACGTAACGTAAAATTAAAATATTCTGTTGACATCAAATGCTTGATATGAAAAATCATAGACATCTAGAAATGACGATCAAACCCACGACCAATAATCTACCAACTGAGCTACCTGAGATGTTATGGTAGTGCTGTAGATGTTATTAATTTGTTAATTAAATTTTAATTGAGAAATGAAAATAGGACTTGAAAACGGGTGATTCGACACCGCTTGATTCTAACACTTGATCAAAAAAATTGTTATAACCCATTAAATAGGAATATTAAGGAAAGAAAAAATTCAGGTACTTACTGATACATAAACAAACAATAATGCGTCGCCAAAAAAATGTTACCCCAATATTTCCATTAACTATGCTTTTGTTAATTAAACAATTTTTCCAATCTGGATAACCCCGATAACCTTTAAAATAAAAAACTGGAATTTGTTTTACTTCTGGGAGTTATTCTTTGAAGTATTTAAAAAAGATTGCCGTTGGAAAAATTAAAAAATTTTCATTTTCAATTTTTTTATTAACAAACAATGATACGGAAAAATTCAAAACATAAATATCGATTTTCGATATCTACAATAGTTTTTGAGATATTTGCAAAAAACGAAACCCCCCTTTGTTTTACTAAATTGTTCATAACTTTTGCAATTTTTGTATGCGGACTCAACTTTTTCATAAACTTTTTAGATGCAACTTGGTCATACGTTTTTGAGAAGGCAAGTGGAACGAAAAAAAGGCACATGTTGACCAGTCTAATAATGTTATCAATGTTCAGACATTACTGAAATGTCAAATTAAGTAAATGCTAGTCTCTTCTGTTGGTATAATATAACTGAAAGGCAACCATACTAACAATGGATATAAATAGACGCTAGTGTACAAAAACAATTTTAAAATTAAAATCAATTGAAATTTTAACAAATTTCGTATGAATTAATTACGAATCAGAAACTTCAAAATTAAAAAAATTCGAGGCACTAGCACGATTCCAGATTCTGAGAGCTCATTTAGAAAGAAAGTCAATGTTTAGCAAAACAGGGTGCATAACCTTTTTTTCCAAATTTTTATAACCATCAACATAAGATTCACCACTTCAAAATTTTGCCAATTCTTGATTGAACCACACTAGGGTGTGATGTACTTACAATGTCTTTTCTTAATGAAGAACGATGTGTGAGATTGTCAAAGTAGCAAACGACATATTAGGTCTGTATTCATATTTTGAAGTACGTTAATTCATACGTAGCCAATTATAATTGGCTAAGCATTGATAATTGTCAATTACTTCCAGATACATGTAATTACACTTACTGCTTTAAATGTGAATAGTTTTTTAATTAATGAGTTATCTACAAATTCAATGACTCATTTACAAATTCAACTCTCAAAGGAAATTCAACATTCAAATTCAAAACTGATTAACTGTTTAAAGAGTTTTACTTTCAAATCAGCAGCTTAGATGAACAATCCCTTATAATGTTAACAACTAACTTTTTAAAATGCTTGTACAAATCTAATTTATGTTTATTACACAAACAAATCACGTGAAACCTATTTACTGTCTATTGTGTACAGATAACAATAAATAAAACAATAATAATAGGAGTAAATTAATTTAAAATCAAATAAATTTCAAATAAACTAAATATTTTTTGAATATATACCAAGTGCCCCTGTAATTATAATTATATTGTTTTGTCATTTAACATTAGAGGTGGTTGTGAGTGCTTCATTCATTACCTATAGATAGTTATGTAATTACCAAGTATGTCCAATGTGCACTATCTAGTAAAACAATATCTCAAAAATTAAAATTGTGCAGAAATGTAGCTTTATCTTCTCACAGGAATATAAATTGAATGTAAACTCATATTTTAGGGATCTTAAAAATGGTCATTTTAGGTTTTTTCGTAGGAGTTCTTGATAACAGAAGTAGAAATCATTCTGTACGAACAAGTACATAAACGGGCAAGGAAAGTATGCATATTTTTTTCAATATACCATGACTTGCCGTATAGCTTAGAAAAGATAATTTCTGGACTTTCAACCAAACTTTTATTTCGCCTTTATATTTATTTAATAATCTATGAGTTTTTTGGTATTTACAACTCAAGCGTGCACTTAACTCGTAGATATCCAAATATTAAAGAAATCTAAGATTTACGAGTCGAGTACATTAAAGTTGCATTCTACTGGTGGTGAAAGGTCTTTAATAAACGAAAGTAAAAAATCTATAATGTGATAATAAATTATCTGAATCCACTATGGATTTTGCAACAAGTTTGAATTAATAGATTGAACAGTATGCTCTTCGTTGGGGAATTTTGTTTAATAATTTGAAATAACGACGTTGGTTGGTTTTAGAGCTTTGGTAAAATTTTGATAAAGTTATTTTATATTACAATTTGTCTCTAAACTCAATAACAAGCATGCTCGCTGCAAGGCCAAAATAGCTCATTTTTGCAGTTTGTGTTGTATTATATATGTATATACAACACAAACGTATTTTCCTTAATATAGTTCTTTGATTCGGGTGTCAATTTCTCTTATCGAATTGATGAGTAAACGGCAGCGAATTGTTAAGGCTATGGTCTGGACTATGAAGAGGTTTTTAAAACGATCTTAAAAAGATAAACAGATCTATTTGGACAATGTGCTCCTCATCTACTTCCATCTAACGAGATTCATTCCGCCCATATCTTGGCAATGGCAAGGAGCTTATCCGGTTTTTCTGAAGGTTCGTATATTAGGGGTGAAATACACCGCATATCTTGTATCTGATGTAAACCGATAATCTTACTCCTCTAGCAGACTCTGAGGGCTGTGGTTTGTTGCAAGTCACTCAGAATGCTTCGGAATTCTTCACACTACATTAATAAAATATTTCCACATCTACTACACTACGACGTGTATATTGTTGCGCTTCTTACTGCTAAACTGATTGCTGCAGGTGAAAAAGTTCCGCCGCCACCAGAGCAGTTGGTAATATTCAAAGCAACCGTGATAATAGAGGGAAGTTATAGTTGTTATGCAACAGATAAAAATGATGAACAAAATTATAATAATAATTTAATGAAGAAGCGATACCGCTACAGATTAAAGCTCAACTCCAAGCTCAAGCTCAACTACGTAGGCTTATTAATGATTTATCGTCTTCAATATTTGAGACTTAACGAAACCAATTGGATTATTTGATATTACCCAAATATATTTGCGTAACTTTTGCACACTGATAGATTATTAATGTTTCAACAGGTTTGAGCCAATAAAAATAGAATATGATCATCGTTGGTATATTGTTTAATTATTAATTATTATTTTTGCACAGTATGTAGGTTTGTAGTATCAAATGCATGCATATTACAATTTGTAATGGTTTAATTCTAAAATATCATATAAAACAAATAAATATAATACAACAATACACCAAAATAAAATAATATATAATTCAGATCGTGGGATTATTACAAATAATGACAATGAAAACTGACATCTACATATATAAATGTGAATCACAGACAATAGGATCAGTATACGTATACATGTATGTATGCATGCATGTATGTGGTTGGAATGGAATTGGACGCATTCATAATAAAATATAAGTCTCCTCTAATAAAAGCGAATTATAAATTAAATTAATGTAGCTCTAACCTATATAGATAGATTTATTTATCTCTACACTGAGAATACTGTGAAGAATTCCTACTGTTCATAATTTTGATTTAAGATTACAACGTATTATACTCCTAGCTCTTAAAGTTCAGGGTCTCATTTTCTGTTAAAATATTTTAAATCTGTGTTAACACGGTATAGATAGATAGATTGTAGAGGCTGCTCTGGACGAGCTACACTTCGACCATAAGGTCCATTGTGATGTCTAAGGATGTGAGGATGTGAGTGGAGTGGAAGGAATTTATGTGTGTAGACTAGGAATTGGTAGGATATCCGGCTGCAGACGACTATGATAGGAACTATGCCGATATTCATCTGGAGTTCGTGAAGGAAACTGCAGAAAACCTTCTCAAGCATAGCCGGTTACTTCGTTTTTGTCCATACGCCGACAGTTTAGTCAATTAACCGCCCCCTTTTTTTCCCTTAATAATTGGCAAACAACCGATGTCATGATTCGAACCCATAGCCTCCCAGTTTCCAAGTAGGCATACTGCGAATACATAACGCCTTATACCGCTCGGCCACCACTCGGCTACTATCATAGAATTATATTTATCACATAGCACGATTGTGCATCAGACCAAGTTTAAGCATAGACGCCTACTGTATGTTTTACAAGAAATAATTATAGTCGATTTCTTGGCCTCTGTATCTCAGGAGCCAAAATAGCTATGATGCTCAGATTAAAAATGTAGCGTGAAACCCACCAAATTACGGAACTGAGAAACTTACACAATTAATTGATACCAATCATTTATCAAAATTCCCAAGAGCATATCATCTCTGCGATATACGGTGAAGTTTCTAAAATCAAAGGAATTGACCAAAAATAAAAATGTGATAGGGACATAGTTTTCGCATACAAAAAGAATTCACATTCCAAGTAAGAGCCAAGTTGTTTAACACAAGTAAGAAAGCGATTGGTATAAATTTAATGTGAAAAGTTTTCCTTGGTGTATATATATGTCGGTATATATATACCAAGGAAAACTTTTCACATTAAATTTATACCAATCGTTTTCTTTAAACAACTTGGCCCTTACTTGGGATGTTAATACTTTTTGTATGCGAAAACTATGCCCCTTTCACATTTTTATTTTTGGCTAATTCCTTTGATTTTAGAAACTTCACCGTATATCGCAGAGATGATATGCTCTTGGGAATATTAATTTTTTTCTTTAAAGAAGAAAACATTGTTCTTAGGAGCTTACCAAAAACGAATATGATCATGAAACGAATTTGGGGATGAATTGTTTTTGAAATGGCTTGGAAGTAGCGTTAATCTAGGATATACTATTAGCTCATGTGAATGGAAAGTTTACGAGATTTCCGAATCTCTCGTCAAGTCAGGTCCTATATACAATAAAATCAAGGTATTTGTATATAGATGTATAAATGATGTTATATTTCAGTGGTACTGTATGTAACCTAGTGTTAGGTAAAAAGTCGAGCAACTATCTTGGGCTATAAACGGTAACATTTAATTAAAGCTTTGGGTATGCAGCTGAAATAAACGAATTTCCTTCGTTTTTATACTGTAATATGGTAATTATACCCTATATATAATATGTATAAGGCCATTATTAGTTCATGACGTTTGGAATTCTGATAACTCAAAAACGAATTTACGAGATTACGAACTAAAATTTTGTTCGTGAATAGAAATTATCTAACTTGAATACTGTAAAACAGAAAATTTTTTAATGATAATTAAGTTCCTTTTTGAAAAACAGACAAATTTTCCGGTTCGGTCCGATTCAACTTCAACATTTGTTACTACTGTAGGTTACAGAAGGATGTGTTTACATATGGATACAATACCTTTTTATTATTAAAAAAAATTAATTCTTATCTATAAAATATAGTTCAATGGCGTAAATTTTAACATGAATGCAACATTTATAAAAAGTCCACATTAATTAGAAAGCCACTACTACATATTCACTAAGCCTAAAAAAATGACAGCTATAATAATCTATTTAAAATACTTATTAAGTTGACATTAATTATAATAAATCTAAAAAGAAATGCATATTAAGAACCCAAAAATTTAGAATTAAAATCAACCTGTATCAAATTACACATATTAATTAAATAAATCAAAAATTATTTAAAAAAATATTATGTTTCTGTGTATGTGGGCATATGTGGTCTATTTTTCATACTTACATTATTCCCATTTGATAGTACGATTATATTCATATTTTTAAATATATTATGATATTACATGTATAAGTTTTTGTCCAAATATTCGACAAAAAGAATTATTATTAGACATTATTGAACTTGAAGAAAAATATTTCATTTTGATGTAGTTATCATCGTTTTATTTCAAGTAATTTTGTCTTCCTTGGACCGAATTACGAACAAATTCCCTATTATTTTCATCTCTTTATACTATTTTTGTTCATTTTCAGTATTAACACTGAATACTTTATGTATGTGTGTGAAGTTAGCACCGCCATTTTGAAAAAAAAATCATTGTGCTAGTTTGTGCTAGAAATGTGCAACGTTGTGCCGCAAGCCGATCTTAAAAATTTTGAAAAATGAAGCGAAAATTCGAAAAAGAACGTTTTTCAGTTTAAAACGCAAGTAGTTTCGAAACCATAATTAGTTTTAAAATCGAAACCTCTATATTTTTGAAATATCAAAAAAAAATCATTGTGCTAGTTTGTGCCAGGAATGTGCTACGTTGTACCGCAAGCCACACTTAGAAATTTCGAAAAATTAAGCGAAAATTCGATAAAAACTGTTTTTAGGGCCCAACACCGTCATTCTGTCGGAATGAAAAAAACAGTTGTGCTAGATTGTGCTGCAAAAAGCATTCCAGTAATGCAATTAGTTTCGTGAAAAATCGCGATTGAAAAAAAAAATCTTTACATATCAAATATGCCGTTTTGTGTAATGATATGGATAAATAAATACATTTTTCGGTTTGATAACAATTTATACCAATTATCGATTACTAATAGTTTCATAATATTTTGAAACCTTATTATTTTAAACCTTGAAACTTTATTTAATATTAAAGTATAAACACACAACTAGTCCAAGTGGCCGAGCGGTCTAAGGCGTTATGTTTGCGCAGTATGTCTACTTGGAAACTGAGAGGTTATGGGTTCGAATCCCGACATCGGTAGTATGTCGGTTATTAAAGGATTGATTAAACTGTCGGCGTATGGACAAGAACGAAGTAACCTTCTACGCTTGAGAAGGCTTTCTGCAGCGTCTGCAGGTTGCAGCCGCATATCCTACCAATTCCTAGTCTATACATAAAAATTCCTTCCACTCCACTCACATCCTGACATCCTTAGGCATCCCAACTGACCTTATGGCTGAAGTGCCATAAGGTCAGTCTAAGTTGGTATCCCAACTTAGCCCTTCCAGAACAGCCTCTACAATCTATCTATCTATAAACACACAATTTACGAAAATTTATTTGTTTTGGCAACTCGTAACGCGGTAATACCAACATAAAATCTCAACTCCATCGCATAGTTGGTTCAACAAAATCAGTTTCATTACTTCGATGTTCAAGTATTGCATGTAGGTAGTATCGGTCAACTACCTGGCATAGTTGGGTCAACTATTTTATTTTTTCCATAGCAAATAATCACAAATATGTATCAGTAAAGTGTTGTGATAACATTTTAATTATTTCGCCAATATCGATTCTTTATCTGTAAAGATTTAAATGCAAATTGTAAAATAACTAGACAAAAAGACTTGGAATGGTGTGAATAAAAAAAATAAAATATAGGATGATGCATGTATGTTTAGATGTAATAATGATGATAAAACAGATGTTTTAGAGTCATTATAAATAAATGAATAAATAGATTTTTTTTTAATATTTGAATTTATTTTAATGAATATTTGTCAATTACAATTGAAATTTTTAATTTAAAATATTTTACCAATGAATTGGTGATTTAATCAAACAATAATGAAACTTGATTATTTGATTTATTTAATTAAAATTACGTTATTTTATTTTTCATATCACAACATTGATGTCAAAATAATCCCACAAATAACGTAATTATTTATGCATACTTTTTGGTATACATTGCGATTAATAACATAAAACGAAGATGTCAATTTCAATTCTAAAATAACAACTAACAAATTATTTCAATTAAATGCCAAGTAAAGGCATTCTAAAGTATCTCAAACCCCTACGAATGCTAATTCTTGAAAAATCAATCTTCAAAGACCCATAAATGGGTTCTAAATTAGAAATTAGGATATTTTGTAAAATTATTTGACGCTTTAGCTTTGATAGCTACAAATACTCTAGTTTAATATATATATATTTGTTCATAGTAGTATTAGTAGTAACGGAGGAGTAGTATACAGATAAAACCTATTTTGACAAAATGGAAACCCGACTTCAAAAATAAAATTTTCTAAAACAAAAAATGCACTAAAAAGTAAAAAAATAATTGCATATTCTTGTGCCAATTTTAGTTCACCTAAGCAAAATTTTTTAAATATATATGTACAAGTATTGTTATTTTTGGAGTCGGTGTCAGCATAGAGAAATTCACATCACTTTTGAACACCGCCTCCAAAAATAACAATAATTGTACATATATATTTAAAAATTTTTGCTTTGGTGAACTATAATTGGCACAAGAATATGCAATTATTTTTTTACTTTTTAGTGCATTTTTTCTTATAGAATATTTGATTTTTGAAGTCGGGTTTCCATTTTGTCAAAATAGGTTTTATTTCTCGCTTTTTAGTGACTTTGAAGTATATAACTTATTTTATTTGTTACTTTATTTCTTTATAACACATTTTCTTTATATCCGTTTTTTTGTTTTTTGTTAATTTTTAGTGCATTTTTTTATAACAGATTTTCAGTTTTTTTTACATGCATTTTGTATTTTTTTTGTAAAAATTTTTTTTTTGGGTCGGTTTTAAAAAAAATTTCTCGGAAATCGGTTATCACATATAAAATGATGATTTTCCTTGATTTCCCGGGGATCCCCTCATCAGAATGCGATTTGATGCCAATGGGACCAATGGGAAACCAAATTCTTTAAAACAAAAAATTCAAAATCGGTTCATAAATACCGGAGTTCTGAGGTGAAACACATTAAAAAAAATATATATATATAGACGAATTGAGATCCATCCTCCTTTTTGAAGTCGGGTTAACAAGTAGGCCTTTCTAGGCATTCTCCGACCCTAAGAAGACAATGAATTTGTATATAGACTAGGAATTTCTCGGAAATCGGTTATCACATATAAAATGATGATTTTCCTTGATTTCCCGGGGATCCCCTCATCAGAATGCGATTTGATGCCAATGGGACCAATGGGAAACCAAATTCTTTAAAACAAAAAATTCAAAATCGGTTCATAAATACCGGAGTTCTGAGGTGAAACACATTAAAAAAAATATATATATATAGACGAATTGAGATCCATCCTCCTTTTTGAAGTCGGGTTAACAAGTAGGCCTTTCTAGGCATTCTCCGACCCTAAGAAGACAATGAATTTGTATATAGACTAGGAATTTATTGCTTCTGCGACTGCAGTCAACTTTGATAGGAATTATGCCGATATTTATCTGGAGTTTGAGAAAGGAAATTGCAGAAACCCTTCACAGACATAGATTACTTCCATTCTTGTCCATACGCTAACAGTTTAGCCACTTAACCACCCCATTAATTTTTTTTAAATTAATTTTAATTACAAACTGTCAACGTTGGAAATCGAATCACCAACCTCCCAGTTCCAAGCAGAGTGACTTTAACACCTCGATCACATAGACTGGTTATTTGTTCGTACTTATATTAATGTAAATTCTGTTAATCGAAAATTTTTCATATAAATAACAAGTATTTAACGCAGATGATTACAAAATAGTCATAAAACAAGCTGTAAATCGCTGCAGTTTCATTAAGTTCTTCTTTTTTTAGTAAGGAGCTACCGACGAGAAATCATCAAATTTAGATTTTCAGTATTTTTGAGATAAACTAAAACAATACTTCACTGGACTTCACCAATAACGTATCAGCTCTGAGTTACACCGAGACACAATTTATATCAAAACAAAAACACAATTGATATCAAACTATATCATCATATCTTTGATATAATCAATTAGTCCCCAGCAATCGTTTCAGAAAGGAAATTCTATTCACATTCATACACTTGATATACGCTTTATTATTATTATCATCAAATTATACCATAGAGAAACTACACGAACAAAACGGACAAATCAGGCAGACTTTTATGATTAATCAGACAGATTATTATATTATACACAGTAATAATTCTACAAAGATCAACAAAATACAAATAGTAATTTGTAATATTCCATAATATAGTACTACTTAGAATGATTCAATTTTAACTGGTTCTATTTTTTCCACTTTTGATTTACAAACATGGTAATACATAGGTACAATCATAGCCATATAGTGGTGAGTAAGATGGAGGCTAGAGTTATTATTGTCATAATCATAATAGGCTTTGGTACAAATTGATATTTAAAATAGTAATCAAATGAGAAGTTAATGAACATAGAGCCATAAACTAGTAAGGTGTGGCCGTATTTCCAATACTCAATAATACACCTTACGTGACTCTGTGGCTATAAAATTTTCATTCGATTACTATTTTAAATTTTAATTTGTGACAACCATTTTTATGTTCATAATAATAATAATTCTGGACGCCATCTTACTCACCACTATAGGGCTATCATTGAATATACACGCATATGCAGACATTAAAAACTCTGAAATGCTTCTTCTGATATTTGGAGGGATTTGAAATAATAACGTCATTCTTAACTACCTATTACAAATTCACTACCGAGCTGAAAGACATTTTCAAAAAATGCAGTATATATACAATCTTTCATTAGTCGAACAAAACTGTTTTGGATATTTTATCACACATTTATCATTTCGCAAACAAAATATTTCCTTTTTTTTTAAATTCATCTGTCCTTGGATATATAGAATAAAAGAATTGAACGTGTCCGTATCAATTAAATTTTTTTTTAAATGTGCAAATAAATAAAGCTCTTAACAAATGAATGCTTGGTTGCCAGTGCTACACCTATATTTTGTAAGACAGGATGTTATGGATATAAAAAAAAAACAAATATATTTTTTAAACAAAAATAAATTGATACTATTATTTATGTGTGTTAATGAATGGATATGGAAGTACCTACTACTTTTACGTCTCCTTATACACATGAGAGTTAATATTATTGGGGTTTGGTATGAAGTATATTATAAGCTACTCTTGGTTTATATATATAGCTAGTGCTAGCTACTTCTTTCTGTTCATATGTTCGCTGCTGTTTCGTCCGTGACATAACAATAGTGAATTTATATAAATGGTTCGTGTCATTGCATATAGATATATGGATGAACATTAAAATTTATACATATCTACATCTATTTATTTTATTTTTTTTAATAATATTTTTTTATTCGAATTTATTTTAATGATAATTTTATGATATGTATTGAAATAATTTGTTATATTATGATGGTAGATTATATGATATAGTGTGGCTCATAAATGATAAGATCTAATATATAGAAGGGTTCATTTTGTTGGGTTTGATGACGTGTGAAATCAACAAGTTGAGTAATGTTTCGAGTAATGTTTAGTAGTGGCATATTCATTTTTAATTTATAATATGGAATTTATATAAGAAACATTTTAATTGATTTAAGGTATTTCTAACGACGTGAGAGTAAAAATAGTTTTGCACAAAATTTTGTAAAGAGGTAGTTTTCAACGATATTAAGTTGTAAATATAATTGAAGAAGTATTAATCATCTCTGTCAGCTGCAATAAATGTTCAAAGTTGTCAATATTTAACACATAAAGGATAGGAAACATTTTTGAACATTTTTATTTCGCGTTTTTGCTATAGAAAATAATTTTGCAAACAAAACTGTATACATGTAAATAAATAAATTAGGAATGCTTTGAGTCTAAATAAGATGTAATTTACCGTGTCGTTTACGAAAAAACAATAAACAAAGATTACTTTTTGACTAATATTTAGGCTATTCAAGAAGTAAATTGTACAAGTAGCAACGTTGCTTTAACAATTACAATACTATGCTGACCATGTGCTGACTCCTAAACAGTGCACACAGATGAGCAATATATGACAGTGTGTTACACAGCGTTGTCAGATATACTGCACTTAAACAACTACTATTTAAAAATTTATCTTTTCTCTCTTTCTAAGATATCGCGTTCTCTCCCATGCCGTTAGAAATACCTTAAGTATGATCACTTACTTAAATGCAATGGCTTAAACAGTTTTTTTGTATTAAGTTCACAAAAAATTACTATTTTCTTAAAATAAGTCATGTTAAACGAAAAACTCGTTTTTGAAACACTTTAAATTAAACAAAAATCACATTTTTTTTATCAGTTCACAATTGCTAACAACAAATTTGCTCACAACAACTCCTATAAAACAGAATTACCCACACCTTCTACGCACAGTACTTTCCGTCGTCTTTACAGATATCCATACCAAATTAGTAAGCTATAATTTTGTACACAGATTGAGTTTAGAGTACAAAAATAGGTAGGCAACTAAAAATTCAAATTCTAATTCCACTAAAAATATTTATCGTAAACACGAGCACCAGTCTCGTGAGCGTGCAGCAGTTTGTTTATTCCATATCTTATACATCAAGTTCTGTAATCTTGCTGTTTTGAGTTTGTGGCTAGTTAATTTTGAGCTGGCTGTTCTGTAAAGTTCAGATCAGTCTGTTGTATTGAAAATTATTAAGAATAATTTTATTTTTGGGCCCAACACAAATTTCTAAGTATATTTTAACGAAAATAAAAAAGAAATATTTTTCTCCTTGAAGAAAGGAGTTTTTTTATAAAAAATTGCAAAAAAAAACAAGATAGAGTTTTGATTTTTTTATTTTTAAAACAAAGTTTTTTTTTAAATCAAATAATTGCAAGGAAATTACAAACCGATTATGAATTTTTTTTATTTCAAAAGACAGATTTTTTTCAAATAATTTATTTTATAAAAAAAAATAATAATTCCTACGTGATGTTTACATAGACTAAATTTTGTTAAATAATTTTTATAAAAACCAGTCGAGATGAGTCAGTAAGCTTACTGAAGGACATAGACAGTTCCATTTTTGTAAATAAGTGTTTTGTAATATTGAAATAGGTAAATATGTAGTGTTTAATTTAAACAGCCGATGGGCCAGTTCGTTAGGGCGTCAGGCAAGCGGGGTATTATTTGATCGTACCCAGGTCAAACCTATATAATTTTTAATAAATTTTATCAATTGCTGACCCCTTTGAATAAAGTTTAAAAGTAGAAATTGTTCAAGTAAAGTCAATTGTATCTTGATTGTGGAAATAAAAGAAAAATTATTAAAATTCAAATTCTTTTTTTTTGTTCATATCATATCGTTCAGGTTTGGATATCATAGTTAGTTTTTGTTTTATTTAATATTTTTTTTAAGTTTGTGTTGTCCAATTGTCATATATTTAGTAAACTTTTAATATTATTTTGTGTTTTTTTGTGCGTCGAGTATCTGTTGTAGGTTCTACAGCGCTTCTTTCGAAGACTAAAGAAAGCCAAGATACCGTGACTAGTTAAGAATCAAGAGCTAAATTTCAATAAAACAATATAATAATACAATAACAACTAATTTATCTTGGCGCCATTGATACCATGATATATTACTGCTGCGTGACCCCAAATTTTTCTTTATTTTACAAGCTTTTATTATTTTTTGATACCATTGGATAACATGATTTATTACTGCTGCGCGATCAGAAGACTGCTTCATTTATACAAGCTGTAATTTAACTTCAACTGTCAGTATGTGTGACTCAAATCTTGACCCACAAGAAAATGTTGACTGGTTATAATTGTGTTAGAGTTTTTGAATTTTGCACACGTATATAATTCACGTCACAATGTAATATAGTAAATTTAATATCGTTCTATATAGATATAGTACGAAAATATTCGCTGTACTAGAAATTTGTTGGAAGTTTCGATAAATATTTGAAGTAGTGGAAGCGGTGTGAAATTATTTTTAATATAATAGACTGAAAAATGTCCGTGATAGTCCAGTCTACAAAAAAATGATCATATATACGCAAAATGTCTGTGACCTCGAGGTTATGTGTTACATAATTTTCGTAGATACTGTACTTAATACTGAGACATTGCATGTATACACACAACTACATATGTGCTCTATACTCTATAGTACGCCAGTCAGTAGAGGTATTGTATGATGCAAAAAGTGGTGTATTATTTTTAATTTCTTAACTTGTATATATGGGTACAAACATGTAAAAAAAATGCACACGGGTGATCTCGGGGCAACTTTTAACAGCCTAAAATCCTCGGAATTTTAAGCTATTAGGTAATGCATCCTAGCAAAAAAAATCATGATATAATCAATTAAAGTTCATTAAATTTGGCATCAAACGAGTACCACAATCAAATAATTCGATCAGGTAGAAAATTACGATAAAAAAACGATGATTTTTTCCCACTTTGTTAAAAACTGAGAATGGTACTATATATGAGTCTGCAGCTTGGAAATGAGTACTCTAAGAGAAATATTGAAGTGATAAGTTTTCAAATGATCACACGTTTAAATTTTTGATTCCATGCAACCCTGTTATAACCTATCCATGCATAAAATACAGTTTCAAATATAAGTTGTTTGTCTTTTAGAGATAAATATTTTGTATGGTTACAAATTTAAACGGCGTGAGAAAGAGTAAATTTTTACATACAAAAATATTATATCTTAAAATCAAACAAAATTGGTTGCTTCTTTTTAGTTCATTCATCCCATAGTTTTGGTGTAAAAACGAGGCGTAAATGTGGCGTAAATTTTGTAATTACTCCAGAAATATTGGATGCATGAAAAACAGTTTCAAATAAAAGTTGTTTTTTTCTGTTAGAGACAAATATTTTGTGTGGTTACAAATATTCCATATCTAATAAAGAATATTAAAATAATCAAAGAGAACTCTATGTTTTTTGAAATTAAATTTCAAATTTTACCCCAATTCCTAGAACAATTATTTGTATTTTATATATACGTATTTCGACTACAAGGTAGTCATCATCAGTATAAATTAGCTAATCGTAACTATCTCTGGGATATGGCGTCAGAGATATGTTGCGGGTTGCTAATTTGGTGCATGTCTCACAATAATATTAAAATAGTTTTGTCATTTACATTATCTGACAGAGGTAGTACCTGAAGCATTATTTGAGTTGACTGACCAATTAAGGGATTAAGTGTCTGCTGAACGCAACTCATTTATTGGCAGTCTCCTTTTATGACTATGCGGAGTTGTTATTGCCTATAAGGTGAGGGTGTTGATCGAAGCTAACTTTGATATACAGGTAAAATTTTAGAAAATAGTTTAATTTTATTCAATCAGAATTTGGAATTGGGCCAAATTCTTTAAATCAGAAATTGGAATTGGGAATTTTGGGTTGGGCTCTACACACACTTAATCCCTTAATTGGTTAGTCAACTCAAATAATCCTTCAGGTACTACCTCAGTCCGATCATATAAAAGACAAAACTTTTTTAACATTATTGTGAGACACGCACTATGTTAGCAACGAGCAACATATCTCTCCGTATCCCAGAGAAAGTTACGATTTGCTAGTATATACTGATGATAACTACCTTGTAGTTGAATTACGTATTAATAAAATACAAATAATTGTTCTATGAATTGGGGCAAAATTTTAAATTTCATTCCATATTTTGCACCGTTCAAAAGATAGATTGTACCTCGCACGGATACATGGAACACACAAATTTTATAGCATATGTTAAATTTGGAACTAAATTCTCAGCTAAATTCGGAACCGTTTGATGAAAATCGCGTCAAAATTAGGTTTGGCTGTTTTAACGTTATTATAATTCTCAAGGGGATGGTTATTATTAACATCTACTCAAAATTTTATTACATTCTGCAGAATAAAGTGCAGGTGTACTTGTAATAAAGTGCACAAGTGTATTTATGGACATACTACCTTAATGCATTAAAAAATAGAAAATAAAATGATTTCTCCAAATCACCAATATATGACTATAAACAAAACTTTACGGTGCTCATAAAACATTTCAAACATTTACAATCAGACCGCCCAAGCTTATGGCTAAAGTCAAAAATTGTGATCCGAGGAAACTATTTTATGACATGAATCGCATTTGGTTTAAATTCCAAAATAAAAAAAAATTGTTTAAATTCCTCATTTCGTAGTTTAATAAGCATAGTAACTTTCATAAGACTTTTGAAATAAATTGTTATTTAAACGGAACTTATAAATATAATTACAGATATAATTAAATTGTTAATATAACATCCGTAGTTTTTTGTGATATATCGTTTGTTGATTGAACTCAATACCTCCCTCATTAATGACATTTAATAATATTCAATATAAAATTTATATAAACAAACACATAATAACTGTTTTCACAAGATAAAAAATAATTGAAAATTTTCAAATTTGCATATAAATAATATAAGTATACATACATAATAAAATTAACTATTATTATTTTAATTAATAATAAATTCAAAACACATTTACCATAGAAAATAATATATTAATAATACTAATATCGTAAATTTTTAATTATAATGTTTAATAAAAATGTTATAAAGGGGGGTACTTGGTATCGAGTGTTTTTAAAACAATAAAATTGTTATTATTCATATATATTTATTTGTGTATACTTAAGCGTCAACAATACGATGTTTGTCCAAATTCCTTTCGGTTACATAAGACAAACTGTAGAAGACTTTAGCGTATACTATTTAGACAAATGTCATTTTCATTTAATTTTAATTAAATACTGATATGAAAAAATTAACTCGTCAACCTCGGGCCTCTGGATATCTAGTCCAGTATGCTTCCGCTACACCAAAGACGACTGTGACGTAACAGCCAACTTTTTCATATCATTCTTATTTTTATTTATTTAGACAGTGTTACTTCTGTCGTATTGTTGAAGCTTAAGTATACACAAATAAATATATATGAATAATAATAACTTCGACAGAAGTAATACTGTCTAAATAAATAAAAATAAGAATGATATGAAAAAGTTGGCTGTTACGTCACAGTCGTCTTTGGTGTAGCGGAAGCATACTGGGCTAGATATCCAGAGGCCCGAGGTTCGATTCCTGGTTGACGAGTTAATTTTTTCATATCAGTATTTAAATAAAATTGTTAGTTTTTGCTCTATAGAAAATTTATTGGTAGAAAAACATAGGTAAGATCAAAGCATTTTAAAATATTCATGAACGGAAAACAACATCTTGAAAGTGATGGCCGGTTTTCCCATCGCACACCAAACTGTCACTAGAGTTACGCAGCGGTTCTCCGTGTAGATCTCGCGGATTTTTGCCAGGCCAATAGCGACAATTTTGTTTTTTGACGACCTCATTAAGGTCGATCGGACACATGTATAGGTAAAATCGGCAATGTATAGATAAAAATCTGAATTTGATATGTTATTAACTGCTAACTCATACGTATACAATAGTTTTTTGAAAAAAATCTGACGAAGGGTTTTCCTGTAATTAATCATTAAAAATTGAAATTTTAAAATGTTGTGAATAGCAAATGTTGAATGAACGCATACATTTTTGATAATGTTGCTCCACCTTCTATACCTTAATTCTACTTTAATAAATTAAATCTCGTACATTATGTTAAAATAAAAAATAGTCTGACGAAGAGTTTTGTAAATATCTTAAAAAAAGATAAAAAAATTACCTTAATTTTCGTCAAATCGTCAAAATAATCGTCAAAAGACGATTATTTATTATTTTTAGTAATTAAATAATTACAAAAATCCGATTACTAGTGATATTAGATGCTGTCTAAATTTAAATAATTTATTTACAGATTAAAATTTTTAATTTCTGTTAAAAAGATTGTTTCTGTTTATTATGAAATGTACTGTACTGTCAATCTTAAGGTGGAAATAGGCTTCATCACTCATTACCAACAACATGTTCTCATTCTACTCATAAAGTTCAAGCATTTGGTACCGTAAATTCAAGCGTTGGGGTAATCTCTTACATTCAATTTCTGCATAACAGCTATCTTCTATGGATGAAAATGTAATTCGTCATGCAAAATCCATCGTACTGTACGATTGCTGGTTTGAAGAGCAGATGAATGATGACGAGCAGAACGGCGTGGGTTTTGCAGTATCGCTTGTCTGAGCCTTTGAACGTTCTCTAGAGTGCACACAGTACGATGAAGGCCGGGATGCATTTTTTTCATTATTGAGCCTCCTGTTCGAAGATTATTAACCCAACTATTGTGTCTCGGTCGAGAACAGAGACATTTCGATTGATTTTGAATCTTTGACGGAATTCACACTGTACTGCAGTCATCGACTTGCCACTCCGAACAAAACCACTATACGCGAATATGTGTTGCTCTATAATGTCCACGGCTCCATAATGGAAACTGAAATGAAATGTTTTGAGTCAAAAAATGAATCATAACATGCCGTATGCCTCTTCCTTTTCTAATGCCCGAGTACTACTCAATCAAGAAACACTTTACCCCAATGCGACACCCTGTACAAAATATTCCTAAAAATCGTTCTCTAATTATTTATGGTCATCAAAATGAATATAATAGCAAGTAAATTTAGAATTCGGGAAGTAGTGGTGAAAAAATCACATTTTCGGTAATCCAGGTAAATATGAATATTTCAAAGGTCCAACATATGATTTATTACAAATTACTGACTAGTCCGATTTTTTTAATTCTTAGCCATAATTAAAACTGTTATAACTGCCAGCCGAAATAATTTTTGTCGTTTAAAACAAAGTTAATGTTTATTACGATTTGTGGGGTTATAATTCTTAAAGTTGTTGCCACGCCAAAACGGGTTTTTAAATCAAATTAATTAGAGTTTAGAAAACTCAAACATACTTTTATTGCAATATGAACAAAAAAATGCAAATTAAAAAAATAATTTAATTGCCATCGGTCCTTAGTACATCTGTATTAAGGAAAATTTTAGATCATTCAAGTCCGAAAGTGGTATTCATTCATACATACGTAGATACATAGACACATAAAAGTCAAGTTAATAAAAGTATGTTAATTATAATATATGATCGTTTTACTAATTTTTACCATAGATACCACGGAGATAAGGATATACAACTTGTTGATAGCACTTACCTCAGGATATAAAATATGAGTGAAAACAACGATTGTAACCGAAACAAAGTTTTGATTTATAGGCGTGTGTTATTGGTGGAAGAGCAGAGAAATATATATGTATTGGAATGAAACCTCGAAAAAATCAATGGTGCCATCTTTATTATAAAAGAGACTAGGTGTAAATGGTGTACCCACACTGCCAACTTCGCATTTATTGTCCATGAAAACTAGAGACAAATATGCTTAAGACGCCTTGATAACTCGGATGCAGTTATATATTCTATGTCTATTAAAATATCTTAATTTCAACTATTCATTAATTAATTAATTAAGTTTTTAACATACAATTATTTTTGGTAGATTTTTTTTTGGTTATAAAAAAAACACCCAATTCAGATGTCTTGCAAATCTTATCAGGTGTTCATTCAGCAATTACACGTCAAATGAAATTGGTCTGGTTCTTCGAATGAGATGGGCGAGACGAAAAACGCTCACGAACGTATACACCCACGCACTCTAGAGAGAGACCTCGAAACGTGAAAATAAGTCATAATTTTCTGTTCGAAAAATCGGACCCAATAACTTCTTACATGGGCAGTTAACAAGTTTTGTAGTTAACCGTATATGAAAGTAATGGTGGTTAATGTACAGGCTTAAAAATATAAGTATGTTATGAGATGAGTAAATGTTCTTCCACCAATAGGTATTACAATATCATAATTATGATGGATTCATAAGAACAACAAAGTAACAACTCCTTTAAATTCCATAATACAAACCATACAGTTGAAAAATATAAATTTAAGCTTTAAACAATAGTTGATTCAGATGCTAATCCGTACTCTTCGGGTTGTCGAAATCTTTTTTTAAATAAAATTCAAAATTTTATTATTTTCCAAATTATTAAGGGGGTGTCCTGAATTAAAATGTAAAAAAAAATCGTTTTTTTTATTGCTCAAATCGATAGATAAACTATCTAAAAATATGTTTGCAAGGACTGTTATATAGACCAGGAATAGCTGATTAGCAGATTGTAAGCGTAAGTAACTAAAAATTGATATTTTTTCTTATTAAAAACTTTGAAACGCGTTTTTTTCAGTTTTTAAACAAAAAAAACAAAAGTTGTTTTTCTTCATTATTGAATTCTCTTCTAAGTGTACTAAAAAATGCGAAAAAAATGTGAAATTTAAAAATTTTTGCGGGTTTAAAAAAAAATGTGTTTAAAAAAAATAAATAAACTTTAAAGTGCTATAACTATTATTTAATTAAACTCTTCGACAAACTTTTTTAATTCACTTAGAAGGGAATTCAATACTGACGAAAAAAATCTTTGGTTCAATTAAATAAGGCGTTTAGTTTTTGGGAGAAAACGCGTTTCAAAGTTTTCAATTGGAAAAAATATCAATTTTTAGTTACTTACGTTGACAATCTGCTAATCAACTATTTATTCATGGTCCATATAACAATCCTTGTAAATATATATTCTTAGTATAGTTTATCTATCGATTTAAGCAATAAAAAAAATTATTTTTTGACATTTTAATTCAGGACCCGTTTAATATCAGTGTTACATGTAAAAAGTATTTTATTTAACAATATATTATACTTAACACGATGACCCGAAATTATAATTTGAAAGTGATTCTGGTTGTGGACACCGCTTCTCTTTGAAACTTTTCGGTAACCATAATCTCAATTTGGGCTTCGATTTCAAGAACGTATTTCATTAAACTTATTTCAATGCATTTTTTATATTGTTGATGTACTATTTTCTCCGATATTACAAAATATCTTCTACCTTTCTCTTGAAAAATTACGTTTATTCACAAAAAAAACAATTTATTACATATCAGTTTCTAAAACTTAAAACAAACTTAGTTTACTCCTATTTTGATCAGAAACCAGCAAATTGTACCTTACTTAGCACATGCTGTATAATGTAATAAAAGGGTTTTTTTTCCGAGGAAAAATTATTTTATTCATATAAAATACGTGTTTTTATTAAGATTTATATATACATAAAAAATCAATTAGTGAGTTATTTTTGTAAATTTTATTACTAAATATTATATGTATTATTATAATTAAATGTTTTATTAATATACAAATATATATATAATAATATTTTATTTTATAGAATTTATTATTCTACCTAATAATAATACTATTAAGGACTTTATATATTAATATTATTACGTAATAATATATATGTTTAATCATATTGCACTGTTTAGAGTTTTACATTAATAATAATAATTTATTAGTTCTTTGTTTGACAATCCATTGTACAGAACACACCATAGTAATAATTCTGGGTAAATGAAGGAAAGGTAGAGGTAATGCAACAATGGTTCAATTCATTAGAAACTATCCCAGTATTTACTTTAGTGCTCCTATGGGAAACCATAGAAAACCATAGGTAAGGATAGCTGATGCCTGATATAATAATCAGATACCTATCGATTATTTAAATAATTTGGTCTGAATAATATCAATATTCTAGAATACTAAAATTTGTGTTGTTAAACTTTTCTTGAATATTCTTTGCCTCCTATCTGATATCTTTTATATGAGGTTAAAAACGCTAAAAAACTATAAGATCAACTTGCAGTGTTGGATGGATGTTGATCTTATCTAAAAAGGGTGCATATGATTCTTTTTATATCTTACTTGAATAGAATGTCTTTCATTTTCATTTTATGAAGAAAAAAATAGACCTGTTCATTCTGTATATTTAAATGAAAAAAAATAGTTTTTTTCGATCTAAAGTATCGTTGACAGTTCTTCGCAATCTATTTCATCGAATTCTAACATTGGCTGATTGGCAGACAACGTAACAGCCTAAACCGGTGGGTCGAGAAGTATGCAGTTGGCACAGGAGTTTCTCATATATCAGGTGAGCATCAGAAAGGATTTATGACCTCCAAAGATGTTAAATTGGGAATGCCAGTTTATATGGTCATTTTGAACTTAAAATATTGAAATTGGAGTTTAGGCTTCTGTTTATAAATAGTAGTAAGTTGAATTAGCGTTTTTGGAAATTAATCCCCCAAAAGGGTAAAATAAGGAATAAAAGTTTGTATGTAAGTGCAGTGCGTCTTTTTATAATTTAGAAACGTGAAAGTTAGAATTTAGGCTTCTAGAAAACTTCAAAAATAAGTACCTAATACCACTCCAAGTGGCCGAGCGGTCTAAGGCGTTATGTCTGGGCAGTATGCCTACTTGGAAACTGGTTCGAATCCCGACATTGGCAGTTTGTCAATAATTAAGCAAAAAAAAGGGCGGTTAATTGACTTAACTATCGGTGTATGGACAAGAACGAAGTAACCGACTATGCTTGAGAAAGTTTTCTGGAATTTCCTTCACGGACTCCAGATGAATATCGGCATAGTTCCTATCATAGTCGGCTACAGCCGCATGTCCTACCAATTCCTAGTCTATACACAAAAATTCCTTCCACTCCACTCACATCCTTAGGCATTATAATGGGCCTTATGGTCGAAGTGTAGCCCGTCCAGGGCAGCCTCTACAATCTATCTATCTCTAAGAATCTAATAAAAAATACGTTTTAACTGATATAAGGACTGATGTATCAAAAAACAAATGTCACTGGTCGAATTGAAAATAAAAGTACGAAACATGCCTAGAAAGTGACTCAGAGATATTTATTATAGTTTTTGAGATGTTGCCGATGGGAAATCCCATCGGATCTATGGCTAGCCCGTCACTAAATTTGATATTTCAATTTCGTCAAATTCTTAAAAAAAGGGCGTTTATGAGTGAATTACCTTAAAATGTTATCAACTCAAATTTTCAGAGATGGAAGTTGTTTATTTTGTTTCAATTCAAGCAGTACATATTATTTACTAAAAATAAATAAAAAAATTGATGCAAAGCATAAACTCGTACTTACAGAAACATTTTTGTGAAGTAAGAATATAAGAAGATTATAAAATATTTTAAACTGTATTACAAAAATCAAAATACAAAAATGTGTTTTATACAATGACAGTATAAATTATTATATTTGTATGTTATCAGATTATATTTACCTTTTATTTTTATTATTGTTATTGACAAGGTATGATGACTCAATTATATGTGTACATATTCTTATACTATTTATTATACAGGGTGTTGTATCTTTAATTCCTATTATTATATGATACGTATACTATAATCGACAGCTGTTTATATTGACATATAAAAAGGTTTTAGCATATTTTCAATATGCTTTGTAAATTAAATTTGTAAATATTTTGGAAACTTATATGTTACGATAAATATTTTTAAGTCATTTGTTTTCTGTTGTTATTAAGGTATTTCACCCAGTAAACTCATTTTTCTTAAGAATTGATAAAATTGTATTAGATAGTAAAAACGTACTATGTGCCCTTAAAAATAAAATAAAATTTTTTCGACCGATTACGTAGGAAGATATTCGCAATTAAAGTAGAGATTTTGAATTGTGGAGTAGACGGATATAATAGGAAAAATACGTAACCTATATATGCACTAATCTTTTCTAATTTAACCCCCGAGTTACAATTTTAACAATTACAATTTATTGAATAGCAATAGTGAAGATAATAACAATCAGTTAATAGTTTAAGTCAATAATTACATTAAAGAACAATTATTGAACAAAAACATTTAATAATAAGTATAAAAATCGCAGCTTTGAATCGGTTATTATTTCTATTGTATCAGTATCACATGTAAAATAGAACTTTTACTCATTGTACGTCATTGGAATTGGACGTCACTTAGCCGTCCAATTCCCTTGTATACCCAAGAGATCACTGAAGTACACAGTTTTATAAACACCTGTATACAAAAACAATAGTTTAAAATGGTTTCAGATAATTGTGTTTATTTTATATCATAAATATTTTATATGAATGCATATTATTGAGTAGCCATTTAAATTTTTTAAATCATAAATTTTATTATTGACTTTATGTGATTATGACTATAGAGTTTTTTTTATATATACTGATACAAATTAAGATATTTATCGGTCTCAACATTCATAAACTATATGATTGGTTATTTAGACATGCACAACCAGAAAATGAAAAAAAAATATTGTAACGTTTAAGGGCGTAACTCATATACGCACTAGGTTCTTTTAATTAAATCAGCAAATAATAATTTTAACATTTACAATTTATCGGATTGCAACAATTAAGTTATAACAATCAATTAATGGTCACAATCAATATTTGCAATAATGAACAATGATTGGACAAAAACACAATATTCGTTTATATAGGGTGGTGCATATGTATATGATTTAATTAGTGAATAAACTTTTTGTTTACGTATTTTTTTGTCTTTGTTTTTCAGAATTAACTTTGAAAAACTTGGGAAATTGGGAAAACTCAGCACTGAACAAAGAACCAAAATTTTATTTTGAAAGTCAGCATTCGATTATTTAGACACAAATATCATATCGAAATTTCTTTCATGTTCCGACAATTTACCGATTGGTTCAGCGTTTTCGGCAACGTGAAGCTGTCTGTAATCTTCCGCGTGCTGGATGATCTCGTGCAGTTCGAAATGATGTGAACATTGCTCGGGTGGAAGCAAGTGTTGAGTAAAACCCCGAAACTTCCACCTGGCGACGTTCTCATCAGTTGGTGATGTCTAGGCGGTCTTTGCAAAGAATTTTACATACGTGACACCTTTTCCCATTTAAGATTCAATTGGTCCACGAGTTAAAACCAAATGATGCACAAATACACATTCATTAAATAAATTATAACGATACTTATGCGCCACCTATATAATAATTATTATAACTATAACAATTATGTCTACCATCGCATTGAATCACTTGCTATTTTTATCGTCTCACATGTAGAATCCAACTTGTTCTCACTAGGTCGGATGCCCTTATATACCCTATTAATCTTTCTACAGTATCATTCTCGAATCTTTCGTTTCTCGAAAGAATCAAATGTACACTGTAGAAAAATCAGTGGCGGCCTTCACCCGCATTCGTTACCATTCATGTCATTAGTACGCCATTTTAATTTTAACGATGTGATAAAGTGACAAAATTGATTGATAGGAAAATATTGTAAAAAAATTTTTGTTTAAATGAAAAAATTATCTATGTCTTTCAATTCAACAGTGTTTTAGCAGACTAAATAAAAATAATAATATACAATCTACTTTGTTCCCATTTATTTCTACGACCCAATTAGTTCAAAGGTCTTTGCTAACTCATCAAAAATCCTTTGCAAAATTGTCAGAGAGTGAGTTAGCCTTCAAAGGAGCGCTGTTGAACCTACAACAGATTCCAATACTCGACACACACACAAAAACGCAAAATATTAGTCCACTAAAGAAAGTTTACTAAATTTATGCCAATTGGATCACACGCACTTTGAAAAAAAATTAAATAAAACAAAAACTTTATGATATTAAAACCTGAATTTATTCGATTTGAAAAAAATAATTTTAATTTAATTTTTTATTGCTACAATTAATTGAGTCTCTTTTTATTACAACAGTGTACAATTGTTTATTTATAACTGACTTTACTGGAGTAAATGGTAATTTTAAAATGATTTAACGGTACAGCTATTAATCTTAACCTGTGATCTTAATCTAACAAGTGTTAACTTTTAACTTGATGATAATCGAACACGTGTTAATTTTAAACTTACTTGAAAGTGAATTTCTCCGTTTATATAGAAGGCATTTTTTTTCCAGATTCTTCTAGAACATTCAGTTACGTTTCAACCATGGTCGAAACCATTCAACCATGGTATTCAGAGGGGTCAGCAATTGATAAATTTATTAAAAATTATATTGATTTGCTTGGGATACGAACCCACACAATAATCCTCTTGTTTAAGCCACTTACACCGCCCATTTACTACATATAAAATTTATTCACAAATTTCAATTTATAATAACATAATCAAGCTTGTTTTCTATTATTTACTATTTATGTTATCGACAAAATTCAACATGTTTGAGTTAATACTTCTTTTTGTAAAATAAATTAGATTTGAAATTGAAAAAAAAACTTTCTTTGAAAGAAAAAAACATTAAATTAAAATTTGATTTTTTTCCCTCATTTGAATTAATTTTCTTTATAAAAAAAAAACTCCTTCCTTAAGGAGAAAAATATTATATCTTAAGTATTTTAACTTTCTGTAATTAGAGTTGTGTGCTGAGGTTTTAAAAATTATTTCAATAATTTTAAACACAATTCGTAAAAAGAGTTTGGTACCACAACTTGGTAACATTAACCACTATAGTATTATTTGTGTTGTAAATTCAAAACTACTTACTTGTTTTGGTTAAGCTAATCAAAATAATGCTCAGATTATACACACCCGAGAACAGAAATACTACATACACATCAAATTTAAAAAAATACTAACTAATTATTATTATTTTTGTACAAAAACAATATTTCATTGTTATTTTATAAATAACTTAAAAAAATATACCATTGTTTCCAAGTTAATTGTAAACGGTCATCCGATTATAAACTTTTCATGCTACATTGCAATTATTATTGTTAATATTTCATTTAATATATTTTATGACATGTTTGTAATTGTACAGCACAATAATATTTATTTATACACTTACCATAATATGTTAAGAATATTTTGCATAATATTGTTACTAACAATGATTAATGATTAAACAATGTATATATATGTATATATAAATTGAAATATAAATAATATTTCTAGAAAAATTTATGAATTATTTGAAAAACAATTATAAAATTTATAAGTATAGACAATAATTGGTAATGATGGCCAAATACGAAAGAGATTCTTTAAAGTTTAAACATACACTTCACACACTTGGCAAAAATATTTATTACCTCATATTTCCAGTATTTCTAAACCCTGTATATATGATTTATACAAGGGTATATTAAATTTAGTTCCAACTTTAAACGGTTGAAAATATTCACCGCAAAAAAAAATTGGTTTGAGTGGTCATAAAATGGACCTAATTGCTTTATACCTTTCTGTCTGTAAACACGATCACTCAAAACCGAAAAGAGATAACGAGCTGGAACTGTGAGTGTATTCTAGAGTTAAAAAGTAAGTTGGTGAAAAGGAAAAATAGGATGATATGAAAAGCTTGGCTGTTACGTCTCAGTCGTCTTTGGTGTACCGGAAGCATACTGGACTAGATATCCAGAGGCCCGAGGTTCGATTCCTGGTTGACGAGTTAATTTTTTCATATCAGTATTTAATAGGACCATGCTTTTCCCCTCCACTAAGATAGAAAATATACAACTTTGAAACCGTAAGATTGGAAGAAAAATTTTAAGAGAAAATTGTTTTTGCCTTTTTGTAACAACTTTTGTTTGCAATTTTTTTCATAAACTCAGTATATACAGGATGTTTAGGGAATCAACTCTCAGCTCTGTTAGTTGTTATTTTTACTTATTTAATTTAGACAGACATGCTTTCAGAGTAATCCCATAGAAATTTGACTGACTTCAATAAAAAAGGAGAAGGTTTCCGATTAGACTTATTTTTTTGTATGTACTATAGACCTCAATAGTTGATGTCATTTTTTTAAATTTTATAGTTGATTTGTGCCTTATTCATTCGGTTTTTGAAAAAGGCACAAATCAACTATAAAATTTAAAGAAATGACATCAAATTTTGTGGCCAAGTGTACATATGAATGTTATCGGATATCTCTGGTATTTCTAAAGCAATTTAGATTCTTCAGAATGGTCTCAAAGATATATGATCAAGATCAGACAAAAATGGAGAATGGTAGCTTAGAAGAGTTTTGAAGTCAGTATTAATCTGTTCAAATGGAGAATGGTAGCTCAGAAGAGTTTTGAAGTCAGTATTAAATTCAGTTTTAATAAATAATTGTTTATACGAAATATTGGCATCGACTTCGAATGGTAACTATAAAGAAATTATTGATAGGATTTTTTTATAAGAAAATTATTTTTACGTTTTAGTGTGTTTGTATATTTTGTTTTTGATAAAAAGATTTATTTATATACTCATTTGAAACAAATTACTTGCATGCAAAATTTCCACTTCCCAGGTCACAGTTTCTGATATATTATCGAACATTTTCTATGTATTTATATAAAATGATTATATACGTCAGTCAGTAGACGAATTTTATGATGATGCAAAATGTGGCGTAGTACTTTTTATTTTTAAAGGATGTACCAGCATATTACCACCACTTTTTGACAGATTTTGCTCATTTTTTTCACAGGCTAAAAATAATGTTTTCTAATAAATCCCAAAGTTTCAGAATTTTTGACCATTTAGAACGCGAGATAATTAATATCAAAGTTATCATTCTCTCTCACTCTCTCTCTCTCATTAGAAGCATGAAAAACTTCATGTCCGTCCAACTATTTTCTGTTGTATTAGAAAAAATAATCGACAGAATTAAAAAAAAAACTGGGAGAGTAAGGCTAAATATTTATTATATAAATTTTTTTTTTTAAATCGTGTCACCGTTTTGTTTTCGAAATATAAAAGTTTAAATTTATTTATTGTCTTCAAATCAACATTATTTTGTGTATGTGTGTGTTTATATATTTGTGCATCACAACGGTTGGTTGTGCTGATTGCATAACACAGTGCTGGTACGTCCTTAAGTTGTATATCTTGGTAGAAAAATGTAAAAAAGTGTAACCAATTAAAGAACATTGAATTTTGCGTTAAAAAAATACCAAAATTTGTGTATTTAAAGATGCTCTCTATCTTGAAACGTTCAAAAGATGGATTATACCTCACGGACACGGATGCATGAATCAAAAAAATTTTATAGCATATCTTACTCTCAGCTGAATTAAGAATCGTTTGGTGGAAATCGCGCCAAATTTGGTTTAGCCGTTTTAACGTTATCCGAGTTTTTTTGGCTGCCAAAAGGTGTCCCGAGGTCACCCGTGTTTGTATTTATGTTTTTTACATGTTTGTACTCCAGATATATAAGTTAAAAAAAAGTACTACACCACCTTCTGCAATCATACTTTTTGATCCTTTTCTGACTGACGTAATATTCGACTTCAGAAGAAAAATCAACGTATCAATAAATCAGTATTGTTGAACAGACATAAGAAATCAATGAGTAGTCATTATTAACGTTTTTATTATTCTTTTATAAAAAATAGATAATAAATTTCATTTTAAATTTTACTTCGATTTACGCCACGATGTTTTCAACACTCAACGAAATAATGTATAAGATGTACCCGCATTGTCTACGAATTTGATATTATTGGATTAAAGTTAAATATTAAATAGGTAACATTTTTTTTAAAAGAATATATAAGCCTGTTAAGTAGAAAATCTTGTACACGCCACTCAAATTAACCTTCATATATTTCCTATAGAAACTACTGAAATTTGTGATACTTCGATTTTAATACAGAGAATTTCAGAGAAATTTCGTAAATTCTGAAACAAAATCATTGGTACACATCATACAATTGAAGTAGGGAAATATTATCGTGAATAAGCGAATTTCCTGAAAGAAAATAGAGCTATTGGTCCCGTACCGAAGTCAAAATTTCGCAAAAATTTCTTCAAATGTCCATCGATCCTACCTAGTAGATGTCAAAAATCACCATCTGTAAAATTTATATATATATATATATATATATATATTTATATATATATATATATATCTATGGATATATATATATATATATATATATATTTATATATATATATATATATATATATACATATATATATATATATATATATATATATATATATATATATATATATATATGTATGTCTGTAATCACTCTAGCGGTCACAGTTTTCATTTTATCGGAATAAAATTTGGTTTTTGAGGCGCTTTTGGTATTCAAAAGGTCAAGTTCGTTAATGGGTAAAATCGAACTAGGGGAAAGGCGGGTTTAGAGGGAGAGGGAAACACAAAATTTGACATATCTCCCTTAATATTCGAAAAATCGCAAAATTTATAAGATGTGTAGTTGTAGGTATTAAGTTTTACTGTAATTTTGTTTCTTATCATTTTTTCTGTTAACCTAATATTTACAGAAATATTGACGGTTTAAGATTGAAAATTAAATTCCTCACTATCTTTCTACACATTCCAGTTTGAGCAAAAATGATAAGGTGAAGAATTGTAACAAACATGATTTTCTACAACTTTATTCCTTACGCATTTTTTGATTGTTCTAATATTAAGAGAGATATTTTGTGTTTTCTTCTTTCTTTATGCCCCCATTTCCCCTTCACGTATGTCATTTATTAATAAAATTAGCCTTGCAAATAGTAAAATCATATACGACATTTCATTTTGCTCAGTCTAAAATTGTGTTCGCTAGAAAGTGATTTATATATTTTAAGGAAATTCGCTAAGTTGAAGCAGCTCCTGCGTAACGAATTTTTAGTGTAGTTATAGCTAAACAGGCGAAATTCTTTTCTTAACGGTTGCATAAACTTGCAGTTATAGCAAACGTAATTAAACAGGTGGTTTCAGTAGGCTTGTTACCTATATAGTTGGAATACAATCATTCGACTCAATAGTCTTTTTGTCTATTAGAGGCATAGAAAATATCAAGATTAGCTCCAGGTTCTTAGTAGTAGCGGAGGTAAAGTTGAACCTTGGCAGGTGGGCCTTTTTTACCGACCTCTAAAGGACAAGGGATGTATGTAAACAGGGAATTGGTAAGTTATGCGACTGGAGCTTTGATAGGAACTATGCCGATATTCATCTGGAGTTTGTGGAAGGAACCTGTAGTTAAACTTCACCAGCATATCCGGTTACTTTCGTTCTTGACCATACGCCAACAGTTTAGTCAATATAATCACCCCATTTATTTGTTGGTTTTTGTTTATAATAAACTACCAGTTCTGAGAAAAGTACCTTAAACAACTGGATCACTCGGACTGGTAGCTCCAGGTTTTTACCTGGATTTATTTGCCTCTCTTCTCTTAGTCAAGGGAAAGTTCCCCTTTATTTTTATAATTGACAATCTGCCGATATCGGGATTCGAACCCATAACCTCCCAGTTTCCAAGTACTGCATACTGCGCAGATATAATGCCTTAAACCGCTCGGCCACTTGGACTGGAAATTCTCTTTGTAGGTAGAATAAAAATTATTTATTGCAAAATAACAGCATATTTCGTAGGTCTCATCAATAACAATGTATTACATGAAAGTAAGTTCAAACGAAGCATTAATAAGTTATGTAAAAAAGTATAAAACATAATGTCACTTAAAATCGAAATAAATTTAAATATTAATAAAACAGTTTTTATTTTTCAAATTTATTGGATTTTAATCTATTTTATTTTAATATGCATTTTTATGATGGCGGTCGTTTACGAGTTATTTGATTGAATCCATTCATTTAATCATCCAAAATTATACATGTATTATACATGTATAAACTGAATGTTTGTGTTCGCTTTACTGCGGTTAAAACTTTCAAAACTTTCGAGGTAGTGTTTAATTTATTGAGATAAGCAGATTAAAATTGATTTACCGTAAGATGGCGGAAGGGGGGGGGGTATTAACAAAAGGTTATTTTAAAAATACGCTTGCGTTCTGTTTCCGTTTGATTTGCCAACTTTTAACACTTTTATTGCGAATGAAAGTATTTTTCACAACGTCATGGTTTTATATCTGCTTAAGTTGGTGTAATCCGAAATAAATTCGACAAAGGTAAATGAAATACCAATGATGTATATCTTCAATCTTCACATATCTTCACGTGACCTAAGGAATCAGTGTAGGTACAAAGTAAAGTTCTACTTTCGGCAGGACGATTTTGCTCAAAAGCTGTTCTATAACGATTTACGAGCCACAATACATTTCATTTACCAGAGTCATTCTTGGTGTAATCGTCACCATGGAAATTTGATTTGATATTCTCTTATGAGAAAATTTTTTAGTCGACGTAGCTTCTACGTGACGGATTTTTTTTTCTTAAATTAGATATCATGTTCATTTTATTATTCACCGATCAGAGCAATGGCCAGAAAAGGTATATTTTTGAGGAAACTCACATATCTTGTGAAAAAATTAACAAATGTGTTGAACATCGAACACATAACCTCTATATTGCATACTCCGTTGTATTCTGTATTATAGAGATAAAATGAATTAAACATAAGGTGTTAGGTTTGTATTTATGTTCTACAGTAGGGAATATTCGTGCATAGGTTCTATCCATAACCGATGCGTCTGTGTATGTACCTATAAATGCATACATTCGAATTAAAATAAATTGAACGAATCTACAATGTAACTACGAATAATACAGAGATACCAGAATACGTTAAAATAAGTATAAAACACCACACTGTGAACTAATAGTATGCGCTTTATCACCCGCAGTTTTCGTACGACCAAAATCAATCTACGTAATATTTCAAAAATAATATCGAATTAATCAAAAAAATCAAAGATAATCGGAAAAAAAAATCAATGACATTAATTTTAAACCGAATTCAGTTTTAATGTCTTTTGATGTAAAAGCATTATACCCAAGCGTCCCGATACCAATTTGTTGGTAAACAGACTACTAAAAGTCCCACTATCTAAGAAAAATTATTTTAAAGAAATAAACCATATTAAACGAGTTACAATCTTCAATGGCTTCGATTCTGACATAATAAATAATTTGGTCCGCAAAACTTAATTTAAAATTTTACGAAACAATTTCACCGTACTAACACAATAGTTTGGCAACGTTAAACAAAATAAATGGTGCAAGCCAAGATACTTCCGCGCATACACAAATAAAATCACTATAGAATTAAGGGATCATAACCTAAAAACAGCGCTTGTTAGTAAAAACAAAATTAAACAGTCACTGGGCAACCTTAAGGACAAAATAATTAATGAAAAACAATCGGGCATATATAGCGTCAGTTGTGAAAACTGTTCGAAAATTTATGTTGGTCAAAGTCGTTGCTAAATCGGAACTCGAATCAAAGAACATCTGGCTCATGTGAAATTTGGGCGAACCGATATATCGTGTATAGCTGCGCACGTTATTGAGAACAACCACAAAATTGACAAATCGATTTTAAAACTACTGAAATTGGTACAAAAGCCCACAGAATTAAATGCATACGAAAGTATTTACATACACAAATTAAGAAAACAGATAATGAATTTAGACAATGGTTCAATTCTAAATTCTGATTTAATAAAATGAAACCATATTATAATACCTGGTTATCAAGGTTTGCTTCGATCAACACCCCCACCTTATTGACAATAACTACACCTCATGGTCAGAAAAGGGTACCGCCAATAAATAATCCTTCAGGTACTACCTCTGTTAGATCATATAAACGGCAAAACTTTTTAAATATTATTGTGAGGCACGCACCAAATTAACAACGAGCAACATATCTCTGACTCCATATACCAGTGATAGATAGATCTACCAATAACCGATACGTTTGTGTATGTACCTATAAATATATTCCAATTAAAGTAAATTGAACGAATCTTCAATCTAACTACGATTTTATAATTCTTTTAAGTATATTTGGTCGAACTAATAAAACAGAGATACCAGAGAACGTTAAAATAAGTATAAAACATCACACTATGAACTAATAGTATGCGCTTTACCAGCCGCATTCATACGACCAAAATCAATCTACGTAATATTTCAGGTTTATACTGGTGTGAGTTTCTTTGGAAGACATTTAGAAGACAGATTTCTTTCTCTTATACATTGTATAAGAGAATCTTGCTTTAAAATGGAATACGCTTCAAGCCATACAAATTTATATTCCACAATTATAAAATGTAAAACAATACAATTTCAATGTTTGTCGAAAAAATACACAAAGCTTTCATACTGCCTTTTTGAAGTGAAAACTTTTATAGGTATAGGCATTCTTTCGACGAGAATAAAGTCAAAAGTGTGAAGAAAAGTGTTAAAAAACCTTGTTGCATTTGAGCTCGGAAAATAACTATTATATTGGTTATACTAGTCGAGTTTTCTACTTTTTAGATAACTTCCTTGGATTGTTGATCAAACTTTTTTTTCAGAATATATTACTACCCCCACTCAGCCAAAAAAGTTTTTTCTCAACGGTTAAGGGCAATTATTGAAAAAATAATAGTCACCATTCAAATTGTTCTCAACCTATACTCCCTTTATATCCAATTGAGGCACAGGCTTTCTATAAATAAAATACGAAAATCTTAGTAGGTTTTGCTCCTGGAGACATTTGATCAGTATTACTTCAAGGAGAATTTGTATTTTTTCCAAATTTTGCTTTTATTCTTCATAGTCTCATTTGTTCAAGTAAGCATCCGTCACAAATATTTCGAATCAATTCCAATTACATAGAGAATATATCACTCACATGTATTCGTTTTATTCATATTGTGATCAATTTTTCTGAACAAGAATGTATACATATAATATATTGTCAATCCGAACAAGAATGTATATGTACAGCGTATTCAAAAAAGTCCTGTTCGGTTTAATATCTCGAAAGTACAGGGTTTTAAAAGACAATTGTTTGCTGGCTAAAGTTGAAGTAAATTAAGACACATATTGATGACCTGGTTCTACATAATTCAAGATAATTTCAATTCCTAGCCTAAGGGTGCGCATAGTTTCCACCGTTTTTAATGGAGAAATGTAAGCTGCAGAAAATACTTCCAAGAATAATATGGTCGACAGTTTTCTGATATCCAAAATATCCTAGGATGGTCGAAACTAAAAGTTTTAGTCAAATACTTGTCAAAATAATCAGTTTGAAACACAAAATTTGACTGTCTCCCTTAATATTTGAAAAATCGAAAAATTTATCAGGAGTTAAGTTGTAGGTACTAAGTTTTACTGTAATTATGCTTCTTATCATTTTTCAGTTACACTAATATTTACAGAAATATGTACAATTAAAGATTGTTTAAAATGTATGTGGACTCTCTAGCCGTCACAGTTTTATTCCGATTGGAATGAAATTTGGTATTTGAGGCGCTTTTGGTATTCTTAAGGTCAAGTTTTTTCTAATGGGTAAAATCGGATTATATTTGGGCAAAACTGCTTATCTTTGAAACCATTAAAGCGGATTTCCATTCACTCGGGGGGGGGGGGGGGTATATATACATCTTTGAAACCGTAAGAGATAGAACACATATTTGTTAACAAAACATCTTCTTTTCAAAATAAACAAGTTTTGTTTGAAAAAGATTTTAAGATTTTCATAAATTCAATAGTTTTCTCATAATCATAAGTCAGTTCGTTGTTACATTACTTAACAGTCGAACATAGAATCTCCTCCTTCTTTTTTGGAGTTGGTTAAAATAAACTATACAATTATTTTGTTAAAATTGTTTTAATTTGGAAATGTCAATTTTGATTGTCGTTTCCATAGTAACTATAAACTATAATCGTTATATGTCGTTCTATTTTGGCTATTAAAAAATTTAATTTTTGTAAATACTTAAGTCATATCAGATATTATATTTCATTTTGATCACACTAAAATTATGACCGCTAGAGAGTGATTTATGTACTCTAAGGAAATTTGCTTGAGGATGTGTATGTACTCTAAGGAAGTGTATGTACTCTGTTTATGTACTCTAAGGAAAGTTGACGCAGCTCCTGCGTAACGAATGTTTTTTAAATTTTATTTATCAAATAAAAAAACCACAATTTGCATTTTTTTAATCAAACAAACGAGTCGAGTTATTTGGGAATGGTAAAGATGCCAAAATCCACCCATGCACGTAATCGTACCAGAAAATTTGAAACATCCTGTATATAATATATTGTCAATGTAATATGAAGTATATATTTTTAATGCGTACGTTTTTAACAAAAGCACAAACATATTTAACGTATAATATAAATAATACTACGAGACACAGTTTAGTACAGTCAATAGAGAATATTGCGCTGCACTAAATTACAGGAGATATTTAAAAAAAATTAGATTCAGTATCACGTACGGAATGTAAATGAACAAAATCCTTACATATTACGAACCTGGAAGTGCCTCCATTTTCAGAAAAATTGTTTAAAACTGTAAATATAGGCCAATATCTCCATTACCGTGCACTTTAGGCCAAAAATGCTAATAATCTTTCTTGTATATAATTGAATTTCCTATGTTTTTTGTTCATTATTATTTTTTGTATCACTTACCGTTTATGACTTATACGACTATTACTATTTATTTATTGACTTTTTGACCGATATCTCTTCTAATAATTGTTTAAACAATAAAATGATAATAATTTAACTTTTAAATCTACAAACTACTTACAACTTTTATTTAAATTTTTTTTGTCCAAAATGAATATTTTTAAAGTAATAAAGAGTTTAATGTTGCACTACCGGATGCAAGGTTATTAAAAACGTGATGGGCATAGTATAATGATAAAAATTCAATAAATATGTTAAGAAATATGAATGATAGTGACATAATTAACAATAAATAACTTTCTTTATAAACATTAATTAGGAGAGATATCGGTCAAAAAATCAATAAATAAATAGTAATAGTCGTATAAGTCGTAAGCGGTAAGTAATAAAAAAAAAAATATTAATATAACAACAGAAATAGAAAATTCAATTATCAGCTTATTACCATTTATGGCCTAAGGTAATGCAGATATAGGCCGATACAGTTTGTCTTAAAATGGCGGCACTTCCCGGGTCGAAATTTGTACGGATTTTGTTCATTTACATTCACTACGTGATACCAGTCCACGTGGCCGAGCAGTCTAAGGCGTTATGTCTGCGCAGTATGCCTACTTGGAAACTGGGAGGTTATGGGTTCAAATCCCGACATCGGCAGTTTGTCAATTATTAAGAAAAATAAAAGGGGCGGTAAATTGACTAAACTGTCGGCGTATGGACAAAAATAAAGTAACCGGCTATGCTTGAGAATGTTTTCTGCAGTTTCCTTCACGAACTCCAGATGATTATTGGCATAGTTCCTATCATAGTCGGCTGCAGTCGCATATCCTACCTCCCTCCATTCCACTCACATCCTCACATCCTTAGGCATCACAATGGACCTTATGGTCGTAGTGTAGCCCGTCCAGGGTAGCTATCTTCAGTACGTGATACTGAACCTAATTTTTTTAAATAATTCTCGTAATTTAGTGCAATGCGGACAAGAGTAACGGGCTTCTCTATTGACTGTACTAGTTGTATGTATTACCAATTCATGTAAGCATATGCACTGATGTATGTAGTGCTTATCATCATATATAATATGATGCTGGCTGGTAGTTGTAGTTTTTATGTACAAATACTATGAACAAAAAGTCTTACAACAAAATAAAAAGTTTAAAATAAAATAAAAAATATTTAAATACAAATTATGGTACTACTATCCACTGCACAAATGGCGTTCTATTTTTAAAATTTTATAGTGTACCAAATACATTTGATTAGCAGAACAAATATTACAAATAAAAAGAGTTCATTGTAAATAGTACCAACAACTACCATAGCATCTGGGTAGCTCAGTATGCAGAGCATTGGTCTGGAATGACAGAGATGTTGGGTTCAGGCCCCAGCCAAGATGTCTAAGATATTTCTTATCCAAAATATTGACGTCGAAATAATGTTACAATTATTCATACATATTGCTTAAATCAGACATATTCCAAGTCAGGTGGCCGTGCTGTCAAATGCGTTTTGCTTGGAGGTTGCTAGATAATTGTCTAAACTGCCTTTACGAACTCTAGATGAATATCGGCATAGTTCCTATCAAACGTCGGCTGCAACCGCACAACCTATCAATTCCTAGTCTACTTACAAATTCCATATCCTCCTCTCACATCATTAATGTATGGTTATAAATTAATAAAGATTGAAAAAATGATGATGTGGGAGTCTTAAAAACGGAGGTATAACCCTATTAATATATTACTCAAATATCAAATTCGGTAAACGCTAGTCAACTCCGTTAGTATAGCATAACCGAAAGGCAACATTCGATGGGTAAACACAAAAGCTTTACAAAAACAGTTAAATATATGTAAATACTCAAATAACAAGTAGTAAAATAATACATGAAATAATAAATAATAATATAAAAATTTAGTAAATTAATACATATAACTTACATTTTAATACATATACATCAGATAGTGAGAAATTATACAAGTTTTACTATATCATCTGGGTAGCTCCGTTGACAAAGCACTGGTCTAGAGTACAAGAGTTCTTGGGTCAATCCCCAGCCAAGATGTGGATGATTTTTCAAATACAAAACAAACATTGCCAAAAGTTACCAACTAGTCTTGTCCTACATATATTCTTTTAAGCGAATTTTCGAAGAAAATGTAGCCAGTGGTTTTGTACCGTTGGTGGAATTTCGTCAAATGTTCATGAACCCACCTTACAGTTAACGAAAATCACAAAAATTCATCACTAAAATTTCTATATATATATAATTGTATGTATGTATATATGTGTCTGCACACGCCCACTGGTAGCCAGTCTATAAGCCGCAATTTTAGATTGATCGCAATGAAATTAGGTATCTGACGTGCTTTATGTATTAAATGGGGGTTTAGAGGAAGGGGAAAAATAAAAACTTGATTTGTTCTCTGAATGTTAGTCAAATGAAAAAAATTATAATAAGTAATGTTGAAGTAAATCAGTTTTACTACAATTCATTGAGTAACTATATTTTCTTCTATTTGCAATTTAAAAATAAGACCCATAATAATGAATACTATAAATGCAAATCACTCTTAACGATATTTTTAATGTGTTTAAATAAATTTTTCTAATTGTGAGAAGAATATTCCATATTTTATGTTTTCTTCTTTCTCTAAACACTTCCTTTATCTAAAGGCCTTTGAAATACCAAAGATACGGAAACATATTTATTTTTACACGTGTCTCTGTGCCACTCTAATGGTCACAGATCGCCATTAACATTAATAAGATAAAAGCTAATTTATTATTTTGCGAAAATTCGTTAAGTTGACACAGTTCCTGCGTAACGAATGTTTTGAAACCCAAATGGATTCGTACACAAATTAACAGTAAAATTTGGAAGAAGCAAAAAGAACGCCACAAATGACGTGGATAGTATACGTATATTTCACTGTTGCTGTTTGTGGTATACATATTTATTATTATAATATAGTTAGTTTAGCTGTAGTTCAATGATGATGATCTTTAAAACTGGTTTATATTTATTATAAACATATTCTAGGCATTCATACTATACTCACTCGTTTACTTATGTTAAAAAAAAAAAACCTACTTTACATATTATATGAGGGAATCAGTGAATTTTATTCTGATGTGAATTAAAACGGGGTCCTGTTTGCTTATTATAAAACCTGTGATCGATTAAATAAGAATTCTTTATACTATTTTATATGATTTCAATTGTATCATTTAGGAGAGTTTAATTAACACAAGGTTAATCAACCATCTTTCTGAATCCAACATAATAACGGATATCTTGGATTCAGAAGGATCACTTGGGGATGATTTGTGATAATTTTACAATTTTTTCATCTTTGAGTAAGGTGAAACAAATTCGCTTTCGTAAGTTTGTGCCACCACTTTTACAGAAATTTCACAGAAAAGTGTAGTACAGAATTGGTCGTATTTCAAGGCACCTCGAACTTTGGCGTGCTCACGAACGAATAAAAATTACCATACTTCCACCAAATTTGTAATTTTTATTTTTTGCCATATTTTCGAGTTCCACCATTAATCTACAGATATTATTGTATTGTTCGCAGAATTGCCCGCATTTAAGCTTTTAAATCAATTCGACAATTTGAAGTGAGAAAAAATTGAGTTTCAACATTTGAGTTTTAACGTAATTCTTAAAGTTCTTTCAGGTCAAGCTAATAAAAGCGTGTACGAAGTGTATAAGGCCATAAGAGATAGTTTTAGATTCTTATCATCTTTTATACCATAGGTGTATAAACTTGTCTTTAGCCCTATAATAAAAAATTCAATTTTTAAGAGCTACGTAGACCAAACGAATTTCACAGAGGAAGAAGTTATAATAAATATGATATTTAGTTACCTAGGCCACCATTTTAATAATCATTATTATAATTACATTGGTAAGACTAAACTTTACAATTTTCAAAAAATCGAAATATTGTTTTTTCGATTCTTTAAACATTCAAAAATCACCTCCCACAAGGATTTTTAAAAGTTCGTCGATTTTTACGGTATAAAACGATATTTGGCGAGCGCTACCTCGCCTAATGCGGTAACGGCCTCGCGTTACCGCAGGTGTTTCAGCATTTGTAGTATCCTCAACGGATTTTTATTCCCGCTCTCCAAAATAACGATTTTTATTATGAATTAAGATGGCCCTACTTGTTGGCCCTATTTATTTGGCCTTCACAAACTTCAATCGCGTTTTTCTCGAAATGACTTTTTTTCAAATGGCGGACAGTCTATCTCTGGGTTGCCTGCTCTAAATTGGAGAATTGGAAAAAACAAAGTGAGTTTTGTTTGTTGAAATATGTCACGTAAGAATTTACCTCAATTTGCAAAAAATATATGTAAATATACTTCAGCAAGAAACAACTGTTTAAACGTATATCAAATTTCACATTTGATATACGTTTTCCAATTTTTTTATTTCCAATTTTTTTTTCTTTTATCGATTTTGTATTGACTGAGGTAAATTCTCACGTAAGAAGTCTTCCTTTTTAAGAATCTCTTAGATTTTTTTTGAATCAGACCAGCCAATCCTGAGATAGAGTGTCCGCCATGGGACAACGAATTTTTTTTCAGCTTTACTTCCACGACACCTATACAGACGACAAATAATGATGATAAAAAAAAATTTTTTTTATCACATAAATACTATATAATTATTTATAAAACAACTATATTATATCTATTATAGGCGCTGAAAAATAAACGCTAAAAAAATAAGCTTATAATCGTTAATATTTATATTAATATTACAGAAAAAACGATATATATATATATATATATATATATATATATATATGTATATATATATATATACCGCCACAGTTGGTAGAGCATTGGTCTAGAATGCCAGTAGTCGTGGTGTGTATGATTTTTCATATCAAGCATTTGATGTCCAAAAATGTTATCAATGTTCAGACATATTACTTAAATGTCAAAGTAAGTAAACGCTAGTCGCTTCCGTTGGTATAATATAACCGAAAGGCCACCATACTAACAATGGAAATAAATAGACGCTAGTTTACAAAAAACAATTTGAAAATATGTTAATAGTAAATAAACAAAATTAATAATACAATGGCATCAAAAATGATAGTGAAAGATCATATGCATAGTACTACCATAACATCTAAGGTAGCTCAGTTGGTAGAGCATTGGTCTAGAATGCCAGAGGTCGTGGGTTCGATCCGCATCCCTATATGTGTATGATTTTTCATATCAAGCATTTGATGTCCAAACATGTTATATATAGTTATCTTCGATATCTACTAAGTAGAATCGATGGGCATTTGAAGAAATTTTTCCGAAATCATTTCATCGGTCGACCTCACTAGCTACATTTTATTCGTAATTTCGCTAAAACCCGAAAGAATAATTTCCTTGTTATGGAAGACTAGTCGCTTAAATAATATGTTGATATTCCACGTAATTTCATGCTTTAAAGAAGATAAAATTAAATATAACCACTTCAACACTCTCGATATTTTAATACACAGTATACTCCTATTGGCTTAGAAATAACAAAAAATTTGTTAGGTAAATTATGAAATAATCTAGTTATTTCATTTTTTGAGCCGATTTATTATCGCTCTTGAATCGAAGCATTTAAGTGTGAAGGATTGCTGTCATACTTGAACATTATTTTTACCTTATTATTACAATCTGCAAAAATAATATGTCAAATGCTGATAAATCGTCACTTAACGAACATCCCACCCCACCCCAGTTGTTTCGAAATTAATGTCATTATGAAACTGGTAAATTGTCTGTTTTTTTTAAGAGGCATTATCAAATTTCTATAAATAAAAAAAACTACGGATTAGTTTTTTAACTGTCAATCATTTTACTTTTTAATAAAATTTTAAAGGTATCAAAAATAAATAAACAAACTTAATCTTATTAAAAAAAACAAAATTAAAATAACAAAAAAATATACCTTCTGTATACATGTTAAGACTATTTATACCATTTAACAGTAATCGTACTGTATTAATATATTATGATTGAATATTTAACCGACATAAAACATAAATATGAGAGGGACCAAGTTATCGCATACAAAAAGTATTGTTATCCCAGCAAATTAAAAATTTTCGTCTTCAAAAGTAGTGAAATCTTTGTCACAAAAGTGAGAGAATGATTGGTATAAATTTATTGGGTAAGTTTCCAGGTGCAGGGTATTTCATATTTTACTTGGTATGTGGTCAGATTTTATAACATTTAATACACATAGAAACACAATCTTTGTCACAAAAGTGAGAGAATGATTGGTATAAATTTATTGGGTAAGTTTCCAGGTGCAGGGTATTTCATATTTTACTTGGTATGTGGTCAGATTTTATAACATTTAATACACATAGAAACACCTTGCATCTAAAAAATTTACCTCTTAAATATATACCAATCATTTTCTCAACGTTGTTAAAAAACTTGGTCCTTACATAGATTTTACTACTTTTGAACGCGAACATTTTTGTTTTTACTGGGATATCAATACTATTCGTATGCGCAAACTTGATCCGTCTAACATTTATGTTTTTGTCGGATATCATTACTTTTTGTATGAACGAAAATTTTGTTTAGTGAGGTTGAATATCTAAATAAATGAGATATGATTTTCTAAGGCGATTATCCAAACGCAAATCATAGAATAAAGTAAAGTATAAACATTATTAATATCTTCGAATTACAATAATATTACAATCGATTTCTTACAAACTATAGTACCTAGCCTAAGCTTTACCTATAAATTGACATCAGTTTAAGGATATGCATCATTTACAAAAATCATCGTTATGGAATGGAAAAAGTATTCTTAAAAAAACCATTAATTACATTTTTGAATTACAACTTAATGGATGGATTCATAGAATCGATCATTATGTATTAAACTGTATAAAATTAAAACTACTATGTAGAAAACACTTTACATGAACATTGTATTTATAATTGTAAAAATTCTCTTTTTCTAGATTAACATATCCGGTTTTCAGATATTTCTGGGTGGTTTTAACTCAATAACTATCTCTCTTCCAAATATCAACTTGATAGTACAACTGGAAGTACCATAGAATATGGATAATTATTATTATGATGAGTGACTCAGTCCCAAAAATGTCGATTTTTGAGGTTAAATATCTTAGAAACTATAAAAATGGTACGTAAAAATGGTACGTCTGGTAACTTGATCAGACGCACTAAAAATCAGACGTCTGATCAAGTTACCAGACGCACTACCGTGCTATATGAACTATGTATAAACTGAAACTAACCCTCGAATAATAAAAAATTCAGAGGGTGGTCGGTCTACAAAAAAACGATATAATATGCAACAACCAACCAACGGTGGGAATATTGTAAATAAAAATTAATTCTTTTAACCAAACATGCCTGTCTGTTTGGTTGATATTAAAATTACTTATTAATACTGTTACTAGTGATTAATTCTGTTATCTGCATTCCATACAAAATACAATATGCAGTTTTTCGACTCATATTTCCTTATTTAAATTGGTAACATTGGTGAGAGGGGATGATATTGTATATTTTTAAATATTTAAACCCTATGTGCAACCTGAATTGATTAAACAAATTTGTTTTTTTTTTTTTTGCAGTTATTATATATATCGTACGTCACAAATGCGTATTTGCATATTTTCATTTCGCATAATTTTTATTTTAAATCAATGTTGTTTTTAATGGTGTTGTGTGTCGTCTGTCTAGGATTTTGATATCAATTCGTACACATGTACAGAAAATTTAGACAAAAACAAATTATTGTTTAAATTTTTTGTTAGTTTAGCCGACGATATTTCAACCGGACAACAGTTCAACCAGATAACAATTCAACTGACGTTCAAAGCCATTATAATATATTTTTAAAATATATTATAATATATTATAGTCAAAATTAATGAAATTAAATAAAGTAACTATTACAACCGAGTACTACAATCTTTCACTACATCGGTCATACCCCGAGTTGGTCAGGTTTGCATGTTTTTGGGCCCCGGGCTGAAAGGCGTTCTATATATTTGAGATATGGTGAATCTTGAGATATAGTGTTAAAAATTAATGAAATTAAATAAGGTAACTATTTATAACCGAGTACTACAATCTTTCACTTCATCGGTCATAACCCGAGTTGGTCGGGTTTGTATGTTTTTGGGCCCCACACTAAAAGGCGATCTATATATTTGAGATTGCTAATTTTTGGGCACTGCACTAAGAGGCGTTCTATATATATGAGATACGGTGAACCTAGAGATATAGTGTTAAAAATTAATGAAATTAAATAAGGTAACTATGAAAACTGAGTACTACAATCTTTCATTTCTTCGGTCACACCCCGAGCCGGTCGGGTTTGCGTGTTTTTGGGCCCCGCATTAAAAGCCGTTCTATTTATTTGAGATATAGTATCAAAAATTATTGAAATGGAAAAGGTAACTATTTCAATCGAGTTACGATTGGGTTGGGTTGCATTTCACGACTGTTCATTTTTATAACGGGAGTAATATATATATATATATATATATATATATATATATATATATATATATATATATATATATATATATATATATTTATTTATTTATTTATTTGATGTGCCCTATAAGGCTAATCAATCCTTACATTGGATCTTAACAAAATAAAATAATTTTACATATTGCAAATTATAAAAAAAAAAAAAAAAACACAAAATAAAATATGCTGAATTCTGTACACTTGAAAATAAAATTATAGAATATCCTAAATACCAAAAAAGAAAAAACATAGATAACTGCATCAATTAGTAAATAATAATAGTTAATTGCACAAACATACGGGTGTCAAGCCTACAACACTAAATTTTATACATATGTCAGCCTTCCCGTCAATTTCATCGACCTGCTATTTAATATTTCTTTCAAAAAGCTACCCACTTTCACTACCGCTTGCTCATCTCTAACATTTAAAATATTTTCCAGGCACGTGAAACCTTCTCTTCTCAGTTCGTGTCTCATATTCTCATTAACGCCAGGACAATCAAATATTAGGTGGTATCCGGATTCACCTCCGCCGCACAATGGGCATATTCGTTGATTATTTATTTTATTTTTGTTTTCCCATACATATCTTCCTAATCTAAAATTAGCCAATATTCTTCTAGTGGGTTTCTGTGCTACGGCTAGGTATGGTGCCCCATATTCAAAATGTCCAATTTTATTGAAAACGTCCAGAGAAGGCATATCTTCCATGTTATGAAACATTCTTTCTCTGTACCAATCATTCAATATGTTTTTAATATGGGCTTTTTTGCAATCATAGGAAACATTCTGATCGTTTAATTTACTTGCATCGATTCCAAACTTTCTTACTAACTCTAAGATATTGTCTTCCATCCCATGGTCGAAACAATCCTGCTGAAGCTTTCTTTTGTTTCTTTCCGCCATAACTCTGCAGAAGTAGGTTAGGCATTGTTGTACTATGTACGCATCAACTGATATTTCTCCTACTTCTATCAGTATGGCATCGTTGGGAGCTGCTTTAGCCAAACCCAATACTTCTTTCCACATACTACACACAAATAACTTTACATTTTTTAATATTTCCCCCATTCCCCATACTTGTGCGCCATACGTCAAAACCGGTATTACTAAGGCTTTAATCATTTTCTTAATGACTTCAACAGGAAAATTAGGATGTTTACATAAATTTAACCGAATATTCGCCCAAACACATCTCGCTTTTCGAATCATATTTTGTTGGTGGATTTTCCAGTTACCATTGTGTGTCACGTATACTCCCAGATATTTATATTCTTTTACACATTCAATCTCTTTTTCACTCATGTTCCATGTTTCATTTTTGTGCTTTTTACACCCGTTACTTATAATAAGCATTTTTGTTTTTTCCACATTTACATTCAGCTTCCAATTGTTACAGTAATCTTCCATTCCATTTAACGCATTTCTCATTCCCCCAATTGAGTTCGACAGTAACACTATATCATCCGCATACATTAGCATTCTGATTTCTTGACTTCCAATGCAAGGGCTAATAGTGTTATACTGGGTCATAAATTTCGGTAAATCATTTATGAATAAAATAAATAGAAGTGCTGATAATTGACAACCTTGTCTTAGGCCTCGGTTCGTTTCAAACGTTTCTGACACTAATGTAGAGTTATATCCAATACAACAAGACGATCCAGCGTATATTGATTTCAGAACATCTATCATATCCTTTGGCATTCTTAAAATACTTAGTTTATGCCAAAGTTTATTTCTATCAATCATGTCAAATGCCTTACTAAGATCGATGAAACAACAGTACATTTTATTGCGTTTTCTACTTAAGTTCCTTTGTATTAGATATTTTAAAATCAATATATTATCGACTACTTCATAGTTTTGTCGAAATCCAGATTGACAGGCGCTTATTATTCCATTTTCGGTTGCCCATTCTTGTATTCTTAGAGATAATATTTTGGTGTATACTTTACTAATGCTTGGTAATAACGTGATCCCGCGATAGTTATCCATATTATGTACGCTTCCTTTACCCTTGTATATGTTACACACCAGCCCCACCGACAATTCAGTCGGAAATTTCTTGTTTTCTTGAAGTTTCTGATACAATCCCGTGATCATGTATAACCAGTTTGTATTCTTACTTGCGCAGACAATAAAGTCGTTCAATATTCCGTCAATACCCGGTGATTTTCCCAATTTTAAATTTTGAATTGTACTAAACACTTCCGCCTCCTCTATTTTACTGTTGTCGTTATCAATTTTTGTTTCGGTTTGTTCTTCGATAACTTCGTCACTAAGCCCATCTTTGACGCTTTCATAAATTTTTTTATAGTGGTTAACCCAATCTAGTGCTTCTAGTTCCCTGTTCCTACCTTTTACTTTTTCCTCTCGGATCAAAAGCCATAACTTTTTGCAATCACCTTGGTCACCAATATATATATACATATTAGATATATGTATATATATAAAAGTATACATGATGTGTACACTCCCGTTAAAAAAATGAACAGTTATTTTTCTTACATATCATAAAACGTGCATTTTTTGTTATAGAATATTTTATTTTTGAAGTCGGGTTTCCATTTTGTCAAAATATGGTTTATTTTTTGTATATACGGTGTCAGTGACAGAGTGAGAATTTACAAAATATATGTCATGTTAATACATGCTAAGGATATACCAGCATACTATCACTTTTCGACATATTTTGGTAATTTTTTTTACAAGCTAAAAATAACGTTTTCTATTAGATCCCGAAGTTTCAGAATTTTTTACCGTTTAGAACGCGAAATAATTAATATTAAAGTTATCATTCTCTCTCACTTTCTCTCATTAGAAGCATGTATAACTTCATGCCCGCCCAACTATTAACTGTTGCATTAGAAAAAATAATTTAAAAAAACTAGGAGAGAATTCCTTAATATTTCTTATATAAAAACAAGCAATATAGCAACTAAGTAAATTAATTAATTAAATATTCTATAAATATGGACTTTTTTCCGTAAACTTAGCCAAAAAAGTGCCTTTTCATTCGGTTTTCAAAAAAAATTTTCGAGTAAAAGTTGTTACAATATTTTTATAATGAACAACTTTTATTCGAAGCATTTTTTCGTAAACCGAATCAATAAAGCACAAATAAATTATAAAATTTTAAAAAATAAAATCACCTTTCAGCCAAGTTTACTATGGACCACAAAAGTTGGTGTCCAGTTTTTAAATTATATAATGGATTTGTGCCTTATTGGTTCGGTTTTCGAAAAAATTCCTTCGGATAAAAGTTGTTCAGTTGTTCAAATATATTGTAACAACTTTTATTCGAAATTTTTTTTCGAAAACCGAATGAAAAGGCACTTTTTTGGCTAGTTTACGGAAAAAAGTTAATATTTATAGAATATTTAATGAATTTACTTATTTGCTATATTGCTTGTTTTTCGAATACGAAGTTTGATTAGCGCAACCATTTCTCAAGGCTGAAATCTGAGAGAGTAACAAAACATGACTTTCAACAAACAATCGGGCCATGCATGCTCCTACAAAAAGACTATCTTTTAAATTGTAGGATGTACTATAAATTTTCAAATGCAAAAAATTCCTTTTTTATCCAAAAAATTCTTCATCGATTTTCGAAACTACTTAAAATATTAAACATACTTTTCTATTACGTATGTGAGACGCTGAAAATGAGATATTATATGAATGAGAATTTCTGAACTCCACTATAAGTACTCCTGGTGCCTTGATCTACTGTAACAAAACCCACTAAAATTGTTCGTTTTTTGATTGAACTTAATTGTAAATATTTCTATATTTTCTTTGCTTATAAGGATGTACGAGCATTCACGTATAGTCAGTCCATTTATAAAATTCTTCTAAATCTTATCCATAATAAAATTCACAAAAGTGTTTATTATTTTTTGTTGTAAATTTAATTTACGCCCATCATACTGGGCCTAATAAAAAGATATGTAAGAAAAAAACTTGAGATTTCGGGTTATGAAACTACCGCCGACAGAAATAAAATTTTCCCAAAATCTCAGTTGTTTTCTTAAATATATTTTTTAGGCCCGTCAGACCGGAATTTTATTGGATCAATCTCTTTATTTCTATTTTCTATTGCGTAGTTTTTTTTTTATTCGTCTTATTTTATTCCAAGTGCAAAGTATCAAAATATGTCAAATATGTGTAAAAATATGGGTTTCTCCATAAAGGCAATGCATTAAACTCTAACTTTAACATTAAATAATTAATTCAAGACTCCCGTAGCCCCCCTGAAACTTTTATAATTGATTAATATGCACTTCAACTACATATAAAAAAAACAAAGCCTTAATCTTTTAGAAGCTCCAGTGGTCGAACATCCTTAAGTAATTAATCAATTAACTAATATACATATTTCTGTTTTCATTGAATGTAATGTTAGTAATTTTTTGGAATAATAACTATTATAAAGGATTATTGTAAAAAACAGTAAACTTTATTATATTATTAATTGTCGCATGAAAAAGTCACGAAACCAACAAGTGGGTACGATTTTTACGGTTTTGACAAATCAAACATTTCTCATTTCTCAGTTATTTTTTTATTAATTACCTTGACATTTAGAATATGTCCACTCAATTATTTTTGTAAATATAGCTATGAATGGCGAACAATGGTTGGAATTATTTATGTTTTATATAATGGCAAAGTTTTCTTCAAAATAACATCACAGTTCAAATTACTTTAAGGAAACAATTCAGTGATTTTTATACTGAATTTTATAACAATTTATACCAAATTTATACTAATCTTTAAAATGAAATCTTTTTTACTGTTAATAAAGCTTCATACTGTCTCGGTATCCTGGTTTTCTTTAGCCTGTCGAACCTACAACAGAAATATTAGTAAAAGTTTTATATCTGTTAATTGGACAACATGCACTTTTGAAAGAAAAAAAATTGAATAAAACAAAAAAAAAACTCTATGAAAATCAAATCTGATGTTTAGTTGATTTCAAGAGAAAAATTGAATTTGATTTTAATTTTTTCAACAATGTTTAATTTTATAACTTCGATAATATTCCAACAATGGTAATTTTTAAACTGAATAACGTCAAATTTAAACTTATCTTAATCGATCAATGCCAAATTAAAAACTAATTTTAAGTCGGTAAATCTCTTCGTTTTTATATGGTCCTGGACTTGAACAGTGATTCACAAACAATGTTGCTTGTTTGCATCAAATAGAAAACATATTTTTTTTTTAAATATATTTTTTTCTTTATAGATACTTCTAGAATATTCAGTAACGCGTTTCAGCCATGGTCGTATTTAATGGGGTCAGCAATTGACAAAATTTATTAAATGTTATAATGAAGCGAACCGGCTCCGAACCCATACAACAATACAATACCCTACTTGTCAGTGATTTAAGACGTAACTCACTAACCCACCGGCTGTGTTATATGCCCCAAATTAAATATTAAATATTTACCGATCTCTTTTTTCATAATAATTATTTACAACTTTAAATTGTTTACTATAAAAATTATTTTGAACAAAAATAAACATGTATTTATTAATACTTCTTTTCGTAAATAAATTATATCTGATTTTATAATTTTTTTCAATTTTTGATTTTGTTGAAGAACTCTGAGGAGAAAAATATTCTCATCTTAAATATTTAACTTTTACTTTCCTTTTATATTTAGAACTTTAACTTAGAAAAATGTGTTGGGTCCAAAAATTATTCTAAACAATTTTCAGCACAACAATACAAATGCAATCTTTATTGATTGGCATACAAACGCAAAATGTTGCTGCCATGAACGAACCAAATATCAAACTAATTTATCTGTGTATCAAACCAAACATTTCAATTAACACCGCTACCCTCTTTGGGATGTTTGAAAATAATTGGTCTGTTATTTATATATTAGACATATATAGTTTTTTTTTGTAATGGGAATGGGTGGTCTCCGTTTTAATATAAATGGAATTTTTTCTTTTCTATTCAAAAGAAATATTTAGAAAACAATTATAAAAAAAATGCAATAAATCAATCATTTGTCATTCTGCATTAAAAACTATTCTTAAAAAAAGTTATGTTAGACTTTTTTCTCAAAAAAAAAAAACAACAAAAAAACAAAACAAAATCTGTCTTGAAATAAAATATCTAGAACAAACATAAAGAATACAACTCTAATTAATAATATATCCCCATATTTATATAAATGACGTATAGTGTCAACGTGTTGAAATAATAATATTTTTAATAATTAATATTAATATTCATTAATTAGTCTACACCATTAGTGTAGACGCAATGTATACTGGATTTAAGTATTTATGATGAACGGCCTCATTCACAATTCTTAAGAAATTTGTTTTTGTAAAAATAAGTTTGTCGATAAAACTAAAAAAGTAAATTTTGTATTGAATGGGGGTCGTTACTTGACTTTAAATCCACTATAATTATATTAAATAAAACAAAAAATTTGAAATTTTCGAAAAATCGCTTTATTTGACTAGTTTCGGAACAAAGTTACTTCTTCAGAAATAAAAACTGAAGAAGGATCTGTGTTCTAAAACTAGTCGAATAAAGTGATTTTACGAAAATTTCAAAAATTTGTTTTATTTAATAAATAAAATAGTAACCACTAACAATATAATAATTTAGAAAAGACTTGGAAGATTTGGAAGAAGTAACAATCCTGAAAAAAAGTAACAGATCATCATAGCTAATTGTTTCCAGCATTTTAATCAAGTTGATACATTGCTCAGGTTTGAGATCTAGATAATCCAATTATCTTGCCGACCTGATCCAATTATTGAAAGAAGTGACAGATATTTCGCTATCTCTTTGAACCCTGTTAGTAAATTTTGATCGAGTCGTGAAGAAATATTTATCATCTGGGCGATAAAGCCCAGCTTCTGTAAAAATTTGCAACCCATTTTCGTAACAAAATTTTTATTTTGACTATTGTTTCAGGAACACAGTTCCTTCTTCAGAAAATATATAATAATGACAAAAATGTGCAAATTTTAACAAACAGGTAAACATATTTAAGTACTTATATAAATTAAGTAAAATGGGGTTTTCCCTCCGTTTCTCAGACTCTACGGTCTATATCAGAGGCCACCCACATCATTATTTTTTAACCTTTTATTAATTTTTTAACTTTTTTAACCAGTTCTCGGTATATAAATTACATAATAAAACATTGTATGACTGTATGAATAATTCAATATTGAGTCTGGTGAAAAAAATATAGAATCCTATAATATATACAGCCATTTATGTAACTCACTCACTGAATCACGTATACAAAATCTAACGCACTTCTAGACATGCTAGAAAGATGCGGCTTTTTGAATTCGACGCGGAATAATATCAAACTTACGGAAAAAATCGGAAAACTTTTATTTTCCCATCGACCCATCGAGTCGTAACAACTATTGTTACGCCAAGAACCAGCCAAGTAGCCGAGCGGTCTAAGGCGTCATGTTTGCGCAGTATGCAGTACTTGGACACTGGGAGGTTATGGATTCGGACCCCGACATCGGCATTTTTTCAATTATAAAAAAAAAAGAAAAAAAAGAGGTGGTTGATTGACTAAACTGTCGGCGTATGGACAAGAACGAAGTAACCGGCTATGCTTGAGAAGGTTATCTGCCGTTTCCTTCACGAACTCCAGATGAATATCGGCATAGTTCCTAGCATAGTCGGCTGCAGCCGGATATCCTATCAATTCCAAGTCTACTCACAAATTCCTTCCACTCCATTCACATCCTCACATCCTAAGGCATCACAATGGACCTTATGGTCGAAGTGTAGCCCGTCCAGGGCAGCCTTTACAATCACCTTTAACAACTATTGTCGTAAGAAATAATAAATACAAAATAAAAGTTGTACAATTGAATTTTTTCATAAAAAAATTAAAAATATTCTTTTTCTGACGTTGTGAACGAGCCCATTATGTAAATAGTAAAATAGGAAATAGTTGTCGTGGACCACTCATTCATATGGTCCCTAGCACTATGTTGTCAAACTTTACAATATACATTTATATATATATATATATATATATATATATATATATATATATATATATATATATATATATATATATATATATATATATATATATATATATATATATATATATATATATATATATACGTAGTTGAGTCGTCGTGATCATATACTTCTTTTTCTTTTCATTATTTTTATTTAAAACGAATGTTCTTAAAAATTAATGAATCAAAACCATAAAACCATTAACAATAATCATGTCAAAGATAATAATAATAATAATATACGTTTTTATAAAAATCTGTTACTGAAATATAAACATAAATCTTTTTAAATGATTTATTTATTCAAATATGAATATTCATAGTGAAATTATTGTATGCAGAAAAATATATTATGTGAAGTATTCGATAAAATGCAGCATTCAAAACCAATGTGTTATACATCAACAAATTCATTTGAATTAAAAAATAGTTCTATTTTATATGTATATAATATCGTGAGTGGTACACATAACAACAAAATTTTACATTTTTATTACCTGTCTAAGAATTATTATAAGTTTAGTAATTTAGTTCTAACATTGTAATGGTTGGAAATTGCGTTGTAAAATTTTAGTACAGATGTTTTAGGGACGTTCCAGCGCTGTGGTATATAACTATATAATCAGGATAAAAAACCGTTTTGATTTTATTATAGCACAAATACATAAACACAAATACATACAACACAAAGCCAAATACACTGTTCACATATACAAAAGAATGATTTTTTGAAAAAAAAAATAATTTTAAACTTTTATATTTCGAAAACAAAACGGTAGCACACGATTTTTTTTTTTTAATATATATAATAAATATTTAGCTTTACACTCCTAGTTTTTAAAATTCTGTCGAGTATTTTTTCTAATACAACAGATAATAGTTGGGCGGGCATAAAGTTTTACATGCTTCTAATGAGAGAGAGTGAGAGAGAATGATAACTTAATTATCTCGCGTTCTAAACGGTCAAAAATTCAGAAACTTCGGGATTTATTAGAAAATGTTATTTTTAGCCTGTGATAGAAAATGTGCAAAATCTGTCGAACAGTGGTGGTATGCTGGAACATTCTTAATAAAATGTCATTTCCGAAATTTCCTGAAATTTGGTGGGAAATTTCTTAAGCGTGTTGTATAGCTAAAATAGATCCAAGTTTGTGAATGTCCAAAATCGATGCATACACAAAACCCTCAACAATATATATTTTAAGCTGTAAGCTATGCAAGAAGAGTTTGAATACATAAATGGTCATTTTTAGTAACAAACAACTTTTGTTTGAATTTTTTATCATATACTTAACAGGTTTGCCATAATTTCAGCTAATCTATACTTATATGTAGATTCAAGCGTATACATATACATTCGTACAGATACACACACACATGTATGCACCAGAGATGTTGCGGATGCGAACTTTTTGACATCCGCAGATGCGGATTTATGTATCAAGTTTTTTTTTATAAAGATTAGGTACCTGAATAAAGGAAAAAGATGGTATTATCATTTTTTATTATCTTTATATAATCAAATTTTTAGTATGGACATTTAAATTTAGTGCATAATTAGTGTTTCACGAGGCACGAGGCGAGGCGAGGTTTTGGTATCACCTCGCCTCGCCTCGCTTTTTTAAATGTCAACCTCGGCCGAGGCCGAGGCGAGGCGAGGTGGCTAAGAATGTTGGCTAACCTCGCCTCGCCTCGCCTCGGTTGGGTTAGCTACTCGGTTGGGTTAATCATCGGCCGAGGCGAGGCGAGGGAAAATTTGTACTAACTTACACTTATTTTGCATGAATGTACATAATATGGTAAAAAAAACTTATATATATATATATATATATATATATATATATATATATATATATATATGTGTATAAATTTTAGAGACGATGACTTTCGACATCTACTAGGTAGGATCGCTGGACATTTGAAAAAATATTTGCAAAATAATCATCTATTGCTTCATGTTTTTTTATAAAAATTGCCTCGGCCGAGGCAAATTCATCGCCACGGCCGAGGCGAGGTTTTTGAGACGATATACCTCACCTCGCCTCGGTTAGTAACGAGGATTCAAATTTTGAACCTCGCCTCGCTTCGCCTCGTGCCTCGTTAAACAGGCTAAACTGGTCCCGGTATAACGATTTCAGATGATTCCTCAAAGGCATACACGTGGTTTATTGGCCCTTGCGAGAGTATGTTTTATGGCATATTTGACACAGAAATTTATCTCGAACATGCTCATCTAGTTTAAAATAAGGGTAAATCACACTTTGCGTCGGTGGTGGCATTGTTGGTTCACATATCAAATCGATTAGCCGAAGCAAAGCACTCAAACCATGTAAATTGTTCAAATAAATTAAAAACATCCGTATGATAACACGTCTAAACACGCTCTGATTTATTTTCAATCAGAAAGGCTAAACATAACAAGCAACATCCGCTTTCGCAAAATCTCCGCAATATCCCTAGTATGAATACATATTTGGCAATTTTAATGCATAAAACATAAGTCATGTTCTTAAACACCTAAACGTGTGTAGAACTATAACAAAAAGTACACACGTTGATCAAGAATTGAGCATATACAGTATTAGTTTAATTTGAAGACCCTAAAATTCGTATAATAACTATTTCAGTTGTTTAAGCTTAAGTATTGTTGATAATTTTTGCATGTGAAAGATGTTAAAATATTGTTATATTCAATTTTGTTTCCTGGAAAACCGAAGTTATTCTATCACTTTACAAAAATGAAATAAACTGATCGTACATTATCTTTTATTTATTAATATGATCATACACAAAATCAGTCAATAAATCTTCACTTAAAATTATTAGACTCTGGAGTATGATACAAAAATGTCTGTCTAAAGAAACCATAATAAATTCATTTAAATTGTGAATGAAAACAAAGAAACAAATTATCCAATGTCGTCTGCAATATGTATTTGTATTTCCTTAGTGACTTGTGTATCAACAGTTTTCATATATTCGAGAGAAGATTTTATTAAAAATTTATAAAACAGTTGCGAATAAAACTGTTTATATATTTATAAATAATACGTCTATTGTAGAACCAAAAATATACCTTTTAAGATGAATATACAATATATATTCAATTCTCTGGATTTTGTGGAGTAATGTGAGTTCGTAAAATATAAAAAAGTGGCTAAATTTTTACCACATTAAAGTTGATAAAAATATTGCGGATGTAATTTCAACATTTACTAATTTACATGTCCATTATTTGTATAGAATGTTTATCATGCATGTGTAAAATAGTTTTTTTTTACTCATGCGTGGAAAGTATTATCTTACCGCCAGCTTTTTGGTGCGTTAAATGGCTGTTTAACTTTTCAATTATTACTTCACTTCTTAGATGTTTTGTAACTACAATACATCTAAGTAGTCTAGTATATAATAGAATAGCCATGGCTTTTCATTTATATACCTAATAATAGCCATGGCTATTCAATTATACACCAGAATAATATTATATATTCAGTTATATTCCAGACTACTTAGATGTATTGTAGTGCGGAAAGTAAACTTCGCACACTCAAATAAATATTTACAATACATCTAAGTAGTCTGGTAATAATTGAATATCCAAACACCCATTTAACGCCCGAAAGAACGTGCGATAAAATAGAAATATCCCCGCATTAGTATAAAAAAATAGTATCTGCAACTCGTGCGGTATTGTCAATTACCCACTTGAGCGAATGAGTGGACAATATCGCTCTCGTGTGTAATCGAAAACTTATCACACTAGTTGCACAATATACTAGTACAAGACTTTAAAGCAAAATTTACAGTCTATACGAATTAGTTGCAAGTCCGTACTTGAAAATACTTGAATACTTGAAAATACTCTCAAAACTCGGGAAAGAACTGTTCGGAATGCATCCAAGAGCTCGATGTACCGAACCTGAACAGGAAACAACTTCGGAAGGTCACTGTATTTACCACCAGACATTATCACCTAGGAAAACTTCTGAAAACAATAGGACTCCATAACGGATCCATTATGTGCAAACTGTGCGGCGGGGAGGAGCAAAGATACATAATATTTTACTACGAGTCTCTCGGTTACAGCAGATATAAGATATTAGGTGGATTTCACCCCAAATATATGAATCTTCAGGAAAACCTCATAAGAAAGCACCTGGTCATGTCCAAATACGGGAGAAGCGAATCTCGTCATAAGGTCGAAGTGCAATACATTTATATACTCCAAGGTATATCTGCCTTTATCTATCTAAGATCCGTCTTCGATTAATGAGATTTGGAATTAGAAGAGAACTTTTATATAAAGAAACAAAAATGTTTGACTCTAACTAACTAACTAACTCTATGCGCGTGCTTCTGAAAACTATTTGGTAGATCATTTTGAAATTTTGCTTCAATTTTCTTTTGATTGAACAGTTGTTATAAGGCCGACATTTTAAAAAAGTAACTACATTAAAAGATGTAATAAATTATTCATAAAATTTAAATTATGTAGGATTAGGGATGCTGCGAAAGACGGAAGAATCTAGAGCATATTTTGGGTGGTAATAATTAAATTTATTCTATAGTTTTTATTGTTTCAATTAAAATATAACCGAACAAAAATAAAAAGTGGGTACGGTCGTGGGACTTCCGTCAGTTTTTTTACGATTTTTCTTCAACTCCGAATGTAATTCGAAATAAAATCATTTTATTTTATATAATAAATAATAAATTAACTTCAATAATGAGCTTCAAACATAAAAGATTTAATTAAAAATTTTGTTTTTTCTTTAGAGTTCTTGAAAAATATATTATCTACTGTCACTAGTGCGAGGAGTGTAAGATTTTGGACAAAAATGTACAAACTATTTACTAGCGTAGATATCAACATGTTACTAGTGCGAGAAGAAGTGTAAGATTTTGGACAAAAATGTATAAACTATTATTAGCGTAGATGTCAACTTGTCGATGTCACTAGTGCGAGGAGTGTAAGCTTTCACAAGCCAGCATCTGTTATTTAGGTTGATAAATACTATACTAACTATATATATATTAAGGATATTTATTTCCAGCACTGTGGTATATAATCCGGACAAAAAACCGATTTGATTTTATTTAGCACAAATATATATACACACATATACAACACATAGACAAAAACACTGTTCACATATACAAAATAATGTTTTTTTGAAGAAACAAATTAATTTTAAACTAATAAATATTTAATTTTTTAAATATTTAATATTAATTTTAAACTATAAACAGATAATAGTTGGGCAGGTATAAAGTTTTACATGCTTCTAATGAGAGAGAGTGAGAGGAAAGATAACTTTGATATTAATTATCTCGAATTCTAAACGGTCAAAAATTCTGAAACTTCGTGATTTGTTAGAAAACGTTATTTTTAGCCTGTGAAAAAAAATGAGCAAAATCTGTCGAAAAGTGGTGGTATGCTGGAACGTCCTTAAGAAAAAATAAATATAACAATCTTTGTAACTGATTGACTGCCATGTCTTATTAATGTATGTATCTATTGTGTACATACTGTAGTGTGTACATCTCTCTCGAATATTATTTTTTATTTTATTATACACACAGCATACTACACACGCTATACACAACATACACACACTAATACACTACACACAACATTTTGTTACGTGACGATTTCTACCAAGTCACACCACCCGTAAGCCGCGATAAGGAACTTCGTTCCAATTATTAATTTTACTTAAGTACCAAAAAATGTTTGTTTTCAAATTCTTCAACTGTATAAACAAGACGAGACTCAACGATAGAAAACTTTTCAAGGCAATACAATATAAAAGGTAAGATACTCTCGTCTCACTGCAACAAAATTTTAGATAGAAAAAAATATTAAAAATTACCTTATTTTCGGATGTCTTAAGGTTTATGTTATCCTCCCTTAAGTACAATGTGTCGAGCTCGTAAAAGACAAAAATGGTTTTCTTTCGACGAAAATGTTTTTATTAGAGGAATTATAAAGGTATTCAAATTTCTTAAGTTTGGTAGTGCTCTCATTTCAACGTTTATCATCATTTTTATTTCTAGTTGAGACTTGCTGGATATTTTATTTACGGAAAAAACTTATATTAAAACTTATGTTCAGAAAAATTAACAGCTGCTTGAAAATTTATATAACATCGATCATACATCAATAAATCCACAAATTGTAAAGAGAAATTCCATTTCCGTTCGACTTTGGGCTTTATGTATTTTTATACCCTGTATATAATATATACCAGGGTATATTAAGTTTAGTTCCGTTGTTGTAACGGTGAAAATATTCATCGCAGAAAAAAAATTGTGGAATAGGTGTTCATAAAATGACCTAATTAGTCCATTTCCAAGTGGCTGTCCGTCCGTCCTTCCGTACGCCCGTCAACTCGATAACTCATAAGAAAAGAGATAGTGAGCTGAAATTTTGAATGTGTTCTAGAGCTAAAAAGTAAGGTCAAGTTTGTTGAATCGGCAAAATCGGATCATGTGTGGTCCAATTTTGTCCAAAAAATTTAAATTCATAAAATGTTCTTTTTCAATAAATTCAGTATATACCGGGTATTTAAGCAATTGACTCAGTTTACTTGTTATTTCCATTTGTTAATATTGCATATAGATACTCCAAATCTGTTCACTGAATTGGTCACTTCCTTCAATATGTTACGAATTCATTTTAATTTCGGTGTACTTCTTGTGTGTATTAAAATATAATTTTTTGATTACACTTCATAGATAATGATGCCTTTTTTACAGAACAGTTTACAGAAAACACTAATATGCGTTCTGAGTGTTGTAAAAGGAATACATTAAAGATTTTTCGCCTTTGATAACCTTTCATAAAAGTTTAATAAAATGTTTCATAAAAGAATTATTATAAACTAAATTTTTTTTTTGTATTTTAATAATTTCATTGGTTGTATCTTCATTATTCGTCTTCCTTAGTAATCGATTCTCAATCTTTTAATTCGTGAGTAATAAATTTTATAATTTTAATCATGTTTTAACACCTGAATACAACAGTTTTACAATTGTTTTAATATCTCTACTTAAGAGGTTGAAACAAATATTTTTGAACTACCCAAAAATTTGGTTCCCACATAACTAAATGAATACTCTAATATTAATTCTCTATGAATAACGTGAATAGTGGATTGTCCAATTTAGGGACAAGGCTGTCTTCGAAAAATTTTTCTTACTGCTTTACAAACGTATTTCTGTTGAATTTCTTGAATATACTATGTAGGATAAGGTTTCCTTTGTTGTTATTCTGGGGACCTGCGGTATACATGGGAATGATTCAAGACAAAATCGAAAGAACGTGTTTAGAGTATTATAGCCATACTACACAGTCAGGTTTCACATACGTTTATGCCAAATTCAGCATCGGACTGGGTCAAAGAGACCCGGGTGACATTATGAGTATAATATTCCGCCACCCACCAAATCAAATAATAATCAAATAAGCAAGTTTTTATTTTCCAAGACGTACATTTTTTAAAGTTTCAATTATAACTGAAGTTAGCCAATTAACATTTTTTTTAAAGAGAAGAAATTTCAGCTAGATTGTAAACGTTGCTATCATAGTTATCCTCGAGAATCCTCGAATTCTCGAATCGATTTTGTGTTAAAGGTAATCAACAAGTCTCGCAATTCTTGGCTCAGCAAAAAAGGAAGCCTCGTCATAATGCCCTTCAGCACGGAAAATCATCTCTCGCAACGAGATTGGGAGGATTACTGATTCGATTTCCAACACTCTGGCAGTTTGACAGTTAAATTATTTAAAAATATTAATAATTATGGTGCGAGTAATTGACTAAACTGACGGCGTATGGACAAGAATGATGGTAACCGGCTATGCTTGTGAAGGTTTTCTATAGTCTCCTTTCACAAACCCCAGATGAATAACGGCATAGTTCCTATCACAGTTGGCTGCAGTCACACAACCTACCAATTCCTAATCTAAATATAAATTCCTGATCATTTAGGGGCCAGTAAAAAAAGCCTTGAGAGGCCTACTTGCCAGGCTTCGATCTCCCCGCCTACTACTACTACTACTACTACTACGTACTAATGTGGTTAAATTGGGTAAAAGTGTACTTGCACATCATATGCAACTTCGGCAGGCATCCTGAACTTTTCTAGACAAACAAATAACGTTCGTTGCTGTTTGATCTAAACCTTCTTCTTCGATCTCTTCCTATCCTTCTTCCTGCCTTCTTCTCCGTGCATGAACTATTTTGCGTTAGGTAGTAATTCTCGGGGTAGTTAGCCCTACAGGTGAGCACACAAATTCGAACGTGACTATATGGTCAGTCTGGCACTGGCCAAATTGATAGATAAATCTATGAATACAAAATGAACTACAATATTCAGTTGCAGCCTATCTGAAGTAAGGACCATCCGAAGGAGGACCTTATTTGGTTGAAATTTTGACAGCTTGGTGTTAGTTTTAGTGACTTTTAAATCTCATGGGATTGTATATTCTGGTCAGATTGTGTAAAAATCAGATAAACTTCTTTTACCTCCTACGAAATCGTAGAGTTGAAACTTCAACTCATAAAGTGTAAACTGATTTAGCAATTCATTAAAACAACGGGTAAATTTCATATTGCTGTGGAAAGATCAAATCTACTAAACCAACACATAGTGAGAACGAGATATGAAAACAGGCTTTGGTTTACATAAAACTAAAGTTTTAAAAAGCTTAAAAAAGCATACAATTTTTTTCATACGTGTATTCATTCGTAAATTGTAGAACTTAAATACTAGCATAAACTGGTAGACGGTTTTGACAGCGACATCTATTCCTGTAACAATTTTGATGGGAATGATGATTAGTTTACAAGTAGTCGGTATCAACAAACGTACATAAGGAGTTAGTAGAATTGTATATGTTGCAAGTAAAAGAGAACTGTTGTGATGGGGCGCAATCTCCCTTTATATAGAAAATGAAAGTTCTTCAATCTCTCTGTCTATCATAGTCATATTTCTATATGTAATAATAACTAATAGTGTTGTTACGAATGAACTTTTAAGAATGATAACAAAAATTGTATTTAAAATGCAAATTTAATTTTTTTTTCCATTAACTTAATAAAATAAAATAAAAACAGATAACTGATACTTTATTTGATGATCAAATGATATAATTAACAAAAAGAGTCATAGAATAACGGGGCACGAAGTTCAAGGACAGGAGGGGTAATTTATTGATTATTTTTTCGATAAAAGCACCCGTTTTCGAAGTATTTCAATTTAAAATTGAGGTGAAACTTTTTATAAAAAAAAGTTGTTTATTTTTAAAAGGGGCGTTTTTGTCTTTAAACTTTTCTTCTATCTAATACCGTTTCAATCCAAGGTGACCAGTCTGGGAGGTTGCAAGTTCGATTCCCAATGGTGGAATTTTTATCAATTAAAAAAATGTATATATAATGCTATGCAGCTACTGGCTAAGGTTTTCTGCAGGTTCCTTTCACGAACTTTCGATGAATATTGGCATAGTTCCAATCAAAGTGGCCTACAGTCACAAAACCTACCAAATTCCTAGTCTGCATACAAGTTTCTTGTCCTTCGGGATCGGTAAAAAAGGCCTAGAAAAACCTACTTTTCAGACTGTGACTCTCCTTCCGCTACTACAACTACTAGTACCATTTCAATAATGTGTATCCCCCTAGCCAGAGATGCACCCACTTTTGTGATCTGATCCAAAGTGGTCTGACCCACTTTTCCCATTCAATTATTTCAATTATTTCAATTATTCGATTATTTCTCATTTTTTAGATCTAGAACACACACAAAATTTCAGGCCGTTATTTCTTTCCTTTTACGATTTATCGCGTTTACGGATGAACGGACAGACAGACGAAGATATATGCGGAAATGAACTAATTAGGATAATTATAAAATGTTTTCCAAAAAATTTTGTTCTGTGTTCAAAGCCAGGACTAAACTTAATATACCTTGGTGTTTACTATCTATCTATATAATGAGCCCTACTAGTAATAGTAATGGAGAGAAAGTCGTAGCCTGGCAAGTAGTCCTATTTTCCGACCCCTAAATGACAAGGAATTTGTATGCAGACTAGGAATTTGGTAGATTTGTGCGACTGCAGCCGACTTTGATAGGAACTATGCCGATATTCGTCAAAAGTTCGTGAAAGGGAATTGCACAAAACCTTCACAAGCAGGTTACTTTCGATCTTGTCCATACGCTTACAGTTTAGTCAATTATCTGGCCTATCGGGAGTGGGGGGGGGGGTTGAACTTGCAACCTCCCAATTCCAAGCGGAATACCTTTGACAACACAGGCTGCTTGGGCAAAGTAATAAAATGGTATCACCGAAACTATGCAATAAACAAAAGCGGATATTTGTTACAACCCTAATAATGACAATAATAACATCAAGAGAAATAAACCACAGAAACCAAACAGAACAACACTACACTACACACAGTATAAAAACCTAAGCAAACAACATAGTAAAGCAAGCACCAGAAGAGTCATTTATTATATGAAAAATGACAGTCAGATATGCAAAACAATTGATTATAATTTTTTTAAATAAGCTCACTTTGTAAAACAATAATTTTTCATTTTTTGATTATTGTTGGTTGCTTGCCTGGCTGTTTTGTTTGTATCTTTTTTGTATAATATTTTATATATTAAGTGCAGGATAATTTTTTTGTTGTTGTTGTTTAAATATCTTTTGTTCTATGGTTTAACGATTCTATTCATAAACTTGTTTACAGAGTGAACATCAGAGTATACACAATATTATATTGGTTTCTAATTTCATCAGATTGTATATAAACGAATTTAAATATACGCATCTTAAAATATCAACCATATTGAAAGAGTCTTAATCTTCGTCATAGAGGTGATAATAATATGTATAATATAAATTTCAAATTTGGTCCCAATTCCTAGAACAATTATTTGTATTTTATAAATAAGTATTTCGACTTCAAGGTAGTCATCATCAGTATGAATTAGCTAATCGTAGCTATCTGTCGGATATGGAGTCAGAGATATGTTGCTCGTTGCTAATTTGGTGCGTGTCTCACAATAATATTTAAAAAGTTTTGCCGTTTTTATCTAACAGAGGTAGTACCTGAAGGATTATTTATTGGCGGTATCCTTTTCTGACCATGCGGTGTTGTTATTGTCAATAAGGTGGGAGTGTTGATCGAAGCTAACCTTGATATCCAGGTATTAAAATATGGTTTAATTTTATTAAATCAGAATATGGAATTGGGCCATTGTCAAAATTCATTATCTGTTTTACTAATTTGTGCAGGTAGATACTTTTGTATGCATCTAACTCTGTTGGGTTTTGTACCGATTTCAGTAGTTTTAAATTCGATTTGCATACTGATAATGACTACCTTGTAGCCGAAATACGTATTTTGAAAATATAAATAATTGTTCTAGGAATTGGGGCAAAATTTGAAATTTAAATTCAAAAACCTAGAGTTCTCTTTGATTATTTTGATTGATTGATTGATATCGGGGTAAAAATTATAGCACTTCGACCCTATGGTCCATTGTGCTCCCCCTCCTAACTCAGTCTGACGAGATTCGCTTCTCCCATATGTTGGCAATAGCCTGGAGCTTGCTTATCAGGTCCTCCTGAAGGTTCATATATTCGGGGTGAGATGCACCGAATATCCTGTATCTGCTGTAACCCAGAGGTTCGCAGTCAAAGATTATGTGGCTTCCGCTTGGGATAATGCCCAATAATGAACCCGGTAACCCTCCGCAGTTGCATCCTGTTCAGCCTCAGTGCATCGAGAGATACCCTCTTTGTTGCACTCTGAAGCAGTACCTTCCCGAGCTCTTGCCGCGGAACTTTTTCCCAGTGATCACGGTGTTTAGCATTTGACCACTCGTTGATCACTTGTTTAGATGCAGTCTTTGGAATTCCTAAAATAGGCTCTGGGCCTATGAATGGCATTCCGACTCCCTTCTTTGCTAAGGTATCCGCTTTTTCGTTTCCTTCGAAACCACTGTGACCCGGCACCCAGATCAATTTAACATTGTTCCGTTTTGCCAGTTTCAGAAGAAGTTTTTGCCAGTTTTGATTATTTTAATAATCTTGATATATATCATATACACTCGCAAAGAAAAAATGTTTCGAGCCCGAGATTCAGTCCGGATGTGAAAACATATCCTATATACAATAACAATGATTATTCATATTCAATGTTAAATTCCCATTAAAAATATCGATGCCGATGATTGCCGACTGTCACATAACCGAAAGTTATATAAATAAGTTGACAGTCTAATCTGAAATTTAATTTCACTCTCAATATAAAATAATACTTGTATAGCCTCTCTATAGATGTTTTCATATCAAAGAGCCAAATTTATTGTATACCTGTCCACTAATAAGTTCAGAATCCTTAAGCAAATAAATAATTATTTTAAAATCAACCAGATGAAAAATTAACTAGCATTCTAAACCATGCTCACTAACATCACCATACTCGCATGAGGGCGAGAGTAAGGGCGAGCATTAAATTTCAAGTAAGTTCGCATGGGACTTTTTGCACATTGAGATTTTTTGATTGGAAGATGCACTACAACATATTTGAATTTAAACCAGAAACAATTTCCAGATAACGTTACTCTAAGAGCATGTAGCTCAAAAAAATGGATTTCTGGGACTGGTGTTGGATTGACTTTTGATCGGGAAGTCATATGTTACAGAATATGTTCTGTAACATATTTCAATTGTAGCCAATTAATAATTTAGGAATCGGAAATATTTACGAATTCCATGATGAGTATCATGATCTTTCTAGGTAGTACCAAATTATTTATTTAATTTCATTCATCTGTAAACTTTAAAATCGAAACGATTATACGTGGGTTCAAAATCCATTAGTAAATTTGACATAAGAAAACCATTGAAAAATGTATTTTATGGAGCATAAATTTATATATATTTGTAAGCCTTGTAGACAAATTTTGATTAGTTAAGGTAACACGAACTTTTTCAACTTATCCATAGTTTCAACTGAAAGCAGGTTTAGGGGCGGAAGAGGGGCCATGCAATTATTTCTTATTTTTGCTGACAAAAGGAGGGGGGAGGTTAAATAAATCTTTCGTAAGATAAAAAAATTATAAAACAATAAAAACATTTTAAAATCATTATTTATAATCTAAATTTATAATACTATTTTTATTATTTTATTATGGTATACCGAATTTTTTTTATAGTTCTTACTCAGTTTAAATATCAGTTTTCCGAGAATTGACTTTACTCTACAATACTAAGTATTCAGATTTGTTAAATATACCAATGTTCAATTCGGGGAATTCTCGGCGTACTAGGATGGTTTGAAACAAATAAATATAACGTTCATTGTTCTCTGTTAGGACATTATCTATCGACTGTCTTATTTTTACGCATACGGATACGGAGCCCGTGAACTATAAATGATTCTTAATTTTCTAAATTTATTAAAACACTAATAATTTAATTTTTTTAATAATTGAGTCTTATAATTATTAACTTTAAAATTTAATAAAAGTTATTTAATAGAAATTATTACGTCTTATCAGTTTGGGGAGGGGGGAGTTTGAAATTTTCTTTATTTTGCTTATACGGGTGGAGGGGGGGGATTGGTTCTAAAATCATTGAAAGTTTGCTTACGTAATACTTGTTCATATTCTAACATATTCTCGATATTTATCCAATGCTTTTGGAATACTGCTAAAATTTCAAAAGTAAAATAAAAACAAGTGATGTAACAATTAACTGAGTTAATTGTTTGAATACCCGGTAAATACTGAGTTTGAGTAAACATTGAGTATATCAATGTTTAAATTGTTAAAAATTCTGCCTATTCAATGTTTATAAAATGTGAATTATTTGTAAATGTTCTATACCCATTCCAAGCATTTATGTCAAGGATTAATATTTTCAAGCGGTAACAAAGTCAGGACTAAACTTAATATACCTTGTATATTTACATATACTAGGTAAAATTATCTACGAATTGAATGTTTAACCATTTCTAGTTTTTCAATTTTGAGAATTTCGTCCTAATATAAGTATATAACATTAGGTTTCAAGTTCCATTGTTCTCAGTTCGATTGTCAAATAGATTCACTGACCTATTTCTGGGCATTAACCATTATATTTACTCATAAATGAATTCGTAATATGTGTATTTGTGGTACGTAAATATTAAAACATTCAAGTTTCATCTTTATGGTACATACTTAACACGAATGCCCTAGTTCTCGATAGGTAGTTGGTACTATATTGTACAGTAAAATGCAATATGAATTATTTTGTGTGAATATTTACGAGTGGTGTACAATAAATTAATGTCCATTCAAACGATAAAATAATGAAATGGATCATGGATAATATTCAAAAATTTAAGCACTCTTTTAAGACATTTAATTTATGTATTTATGTATAAACAATCAATTTTATCTTTATTTGATAGAAAACTGTACTCATTTATTCGATAGAAAAACAAATTATGCTAAAATTTACCATTGAAAGTGAATTTTACATTATTATACCCAGTATATATGATATATACAAGGATATATAAGATTAGTCCCTACTTTGTCACACTTGAAAATATTGATTGCAGAAATAAATATTTGGAATTGGCTAAATTCGTCCATTTACGCACATCCACCAGTCTGTGAACACGATAACTCAATAACGAAAAGAGATAATTGAAATTTTGTGTTCTAAAGCTGAAAAGTAAGGGGAATGAATGAAATCGGACCACGTTTGAGCAAAATGGGCAAAACTGACCATCTTAGAATCTGTAAAAGATAAAATAAAAGAATTTAAAATTTTGAGAGACTTTTTCTAAAATAAATTCAGTATATACCGGGTATTTAAGCAATTAACTCAGTTAACTGTTGTTTTCACATATTAAGTCAACAAAGTAAAAATATAAATATACCAATGTTATCTAAAATTTTCTAAACTCCAATCATTCGATGGAATTATTATCGTTCACCTAGCTCTTTCTTTCCTTCCAAATCCATATTTTGATGCGTTGTTTATGCCATCGTTATAAAATTTTATAACTTTCACATTTCAGCTTAAGAATGTTAAGGAAGTATTCCAAAATGCTGCGAAACGAACGGAAATTTATTAGAATGTTTCTCACTTAATGTACTCAAGTTACCATGCAAATTTCAAAACGATTTACAAAGCCGTTAACAGTTATTGCAATTTAAAAAAAAAAACAGTAATTTTACATCTGTTCTTATGGAGATCTGTTCACTGAATAGAAATGCTACGAAAAAGCTACGAAACGTCTCAAATTTTCAAATTATATAACTCTAAAGAACTGTAAAGAAACAATTTTGCACAGTTTTATTAACGTTCACTAAACGGTTGTTAAGAAAAACATTATAAATAGAAATAAAAAATATCTGTGTTTGTCACTTATACTTGCATGGAATAGAAAGAAAAAGGATATATGTTTTTGTTGATTTAAATTAAAGGTACATTCACTGTTAAACGTTACTTAAAATTTTTTCATATTATTTGTTTTTTCTTATTTAATTCAATATTACTGGTAAAATTTCCTATTTTATTTTGAATTATATAATAATAATAATAATAATGGGGTTTAACCTCCGTTTCCGAGACACGACACGGTCTATAACAGAGGCCACCCACATCATTATTTTTCATCCTTTATTTATTAATTTTTACATTACATTTTTATGATGTGAGTGGAGGATCGGGAATTCGTATGCAGATTAGGAATTGGAAGGTGTGCGGCTGCAGCCGACTTTGATAGGAACTATGCCGATATTCATCTGGAATTCGTGAAGGGAAACTGCAGAAAACCTTCACAAGCATAGCCGGTTACTTCGTTCTTGTCCATACGCCGACAGTTTAGTCAATCAACCGCCCCATTAATTTTTTTTTTTTTAAATTGACAAACTGCCGGTGTCGGGATTCGAACCGGATTTTGAATTATATATATTTCTTTCAGTATTGGCTAGATATCCCGAATTTATAATTTTCAGTATTTCTGCCTTCGATTGTACCTCTCAAACATTCAAAGTCAGCCTCGTTACTTTGTTTGGTATTTTAATTTTATTTCTCACTACGATTCAGAAATCTCGCTTATTCTTAATCTTTGACAGTGGGTAAATAATTTTTATTTCTAATTTTTTTTACGTCCAAAAAAATAAAATAATGTAAATTATCAATTTTCAAACGCTACGAATTCGCAGTTACCGTTTTGATAATTATTTAACCTAATTATTAATTTTAAACATAACAGAGAAAAACCTTGGCTGACATCTGGGCAGCGTTTTGTATCAATTCAGACTATATATATATATATATATATATATATATATATATATATATATATATATATATAATCGTCAATTTTTATTAATAATTTCCCAACTCTTTCACTATTTACCAACGCTTCCGTCATATTTTTTAATTTAATGAATATTTTCTAATTTCATTGACGATTGCGTTACAGTCGAAATATCAATATCTAGCAACCGGTCAAAGCAAATGTTACGACAAATAAAGGCAAGGGGATGATGTTAATAATTAATTTTGACTCATACAGACCCGATGTCGAACATTAAATACCTATTTTAAAAGCATATTTTAATATTTCCAGCAAAAAAAAAAGTTAAATGTAGAATAATTAACATTTTGATTGCAGAACTTTATACTCAATTTGCTTGTCCTGAAACCTTATTTTACCCATGTACGCATTCTATTCCTTACAATTAGGTTAATTTCAAGGTTTACAGTTTTAAAAGTGTTATATTTCTAAATTGAAGATTATGATTAATCCATAAACATTCGTGGATAGACACCACTTTGCTACAAAATTATATCATTCGTAATTATTCTTATAATTTACACTCTGTAAGTTTTCTGTGTTTATTTCGTAACTTTTTATTCTTTTCCATACAGTTATACCTTCGAGTTATTTTATTGGGAAATTATGTTTTGTGTTTAAAATTTTAAATTTTTGTTGTTGTTATTTTTACTTTTTTATGTTTTTCTAAACAGTAAAGATAAAACAACTTTATTACCGTTTGAAATTTATTTTACATGTAATAATCCTCTGTATGGAGTAGCAGATACAGTAAGTAAATACTATCTTCTACACATATACAAAACTTTAAAACTCGACTATTTCAACTATAGCTACAATTGTTTAAGTTTCAAGCCTAAAAGTAAGGGTGTATGTTAACTGAGCACTATATAGCGATTCTCCAACGGTCGTCAAAGAGCTGAGCTCTTACGTCATCATCCAAAAGATTATAAGTGAGTGTCTAGGACATCCTTAGTAATCTGGGCAAGAATAAGAAAGTTACCCTCCACACATGTGGGAATAGAGCCCTGCAGAAGAAGGGTCCCCTGCTGGACCCTTGCAATTCTGTGGACTGGGTGATCACTTCTATCGAGAGGATATCAGAAGGGAAGAAGAAATTAAGAGATTCACACTCGCGAGGAACCTTCCAAGCCTCAATCTGACCAAGAATTTTCTCGAGAACGTTAACCGCAAAAGATACGAAACCTGCCTGAACATAGACTGCGGCTACTGACGAGGTTTCTGACGGGGCATTGTAGAGTCAGGGAACATTAGGAAGCAAGGCTTGGGAAATGAGGTCTGCAGATTGTGATGCCTTCATATACAAAATAACAAAATGTCTAAGAGTCTTCCAGATACGTCCAGGGGGGCTACAATACCTAGACCTACTCCAGATCCTGAACTTCTTGAAAGAAACCGGGCTGGATGAGGTGATCTAAAACGAGACCACTCCTCGTTAGGCAGTGCACAAAACTCCTTCCATATCATTTATTCATTCATTCATAAATGAGCATTATTTAACCGACTTTAAAAAGAGGACGGTTCTGTGTTTCTCTTGTATGTTTGTATGAAAACGATATTTTCAGAAACTTTTTCCGCCGTTGGAACCTTCCAGCAAACTGCCAGTCCCGAGCATAGTGCATTCAACAGCTCGACCACTTGGACGGTTATTATATGAGACTACTATAGTTCTTGTTTTTAGCGAATTTCCTGAAAGGAAATGGAGCTATTGGTCCCGTACCAAAGTCAAAATTTTGCAAAAATTTCTTCAAATGTCCATCGATCCTACTTAGTAGATGTCAAAAATCACCATCTGTAAAATTTATATATATATATATATATATATATATATATATATATATCTATATGGATATATATATATATATATATATATATTTATATATATAAATATGTGTGTGTCTGTAATCAATCTAGCGGTTTTCACAGTTTTCGTTTTATCGGAATAAAATTTGGTATTTAAGGCGCTTTTGGTATCCAAAAGGTTAAGTTCGTTAATGGGAAAAAATGGACAAGGGGAAAGGGGGGTTTAAAGGTAGAGGGAAACACAAAATTTGACATATCTCCCTTAATATTTGAAAAACCGAAAAATTTATAAGGAGTAAAGTTGCAGGTACTAAGTTTTACTGTAATTTTGTTTAACATCATTTTTTCTGTTACACTAATATTTACAGAAATATTGACGGTTTAAGATTGAAAATTAAATTCCTTAATATCTGTGTACATATTAGAGTTTAGATTATTAGAGAGCAAAAATGATAAGGTGATAAATTGTACCAAATTTGATTTTCTACAACTTTATTCCTAACACATGTTTCGATTGTTCTAATATTAAGAGAGATATTTCATAAGTTGTTTTCTTCTTTCTTTATGCCCCCATTTCCCCTTGACGTATGTCATTTATTAATAAAATTGGCCTTGCAAATACTAAAATCATATACGACATTTTGATCAGACTAAAATTGTGACCGTTAGAAAGCGATTTATGTATTCTAAGGAAATTCGCTATGTTGAATCAGCTGCTGCGTAACGAATTGTTAAGTATTGAATTTAATTAAATAAATAAAATTATAATATTATTAGCCAACGTGAACATAGCCAACGTAGCCAACATGATTGCCGACACAATACTTAGCGAGACGAGACAACAATTACAAACAAATTCTTAAATAAATCCAAATTATTTTTCAAATAAATCCACAACAATTATTTTTGACAACACTCAATACAGTTTGAGCATTTTATCGAAAAAAACAGTGATCCATTATAATAATTGTATATAAATTACATGTAAAGTAGTGGCTCAATATCCTAATTTACTGCTTTGAAAATAATTTTTCAGAAATGGTTCTTTTCATATAACATCTCACATGTAACGTTCTGTTACTCATATTGTATGTAAGTGTGTTAACTCGGTAATTGAATGCCCAGTTGACATATATCCAAATTAAAATAAGTTTTTAAGCAGTCGTCATTGTTTATATAAAAGTGAAAACTATATTTGTGTAATGTAGACATTTGTAAGCTTGTATTCTGTAAACTTCTTTAAATACAGTTTTCATTTTCTTTAAATAAAATGATTGTAGTACAAAATTTTCACAACTGCAAAGTTTTGATATAAATGATATGAGTGTTGTAGGATATAAAATTTAACATAACTTATTAATAGCACTAGGACACGAACTGATGGAGTAAAAAATTTCATTATGTGGCAAACAATGTATTTGGGTAGTTTGAAATTGATATTCAACGTAAATTATTCTAGGTTAACGACAAACAGTTCAGTCAATAATTTGCATATTGTAGATTAGACAGTGTTTTCGCCATGGGCAAGAAAGTGTTGATGCGTATTTGCAATATTAATGTCAAAGTTTGGTCTGGTGTATAAAGTTTTCGTTTTTCAGCATATTTCAAAAAAAATTATGTTTTGATTCGTAGAATTCTTTGTCGGGATCTGAAAATTGTCAAACAAGAAATGAATGTCAGAGATTTTGATTTTACCATTCCCAAGTCATGCCTTCCTTTCCCTTTATTTGATCTTGCCCATTATCGAACTTGGCTATAAGCAAATACCAAAAGTTGGATAACAAAATTCGCTAAAATGCAATTTTTTAGATATTTTCTTCATTGGAATATTAACTTTTTCATGTTTTTTATCATGTTTTAGCAAAATGGGCAAAACTGCCTATCTCCGAAACCGTAAGAGATAGAACAAAAATGTATAGAACAAAAAATGTTCCTTTTATAAAAATAAACAACTTTTGTAACAATTTTTTATACCAAGTGTTTAAGCAATTATCTCAGTTAGTTTTTTTTTGCATTAGTTTTTGGAGTTTACTCCTTAAGAATCGATTTTACGTATAAGCGCCCGGTTTAAAAAAAATGTGGAAATTAAAAACTTATTTTAATTTGGATATATGTCAACTGGGCATTCAATTACCGAGTTAACACACTTACATACAATATGAGTAACAGAACGTTACATGTGAGATGTTATATGAAAAGAACCATTTCTGAAAAATTATTTTCAAAGCAGTAAATTAGGATATTGAGCCACTACTTTACATGTAATTTATATACAATTATTATAATGGATCACTGTTTTTTTCGATAAAATGCTCAAACTGTATTGAGTGTTGTCAAAAATAATTGTTGTGGATTTATTTGAAAAATAATTTGGATTTATTTAAGAATTTGTTTGTAATTGTATATATATATATATATATATCTATATGGATATATATATATATATATATATATATTTATATATATAAATATGTGTGTGTCTGTAATCAATCTAGCGGTTTTCACAGTTTTCGTTTTATCGGAATAAAATTTGGTATTTAAGGCGCTTTTGGTATCCAAAAGGTTAAGTTCGTTAATGGGAAAAAATGGACAAGGGGAAAGGGGGGTTTAAAGGTAGAGGGAAACACAAAATTTGACATATCTCCCTTAATATTTGAAAAACCGAAAAATTTATAAGGAGTAAAGTTGCAGGTACTAAGTTTTACTGTAATTTTGTTTAACATCATTTTTTCTGTTACACTAATATTTACAGAAATATTGACGGTTTAAGATTGAAAATTAAATTCCTTAATATCTGTGTACATATTAGAGTTTAGATTATTAGAGAGCAAAAATGATAAGGTGATAAATTGTACCAAATTTGATTTTCTACAACTTTATTCCTAACACATGTTTCGATTGTTCTAATATTAAGAGAGATATTTCATAAGTTGTTTTCTTCTTTCTTTATGCCCCCATTTCCCCTTGACGTATGTCATTTATTAATAAAATTGGCCTTGCAAATACTAAAATCATATACGACATTTTGATCAGACTAAAATTGTGACCGTTAGAAAGCGATTTATGTATTCTAAGGAAATTCGCTATGTTGAATCAGCTGCTGCGTAACGAATTGTTAAGTATTGAATTTAATTAAATAAATAAAATTATAATATTATTAGCCAACGTGAACATAGCCAACGTAGCCAACATGATTGCCGACACAATACTTAGCGAGACGAGACAACAATTACAAACAAATTCTTAAATAAATCCAAATTATTTTTCAAATAAATCCACAACAATTATTTTTGACAACACTCAATACAGTTTGAGCATTTTATCGAAAAAAACAGTGATCCATTATAATAATTGTATATAAATTACATGTAAAGTAGTGGCTCAATATCCTAATTTACTGCTTTGAAAATAATTTTTCAGAAATGGTTCTTTTCATATAACATCTCACATGTAACGTTCTGTTACTCATATTGTATGTAAGTGTGTTAACTCGGTAATTGAATGCCCAGTTGACATATATCCAAATTAAAATAAGTTTTTAAGCAGTCGTCATTGTTTATATAAAAGTGAAAACTATATTTGTGTAATGTAGACATTTGTAAGCTTGTATTCTGTAAACTTCTTTAAATACAGTTTTCATTTTCTTTAAATAAAATGATTGTAGTACAAAATTTTCACAACTGCAAAGTTTTGATATAAATGATATGAGTGTTGTAGGATATAAAATTTAACATAACTTATTAATAGCACTAGGACACGAACTGATGGAGTAAAAAATTTCATTATGTGGCAAACAATGTATTTGGGTAGTTTGAAATTGATATTCAACGTAAATTATTCTAGGTTAACGACAAACAGTTCAGTCAATAATTTGCATATTGTAGATTAGACAGTGTTTTCGCCATGGGCAAGAAAGTGTTGATGCGTATTTGCAATATTAATGTCAAAGTTTGGTCTGGTGTATAAAGTTTTCGTTTTTCAGCATATTTCAAAAAAAATTATGTTTTGATTCGTAGAATTCTTTGTCGGGATCTGAAAATTGTCAAACAAGAAATGAATGTCAGAGATTTTGATTTTACCATTCCCAAGTCATGCCTTCCTTTCCCTTTATTTGATCTTGCCCATTATCGAACTTGGCTATAAGCAAATACCAAAAGTTGGATAACAAAATTCGCTAAAATGCAATTTTTTAGATATTTTCTTCATTGGAATATTAACTTTTTCATGTTTTTTATCATGTTTTAGCAAAATGGGCAAAACTGCCTATCTCCGAAACCGTAAGAGATAGAACAAAAATGTATAGAACAAAAAATGTTCCTTTTATAAAAATAAACAACTTTTGTAACAATTTTTTATACCAAGTGTTTAAGCAATTATCTCAGTTAGTTTTTTTTTGCATTAGTTTTTGGAGTTTACTCCTTAAGAATCGATTTTACGTATAAGCGCCCGGTTTAAAAAAAATGTGGAGACTAAAATATAGTGATAGAATGACCTCGTTACGAAAAATCAGAAAGTCAGGTTCATATCTCGCTGTATAAGAGCCGTACACAGGTTATGCTGTGTTCGTCTGCCACTGCACTCAGTCAGTCAGTATTCATATGGTATATATTGTATACATAATATAACATGTGATTTCTATTTATAAGACATTTAATTATTAGTATAGTTTATTTATATAAATATTTTATTAATATTATTACGATAATTAATATTATTATTGTGGATAATTAATATTGATAATTATATTCACATAAAGTGAAGTGAAAATTATATAAACTATGGAAGAAACTGGTGTAGATAATAGTGCCGGAACATCCGATAAACACGTGGGTGCTAGGTAGGTTATAATTCATGTATTAATATGATATATGTTGTACATATGAACATGTGCGCTTTCTATTTATTGGACATTTAATTATTAGTGTAGTTTATATAAATTTGTCTGAGCTATACCTATAATTAAATATATAATTTAGTATGGACAATATATATGGGGCAAAGACAATCGTTCTTAAGGAGTAAACTCGTGCGTCGTGCGTCGGAGCTGACACACACACTTTTTTTTTGTTTTTTTCGAAATTTATGAATTAAATTAAGTAAATATTGTAAACAATTAGTTAATGTAGAACACACAAACCCAATACACAACACGCACATACACACATATACATATATATATATATATATATATATATATATATATATATATATATATATATATATATATATATATATATATATATATATATATATATATATATATATAATGCAGATAATAAAATAATAATTATTGTATCATACATAGAATATGAATAGAATAATAGAATTACTTATGTTTACTTTTATTATAGAAAAAAAAACAATAATAATTATTAAAACACATATTATATTATTAATAGTATTTAAGTGTAAGTAACTAACTCTTAACAGTGTGTCACAACATCAGTTATACAGTCTTACTTATTATAGTATACATGAATGTATGCATGTGTATGTATACCTACGGTTAGTTAGTTAGTGATTCTGTAGTAGACTAGTTGACGACACAAAATCTTATAATACTGTATGCGCTAACCGTGTAAAGAAATATATCTTTTCATATCTGTATGATTCCATACATACGATACCATGGGCATGTGTGTGTGTATACAGGCATTATCAATGAGACGATATCTGTACAGAATAATATGTATGTAATCATAAATATTCTATAAAAGTTTGTATTGAGTAGTGTGTTACAGTCATCTATACTTCAATCAAAACTGAAGAAAACTGAAACCAGTTCGGGTGGTCCAGTTGTACTGGGTGCTCTACTGGGAACTGGAAAGTTGCTGCTGCAATTACCAACAACGGCAGTTTGTCAATTAAATGAATTTAAAAAAAAATTAATTAATGGGGCGATTAATTGACTTAACTGTAGGCGTTTGGACAAGAACTAAAAGTAACCGGCTATGATTATAAATGGATTTCTGCAGTTTTCTTTCACAGATAAATATCGGCAGAGTTCCAATCAAAGGCGGCTGCAGTCGCATAATCCATAGGTAGGCAGACCTTGATTATTATTTTCTTTTTTTAATTAAAACATTATCTGAAAAAAAAAATAATAATACCAACTATTTTTTATGGTCACTATTATTCAAAGTATACAATACATACAATACATTGAATACATACTCTGGAATTTTGGGCTGGTAATTTGGGGCTGGTGATTTACCGCTTATAAATTTTTTGATGATTTAGCTTTAGTTTAGATTTTAGAATTAGATTTTTGGAAATTCCGAATAATTTGCCTAAACTATTCATATTGGAGAACTAATAAACAATTATTTACTCATGGGAATCATCATGGGAATTTGATGACACTGGATACAAAAAAGATGCCAATTGATAAAGCTGGGTGGGGGGAAGGTTGGTAATTTGTTACTAATTTTTAAATAGTTAAATTTTACATAAAGTGGGAATACATATAGTTGTTGTTGTAATTATTGCTATTGCTATCATCATTATTGTTATTATTATTATTATTATTATTGTTATTATTATTATTATGTTTTTTGGTGTATCTCTCCATATTGTAAAAGATATTTTTTAAACAATAAATATTTTATAAAACTAATTCTAAACTGATTGAATAAATTATTGGGCGATAATCGGTAGGCCAACCTGTATTGAAATATCGTTCCGTCTTACTTCAAAACATACCTTTATTACTTACTCTCACCCAGCTTATGGAGAGCCCGTTCGACTCCGTCGAGCCGTCTACGCCCACCTCTGGCCGCCATAACCTACCAATTTTTAATCTACATACACATTCCATGTCCTCTAGAGTCTAGGGGTCGGTAATAAAGTAGGTCTAGAAAGGCTTACTAGGTAGGCTTTGACCTTCCCTCCGCTACTACTACTACTACTACCGAAGACAGGGTCAATTTTGAACAAAGAAAATATTATCAAAATAATACACGATGATATTAATGGTAATATAAAGATAATGGGTGCCAAAAAAAACCTTTTGTCTGTCTGCTGTTTGTTCATTTCAGATCTGGATTCGAATCATTGGCTTTCGTCTATTCGGAACGATGCCTTTACGAACTAATCTAAGGTTGATATATCTGGGGGTATGCAAATTGTTGTATTTCGACCTTATAGCTAATCGTGCTCCCTCTACTACTTCACTCTGGCAAGATTTGCTTCCCCCATGTCTTGGCATTAGACAGGAGCTTGCTTAACAGGTTTTCCTGAAGGTTAATATATTCGGGATGAGATGCACCGAATTTATTGTGTCTGCTGCTTTAATCGAGAGATTCACAGTTAAAAATGATGTGGGTTATTGTTTCTTCATTCTCACCACACAGTTGGCATATAATGGATCCATTGTGGTGTGGTATTGTGTGTAGGTGCTTTCATAGGTGATGAATCTGGTTACCTTTCAAAACTGTATCCTGTTCAAGTTGAGTTTTCGGAGGGACAGCCTCAAGATGCATGCCGAAACAGTATTTTCCTAAATTTTTGTAGTGGTATATTTTTCCAGTGATCACGGGTGTTTAAAGTCTATCCACTCGTTGATAACTTGTTTGCATGCAAGGTTGATAAGTTCGTGATTTTCTCAATTCACGAACTTGAAATTACTTTTTAGCTCTAGAGAAACACACACAAAATTTCAACTCGCTATCCCTTATCACTTACGAGTTAGCGATCAATATTTTTAACTGTTAGCAAGTCGGGATTAAACTTAACATATCCTTGTTTACATTAATGTACCGGGTATAATAATAAAGAGTGCTACTGTTGCAGAACCGAAATCAGAAGATAAATTATATAATATGGTTTTAAGCGGCTGGTTTTTAACATTGAAAACAATATCTTTAAAATGTAATTCATATAGATTAAAAAATACTCTTTATGTTTTAAATCAATTAACTCCCATTTGTCACTGTTTATTTTAACACGATTTTAGTACTTTGAAATATTTCAAATTGATTGAAAAATAAACTCATGATTCGAATCGAAAATATTACACAAAATAGAAAATTCAAGTTTGGTAGAATACGAAAAATTATATTGATCTTAAAACAGATTTGGTGGAAGCGTCGCTAAAGTTCGAGAAATCTATATTTTCAAAAAAACTCAAATGTTGCAATTAATTTTAGTAGATAACGGCAATAAAATGAAGACAAATTGAGCGTTGGATGGTTTCCTGAAAATTTCTTTGAGAAGATTACAGTTATTTGATTTCAGAGCGATCCACGTTTTTGGCCGTATAATTCAAGACAATATGAGGTAAATATGACGAAACAGGATATTACAAAAATATTAATATGTTTGGACATAAGCATTAATTATTAATTATGGTTAGAAATGAATGACAACTGAGATGAAACCAAAAAATTATAACATTATAACTTCATATTGCCTTTAAGCATGTTAGGGTGAGATAATCGAAGGCAAGAGGTAGATGAAGTAGATTGTAAAGGCAACCCTGGACGGGCTACACTTCGACCATAAGGTCCATTGTGATGCCTTAGGATGTGAGGATGTGAGTGGAGTGGAAGGAATTTGCGAGTAGACTAGAAACTAGTAGGATATGCGGCTGCAGCCGACTATGATAGGACCTATGCCGATATTCATCTGGAGTTCGTGAAGGAAACTGCAGAAAACCTTCTCAAGCATAGCCGGTTACTTCAATGTTGTCCATACGCCGACAGTTTAGTCAATCAACCGCCCCTTTTATTTTTTATAATTGACAAACTGCCGATGTCGGGATTCGAACCCATAACCTCCCAGTTTCCAAGTGCTGCATACTGCGCAGACATGACGCCTTAGACCACTCGGCTACTTGGCTGGTTAATCGAAGGCAAAGATGCCTACTTTAAATTACAAATAACAAATAATACGAGAAAATTTTGTCAATGAATGTATCTTTAATTTAAATCAACAAAAACATATATCCTTTTTCTTTCTATCCCATATACGTATAACTGACAAAGACAGATTTTCTTTATTTCTAGAGTGAATGTTAACCAAATGTTGTAAAATCTTTTCTAAGTCCGATTTCAATATTTGGAACGCTTTATATCTTTTTAATGGTAATTGAAATGAATTTAATCTATTGAGGGCACAGATCTCTATGAGAACACAAGAAAATTACAATTTTTTTAAAAGTTGTTTAGAAATTTGAATGGTAACTTTAGCATTAAGCGAGGAACATTCTACAAAATTTTCGTTGGTTTCGTAGCATTTTGGTATACCTCCTTGACATTCTTAAGCTGAAATTAGAAAGTTATATTATTCTATAACGATGGCCTAAACATAGCCTCAAAATATGGATTTGGAAAGAACTTAAAAGCTAGGTGAACGATGATAATTTCATCGAATAATTTTAGTGTTAAAAAAATTTTAAAATAAAAGTATTATATTTATTTTCCTATTTGTCGACTTAGAAATTATGAAATCTTGCATATGGTAGAATATTACCAAAAAATAATGCAAATCCACTTTCAAATGTAAATTTTAGCATAATTTGAAGTTTTTCTATCAAATAAATATGTGTACTTACAGTTTTTTATCACACTAAAATAATAGATTATTAATAATAATAATAATAAATGTGATAAACTGTAATTGTATTAAAGTTTACAGTGGTTGACACATTCTGTATACTATTATTAAACCGTGCTTACTTTTAAAATAAACCATATTTTGACAAAATGGAAACCCGACTTCAAAAATAAAATATTCTGTAACAAAAAATGCACTAAAAAGTAAAACAATAATTGCATATTCTTGTGCCAAATTTAGTTCACCTAAGCAAAAATTCTTAAATATATATGTACAATTATTGTTGTTTTTGGAGGCGGTGTCAGCATAGAGAAATTCACATAACTTTTGGACACCGCCTCCAAAAATAACAATAATTGTACATATATATTTAAAATTTTTTGCTTAGGTGAACTAAAATTGGCACAAGAATATGCAATTATTTTTTTACTTTTTAGTGCATTTCTCTTAAGCTAGCGGACTAAAAATGTAGGCTACAAATGGGACCTAGTTGGGCATTTGTAGCCTATTTGTAGCCAATTTGTTACGCTATTAAAAAATTTGTAGCCTTAGCCAAAATTAAAAAAATTAGGTATCCGCTAACTTAATATGAAGCTAGCGGATACCACAATAATCAATGTTTGGAAGCTTCGAATTACAATTGTAAGTGCATAAAAATTTGTAGCCGGCCAAGATCTATGGGATAGAAACATCAAAATGTATTTCAAATGCAAAAATGTATTTTACAGTAAAAATAGTGTAATTTAACATGCAGCGGCTAGGGATAAAAATTTCAAAAGTATTTTTTTGCTATCAGAATCGTTTTTTTAGACTAAAAACAGGTAACCACTATGGCTACAAGTATCGAAAGAATTGTTTTACAGAAAGAAAGGTTTGCTTAAACTAAAAACGGGTAGCTGCTATGGCTACTAATTTCAAATTGACTAAACAAGAGTAGCTACAATGACATAAAATTTCAAAGTAATTTTTTTCAATAAAAATAAATTTTTTTTAATAGGAAAGCAGCTATGGCAAAAAATGTCAAAAGTATCGTTTTACAAATAAACAGTTATTCTTAACTAAAACCGGGAAGCGGTTATGGGTACAAAGTCCAGCATTATCGAGTAATTTTTTTTTCTAAAAAAGAGTTTTTTTTCGATATAAACCGGCAGCCGCTACGGCAACAAATTTCAGGAGTACTATAAAACAATGACAATTATGATTTTTCACCCTAAGTGTGTAGCCGCTACGGCAACAAATTTCAAATTGATTTTTATTGAGAGTAGACACATGGCTACAAATTTCAAATAATTATTTTTCTAAATATGAGTTTTTTTCGATATAAACCAGCAACCGCTACGGCAACAAATTTCAGAAGTATAATTAAACAGTGAAAATTATGTTTTTTCACCCTAAGTGTGTAGCCGCTACGGCAACAAATTTCAAATTGACTTTTATTGAGAGTAGACACATGGCTACAAATTTCAAATAATTATTTTTCTAAATATGAGTTTTTTGCGATATAAACCTGCAGCCGCTACGGCAACAAATTCCAGGAGTATAATTAAACAATGACAATTATGATTTTTCACCCTAAGTGTGTAGCCGCTACGGCAACAAATTTCAAATTGACTTTTATTGAGAGTAGACACATGGCTACAAATTTCAAATAATTATTTTTCTAAATATGAGTTTTTTTCGATATAAACCAGCAACCGCTACGGCAACAAATTTCAGAAGTATAATTAAACAGTGACAATTATGTTTTTTCACCCTAAGTGTGTAGCCGCTACGGCAACAAATTTCAAATTGACTTTTATTGAGAGTAGACACATGGCTACAAATTTCCAAAAAATTTTTTTCTAAAAAAGAGTTTTATTCGATATAAACCGGCAGCCGCTACGGCAACAAATTTCAGGAGTACTATAAAACAGTGAAAATTATGTTTTTTCACCCTAAGTGTGTATCCGCTACGGCAACAAATTTCAAATTGACTTTTATTGAGAGTAGACACAGGGCTACAAATTTCAAAAAAATTTTTTTCTAAAAAAGAGTTTTATTCGATATAAACCGGCAGCCGCTACGGCAACAAATTTCATGAGTACTATAAAACAGTGAAAATTATGTTTTTTCACCCTAAGTGTGTAGCCGCTACGGCAACAAATTTCAAATTGACTTTTATTGAGAGTAGACACATGGCTACAAATTTCAAAAAAATTTTTTTCTAAAAAACAGTTTTATTCGATATAAACCGGCAGCCGCTACGGCAACAAATTTCAGGAGTACTATCAAACAGTGAAAATTATGTTTTTTCACCCTAAGTGTGTAGCCGCTACGACAACAAATTTCAAATTGACTTTTATTGAGAGTAGACACATGGCTACAAATTTCAAATAATTATTTTTCTAAATATGAGTTTTTTGCGATATAAACCTGCAGCCGCTACGGCAACAAATTCCAAGAGTATAATTAAACAATAAAAATTATGTTTTTTCACCCTAAGTGTGTAGCCGCTACGGCAACAAATTTCAAATTGACTTTTATTGAGAGTAGACACATGGCTACAAATTTCAAATAATTATTTTTCTAAATATGAGTTTTTTTCGATATAAACCGGCAACCGCTACGGCAACAAATTTCAGAAGTATAATTAAACAGTGAAAATTATGTTTTTTCACCCTAAGTGTGTAGCGGCTACGGCAACAAATTTCAAATTGACTTTTATTGAGAGTAGACACATGGCTACAAATTTCAAAAAAATTTTTTTCTAAAAAACAGTTTTATTCGATATAAACCGGCAGCCGCTACGGCAACAAATTTCAGGAGTACTATGAAACAGTGAAAATTACGTTTTTCACCCTAAGTGTGTAGCCGCTACGGCAACAAATTTCAAATTGACTTTTATTGAGAGTAGACACATGGCTACAAATTTCAAATAATTATTTTTCTAAATATGAGTTTTTTTCGATATAAACCGGCAACCGCTACGGCAACAAATTTCAGAAGTATAACTAAACAGTGAAAATTATGTTTTTTCACCCTAAGTGTGTAGCCGCTACGGCAACAAATTTCAAATTGACTTTTATTGAGAGTAGACACATGGCTACAAATTTCAAATAATTATTTTTCTAAATATGAGTTTTTTTCGATATAAACCAGCAACCGCTACGGCAACAAATTTCAGAAGTATAATTAAACAGTGACAATTATGTTTTTTCACCCTAAGTGTGTAGCCGCTACGGCAACAAATTTCAAATTGACTTTTATTGAGAGTAGACACATGGCTACAAATTTCAAATAATTATTTTTCTAAATATGAGTTTTTTTCGATATAAACCAGCAACCGCTACGGCAACAAATTTCAGAAGTATAATTAAACAGTGAAAATTATGTTTTTTCACCCTAAGTGTGTAGCCGCTACGGCAACAAATTTCAAATTGACTTTTATTGAGAGTAGACATGGCTACAAATTTCAAATAATTATTTTTCTAAATATGAGTTTTTTTCGATATAAACCAGCAACCGCTACGGCAACAAATTTCAGAAGTATTATTAAACAGTGACAATTATGTTTTTTCACCCTAAATGTGTAGCCGCTACGGCAACAAATTTCAAATTGACTTTTATTGAGAGTAGACACATGGCTACAAATTTCAAAAAAATTTTTTTCTAAAAAACAGTTTTATTCGATATAGACCGGCAGCCGCTACGGCAACCAATTTCAGGAGTACTATCAAACAGTGAAAATTATGTTTTTTCACCCTAAGTGTGTAGCCGCTACGACAACAAATTTCAAATTGACTTTTATTGAGAGTAGACACATGGCTACAAATTTCAAATAATTATTTTTCTAAATATGAGTTTTTTGCGATATAAACCTGCAGCCGCTACGGCAACAAATTCCAGGAGTATAATTAAACAATAAAAATTATATTTTTTCACCCTAAGTGTGTAGCCGCTACGGCAACAAATTTCAAATTGACTTTTATTGAGAGTAGACACATGGCTACAAATTTCAAATAATTATTTTTCTAAATATGAGTTTTTTTCGATATAAACCGGCAACCGCTACGGCAACAAATTTCAGAAGTATAATTAAACAGTGAAAATTATGTTTTTTCACTCTAAGTGTGTAGCCGCTACGGCAACAAATTTCAAATTGACTTTTATTGAGAGTAGACACATGGCTACAAATTTCAAAAAAATTTTTTTCTAAAAAACAGTTTTATTCGATATAAACCGGCAGCCGCTACGGCAACAAATTTCAGGAGTACTATAAAACAGTGACAATTATGTTTTTTCACCCTAAGGGTGTAGCCGCTACGGCAACAAATTTCAAATTGACTTTTATTGAGAGTAGACACATGGCTACAAATTTCAAATAATTATTTTTCTAAATATGAGTTTTATAATAATTTGAAATTTGTAGCCATGTGTCTACTCTCAATAAAAGTCAATTTCAAATTTGTTGCCGTAGCGGCTACTTACTAAGAGTGAAAAATCATAATTGTCAATGTTTAATAATACTCCTAATTTTGTTGCCGTAGCGGCTGCCGGTTTATATCGAAAAAAACTCTTTTTTAGAAAAATAATAATTTGAAATTTGTAGCCATGTGTCTACTCTCAATAAAAGTCAATTTGAAATTTGTTGCCGTAGCGGCTAGTCACTTAGGGTGAAAAAACATAATTGTCACTGTTTAATTATACTTCTGAAATTTGTTGTCGTAGCGGTTGCCGTTTTATATCGAAAAAAAACTCATTTTTAGGAAAATAATAATTTGTAATTTGTGGCCATGTGTCTACTCTCAATAAAAGTCAATTTGAAATTTGTTGCCGTAGCGGCTACACACTTAGGGTGAAAAAACATAATTGTCACTGTTTTATAGTACTCCAGAAATTTGTTGCCGTAGCGGCTGCCGGGTTATATCGAATAAAACTCTTTTTTAGAAAAAAATTTTTTTGAAATTTGTAGCCATGTGTCTACTCTCAATAAAAGTCAATTTGGAATTTGTTGCCGTAGCGGCTACACACTTAGGGTGAAAAAACATAATTTTCACTGTTTTATAGTACTCATGAAATTTGTTGCCGTAGCGGCTGCCGGTTTATATCGAATAAAACTCTTTTTTAGAAAAAAATTTTTTTGAAATTTGTAGCCCTGTGTCTACTCTCAATAAAAGTCAATTTGAAATTTGTTGCCGTAGTGGATACACACTTAGGGTGAAAAAACATAATTTTCACTGTTTTATAGTACTCCTGAAATTTGTTGCCGTAGCGGCTGCCGGTTTATATCGAATAAAACTCTTTTTTAGAAAAAAATTTTTTGGAAATTTGTAGCCATGTGTCTACTCTCAATAAAAGTCAATTTGAAATTTGTTGCCGTAGCGGCTACACACTTAGGGTGAAAAAACATAATTGTCACTGTTTAATTATACTTCTGAAATTTGTTGCCGTAGCGGTTGCTGGTTTATATCGAAAAAAACTCATATTTAGAAAAATAATTATTTGAAATTTGTAGCCATGTGTCTACTCTCAATAAAAGTCAATTTGAAATTTGTTGCCGTAGCGGCTACACACTTAGGGTGAAAAATCATAATTGTCATTGTTTAATTATACTCCTGGAATTTGTTGCCGTAGCGGCTGCAGGTTTATATCGCAAAAAACTCATATTTAGAAAAATAATTATTTGAAATTTGTAGCCATGTGTCTACTCTCAATAAAAGTCAATTTGAAATTTGTTGCCGTAGCGGCTACACACTTAGGGTGAAAAAACATAATTGTCACTGTTTTATAGTACTCCTGAAATTTGTTGCCGTAGCGGCTGCCGGTTTATATCGAATAAAACTCTTTTTTAGAAAAAATTTTTTTTGAAATTTGTAGCCATGTGTCTACTCTCAATAAAAGTCAATTTGAAATTTGTTGCCGTAGCGGCTACACACTTAGGGTGAAAAAACATAATTGTCACTGTTTAATTATACTTCTGAAATTTGTTGCCGTAGCGGTTGCTGGTTTATATCGAAAAAAACTCATATTTAGAAAAATAATTATTTGAAATTTGTAGCCATGTGTCTGCTCTCAATAAGAGTCAATTTGAAATTTGTTGCCGTAGCGGCTACGCACTTAGGGTGAAAAAGATAATTGTCACTGTTTAATTATACTTCTGAAATTTGTTGCCGTAGCGGTTGCCGGTTTATATCGAAAAAACCTCATATTTAGAAAAATAATTATTTAAAATTTGTAGCCATGTGTCTACTCTCAATAAAAGTCAATTTGAAATTTTTTGCCGTAGCGGCTACTCACTTAGAGTGAAAAAACATAATTGTCACTGTTTAATAATACTCGTGAAATTTGTTCCCGTAGCGGCTGCCGGTTTATATCGAATAAAACTGTTTTTTAGAAAAAATTTTTTTTGAAATTTGAAGCCATGTGTCTACTCTCAATAAAAGTCAATTTGAAATTTGTTGCCGTAGCGGCTACACACTTAGGGTGAAAAAACATAATTGTCACTGTTTAATTATACTTCTGAAATTTGTTGCCGTAGCGGTTGCCGGTTTATATCGAAAAAAACTCATATTTAGAAAAATAATTATTTGAAATTTGTAGCCATGTGTCTACTCTCAATAAAAGTCAATTTGAAATTTGTTGCCGTAGCGGCTACACACTTAGGGTGAAAAAACATAATTGTCACTGTTTAATTATACTTCTGAAATTTGTTGCCGTAGCGGTTGCTGGTTTATATCGAAAAAAACTCATATTTAGAAAAATAATTATTTGAAATTTGTAGCCATGTGTCTGCTCTCAATAAGAGTCAATTTGAAATTTGTTGCCGTAGCGGCTACGCACTTAGGGTGAAAAAGATAATTGTCACTGTTTAATTATACTTCTGAAATTTGTTGCCGTAGCGGTTGCCGGTTTATATCGAAAAAAACTCATATTTAGAAAAATAATTATTTAAAATTTGTAGCCATGTGTCTACTCTCAATAAAAGTCAATTTGAAATTTTTTGCCGTAGCGGCTACTCACTTAGAGTGAAAAAACATAATTGTCACTGTTTAATAATACTCGTGAAATTTGTTCCCGTAGCGGCTGCCGGTTTATATCGAATAAAACTGTTTTTTAGAAAAAATTTTTTTTGAAATTTGAAGCCATGTGTCTACTCTCAATAAAAGTCAATTTGAAATTTGTTGCCGTAGCGGCTACACACTTAGGGTGAAAAAACATAATTGTCACTGTTTAATTATACTTCTGAAATTTGTTGCCGTAGCGGTTGCCGGTTTATATCGAAAAAAACTCATATTTAGAAAAATAATTATTTGAAATTTGTAGCCATGTGTCTACTCTCAATAAAAGTCAATTTGAAATTTTTTGCCGTAGCGGCTACTCACTTAGAGTGAAAAAACATAATTGTCACTGTTTAATAATACTCGTGAAATTTGTTCCCGTAGCGGCTGCCGGTTTATATCGAAAAAAAACTCTTTTTTAGAAAAAAAAATTACTCGATAATGCTGGACTTTGTACCCATAACCGCTTCCCGGTTTTAGTTAAGAATAACTGTTTATTTGTAAAACGATACTTTTGACATTTTTTGCCATAGCTGCTTTCCTATTAAAAAAAATTTATTTTTATTGAAAAAAATTACTTTGAAATTTTATGTCATTGTAGCTACTCTTGTTTAGTCAATTTGAAATTAGTAGCCATAGCAGCTACCCGTTTTTAGTTTAAGCAAACCTTTCTTTCTGTAAAACAATTCTTTCGATACTTGTAGCCATAGTGGTTACCTGTTTTTAGTCTAAAAAAACGATTCTGATAGCAAAAAAATACTTTTGAAATTTTTATCCCTAGCCGCTGCATGTTAAATTACACTATTTTTACTGTAAAATACATTTTTGCATTTGAAATACATTTTGATTGTTTCTATCCCATAGATCTTGGCCGGCTACAAATTTTTATGTACTTACAATTGTAATTCGAAGCTTCCAAACATTGATTATTGTGGTATCCGCTAGCTTCATATTAAGCTAGCGGATACCTAATTTTTTTAATTTTGGCTAAGGCTACAAATTTTTTAATAGCGTAACAAATTGGCTACAAATAGGCTACAAATGCCCAACTAGGTCCCATTTGTAGCCTACATTTTTAGTCCGCTAGCTTAAGAGACCTCATTTTTTGTTATAGAATATTTGATTTTTGAAGTCGAGTTTCCATTTAGTCAAAATATGGTTTATTTCTCGCTTTTTAGTGACTTTGAAGTTCTATAGCTGATTTTATTTGTCTAAATATGGGTAGACCTACTAAACGACCTACTAATTTTTAGTGCATTTTTTTTTTACCCGTTTTTTTTTTTTTTTAATTTTTAGTGCATTTTTTTATAACAGATTTTCAGTTTTTTTTTACATGCAATTTGTTTTTTTTTTGGGGTCGGTTTTTTTTTGCAAATTTTTTTTTGGAGTCAATTTTGGAAAAATTTTCTTATTTTCCCATTATGAATGAGTATACCCTTTCAAAAAAAAATAAAAAATTTCGCAGAAATCGGTTATCACATATAAAATGCGGATTTTCCTCGATTTCCCGGGGATCCATCATCAGAATGCGATTTGGTGCCAATGGGACCAATGGGAAACCAAACCCTTTAAAACAAAAACAAAAATTCAAAATCGGTTCGTAAATGACGGAGTCACCTCAGTCACACATAAAACAAAAAAAATACAGACGAATTGAGAACCATCCTCCTTTTTGAAGTCGGGTTAATAAATAAATAAAAATGCATTAAATTAAATATCATAAACTGTAAATTTAAAGAATCTTGCACTAAGTATAATAACGTTAAACAAGAAATAAATAAAATAAAATAATTAAAAAAATCTTTTGTACATTGAATTATTTCCAAAATGCATGAAATGAACTAAAAAGTGAGACATCCAATTTGAGACTTCCATGTACAAAATAAAAAATATGATTTATTTTTTCTGGGGATAAATTTGACAATAAGACCATTAAGTTATGTTCGCAATTAAAATTTTGATTTAAATATTTACCAATAAAATGGTCCCTCATTGATTTATAGATCGGGCATTCCAAAAGAAAATGTAATAATGTTTCAGGCTTATTATAATCAAAAATTTTACAGAGGGCTTCTTGTTTCCATTTATGTAACAAACCATTAGCCTGTATTTTCACGATTTTCATCCCTGTGACTCTGATTTGGGTAAGTAGCTTTATCTTATAAAAGATTAAATTCATTTTTAGATATTTTACCGAGTCGTCCAAAATACATTGATACAAAGGGCTATAATAATAGATGATTAATACAAATATATAAATTAAATTCCAATTAAATTACAATTTTTAAAATTTTTTTTAAAATTACAATAATATCTATCAAATAAATGTGTACAGTTTTCTGTCAAATAAACATAATAAATTATTTATACAAACACATAAACTAAATGCGAATTAAATTAAAATTAAAAATTTTTTTTTTTGAAATTGCAATAACTTTTCACAATAGCTTTAGCATTAAGTGAGGACAATTCTTCTAAGTTTTGTTCGTTTCGTAGCATTTTCGTTATACACCCTTAACATCATTAAAATAAAATCAAGCACAATAGTCAATAGACATTGCGCTGCAATAAATATTGCGCTACATTAAACTACAGGAGTTATTTTTTTTTAAATTAGGTTCAGATCACGTACTGAATGTAAATAAACAAAATACTTACAAATTTCGACCCCAAAAGTGCCGCAATTTTGAGAAAAACTGTATAAAACTGTGGATATAGACCAATATCTCTATTATCGTGCACTTTAGGCCAAAAATGGTAATTACCTTTCTTGTAGATAATAAACTTTCCTATTTTTTTTGTTAATTATTATTTTTTGTATCACCGTTTACGATTTATACAACTATTACTATTTATTTTTTGAATTTTTGGCCGAAATCTCTTTTAATAATTGTTTAAACAATAAAATGCTGATAACGAAAATTTATTAAACATTTTTTTGTCTAAAATTCATATTTTTAAAGTTATAACGCGTTTAATGTTCCGCTACTGGGTGCAAGGTGAATAAAAAAAAAGTATGCATGGTAAAAATTTAATAAATATGTTGAGAAATATGAATGATAGTGACATAACTAACAATAAATAATTTTTTTTCTAAACAATTATTAGAAGAGATATCGGTAAAAAAGTGAATAAATAAATAGTAATAGTCGTATAAGTCGTCAACGGTAAGTGATACAAAAAAAAAATTAATGTACAAAAAAAATACGAAATCCAATTATCTACAAGAATGATTATCATTTTGTGTCTAAAGTGCACGGTAATGGAGATATTGGCCTATATCTACAGTTTTACTCAAAATAGTGGCACTTCCAGGGTTGAAATTTGTACGGATTTTGTTCATTTACATTCAGTACGTGATACTGAACCTAATTTTAAAAAAATAACTCCTGAAATTCAGTGCAATGCGGACAAGAGTAACGGCTTTTCTATTGATCGTACTATATACAAATCTTAAATCACTTTGTACACAAGAAATATCTTACTAAAGTAATACACCACCAATATATTAAATAATGGTATGTACACCTCTCGTTCTAAACACTGTGTAGTTGTAGTGTATGTGTGTGTGTATATAGTTATAGTATACCTCTGCTTGTAGTATACGTTATACGTGAAGTAGTGAGTAAAATCGTTCCTTGTTTCACATCGCAAACGCAAACATATAATATATATAGGAGAAGTAGAGTTTTAGTATACATATTGTATTGAAGCGACCCCACTCACGTTTCGACAACCGGTTTATACGCTCCTAAAGATATAGGCATCAGTCGAGCACCGACCTTTCTAAACGAAGGGCTGATTTGGCCGTCACCTTTATATACTCTCTTCTTCATTGTATTGTTGTTATAAAATATTTACGACTACGATATATTTATTATATTTTTATCGTCACAAGTTTTGTGTTTACATTTGTATTTTTGAACAAATTTGTGTCAAAAAGAATTTTGTGAAAAATTTTGTGGGAATTTTTTTTGTGATTAAAATTTTTTGTGTTTACGATTTTTTTTGTTGTGATTTTGTGATCTGATTGTTTTGGTTTATATTTTTTTGTATTTCGATATCGAAAAATTGTGTTTTAATTATTTCTCGTACATTGTTTTGGATTTTTTTATATTTGGACGATGGCTTCAAATGATACATAAATTGAAATGTAAGTAAAATATTTTTTTTATATTTTGTGGTTCAAAAGTTTCAGGAAATTGAAAAGATTTCCTGTCATATTTTGTTTTTATAATACAGTTTCGGAAATTGTTATTGTAATTTATTTTATACAATACGAATTTTCCAAAGTGAATATCGATTTGAGGATTTAATTTTTATAAATATTTTTTATGAATTTTTTTTTTACTCTAATCTTTCACTGTAAAGATGCAAACGATTATAGACTATTTATAATAAAAAGATTAGTAAATAATTTGCTGCTCCAAATTAGGGCTATTTTGAATTTTATCACTTGGAATTCACTCTGTGTATTTTTTTACATCGCAAGATTTGCTAATTAAACAACTTATTATATATATATATATATATATATATATATATATATATGTATATATATATATGTATATATATATGTATATATATATGTATATATATATATAAATATATATATATATATATATATATATATATATATATATATATATATATATATATATATATATATATATATATATATATATATTCCTTAGGAGCTTTGAGATTCCGTTGGGTCCCATTTAGAAAAGTATTAAAATCGTTTAGGGGTTGTGAAAAAAAAGTTTTTGTCTTCAGAAGTAAACCATTACATAAATCTTTTCTTTTTAAAATATTTTTTTGTCTTTCTTTGAAACAATTATGAAAGGATTATTGAGGGTACAAAAAAAACTTAAAATGCAAATTATACAAACTTAAATAAATAAAAAAAATTTTAAAGTCAAAATATGTCAAAAAAATTAAAATTATCTCTTGAGATAAAGAATTTTTTAAATTCCATACAAAAAATAACACACAAACACATGGGAGGAAAGAAAGAAGTGACTTCTGCACTCCTTTTGTGAACACTGAAATTATGTCTGCATTGTATTTAAATTAGAAACACCCTATTTAATATTCTTTGAGTGGTAGTGAAGGAAGTTGTCTAGTTATTTCTCTAGTTATAATAACTTTTTATATTATAAATATTGTGTTTTATTATTTATATGGTAATAATAATTATTTCAGAAATGCTTCATTACTATTCTGTTTTATTAAATTTTGTCCATTTTCCTTCATACATATATTTCTTATTTCTTATTATATTCATTTCACTCAAAGAATATTATTTTTATTTATGAGAAATTATGTTATTTTCAAAAAATATAATTATTAATTGGAAGAAAGAATATGTATTTTTTCTCGGAATGAATGATTTTGGCAATCAGAAACTAATTAGAATTTATTAATTATGGTAGACAGAAAAAATTTTCATATTTGATTTAAAAATTGTCCTTGAGTCATAATTTCAAAATTGAATAGAAAACAAGTGAAAATCACAACTAACTGAGTTCATTGCTTAAATACCCGGTATATACTGATATACTGAAGTTATGAACAAAAGTTTCAAACAAAAGTTTTTTTTTAAAAAGGAACATTTTTTGTTTCGAAGATAAGCAGTTTGGCTCATTTTGCCTAATGGCAAAATTTGCCTAATAACATTCACGAACTTTACGTTACTCTTAACCTCTAGAACACACATACGAAATTTCAACTCGATATCTCTTTTCATTTTTGAGTTATCGTGTTTACGGACGAACGGATAACTAAATGGACTAATTAGGTCATGTTATGAACACCTATACCAAATTTTTTTTCTGCGATGAATATTTTCAAGTCGGACTAGACTTAATATACCCTGGTATTAATTATATACCGGGTATAATAATTTGTTTCGTTCACAATCTATTAAATGTAGTTCAGATGAATACAGGAGGTTGCAAAAGCTTCCAGAATACAGGAGGTTCTTTCGTTGTTGTAAGTGTTATAAGAACTTTCGTCGAAAAAATCCCTTTTCGATGAGGCAATGTGTATTAATCATCTAAGACTCTAACATTAATCAAAATATGAAAAAATGTTTGTTGAAACTAGATTTCAGCAATGCATTATCTGTGAGAATAACGTTTCAAGAAAACGATCAATTAAAAAACCTTTGCATGTTTTTTAATTGATCGAAGTTTCGCATATCAGATGTACACTTGGCCACAAAAGTTTATATCTTTTTTTTAAAATTTTATAGTTGATAGTTGATTAGATTGTGCCTTATTCATATTCGAAAAACAGTTTCGAATAAAAGTTGTTTCTATATTTCTAATGAATAAATTTTCCCGAAGCATTTTTTCGAAATCCGAATAAAAAATGCACAAATCAATTATAAAATATTGATATGATAGCTCGACTTTGGACGCCAAGTATACAAATCGCTTATATATTAGTTAAACTATAATTTATATCTTAATTAAATTTAATAATTTTCTAAAGAACTAATAAAATTGTTATATTTTTGTACCGAATTAAATACATTGAAATTCTATTTGCGACATCCATTTTTCATAATTCTACATAATTAATTATGTTTTATAAATTAAGACGCAGAAAGAACTCGCACGAGACAAACGAGATAAAATTTTATAACACTGACGAATTCATTGTACTATGGACTACAAAAGTAGCGCTCATTTTTCAAAGTTGTTTAGTTGATATCTTATTCATTCGGTTTTTGGAAATAGAAAAAGTTGTAAATATATTTATAATAAACAACATTTATCCGAAGTATTTTTTCAAAAACTGAATATGAGCCACAAATCGATTTTAAAATTTTGAAAAATATGCTCTACTTTTGTTGCCAATTAGACAAAATGCAGTTTGCCAGATACAAGATATTCAACAAATGTAGACACCCTGTATTTTAGTGGCTACATAAATAAATCGGTGGCCTGGTAATAAATAAATCGGTGTTGGATTCTAGGTCATATGAAATTCTAGCATATATTTTTATAAGTAACTATCGATTCAGTACGTTAAATGTACTTTTATGTACAAAAAAATTTGTTTCGACATTATTTCCTATTTTTATTTTTGAAAATAAAATATTTTTGTACGATTAACTGCAAATGTCGATCATATTGTTTCAAAATTCTACAATCGATTTGTCCCTTTTTTATTCGGCTTTCGGAAAAGTGCTTCGGCCTTCGGAATAAACGTGTTCATTATAAATATACTAACAAATTTTGTTCGAAACATTTTCCGAAAACTGAATAAATAAGGCACAATAAAATATGGAAATGATAACGCCACTTTTACAACCAATTGTATCAGTTCCGGCAAGAACTTTGATTTTAGGTCATATGAAATTTTATGCATATATTTATAAATAACATCGATTGTAGATGTTATTTGTACTTTTATTTGCAGATAGTTTTTTTTTTGCCATTATTTTCCGAATTTTATTTTGCGAAAATATAATATTTTTGAACCAATTCTGGTTTGAACTTTATTTCTCATTTTGATAAGTTTCTGAAATAATTTTACACTGTACTGCATAAGTTCTAAATCGATTTTTAAAAAGACTCGACAATAAGCGATATAAAATATGAATTGATGAATAATTTACATATTTCATTTGATTAGGTAATCATTTAAATTTATTTCGAAATCAAGTAAATCAGTTCCAAAAAAAAAAAAAAAATTAAAATAAATAAATTACTAAGTAAAATGATATGCTGTTTTTTTTTTTAACAAAACTATTCAATTAAAAAATATATTTCGGATGAATTCAGCCATCACATTTAATTATACTGTTAATTAATTTTAAAGAGTTGCCATAAATAGCCATCATGACCTTGATATTGCCAGTTATTATTTTTATAATTATATACAAAAATAAATAAAATCATTCAGCATATGTTATAAGCTTCATAAAGTCTTGTTTAAAAACAAATAGTTTAGGAAAAAATAAATTTGAAAATTTTAATAATATTCTACACAAATTTTTTTCGCAATGAAGAATTTTCACATGTTAGAGACCCTTCATATCCTCTTAAAGACTAAAAATATTTGAATAGTCCTTTATAGTTATAAAATATTCGATTGTAACTTTTAATAATTTGAATAAGTGTGTTTTTACGCGTGAAGCATGTTTTCAATCGATTGTTTTACAGAGCAAAGTTATAGCAAAATATAAACGGTTTCTATTTGTTGCGATTTTAGAAGTAATTTCATATGTTACTTTACATGTAAGTGCACTGTTAGCGTATCTTTGATATCCAGTGATATCCATATGACTAGCGTTCATATGGAAACAAAGAGAGGAATAATAAAGAAGAATATATAGCTGTTCAAAAGCCTGCGATTCTTAACTTCATGGGAGTTTCATCGTATGAACACTTATGTAATTTTTGGTATATCAACTGTTATTTAATTGAGATTGGAAACTTTCATGTGCAAAAAAGTGCTCAATAGGCCAAATTGGCTTATCTGTGTACTTCCTAATAAATTTTTTCCCTAGTATGAGGAAATTAAAGCAGGATCTCTTTTTCGAATATTTTAAAATTTTTTAACACATCTTTATTATTGAATTTTTAATAACATGATATATGTTATATATGCTCTGCCCAAAAATATTTCAGCTGTATAATCCCGGGGAGATTGAAGCATAGAATGCGATATTTTAACACGATATACCGAAAAGAAGTAGAGCTAATGTTGGGTCTGATTTAGAAAAACTAATTTTTACTAAAACATGTGTAGGCCAAATATATCTTGAGCACGGAAGTGCGCAAGGCCGAGTTTAAGGGATATTTGGACTTCTCACTTACAGTGCTATTACTAAAGGAAATATCAGAGCCAATCTGACCCCGAAATATCTTCTGAACGAAAAGAGCTACAGTGTTGATATTTCGAATATCGATACTTTACGGAATTATAAGAAACTGTTTTTTCAATCATCGTTAACGAATATGTAATATAACAAAATATTAGATTTGTTCTTTTTGGTGATGATGTTATTAGTGTTAATCCGAAAGGGAATACAAAGTATGAAAAGAGTGTCTTCTAGAGGTAAAAAGTCACTTCATGAATGTGTAAAATGGGTCAATGCATCTCCCACAAAAGTTATTTTTTAAACCTTGATAGATTTGAGAAAGTTTCAAATAATTCGTTTGATTTCATTCAGCACAAAAAAAGGGCAAATGAATAAAGATTAATACATGTACACTATTTTAGTATGTACACTATCTTAGTAACGCCAAGTAGCCGAGCGATATAAGGTGTTAGGTCTACTTGGGAACTGGGAGGTTATGGATTCGAATCCCGACATCGGCAGTTTGTCAATTATTAAGGAAAACAAAAGAGGCGGTTAATTGACTAAACTGTCGGCGTATGGACAAGAACAAAGTAACCGGCTATGCTTATGAAGGTTTTTATAGTTTCCTTTCACAAACTCCAGATGAATATCGACATAGATAGTTCCTACAGTTGGCTGCAGTCGCCGAACCTGCAAATTCCTAGTCTACACACAAAAACTCCTTCCATTCCACTCTCATCTTCACATCCTTAGGCATCACAATGGACCTTATGGTTGAAGTGTAGCCCGTCCAGGGCAATCGCTACAATCTATCTATCTATCTTAGTTACGTACACGGACACAAAGTTGATGTCATTTTTTTAAATTTTCATTTCATATGTGTATTCATTATTCATTACTATTGTGTATTCATTACTAATGGTCAACATTTATCCGATGAATTTTTTCGAAAACCGAATCAATAAGGCACAAATCAATTATAAAATTTAAAAAAAATAACATCAAATTTTGTGGTCCATCAACTTTTGTGGTACACAAAATACAAATAATGTTTTTTAGACATTTATGCGTGTGTAATAAGTAAAATAAATAGGAAATTTACAGGAATCAGTTAACAACATACAAAACAATTAACTCATCTAGGTGTAACATTTCTCCTGACATTGTTCATTTAAATTTTAAATTTTTGTTTAACTTTGTGAAGCTTTAATCTGTTTGGTTATAAAGTTGGTAGTAATTTATATAAAATATAAACAAATTTGTTTTTAATATCATGATATCGTGTTCAATAATACCTGGTATGTTCAGAATCTTCTTCAAACGATATTAAAATTTTTCATGTTATTGAAATATTCTATACTATGTACTACCTACATAAAACATAAAGTATTTTGTAAAGGGTAGAGACATTTTACAGTACATTAGGGATTATAAAAGCTTTGAAGTGTCAAAGTGTAGTATGGTTGTGACACACCTATAAGCATACATAATTGCTTTCATTTAAGTTCTAGTTTTATATTATGTTTTCCTTTTGTTTCACAGACTTTTTTCACAGTTTCTTGAAAAATCTATGTCAATTTAAAAGAAGAAAAAAATTAGACTCAGTCATTATTGAAAAAATATTACCCATTTGTTTTCTATGTTGATTCGTATGAATGTATACAGTTACGAATTAATTTTATAAGGTTATTAAGGTCGAATTATGAATAAAGCTCCAGGATGCTTTATGGAAAAGTATGGGAATAAAATAATTTTTAATGCAAATTCGTAATGTTGTAGCTACGTAGACTAAGCAAATTATCATATATGGAATTATAATAAATAAACGTTACCCGAATGATTTTCTTAAAACTTCTATACAAACGCTCACACCGGTGTTTCACTCCTATATGTTGGTTTATTATTAACAGCCGAGCTACCAATTTTTGTGTCTTGAACTATCATATAGGTAAAGGTTAGTTCGATTTTTATTATCTGTACAGATTTCATGTTATGTAACCATTTATAGTGAAATAAATTATCTGTCGATAAATTTAAAATATTAAAAAATTGAAGTTTCGAACTGGCAACACTTAGAGAAAAATAATGCGCATAATCCACCCCCTTCAGCCCCCAAGGTTGATCGGACACAGGTAAAATCGGCAGTGTAAAGATAAACATCTGAATTTTTGATATGTTATTAATTGCAAACCCATATGTAAAAAACAATTTTTTGAAAAAAATCTGACGAAGGGTTTTCACGTAATTAATCATTAAAAATTAGAATTTTAACATGTTTTGAAAAGCAAATGTTGAATGGCCGCATACATTTTCGATAATGTTGCTCCACCTTCTATAGATTAAAAAGTAAAACTTCTACTTTTATAAATTAAATCTCGTACACTACGTTAAAATTAAAAAAAAACAAATATTCTGACGAAGAGTTTTGTCAAACTGAATACTAGTGATGTTAGATGCTATCGAAATTTAAATAATTAATTTACAGATTAAATTTTTTAATTGCTGTTAAAAAGGATGTTTCTGTTTATTATGATTTATACTTTACTGTCCTGTCAATCTTAAGAAGCGATTTTCGAAAAAAAAATCTTTATTGCATTTCTCAGAAACATATCTTTCAATTTTTATGTTTCTTAATTCATTGCAGTGTAATTATATATTCATATATATATATATATATATATATATATAGTGATATATATATATATATATATCACTGACCTCTATCATATGTGGGATGCAGGTCAGTGATGTATAGCTATTAAATCAAGTAACCATGGCGATATATTTATTATTATGGGTATTATATTTAAATTGTAAATATGTTTCTGTGAATATTTAAATTACAGAAAATATGCCCAAGTAACAAATTGTAGAAAAATATATTTACTAAAACTGAACGAATGATCAATTTTTCATTTTATTAAAATTAACAGAGAAATTTATAATTTTATGTTTCCCCTTCCCTCCAAGCTCCTCTTTTGTTACTCAATTCAACACTGGCTAAGTGTTGAATTTGAAATTGAACATTTGTTGAAGTCAAGTCTATTTTTTTTCTTTTCCGGCACATCCTAACAATAGAACGCGGTATTTCTGAATATTTTTTCATAGAAATTACTATCTTCATTCAGATGAGTGTACTATTTCTTCATGAAATGAGATTATCTTTCATATGCCCATATAACGCCCAAGTTTTAACTTGTAATTTAGGTCGTTTATTTTAGGTGTGTATTAAATACTGTCCAATTAGTTAAAATCTATCAATTTTGCTTAAGGTGTTTTACAAGCATTTACAAATAGATAAACACGCACAGGCGGTAAAACATGAATCGTGAAGTACACTTTAAATCAAGTGTCTTTGAGTTTCTTTTCGATATTTTATCAGGCGCTCTTCAGGCTGGAATTTTAATATATGGCGTGCTTTTTGTATTTGTATTTGGGGGCCTAGAGGGAAGGGTAACATAAAATTTTACTACAAATTATAATCTGACAATATTTTCTGTAACTCTAATATTTACAGAAATATTTGGAGTTTATTATACCCATTAATGGTTGCTGAACCTTAGAGCTATGCCATCTGGTGGCAAACATTAGAAACATAGTTGTCACGCTCAACTTTGTTAGTCACATAAGCCGCGTTAATAGGGTTATCTTAATAAAATAAACAAAAAATTATTATTTTGTTTATGAAACATATCTTTTTTTAAATATAAATCTTCATTTGTGCTCTCCCGTTCATAAAAATTGAACCAGTTGAACAATTTTAAGTATTATTGTATGATTTAGTAATATATACGGTTAGAATGTTTTCAAAATTTTATCAAGAGAATACAAAAAATGTTCAAACCGAAAAATTGCAGTTTTCAAGAATCACCCACATACCGTCATTTTTTGTCATCAATAAATTCATTTTCTAATTTTAGTCCATACAAAACATGAAAACCGTAAGAGAAACAGTAAATTGTTTATTTTTTTCCTTTTCTAAATCGAAAAAAAAAACTCATATATGATACAGAGAGTAATAATGTCTTTGCAAAAAAAAAAAACCGTATAAAAAAATAATTAATATCGAAAATAGAATGTCATATGATCAACAGTAGTATTATCTCTCATACAACACAATATAAACCGGTTGTGACGTATATAGTATAGTTTTATGTTTTGCTATTTCAAGTATCAAGTCGTATAATAAGTATACCATACAACTATACGATCTACTTTCGTTTTTTTTTTCTAACACTTTTTTTTCCTGGATATATCGAATAATAATACGATAATACCACACAATCCAACCACACATACATACGTATAGTTATACCGGTTGTTTAGTTTACATCTTCGCATAGAAAAGCCCTCACGAGTATGAGGGTACGTATGTATACATTAAGCAATGTGTATGAGAAGGAGGTGTTATAGGTTTGTTTTGTTATTATTATTACATGTTATAGCATACTGAAGTCTGAACAACAGAACAAATCATAACAACTGATCTGTTCACTTAAAAAAACTCCATACATCACACAGCAGTTTAACTGTAAGTAAGAAAACAAACCTATAAGACCTCCTTCTCATACACATTGCTTAATGTACTCTCTCATACTCGTGGGAGATCTACTATGCGAAGATGTAAACTAAACAACCGGTATAGTGTGTGAATATAATACGACTTGACTATATCAGATTTTCAGTTACATAATACGTATTCTTTTTTAACCTCTATGTACATAATCGAACGTTTTATGTATGTATTCAGACTACAGAGCAGGTATGTTGTGGATGCGAATTTTTACCATCAGCGGATGCGGGTGTGAATGCGGGCTGTGTTTTAAGGCTTACATCCGCGGATGCGGATTTATATATAAGGTTTTTTTTAAATAGATACTTACTATAAGTACATGAATAAAGGAAAAAGATGGTAATGATTTTTAATAAACTTTATATTATAATCCAATTTTTAATATGGAAATTAAAAATTTGGTGCATTATACTTAATAAAGAGCAATGTCTTTTCGTTTTTGTCTTTTCAGGTTCCATCCTGGTCGTAGAGATTCATAGATTAATCCCGCGCTAAATAGGCTAAACTGTTCCAGGTGCATTGATTTAAGATGATTCCTCAAAGACGTGGTTGTACGGCTCTCACGAAAGTGTGTTTTATTGCATAATTTACACTGCGGTTAATCTCGGACATACTCATCTACTTTAGTTAATTCACTTGTCAAATAGATTATTCAAGGTGAAACACTCAGTAATGTAAATTGTTGAAATAAAAAAAAAAAAACATCCATATAATAACACGTCTAAACACGTTGTGATTTATTTACAATAAGAAATGCTAAACAAAACAAGCAACAGCCGCATCCGTAAAAGCCATTGATTATTGCGAATGCGGATGCTAAATTAATGCATTAATGCAAATTAATTTTGTAATTTGAAAGATAAATATTCATTTTATGAGCATAACATAGTTTGTACACTTTAATACTTTGACAGATTTACACATTTCTAACCTCTTTTTTATTAATTCTGCATTACTGCGTTTTACCTTTGACAAAATAATACAAAATAATAAACAGTGAAAAAAAGCAGTAATTTATGTTCTACAGAGTATAAAGGCGGTAAATCCTATGGTACTGCTTTTCGATTTACAACAATTAAAGACAGAAGATCTATTATTTTAGGCATTTTGATCAATTGTGATCTAAAATTAAACTTAAGTGACTTTTCATGAAGTAATATATTACTAATCGTTCAATAATTATTATGGAAAATAATATTATTAATTTAGTTAAGAAATACCAAAAATTTTGATTATAGTTTTGTCTTTTCACTCTTTACACTTTACTGCCTTTTCCCTAGCCACGGCAGTATAGTTCAGTAGTTCAATAGTTAAGGTTCTGTACATGTATGTGTTATATTATACAGCGCATATATTTTAGGCTTGTTTTAGTTAACGTTCTGCATACGTGTGTTTATAGGCTTGTATGACTCAAGAACGGTTCACTTACTCTATACTATAAAGTAGTAAAAAGATGGTGCCTAGTGAAGATTGATGGTTTAAGCTTTATTCTTGATTGTGCTTCCTGAGTAGTAGAGTAGATGAGTAGATACTTCAGTCCGACGATATTCGCTTCTCCCATATGTTGGAAATAGCCAGGAGCTTGCTTATCAGGCCTTCCTGAAGGTTCATATACAGAGGTTCGCAGTCAAAGATAATGTGGCTAGATGTTTCTTCCTCTTCGCCATACAATCTGCACATAATAGACCCGTTATGGAGTGCCATTGTGTGCAGATGCTTCCGCACGGGATAATGACCGGTAATGAATCCGGTAACACTCCGCAGTTGCATCCTGTTCAGCCCCTGTGCATCGAGAGAGCCTCTTAGTTGCACTCTGAAGCAGTTGCTTCCCGAGCTGCTGCCACGGTACTTTTTCCCAGTGATCACGGTGTTTAGCATTTGACCACTCGCTGATTACCTGTTTACATGGAATTCCAAAATAGGCTCTGGGCCTATGATGGGCATTCCGACTCCCTTCTTTGCTAAGGCATCTGCTTTTTCGTTTCCTTCGAAACCACTGTGACCCAGCACCCAGATCAATTTAACATTGTTCTGTTTTGCCAGCTGCTCCAGACAATCCTTGACTACCCCTGAGGTGACCTCAGTTACAGACACGGCTTTTAGAGCAGCTTGACTGTCCGAGAGAGTACATACGTTTTGATTTATGTAACCTCTACGTTGGTTCTCACGGACGCAAGCCAGTATGGCGTAGACTTCTTCTTGAAAGACCGTGGCATATTTCCCCTAGTTGAGGCTTCCTGAGTAAACAAATTCCATTTTTTCCGGTTAATATGTCATATATAGTTTGGGAATTATAGGACAGTATACGATTTCTTATTCCACTATGTTTTGTGTTTACCAAAGTATATCCTAGTTTGCAATGTAGTCAGTATATAGAGGTTATGTTGTGTTCACATAATATTTTTTTAAATAATAGTTCGTATTGTTGTTCTATTGAACTTAACGACTGAACAAACATATGATGTTGATCTGGATCATAATACTAGATATATTATCTGTTAAAAAGAGCTGGATAATTCTTCTAAAGATGTGGTGTATATCGGTAAAATCATGAAATGCAGGTAACATTAATAGTTACGTATGAAAGACATGGTATACTTTACAAATAGGGAATATGCATGAAAATTTTTTTTAACTTGAATTGAAGCATGTTTACTTGACAAATATCAAGGTAAAATTACTTTTTAAATAACTTTAAAAATAAGCGAGATATGAATGATTGAAATTCCCGATTAGACAAAGAGGATGATAGCCCTCTTGATATGTTATGTGACGTCATATTACACTTTCACCATTTGAAATACACGTAAAACTCCGTTTTTAGTATTTTTGCAAGAAAGAGACAGATAATAATCTTTAAAAGCTTATAGCTTCCTTGATATTTGTCGGATTTTAATTTCGTTTTTTTAAATATTATTACAGTATTAACAGTATTTTCATATACTGAAAATTAATGTGAAAAAAAATTTTCATGCATATTCCCTATTTCGAATTATATCCCAAAACCATTTTTCTCAGTTAAACTTATAATTGTTTGTGAAAAAAATATCTGAATTTTTGACAAATCTGTGTTAAATTCTTCAGTCCATTAATTCGCATTTGTAAACCTTGAAATGAACCGATGCTGATGCCGAATAATCTGCGATAAAATATTGATACGTCTTATAAAAATATTATTTTTTACTTCAGTAGGTTCAATCAATTAATTGGAAGGTATCTACCAATTGAAACCTCAACTATCGTATTATTCTACAAGGTGTCCGAAAAGTCTTCACCTCATTTGTTTTGATTATGACTATACTAATTCTTTTTTTCCGATAATTGATCAACGCCAATATTCTTAAGGACGGTCCAGCACTGTTTTATAAAATCAGGACAAAAACACGGTTTGATTTTATTATAGCACAAATACATAAACACACATATACATCACATAGACAAATACATTGTTCACATATACAACATAATGTTATTTTGAAGAAAAAAATAATTTTAAACTTTTCTATTTCGAAAACAAAACGGTAACACACGATTTAAAAAATATATATATATATATATATATATATATATATATATATATATATATATATATAAAATATTTAGCTTTACTCTCCTTCTTTTTTTTTAAAATTCTGTCGAGTATTTTTTCTAATACAATAGATAATAGTTGGACGGGCATGAAGTTTTACATGCTTCTAATGAGAGAGAGTGAGAGAGAATGATAACTATGATATTAATTATCTCGCGTTCTAAACGATCAAAAATTCTGAAACTTCGGAATTTATTAGAAAACGTTATTTTTAGCCTGCGAAATAAAATGAGCTAATTCTGTTGAAATGTGGTGGTATGCTGGAACATCCTTAAAATGAACAATTATACTCCACAATAACGAGCTACAATAGTTTTGATTTATACACGAAACGACAATTCAATTATTGCAGTGCAACGTGAATTTTGGCAACAATTTTCTGGACGAAATCGCCTTTTACCACAGTATATTATAAGCCGCCATTCGTCGAATTGCCTGTGATAAAAGAGGATTTTGCTCCGCAAATTGTAAAATTTTTTTGCAATAATTGAATTTGAATCTACAAAATAATTGAGTTATTGCGTGCTTGTATCAAGACTATTGCAGACTTTTGCACGTTGTTGTGGAGTGTAATTGTACATTTTCAAAAACTTTTGAGTTGATTTTCAATTACCTGAAAAAAAAACTATTTATTTAGAAGTTTTGAGGTGATGAGATATCGGACACCTTAAATTTTAGACCTCTGTGTCCTATAAGAAACTGTTGGGCTTATTGTTTAGAAGGGACAAGTTCGTTGAGGAACAAAATCGATCAAAGGTAGTAGGGCTCAAAGAGAAAAAGGGAAATTTTAACTCTTGAATTTCTTTTTCAATATTAATCACATAAGATATATTTAGAAAATAAATTCGACGACAATTTGTTTCCTAGTTAAATTTTTTATAGTTCTAATATTTTACAAAAAATTTTGCAATTTTAATGTTCTAATAATAATAATGATTAATATAAGCACGTATCACTATGATCGTCATAATTTGTTCTTCTGATAAAATTGGCTTAGTCCTGGTAAGTGGGCCTTTCTAGGCGTTGTTTACTGACCCTAATGGACAAATAATTTGTGTGTAAAGACTTTGATAGGAATTATAGCGATATTCATCTGAAGTTAGTGAAAGGAACCTGCAAAAAACCTTCACAAGCATAGCCGGTTGTTTTCGTTCTTGTTCATATGCCGAAAGTTTAGTCCATTAACCGTCCAATTAATTTATTTTAAAAATTAATTTAACTGACAAACTTTCGCCATTGGGATCGAAGAACCAGCAACCTTCCGAGTAGAGTGCCTTACACAACTCGATCACTCGGACGGTTAACTCCTATGTCACGAATGTTTTCAATATATAGATTGTTATTGATGAGTAAACATCTATTTTCTTTTCTCATTTTGCTTCTTAATGAGACAGCTTTAAGAATAAAACTCCCATCTGTTGTCATATTTGGCAATAAAATATGGCATTTATAATTCTATTAGTTTTTTTTTAAATATTTGTACATATGACCTTTGCCAAGTTTTAAAATTGTTGCATATACCAATGACTTCTTAGGATACATATTTCAAATATGTCGTTAATATTAAAATTTATTTAATTATATTTGTCATTAAAAATAAATTTAAATTTAATGATTGTATATATTTGACGTATAATGTTTAAATGATTATTATTATTCTATTGTAAATCATTCTATTACAAATACATAAGTTGTTATTATCTATATGTGTATTAACTGTTAGTGTCCTCTGCCCACTGTACTATGTCCTCTATCTAGCCGCCAAAAATTAATGAACAGTTTAATTATTGGTTTCAAATTTCTCTTTGACCTAGCAACATGCAGCATCGATCGCAAAATTATTTCGTGAAGACGTCATACACAGTTTGACTGCCGATGTTTTTTGAAGGTGCCGTAGCTCTCGCATTCATTCGGCACTGGACTCTTTAGGCTCGTTGGATTCCTTTCGGCGTGTGCTTTTTTCTATGTGAGATGTTTATTCTTCCCGAGCATATTAACGAGTCATATTTTTAACCAAAACTTTAATTATATTGTAATTTTTAATTATATTTTAATTATTTTGTTAATTTTTACACCAATTTAAAACTTGACTAAGCTAGTTCGTAACCATTCACGCGCATGCGCCGACACATGTACGATGACGCCACAGACAAAATAAATACAGCACAACAGATACGTAAAATTATCTATCTGTTGTGGGCGCAACCATTCTAAACGTATTATTAGTCTCGAAGTTATTAGCGATTGAAATCTGACGATATTTTAGAAAATTACGAATACTTTAAACATTGCCTTTTATTAAAATAGACTTATTTTATCCTAAGTTATTGATTATGGGGCATTCATAGTACTTAAATTAAAATAAACAGATTTATTTAACTGATTTATTAAAAAACAGCAGCAAAATAATATTTAGTGAAGTGTATCGTGATTGTGGCATTGACTCTTCAATGGGTTTCAGCTAGTTTATAAATAATAATCATATGTGCACACATACAAATGTAATATGTAATAAATATTATTATTTATTATTAATTGTATTTTATCTTAAAGGCAGAAAGTATAAATTATTAATATTAATAACATAATTGGTTTTTTTTATTATAAATATTAATTCATGAATACCTAAGGCTAATATCGTATTTTGTTTAGATCTATATTTAATAGATAAATTTGACATTTGGTTATGTTTGATTATAATTTAATCAAAGCATCGCTATTTCTTTATATATGATTAGTAAAAATTGAATTTAAATGTCTTAATTTAATTTTAACGAATGTGTCAAGCAAATTGTAGAAGCATATTTTACAAAAACTTTTATTTCAGGAAATATATGATAAATAAATGCAACGAAAAAGTATTAAATTTAAAGTACGAGCCTATTGAACTCTCTGCGACAAATAGAACTATAGTCGAGTTATAGTCATTTAAAGCTCTTAGTTCTTATTTTTTACACCAATTCTTCTCTGTATACATTATGACAATTAGACTAAAAACCATTCTACACCTTGTCAAATTTGGAGAAGGATAAGTGGGAACATAACTTTTAGCTTGATTACATATTCTCCTGAATTTGTTATCGAAATTTGTTCAACCACCTCCTGCTCTCTTGAGTCATAACTGTTTTAAATTTAGTACAACTTTGTAACGGTAAATTGGTACAGGTGTTCATAAAATGTTCTAATTTACGCGGACCTGTCTGCCCATCTGTCTGTTTGTCAACATGATAGTTCAAATGCGAAAAATGATAACGAGAGCTGGAATTTTTGTGCATATTGTAGACATAAAAACTGATTTTTGAATATCTTTTTTAAAAAACCGCCAGATTTACAACAGAAGTTCAAATAAAATAATTTTTTTTAAACTATTTTTTCTTAAAATCAATGGTTTAAACACAATTTACCTCAAAAATCCGTAATCCCTTGTAGATTTCATATGCATATATAAAACACAAGCTATCAATATCATTTTCATATTTTTAAATATCTGAGCATGAATATAAATTTAAAATTTTGATCTAATTCATCCATTGCCGTATATCCTTCCGTTCTCCGTCGATCAGTTAACACGAAAATTCAAAAATGAAAAGAGACAGCGAGCGGGAATTTTGTATGTGTGTTCTAGAGCTAAAAAGTAAGGTCAAGTTTGAATGGGCAAACGATGTGTGGGTAACATCCATCTTTGAAACCGTAAGAGATCGTAACAAAAATTTTATGAAAAAAATGTTCTTCTATTCTAAAATTATATACTAAATTATAAACTTTAATTTGAAACTTTTTTTTCGTAAACTCGGTATATACCGAGTATTTAAGCTATTAATTCAGTTAGTTGTTATTTTCACTTGTTTATACATTTTTGTCTTAGTTCAGCAAAATTTTATTTGATATAAAAATTGTATTATTAAAACTATTTTTAAAAACGCTTTAATATTTCAATTACACAGTACATATGTGAATAATATAAAATAATATTTTTAGAAACAAACCGAAACACTACAAATATAATTATGACCCATTTATTTTTAAACATTTAAAATATAAATAAATATTTGTATATTTATATACAATGAAAATCATAATATTTGTACGTTTAAAACTAATAGTCTATGTTTTTATTGTTTAAAATGGTTAATAAATGATTATTTATGTTTTTATATAGAATTTCAAATGTAAACAAATATTATTATTATTATTTATCAATTATAAATTATTATTATTATTATTTTATATTATTATTATATTTTACTAGACATAACTATTAAATATTAAAGCTTCGTCTACAATATGGGACTATTGAAATCTGTCGTTGAAATAATCCAGACACTATTCTGCGTTAAGATTTGATGATCCCTTTTAAATAAGCCGTTTTTTGAAGTCTGCAAAAGTTTATGATATCCGATACTCGGAATATTAATATAGTTTAAAACCTATTATAGGCATTATCCATCAAAATATTAGGTTTACTAAGATTGGAATAACACGTACTTGAGTCATCAACAAAAATATTTCGTAAAAACTAAACAATAAATATACCCATTAACCGAGTTCTTTGTTTAAATACTATATACGGAGCTGTTTATAGTGTACTTCGCCATTTTTGTGGTTGTGGAAATTCTTTGCAGTTTATTCTAAACAAAGTTCTAAATAAAATTTTGTTTTCAAAAGTGGAATAATTTTGTGTTTGATCTTTTCTTCCAGTTTAAACTATACGGTAAATGATAGACTAATTTTGCCTAGCCATGAACTGGCATTCTCTGTTTAGTTCTACAACACGCTCAATTTCTACTCATAGTCGTTATAAATTTCAAACAGACGGGCATGTGTTACAAATTTGGCACTAAACTTATAACACCCTGATATATTACAATGTGAACGAAACTGTATATAGTGGAAAAAAATTATCATAACGAATCCAAATATTTATGGGCCTTGGCTAAGAAGTAACATTCTAAGTGTAATTGTATGTAATATATCTATATTTAGTAATATATAGGCTTAGAATGTGACTTACTGGTGGTTCAATTTTTATGAACGGGAGTGTACATTATGGATCCTACATTTTTGGATCCCTATATACCTAAGAATTTTCCGTACAATTTGATGGAATAACTATTGGTAGAATATTAACATATGTTACAATAATTAAAAAAAAAAACATGCGATTTTAAGAACAACGACATTGTAGAAGTAGCTTTAAAAATGCTTAGAAACAATTTGAAATAAACTATGCATAAAATTCTCTGTTTGTGTGAAATCATAAAACCGTTATAATTTTATATTTTATTCATATAAATCTATAAAGGTATTGATATTGATATTAGTCGTTTTATTGAGACTATGTGTGGTGTTAATTTATTTTCAATTATCGATTTCTTGCTTCTATTTGTTTGACCTATAAATTTACTTTCCAAACATCGTATTTTATAATCCGATTGAATGGTTATACTTTCGGATTGAACAAATTATTGACATTAATCTGATATCCTTTCAATTACGTAATTTAAAACTGTATCCCGATCTGTATATAGGTACTTACTGAACTATGGGGTTTATAGTTTTTCGTAGTACTCATAGTTTTCTATGATATTTTATATAAAATAATTAAATGAAGATAAATAAATAATAACTTGTATAAAAAAATTAATTCAAAAAATAGTTGTTCCACAATTCAGCTAGACAGAATAAAACTTCTTAATGGGGATGTAAAGTTATCAACTTTCATAACCCTTAAAAGGTTTTACCCGACTCAAAATTATGTCGCCAAACAGCGCGGTTTTTTCACTTTCTGTTTGAAGTAAACTAGAAGTAAACTAGTTTAGCTGGGCTAAATCTTCCTTTACGCAATCTAACCATGTTTTTTCCGGTGACCTCGTGTTCTGTTTTTGTTGTGGGGGTCTTCATTGCGGCCCAATTTATATCCATGCTACGATGTTCGGCTGTTGGTTGGTTGTTGCATGGTTCATTCCTTCTCGTCTTCCAATCTGTAGTGTTTCTATTACTGTTTTGCTTCAGGAGATAAGATAATGTATCCACCGAGACTTGAAGCTTAGACCTCCGTCTTATCAGAACAATGTGCTCACCAATAAACCACGGTTACTTAGTGATCACATTACATTTTCTTATACAAATATATTTGTATTATATTATAATATTTTTAATACTTTTCTACTATTATAATATTTTAAATGTGTTTATTTGTTTGTTTGTTTGCTCGATTATCATGCAAAAACTACTGGACCGATTTTGATGAAACTTCTTTTATTTAGAAGCTTATGTTTAGACTTAAAAACTGGAATTCCTGCTACGAGAGTGGAATTCATAAATATTTTAAGTATTGGAAACGATAGGAGAGATTATATTTCAAGTAGTGGAAGCGGTGGGAACATTAAGGCAATGATTCTCAACCTTTTTTTGAATATGGCACACAAAGAAAAAGATAAGTTTAAAAGTTGTTTACTTACCTATAATACACTGTGTAAAATAGTTTATGATACTAATTTTGAATGGAAAATAAAATAATATGTACTATAAAAACAACAGTACGTTTATTAAAGGATTAATTACAAGTTAATAATAAGAATACTTTTATTGAGAAATTTGGGCTTGATGTTTTTTGATAATTTCATTTATATTTGGTCGTAAAAATGACAATGCTACTCTTATATCGTCTTCTACATTTAACAGTTTCGATCTTTTTTTCGTTTTTATGTTGGTTAATACTTGCTATATACATTTCAAAAATTTGGCGGCACACTTTAAGAATTTCGCGGCATACAAAAGTGTGCCGAAACAATGGTTGAGAATCACTGCATTAAGATGTTTAGTCTTAAAATGATGGAAGCCGGAGATACATCAGTAAAACACGAGTGAAGCCACGGATAGAAGCTAGTACATTATAAAACTGAATAAGACTATGTTCATTAGCTCTTTTTTATAGATATAAAATTATATTTACAATATTTAAAAGAATCTCAAATTGCTTTCCTACGTGGTTTGTGTTGAATAAAAGATCGTCTTAATTGCGGGATTTATCAAAGACGAAGGTTTCGTTTTAAATCTTAATTGTAAGACATACTGTAAACAGGTGAAGGTCACATAAGTCTGAATAGCTTAATAATTAAAAAAGGATTGGAACAGTTAATTTTTGGGTGTAAAATATACTAAGATGTTTATTTCACCGTATTAAATCATTTAAAATAGAGTCGTTAGTTTATAAAGCAGGTTACCTGTGTGATATTTATTCTTCTATATTTTTTTTCTCATAAAAAATGTATAAAAAAATAATATAGATATGTATGTCAACCCTTGAATAATAAATCATCTGTTATTGGTTTATAATAAACATGATTTGAAAAGTTGAAAAAAAGGGACACATTTTTCTTATGTGTATTAAAAAGCAAAAAAAAAATATGAAAGAGAAAAAAACTGTGTATTATAATAAAAGTTCATAATAGAATTTGCATACAGAAGAATATTATGCAGGAATTTCATATTAGAATGGAAGAAAGGCCGTTCGTTTTTTTTTTGTTATATGAACCAAAGAACGATGCTCCTTCAAGTTTTAAATCTTTTTTATGGATATAAATATATTTTATGAATTGGTTAAGGAGTTTCAGTATATTATCTAACACTGAATTTGGAAAATTTGTGAGTTTAAAGATTTCATCTGAAAAAAAAGCGAATAACTGCGCATTTTTAAAATGATATTAATATTTGAAAGTGGAAATATGCAACCATGGATCAAAAAAAAATTATCACTGCCAACAAAAGTCTTGCATAGCACAACATATTGTATAGTCATCGTCAAAAGTCGAGCTATCATTTAAAAATTTTATAATTAATGTGTGCCTTATTCATTGAAGCGTTTCGAAGAGCGTATCTGAAGCGTTTTCGACAAAACGCTTCATATAAAAGTTGTTAATAACTATACTAACAACTTTTATTCGAAACATTTTTCCAAAATTCTAATAAATAAGGCACAAATCAATTATAAAATTCAAAAAAAATACATCAAGACGAGTACATTGTATCTTAAATATTAAAACACATAAATATGTATTGCAAAAATAGGTTCCATTTGTATAGTTTTAATAAGTTTATTATACTGTATGCAATACTTTTTGTATTCACTGTCATGAGTGGACAACTTTAAAAGTTTAAATTCATAGCCATAAAGATAGACCCTGCTTGTTACGCTATCGAAGGTCGATTATTATTAATTAATGAATCTCTTGTTACCAATTTTTCTTACTGTATTTTTTCATGGTTGGATATTATTTTAATATGGGGTAGTAGTAGTAAGCGAGGGGAGATCGAATCCTTGCAAGTAGGCCTTTTTAGACGGTTTTTTACCGACTCCTAAAGGACAAGGAATTTATATGTGGACTAGGAATTGGTAGGTTGTGTGACTGCAGCCGACGTTAATATTCATTTAGAGTTGTGAAAGGAAACTGCAGAAAACCTTCACAAGGATAGTCAGTTACTTTCGTACTTCTCCATACGCCGATAGTTTAGTCAATTAACTGCCCCATTAATGGTTTTTTTTTCTAAACAATTAATTTAATTGACAAACTGCCGCCGTCGGGAATCGAACTTGCAACCTCCCAGCTCCGAGGAGCAGAACGTTCTAGACAACCAAGCTACTTGGACTGGCCTATTATTTCAAAATAGTTTTATACTTAGTGAAAATGAAATGAGGGTCTGGGTGTATAAAGGTAGTAAGTTTAAGAAAGGTATGGTCTTTTTGTTTTACAGAAATAATGTAATTGTTTAAAATTATCCATAATTGGATGTGGTTTTCAACAAAATGAACATATTTAATTACTTATTCCTTTACACACACTTTGTAATATTTTTCCAGTTTATGTATTTATGTATGCCCATTTCTTTAACAACACTCTATAGCCTTGAAGCGGCTTGATGGATTCTAACGTATGAGGTGTTGTTTGATTCACCTTAATTGTAAGAGTCGCCTTTGAAGTGACATAGGGTATGCTACGATTTTGATACCAAGTACAAAAAAGTACGTTTAACGTAAGGACTGAACGTTAATTCTTTTTCTGTTAATTCTTTTTTACGCAGTCGGGTATTTTTCTAATTATTTTAGTTTAGTTTTTACTTGTTAAAAACAGTACTATATACAAATGGTCAAAAACCCAATAAGGTAGCAGGCTTCCCAATTTTTTTCCGGTATTTTTTTTATTATATGAAATTTGAGTATAAAATGATCATGAAACTCCTTAAGAATATTTTATACAGAACTTAATGCGGAAAACAAATCAGGTACGATATAAAAAATTTTATGTAAAACAAATCAATAGCCGGCAATATACCCATTATAATGAGGTAAACAAATTTTGAAAGGTTATTACGAAATTCAAGATTGTACTTCTTACACGTAAATTATTGTTATGTAAATTTAAAAAATATTCACCTACAAATTTCTGGTTTATTATGATTTTTAATAATAAACCTTTGTTAATAAAGTTGCAAAATAAGTTTAAATCCCTTGTCTTTAATCGATTCAAAAAACTATAGTTTTCTGAATAATTAGTTTTTTTTCGAGATTTCCATAGTCAAACTATCGAGATACCCACATAGTTTCATTCTGTCCATCTGTATGCTACAGCTATTTTACTCGCAGACTATTAGTATAGTTGCGCATGGGAGTTATAAAGTTAAAGATGCAGACTTTTTTTTTTATGTCTCCTCCAAAATATAAACTTAGGATGAATAAGTACCCGGATAATGGAATATTTTACGACATTTTAAGCTTTAGCGAATTATTGATCGTTTTTGTCAGAACTAAGTAATTTGGCTCTACTATTTTACGAGTAATAGCCAACCAACTTACGATATACGGTTTGGTTTGCAAAAAGTTCAGTATGCGAATCCGTATGTTGCGCGGGCGTTGGCGACTTGTTATACGCGGTGTATAATGTATACCAGGGTTTACATTAAGTTTAGCCCCAACTTAGTAACGGTTGATCATTGATCACAGAAAAAAATTATCGTATGGGTGATCATAAAATGATCTAATTAATTCATTTCCGTAAGTTATACGCCCGTCCGCTCGTAAACACGATAACTCAAAAACGAAAAGAGATATAAAATTCGATACTAGGTAAAATCAGATCATGTTTGGGCAAAATGGGCAAAACTGTTTATCTTTGAAACCGTAAGAGATAGAATAAAAATATAAATTAAAAAAATGTCCCTATTTTAAAAATAAACAACTTTTGTCTGATATTTTTTTCTATAAATTCAGTAGATACCGGGTATTTAAGCAATTACCTCAGTAAGTTGTTATTTTCGCTTTTTTTTAATAAAAATTTTGTCTGAACTAAATCTGGAAATTGTTAACTTTTGAGACAAAATCTTTTCAATTTTTTTCATTCTTCTCGATTTATCATTATTCTTTCACAGCATTAAAAAGTATCATATTTTAATAACGTAATTATATTTCAAATTTACGATTTTTTGTGTATATATATTAAATAAAAAAAAACAAAACCAAAATAAGACACTTCATAGTGGTTTAAAAAATTACAGGAAACGTATGTAGCAATAAACGTTTGACATTTTGGATTGACATAAAAATAAATAAATCATAATTTATATAATTCTTATATATACACACACAAAACAGATAAAACTATGATCATTAGTGGTGTAGTTCGTGTATTTAACAGATATGATTCTCACCATGTTGTGAGTGATGTTTTTCTATATAGAATTATTAAATATTAGTGTGGCATTGGTTTACATACTTCATGTGTCATATTCTATTTGATATTAATTGTATTTGATAAGGATTTAAATTTCATTCTTGGAATACATTCACTGTCAACAAATACACTTAATGAAAAAAAGTTTTTATTATCTTATATAGGGTGATTTTTTTGAAGATTTATTGCAACTAAAAGTACTTTAAATTGATGGAATTGAAAAATGACATCAAGCTCAGTGCCCTTTTTGCAATATATTTGAAACAGTTAAACACATTCTAGGAGTCCGTATTATTGTACAATGTGACCTGGGAAACTTTGAATATCTGTGAATGGTAGGAAAGTTTGAGCTTCTTGAAAAGTCAAAAATTTTTAGTGTCGGTTGAATGGTAAAAATACAACAAAAATTTAAAAGTTTCCAAATATGTCTTTAATTGGATGTAGCTTCATGAAAATAATTCATTCTTTCAATTCTTTTATAATTATTATTAATTAACAAACTATTATTTGTGAATACTTGGGCGTCACAATAAAATACTAATATCAACTTCCATTAAGGTTTCGTAAGACATAGTATGAAAGAACTAGTGTATTATACTAAATATACTGACGATGTATTATTAGTTATTTTTGTTTCCTTTTTTGTGATTATCGTAAACAAACGTTTTTTAAACAGAGGTTTATTATACCATGGTTTCAATGGCAAATATGGGGGAAGTAGTGGGTTGAAGTGACCGGTGGGCTTGTATCGCCTCGGGTAGTCAAACTGCACACAAAGAATCGCTGGAGAGCCTGGTAAAGACGAAACAGGTCACCTTAATTGATGTGGATACCAGGACACTGAGAGAATTGAAACGATCGATGAACTGGCCCGTATAGGAGCCACATTCTCGTGTCAGGGACCGGTACTATACCTAGGAATAAATAGAAGACAGACTTCCTCTGCTCTTAACGAACTTATCCATCCCAGTCTATGAACAGGAAATGGAAAGAGACAACTGATGCAGACTAGGCAAACAACTGATAGCTGGATACAATGCCATACGGTCAACCTGTCTTATTGGTAAAAACTGGAAAGAGATAAATTTGCTGTTTGGGGTGCTTACCGGGCACTGCAGCCTCAAAAGGTATCCATCCCTCAAGATATTGGAGGATAGTGTGATCTGTCCGGACTATAACAGGCCGGATGATACGTCCTTCCACCTTCTGGCAGAATGAGGTACACAGCATTCAGCTCAACCAAAATGGGGAATCTGAGGTAAAACAACCAAAGTGGAGCTCTGTCTATTGAGGATGTGTTGCTCAGGGATCGGTATAAAAGACCTAGAAAAGCCTATTTGCCAGCCTTCCCCTGCACTACTACTTCTACTACATAGCCGGATGATTCTCCTTGTGTAAACAGAGCTTTAATATTAAATAACATATTTAATAAAAGATAATAAATTATTTTCAATTATTAACGAATCTGAAGAGATGATATTTACATTGTTTTTGAAGTTAAAATAATTAAAAATAAAATTTATTAAAAATAAAAATAATACAAATTGAATAAAAAGCAAGAAGATACTTTTATTTAAGATAACAGAGAAAAAACACAAACAATTTCGTTGTTGTCATCCATTCTGTGTGTTGTATAATATGAGAGAAATTTTTTTAATAAAATATTTTTATTTGAAATTTGATACGCAATAAAAAAAAGATTTTGCTTCTCATATCCTGAAGTACAAAAAATTGTATAATGCAACGATAGGACATCATCATCTTTGTCGTCATCATCGTGATACCGAGAGATATTTCACACATTGTTGGTAATAAGATATTTTTCTAGAATTCAGAGAGCTTGAGTATATAGAGAATAAAGTTCTATGCTGGTGTATACACGTTCGTTCGTTCGTTGGTGGCTTTTACACGGTTTAATAAAATAATAAGATGTTGTGAATAAGCAGAGATTTGTATTACGTAACATCTGGTGTTATCTTTGTCTTATGTAAGGATATATAGAAGAGATCTGATGATCTTTATGAAGAATGTGTATGTACTACTTTATATCGAATGAGCTAGTTATTTTTTATATTCAGGTTTTTCGATGAGTACAAGTTCTTTTGGCGCGTTATGAGAAGCGGATCAGAGTGTATTTTCAGCATTTAACGAATCGCATATAACACGCGACTGATATACCCATGGAGACTATATAAAGGAGATCTAACTCAAACGGGAAAATTGACAAAATATGGCAACGAAATGGTAGAAGTTATATTTACTTTTTATGCCGCTCGGGTCGCTAGTTGTTGATAGGAACTCATCCGTACCGAAGTGAAATACCGTACGTTTAGTTTACATCTTCGCATAACAGATCTCCCACGAGTATGAGAGAGTACATATATATACATTAAGCAATGTGTATGAGAAGGAGGTCTTAATGTATGCATATGTACTCTCTCATACTCGTTGGAGATCTGCTATGCGAAGATGTAAACTAAACGTACGGTGACTAGTTTTATTTCGAAGTGATTATTTTGAAGTATGAAATTTGTTAAAAAAATTTATTAAATAAAAAACTGTTTACAAAACATTTAAAATGGGAAGAGTATGTGCAGTAGACAATTGTAAAAGTGGTAGTGCTTGTGACAATAAGCAACGGTTTGGGTTGGGATCAATTGGGTTTAAAAAACTAGGACTTTTTAAAGTACCAAAAGCGAGTATAAATATTCCAAAATTAATTATATTATATGACATTATATTAAATATTAATTTTCAACATTATTATTAAGAAAAAAAAGTTTAATTTAATATCTGATTCAATAATTTATTTTCATTTTTACAATTCCAACATTACTGGTTACTATTTAATTATTTGATGTTTTTTGTTTATTTTTATGTAATTATTTTGCGAATTTTAACTATCACTTCAACTTCAACTAATTCCTTATTGAAAAATTGAAATTACTTATCATTTATTTAAAAAAAATATTTTATTGGAAAAATACTTTGGCTGGAAATAATTTTTATAATACTATAAATGCATAATGTTTTTCAATTAAAACTCGCGCCTTACACTCTATGTTCTGTTTCCGGTGCCGAAGGAACACTACTGACATCTTATTTTTGCCAATTATTTGTTTCTATGGAGTTATGTATCCTTGTTTAGTGACCATGGATATACCACTCGCTCGATCGATGTTACTCAGTTGTCTATCCTGCTTTATTGCACATTGCTCGGGAGATAAGTAAGTGTGTCGCATAAGTGATCCTACTCTTTAGTGGACAATAATTTTGTTTTGTCGCGGTATCTGGGCTCTCTTTTTCGTTCAAAAAGGATCTAGATGTTATTTTCCAAATTTAATAACTATTTTCCTTATTATTTTCTTTTTGCAATTAGATTGTGTGCTGAGGTCTTAAAAATTATTTCACTAATTTTCAATACAACAGTGTGTGCTATGATTTTTGCAAATCGAAATACAAGACAATATTATACATTCTAGTACGAAAGACGAATGATTGTTATTATTTTGGTAAATAGCTACACCGCCAGCTCTTACAATAGAATATTTAAATTTGACTGTACAGTTGAAATTAGATACAGGAATGTCTTCATCATTATAAATTCATATTTCTGATAAAAGAAGAATATTCGAAATATAAGCTACATTATCAATGATATAATTTCTATGGGTTCGTATACTTCGTTTATTAAATGTGTATATTGATAAACCTTACCTGGTCTTGATAAATTTCACTAACTCTGATTCTAATATAATGCCAGAGCTTCAAGCTCTAATTTTAACGGAAGGAGTGACACTGCAGGTTATGTTCTACCATGATAAAATCTAGAATCATTGGTTTTAAATACAATATATAGTTTTTCTATTGTAGTTTTTCACTACTCTATCATTTCATTAAACTTTTGTGTCTTAATAGTAGTGTTGACCTTAATTAATATTATATTAATAAATTATTTAAAACGAAGTATAACTTCGTAAGTGCATACATAAGTACACACACCTACTTTTATTTAGAATGTCTTATTTGTTTCTCGAAGACAAAAATTGAAAAAAAAATTCGTTGAAGCAGGAGCAGAACAAATTAATTCATTACCACATGATTTGCTGTTTTATGATTAGTAAATTTTTACAGTTTTCACGAATTCTTATCGCAAATTTTAATTTTTGTCTCTCGCAGCATCATTACTGCTATAGCTACAACAAATCTGTTATGTGAGTGATAAATTTTTCTTACACTACAGGGTAGAGGTTTTGTTAGTTCATTGCCTAGTTCCAACCCTATAAGAAGTCTGCTATAACACATTTGTTGCAATAATTCTTCAGCATTACACTCATGTCTACCAACCAATTCATTTCTAGATGTTCCTGTCAGGTCATTTGGACGTACTATTATTATCTGGGTATGACGGATTCAAATTAATTTTAGTCTATCTTTAAAGAAAATCTCACAATTGATATCGTAAAGAGAAAGTATTGAAAAAAAGGTAAACTAACGATCCATGTCTTAAAATAAATGACTTACATAAGACGTATGTCTAAGTAAATAAAACAATCGTTCGAAGTTGTCATTCATTGTCTTAAAAATATGACAAGACACGATTATTTTTCTGTTCTGAGATAGAATAAGATAAAATGTATCTGTCTTCATACAAGGAACTAGGAAGACAAGAAGCTATTTTTTATCGAATTTTATACATACTGATATGGGTAGCTATAAATAGTCAAGTTATTTTTTTTTACTTCAAACTATATATAAAGGCCACTTTAAATGATGTGGTTTGATTGATGCCCTAATTAAAGAGACCTTATTTAATTGCGTGCAATACCTTATAATGTTTTAACAATTTAAAAGTTTGCAAATATGTGCAACTCTGATAATAAAGTCTGAAAATATGGTACTAAATAAAAATTACAACCTTAGTGTTGGTAAAATAAAAAAAGAAATTCGTTCCGCAGAAACTGCGCCAACTTATCGAATTTCCTCATAATAAATGCATCACCTTTTGGAAATCGATCATAATTAATTTTTGTCTTATTAATGTTCATGGCGAACTTTGACCGCTAGAGTGGCTACAGACATGTATGTTTATATAAATAGCATGTATCTGTATACTCTCTACTAGTGACAATTTTAGTCTGATCAGAATGATTGACCAAGTTTGTTAATGAGTAGAATCGGTCAAAGAGAAAGGGGGTATAGAGAAAGAATAAAACATAATACATAGAATATTTCTTCTAATATTAGAAAAATGTATTAGTAGTCGAGTTGTAGAAATAATCTGGGTAAGAATAACAATGTCACCCTCCACTGGGTCTCATGTAGGAAATTAGATAGCGGATGGTCTGGCAAAGAAGGGAGCATCAACATCCCTTACAGGGCCTGCGCCATTTTGCGGACTATGTGATCAATTCTATCGAGATCAGAAAAGAAGAAGACACCACGAGAACCACACTCTGGAAGAATTGGCAGTTCCGGGGATCAGGCAGGCCAAGAATGTTTACGGTAACTATAACCGTAAAAGATACATAAACTGGCCTGAGCAAAAATTGGCTGTGGCTACTGGTGAAGTTTCTTACGGGGCATTGTACACTCATGCGAAACCTTAAGAAGCTAGGTTTGAAACGCCCTAATACACAGAAGAAAAATATATCTGGAAAGCTAACGGATTTGTTCAAAGAAGTAACAACTCCTAGATCCAATCTAGATCCTGTACTTCCTGAAGGAAACTGGGTTGAACGAGGTGCTCTAAGACGAGACCACTCCTAGCTAGGCACCAGTTGGGGGAGTACAATAAATTTTATAGGTCGTAGTGCACCAAATTTTCCGATTATCATTCATTCAAGGTTGTAGAAGATCAACTTTTCTTACAATTCATTACCTGATCATTTTTCCTAAAACGCTAATATATACAGATTTATTTACGATGTTAACGAGTTATTTACAGAAAAGAACGATTAGATTGTAGTAAAATTAATTTTCTAAAACTTTACTTTTTGTATATTTTTAGATTTTTCCAATGTTAAGAGAAATATACCAAATTTTGTGTTTCCTCCGTCCTCTAAATCCCCTTTTTCCCATGATCGATTTTGTCCCTTAACAAAATTTGTCTTTCAAATATAAATAAATCGTACCTTAAATGTGTGTTAATTTATAGACACAATAAATTAGACTGAATAATCGAACTAATTCGATTTTGATGCGGTTTTTACTTAAAAATGCTTAGGCGCAACCACGTGTGTATTTTGTACTGGAATAGACACCTACAGATCTACATCTACATCTACAATATGATTACCAACATTTTAATTTTTTTAGATGACAAAGGGTCTGAAAAGTCCTTATAATTTAATATTAAAAAAGAATAATTCGTGATTGATGTTAAAAATACCATCTTAACTGATGTAAAATATTTTAAAACCATGAATTGTAGTACAATGTCGTGCATACAGAAGAAACATATCAAACAAAATGTAATACATTATTATAGAGGTTTTAAAATCAAAAACAGTTAATTTCAAATTAAAATCATTTTAAATAAAAATCCATTATTTAAACAATTTATACAATAATACCCACTATATATAATATAAATATATATAGTTTATTAGAAAATATATACATTAACTTGCTCTACACACAGATATAAACATGCCTTTATTATATGTAAAGTTGGATCAATGATTAAATGACCTCAGGCTAATGTCAAACAACAATCTTAATAATGAAAAGGCATGATCGTTTCTGTAACGATGAATGTTGACTTTACCGCAAGCATAATTCATATATAGATGTATAAGTATTGTAGATCTATATATATACGAGTATATAAGACTATAGATAATGTAGGTAAGTTAACAAGTACACTACTACCTATTTCGTATAAAGAGGGGTTCGTCTAATAATGAACTAAATCTAATATTTTTGAATTTTATTATTTTTTGTGTGCAAGAATGGAATAAAATTTCAAATTCGCCCCCTTTACCTAGATCAGTTTTTTTTGTATTTTTTTTTTTTTGTATTATAAATACGTATTTTGACTACAATGTAGTAATCATCAGTATAAATTATCAGTATAAATTCACTCAAATGTGAAACTGTCACCAAATTAGTAACAAGTAATATATCCAGCGACAATATAAGAGTAATTTTAATAAGAGTAAAATTAACAGGAATAAATGTTAACAAGAATGAAGGAAATTTTAACAAGAGCAATTTCAATATAATTTAAAATTTATTATATTTTAAATCTAGTATATTTTAATCTAGTTAATTTTCTATTTATTTTTATTTTTGTCTATTGATCTCGACTTTATATCTATTTCTAATTGTCAAAAAGTAAAGTACGACTAGCTAATTTATACTGATGATGACTACATTGTAGTCGAAATACGTATTTATAATACAGAAAAAAAACACAAAAAAAACTGATCTAGGTAAAGGGGGCGAATTTGAAATTTTATTTCAAAAACCTAGAGTTCTCACTAATTATCATTCGATAATATAATGTTTAAGAATGGAATAGTAATATAGTATATAATGGGAATATAATATAGTAATTAGTTTCAAACTCATAGAGCTCCCAAAATTTTACATTTTTGAAGTAAATCAATCGATTATTTAGTCGTACAAAAAAAAATATAGTATATTGAACATTTTTTCAACTTAAACACAATTTTAGAACCATTGGAATGTAATTTGATGTGTGACTTGCTTTTGGTATTTGAAAGACTATGTTCGTTAATAAGCAAAATCGATCCAGGGTACACAGAGTCTGAGAAAAAGAGGCAATAAAATCAGGTTTTTTTTTTTTGTTTCGTAAAAACTTGTGTTTAATTTAATTTAATTTTTTTTTTCTTTTCTTTAAACAAAAACATGCGTGTTATTTCAATTACAATATATTTAGTAATATCTTTTACTAATATATTTTTTTGTTTTTGTCGAGTATCGGAATCATTGCAGGTTCGGGCAGCGCTCCTTTGAGGATAAAGAGAGCCAGGATACCGCGACACTTCTTAACCACTAACAAACGTACATTATTAAATAGACAATGAAATCTATAAATTGTCATTTTATTTAACATTTATTAGCTGGGATTTGAGATATACCTAGATTCCTTTTCATAATGACCGTCGAATGTGGTTTACGGTCAAAAACTATGTTTTTCATTGATTATTGCATGATTATTTGTGAGACTCAACTATTGAAAACTTATCACATTATTTAAATATACAAGTATTGGGAAAAGACCGTGGGATGTGTATTTTTGGTTTTTCCAATGATTCAAACAAACTCTTAATCTTCGGTAGTCACTCTTAATATTTTACATAGTCTCTGTATAGGTACGTGTGTTAGAATTTAGACACAATTTTGTATTTAAATTGTATACTCATGTCTATTACGCTGGTCAAAATCAACAATAAATTAACAAAACATGATGTATCTCTGATTTTTTAGTATGTTGTTTGGACCCATTAGGGCTATTTATACCCAAGTTTGTAACTCTCAAAAAGTTGTGGAAAAAATTTACACGCGAAAAACCGCGAAATTTTTTTACTTGTTTCAGATTCTGCTATATATCTACTAATCCATGCATTTTTCTTCGAAAGCTATTCTATATGTTTTTCAAGAGTAATAAATTTGTGACAAATCAAGTTCAACCGGAGCTCTGTAGGTCAATTCGGTACCGAATTACGGCACTTTTAAAATAGGCCAGTTTTTCCAAAAATTGAAAATTTTAGTTTTAGACCTTATTTGGACCAAATATGCGTCGAAACCATTGGTCCTGCGAGTAGAGCTTGTAGAATTTAACTTGTAGACAATTTAATTAGTATTAAATTAAGCGCAAAGCGAAGTCTATAAGCCTCGTAGTTCTCTCAAAAACCCATATAAAGAAAAATAGCATTTTTCTAGAAATGTTCTATAACCTTTCCTATCTTTTGTTTTTTGGTTTGGTAATGAAAAAGAAGTAAAAAAAAACGTTGAGAGTTGCAAACTTGGATATACATAGCCCTAATGGGTCCAAACAACATACTAAAAAATCAGAGATACATCATGTTTTGCGAATTTAGCGATTTTTTGTGTTGATTTTAACTGGCGTATATAACGAACGATCTTGTACTAAATTGTGCACCAATAGAGAATACGATTTAATATATTTAAAACTATTAAGAGAAGGGATAGAATGTGTAGTATATTATATAGACGTCATGCAAACATTTAAAATATGAATATTTATTATTGAATTGTATAGAATTATTGTGACTATTGATTCTTAAATAGAAAAGTTTATTGCTGTCAATGACAGTTTTCAGTTATAAAAGTAAAAGAAACAAACGTAAATGGTTAAAAGAAATCAATTGAAATTTGTTTTGCATCATAAAGCTATAGAATTTGTTTGAGATATCTGCAGTTTACGTCTGACATCAGGAGATACAAAAACAAAATATTATAATCCTTATGGTTAACAAATATTGATAGCTTGTATATTTTGTTGAAAAACAAAGAACTGGATTATAAAATGTTTGCTTTCAATATTTAGTAACATATTTTTATATATTAAAAATAAATGTCATTTAAAATAACATTACTAGCCAACCATGTTAGAAATTATATTTCTATATTAGCTTCTTCATTATTAAATTATTATTTTAATATTGTTTATCATTTTTATCTGTTGCTTAACAACTATAACTTCCCTCTATTATCACGGTTGCTTTGAATGTTAACAACCTTGATAATTTACATATTAAAATATATAATATTTCATAAATCAAATCAATAAAGATCAATTATATCTTTCACATGTATTTATTATTTATTTAAAATAATAATTATTTAATATATCAATCAATTACTTCTACAACTTCACTCAAATTATGTCTAAACTGTTTGTTGAGTGAAAAAATGTTTAAAACCAACAGAAAATGGGTATGTCTGTAAATTGCAAAACTTGTGATGGCATTGAGTATTATTATTATTCAACTTTATAAAGGTGCGTCCACATATACGCGCCACAAACCCCGAGCAGCACGCGCCGCTCGCCTTTAGTTCGTTGGAATTGTTGATTTCGACGAACCTCCAACGATCCATAGGAAACCCACGAACATATATTCATATTGCAGTGAACTTGAATCAATCACAAAAAACCCGTTATTTAAAATAAAAATAATCTAAAGATATTAATTTAAATGTTTACATTTTAGTTCAGCTTGAAAAATGTTCAAGTTGAACTAAAATACTACATTTCAATTAACATTAAAAAAACAGTAATCACATGCGCGCTAAAAACGACAAACCTTTCACGAACACGTCCAAATATGCACTGCGAACATACAAAGTGTTCGTTGAAAAAAACCTACTTCAGATGGATCCGCGCGTGATCACCGTCCAAATATGACGAATTTGATGCGCACGAGCGGCGCGCATATGCGGACGCATCATAAGTATACTAACTTAAACCTGCGGCTTCGTTCGCGTTTATTTTGTATCTCCGGCGTTATCGTTATCGAAGCGAGATAAAATATTAAAATCGAATCATAAGCTTTTAATCACAAAAAGTTTCAACAAAATCGATCCAGGTTTTGCGTGATGCTTGAAAAAAAAATACAGATTACAATTACAGATTTATAATCATAGTAGGGATTTGTTTTTGAAAAAATAATCTACATAACAGGTTTCCTGCTTAAAAAACCGCAGCTATGTCGCCTCACAATCGGTGCGACAAAAAATTTGATTTATTTAGTTAAATAAAAATTATTAAGTCAAACAAGTGAAAATAACAATTAACAGTTAATTGTTAAGTGCTTAAATACCCAGTATATACTGAGTTGGACATTCTTTGCGGCTGCTTTGGAGCATAAGTTATAAGAAATATATTGAGTTTATGAAAGTTTCAATCAAAAGTTGTTTATTTTACAATGAGGAAGATGTATGTCTATCTCTTACGGTTTCCTCAACAAGGGACGAAACATGACCTTACTTTTTATCTCTAGAACACACATGCAAATTTTCAGCTCCTTATATCTTTTCGTTTTCTGAGTTAACGTGTCGACAGACGGACAATCGTTTCAAAGTCGGAACTAATGTTAATATACCATGGTATATATTATATATACCAGGTATTAATATAATGTTACGATTGAACTACGTTAAACGATTGTATATGATTACACAAATTAATGATTTTCAGGATAATTTTTCGTATGCGACTTAAATAACCATCTCATAAACACCACATTTTGTAATATATATAATAAATCTATAAGTTAAATATTTGTGTGAGACATGTCGAAAGTCATTTGACATTATACACAAAACGTATTATATATACCAAGTCTATACATATAATATAAGTAGTATAAGATACATATACTATGTTATATACTATGTGTTGTACATCAATAAAGCACAATGATATCTTAAATGACAAAGCTTTCTTCTTTCTTCTAGTAAATAGGTAGGTATGTAGTAGTGATACGAACGAACGGAAAGTTTCTTCTCTCAAATATCATCAATTCTTAACAAATAATCGTTCTGAAAATAAGAAGATGAGAGAATGTGAATATAAGGTAGAAAATATCATCTACCTCCTGTTTACAGTTCACTGATTTACAAAAGAATGTACTCCATTCACTTATAGATATATTATTATATATAAATATATATATATATATATATATATATATATATATATATACATATATATACATATATATATATATATATATATATATATATATATATATATATATATATATATATATATATATATATATATGTATATATATATATAAATATATATGTTTGTGTTTGGGGATGGGGGTACATGAAGAAATTATTATACAGGGTGGTGTTCACCCAAAATTAAATACGTAAAATTATTGCAGAAATTAAACAACATCGTTGGTAAAACCTAAAAAAAATGGGCGGTTGATTGACTAAACTGTCGGCGTATGGACAAAAACGAAGTGACTATGCTTGTGAAGGTTTTCTTCACGATCTCCAGATCAATATTGGCATCAAAGTCGGCTGCAGCCACATATCCTACCAATTTGTAGTCTATACACATAAATTCCTTCCACTCCACTCACATCCTCACATCCTTAGGCATCACAATGGACCTTATGGTGTGTCCCGTCCACGACAGTCTATGTAATCTAAAACCTAAACGTTTTTTGTACAGAACATACCCAATGTTGATATTATCATTTTCGTACGGCGACCAAACATCTACAACATAACATCCGACTTCAAAATAGCCAAAACATAAGATCCAAAAGATAATTTAGCAGCGACAAAATAATCAAGGCAAAACTGTCCATAACAAAATATACAAGTTGAGTTATAAAGGTCAAGTTGGTGAGGTTTTTGGTAGTTGATGGTATTATTAATTATTGCTATAATCAATAGTTTTATGGGTCAACTTGCTAGTGGTTGGCCTTACTTGCGAGATTCTTTTTAAAAGGTAGTGAAATTAAATTATCGCATTAATCCATAGTTCCACGTTATTTTAAGCTAATGAATATTATAGGTACTCTTGCGATTTGAAATTATATTGTTTTCGCTCAGTTATTTTGTTGCAGGTATTTTGTGGTTTGGTTATGGTTAATTTTTCAATTGAATTAAGTGAATTCGTTGTCGCCGGTTCAAGAAACCCTTTTTTACTAAACCTATCAAATTGAGGTTTCATCAATCATATGGCCTTGCATTTTGTGTACATGGTCTTGTTAATGTAACATTCTTTCTCATTTTTAAAGTAATTAAATTTTTAATAATTGTTATTGAATCATAGTAAGAATATTTAAAAAATTACACGCGTCTTTACATTGTTATTAAAAAAGGTCCAAGTGGTCTTGCGGTGAAACTGGACGGGTTGCGGGTTCTATTCTAGAATCAGTCTGAAATTTTGTTAGGTAAATTCAAATTTCCGTAATTATATTCTCTTTCCTATTATCAAAAATATGTATTAATTTTGAAAAGAATAACAACCTGTACAAATGAATGGGAGAGAGGCGGGGGGAGGGGGAGTGTGGTATTATTATACTTTTATGTGTGTATCATCTTACCGCACCTAATATAAATCAATATTAAATATGTTTAGAAGTTCTCAATTGAATCAACAACTATTAGTAAGAATGTTATATGATTTATATGGATCACATAATTTATTAGTATCGATTTATAATAATCGGTGTGAAGTACTCACTTTGATGAAAGTAATTGATTACGGTTGAAAATGGGTTGCACATTAGTTTGTATTATTGTGCAAATGCATTTATTGTAATCTGGTTGAGTGGTTGTACGATGATAGTGTTCCAATCGACAATCATACGATTAATTGATAGATTCGTAGACAGGGAATTACTTTTTATATTAAAAAAAGATCATCAACCGGTAGAGCATAAAAGAGGTAAATTTAAAAGTAGGTTAATATTAATAGGCGACCATTATGATTGTTAACTAAAATCTCATGTTATTTAAAATCTATTCTAAGTTAATAAAATACAGATACACTTGAAAGTTTTGTTGAAAGTTTTCAATCGCATTAAAAACATTTAATATACTAAAAACTACATAGCTGATTTCACGCTGAAACTTACATAATCAATCGCATGTTTTTAGCAGCTATATTCCCTTTTTGTTCAATATTTGTTTCTTTGTGATCCGCATCAGGTACATTGTTAAAGTATACTTATCGCAAGATAGCAGATATCACACATACGCTAACAGTACACTTATATATAAAGTTACATGATAAGGTTCATATAAAATTACATCAAATAGAAAACAATCTCTATTTTGTTAGAACAAAAAACTTACATACAAAAATAACACTGCGCTTGCTCAGAAAAACAATCCATTGAAAACTAGCATCAAAACTTTGACGTGTAAAAACACTCTTATACGCTTTGCTACATTGTGAGCAGTTTATCTAAAATGAAAATTCTATATTTTTCTCACAGATCTTACATTTTCATTAAACTTTTCAATTTTACTTTGGCCTTCATAGCGTTCAATAGTAATAGTAGTAGTAGTAGCGGAGGATTGGTCGAAGCCTGGCCAATAGGTCTTTCTAGGCCTTTTTCACAAGCATAGCATTTCGTTCTTGTCCATACGCTGACAGTTTAATCAATTAACCGCCCCATTAATTTTTTTTTTAAACTAATTTACTTACAAATTGCCGGCGTTGGATCGAACCAGCAACCTCCCAGTTCCGAGCAGAGTGCCCTTAACACCACTCGGATGATTAGCTTTCAATAGCTCTCGGTATTAACTTTTTTAATCCTAATCACTATGAATCGGTATTAATCCTTATCCTAATCATAATCCTTGTTACTATCCGCAAGATTTAAAATATTCACTTAATTGTTTTCTTGGAGAGAGTGTATACCTGTAATCAACCACGGCTGTAATTTAGAGACATGGTTATACTTAAGAATAAATCTTGAAATTTCACTTTTTTTACTAAATTATAATTATGCCCAGAAGACAAAATTATCAAAAACTAATTGATATTTAACAACCAAATTAGTTAATCTTGAAGTTTTTGTTTATTAATAAATCATTACATCGAACTGACTCAAAGTTCATATCTAGTAGTTTGGAAAGATTCCCTAGATGTATCTTTTTTTTTTTACTTTTCCAAATTTCGAAAAAAGATTAGATATCAAAATTTGTTTTGTAAATTTTTGCAAACTTTTAATCAACCAGGGTATATTTAGTTTAGTCCCTTTGTAACGCTTAAAAATATTGATCGCAGACATAAATGGTTGGCATAGGTGTTCATAAAACTGCCTAATTCAGCCATTTCCGCATGTCCGTCAGTCTGTCTGTCGACACGATAAGTTAAAAACGAAAAGAGATAACTAGGTGAAATTCTGTGTGTGTGTTCTAGAGCTAAAAAGTAAGGTCAAGTTCGTGAATGGGCAAAAGCTGATCATGTGAATGAGCAAATCTACCCATCTTTGAAACCATAAAAGATAGAACAAAAATGTAAAGACAAAAGATGTTCCTTTTTTAAAAATAAACAACTTTTGTAATAAAGTTGTTTACATAAATTCAGGATATACCGGGTATTTAAGCTATTGACTCAGTTAGTTGTTATTTTCACTTTTTTTTATATTAAAATCGAGAAAGCTTTTTGGTATGCCATATTAATTGTTGAAATGAAATAGTGCGTATATTTCATTCCAAATATTTATACAGTGTTACAATACGTTTTTCTCGCGTATTATCACCAGAATATAAAATACGTGACTGACAATATATCAAATTAAAACAAACATATTTTGTATAAATTTCAAACAGCTCATATAAATTTAATAAAATAATATTAAATATATGTGTGATGATATTTTTCAAAACAATATAATAATTATTTTATTTCTGTATATGTTATTGTTGCATATACAGACTGTGTTGGAATGCTTTTCTAATACAGAATCAATGTTAAATATTATTTATTCCAGGCAGGCCGTCTGGTTACTTTGCGGAGTCAGTCAGTACACATGTATACATGTTGTCATCTCATATGCGTATGGTAGTTTGATTGTCATTTAAGAGTGTGTACTGACTCATTGACTGTGTGTACAGTGCGCACTGACTCATTTAAGAGTGAGTGTGTACTCATTACATGTGTACTGACTGACTCCGCAAAGTAACCAGACGGCCTGTCAAGAATAAATTATATTTAACATTGATTCTCTATTGGAAAAGCATTCCAACACAGTCTGTATATATATAAATATATATATATATATATATATATATATATATATATATATATATATATATATATATATATATATATATATATATATATATATATATATATATATATATATATATATATATATATATATATATATGTATATATATATATATATGTGTGTATGATGTATATTATTATTGTATATTATGTATACAATAATTCTTGGAACAATTTCAAAATTGAAATATTTTGTTTTGTTTTCACGTGTACGATGGTGTTGACAAGGTTACACGACGTTTATTATTTACACATGAATACCTTTAAATATGAATTTAGATACAAAACAAACATTACAATTGAATAAATAAATAAATAAGATTCTGATATCACGGGCGTAGCGACGTAAAACGGCGCCTAGGGCACGCATCCAACCTGCGCCCCTTTCCCTTTGTAAATTATGTTAAAAACAGATATCTACACATTTTCTTAATTTTTTTTTTCCTAGGATATCCGACAAATAGTAACCTGTTCCCAAGGTAAGGTAGCTCAAGAAGGTTTACGTTAAGGGTACTATGAGTACCCATACCTACTAGGACAACCTTAAAAGTAAATACACTGTCCAGGCACTGTCGCTCACGATGAGAAAAACAACCAAGTAGTTTTAATAACACCTACTCGGTCAGGAATATTTAAATCTAAATAAGAAATCAGATCACTTCGTATGTTACATACGGTATGTAACGTAACCAAAAACACTAATGTGCTGCAATTGATGTGTCAAAGTCGAACTGCGCAGTGCGCGCACTGCTCATGCGTTTCACGGACTTCAATTGGATTTCCATTGTTTGTTATAGGTATCTTTTTAAGCCCGACTAACATTACTTACGAAATTAGTGGCATAAAGTTTAGTTTCACAAAACTAATTATGATCAAAATTTCATGTGTAAATATTAAGTTTTTCAAATTTTACTAATTTTGTAATGTAATGTATTCTGGAAAAAATGTACAATCAGAATTAAATGATCCTCAAGAGATCCTTTTATTTCGCCATGTTTGCCAATTTTGATTGTATTTTTTTTAAAAATAGGTAGTTAGTAAATTTCATTTTTTTTGCGGTGATGGCGCCCAAGGCACGTGACCTGTCTGCCCCACCCTAGCTACGCCACTGTCTGATATACATATATTTTGTCAAAAAATAAATACTATTATCATCATTAAAAACCCTTAAAAATATACTGTTTTGATATAATTATGACATGCATGTTATGGATCATTTAAATAAAATTCCATTTATTTTACCCTAATTACCTCTTTATTGCCCCTTTATTAATATTAATAAATAATGTTCAATGAGATAATGACCATTTATCAAAAAGGTTAATACATTTTTGAAAAACTTTATCGAGGGATCGCCGGTAAAAGTAAAGTTAAAAACATAACCGTAACAATCTTTTAACACCATTCTTTTATCTCTGACCGATTTGTGCCCCCGAATTTTTGTGGCTATAGAACTTTGTTATTGAATTAATTATTATATTCTATATTTCGAAGTTCAACACATGATGAAATTTTATATTTAGATTTTTTGTTGCGACCAAAATATTAAATTCTACTCGTAACCTTAACACTTGAATTTAGGTTGACCCGTATAATATAACATCAGTCACATGAAAACTGATACAATAACAATCATTCGTCATGTAGGAGCTACGTTGGCATATCGAATGTCCTCAGAGGAAAGAATTATAATCAAGGTAACACGGCGATATATTAGTATTATTATAAGTAAATATTCTCAGGTAATGAATTGCAGGAACCATTTAATCATTTTTTTCATTTTACTAATATTAGCAGAGAAATCAAGATTTAATGTTTTCTTCTTGCTCTGATTCCCCCTTTCTCCTTGTCTGATTTTGTCCATTAACAAACTTGGTCTTTTAAATACAAAAAGTCCGTCACGTATCAAATTTCATCAAACTAAAATTGGTGCGTCTTGATGTTGTTATTATTTATGGGTACTTTTATTCATAGGCCGCAAAATACTTTTATAGAACATTAATTACCAATAGTTTCACAATATAAGTCTTCATGAAAGATGCCATCGTGGAAGATGGAAACTCGAAAAATGATAAGAAATAACATACACTTACTAGAAAATTATAACATACTTTTATTTAATGGAATTTCTACTACACTGACTAAGAGCAATTAATTGACGTTTTTAACAGATTAAAGGCAAAAATTTCTTTAATAATTTAACGTAATCCTTCTATTTAAGAACAGGTCCGTATATATAATTGTATGAAATTTAATCGTCCTTTTAAAAAAAAAAATCTAAAAAAATGTATCTACCCCACAAACATTTTATAAAAAGGGAAACAACAATTTATAAAAAAAAAATCCTTGATACATTAAACAGAATGCCTCTTGGTGGAGTTTAAAAAAAAGTTTATACATTAAATAAATACCACCACTAAACTAAATAATAACAGTTTATCTGTTATACATTCGGGTAGGTAGATATACTGCAAGACTTATTGGATACGTGAATATTCCTATCATTATCTGACATACATGATGGCTTTATTAAAAACATATACCAGACAAATTAATATATGTTAAAGTCGGTGACCGAAAACGTCTCGTGATATTTCAAATTTACCCATAACGTAGAAGCTATGTAGAGTAGTGAATTTTCAAAAATAAAGTAATTATCATGAATATCAAATCAAGTTTACGTAGCAAAAATAGTAAAATCAATTATTTTAAATATTAGAACATTAAAATTTCACATATTCCTGTAAGAGTTAGAAAAAGTATAAACAACTAAAACTTTATATATGTTAAATTTTTCGATTTAACTCATAATACAAGAGATATTTCCCCAATCCATCTGATTCCTCTTACCCTTGACTAACTTTACCCATTATAGAGCTGAACCTTTCAAAACTTCGCAAACCAATGTTGTATTCTCATCGGACTAAAGTTGTGGGTAGAGTCCACACGCAAATTAATGTATATAGTTTATTTAACAAGTGAAAACAACAATTAACTGAGTTAATTGTTTAAATAATCGGTATATACTGAGTTCGTTATCAATATGCGAACTATTTATTTTAGTTTTCGAGTTGAAATTGTGGCAAAACTATTCAATTTATGAAAAAAAGTTGTTTATTTTAAAAAAAGATCTTTGGCTATAATTTCTTACGATTTAAAAGATAGATATACTTCCCCCATACTATCGTGGAAATGCACGTTACAATTTTTCCCAATCAAGAACTTGAGTTTGTTAGCTTTAGAATACACACAAAAAGTTTCTTTCATTCGTTATCTTTTTTTCATTTTTTATGCGGAAATGGACCAATTAAGTAATTTAATGAACACTTATAGCAGCAATTTTTTTTGCGATCAATAAGAAACAAAATACGAACTTCCCGTTACCTCCACGAAATTTATATGTAAATTGATAATGTTAATATTGCCTACACGTCTTCAAAATAGCTGATAATTTGATAACGACTGAGCCGATTAGAACCACTGCAAGGAAACCAGCTATCTACGCGTTTAAGAGCTCCGATGTCACAAACTCACAGACAGTGAGTTTCACACAGACAAGTGAATATTGTGTTTTGAGTGTTTTTTCTATATGGAGGCGGTTTTCGATCTTAATAAATAATATTTACACACACAAAAACATAGGCTCTTATCAAAATTTATAATTATATATTATGTACAATGAACAAAATAATTAACATAAATACAACATTAAAACAACCACATACATACGAGTACATTACATATGTTATTATTTATACAGTTTAAAGTATAAATATCTTTATTTGTTTACAGTTAATTACATGTATTAAATAAATAAATATTTTGTTTTTTTTTTACTAGGCCCTACTGGTAGAAAATAAATGGTTCTCTAATGTTATTATTATTTATATACAATTTACTGTAGGCCTAATGTAGATATAATTATACTATTTTGTTTTTATAAATATGTTTACATTGTTTTTGGTGCATTCAATGTTTAGAAAACACGTCAAGGTCAATTGTTTAATTTATGTGATTATAAATTGAAGATTATTTTTGAATTTGAAGTGAAACTGAAATAAAAATCTATTTGGTGGTCTGGAATGAATTTTTTAATCTATAAGATAAAACGGAAAGCTAATGAACAGATAATAGATCGAGGCTTTCATACAAGTTTTTTTTTTTTTTTAATAAGTTTGTGTATATAATAAAATTTTCATCGTATTATATGCTTTCTATTTTATAATCAGTTAAATCTTTCTTTTCTACAACTGTTGAAAAATAAATAGTAATTTAATACATAATTAAATAAGTCTGGCGGTGTGGGTTTAAATTAAAACATCTATAGGAAATCCTGCATAATATTGATAACAATCTAAAATATTTTATTCAGTTTAAGAGATCACATTATGGTGGCTAGACTGTAGTATATATATGCACGGTAATATTTATTTTGTGAGAAGATATTAATGCTCGAAGCTTTCGTATGTAACTTTTGTATACGAATGTTTCAAAAAATAATATAGTTATTAAATTTTGTATAGTTTAGTACACGAAAAAAATTGTCATCTGTTGGTAGGAATTCGATGAGATTTGATTCCAGTTTAGTTTTTATGTTGATTTTGAATTTAACTAATTTTTCTTTCGAGAATAAAATAAAAATGAACTATTCCTTAGTGTCCACAGGAACAATTTTTCAATAAATTTAGTCATACTGCAAGAAACAGTTCCGTCATGATTATAAAACAAGTGAAAATAACAATTAACTGAGTTAATTGCTTAAATATCCGGTATATACTGAATATATAAAAATAGTTTCTTACAAAAGCTGTCCATTTTTAAAAAAGGAACATTTTCATCTTTAATCTTTAAATTTCAGCTTGCTAACTTTTTTCGTTTTTGAGTTATCGTATTGACAGACACATTTGCGAAAATGGGCTAATTAGGACGTTGTATAACAACTATACTAAGAATTTTTTTTTCTGCGATCGTTATTTTCAACCGTTGAAAAAAACAGAACTAAACTTAATATACCCTGGTATATATTATATATCGGGCATAAAAATCATAAAAACCATGCCACGCTGACTAAAGCGGGGAATAATTTTTGAAATGCCATTAGCGACACGAAAAAAAGTAAGCAGAAGTTTACAAAGCCAAAAAAATTAGCCGTTCTGATTGTTAGAAAGCTCTTTCCAATAGATAATCTTTTCTTTCATGCTGAAATTGAAATGGTTTCAAAATACATAACACTAAATAACAAAAAGCATTTCTGTAAGAATACATTACAAAACAAATTATTCGGGTCGACGCAAATCTTATATTATAAATTATATACTTACTTAATATCATATATGTAAAAGAAAAGTTTCCTCTAATTCATTGGCAACGGTTCCAAATTATTCCAAATTTTATTTTTGTAAATAAAATTGATCAAATATTATCTAACGTTTGCGTAAATAAACTGAATGTTTTTCTTCAGGGGTCGCAAGCGATTTGAAGCATATCTAAGTATGTTAGAGATTTTATTTTCGGTCCTGGAGAATACTTTTAGAATTTGATGTTTTCTTTATTGTTTTTTAAGTATTAGCTCTCCAAATCGTAAAATGTTAACGATGTTCATGCTATTTTTGTTCAAGTTAGTTTTATCCACTTCAAAAAAATTATTAATTTCAATTTTATGCGATTTTTTTAAGGTCAAGTAACACCTCTTGAAAAAAACCGAAGAAATAAATTTTTCTTGCTAAATTCAAGACCCGAAATATCTAATTGGTATAACAATCCCTTTTCTACGATTTTATATGCCACCATTTATATAATTTCAGACGATATGTTGTAGACCATTCACCATTAAGTCGTCTATCTCATCATATTTTGGATGTATGAACTGTGTTTCTGTTTGTTTTTTATTTTTTCATTTGAGTTTCGTAAGATGTATATATTTAGAGGATATATCATTTTTAACTGTAAACATCATTAAAAAGAACAAGATTTTAAATAAATTCATTCTATATACCATCTTCTTCTCGAATCCAATAACCAACCCATAATAATAAATATCTGAAAACAATACCCAATACATTATTACCCCAATTATTTATGAATACATAGATATAGAGATGATGACGAACGAACCAACAAAATACAAAGGGTTCCTTCCTTTCCACCATGATTATCAAGAGGAAGACCAGACGATCAAGTAGACAAACATATCATACACACAATATACATATAAATATGTTTGTTATATATTATATTATATATAGAGTCTGTGTTCGTTAAGCTACGTTTGTACTAGAAAAAATTAATGGGATGGATCTGATTTCTTCTATTGATAATTATTATACCCGGTATGTACGAGTGTAATATATACCTGGGAATAATAAGTTTAGTCCCGCATACTCATCTGCCCCGATTGTCTGTAGATACGATAACTCATAACGGAAAGATATAACTAGCTGAAATTTTAAGTAGAGCTAAAATAGGGAGGTCAAGTGTTGAATTGGTAAAACCCTACCGTATGCACCACTCGTGCATACGGTACGACATGGTCCAGCACCCGTGGGAGTCCATCATTTAAACCGTAAAACACAAAAAAATGTTTGTTGTTTTAAATAAACACCTTTTTTTTTATAAATTGAATAGTTTTGAAATTTTAGTTCAAAAACAAAAATAAACAGTTCCCACATTGAAATTATATTTCAAATTTTGCCCCTATTCCTAGAACATTTGTTTGCATTTTATAAATACGTATTTCGACTACAATGTAGTCATCATCAGTATGAATTAGCTAATCGTAACTATCTCTGGGATATGGATTCAGAGATATATTGCCTGTTGCTAATTTGGTGCCTGTGTCACAATGATAATAAAAAATTATGTCCTTTTATACGATTTGGCTGAGGGTATAATCTGAGTTGAGGATTATTTAAGTTGCCTGACTACTGGATTAGGTGTGTGGAAAGCCCCACATATTTATTGGCGGTATTCTTTGGTGACTATGCGGCGTTTGCTTTGTCACTAAAGTGAGTGTACCTACCTTAACTTTGACATTCAGGTATTGGATTTTTACTTTTGAAAATGGTTTAATTTTATTAAATCAGAATTTGGAATTGGGCCATTGTCTAAATTCATTATCTGTTTTCTCAATTTGTATATGTAGATGCTTTCGTATGCATCTAATTCTGTGGGGTTTTGTACCGATTTAAGTAGTTTTAGATTTGATTTATCAATTTTATGGTTGTTCTCAATAACGTGCGCCGCTATACAAGATTTTTCGGTTCTCCCAAATTTCACATGAGCCAGATGTTCTTTGATTCGAATACCGATTTGGCGACGGATTTGACCAACGTAAATTTTCGAACAGTTTTGACAATTAACACCATATATGCCCGATTGTTTTTCATTACTAATTTTATCCTTAGGGTTGCCCAGTAACTGTTTGATTTTATTTTTACTAACAAGCGCTGTTTTTAAGTTGTGGTCCCTTAATTCTCGAGTGATTTTATTTGTGCATGGACGGAAGTGTGTTAGTTTGCACCATTTAGTTTGTTCAATGTTGCCAATTTCTGGTGTTAGTGCGGTGGAATTGTTTCGTGCAATTTTAAATTTAGTTCTGCGGACCAAATTATTTATTATGTTAGAGTCGAAGCCATTAAAGATTGCAACTTGTTTAATGTGGTTTATTTCTCTAAAGTAATTTTTCTTGGACAATGGGACTTTCAGTAGCCTGTTTACCAAAAAATTGAAAATAGCCATTTTGTGTTGAGGTGGGCTGTTCGAATCGGCTGTAATGTATCGTTCAGTGTGTATAGTTCCCACATTGATAATGAACACGAAGTAAAAACCGGGTATTTAATAAGCAATTAACTCAATTATTTTTATTATTTTTACTAGTTTTATGTAAGTTCTAGTGTATAGTGTGTCATCAATTATGAAAAGTAAATTTATCTGTGGATACTTCATGACAATATCTTTAAAATAATTTAGGTTGCGAAAATATACGTGGAAACATTTTTCCAGGTTTTATGTTGAATTTTATTTTTTGTGTGATTTGTATATCAATCTTTTCTATGGAATCACCTATCGAAGTTGGTTACCGACGTATACGACTTGAGAAAGTGTACACATACAGTTTTGATTTTTGTTATTTTTTTCTTAAAGGTTGTAGAATACATGCGCTTAGATCTTGATTTTCAATATCTAGACGTCTTTAGTCCAGTGCATATGCCCCTAGATTACACTTGAAAGATAATAATCACCAACATACTTGTGTATTTATTATTAAATATTGAGATTAAAACTAAACATTGGTTTGAATACACAAAGATATCTTGGTATATTCCCACCATCGGGGCGCCTATACGCCAGTCAGTAGACGATCATACAAGGGGTATGTTGCAAGAGGTTTTGTAGAATCTTTTTTTTTCATCCCCTGCCGCAAAAAAGGGTGGTTGAAGAAAAGTATGTGAGTCTGCGTGTGGGTCTGTGTGTGGCATGGTGGCTCTCCATCGCGTGGACCGATAGCTGATTTCCCTGCGGTGGTTCCTAGGTATGTAAAAATCTGTTCAGTCGTTTGAAGATTCAGTCGTTTTCCAAGATGATGAATAGGAAAAGTTTTTTTTTTTTTAATTATTCACATATAAATTTGGTGGAAGTAACGGGAAGTCTTATGTTTCATATTATTACGTTGGGTTTTTTAAATTTTACTTGTATATATGAGAGAATAACGTGTGAATTATACTTTACTGGTTTGTAACTGTGTTTGTTTACAATGTATGTAAACCTACACACACACTGCACAATTACAATATCATGATAATAATTAGAAGTAATCAGTAAAGTCTTATGTAAACAATCTTTTGATATAAACTAACTATACATAATAATAATATTGTACATACAAATATACAATATACATACCTACATTATATTAAGTTAACCAACCAGCAGAAAGTCAGTCAGACATTCAGCCCTCTCCCAACGCAGCTTGTTGTTGTGTGTTCAGAGCTTACTTATATACATTTTACAATATTATTAAGTTATAACCGTCAATATTGTTACAATAATTATTGTATGCCAAACCATTATTATGTTTTTGACTTCTTTGTGTCTTTATTATTAATTTTTGGTATAGCAACCATATGTGGGGGGGGGGGGCAGCAAGACGTGAATGGCTATTGAATGGTGAATAATTATATAGTGTGTTCTTTTTTATTTTGGTAAGAAACGAATGAATTATTTGTTCAAATATTAGCTGATTTGGAGGAGAACCAAATTAACAATTGCTGTGATAAACCAAGCAAGGATAGTTTGGTTCCTTGAGTGTTTCGATCGAATGTATTCCACGTACGCCGTATTACATTCATTAATAATATTCAAATATAAAAAAAATCTAAAGTAGAAAGGATAATATTTTTATATGCTTTTATTAGCTTGACCTGTATGTAAGTAAATATTATCAGTCGCTTTTCATCCACTTCTAATTGTTGTATCGGTTTGAAAATTTGCTTATTTGTTCAATGTTGATGACAATATAATTACTTTGTAATGTACTCGATTCTAAATCTGTTTTTCATATTCTGATAACTTTGCGTATATTGAATTTGGTTTTAATTCCAAAATATTGTCACTCCTTACAAGCTCAACCTAAAAATTTTAAATTTGCCACGAAATAGAAATTATAATTTTGATTGGAACAGTGGTAAAGTACAGGAAGTGAAATTAATTCTAAATTGTAAAATTTAATATTGAAATAAATATCCTAAATATAGAAATTTACAACACAAAATCTTGTTAAGAATCGTTTATTTAAATCGAAGACAAATTTTCAGAAACCATCGCTGACATTTGTAAAATCAGAACGTGTTAAAATTGGAAAATACAATTTTGTGAATGAACTAGTTACAAACATTATTTTTTTCAAAGTTAAGAGTTCTCTTTTGGTAACAAAATAAGATCGGGTTTTAAACAATGGATACTCAATTTGAATTTACTGCAAGTAAGTTTCAATTATTCATGCTGTCTTTTGCTTATATAGGTTTCTAAATGCGGCCCACTTGTTACTTTCTTTTCCATTGATCAAATAAAAAAGGCACAGGTCAGGTTAATAGTCTCAATAAAATTGAGAGAATAGAAACATTCGCCGGAATATTAGCGAAGATTTCATCTCATATGATTTGTACATATGTCTGGAAATATAAAAAACGCATAGCAGAGGAAATTTCACTTCGAATGGAATCAAACGAGTCTAAAAACTTCAGTGCCGAGCAAATTCGAGAGCAACGGAAACGTCGAAAAAAATGAAAAAACAGCGCAGCGATTATGCAGCTAGTTAATAGGATATATAGCGGCCAGCGACAGTCCAAACGTCTACTATCATGTGCAGGTTGTTTTCACAGAAAATCTACGGTGCGGATCCGAACTGTGCCTTTATTTACTTTTTGTTAGGTTCTGTATATTTATATATATATATATATATATATATATATATATATATATATATATATATATATATATATATATATATATATATATATATATATATATATATATATATATATATATATATATTAAAATTATTTCATAATAACTATCTGCATTATATTTGACATAAATTCAAATTATCCCTAATAACAAATAATAATAATATTGCTCGATGAATAGTATAATTATGTTATAACATAAAATTACTTTGCATTCGTTCAATCACATTATTTATTATTATGTTGTAAAAGTACTAATTGTATTTTAAAAATAGTGAATATTTGTTCAAAATTGTTGTCATTATTTACTTTAATGTTTAAAAAAATATGGTATGAATGCCACACAACCTCCATATACAGACTTTCATAAACCGACTCATTTGTTTACCTAATTCTTTTTATGAGTCTTTTATTTCTGTCACACCATTTCTTCAATTTTACACAATTTTTGTAGATAGTTTCAATCTGACGATTTTAAACAGTTTATATCGATAAAAAAAATGACAATAGGTAACTTTTCTTACATTTTAGATAGTAACCAGGGAATTTCATGACACCATATCGATCGCCACAGTAAAAAAAAAAAGCGATAGTTTTTGGTATCATCTATTTCCAAAACGTAAATTCTCAACATTCATTTTTGAGGTGATATACATTACGTCTATACACATATTTCGTTGCAGTTTGTATATAGAGGTAATACAAATGTGAATTTAATGAACCATAAATCAAATTGTGTAAAATATAGTTAATTTATCAATTTATTTCATAAATAAAATAGTACATCAGTCGATGCACTTAAAACTAATTGATTTCTTTTATTATTACAACTAAAACCGGTCAAGTGTGTTTATTGTATATTAAACCATTATAACTAAACTAAAAATGATTCTGCAATTTTAAAAATAGTATCTAACGATAAACAATTATTGCTAACTTCATATCGATAGGATATGAACGGCAATTTCCATTACAGCTACACATGCCGTTGAATTTCATTAATTCATATTGATATGAAAAAATTAACTCATTCACCAGGTATCAACCTGGGTGCCAAATCCATACTTATGTCTGCGTAACCGTAATGAAAATTGACATTGGTATAGTATTAGGAGTTGGAATTAATTTGTAGTGTTTTACAAGAGATGGCCTAGGTCGTATAGTTTGCCGTTGTTACATTACATTATATATCTTTTTTTTAAAAAGTAAAAAACAACACTTTGTAATTTATCGAATATGCCGAAATGTGTGCAGAATAAAGTATTTTTGCGGGAAATTATACTTTATTATTTCCACATGAGCAAAACAGCGGCTGTAAGTCATCGCATTTTACTGATGATGAAAAATAGATCCATTACGACAATCCCAAGAGCAGAGTGTCATGGGTTAAGCCCGGCCAACCATCGAAATCAGTGGCGAAACAGAATTTGCATGGGTCTAAGCTCATGTTCTGTATTTGGTGGGAACAGTGGGGTGTGGTTTATTATGAGCTGCTAAAACCGAATGAAACTATAATTGGGGATCGCTACCGACTACAATTGATGCACTTCAGTCGTGCATTGAAGGAAAAACGACCGCAATACTGCAAAAGACACAACAAAGTAATTTTTCGTCATGATAATGCTCGTTCGCACGTCTCCAAACCGGTAAAAACATACTCGAAAACAATTAAATGGGAAGTCCTACCCCACCCGCTGTATTTACCAAATGACAGGTTGCCTTCCGATTACCACTAGTTTCGATCGATTGCTCATAGCATGCCTGAGCAGAAGTTCACTTACTATTAAGATTGGTGGATTCGTGGATTGCATCTAAAGATGAGGCGTTCTTCCGACGTGGTATTCACCTTCTGTCCGAAAGATGGAAAAATGGAATACATAGCGATGGATAATACTTTGTATATATATTTTTATTTTCGATACGAATTAATTCCAACACCCTATATGTGTAAGTATACACGTAAGTATATCACGTGTAAGTATACACAAATAATAATGTATGTAAAGTTTTTGGTTTGACTACAATATAGACCTATTACAAAAGAACATGTCACAAGCGAGAGTTTGGTATGAATAAAATACAATCACAATTACTCGTATAGTTGGTTCAACAAGAATAGTTTCATTATTTCAATAAGTAGGTATTTAGCTATACATTTGTCTATATGTAAGTAGTATACATTGCCTGTAGTATCGACCAACTACTTAGTCTGTTAGTTTCACTAATACCTCTGACTGTATAGTGTTTACATGCACTTACTATTTACACTTGGATCATCACTATCTGTTACAATGGTTTGATAACAATAAATATTCAGCACAATGGAACATATTACTGACGAAAGTTTTTTGGTTTATTAATATCAATTTCTAATAATTTTATAATATTTTGAAGCAACTATATCGCTTAATTATAATTCAACAAAAATAGTTTCATTATTTTAATTTCTAGGTATTTAACTTAATTCATTCATCTGTTGTTTGGGACCACTATTTAATGTTTTATTCCTGACTGTTACCCTAAATGACTTCAACATGATGCAGTTTTTATGAGACTGAATCCTATAACATGATCATTTTATTATAATAAATTTTTCATTTTTATAAAGCTAGTACATTATATATATACTATTGACATGATTCATATAATGCATTTCATTTGTTATTAGTGCCCTTAAAACCTATGTGGAACTATAATAATGTAACTGCTTCCACATATAGATATAATAATACATAATATATATACAAACAAATAATATCAATATAATATATTAATGACAAATTGGTATATCATTTATAACATATAAAATAACGCCTACAAATAATACTATCCTATCTATATAGATATGTACTCGTAACTTGTCTGTACGAAATGGATTCGAATACAAAATGAGTCATTTTGATATTACTCTCTAAAATGAAACCAGTTTTCGTTTTTTTTTACAGCTTAATTCAAGATAATTAATTAACGCTTGTTGTTGATGATTCCTTTCTTTGAGTAAATTCGCTTATCTTCGTAGCTTCTACGTGACGAATTTTTTTTTAAACAAAAAGATTGCAAAAAGTATATATTAGAAGTTCTGAAAAAGGATTTATTGATATAACTTCTTCTGGTAACAATCGGTTCATCATAATATCAGATATTTTATGCAGGTTTTTTAAATTCATATTTTTATATGGCAGAAAACAAGTAGAAATAACAATTAACTGAGTAATGTTTAAATACACTGTATGCACTGAGTTAACTATTAGTGCATAAACTATTTATTTTATTTTTGCACATGTACACATAAAAATAGTATGTATACAAAGTTACTACACATATATGTAGTATAATCATACTTATGCTTTTGTAACTATACAGTTTATGAAAAAAGCCCTCCACCTTGGGTTAAAGCGAAACTTTTTTTCATAAATTTTCTCGGGGGGGGGGGGGGGTGGCCTCTATCAGTGTATGAATACATATATAAATTTTACCCATTCACAAAATTGAAGTTATTTAGACCATACACTTATTTCAACTCCTTGTCTTTGCTTTTGAGTTATCCTGTTGAAATCCAGGGAGACGGACATGAGGAAATACACTAATAAGTAATTACAAGCTTTTATTTAACTTGCAATGTTTGTATGTATATATGTTCGGGTCAAATCTTGCAAGCTGAATTAGAACCACTTCCTCTTATCCTACGGAATTTTTACATGTTGGTTCAGTTCCGATGACATTGGATTTTTATGGTAAGCATGGCAAGAATCTACAAGGGGAAAGGCGGGTTTCGAGGGAGGGAGAAACACAAAATTTGGTATATCTCTCTTAATATTGAAAAAAATCGAAAAACACATAAGAAGTAAAGTTGTAGAAAATTCGTTTTACTATAAAAAGTTTGGTTTTAAAAATGTTTTTTTAATAGAAACTTATTTTATAAACATTTTTTCAACTCAGTTCGAGGCCTTGAAACATAAATGTATCATAAAAATTTCGTTTTTGATTTTTGACCCATAGAAATTTTGTTATCGCGAAGGTAAAAGGTAACTATTAATTATCATCAATGATTATTTTTAACTCTATTTTTAACATCAACCAGTTTTAACTGTTGCATTTTCGGCCGCGAAAATAGGAATAGTAAAATCCTTATAACTGAATTACATTTTTTTCTCTTCGTCATGTATGGATTTTCTTAAAAAATTAAAAAAATTCGGAAACGTACTTTGTACGCGTATTTTTTTTATTAAATATTGCGTGTTTCTGATTTTCGAAAAATTATTTCTTAATGCAACTCGACACACTCTCAGAAATATAGTCTTTGCCTTGGCAATGATCAGGACATTGTTATTTTATATGTATACCGTCTGTTTAGTTTACATCTTCGTATAATAGATCTCCCAGGAGTATGAGAGAGTACATATGTATACATTAAGCAATGTGTATGAGAAGGAGGTCTTATATGTTTGATAAACAATCATATTTTTCAAAATAGTGAATAATATTCATAACGAGTATGAGAGAGTACATATGTATACATTAGGCAATGAGTATGAGAAGGAGGTCTTATAGGTTTGAGTGGTTGGTGACCACTCGAACAGTTATGCAAAATATGCTTGTTTATCAAACCTATAAGACCTCCTTCTCATACACATTGCTTAATTTATACATATGTACTCTCTCATACTCGTGGGAGATCTACTATACAAAGATGTAAACTAAACATAGTGTAGACCAGAGGTGGGCAAGAGTTGACTCCGCCAAGCTCTGAGTGAGAGGTAGGGAAGAGAGATAGAGTTAATACAGGGTAACCTACCAATTATTAATATTTTCTTTTTTTAATTATAACATTTTCTGAAAAAAATATAATAATACCAAATCTTTTTTATGGTCACTATTATACAAAGTAAATAATACATACAATCATTCAATACATACTCTGGAACTTTGAGCTGGTAATTTGGGTCATAAAATGTACCTTTTTAGTATATATCATATTTGTGTATGAATAAAATAAAAATATATAAAAAATATATATAAATCTTTTGAACCTTAAGAAATTTTTGCAAAGGATAATTTAAATAGAATTATAGTTTTGGAAATTCCAAATAATTTGTCTAAATATTTTACTATTCATATCCGAGAACTAATAAAAAATTATTTACCTGATTTAATTATTTTTTCTTCGTATGGAGTATGCTCAGTATAGTGTCATGGAAATTTGATGAATTAAGTTAAATTTGACATAAAGTGGGAATTTGAGTTCTTCGAGTTAGTCTACTTTGAATTGAAAAAGTGAAAAGTACTATTTGTAGTAGTGGAAATTATTTTTCGCATAATTTGTTTTTCAAAAAAAATAAAATATTGACTATACTATAGACTATACTATATAATTATTGGGCAATAATCGGCAGGCAACCTGTATTGAAACATCGTTCCGTCTTGCTTCAAAACATACCTTCTTTACTTACTCTCACCCAGCTTATGGAGAGCCCGTAAGGCTCAGACGAGCTGTCTGCGCCCACCTCTGGTGTAGACTATAGATTATAATAAACATTATATGATAATGAGAAGTTGGTCGTGTTGATATTATAAATCGCATTTACTATTATGAGATTTATTTTGAAACCCACACGGCTTGTTTTGTAAGATTAAACTAGTTTTGAGACTTATAGAATACTATAGCTACATGTCATATAATCTTAGTACATTCTGTACATATTGTTGTACATTATTATACCTTCAGAAGGTTGTTGTTATATATGAAATAAAATATAATATTTAAAATATTTTATGCAATAAATTACAAATTGTAATTCTATATTATTGTTTGGGCCGCTTGTTCGTTCATTCGCTCTCAACTAAGACGATCCACAAACTATAAAGCATTGCATATTACAGTGCACAGACATCTATTATATGTATATGTGTATATACCTATATATAATATATACAATAACATTAGAGAAAATATGGACATCATTATCATTTTTATTCACTGCAATATATAATAAATATTATACAGCATGTACAAAATGATCAATGGACCTCGCTTCATTTATATATTTTGTTCAATACATATGTAATGCATATGCCCTGTGTATTTCATGTCCATTAAGAAGGCATAGCAACCTGAGCAAATTAAATACTTTTTAAATGCTCTTTGTTGTACTGTGTTACCGCATGCTTTGCTAGTTTAATGTTAAGCTAGCAGAGTATGCGGTTACACGATACAACAAAGAGCATTTAATTAGCGTCTGATTATGAGACTATTATACGTTTTAATTAAGGCATTTAAGCAGCATTTAATTAGCTTAATAATTTTATATTAAATACTATATAATTAATAGATTATTTAAACATGCTCTGCTAGCTTAACATAAAGCTAGCAGAGCATGCGGTTACACGATACAACAAACAGCAGTTTATTTTTGATTAGGGCATTAAATTAGCATTTAATGAGCGTCTAACTATGAGACAATGAGAATTGTGTTCTGTTCAGGTTGCTCTGCTAGCTTAATGGACATGTGTATTTCTGCATATGTGTACAACACGATGCTGTGTAATATAACTTTTACAATAGAATCGATCGAACAAGCATGTGTCAGTGAATATGAAAGTTGGTTTCGAAATAAATATTCATTTTTAAATCCGGTGTATATGTGACGTACCAAGCCCGATATTGTACAGATATTTTTTTTAAATAAAACCGAAATATTGATTCGAGATGTGAAAATGCGTTAAGCGCATGATAAAATATGCATAAAATTTCACATTTCGAAACACTATTTCAGTTTTCTTTAAAAAAATTACCTGTACAGATCGGACTTGGTACAAAATTGTCTGTACAAATCCCGATCTGTACAATATCGAGCTTGGTACGTAACATATGCAACGATTGAAAATATCGCCGAAAATGTTCTTTTTTAAAAATGAACAACTTTTGTTTGAAACTTCTTCTGCTCAAACATTTGTAATTATGCTTGTATAAAAAGTATATGCGCATAATGTATACCTTTAAACATTACTTTAAAGGTTTTATAATGTTCATGACCCAAACGAACATTTCATTCAAATTTTTAGTTTTAGGTAGAAACTAACTTAAAGAAATTCTTTATCTTAGAAGAAATAAATCCATTTTTAATGGAAAATTTGGGTTTATACAGCAATGAAATTACAGCAATGACACTAACCAAAAATTTGGAGAGGGGGTGTGTGGGGGGTTTTATACGGAATCTAAATCATTCTTGAAATAATTTAGGTCTTGCGCATTCATTAAAAATTAATCTTAACATGTCAATTAAATTTTTTTTTCAATGATTGTTCTATTTCTATAATTGTTTATTTGCGATTAATCGAATGGCATTTTATGGCCACATAAACCAGTAAAGTCTAGTCACATTTGAATGCTATTCGAATATCAATTATTGGAAATATGACCACACCTAACTGGTTTTCTGGCTCTAGCCTTAAAATGCTCATTCGATAACTATTTTAACTATGAATTTATACTGATTTGTTTAACAATTTGTCACGCAGAAGCGGCGTAGACTAAGCCAATTTTCTTAGTCAAAGGATTTATAATGAATATCAAATGAATTTACCATAGTGACAATTATAATATCAGGAAATAAATTGTAGTAAAATTTATTTGCTACAACTTTACCAATGTTTCATATTTCCCACTAAACCGCACTCCGCTTCACCGATTTTGCCCATTCAACAAGTTGACTTTTCAAATGCAAATATCAAATTTTATTATACAATTAGTATGAAAATTTACTAATAAACATAATCAATCTGAAACGTTTGATATTCACCGCAAAAACAAATTGTTCTAGATCAATACATTTTTCTAGATTAATAATATAATAATATCACAGAAATCATGAAATATTAAACGGAATCCTATTAGTAATATATTATCCTTTTCCATACAGATTTTTAACTGTTATATATATTCCTATCTTTATTTAAAATATGAATATTTTAAGTAGTGATGTCGCGAGAAAATATGTCAGCGAGAGAGGAAATTTAGATTCCTGATTTTAGAAAATTTTTCGAGAGACAGGCTATAGTGCTCTCTTTCCATCTCTATAGATTTTTACTCTGTAAATATGTACTAATTACAAAACAGCAAATCATTTTGGGCGGTAATGATTTAATTTTTTCTATAGTCCTAATTGTTTTAATTAAAATATAAAAAATTAAATAAATTAGAAAAATATGCACTTTATATGAATGGATAACTGACTATTTTGGCCACGATTTTTAGTGGCAAAAAAGAAACCAAATTTAGTGTGCGCTATTACTATACCTTTCCTACATATAAAAGAGAACATGTCGAATTATTTGCAGAAAACTGTAGGAGATAGCGAAATAATGATAATTGAAGATCCTAGGTAAATTTTCTGTACGATTCCAGAAAATCTATCAGAAGTTTTCTGCAAACCGTTCCAAAATTATAGCAGTTTCCTGATCGTTACAAAGTTTTTTTTTTCAGCCGGTCCAGATCTTCAATATAGGTATTTCTATCGTTTCTATTGAATATTATCATTAACACAATTTTGGAAACAAGTTATTTGCCATTATATTTAAAATATACAAAAGAGATATTTCAAACAGTAAAAATTTAGAAAAAATAATTATTTGACATTCAAAAAATTGATGATTCTTTCCATGCAACCAATAAACAATCATTTTTTTTAGCCCCGCCCTCAAGTCAGTTCTCAACAGAAAAATATTTTAAAGTTATACATAAATATATATTTTTTAAATTGTTTTTTTTCAAGAAAAGCTTGTAAAACCCAGACGAGACTAGAGTCCAGAGGTGGGCGTAGACGGCTCGCCGGAGTTAACGGACTCTCCATAAACTGGCTGAGAGTAAGTAAAAAAGGTATGTTTTGAAATAAGACGGAACGATGTTTCAATACAGGTTGGCCTACCGGTTATTGCCCAATAATTTATTCAATCAATTTAGAATTAGTTTTATAAAATATTTATTGTTTAAGAAATATCTTTTACAATATGGAGAGATACACCAAAAAACATAATAATAATAACAATAATAACAACAATAATGATGATAGCAATAAAAATAATTACATCACCAACAACAACTATATGTATTCCCAACACTACCCCCCCCCCACCCAGCTTTATCATTGGCATCTTTTTTGTATCCAGTGTCATCAAATTTTCATGACACTATACCCACTACTCAGAAAAAATAATTCAATCAAGTAATTAATTGTTTATTAGTTCTCCGATATGAATAGTTTAGGCAAATTATTCGGAATTTCCGAAAATCTAAACTAAAGCTAAATCATCAAAAAATTTACAAGCGGTAAATGTAAAAGATCACAAGATTTATATTTTATAATTTATATAAGATATATATCTTATTTATACCCAAATATATTAAAAAGGTACATTTTATGCCCCAAATTACCAGCCCAAAATTCCAGAGTATGTATTCAATGTATTGTATGTATTGTATAGTTTGAATAATAGTGACCATAAAAAATAGTTGGTATTATTATATTTTTTTCAGAAAATGTTTTAATTAATAAAAGAAAATAATAATAATTGGTAGGATACCCTATATTTACTCTATCTCTCTTCCTATCTCTCAGAGCTCAGTGCTGTCAAGGTCTGCCCACCTATGGACTAGACGATGGAAAACTTTTACAAGGCAATAAAATGCAAGAGACATGCTGCTATCGTATCGTCTCGTCTCGCGGCATCACTAATTTTAAGTATACCTATTTTACTTTGACAAATTGTTATTATCGTAATAGTCGAAGCATGTATGTTATTTTATTTCCAAAATAAATATTGCTTTGTGGTTTTTTTATTTTTTTTTATTTTGGTGATACAGTAAGTATAAGTACGTATAATTTTTTTCAAAATATACTATAATTTCAACTTGTTTCGAAAGAAATCTTTATGTTATTTATTTATTGGTACATAAAATTTTACAATCTTCGTCCGTTAGGTATTAAAGTTGCACATTATATTATATACGACTTGAAAGAAATCAGATCATTGTATAAGGATTTTGTGATTATGTACAATTTATATTCGTATACGGCAATAACTTTATGAAATTTTTAAGTTAAATGTATAAGAAAAAAATATTAACGAAAAACTTACCGACTTTAGATCAATAAAACTTAACTTGTTTTGTATCTGGGCCTATCACCCGATAAAAGAATGCCATTTCGCTAAGAAAGATTAAAAAATTGGTTTTATTTTAATGTTGTACACATGCCCACGAAAGTTGATGTCATGTTTTGTTTAACTTTAAAGTTGATTTTTGCCTTATTCATTCAATAAAAATTTTCGAATAAAATGTGTCACTATATTTCTTATGAACAACTTTTATCGGAAGCATTTTTTCGAAAACCAAATCAATACGACACAAATCAATTATAAAATTTTTAAATTGACATCAACTTTTGTGGTCCATAGTACTTATTGATTCTTAAATCGTGATTTACGATAGATCAAATGGATAAGATTGTTCGAAGTATAATTGAAAGTCAATGAATAGTTTCAAAATACGTACTATAAATTATTGTCATATTATTTACTAGTCTTTGATATGTCTTTTGTCAAAATAAAGAAATACATAAAAAAAATTATAGCACTAAATTTCAAGAATAATGTTTTATTTTAGAATTATTCGATTGTCCGTCTCCGTGATGTTAGTCTAGCTTCATCATTTTTGTAGTAATTTAAGTGGGAGTATTAAGGAACTGGGGCCTAATAAGGTCCACTCATTGGAAAATGAGTATAGAAAAGTTAAATTGCGAAATAAACGAAAATAAATAGAAGTTTAGTAAGCGAAAATTTATTGAAATAAATAAACTCTTAGGATTCTTAGAATACAATCAAGTGGGCCTTATTACCGGCTGTTACAAGCTAGGACAAAAATGTCGTTAAAAACAAATGAAGAAATAAATCAATAAAATCTACTTGCTTTCAATGATGAAAGCAAATCGATTTTATTTGTCTACTGATGTTTCTGCTAACATGTTGAATATTTCGAATTAATGGAACAATTACAATATCGACTTTTCATAGCTGGGCTTTATTAGGAGTCAAGCCTTATTAGGCGGCAGTACCGTATTTATTTATGAAATAAACAGGTTCAAATATTTTTACAAATAAAAAATATATTCGGTTGAATATGTTTAATTTACCGTAATTATTTTGTCAAATGAATTTTGCTAGCCAATGTGTAAGTCTTGCCAATTTATAAATTACTAAGAATATTTAGTTTGTTGATTTATCACCATAGGCGTGTGTGTATATCATCAAGTACTTAAATAATTGGTAAAAATGTTTTTAGACATTTAAAAGCATAGCTATAAAAACTTTGTGCTTATGGGTATAATTTAATGTTTGTAAGGAAGATATTAGCAAATAAAATGCGTCTAACATATAAGAGTACCTTCTTCTTGTTCTAAGTGAAAAATATATAAGTTTTATGTGTTGTGTATGTCGTAGGTACATAAATAAAATCTAACCTTTATGTACGTTTTTACGTGTTAAATGCCTCAACGAAAATAATTAAATGTTTAGTGTACTTTTTTTTTATAACATGTGGGGTGTATCTCTTAATCTGGCTGCTTGTTAACGAAGATACAAGCGTAAAGTAAACATAGAATAGAATATTAGAGGTGTTTTTTACCTCTATATACAGCCTGCATCCTGATTATGGGGATATTGTTTTCGATGCAAAAAACCGATATAGACTTTTTTTCAAGTAAAAATACGACCAAAAAATTCCAGTTTATTGATTGAAAAATAATACTTACGGGAATTTACCACCCTCTTCAATTTATATTTTGCTCAGGCGTCAATGTAAGGAAAATAGGTTCCAAGGAATCCTAAAACCTACTCTACAAATAATAATATAGACAAAATTTTGGAATCGAGTACATTACAACGTCTTGGAATCGTCTGATAGATGCCAATTCGTTTTTAGGTTTCGTATCTCAAGATCCATTTGCTTATCTTAATTGACGTGGTATAGCAATTGGAAATTTGGCTCAATGCATGGCTAGTCCGACCGTGTTTTGACATTCAACGATTACGAAATTTTTTTTAAAGTGTTAGTTTGGTGGGTAATGCTTATAATTTTAACGGAGACCTGTCAAAAAAATAAGTATTGTTTTTTTTGGTGGCGACTTAAAGGCGTATCGTTCGGAAAGGTTAAATTAAAAAACTTAAAAAAAAAGAAGTTTTGTCGATTTTGTTTTAAAGATATAGCTCAAAATGTGAAAAAACTCTGATTTCCGTTTCCTCTGGTTTTCTAGGCTTCTATAGCAAATAGTATAGTATTAAGTTATAACTGCGAAAAAAATAAGTGAATTGTGGAAAATGTGGAAAAAAATGATTGTTTTCTATGATCGTCTAAGTTTTTAGAGCGAAAATTTTGGTATTATTAAGGTTATTAGCTAGAAAGATATGCCCAATAGGCAAAAATAGGTTATTTTGTGTCAACCAAGTCTAATTACAATAAAACCAACTTGTTCATAAAATTATGATACGGAACGTTAATTGCGCGATTCTTGATCAATTTTGTATTTGAAATTTGTTTGGCCATTTACGCCATTTCAAAATATATGAAAAATAAATTTGTTAATTGTACCAATTTAGTTTGGGCGACAATTTCCAGAACCGTCAAACTTGAGGCATGTTTTGTTTCACGTATTGCAAAATCTGAAGATGAAAAGTACATGCACCAAATACTTAATAATAAAATAAAAATATTTTCTTTCGAACCAAAGCCCACTTTTCTAACGGAATCTTTTTCTCTTTACCACATTCAAAAAAAGGATATATAAGCATGATTTTAATATTTTTTAGATGTTTTGTTCAAGAATTCATAGATTGTCAAGTGATTTTTCTTTTCCTCTGGTTTGTACATAGAGGTTGCTTAGATGTTTCCATATCGGGCTTCTTTGACTATAAAAAAAAAGTAATATATATTATATTATTATGTAGAATATATAGAAAATAAAGGTAAAAACATATTTTTGACACAATCAAAATGATGTATCATCCAATAAAAATATTGTTCGCGTATAATTTTGTTTTTTTATATAAAAAGAATCCGGATAGAATAGAAAAGTATATAAATGATTGAAGAATCCTTTTTAAAGTTACATAATAAACAATAAAAAAAACTTGCATTATACATTATGTAACAACAATATTAGGGTTATGTAATCTTTTATTTATGGGTGCTGAGATAATTTTACCAAAATATGTAGATTGAAGTATGTAAGAAATATGCACCTAATGTTTTTGTTCCGATGATAGAATTTCGTAAAAATTTCTTCAAATGTTCATCGATTCTATTTAATAGATATTTAAAAAAAAATTCCTTACGCAGAAACTGCTTCAATTTACATAGGTACTTTAGAATATATAAATCACTCTCTAACGGTCATAATTTTAGTGTGATCAAAACGAAATACCATATCTGATATAATTTTAGTATTTACTAGGCCAATCATTGGACAAGGAGAAAGCGGGGCATAGAGAAAGAAGAAAACATAAAATATGAAATATCTTTCTTAATATTAGAACAATCGAAAAATGTACGAAAAATTAAGTTGTAGTACATCAAGTTTGCTACAATTCATTACTTGATCATTTTTCTCAAACTCTAATGTATACAGAGATATTTAGAATTTTAACTTTCAATCTTAAATTGTAAATATTTCTGTAAATATTAGTGTAACTGAAAAAATGATAAGAAACAAAATTATAGTAAAACTAATTACCTACAACTTTACTTCTTATAAATTTTTAGATTTTTCGAATATTAAGGGAGATATGATAAATTTTGTGTTTCCCCCACCCTCTAAACCACCCGTAGTGAAGAACGATGAAAATTTTCGTCCTACAAATTCAAGGGAATCAAGTCTCCCATCCTCAATGTTCAGCGGCTTTCAAAAAATTTCGATATCGTTTTCCAAAATTTTATAATTAAAAAAGTTGGGCGTCTTGCTAAAACGAAGATTCTTACAAAGTACCACCTTGATGCTCATCATAGTTATATGATTTGTTTCTTATCATTTTTTCTGTTACACGAATATTTACATAAATATTTACAATTTAAGATTGAAAGTTAAACTTCTAAATATCTCTGTTCACATTAAAGTTTGAGAAAAATATTAAGGTATTGAATTGTAGCAAACACGATTTTCTACAACTTTACTCCTTATACATTTTTCAATTGTTCTAGTATTAAGAGAGATATTTTATATTTTGTATTCTCTTTGCCCTCCTTTCCCCTTGATGTATAGCATTTATTAATAAAATTGACCTTGTAAATACCAAAATCATATCAGAAACGACATTTCATTTTGATTAGACTAAAATTGTGACCGCTAGGGAGTGAATTATGTATTCTAAAGAAATTCGCCAAGGTGACGCAGCTCCTGCGTAACGAATCATTCTTTAAAAATTAACTACTTACGTAACATATTTTTATTTAAAAAGAACCTTATTAACCATCTACATGCGTACTTAATTTGGTTATGTATTTTTCATATAAATTTTATTTTGTTCTCATTTTTATATATATAGGAAATATCCTTCAAATTATATTTTTTTAAATTTATGTTTGACGAAAAAAACTTACTTGTTTTCACGGAAATATATGTATATTGTATATTCTTCGTGTAGCCTAATAAAAAATTGTATTTTCATTTTCCATTAGAGGATTCCATCATAATGTATACGTGGTACAAAACAAACGATTATTTTGATGAAATTTTCTATATATTACGCAGGTAATTTTATTTTCATATACTTTTTACAACAACAAATATGTTTGATAAAAAAATGTTTTATGTGAATTCGCAGGAGCATTGAAAAAAATGATATTAACATTATGACTCTTGAAGATGCATAAATGTTAGTTTTGCATTTTTTATTGATCTTGAAACGAAGTTGATGTTGTATGTAAATGGAAATTCTGTTAGAAGTTATTGAAATAGTGTAACACAAATTATGAAACTCTCATTTGGTTCGCTTGACCCTTGAAAAAAATATTAAGATTATAACTCTTGAAGATGCATAAGTATTAGTTTGGTTTATTTATTGATCTAGAAACGAAGTAGATAGATAGATAGATTGTAACGGCTACCCTGGACGGACTACACTTTGACCAAAAGGTCCATTGTGATGCCTAAGGATGTGAGGATGTGAGTGGAGTGGAAGGAATTTTTGTGTGTAGACTAGGAATTGGTCGAATGTGCTGCTGCAGCCGATGATGTTTAGATGATGTTTATAAATGGAAATAATGTTAGAAGTTATTGAAATAGGTAACAAAAATTATGAAACTCACATTTGAGCAAATTGAGTTTTTATAAGAGAACTGTTTTGATACAAAAGCAATTTAAAATAAGGTATGCAAAAGTTTATCGATTTGAAAATAACTGTTTTTAATGGTCTAAGGAAAATGTCTTGCTACGTTGGGCTCTGAAAAGTTTCCTTGCATTTATATTAACCTTTTAAACCCTACTTTATTTTTATTTCTGATATAGTTTTTAAGTTTATAGCATTCAGAATATTCTGTTTCTAGCGTCATTTTAAAGGGTTTCGTGCACTAATAGACATTTGTCTATGTGTGCACGTAACTCGTTAAAATGAGAAATGCGTGACAAAATAGACATTTCAAGAATTTGTTATAATGTTCTTAATTAATTCATAACACCAAGTATTTACATCATATTTGAAGTTACTGAAAAAATTGTTAGTTTTAGGTAAAAACAAATCCATCAATTAAGCACCAGTTTTTAATGCCTATGGAATATGCTTTATATATTCAAAAATACGCCGAGTCGTTTTTAAAATACAGCGGTGACCGCGTTTAAAATTTTACACTAAAAGAATGAATACAAATAAAATTTATTAAATTATTTACTTCATGTCTGGAATTTTATTTTTCTATCACACTTTTAACATTTCACAAGGTTAGAATCCGATATTTCCCCGATAATGTTTAAAATTCGCAATTCTTATACTGATATCTTTGAGTAGAGACAGCATTGTCTGCTTGTAACCTCAATTTTTTAGCTGATACACTATTAACACCGTCATTACCTTTAGATAGATAGAGAGGTTGTAGAGGCTCTCCTGAACGGGCTACACTTCGACCATAAAGTCCATTGTGATGCCTAAGGATGTGAGGATGTGAGTGGAGTGGAAGGAATTTTTGTGTATAGACTAGGAATTGGTAGGATATACGGCTGCAACCGACTATGATAGGAACTATGCCAATATTCATCTGGAGTTTGTGATGGAAACTGCATAGTCGGTTACTTCGTTCTTGTCGATTCGCCACCATTTTAATCAATTAATAGCCCCCTTTTTTTTCTTCTTAATAATTGACAAACTGCCGATGTCGGGATTCGAACCTATAACCTCCCAGTTTCCAAGTAGGCATACTGCGCAGACATAACGCCTTAGACCACTCTACCAGGTGTCATTACCTTTACTACTTCTTTAAAACTAAAATCTGCAAATATTTTTGCAAAATTTCCCAGAATCTTTTGGAAATATTGTTTACGTTACGTTACCCCTTATAAGTTTACGTTAACCTTTAACGTTTAAAAAAAAAACCGGGACATGCGATTTAATTATTGATATTGCTAATGTTGCCAAAGTATTTTTTCAATTGTTTTTTTTTGTAAACTACCGTGTATTTATTTATTGTTAGTATGGTTGCATTTCGGTTATACTTTACCAACGAAAGTTTACAAAGAAAAAGAACAATTAAAAAACTATGTAAATAATAAATAAACAAATGTCAGAGTTCGTGGGTTCGATTCCCATACTAGATTAGTATGAATTTTTATATCAAGTATTTGACGTCAAAGAATGTTTCCGAAGTATCTTAATTTGATATTTATTACAATTCTTGTACTTGCCAAATTTGTTCATATTTGATCAAATTGTTAATTCGAAAAGTATGTGTGTGTTAGTGTAAGATGTGAACTATGTACCTACTTAGTAGAAAATCCAATTTTCTAGTTAAGTGCGCCGTTTTCAATTTCTATGAGAAACGGTTCGTTGACTATAAATACAGTTAAATCATCGCGCTCTTTGATTTTTTGATAAAAGACATGTTATTTAATATTTTTTAAACGACTTTATAACATACAATATATATTTCGATTAATTTTCATTAAACGGCATTGTCATTAAGTTTAACAACCTTCGTAAATTTGTTATATTGTCTGGTGAGTCGTTACAAGCAAACAACATCGTATTATATACAGTCAATAATATTTATCCCTTTTTTTTATCGAAAGGTTAAATTACAATACCAAAATAAAGGTCAAGACTTTAACGATATTACCGTACGATATGTATGTATATAATGCAGCTATCTCGTTTATGGTATCAAATAAAAATAATTTAATAAAAAAAAAGAAAAAAGATCAAGTGAACACATATCCTTTCTTGAATGCAATTATTTCTGTTAAAGATTGGAAGATTTATAGCTAGTAAGTAAATCCAAAGTATAAAATACACACAACATCCATATAATGTAATTTAACTTAAACGAGTTGATGTTTAAGAAATAAAGTAAATACATCCACATTTAACTTCAGTTATCCCACTTCCATGTAGTCAATCACATCTAAACGACCGATTTATTGAAAATTTTTCGTGTATTAATTTTATATTGTGCTAATAAGTTGAAATCTAATCTTTAGTTGATCTCAAATTTTGATCATATTCAGTATAAAGAAAAATAATCTGAAATCAAGAGAACTTTCGTATTAAGGAGGTTCACGCGTGACAAGCTCCCCAAAGGATGTTTAAAATATAGAACTCTTCTCCATTAAGGATGTTCCAGCATGCAACCATTTTTCGACAGATTTTGCTGTTTTTTTTCAAAGCCTAAAAATAACTTTTTCTAATAAATCCCAAAGTTTCAGAATTTTTGACCGTTTACAACGCGAGATAATTTATAGCAAAATAATCATTCTCTCTCACTCTCTCTCATAAGAAGCAAGTAAAACTTCATGTCCCCCGACTATTATCTGTTGTATGAAAAAAATACTCGACAGAATTTAAAAAAAAACTAGGATAGTAAAGATAAATATTTATTAAATAAATTTAAAAAAATTTTGTGTTTTACCGTTTTGTTTTCGAAATATAAAAGTTTAAAATTATTTTTTATTTCAAAATTCCATTAATTTGTATATATGAATATTTCAAATTTTGCCCCTATTCCTAGAACATTTGTTTGTATTCTATAAATACGTATTTCGACTACAATGTAGTCATCATCAGTATGAATTAGACAATCGTAACTATCTCTGGGATATGGATTCAGAGATATATTGCCTGTTGCTAATTTGGTTTGGTTCTAATTTTCTTAGGTTGCCTCTTGAAATAGAATATTTAAATTCTTAATGCTCATTTGCACCGAATCATTTAAGGGAGGATTAATTTTTAGTCAACTAAAAAATTGTATTGAACTGTTAGATAAGCTGTTCGTATACAGACAAAACAGTTCTTAATTTTTAGCTTCCGATATCAGCTGCTTAAACGAGTCTTAATTTTAAGAACTTGTTTGCACATGCACAATAAATACTTTTTAAATGTCCAATTCAAACTCACATTCACTACAGTTAATAATAAATGTATAAATTATGTTATGGATGGTTTAATAAATAATTATCTAATTATTATTTTATTTGAATGTGACATAACCAATTACACAATGCTTGTTGGTTTTCAAATATTGTTTAATGAAGATTATTGGCTTCAGTTATAAAAAAAAATTATTTCCAATGGTAATTTCACCCGGATACACAAATAAGTACGGTCAATTTTATTTTAGAGTTTTTACTTTTTATCCGAAAAACATACGACTTTTCCATTAAATTTGCTTTCAAATTAAGGTATCTCTTATATAATCAGGACAAAAAACCGGTTTGCTTTTATTATAGAACAAATACATATACACACAAATTTTTTTAGGGAGTGGTGAGGAAAAATTTTAAATTTTTCTAATTACCTTCTTCTTCTTAATAGAGTTAGAGTTCTTAGAGTTAAATATTGGTATTGTTCGATTAATATCAAAGTTATATATAAATTAAACATTGTTGGATTAACAGTTAGTTTAAAAGTAAAATTTGTCCAAGTAAAGTCAGTTGTATTAAAAAAAGGTAGAGATTCTAATTGATTTAAATTGTGGAAATAAACAAAAAAATTCAATTACAAATTTTTTTTAAAATCAAATAAATTCAGGTTTGAATGGTATAAAGATTTTGTTTTATTTAATTTTTTTTTTCTAAATTGCGTGTTGTCTAATTGACATAGATTTAGTAAACTTTTACTAATATTTGTGTTTTTTCTTATGTGTGTTGAGTATCGGAATTTGTTGTAGGTTCTATCAGCGCTCCTTTTGAAGGATCGAAGTGAGCCAAGATACCGCAGCAGTGTTACATAGTAAAGGCACACTTAAATAAAAACCGGTGACAATGGACATTAGTCTCCCTTTTTTACTCAGACAGGTATAAATATATATGTTTACATATAATTTATCCATAGGAGTGTTCTACTTGTAAAGTTTTTCTATTTTACTTGATTTCATTAATATCGAACAAAATTTTAGTGGTAAATTGATAATGGAAGTATTTTCAAACATTATTAAATAAAAAAATGATAAAATAATACGATCAATTTGTAAATAAACTATATATTTGTCTTTATCTTATACATCGTACCTTCTACCATTCTACATACAAGTCGTTTAAAATAACGACGACCTGTCAAATACACATAAATGTTGTATTATTATTATTATTATTATAGAAGTAAATACCTCTATATACATTAGTGTATCTGTAGTAGCCGCGACCGAAGTAGACGACCATATAGGAAAGAGTTCAAGTACTACCGGCTGACTATATACTAGTAAGTTAATCATCTCTTGTATATGAATTTAAAAAAAAAAAAAGTTGTAAATGGATTACACAAGAGTTTATTTTATATATCAAACTCAAATCCTCCATACAGACTCCTTTCGATCCCTTTGATATATTTTAAAACCTTACCTAACATTTTGCTCCCCTCTTATACCCGCGTAGTTAATACGGATGAGAACGCTAAAAAATTTTTACCATCTTAAGTCTTAAACAAACTTCCGACAAATTTTCAATCCATTTATTTCACTTAGTAGCAAGCAAAATATTTCCAAAATTTAAGATATTGTCCACCAATATGTCGGAAGCTATTTTTTCAATATTTGGATACCTATGAGTACAGTACATGTCTCCCTGAGTTACCTGGTAACTACTAAAAAAATCAGATATTCATTGTTAAATATTCAGGCAAAATAAACTTTTGGTTCTAATCTGAAATTATTTATTTTATTAAAAGTATATAGCGTAAGTTTCATGATATCTTGGTTCCTACATTTTTTGTTCTCCAGCGGGGAATCATCCAGTCCCGCGTGACTGAAAGGGATATCTTGGTTCTCACAAGCTCGAATCGAATGAAAATTTGTACAGTGCTTAGATATTACCAATTGAACCAATTTTTTCCCAATCCACTCTGAATATTTTAAGGGAAAGTTAAACTTCTTCTACTCTCCTAAAATGTTCAGATCACCACCAAGACCCTAACCTGAAATAAATTTTTGACACATGTGATTCTATAGTTTAAGGCAAGCCAAACGCCGAAAAAATTTCGGCGTAAGTTTTTGAAATGAAAATTTGTATATATTAGGCGTGGAAGGGGGGGAGGAATTTACAATTTATTTTCTGAGATGATTACATAAGTTTATTTTACACTCATTGTGCATGTATAAAATAAACGAAAAAAAATGATGTATGTAGTAGCGCTTCTTCGTCTGCTGGAAATGCAAATATTTGTAGTTTGTTCAAAAAACTATAAAATTAATTTAAATTAGTTACATATTTCAAGGGAAATTTATTTTTATATCGTGTACAGAATATATAATAACAGAGACAGAAAACCCGTTGATGGTACTTTTTTTTGACAACCTTTTATTTAACTTGACATGTATGTTAGTAGGTATGTTTAGGTCAAATCTTGTTTGTCAAGTCATACGAGTGAATTTCTGATGACAGTATAATTATATCTTATGTGTACCATCTAGATAACTTCGAAAATATTCACTGATATAAAAATATGATGGATGCATCCGTAAGAGTGGAAGTGTTGATAAATTAAATTGTTAAATCTTAAAAAAAAAATTAATATCAGTAGGATATGCACTAAAAAGCAAATAAACAATTAAAAAATTAATTGTAAAATAAGTTTATGTAGTGAAAATTTTCGAATAATAATTTTTTTGAATATTATGGCGATCTAATTTTAATCCTAGCGCTTATAAGCCTCAACAGTTCACTATTTAATTAGTTTTGTAACATCTACGTTGGAAAACAAAAACTTCAATTTCTCTCTTAATATTAGTAAAACGGAAACATTTTGTAAGGAGTTGTAGTAAATAAATTTTATTACAATTTATTTGGTGAACATATTTTCTGTAGCTTTAATATTTACAGAAATATTTGAAATTTAAATGAAATATCTAAAATCTTCAAGTTCTCCCTCAACATACCAGTCCAAGTGGCCGAGCGGTTTAAGGCGTCATGTCTGCGTAGTATGCCTACTTGGAAACTGGGAGGTTATGGGTTCGAATCCTGACATCGGCAGTTTTCCAAGTATTATAAAAGGGGCGGTTAATTGACTAAACTGTCGGCGGATGGACAAGAAACGAAGTATCCGGCTGTGCTTGAGAAGGTTTTCTGCAGTTTCCATCACGAACTCCAGATGAATATCGGCATAGTTCCTATAAAAGTCGGCTGCAGCCGCATATCCTACCACCAATTCCTAGACTATACGCAAAAATTCCACTCCACCTACATTCTCACATCCTTAGACATCACAATGGACCTTGTGATCGAAGTGTAGCCCGTCTAAGATAGCCTCCACAATCTATCTATCTCTATCTCGCTCAACATTGGTAAAATGAAAAAAATTATAATTCGGAAAGTTGAATTAAATCTGTTTAACTACAATTCATCTGGCCATTTTTTCTGTATCAGAAATATTTGCAATTTAAAATCAATACCCATAATAATGAGAATATTACAAATGCATCACCATGGTCAGGTATTTGATATTCTTAATGTATTTAAACGAAATTTTCTAATGTTAAGAGGAAATATTAATCCATATTTTGTGTTTTCTTCTTTCTCTAATCGCCCCTTACAATTGATCGATTCAATTCATTAAAGAACTTGTCCTTTGAAATACCAAAAGCATCATCATCAGATTCGAATACACATTTATTTATATGTTACTGTAGCCACTCTAGCGGTCACGGGTCGCCATAAACATGAATAGAGATTAAATTTAATTTAGATCTGATGTATTTATTCTGAAAAAAATAGCTAAGCTTCTGCGTAACAAATTTTAAAAATAATTTTAGGGCATTGGACATCGAGCATTGTACATCAAACATTGAAGAAAGTTTTTTTACATGTATGTATCATATTATTATGTGACAAGTTTATTGTAAAGTTGATTTATTGTAAAATGTAATGAAATTTTAAACCGTCAACAAAACGACTACTGTATATTATTTATGCAAAAAAATATACTTCATTCATTGAAAAAATTATAAATTACAGTGAAATTCGTTCAATACGATCCTGTATGTAATAATATTTTTTCTCACAAACAATACGAAATTACTAATAAACAAGTGAAAATAACAAATAACTGAGTTAAGGATGTTCCAGCATACCACCACTTTTCGACATATTTTTCTAATTTTTTTGTTCACAGGCTAAAAATAACGTTTTCTAATAAATCCCGAAGTTTCAGAATTTTTGACCGTTTAGAATGCGAGATAATTAATATCAAAGTTATCATTCTCTCTCTCATTAGAAGCCTGTAAAACTTCATTCCCGCCCAACTATTATCAGTATTTGAAAAAAATAATCGACAGAATTAAAAAAAAAAACTAGGAGAGTAAAGCTAAATATTTACTATATAAATTTTAAAAAAAATCGAGTTTTACCGTTTTGTTTTCGATATTTAAAAGTTTAAAATTGTTCCTTTTCTTCAACATAACATTATTTTGTATATGTAAACAATGTTTATGTCAATGTGTTGTATGTGTGTGTTTATGTATTGGTGCTATAATAAAATCAAACCGGTTTGTTGTACTGATTGCATCACACAGTGCAAATATCCGGTTATAAGTTATTCAATTTATGGAATTCATTCAAGTTGTAAGAAATTTTTTGTGTGCTTTCTTGTATCAATTATGGTTTCAAAGATGGATATCATCCCCCTCTAGCGCCGGGATCATGGCTCAACACTGCTTATTCACGAACTTGATCTCACTTTTTGATCTCACCTATAATAAAATCAAACCGGTTTGTTGTACTGATTGCATAAGACAGTGCTGGAACGTCCTTAATTGCTTAAATATCCGGCTAAGTTATTCAGTTTATGGAATTCATTCAAGTTGTAAGAAATTTTTTGTGTGCTTTCTTGTATCAATTATGGTTTCAAAGATGGATATCATCCCCCTCTAGCGCCGGGATCATGGCTCAACACTGCCTATTCACGAACTTGATCTCACTTTTTAGCTAATGAACATACACAAAATTGCTTTTAGTAATCGTGTTTGCGGACAAACTAGCAGATGGACATGCGGGACTAAACTTAATATTCCGTTTAATGTTATGCCGGGTATTAAATCTATCAATATTTAACAAAATAGCATTATGAAACGTTCAATACCATCCAAAATAATAAAATGATCATCAGTCATCTGTGAAAGAATAAAAAATCGTATATAAACATCCGATTAAATTAAAATTTGGATGATTTGGAAAACAATTTTGAAAGAACATTCAACCGCTAAAATACTGTCTTTTCAATACAATATTCTAGATCTTAAGATTAAATTAAAGAATTGTATCAAATATACCAAAAAATATATGAATTAACTGAAACACAACATCATGTTTCAAAGAAATGTTGATTAAAATCTTAATAACATCTTCGATTTGATTGATTATTTATTTGACATGATATTCAAATTAAGTTTTTTTTTCTTTAGTAAGTCTTTATTTGTTTATTTCATATTGCAATATATATTTAAATTACTTTTTAACCGACTGCAAGGAGGAAAGTTAATTAATCTGCTTCTAAATATTTAATATCGCATAGGTCAATACTGCGTCAGAACAAGTATACCTATGGGAAGTATAATAGATGGTTTTTTGACCTCAGGAATCAAAAAAACTATGAAATATGAAATACACTGCACCTTAGAAATTTACACAATAAATTTATACCCGTTGTTTTCTCACTTTTGTGAAACAACTTGTCCCTTACGTAAATTTCACTACTTTTGAAGATGAACTATTTTGTATTTGCTGGGATATTACTAATTTTTGTGTACGAAAACCTTGTCCCTTTCACATTTTTGTGCTTGTGGGATTTATTATGTACAACGGCGCGTTATCCGCCGCGTTAAAAAACAATGTCTCATCTTCTCATTGTCCAGCTCTTGCCATGAGGAGATGGACTCATCTGAATCAGCCTTTCTTGACGACCTTTCCTTAAAAAAAATTAAAATTGTTATCTTGCTACAATATTATCGAAGAAATTAAATAGACTTTATAGTCTCACAATAATGAATAGTTTTCTTTTTAGTGTGATATTTTTACTGGCCAAAAAATTTTCTTTCTGCCCACATTACTTATGAAACAATAAATATCGAAATTATTAGAATAACACTATCAAAATGAAAAATGATTTTGAAAAATAAAAATTATAACTATACTTATAACAAGTAATGCAACAACTAACTGAGTTAATTGTTTAAATACCCAGTATATGGAAAAATTTATCAATCAAAAGTTGTTTTTTTTAAAAAGCAAAAGATTTTTAGTTATTAAATTTTCCTTATATCTCTTACGGTTTCAGTTTTGCCCATTTGGCCCAAAAATGTTCCGAGTTTGCCCATTAACGAACTTGACCTTACTTGTTTCCTCTAGAACAAAAACAATTTCAGCTCGTTATCTCTTTTCATTCTTGAATTATCGCGTCCACTTACGTCATTTTATAAAAACCTATACCAAGCATTTATGTCCAGGAGTAATATTTTCAAGTGTTACAAAGTCGGGACTAAACTTAATATACCTTGTATATTTACATATACTGGATATCAAAATGTTGGCGCCGACATTTATCATTGGATTAAATTTTTGAAGTAGGTTTTATTATCGTTAAAAAGTTTTAATTTTATCAATTTGTATTATATTTAACAAAAATTTATATACGTCTGTCTGCTGGTTCATTTCAAATTTGATCATCTGTAAATAATTATTTCATGTTATTTTAATTTGTTTATTTATAAACTTAATGAGATTAATTTTAAATTATACTTTGATCATTTTAAAATCACAGACTTCTTAGAATTTTCTGTACGATTTAAACTAACATACCGATATCTGACAGTGATGTATATTTTTCATTAGAAGTTTTTTTTTTTTTTTTAATTATAAGCAATTTATTAATAATTAATGTAAAAATTCTATTTTAGTCTAACAGTTCACAGAATTCATGAATTGTTGATTATTTCGCTCTAGCCTATCTACAGTAAAATAAAATTCGTTACATAGGAGCTATGTCAACTTAGCAAATTTCCATAGAAGAGATAAATCAATTTCGAGTGGTCACAATTTTAGTTTAGTTAAAAATGAATCTGATATGATTTTGGTATTTGCAAGGCCAATTTTAGTAGTATATGGCATACAGGTCAAAGACAGAGGGGAGCATAGAAAAATAATAAAACACAAAGTAGAAAATATCTCTCTTAATATTAGAACAATCGAAAACTGTATAAGGAATAAAGTTATAGAAAATCGTATTTGCTACAAATTATTATCTTATAATTTTTCTCAAACTCTAATGTGTACAGAGTTATTTAGGATTTTAACTTTCAATCCTAAATTGTAAATATTCGGGTACAGACAAAATGATAAGGAACATAATAATAGTAAAACTAATTTTCTACAACTTTACTTCTAATAAATTTTTAAATTTTTGCAATATTAAGAGAGATAGCCAAATTTGGTTTCCCCCCTCTCTCTAAACCCCTAAAATCCTAAATATTATCTTCTAATTTAATTATGAAAAATTGTCCCTTTTTACCAATTTTAAGAGGTAAGTTCCAAATTTTGCGTTTCCCTCTCATTCTAAGCCCTTCCTTTCCTTTGATCGATATTGTCCATTTCAATTGAACATGTTCTTTTAAATATCAAATTACGTCATATTTACCAAATTTCATCTCGATCGGACTAAACTGCAGCCTCTAGACAGTGCTCAGACATGCCTGTATATATAAATTTTAATTATGGTCATTTATGAATGACATCTACGAGATATTGTCGATGCATATAAAAAGAAATTAATGTGAAATAGTTTACTAGGCTTTAGTTGAATTTTATTTTTAATGAAAATCCGACCTGTAAATTCGTACTAGTTGAATTTTCTTATGAAAGGAAATTCGCTTAGCGAGATATTAATAATAAAAACATACGCGGATAATCGTATGTATGGAAGCTTCTACAACTTATCACGTCCGTTTTTTTGAAGCTGTAGAACCCGACAAGTTGAATTGGCGCGTAGCAATTCATCAAATGCACCTAAATATTTAAACCAAACACAACTATAAATGTGCTTGGTAAACGCTACAAGTCTGGCTGAAGTGCTGTAGATTTATGACAAAGTGGGAGGCCCACTAGCTATTTCAAGGGTCTGATAGAATCAACCAGATTATATTCTTTATCTTTAATAATAATCAAATATTTTATTCTTTTGTTACAGATTTTGATGCTGTTTTCCATAGACACAATAATATTTTGCATTGAATAAATTATCACAAACCATAGTGCGAGTGTGTGTGAAGTGTGTGTCGCCCGCCAATGTTATAAACTAAAGTTAAAAAAGAAAAAAACAAATCATGAACAAAAGTGTACACTAAAAATAAATAAAAACAACCAAAATTGTTATTGTTGTTTTTTTTTTCACGAAGAAACAAATAAACAGACATTGTTCTAACAATGGGGAGGTGTGTTACAATAAGACCATTGCCATCGACAATGATGATGGTAATATGGTGTAGTGTATTAGTGCTTGTATTAAATAATAATAATATAATAATTGGTGTAAACACAGAACCATTATCACAATCACCAACAAATAATGATATACAAATACAATTAGGTGAAATAATAACACCACAATTACGGCAATGTCCTCGTGTATGTGTCTGTTCTGGTTTACATGTGGATTGTTCACATCGTGGTCTTACACAAGTACCAAGAAATTTACCTAAAGAAGCTGAACGAATGTAAGTACTTGCATTATTATTGTTGTGTTGTTTTATTACTTTGTTGTATACATTTATTGTTTATTGTTTATTTTGTATTTTTATTTATAGTTTTTAGCGCCGCTTTAACTTTATACATGATAGATAGATAGATAGATTGTAGAGGCTGTCCTGGATGGGACACACTTCGACCATAAGGTCCATTGTGATGTGTAAGGATGTGACGATGTGAGTGGAGGATAAGTTACATGCTAGCATGACTCTCACGTTTTAAATGTGACGTAAATCGATTGATTCACGTGACAGATTATTAGTGGCAGATTCCACTAAATCATTTTTATGTTTTGAAATCTCCCGATGCAAAACTCCATTTTTGGCAATTTGAGTTGCCGAAATAGCTCGAAAACGAAAAGCAATAGTATTTCATAACACTAGACCCTACTAACTAAATATTTGCCTGAAGATTGATTATTTTGACCAATAGCTCAGTTTTACAGTTAATATCAAGTTTTAATGTAGCTCTTATCCTTCTTAAGATATTTGAAGAAGTTAAAATAATGAAAAACAAGTGAAAATAACAGCTGAGTAAATTGCTTACATACCCGGTATACATGGACTACATTGTCAATGCTAGTACTGTTTATTTAAGTTTTTTGGCTGGAAATGTATGCAAACTTATTGAGTTTATGAAAAAACGTCTCAATCAAAAGTTATTTATTTTTAAAACAGAAACATTTTTTTTTATTTCTTATGATTTCAAAGATGGATATTTTGTACGGTCCGATTTTGCTCATGAACACACAAACACAATTTATGGTGATTATATGAACACACATTATAAATTGTGTCGAATTTTCGTGCTTACGGACAGATACAAAAATGGGTTTACTTTACAGTGATTCTTCTGAACTAAGTGTGTGGAAAAATAGTTGTTGTTATTGAAATTCAAAGTTTACATTCGAATGTGTACAGTTTTATAACCGTTTTGTTAAACCTACTCAAAACCACTTTAATTTCAATTGAGCAATAAGTCTGCATGGTAGAATAGGAATAAATCGCATTTCTAATTGTAATTTATGAAGTCTAATTTTATATCCATAAGTTTTTAGTATACAAAAATTAATGTGTTCAACTTTAACGTGTTATACCAATCCTGTTTTTTGATACTAAACAATATTAACATATTTAACAAACTAATTAAAAAACTAACAGAAAAAGATTAGTGCAGTGAATAAATATCTAATTCCCTAAATTTAGTCATTTTGTAATTGCCACAAGTTTGAATTCCATCGTATAAGTTTTCTTTGTAGTGAGTTGTGATGATAGAATAAAGATTTTAAAGAACATTAAATCAAATGCATTCAATAGTTTTATAACAAAATACTAAATTTATAACTATATATGATTGTTGATATAAAGTGTGGCATATTTGGAGACATATGTATTGAGGTTACTAAAAAGATATTGTAAGATCCAATATCCTGTGTAAAGCCAAAATAGAGATACGTTCGTTCCTCGCGAGACGTTGAGCTTTAATGAAATAACTTTTAAATGATTTTTGTTCATTTATAAATAAAGGTAACGTCTTCAATATAAGCTGTGAATTTTGTTTGAGAATTTACTGTCCGCAGTAGTGAATTTATATCAGAAATAGTTCAGGGAAAACAATGATATCAAAAAAAGTCATGCTTTTATTTTATACTTTTGTAGTTTTTGTACAGTATCTTCTGCTCACACAAGCGAGCGGAGCGTCTCCCCTCAGTTAGATCTTAACCAGTTCAAGTGGTCGAGCTGTTAAAGACGCTCTGCTCGGAACTGTGAGGTTACCGCTTCGATTCCCAACGGTGGCAGTTTGTCAATAAAATAAAAAAATTGATGGGGCGGTTAATTGACTAAACTGTCGGCATATGGACAACAACGAAAGTAACCGGTTATGCTTGTGTAGGTTTTCTGAAGTTGTCGTCTACAATTTCCAGATGATTGATTTCTTGTCCTTTAAGGGTTGGTTGACGTCCCTTTTAACTACTACTACTAGTGTTATCTTATTTATCCCGAGATATAAGATATTTGACGTAATTTCCGTTAGTTAAATAAATTTACCTAAACTATCTAGACAAAAATGAACTATTTATTCAATACATTTTTCAATTAAATAATTATAAATATTAATGAAACAATCTACAAAGATAAATTTTCAAAAACAAAAAACCCAGATATATATCATTGCACGACGAGTACATGATGGTTAATTTGACGAAATAATTGACAGGTTTAAATTTGCAATCAATTTGTCTTGTTATTTAATTTTTATAACCTTCAGTAAAATATAATAATAATCAGTTGAATGTATAAAATATACTTTTAACGAGACTAAAGAGATATTAAATTCAACATAAGTATAACTTGTACACATGGGTACTCGTATATACATACGTACAGTGCGTCAAAGTGGTAGATATATCATCAGCATTCAGCCTGAAGCCATCTCCATGTTAATTAACTTTAAAGATATATAGTTCGTTTATCTGATGTAGGAATCATCATAGCGTTTATGTTTATAGAAAAAACTTCTGCACATTTGTTTTTTAATCAATTAAGCATTTGAAATGAATCATATGTTAACAAGTTATTGGCTTTAAAAAACTATTCGCATACCTTGTGAAAATTTTAATCGAATCAATATGTTGATGATAATACGTGTAGTGAGATATGAAAAGAAGTACCTATTCACAGCATACTTAAATGTCAAATTAACTAAAGACTAGTTACTTCCGTTGGTATAATATAACCTAAAGGCAACCATACTAACAATGGATAAATAGAAGCTTACAAAAACACTATTAAAAAATATAATAATAATAATAAAGCCCTGTGGCACTCTTTATAGAGCAGGGGCCTCCCTCTGTGAAGAGGGGTATTGGTTTGGATCATCTAAGTTTGATCCTGATTTCCTTTGGCTTGTTTCCCCATATTTTCATGAAATATTCCATTCCTAGATCTTTTGCACCATTTCTCTCCATTTGGACCTGTTCTTTGCATCTCTTGTCCAAAGACTACCACATATCTTCCTTATTTCGTCTGCCCACCTTTTCTTTTTCTTTTTCTGTTTCCGGTTTCTTTTCCTGTCTAAGGGTGTCCACTCTGTAAGTTTTTTACTCCACTTACTTTCATCTGTTCTTATAACATGGCCAGCCCATTTGAACTTTAACTTCTTTATTACCTTCTCAACCCGTTTTGTTCTTAATTTGTTAGTTATATCTATATTTCTGATTCTTTGTTCTTTTCGTATATTCAACATGGATCTTTGCATTTTATTTTGGGTGCTAAATATTTTATTTTCGTTGGCTTGAGTTAAAGCCCATGTTTGGCACCCATAAGTTAAAGATGGCAAGATACAACTTTGTAAAACTTTGGATTTTGTGATTGTTGAGTGGTATTTAAAAATATGTAAATATTAAATAAACTAATTCATAAAACATTGACATCAAGACTGCCGTAACATATCAGGTAGCTCAGAGGTTGCGCATTGATCTAGAATGCCAGAAGTCATGGGTTCGATTCCCATCGTAGATATGTATGATTTTTGATATCAAGCATTTCATGTCAAAGAATGTTATCAATGTTCACTTCTGTTGGTATAACATAACCGAAAGGTAACCATACTAGGCAACAATTGATAAATAGATGCTGGGTTTACAAAAAAACAATTAAAATATAAGATATTTTTTGATCCGTTAAGTAACTTGAAATGGCTCTCTTAGAAAAAATATTCCATACAAGTCTTAAAAATCAGGAAAATGGCAAGATCACACATAGACGAATAAAATTTATTTAATATACTAACGTTTACACAGGGTACAAAAACTGATTCGGTGTGTGGATAAAAGAGCTATAAAATGTGCCAAACCCACGTAATTAAGTTGTATGACTTTAATGAAAAAAAAAACCTGTAAAAATAAATAAGTATTTACTTTTATAATGAGCATTTAAAAATGCATTTTTATTTTATAGTTGATATTTAATTATGATTAAATCTGAGGGTAGTTAAAATATCAATAAAATTTAAAATTATACGAACCTGGAAATTAATTAAAATAACGAAATAGCGGAATTAAGAAATAAACAATTCAAGATGGCTTGGATATAATTTCTGTGATGCAAATTATTTTCCGTTATTCAATTATGAACAAAAACATAAAATTTGGAATTTTTTATTTAGGAATAAAAAAAATAATAATATGAAACACACCAAATTTTTATTTTTAACATACATTTGTGAGACTAAACTCAAAAGCTCAGGGTATAAATGTTGGCCTCAAACTTTTATTTATAGTAACATATTTGGGTCTCGGATAAAAATTTTATTTTCTATTTTTTAATTCATAAAATACCAGTCCAAGTAGCCGAGCGGTCTAAGGCGTTATGTCTGCGCAGTTTGCAAACTTGGAAACTAGGAGGTTATGGGTTCGAATCCCGGCATCGACAGTTTGTCAATTATTAAAAAAAAAGGGCGGTTAAGTGACTAAACTATCGGCGTATGGACAAGGATGAAGTAACCGGTTATGCTTGAGAAGGTTTTCTGCAGTTTCCTTCACGAACTACAGATGAATATCGGCATAGTTCCTACAAGAATCGGCTGCAGCCGCATATCCTACCAATTCCTAGTCTACTCACAAATTCCTTCCACTCCACTCACATCCTCGCATCCTTAGGCATCACAATGGACCTTACGGTCGAAGTGTAGCCCGTCTAGGGCAGCCTCTACAATCTATCTATCTAATTCATAAAATAGGTACTTGGTAAAAAATAATTTTTTATGTATATTATTTTCTATTTTTGAGTTATTTTCTGTTATTTTAAAGATTAAACCCCATTTGATTTTCACACCGTTTCCACAACTTCAATTATTTGTCAACACTTCCACGAATATCTATGTTAGCGAATATTATATCATTATATTCTAAATCCATCTATATGTTATGGACCAAGTGATTAATCAGGGCACTATTTATAATGCCCGGGCAATATTAATAATGACAAGTTAAATCGGGCTACGTAATTAATACCTATTTAAGCTTTATTATTTATCACATTGTTTGGTTATTATGAATATTGCTACGTAACTGTTATGCAATTTGGTAATTAAAGTACATTAGACAAGGCGCAAGAATTTTCATGTCCGGACTTGTACATGCACAAACATGTGCTGAGCAATCAGAGCTCGCGAATCTGCCGCTGTTAACTACTGAGCGCGCTTGTTTACAATTTCGTTTAGAATTGAAAACTAATAAACACTGGAATGGATAAATTAATACAAAAGTGCAGTCAATTGCGTTTATCTTGTAATTACGTATCTCAACATGGATAAATCAAAACTAATTGACATGAATCGTCGACTTAATGAAAGATTAAATGTGTTAATATCGTTGAAAGGTTAGAATTTTCAGTTTTTCACTAGCGTAAGTTATATAAAGATGATTCAAAAAGTGAAGTATATAGTGTCAAATAAAAAACCAGAAGATTATCAGCATTTTCGAAGAGTTGATGTTATGACTATTGCAAAAACAGACAAATTGATTGTTCCACTTAAAGAAGATAGTGTCATTAGTTCTTACGTACATCAAGGTAAAATATTCCAGATTCTACATGACATCCATCTTGCAATTGGACATGGTGGAAGGAATAGAATGGAGAAAGAGTTAAATTTTCGCTATAAAAACATTACGAAAGAAATGATTATCATTTATTTAAATTTATGTAACAATTGCGAAAAATAACCCAGTGTTCCAAACCTGTTTAGTGATCAAACCCATCTTAAGTAGCGAAATGAACGCTAGGTGTCAAGACGACCTAATTGACATGCAGTCTCAAGGAGATGATCAGTATAAATTTATACTTGTTTATCAAGATCGTCTCACCTAATTTGTGCAACTCGTACGCTAAAGAGCATAAGAGCCGAAGAAGTTCCATGTGTATTGCTTGATATTTTAACTATCTTCGGTGCACCGAGTATTCTTCAAAGCGATAATGGCAGGGAATTCACCAAAAAAATTATTACTGAGTCCAATAAGGGACGGACATTACTCAAAAAGCCTGGCCAATTTAATTATTTCAATAGTTTGTATTATATTGCCTACTCATATTAGGCATTTTTCACTGTCACTGTACTGTCTGTACTTGAATAGGGCATTCTTCAAGTATTTGGTCCATATCATATATAAAACATTGCATTGTCATGTGATTTATATACGAGTGCAAAATTTCAAATTTCAGTTATAACTAGTCGAAATTTTGATAAACAGATTTGGACCGTAGATTTTTTGTGAAAATGCTTGAACATGATCCGTACACGTTCGAAATGTCGCTGGCCGCTTTATGCTTGATGGGCCAACTACGTAATCGCTTTGCGCCATTTTTTCTTTCTTTTCAACGCTACCATATCTCTCAAATTCGTTCGGCACATTTTAGGCTCGTTAGATTTTTGTGGATGCGAGCTTTCCTTTGTCATGCGTTTTCTATAATTCCGAGCCATATGAAGCGAAATCTGCAGTTTTTATGTAATGTTCAATTTCATACGGATTTTAACTTATATTGCCGAATGTTTTTGCTGTCTCACTTTGTCTTTTTCTAGCGCTCCTCAAGTTCTTAACATTGATATCAGGGGCAATGTCGTAGTTAAACGAGTAGTTCAACGCAACTCCAATTTATAACTTTACACAAAGCTAATTCGTAGCCACTCACACACACGTGCCTACATTGGTACGATGACGTTACATGCAAAATAAATATGCTACAGAAATGCGATTATTAATTAATTAGCGAAATATAACGACATTTTGTAAAACGAAAATGTTCAACCGACCACCAGTGTAGCAAAAATACAAACAAAACTTGCAGAATAGAATAGTTTTTAATAATTTCTATCAAATAAGTATTGTTTGTAAGTTTCTACTCAATTTTCATAAATTTTATGTCTAAATTAAATTAACATGTTAATAGTTATAAAGATATTTAACTTTTAAATCAGTCATAAGTTAGCCAACAACCAAGCCCATGTATTTTAATGATTATTTGATTTGGTGTGTTGTCACAATATTAAATTGACACTCGTTATTTTGTCCAACAGTCATTAAGAAAATTAAAATATTTTTAAAATTTTATTTTTTAAATATTTAAAAAAAAAATGTTTATTAACTTGTTTTAAAACTTATTTAGTTACTGATATTCTTTTGTTTGATATTTGTGTGATGTTCTGTTATCGCTGATCGTTTTGTTTCTCTTAGTAAATACTAACTTTTATCCTGTAAAAATATCTGTACAAGATGTATCAAAATGACTAATGTATATTGAAAGGATTTTTGTTTATGTAAAAGCCAATTGAATGAGATAGTTTACGTGCAAAGGCGTATTGTTTATTATATTTTATCGTTATACGTACCACTGAGAATTTGTTAAAAATGTTTAAAATAAACTGTTCAAAGTTTTCAAAACTAACGTAAATTTTGATACACACATAACAGTAGTTCAACGACAATATAAGAATTAGCAATACCTGAAGAGATTTCGAATGCAGAAAGAATATATGATACAAGCATTTCGATTATAAAGCCAATTTTTAGAATTATGTAAATAAATCCTTTTCCCTTATTTGATTGGACTATAAAGTAGGTTGCCTAGCATTACGATCAATGTAGGATGTAGCACCTTGTATCTGACAGTATAGGAACTAAACTTTACTTTGATAACAAAAACATACCCTTACTCTAAGGGAGGATTAACTACATCAAAACGAATACGAAGTGTGAGTTTTCCGCCGTTGGATCAAGTTATCGCAAGACTGCCTTGGCAAGCGTTGCAAGTCACTATATGTACTATCTTTTCTGAAAGCTAAGTCGATGGGCACCGTTTTTTACGGTCGCCGCTCCTACTAATACCATTCCGTTATTTCGTAGGCATTAAACTTTATAATTAATAATTTTTTTTGTCTTTGAGCTGGTTATATATGTGCCCACATATATTTTCAAAACTTTTTATTTGAATACTGTTCAGACCCTCCTATGTGGGACAAATTAAGGTAAAATATAATTATCCGCAAAAAGTGATGAACTTTGAAAAAAAAATTCATTTAAATTATATCCCGGGGGTAATAAAATAAAACGGTGGTAATCTTGAAATAAATAAAATAATATAAACTTTTAATTGAGGATATATTACCGCTTATGAATGAATACTTCAAGCCTTCTAGATATACTTTTATTAATGTTCGTTACGCCATCATGGGTGATTTCCTCCTCTTTCTACACTAAATCTATTCCGAACTCTTGTAAATTATCAGGAGTGTTAATTCATTTTCTTATACGCTTAATAAGTTTATCGCAGCGGTGTTCTATTTGATTTTACTATGTGCTGCATGCTGGCCATCTTAAAATCTGAATTTTGATCCTTTTTATTTTAATGCACATCCTTTGGAATCATTTTTCTTATGTATCTGATCGTAGTGGTACATTTCGTACAATAACTGGTAGCAGAAGATATGTTAAAAAGAACTTACGACACAAGAAGCCAGTCGTAGCTCACTATAAATCATCGAAGAGCCCGCTTAAAGAACACTATTTGGAATGAAAATACACTGTGCCAGATGGACGGATAATATGGTGGTGTTTCATGGGGTGCTTCGTTTATTTACAGTAAGCTCTAATGTTGGGTACGTTCAGCAAGGCTTCTCTATATTCATGAAGTAGTTTAAACGATGTTAAAATAATAAATTCGCGTAGGATTGATATATTTGAATAAAATATTTCGTACAAAATGGAGGTGTTTTATTCGGTGCTTCGATGATTTACAGTAATGATTTGACTGAAGTTAGTTTAAACGATGTTAAAATAATAAATTCGCGTAGGAATCATATGTTTGAATAAAATATTTCATCAAATTTGTTTTGACTAGACTGCAATTGTTTTGAGCTTTTATGAAATCTGATTGAAAAGTACCATTCTGGTATACATTCTGTATAAAAACTATTTTACCTATGTGTATATACATAATAAACATTTATAATACAATTTTAAATACATACAATGTTTTATTATCAGAAATCGATTTAAAACCATTAAAATAAATATTATTATAGCATCTTTCTTACATACATGCATATATACAAGGTGTAACTGAGCAACCGTGTTTTTATAAATTTATAAATAATAATTCTAATTTGTTAATATTAGTTAAAAGTGTTTTATGTCACATTAAAAGAAAGCATTCTAAATTAAAAATCTATTATTTAATTATAAAGACGTATTTTATTTAAATTAAAAGAATAAATATTATATAATTTCAAAATACAATAATTAAATAAACTGAGAAATAACTAAGCAACCGTGTTTTTATAAATCTATAAATAATAATTCTAATTTGTTAATATTAGTTAAAAGTGTTTTATGTTACATTAAAAGAAAGTATTCTACATTAAAAATCTATTATTTAATTATAAAGAAGCATTTTATTTAAATTAAAAGAATAAATATAATACAATTTAAAAATACAATAATTAAATAAAAACACGGTTGCTCAGTTACACCGTATACGTTATTACATAGCAATAACTTTTATGTTTCTATACATATAACTACTTTTTATTATTAAAATATGTTGTCTTCTATAAGTAGAATACATATACAAAACTTAACGTACCTATATACTTATAGTTTGTTCTATGGAAAACATGATCCAAAAGATAATATCAATTTGTGTATATAACATGTTTCACTATAAATGTTATTTGTGGTGTATGTAGTAAAAAAGAAATGTTAATAGTTCTAAAAAGTTCAAAATTTATTGTACATACAGGATAAGGCTTTTCAAGAGTACGCATTATGTTTGAAATTGAATCCACTTGGTTTAAGCATTTGTTTTGAAATGGGCTATGATTTTAAACGAGATTATTATATTTATTAGCTCATTGATTAGCCCAAAGTAACGGGAAAATTATATATAATAAAAAAAACCTGAAAGTTCTATCCCGAAATCTAAATTTTTGGCCTGTTTTGATTGATAAATTTAACATACTAAACATATAGTTAATTTATCTTATCTTTATCTAATTGATAATTTATCTTAGTAAGATTTTAAAGTATTTGAAGCAAAAGAAAACTTGTCAACATAAAATATGAAATACACTCCCGTTCATAAAAATTGAACCAGTTTAAACATTCTAAGTGTTAAAATATGTAAATATTATACATATATTTAATAATATGAGCGCTAATAATGTGAATAACTAGTTCAATCTTTATGAACGGGAGTGTACATACTAAATTTATATTCATTTTTTTACACTAGGTAAATAACTTGGCCCTCTATTTCATATTACTCCTTTTTTAGGAGAACATGATCCAAAAGATAATATCAATTTGTGTATATAACATGTTTCACTATAAATGTTATTTGTGGTGTATGTAGTACAAAAGAAATGTTAATAGTTCTAAAGAGTTCAAAATATTTATGTACATACAGGATAAGGCTTTTCAAGAGTACGCATTATGTTTGAAATTGAATCCACTTGGTTTAAGCATTTGTTTTGAAATGGGCTATGATTTTAAACGAGATTATTATATTTTTTATATTGGTAGGTAATACCAAAATATTTAAATATGAAACAAAAAAGTCCAAATAATTGGTGGATTTTATAACAACAGAAATTTTAAACGAGATATTTCGAATTGGAACTCTTAATGTTTTATTAATGATCTCAACACACGTAGGAATAAAAAAATTCGTTACGCAGGAGCTACGTCAACTTAAGAATACATTAATCACTCTCTAGCGGTTACGATTTTAGTCTGATCAAAATGAAATATATGATATGATTTTGGTATTTGTAAGGCCAATTTAATTAATAAATGACATAGGTCAAAGAGAAAAGGGGTGCATAGAAGAAGAACAAAACAAAATATAAAATATCTCTCTTAATATTAGACAATCGACAAATTTATAAGGAGTAATGTTGTAGCAAACATAGCAATAATTCCCTGATATTAAAGGAAGTATGCCAAATTTTGTTTTTCACCCTCCCTCTAAACCTCCTTCTCCCTTGACAACTGTGACCGCTAGAGTGGCTACAGGCACATGCATATATATATATATATATATATATATATATATATATATATATATATATAATATTGACACCGGGCCAATAGCTCTATTTCCTTGAAGGGAACATTCACTAAAAACGCATATCAGACCTTTTACAATATTGTAATACATATTTACCGTAAACTAAAGTTTTCATTAATAAATTTACAACGATCAATATCATACTATTTTTACGATCATCGTTATATTTATTTTATGAAAGTATATCTACCTAACAATCATGAGTTATACGAGATGGTACGAATTTCAATTTCTATTTAGTTGAATTAGTTAATCTAATTGTAACGGTTCATTAAACATATTATTATTGTCAATATTATTATTAATATTAATGAAAATCAATGATGTATAAACATGAACCTATGGTTCTCGATAAATTGATTCTGGAATCATAATTCCGTCATAAGATGTTCATTAAACTAGACTTAAATCAACGATGCAGAAAATAAATAAAAAATAAAAATGAAATAAAAATTAATTTGATCTGTGAAGCATACTTATTATTTGTTTAAATTTTGTGAAAATTATTTTTTAAACGGGAAAGAAAATTTCTCTTAGTGTTTAATTATACTTAGGAAAAACACAAACCTTTAATAATGGTTTTATACAAAAAAAAACAGCTTGATTATTTTTTGTATGTGTCCATAGAAATGTATGCTTTTTTTTATTGAATGGGTCGTTACTTGATGAAAATCCATTACAATTATTAAATAAAACAAATATTTGAAATCTTCGTAAAATCACTTTATTTGATTAGTTTCGGAACACAGTTCCTTCATCAGAAATTAAATTTAAATGGACAATTTTTGCATACTACAGTACCAAGGAAAACATTTTCAGGTATTTAATATAACATTTCGTGAATGAGAGTATCTGAAAAACAATCTAATAAGTAAAGATTATTAAAATAATTATAGAGAACTCTAGGTTTTTTGAAATTAACATTTCTAATTTTGCCCCAATTCCTAGAATATTTATTTGTATTTTATAAATACGTATTTCGACTACAATGTAGTCATCCTCAGTATGAATTAGCTAATCGTTACTATCTCTGAGATATGGATTCAGAGATATGTTGCTAATTTGGTGCGTGTCTCACAATGATATTAAAAATGTTATGTCTTGTATATGATTTGACTGAGGGCATGATCTAACCTGAAGTATTATTTGAGTTGACTGACTAAAGGATTAGGTGGGTGTGTGAAGAACCCCAGCTATTTATTGACAGTATCTTTTTGTGAAGGTATCGAAGCTAACCTTGATATTTAGGTATTCGATTTTTTGAAAATGGTATAATTTTATTAAATCAGAATTTGGAATTGGGTCATTGTTTAAATTCATTATCTATTTTCTTAATTTGTGTATGAAGATACTTTCGTATGCATCTAATTCTATGGGGTTTTGTACGGTAAGACACACACCAAATTAGGAATAAGCAACATATCTCTGAATCCATATCCCAGAGATAGTTACGAGTTGCTAATTCACACTGATGATGACTGCATTGTAGTTGAAATTCGTATTTATAAAATACAGATAAATGGTTAAGGAATTGGGTAAAATTTGAAATGCAATTTCAAAAAACCTAGAGTTCTCTTTGATTATTTTAATAATCTTTATTAACATATATAGTATAGTATAGTGTATCATAAATATTAAAATAAAATATCATAGTCTACGGCAGAGGTGGGCAGGAGTTGACTCCGCCAAGCTCTGAGTGAGAGGTAGGGAAGAGAGATAGAGTTAATACAGGATAACCTACCAATTATTAATATTTTCTTTTTTTAATTAAAACATTTTCTGAAAAAAATATAATAATACCAAATCTTTTTATGGTCACTATTATACAAAGTAAATAATAATACATACAATCACTCAATACATACTCTGGAATTTTGGGTTGGTAATTTGGGTCATAAAATGTACCTTTTTAGTATATATCATATTTGTGTATGAATAAAATAAAAATATATATAAATCTTTTGAACCTTTAAGTTTACCGCTGGACCATTGTAATAAAAGAGGGAAATTTTTGCAAAGGATAATTTAAATAGAAATATAGTTTTGGAAATTCCAAATAATTTGTCTAAATATTTTACTATTCATATCCGAGAATTAATAAAGAATTATTTACCTGATTTATTTTTTCTTCGTATGGAGTATGCTCAGTATAGTGTCATGGGAATTTGATGAATTAAGTTAAATTTTACATAAAGAGGGAATTTGAGTTCTTCGAGTTAGTCTACTTTGAATTGAAAAAGTGAAAAGTACTTTTTGTAGTAGTGGAAATTATTTTTCGCATAATTTGTTTTTCAAAAAAAATAAAATATTGACTATACTATAGACTATACTATATAATTATTGGGCAATAATCGGTAGGACAACCTGTATTGAAACATCGTTCCGTCTTGCTTCAAAACATACCTTCTTTACTTACTCTCACCCAGCTTATGGAGAGCCCGTAAGGCTCAGACGAGCTGTCTGTGCCCACCTCTGGTCTACGGTAGTGTACATGTCAAGTTTAAGGGGTGTGGGTGTATGCACATCCGGCAGACTATACATACAAGAAATATTACGTAAAAAATTATCACTTTGTAACTCTTAAACTAAAAGAGCTACAGAGCTAAGTTTTCGATTATAGAAAGTTTACGTTATTTACGTAAGCGTTAAAGAATAATAATAATAATTAGAAAGAGGGGTACCGCAAATGGGTCCCTAGCACTTAGACCAAGGGGTCCTATGTGCCCTCCTTGAGAACAACCTGTCGCTCGAAGGCAAGACGTCTCTGGGAGCGTTAAGGAATAAATAGTTTTAAAGATATTTTAATTCAAAAATCGAAAAAACTTGACCAGACCTCAAAATTTTGTATACACACGACAAAAACCTATGTGGTACTTCACAATATCCTAGAGGATATTGGGCATGAGGTTGGGGATAGTCATTGATTAGCCCAAAGTAACGGGAAAATTATATATAATAAAAAAAACCTGAAAGTTCTATCCCGAAATCTAAATTTTTGGCCTGTTTTGATTGATAAATTTAACATACTAAACATATAGTTAATTTATCTTATCTTTATCTAATTGATAATTTATCTTAGTAAGATTTTAAAGTATTTGAAGCAAAAGAAAACTTGTCAACATAAAATATGAAATACACTCCCGTTCATAAAAATTGAACCAGTTTAAACATTCTAAGTGTTAAAATATGTAAATATTATACATATATTTAATAATATGAGCGCTAATAATGTGAATAACTAGTTCAATCTTTATGAACGGGAGTGTACATACTAAATTTATATTCATTTTTTTACACTAGGTAAATAACTTGGCCCTCTATTTCATATTACTCCTTTGTTAGGAGAAAATATTATATTAAGGATTACCCCGAAAACTGTGCCCCTATATTCATTTATGTTTTTGATCGGTATGTTCTACAAGATATATCAAATTGGCATGGTTCTATTAAGTAAGTTATGCCATACTGTATTTTATAATTATTGATTAGACTGTCATGAGTGAACTACTTTAATATGAAATACACTGTAGTATGGGCCACAAAAGTTGATGTCAGTTTTTAAAATTTCATAATTGATTTGTGCCTTAAGTAGGATACAAAAGCGGAAGATCGTGCAGCAGCATTGAACTCCGCCTACGAAGTATTTTGCCTAGAGATGTGCAACCAAATTGGGAACATTACTTTATTACTTACTCTACCTTAAAAATTCAATCACTTGTCATCTTGTCTCTATCTATCTCATTTAATTTGTAGTTTAATTTATCTACTAGTTTATTTGTATGTAACTTTACAGTTTTTTCTAGTTTGTTGTGTGACATTTAAAAAAAAATAAAGTATAAAAATAAATAATAAAGTATATAAAGTAATCTATGTAATAAAAAATATTAGGAAAACATAAAATTTTAGATAATATGTTGCAAATATATGCTCCACACGGGCAACTTGTACAGCAACATTAAACTCCTCCTACAAAAAATAATTTTGATTTTTACAGCAACCAGATCAAGGATATGTAATTTTGTTCTGCTACAGCTATACAGACCAGCAACCGACTACCGAACATTCATTTGTCTGTAAAATGTTCCTGCACAGGTTGCACGTCTGTAGTCCCTATTATTGATTCGGTTTTCGAAAAAATGATTCGCATAAAAGTTGTTCATTAGAAATGTTAGTAACAACTTTTATTCGAAATTTTTTTCGAAAACCGAATGAATAAGGCACAAATCAACGATAAAATTTTAAAAAATGACATCGTATTTTGTGGCCATGTGAATATTAAAAAATCATTAATGTTTTAACAACATGTTTACCTATACGTAAATAAAATGTACAATCATAAGAAAAGAAATTAAAAATAATAATAAAATATCAATTTTATTATTGAACAATATGATTAACAATTATTTATTGATACTTATTAAATGACCTAAAGAAAACATTAAAATAGTTTAACGATTATTGTACAGAATATAATGTTTTCATACTCTGTTTATAGATAAATATATCTATAATATATAACGCCTGAAGCCATAACAAAATTATTTTGTATTACCTAGATAAAAACATCTAATAGATAGATATTTTAATGTCTTCAACGTTTCTGATATTTGTGTATATTCTTACCTTTTCTACAACTTTCTAATCTAATTTTATTGATTTTTCGTGATAATATTTATCAGGTGTATAATTAAATTTAAGTACTCGAATATAATAATATTATTTTATACAATGGTAGTAATGATTTTAAAGTATGATATTTTTATGTAAATTGATGGTGGTGGTGACACAAACGATTATGTAGATAATTTTAATAATCATAACATTGACATTCTACACTTCTTTTAAATGAAATTTATCTCCTCAACTGAAAAGGTCATCGATTCATACATTGATGTTCGTTCAAGTTTGACCTTTCTATAGCACATGCGATTCTTTGAGTAGGTGACAAGATAAAACTCAAATACAAGAATAATTCGTGTACCAAATTTTCTCAAAAACCAGTTTAATTATTTTTGGTTTTACCTAGGTTTAGTTTTATCGAAATCTCCTGATACCAAAAAATCAATTTTTGGCTACTGGTGACTCTGTGTGTATGTGTTTCTCGGTGGATGTGAATATCTCGACAACGGAGATAGTAAAACGTGTGCAATTTTAAATTTAAGTTAAATATTGACGTCTGATGCGACTGCATGTTTTGGCGGAAATGACTCTTTATGCTTAAAGTTTTTCAGGTTTTTGATAATTCCTTGAAAACAATTTTCTTTTAAACTTTGTACCATGTTTACACTTCTGGAGACCCAGATTTTCACGTACCTGTCACTAATCTAATTTTGTTAGAAAGAGTAGTTTAAGGGTTAGCGAAGTACAGGAAATATTGAGCTAGAGATACAAAATTTTATACTTAGATATTATAGTTTAAGAATATGCAAAAATTCAGATTTTGCTTGAAATCCATAAACCGAAAATTCAGACGCTTTTAAAAACAACTGACAAAGAAACTGATCACTGATACTCAATATATCCGAATCGCATTGTATATAGATTATAGATATATTCAAAAGATTAATGTATAGTAACTATTTTATCGATTCTACACATATAAATAATATAATATTTATTCGACGAGTTCATTCAAAGATGTATACATTTATTTGTTTAATGGACTGGAATAATAATTAATTTTCAAATAGTATTTACCTTAGACTCATTTATCCTACTCTGTTTATAACTATTAAGAAAGATTTAATTTTATTATTTACATTATACACTTAATATCAGCTTTGTTTTTATTATTAATTATTATTTATAATAATCATTTTGTATTCTAGCTAGTACTAACTATTATACTAATGAAGATTAACTAAATACAACATCCTTGATTAACTTATTAACTTCAATCTATGTGAATATTATTTTATTTTTTTACATAAACATCACTGAGCAATTTTAATTCTGTAAAGTTAAAACGATATTTTGACACAAATGTTTTTGATATGAAACATCTTACACAACTTGACTGGCGATTGAACAAAAGACCTCTGGCATTCTGGACCAGTGCTCTGCCAACTGAACTACGCAGGTGGCATGTTAGAATATATACCATTTCTTTCTCACTATGTGATGTAGTTACCATCAGCGCTAAAAGTCGAGCTTAAAATTATTAGTCGAGCTTTATAATTGGTTTGTGCCTTATATATTCAGATTTCAAAAAAAAGTTTCGAATAAAAATTGTTCGTATAGTGATAATGAACAACTTTTATCCGAAGAAGTTTTTCGAAAACCGCATAAATAAAGCACAAATCAATTACAAAATTTTTAAATAATAGCTCGACGGTTGACGTTTAGAATAGATGTGCTTTTAATACTTATTATTTGAGTATTTAAGCTTTAGCATTATGTGAGGAACATTCTTCTAACATTTTCGATCATTTACCTCTCTAACATCGTGATTTTCTTATATGTTTGTGCTAACCTTACAGATTTATTTGCAAACAATTAAAGTGTATACAGAAATATTTACCAGTAAATGTTTCACGTCTATAAAAATTTTCATATAATGAATAAAATTTGTTATCTTTTAATTACCTTTAAGTGAATGAATGCAATACGAACAGAGACAGAAGAACAACGTTGAACACCAAGTACACTTTAATATGTAGACATTGATAATTATCAATTTTATGTTATGGCTGCTACCTACCTACATGCAAATATTTATATACACATTTTTTTTTATTGTTAGTAAAATGAATGATCATCAATGATTAATTTTGCAATTTTATGCAATTAATTACATTTGAAATTACGCCCTTTCTACGAAACATCTGCCGGCAGAGTTCAAATATTAAATGAGAAATTAATCTCTGTATATTTTCGCAGAGGATGTGATGTCGTACCTTCCCATTAAAAACTGCGACCCACTACTCGTAACATTCTCTTTCAGAGATTTTTATGCGCTGCTGAGATAACAGCACAGTTTATAGCGAAACAAAAACAAGCGCGCTTGTGCGATCGTAATATTGTGTATAGCATACGAAAACTATAGATGTAAAACATCTTTCCAAAATTGCTAAAGCTCGTAATGATGATTGGGGTCGAGCGATTGTTGAGCGTCTTAAGCATGCCATTGATTTGGTCGTAGCTGATACACAGTATCGAAATTCGTCACGAAAAACATTTTACATCAATTTTGAGTTGCTATTAAAAAATAATTTCTTGAAAACCTTATTAAGCATTAAAGGTGAAAAATAAATTTTCAAAAAATATATTTTGCTATTCCACTATTTTATTTGTATTTATTTCAGTTTCAGCTAATATAACTATTTTCGAACTGTTCGAAAATTTATTTAAGTACCTAAATATGTTTAAACGATGTTACGATAATCTCAAATATCTGTTTTATTTAATAATAATGAAGGATATTCGTCAAGTAACGAACTATTCAGTACCTAACTCTAATTTGTTATTGCATATTATTTTCTCTAGTTTTTTTTGCTTCGCAAACTATCTGTATTGTAGCTTATGACCACAATAAGTTACATAAGTTCGTCTTTTGAAATTGATTGGAAGATAGATAGATAGATTGTAGAGGCTGCCCTGTCTACACTTCGACCATAAGGTCCATTGTGATGCCTAAGGATGTGAGGATGTGAGTGGAGTGATAGGAATTTGGTGTATAGACTAGGAACCGGCAGGATATGCGGCTGCAGCCGGCTATGATGGAACTATGACGATATTCATCTGGAGTTCGTGAAGGAAACTGCAGAAAACCTTCTCAAGCATAGCCGGTTACTTCGTTCTTGTCCATACGCCGACAGTTTAGTCAATTAACCGCCCTGTTTTTCTCTCTTAAAAAAAACTGTCGACGTCGTGGTTCGAACCCATAACCTCCCAGTTTCCAAGTAGGCATAGTGCGTAGGCATAACGCCTTAGACCGCTCGGCCACTTGGACTGGTTGATTGGAAAGTTTGTTGTTTTTATAATAAAGCAACTTTTAAAAATGTAAGAAATTCTTCTTCATATCCCATATATTATTAAATACATACAAAATATTAAAATTAGATTTTTATGCATTGTTCTAAAATGAAAAGATGTTTTTTGCCAAGAATGTGAAGGTATCATTTATAATATTTGTATACTCGTACAAGAAACAAGCAGTAAGTATGATCATTATGAAACAAAAGTATATATGCCATCAAAAACAATCAACTAGAAATTATGAATATTAAGTCGTTGACATTTGAAAATTTAAATCAAAAAGTAAAAACAAAACAAATGTTGTAGAATGTAGTATTTGCACTTAATGAAAAAAAAAACAACATACAAACAGAATTCTTTTTCATAATAAATAATTTTTATAGTCAAGTGCGATTTTAACTCTGGAGCCAAGGACTACGTACAAAATTTATTTACAAAATGCATCCCCCTTTTTTTTTAGAATAAAAACGGGATACAATTCGTTTAAATGACATACATCATTTGGTTTGTTAAGATTTGTTAAAAATAAGTGCAAAATCATTTTCATTTTTAACCACCGTCGCAAAAGAAGAGATGTTATAAGTTTGAAGCCTATATTTGTCGGTCTGTCTGTCTGTGGCATCGTAGCTCTCAAACGAGTGGCTTTCAAATTCTTAGCTATGTTTGATAACCAAGATGATGTATGAGGCTTATTATGAACATTATCATTTTACGTATAAATTTGATGGAGGTAACGGGAAGTTCTTTTTTTATGGATTAGGGTTATACACATTTTTTAAGCTTGTTTATTTACGTTGGGGGGAGAGGTTATATTTTAAATTTTACTTATTAAAATATTTATAATCTTAAAAACAGTGTCTTACATCTTGCTGCAAGTAAAAGATTGTAGAGATGTAGGAGATAAATTAAAAAAAAACAGTCTCTTACATCTTGAGTCAATGATTTTAGAGATATGGAGGAACCGTATATAATCGTTTGTTTATATATTTTACCGAATTGTTTCTTTTACAAATTTTTAATTGGTTTATTTGTAAACCAAAAAATAAATATAATGAGAAATAAATTCAAATAATTTATTTTTTAAACGCGCTTTAAGAAAATTTATGAACTCTTAAAGAAACATCTAAATATTTGTTCATTCCAAAAAAAAAATGCCAAAACTTTCAAATTGGCTACATTATCTGAAATATTCCAAAGTCTTCATAAATTTCATTTATAAAAGAAAATCACATTTAAACTAATTCTATGTATCGTAAATTAATTTAGTATATGTTATTAAGTATATGTTCTGTTACGAGATTAAAAACGAATAAAAAACAATCATACTTCAATTATTATTATAGTTTGAGATACAAAATGTCAAAAATATACAAAGATATCGTACATTTAGAATTTATTTAATATATTAGTTAGCTTAAACGTTTAGTTCAAGAACATTAAGCAAACTCTTACTTACAAAAGATAATAATTGTGTTTTCTTTAAATATTACAGGAAGTTACTAAAATATTAAAAGTAGAAAGTAGATAGTAGACATTTTTTACATTTATGTGGTATTCAAGTAGATTCATTTTTCATAATTTGCATGCCATATATATATATATATATATATATATATATATATATATATATATATATATATATATATATATATATATCCTTTGAAATTGAAAGAACAATTTTTAGATTTGATTGTTTTTTTTCATTACTTTTCTTTATAAAATACATTATATTTGATTTCATAATTTTTATTTGATTTGTTTGATTTAAAAAAAAAAATTTGTTAAAGATAAAAAAAATAAATCAAAAATTGTCTTATTGTTTTCTTTTTGTAATTATAAAAAAGAAACTCCTTTCTTGAGGAGAAACTTATTTTTCTTTTGATTATTTTCCATTTATATTTTGAACTTTTAGAAGAATATATATATGGTCCTAGAACTATGTCGACGTCCCAGACACGACTTTGAGCAACATTGTCTTTTTGGAAGCTACGACCCCATTTTGTTGTCAGCTTACTTGATTGTTCCACTAAATACAAGTATCTCTCAATCTACAGTCACTCCTGCTGGGTTTTCTGTGGGTGTTAGCACATGGCTCGCATTTAAAGGGGTTTAATTTTTCTAAGATCGTCATAGGATATCGTTTCTGCCATTCGTTAACCGTTGCTATGTAATATATTCGATTCTAAATCGAAGTTTTCTTCAATATTTAGATGCCAATGCGTACAGGACATATTTCTTTGAGTTACCTGGTAACTACTAACACACATCATTTATTCATTATTAGAAATTCAGACAAAAAATACTTTTGGTTGAAATCCTAAATTACTATCTTGGTATTTAGTAATTGTAGAATAGGTTTCAGGATATCCTGGTTCCTACATATGCATAATGATTGCAACGGTTCACAAAAAATTGTAGCCTTTGGAAAATATTTGATTTGAATACCCTGCTTTAGGAGTGGATACTATATTGCAACGATCTCTATATACCTTTACAGCATTACGGACGCATCTTTGCTAATTGTGTGGACCATACCCTTGGGGACATCTCCGTTGGAAGTGTCAATTCAACCAAGATAGGCGACACTACATTTTAATTTCTTCATCATCAATATTGAAGGCAGATAAAATTATGACAAATTCATCGATTAAGTAATTTTTAATTACGTCAATTAAAAACTACCAAATCAAGAAAATTAGTGTCACCTTCAGCAATATACAAACTCTGTGTATTAAATAGGAAAAAAATTAGTAAACGTCTATTTCAATGTGAATGCTTGAGTGTGTGTTATTATTAAAGATGAAAGACAACGAATGTACGTAATGCGAAACATTTATTTGTGAAATTATATATATATATATATATATATATATATATATACATATATATATATATATATATATATATATATATATATATATATATATATATATATATATGTATATATATATAGTTAATGATGTAAATTATGCTTGAACTTTAAGGTATTTATTTCTTTTCAAATAAGAATATATACAGTTAGTACACAAGTACTCGTAGTTCAAGCCAAAGAAGCACAACCGTAGTAGTAAAACTAACAGCAACACGCTGGATGCTCTGTTGCAACAAAGCGAATGTGATACGTTTCATTACATACTCGTTAAGAAAACACATCTGTGATCAATTAGTATTCATTCCCTATACTTTTATATTACACACACACAAAAAGAAACATATTTACAACTTTCCATTTTAAGTCAATTTGTGTACAGGAAAAAAAAACCAAAGATATTTTTCAGTCTTTAGCGATGGACTGTAGGTAAAAATTGATTACCATTCCATGTAAATGTTATGTTATGTTACAAAGGTGGCGTACTTTTTCAAAATTTCTGACGAATCTATTAGTTTTCGCAACTGTTAAATTTTTTACTTTATTTAAGTAAATTATTCTTCAATTTATCTACTAAAAGCCTTTTTGGGTTTCTAATCTTTTAATTAATTCGAATATTTTAATTTTGGCATTCTAATATTTTGAATTTGTATAATAGAAAAAATTACAATCCAATCAATAATTCTGTACACCATTTTTTTTATTTAACGCCAAAATATATTTGAATTTTTGATATATTTGAACACTATACAAATGTTTTCATACAAATTGGAGAAAATATCTCACTAATCCAGATCGTGATTTTATAGGTAAACCAATCATTTCATGACCTTTACAAACACGAATGCATCTAGAACAAAGGTAAACAAGAAAATCTCAGATAAAGAGCTTTATTACATTCACTAATAGGGGTTATTCGCTGGCAGGGTCTCAGAAGGAATAAGAGGTTTCCTGTTTACTCGTTTACCCAGGTTTCACTTTACAATTTTGCAGAAAAAGGTGATTTTTTTTTTAGATATTGAAGTTAAACTAATTATCATTCCGTAATCGTGAATTATTCTAAAGAACTTAAGCACCATTTATTAGGCAGTTTATTTTCAACAGTTGACATAATTATATTTTTCATACCGTATGTGTGGTTTTTATGTTTTTGCAGCGCCTAATAAATAATGTGATCATTAAAATGTCATTTTTTTGATGTCATTTATAGGTTTATAATTAGGTAAATATTTTCATACTTTTCTTTAAGAGGGTATATATATAAGGGATAAAAGATTTATTTATTTGAGTAGGGCGCGTCGGTTATCTATATATCAATTAACTGAATATAAAATTTATTTATGATAAAACATGTTTGGTTATGTTTCGTACATTTTTCATTTAAAACTTTTTTTGATAATGGAAACAAATGTTTCGACTGAACCTGGTAGGTAAATGTCTCGATGGCAAAGCATTTACTCTCTAGTTAATTTCGTAAAAAGAAAATAACTTGAACAATTTTAATGTCTCTGTTTACCTTCGTGTTATTTTTTTGCTTCATTTATTTATTTTATTCAGTAGTGGCTCGCAAGACTATGGTTATTTACAAATATTAAGATTTATTTGGACTTTAAGAGCATTATTCTCGAAACTTCCACTTCTTGTACGCATCCAATATACTCTGTAGGCTACCAGAATAGTCTTCAGAAACGGCATATATTCGTTACAATACCAAGTAATTGAAAAACTGAAAAATATCTCATGTATCGGAAACATGACAGCAAAAAAATTAACTTAAGGTTATTCCAGCACTTTTCGACAGATTTTACTCATTTTTTTTAACAGGCTACAAATAACGTTTTCTAATAAATCCCGAAGTTTCAGAATTTTTGATCGTTTAGAACCCGAAATAATTAAAAGCAAAGTTTTCATTTTCTCTCACTCTCTCTCATTAGAAGCATGTAATCCTTCATGCCCACCCAACTATTATCTGTTGTATTAAAAAAAATTCTCGACAGAAAAACTAGAATAGTAAAGATAAATATTTATTAAATACATTTTTTTTTAAATCGCATTTTACCGTTTTGTTTTCGAAATATAAAAGTTTAAAATTACTATTATTTTTTAAATAACATTATTTTGTGTATATGAACTATGAATTTGTCTACGTAATAAGTATATATGTATATGTATTTGTTCTATAATAAAATCAAACCGATTTTTTGTCCTGATTATATAACACAGTGCTGAAACATCGTTAATAATAATTATTGAGTTTGAGTCCATCTTTTAAATAATGTAAATTTTTCCTGGAATGTCTCTATAACTTTTTTAACCTCGAATCAATCCAAATTAACATAAAAATCTTTGGACATCCCCCACAAAAATAATAATAAATTTTCGTTACAAATAAATTTGAGTGACTCAATCATTTTGAAAAAAAAGACCGATTTCTTCAATCAATTATATTATTATGAAATATTGATAGAAGACATTGTGGTACCTACATATATATATACTCTAAAAAGCTTTTTAAATTTAAAATGGTTGATTGGTCATGACAGTTCAAAAGAAATTCTTATCCAATTTTTTTTTTATTAGACCAATATAAAAACGTATGAATCATAAAATGTGGTTGAACTATTTTTACATTATTATTCATGATACAAAAGCATACGTTTATATATAAATATATATATATATATATATATATATATATATATATATATATATATATATATATATATATATATATATATATATATATATATATATATATATATATATATATACTCTATTTAGGATACACTTTGAACCATAATAACATAAATCGTTTTAAATTAAGTCGATATACTTACTCGCTACTCAAAAAAAAATTATTACAAAAGAACACAAAAAAAAAGTATGTATGGCTATAAAATAAAATACATTTTAATGTAATTCATAAGGTTAATTCATTTTATTTAACCCTTAAACAAGAGCATTGATCTCAGATTTAGTAAATTATTTAATAATTTTAATGTGACTATTCTGTGCAAGATTATTGAGTTTATTAAAGGTATTCCTTTTTAAAGAGTTCAAAAATGGACTAGTTGAAGTGTGAAAGCAATGAATCAGTATAGGAAAAATTTGGCGCACTCCGATGTAGAAAATATTATAAGTATGAAGGAAATAACAATCCATATATCGAAATAATAAAAAATAGCAATAACGCCTTTTATATTTAACCAGAAATTCTCTAGTTAATCGTTTGTTGTACCCATAGTTACAATAAAGAAGACTTATGAAACGAACCTCTAAACAAATTTGATTCCGTGTGTTGAAGTATCAAGTGTGCAAGTCGCTACAGGCTAATATATATAGTTAAGAATATGGTAAAAACATCTTGGGGAACTTTTTTACAAAAGCTGACATATAAACCACTTTCGGGTTCTCGATAGTTTTTCTCCCAATGAACCAAATAAACAACCCCTTCAATATAGAATTGTTCGCTCGTCTGTCGTTCTGTAAACACGATGACTCAAAAAAGAAGAGTGATATAATGAGCTGAAATGTTGTGTGCTTTTTCTAGAGATAATATTATTATTATTATTTATTTCACCAAAAGATACATAGGTACATAGGTATAGTCAATATAAAAAAAAAGCAATTAAACCTATTAAGTTAAGCTGTATTGGGCAATTCATTACAATGTGCTTTTTAAGCTCACGTTTAAATTTCGGTATGTTTTCTATGTTTTTTAACTCTCCAGGAAGATTATTGTACAATTCACTTCCGGAGAGTTTTTGAATTTTTGCAATCTATAGTTTGTATCTATAGTTTGTAATATGCAAATCCTTATTTTTGCAATCTATAGTTTGTATCTATAGTTTGTAATATGCAAATCCTTATTATGTCGAGTGTTATAATCATGAATTTAATTTCTTAATGGTAATTTTTGATAATTTTTTTTAATGAATATATAATAGCTATAATAGCTCATAGTAATATATGCCATAAAATGTTAGTAAATTATTCCATTTAAAATGGTTAACACATGATTCTCGATGCTCAAGATTAAACATGAGCCGAATTATTCTTTTTTGTAGAATAAATATTCGTTAACAATCTAATAAGTAAAGTAAAGTTCGTAAATGGGCAAAAATCGGGCTGTACTTCCTCGCTAAAAGGGGAAAAATATCCATCTTTGAAACACTTCGAGATAGAAACAAATTTAAAGACAAAAATATTCCTTTATAAAAAAAAACTTTTGTCATAACTCAGTATACACCGGATATTTAAGCAATAACCTCAATTATTTGTTATTTTTATATGTTTTTTTATGTAATTATTTAAAATTCAAATTATAACTAAAGTGTATAACATTTTTAGTTATATATAGGAATGAATATTATTTATAAAAAAAACTTTTTCTGGAACATTGAAACAATAGCACATAATGAATCAAAAATTAAAACAAGTGAATGGGCTATTAAAGGGTTAATAAAATTCAATACACGAAAAGATAAAATATTTTCGAGATCATGATTGTATTTAAAAAATGTATAAATTAATCAAAACAAATAAATATTATTTTATCATATAAATAAGCAGACATTAAAAATATTATTTTGATTGTTATTAAAGAATCTACTTCATTAATAAAGAAATATAAATATTACAAAAAAAAAAAATGTATATATTAAACTCAACAATAATAATAATTAATAAATCATATTAAATTATTGTTCAAGTTTATTTTTTGCTAGTATAGAAACGTTTTAATAAATACATTTGAAATATTTTATAAATGGTATTCGAATATATTTAATCCATTAGTAAATTTTATAATTACAAAAAAAAGAGGATTATTATTTGAAAATTTCATTTTGATCCATTGTACTCACGGCCAAAAAAGTAGTGTTCATTTTCCAAAATTTTTTAATTGATTTGTGCCTTATTCATTCAGTTTTCGAAAAAATTCTTCGGCTAAAAGGTTTTTCCCCTAAAACCGAATGAATAAGGTACAAATTTGAAAATAAAAATTTTTTAAATATGAACGCTACTTTTGTTGCCCATAGTACAACAATATTATTTTAATATTTATATACACAGTTGGAAAATAGAATATTACGTCAATAAGTTATAAATATTTTGTATTAAAAAGTATTTACTTTTACTATGGATTAAGGCAACCATGAAGTATCGCATATATTATTTCTCAAAGGTATTTTTTTGTCGGTATAAAATATCTCCATTAATACTGTATCAAAATGAATGTATGCTACGTCATTTTGAAGATTATTTTTTCCTCTTATGAGGAAAAATAAGTCAATACCTTAAAATTAGTGTTTTCATTTAAAAAAATCTCTTCAATCAATGCCATATGCAAGAGGCGTTCTTATAACCATCAACATTTAACATAGTTAACTCCAGAGTTAACTATCCACCAGAATACAATACCATTTTCGTATTCTGGTTAGTTCAGCCTTAATATTTCTTGAAATAGTAGTTAAAAATGGTGGATTCAAACCAATATTTTACCAAAAGTCGAAACGATGAAAATATGTTTCATCAGAAAGAAACTACCTTGTTGGGAAATTTTCGAAGGTTTCTTTTGTAAGCAGACTGTTGGTTTTTTTATTAAATTATTATTACAAAATTAATATTTAATTACTTTTAAAAATATGCACAATCGGAAGCCAGAGAAAAATTATAAATTGAAAAAAATCGTTACCGAATTCCTTGAAAACGAAATCAGTAGTGTCCAAAAAAATTATAGTTACAAAAATAATAAATAATTATACAAGGACCTCCGAACAAAATACTAATGAACTAATGAATGTTTTTAAGGCAACATTAAATTTGAGCAGCAGTTATAATGGATTAAGCTGGCAACGAGAGAACATTCTCTTGGCGTGGACATACTGATATCTGCAAGGGTTACAATCCAAAGAGTATCTCAAAATAACTTTACTGGTTTCAAAATATCTGACGGTTTTTCGTCGAAACAACTTTGTACCGTTTTGCCGAAGAATGAGAATTTGTTCCAGAATTTCGATGTATCATTTTTAATAAACTCGTCGCCAAGGAATGTACAGTACTCACAAAAAAAACCATGACTGACAACAAAAATTGTGTTGTCCAATGTAATTCACTCTAACCCGTTTACTCCTTCTACATTCGTAACTATTCCTCTTCGAAATACGCACGCTAGAGCTAGCAAAAAAACGGGTTACTTACAGTACTCCTGCTCGATTCATATTTTATTGAAATACACGGTGAAATGATATTTATTGTTGTAACTCGCAAAGCTTCTGTGAAAATTTTTTTCCAACCTTGTACAAAATACATATTTAAAAAATAATAATATTATAAACTATATTTTCATCATATTTGCAGCTGCAGAAAAATAAATTTTATTAGAAACAACTTTTTTGTGCAGTTCGTTTATAAATAAAGTACTTGCCAATGTTTCAACCGATCAATTCACTTTGATTTATCATTTTGGTGCTTAGTACAAATACATTATATACAACGAAATAATTCTTGAAACTAATAATGTATTTTATGGCCACCAAGAAATGATCTGTTGTATTATAAAATACTCGACAAATTATAAAAAAAAAACTAGGATAGTAAAGATAAATATTTATTAAATAAATTTTTTTTTAAATCGCGTTTTACCGTTTTATTTTCGAAAAATAAAATTTTAAAATTATTTTTTATTTCAAAATTACAATTATTTGTATATGAATAATGAATAGTGAATATGTGTTCTGTATGTATGTATATGTATTTGTTCTATAATAAAAGCAAACCGGTTTTTGACTGGATTATATAACACAGTGCTGGACCTACCTTAAGTGAAAATAACTAAATGAGTTAATTGCTTAAAGACTCGTATATACTGAGTAAATGAAAATATTGTTTATTTTTAATAAAGGGACATTTTGTATGCAATTTGTTTTCCACCTCTTACGGTTTCAATGATGGATACCTACTAGCGGAGGGAAGCACGGTTCGATTTTGCCCATTCACGAGCCTAACCTTACTTTTTAGCTCTAGAACACACACATAAAGTGTCAGCTCGGTATCTCTTTTGCTTTGTGTGTTATCGTGAACATCTAGACCAAACCTATTTTTCTGCGATCAATACCGTCACAAAATTGTGACTCAACTTAATATACCCTTATATATATTATATATATACAGTGTATACAAATATGTAATTATTTTTCAAATGCAGCAAAATTCCAATCGAACCCTGAAAATTTTTCAGGGTTCGATACCCGATGGATAAGTAAATTTTTTCATATCAATATTTCATTAAAAAATACTTTAAATAGCAAAGTTGTTGCTTTTAAAAATATTCACAACCTTTGGTTGAAAAATTTTTGGAAAAGCGTTCGGATTCGAAATTTTTATTCAGAAAATATAATGAGGTTTTATTGAAAATTTATTATTTATATTTAAGAAAATTTTTATTATTATCAATAATAAAAAACATCTCTTATTGAAAACTTTTACGTTAAAATATTCGTATATAAAAATGTAAAATATTTTATGATTCAAATTTACTCATATATCAGAACAAACATTTCAAAAATGAATCAATACGATAAATTTTTTCGATCGTAAAATACTCATAAAGTTACACTTTATCGTTCGTCTTCTAAAGTTGTGAAGATTTTGTTTAAATTATCATACATTTAAAGAAAATTTTTCAATCTGAGTATATTATGGTATATTTTTGTGGTTATGTTTTGTTTGTATACGATAATTTATTTTAGTTTACGTATCGTTAAATTTAATTATGCCCGATTAATTTTGAATATATCTTTTCACTAGACATAAAAGATGCTTTTTTGTTGTGTATGACAAAATATAAACGTCGCGATATCATATTTTTTATAATTTTTTTTTTTTACATAATTTTACACACTTTGAATTTTTTATTTTACTTTACCGCATTTCTAAGAAACTCTTGTACATATAATTGAATACAATTGAGAACGTTTATGCAATAAACAGGTAAGTCAGCTCGGTATCTCTTTTCGTTTGTGTGTTAACTTGATCATCTATACCAAACCTATTTTTCTGCGATCAATACCGTCACAAAATTGAGACTCAACTTTATATACCCTTATATATATTATATATACAGTGTATATAAATATGTAATTATTTTTCAAATGTAGCAAAATTCCAATCGAACCCTAAAAATTTTTCAGGGTTCGATACGATTTTTTCATTTTATTATGTTTTTTTTACTCTGGACAATATAGCTGTATTGCAAAAATAAATTAGGAAAAAAATTGGAAAATTTTGACTTTCCTGGTTTTTGCATCATTTTGCATCAATTACTTGAAACTAGTTTTGAACAATTCTGATTCGGATATATTGATAATATATTCATTTAATTATCGTCCAAGTGGAACTGGGAGGTTATGAGTTCGAATCCCGACATTGGCAGTTTGTCAATTATTAAGAAAAAAAAAAGGGGCGATTAATTGACTAAACTGTCACCGGATGAACAAAAACGAAGTAACCGGCTATGTATGTGAAGGTTTTCTGCAGTTTCCTTCACGAACTCCAGATGAATATTGGTATAGTTCGTATCAGAGTCGGCTGCAGCCGCTCATCCTACCAATTGTTAGTCTACACACAAAAATTCCTTCCACTCCATTCACATCCTCACATCCTTAGGCATCACTATGGACCTTATGGTCGAAGTGTAGCCCGTCCAGGGCAGCCGCTCAAATCTATCTATCATTTAATTAAATTCATCAAAATAAAACAATTGCTTTGATTCTGAAGAATCAAAATCTTGAGATACTTATTACCCGTATGTATGTATGTATGTATGTATATATGTATGTATGTATGTATGTATGCATTCTTTGCCACGCACTGTCGCCTAACCTTCTTAGTGTATTTTAACATATGAGATGTCGTAAGATTCGTCTTAACTGTGGAAATGACATAGGGAATAATATTTAAATATGACATTTGCGAATTGAGAATGGGAAGAGAGTGTTTGTGTTTGTCTGAATTGTTTGGGGAAAACTATAGAAGTTAGCGAAATAATGTAGAAAAAAGATCTTACGTAAATTTTCCTTACGATTCCGGAAAAACTGTCAGAAGTTCAAAATTACAAACCGTTCCAAAGTTTTAACTGTTTTCTAACCGTTCTAAAGTTATAGTCAGCCCAGATGTTTAATATAATTTATAGTTTCTATACAAAAAACCTACAATAACAATTATTTTAAATTTAAAATCCAATGAAATTGACGATTCGAGCTGTCAAAATTTAGAGAAAAAAAATTATTAAATAAAACGCTGTGGGGCTTCGTTAATTTTATATTACTTTTAGTTGTGTAAAAACTATTATTACTAAAATAAATTCACTTTGATTAATATTTTATTAATACTAATTATTATCTTTTTATTTTAATATAAATATTCTGAAATTTTAGTGTCCATTTTTCTGTTGCTTCGACGGTATTACGTTCGCCAATTAATTATTGTGATATTGCAAATACACATTGATCGCTTCATGCGATTGAATTTTATACAGGAGTTCTGTTGTAATGGATACAATTAAAACCGTTATAGCCGTTTCATACAAATTTTAAAAGAATACTGAGCGCAAAGATATACTCGGACAAAATAAGTTAAGGAAATAGCTAATTTTTGATGAATTCAATCAAACGATTCAAGTCCAGAAACAGTGATGTTCAACTCAGCATCATTTTGAACTGAAGTTTTTAAAAGAAGGGAATCATTATCACTTATAATAAAAAATTCAATTAATATTAGTCTAACAGTATTTTAAAATTATATTTTTATTTTAATATATTTATAAAGACCCAACCCCAATTTGTCTCGAATATCCAATTTGAAATTTTAATTTATTTATCGGGCTATAATAGAATATGGTTCAATTAATTTTATAAGGAGTATTCCGTGTAAATTAAATTTAAAATTAATTTTTTTTTTATAAGTAGCGGTGAATAATTGTAAAGATGGTTTAATTATCAATCAGTTTCTAAAGTCATTGGATATTTATGTAATAGTTGTAACTAGATATTTTTTCTGAAATGTATATCGTATGTCAAAGTAGCGTGTTCTAGTCATGAATAAAATATTAATTAATTTTTTTAAATCAAAATTTAATTTAAATTAAATCATTTATCTCGTCAGAACTAGTCTGCAGTCTAGTGATTTTCTCCGAGGAATGAATCTTGTATATCATATCAATAAGTATTAGAATATAAAAATTGAAAATAATTCTCTTATTATTAGTTATAGAAAATATGGTCAGGTAATATTAGTAAAATTTATTTTCTACAACTTCCACACATGATAAAGTTTAAGAATTCCAAAATTTTTCTATTTTATAAAAATTTGGAGAGATATCAGAAAATTTGTCTTATCATATACAAAAGCATCTAACGACATTCTTGTATTTCTAAATAATGCACTAACATGGTGATTTTATCGGGTAGGCAGCCTAGGTCGGCTAATGTTCAGGGGCGGAAAATTTTGATCGTGTATACCAGATATAACACTAGTTGTTTGATATAAAATATAATTTTTTATTTGAAAGCGTAAATCCTGATAGAATATTCTTAAATCACTGCACGTGCCCGTGCAGTTACAGTTTTTATGTGGATATCAATTTAGTGCGAAAATAGCGAATTTACAATAAATCAATTATAATTAATTACGATTGGCGTGAAACGAAGAAGTTGTTTTCATTACAACAATTGGCGTTTTCGACGATGGCGTCTAAACTGGTCACGGGGCCCATTTCGCCGCCGACAGAACTGTCAAGCGTCAGCACGAAAATGTTCTTTTAATGAAGGGGGTGGACATTATGCAACTGTTTAGGGCTGTCAACTGTCTTAATCCGTCAATGACTATTAAGCAATAAATAGAAAATTGTAACAGCGCGATGTTTCTCGGAGAAGATTATGATGTTTTAATTTTAACATGTTTTTATTAGCTTCAGTTGTATGTATCTTAATTTTTAGTTAAGTTTTCACCCACTTCTGGACGTCTGAATAGTCTGAAATTTTGCAGACGTATTAAGAACCCATGACAATACAATAATATACAAAATAAAAATATAAAATACAAATTTAAATTTATTAATATCCAAAATACATATATGCATATCCTCTAAATTAGGTATAACGATTTATAGTGTGATACTATATATAGTTTATAGTTTCTAGAAATAGATAGATATGTCATCAACATAATTTTAATAAAAAAATGACATTTCAACTGTTAAAATTTAGAAAAAATAACTATTGGGCATAAATTTCCTATGTTATATTTGATATATACTTTCTTTGCTAAGATTCATTCCATAAAAAATAAAATTTAGAGTTAAAATACCTAAAAAAAATATTCTTTTATTGAAATATCAACTAAAAAATGCAAAATAGTTTAAAATAGAATAGATTAAAGAGATTGACAACAAAATTAACTTTAACGTAAACAAAAGCATAGGATGCTCTCTACTTACGTCTTCGTAATGTCTCTACTTTTACAAGAGTAAGTAGAGAGCACCCCATGCTTCTGTTTTCATTAAAGTTAATTTTGTTGTCAAGATGTTTATTCTATTATATTTAAATTTTTTTTGCAATATTTAGTTCATATTCCATGTAATAGCATGTTGTTTTTAGTTTTTTAATATCTAAATTTTATTTATTTTATTTTTGAAAATAAAAAATTTTTAAGCACAATCTCTATATACAACGGATTGAATAAACTTTGTTGATATAGCGTATACATTAACTTAACATATCTTATGTATACAGATATAATTATTATCTATTGAATTCTAATAATAATAATAAGAATACCCGTTTAATAATTTGTAGTTGTTAGTTAATTTAAATAGATTTGTGATAATGTCGATAACTTTTATAAAAACATGTACAATCAACTAATAAGACTCATGTGATAATTATTTATTTAAACATATATTCATTGATAATAATATGCTTGTATAAGACCTTTTTAATAAGACTTATTATTATCAATAACGTAGATATACACAGTAAATAGCCGTCCGTCCATCTATATTATTTAATGTCATCATATTAATAACTAACTATACGATCTCTTTATATAAAAAAACTGTATATTGGTTATTTAAATTATTTTTAGGCCAGTAGGCATAAGTTTTAATCATACGGTACTCCAAAAGTTATTTTATTTTATAAATCTTTTGTATGTTCTAAAATTTGATATTTTAATCAAATTTTTTTTTATTCACATTATTTAGAGAAAGTTTTCCATGTTTGATTTTGTGATTAAAAAAAAAACGTGAAAATATATATTCAGTATTTGAGGAATTAATTTAATTATGAATGACCCTTATAAGATACTTATCTTAAAGAAATTTTATTATATTAATATTTTCTGGCTGAAATGTAAAGCGGATAAAAACAATAGTACGTTTTGATATTTAAACCTCAGTTTGAGGAGATTTATAAAATTTACAAAATTAGTAACGAGCTGATCCTTAAGTCCTACGTCTTGCCAAAGAATGAAACTTGGATTTTTCGTATTTCTCTAGATAACTTAAAACTCAATTTAAAAATTGACTCATCCATCAATATCATCTGTTGTGTAACGAATCCAGAGTTGGAAACCTGGTGGATAAGTTAATTTTTTGATATCGATATTAATAAAAATTCAATGACATGTTAGATAGATAGATAGATATATCTTGGGATCTTAAAAATATTACACTTCGATCGTATGGTCCATTGTGCTCCTCCTTCTACTTAAGAGAAGATATTCGCTTCTCCCATATGTTGGCAATGGCCAGGAGCTTGCTTATCAGGTATTCTTGAAGGGTCATATATTTGGTTGACAATGACATGTTAGTCTATATAGTATACGGTTATTCTTTCATACTTATGTTTTCTTAACCGTAAGGGAAATTAATATTGGTGTGACGTTTTTAAATATACACAGATCATAATATGTTGAAATTCAACATTGAAAAACTGTTATATTTTTATACCCAGTATATTTGTAAATATACAAGGTATATTAAGTTTAGTCGCGACTTTGTAATGCTTGAAAATATTAATCCTTGACAAAAATGCTTTACAAAGATATTCATAAAATGGCCTAATTCGGCCATTTTCACATGCCAGTCCGTCAATCTGTCTGTGTGTGAAGTCGATAACTCAAAAACGAAAAGAGATAACGAGCTGAAAATTTTTGTATGTGTTCTAGACCAAAAAATTAAGGTCAAATTCGTTAATGGGCAAAATCGGAAAGTGTTTCCCCCCGCCAGGGGGGAAAAAATATTTCTTTGAAATCGTAAGAGGTAGAAAAAAATTTTATTTACAAAAAATTTTCTTCTCTTTAAAATAAACAACTTTTGTTTGCAAAATTTTTTTATAAACTCAATAGTTTTCTCAAAATTTGTTCTCACATGTACAAACATAACATATATCAAATAGTATTGTTTTTATGTTTATTTCAGTTTTGTAAACCAGGTGTATATATGAATTCAAGGTGTAAGTGATTTTCCTTTTCAAAGAAATAGTTGGTCTCGTACAGATCTCAAAATTTTGCAAAAAGTTTATAAGTCAATTATACGCTTGGCATAACGCTTCGCTCTGCATAACTACCGCTTCTAATTGACTAACGCTTCGCGTTGCCTGACTTATGGTTCGCTGCAGTGTACGTTTCGCCTTGGTAAACGCTTTGCTAACGCTCCGCGTTCACTAACGCTTCACGTTGACCTAACGCTTCCTATTGACTTACGCTTCTCATTAAGCTACGCTTCGTGTTGGGTGGTTTATGGTTCGCTTTAGCTTACATTTCGCTTTGCGTTTAAAAACGCTTTGCGTTGATTAACTAACGCTTCGCACTGATTAACTATCGTTTCGCGTTGATTAACTAACGCTTCGCGTTGATAAACTAACGCTTCGCGTTGGCTAACTAACGCTTCACGTTGATTAACTAACGCATCGCGTTGATTAACTAACGCTTCGCGTTGATTAACTAACGTTTCGCGTTGATTAACTAACGCTTCGCGTTGATTAGCCGACGCTTCGCGTTGATTAACTGACGCTTCGTGTTGATTAACTAACGCTTCGCGTTAATAAACTAACGCTTCGCGTTGATTAACTAACGCTTCGCGTTGATTAACTAACGCTTCGCGTTGATTAACTAACGCTTCGCGTTAATTAACTAACACTTCGCGTTGATTACCTAACGCTTTGCGTTGATTAACTAACGCTTCGCGTTGATTATCTAACGCTTCGCGTTGATTAACTAACGCTTCGCGTAAATTAACTAACGCTTCGCGTTGATTAAATAACGCTTCGCGTTGATAAACTAACGCTTCGCGTTGATTAACTAACGCTTCGCATTGAATAACTAACGCTTCGCGTTGATTAACTTACCCTTCGCGTTGATTATCTAACGCTTCGCGTTGATTAACTAATGCTTCGCGTTGATTAACTAACGCTTCGCGTTGATTAACTAACGCTTTGAGTTGATTAATAAACGCATCGCGTTGATTAACTAACGCTTCGCGTTGACCTTACGCTTCCTATTGACTAACGCTTCTCATTAACCAACGCTTGGATGACTTACGGTTTACTTAAGCTTACGTTTCGCGTTAGTTAACGCATAGCGTTTGTTAACGATTCGCGAATCACCAAAGCGATTCACCGACGCTTTGCTTTGAATAACTAACGCTTCTCATTAACCAACGCTTCGCGTTGGCTTACTTATGGATCCATTTAGCTTACGTTTCGCGTTGGTAAGCGCATTGCGTTGGTAAACGCACACTTACTATTGACGAACGCTTCTCATTGACCAACGCTTCGCGTTGGCCGATTTATGGTTCACTTTAGCTTACGTTTCTCGTTGGTTAACGATTCACGTGAAATCACGCTTCGCGAATCTCTGACGCTCCGCTTTGGATAACTAACGCTTCTCATTGACCAACGCTTCGCGTTGGCTGAATAACGGTTCGATAAAGTTTACGTTTCGCGTTTACCAACGTTTCGCGTTGACCTAACACTTCCTATTGACTAACGCCTCTCATTGAATAACTATTGAATAACTAACGCTTCGCGTTGATTAACTTACCCTTCGCGTTGATTATCTAACGCTTCGCGTTGATTAACTAATGCTTCGCGTTGATTAACTAACGCTTCGCGTTGATTAACTAACGCTTTGAGTTGATTAACAAACGCATCGCGTTGATTAACTAACGCTTCGCGTTGACCTTACGCTTCCTATTGACTAACGCTTCTCATTAACCAACGCTTGGATGACTTACGGTTTACTTAAGCTTACGTTTCGCGTTAGTTAACGCATAGCGTTTGTTAACGATTCGCGAATCACCAAAGCGATTCACCGACGCTTTGCTTTGAATAACTAACGCTTCTCATTAACCAACGCTTCGCGTTGGCTTACTTATGGATCCATTTAGCTTACGTTTCGCGTTGGTAAGCGCATTGCGTTGGTAAACGCACACTTCCTATTGACGAACGCTTCTCATTGACCAACGCTTCGCGTTGGCCGATTTATGGTTCACTTTAGCTTACGTTTCTCGTTGGTTAACGATTCACGTGAAATCACGCTTCGCGAATCTCTGACGCTCCGCTTTGGATAACTAACGCTTCTCATTGACCAACGCTTCGCGTTGGCTGAATAACGGTTCGATAAAGTTTACGTTTCGCGTTTACCAACGTTTCGCGTTGACCTAACACTTCCTATTGACTAACGCCTCTCATTGACCAATGCTTCGCGTTGGCTGACTTACGGTTCGCTTTAGCTTACGTTTCGCGTTTGTTAACGCTTTGTGTTTACCAACGCTTTACGTTTACCAACGCTTTCCGTTAATTTTCTAAATCATCGCGTTGACTAACTTTTCGCGTCACCTAAAGGCTCGCGTTGAACAACGCTTTGCGTTAACAGTCGGTCGCGTTGTTTAATTCAATTATATAACTCAATATTTAAATATGTAAAAATGGCAAGAACATTAATATCAATTTTTTTTAAAGCATGAACATTTTTACTGTTTCAATATTAATTATTAACACAAAACAAACATTTACAAATCTAGAGCACGATAGTGCGCAAGGCCGAGTTTAAGGGGCATTTGGACTTCTCACTTACAGTGCTATTACTACAGGAAATATCATAGATAATGTGACCCCGAAATATCTTCTGAACGAAACCAGCAACAGTGCTGATTTTTGGATAATTCATATTTTTTAAACATTGAATAGGCAGAAATATTAACAGTACAAAGTATATACAACTCAGTATATACTGGGTATTCAAACAATTAACTCAGTTAGTTGTTACATTACTTGTTTACTTACGACATGCCTTTGAAATTTTTCCGCAAATACCTAAGATTTACAACGCTTTCGAATAAAAATTTGAATTAAATAAAAACTGTTATGAAACGCTACACTGCTTCTATTTCTTCCTCTGTTTCTAACGATTTCCGTGATCGAGAACCGTTGATGGTTTTCTATTTTCAAAAGTTTTTAACGAGTTATTGTAATCTGGTAGATTGATTATTCCTCTCCCCTCTGATTGTTTTCTACAATTAAGGCGAATCAAGCGACATCTCATATGTTCAAATCCAGCGAGCCGTTTGGGCACAGAACATGTCAAAGAAATAGACATGTTCTGTGAATGAAATACATACATTCATACAGCCGAGAAAATTCATTCAAAACATTTACTCATCATAGATAAATGTTACAAAAATCTTTTGTAACTGTGCCCGACGTAGCTGATAATACAGACGCTTTTGAACAAAAGTAAGTTGATGAAAACATAATGGGGAAATGGAAATAAGGTCATATCAAATCAGTGTTATACATTGGGAAATATTGATGAAGTTAAATAATTTTATTGAATCTTCTATGTTAAATTTAATGAAAAGAAATTGTAAAAGAGTTTAGATTAAGGATGTACGAGCGCTGATGTATAGTCCATTTATAAGATTCTTCAAAATCTTATATAGTACATTCATAAAAATCCACAATAATCTTTATTTTTTTTATCGTAAGTTAAAATTAAAATTTAATTTAGGCCTGTCATACCGACCCTAACAAAAAATTTATTTAAGAAAAAACTTTAGATTTCGGATAATAAAGCTACCGCCGACAGAAATAAACTTTACCCGAAATCTCTGTTGTTTTGTTAAATATCTTTTTTTTAGGCCCCTCATATCGGAATTTTATTGGATCAATGTCTTTATTAATATTTCTATTTTCTATTGCGTAGTTTTTTTTTATTAGTTTTATTTTATTTCAAGTGAAAATTATCAATATATGTGTAAAAATATGGGTTTCTCCATAAGAGCAATGCATTAAAACTCGAATTTTAACATTAAATAAATAATTACCCCCCCCCCCCCTGAAACTTTTATAATTGATTTATATATGCACTTCAACTACATGTAAACAAAAAAGCAAGCCTTAATATGTTTGAAGTTTCAGTGCTCGTACATCCTTAATTATTAAATGTCAAATATAAAGTAAATTTTTGTTTTCAATTTCGATTTTACATAATTCATTTTAAACGCTAGTAATTTAAATTTAATTAATTAACTTGATTTAAGTATAAATACGCTCGATTCAAGTATTTCTGTACCATCGTTATCATCGTAATGAACTATCGTTAAACCAAACGCATGGTATTTCATTATTATTAAGTTACTACAGTGTGTAACAAAATAGAATGCCCAAACATTCAGTTTCTGATTCTACGAACCTAATGAAAAACTGACTACATCTTAAATACTACTTTTTTCCGTTGGATTTTGAGATTCGTGCGTCATTTTAAGTCATTTCAACCGGAAAGTGATGGTTTGGAAAAATGGACGCGGTTATAGAAAATGTGATTCATCGTAGACAATTAGGAATGGGCTTATTTTTATTATTTATTATAAATCACTTAAAAAAAATTTCACTAATGATGAAATTAACTTTTTTTTAAAATCACTTCAATAATATTAAAATCAAAAAAAAACGCTACTGATAAAACAATCCCATGTGACTAAATAAGACGTTCTAATTGGTTAACATGAAAAACTAGCAGAGGAATAAGTACGGAAAATAGGACATGAACTATCGCTACTTGGCCGGTATGTTTCAGGAATAATCGATCTCCAAATGTTCCTTACCGGTATCATTCAACGGTATCTATTTAAGACATTCATAAAATATTTCAATGCCATATTTATACAGACACACCCTATATGACTGGAGTGTTTTAAATTAATATTAACTCAAATTATTTCTAATTATGATTTAAATTTAATGGTAAGGTAGAATATTTGTCTGTTATATATATTATAAAACGGATATCACATCTTTTATATAATAATAAACTTAACGTATATTTAAATGAGAATGGTACTTTAATTTAATTGCTTTAGATTAAAAAAATATAATTAAACAAATATTTTATTAAGCTTTCATACGATATTAAAAAATGTGTTCGTTTTTATTAATATATATATATATATATATATATATATATATATATATATATATATATATATATATATATATATATATATATATATATATATATATATATATATATATATATATATATATCTGTCTGTGTCTGGTAGGTACGATAAAGTATTTTTATGTGGCGGTCCAAGAAAAAAGTATAAAATACAGTATCATAAACTTACTCTTAACAGACATGTCAATTGAATTTAAATAGTATATTATTCAGAGTGTGATTTTTGATTCATGAGTGTGAATGTAGGTACTATAGGCCACAAAAGTAGAGCTAATTTTTCAAAATTTTATAATTGATTTGAGTCTTCAGATAATAAAATGATCATTATAAAAACCCATTTTGATATGTCACATTTGGTCCGGTGGGTTATTTTTCCTAAAAGTTTGTTAATCCTCAGTGAAACATTAATAATGAAAATTAAACTTTCTTATTGCTTTCGCTTTTTAGAAATTTTGTTTACATATATCCATTCAACCACACGCATACGGGTTATATACCAAAAATACACGTTTGATTTACTTCTATGTACACTCCCTTGCAAAAAAAAATGAAACCTATCTGAAATATATTTAATATATGCATAACAAACGAATGTATGCATAAATCATAATTCTTAGAAACAATGCATGTGTGCAAACACAACGAGTATTTATGCACATACATTTCTGTGATTCAATGATCCAATAATATATGTAAATACTTATATAAAATATATTATATCTCTATTAGAAATATTCATTTAATCATTTTTATATTTTATTTTAAAAAATTATTAAAATTACATTAAAAGTCTATATATAAAATAAACTTGTTACGCAGGAGTTGCGTCAGCTTTGCGAATTTCCTTAGAACACTTAAATCACTCTGAAGCGGACATAATTTTAGTCTGCTAAAAATAAAAGGTCGTATCTGATATAATTTTGGCATTTGCAAGGCCAGTTTTATAAAAAATTTTCTATTAAAAAAACATTTTTAAAACAAGTTTTTTATAGTAAAACTAATTTTCTACAACTTCTTATGTACTTTTCGGTTTTTTCAATATTAAGAGAGATATACCAAATTTTGTGTTTCCCAATCCCTCTAAACCCCCTTTTCTCCTTGTCGATTCTTGTCATGCTTACAATAAAAATGCATTGTCATCAAAACTGAACCAACATGTAAAAAATTCAACTCCGTAGGTTTAGAGGAAGTGGTTCTAATTCAGCTTGCAAGATTTGACCCGAACATACGTACATACATACATACATTGCAAGTCAAATAAAAGCTAGTAAAAATGGTATAGGTCAAGGGAAAAGGGTGGCATATAGAAAGATGAAAATATAAAATATCTCTCTTAATATTAAAACAATCGAAAAATGTATGAGAAGTAAAGTTGTAGAAAATCATCTTTGCTACAATTCATTTTTTTGCTGCTGATTATTTTTCTCAAACCCTAATGTGTACAGAGATATTTAGATTGTAAATATTTCTGTAAGTTTTAGTGTAAGAGAAAAAATGATTAGAAACAAAATTATATTATGACTTATTTTCTACAACTTTACTTCAGATATATTTTTAAACTTTTAAACAAATTTAAATTTTTAAACAATATTAGGGAGTTATTCAATATTTTGTGTTTCCATTAACGAACTTGACCTTTAAATACCAAAAACGACTCAAATACCAAATTTCATGCCAATATATATATATATATATATATATATATATATATATATATATATATATATATATATATAAATAATGGTCATTTTTAACAACTATTAAATAGGATCGATGGAAATTTGAAAAGTAAAAATTGTCTCATCGGTACAATAGCAATAGCTATTGTATCCTTCGGAGGAAATTCGTTAAAACTTTTGTCTAATGTTTACAGACAACAACAAAAACATCGATAATTTTTTAGATTCAGTTTGGTTCAATTTTATTTCAGGGGAGTGTATATAGTAGTATATAAAAATACCATTTTCGATCTTTCTATGTTACATAATGCGTTGTAATCTACGCATAGAGGTAATGTAATACAAGGCGTATAAAACTTTTTTCTTTTAACATTAAATAAACATGACTTCTTGTGAGAGCTTCTGTTCACACTTACATGCCTACATCAGTAGTAATAATAATCACTATAATTTTAAAACAATATAAAACATTAATTTACCATAAAGTAAATATTAAATACAGTGTGGTGGTTGTACATATATGTACTGTACTTAAATAACAGTGTAATGTAAACAAAATACTCTTTAAAATACAATCAAAGGGCACAAAAAACAAAACATCAACCACAACAAAAACCAAGAGGTGTGCACTTTTTTTCTGAAATTCTATTGTGTTGTCAAATTATATACGCATTTTGTTATATCAACTTTTTAAAACTGTTAATTAGAAGAACAGAATAAGTAAATATCTACGATACACTCAAAATAATACAAATAAAATGTGATCATTTTCACATTGTGAACCAAAACTATGTCACACAGGATTCAGTTTAAATAGACGACTCAATAAGGTATTTTACACACGTCTAGGACTAAATATCCTGTCACACAGTATCCTGCCAAAAATATCCTCAGACAATAATATCCTGTCCAATAATATCCCGATCCAAAAAAGTCATGTTCATAATTATCCTTTAGCACTATAATCCCACCCTATATTCTACAGAGCTTCTGATCATGGATTGGCTTCAGGAAACAAACAAGAAACTTGATCACAGATATAAATTGAAAAGAAACACATTTTATTTAAAAAAATACAATTAAATGTATAAAAATAATAATAAGCAAGCGAGGCATACCACTATCCTTTACTCCCTCCATCATGCTGGCAAAGAGAGGCTTCCCTTATCATTGCAGTAATTACTACAGTTATACTTATACTAATCACGTCACAAATACTACAGTTATACAAATCATAAATCACGAACAATTAAATACTACTACTAACTTTTTTCGAATAACCGGTATTTTATCGTAGAATTATTTGAGTTAATATTTTTCTGTGAGGCTTCGGTATATCCGTGAATAGAATCATTTATTTGTCAAATTCCTATTCTCCTTGGGTAGTATGGGCCAAGTTATGATAATGTTTATCAATAAATTTGATTAGGAAGACGCGTCAACTTATTATCATCATAATATCATGCTCAATGAATTACATAAAAGATAAACTGCACATTTTCTTTAATCACTTTACTAACTTCATGCCATTTTTATTATAGGTCCCCATCCGTTATTCCCACCCCATAGTGAAACTATTTCGTACTTTCTGCCAAAATTTTAGTAATCAAATGACATACGGCTACGCTATTGATCGAATTGTTTTGAGACTCACAATGTGATACTTTAATTTCGCGTACTTAGGGTTGATTCTGACAACAAAAGTGCTGTAGGATTTCCTATTATAGATCTTTCCATTACTGGCTAGTTTTTCTTCAGGAAGAAAATTTCCTGAAGCTCATAAATATCATAATCTTCCTTTCAACCACTAGCTTTTTTGCCCATTTTAGCAGATAAAAGTTCTAGGGGCAGTTCAATCTTCTCACAAAGACTGAAGTCGTTCATTTTTTTACACAAAATGATTCTTTGCTTTCCTTGGAACCGGTAAATTCCCAACTGTCAAGCTCTTCCTGGTAGGTGAGGGAACTAATTTTAGAATTTTTAATAACTTCCTATACAAACGCTTGTCAGCTTTGAAAACAAACTATTCTATTAGACCAATCTATTCTTAAAATAAAATCAATTCTGAACATTTTTTAAATAAACTAAATTTGGTTAATATTATGTTTAAAAAACGGTTTAAATATGAGGCGACCACTAAATGATATTTTTTTATCTACAAACCGTATTCTTTGATATAAAAGGAGTGGTCCTTGTCGAATACACTTAATTCAATTTCCATTTTACGAAACAAAAAAAATTTACCGTAAATTCCTTTCTGCCAAATCAGAACATTAAAAAAACACCAAAAACGCAAATCAGCATTTGATAAACATATGGATAACAAATTAAATGTTTAAATATATAATTAATAACCACTTTTTTTTCATCTGAAAATAATCGTGTATTGTTTTTAATACATTTAAAATGCTCTTCGGTTAATACCAAAATTGGTAGAATAAATTCATTGTCTTTAAAATGACATTTGAATAACTATTTATTGAAATGTCAAGGTAGCTTGATTGTTTACAGTTGATAGCCAGCAGCAAATACAACGAGCGAGTTATGTGAATTCGAGAATATTCAAGTTGAAGAATTTCTGTGTGACCATTTTTTTTGTGAACTTGAAGTTATATTAGTTTTATGTTTAATTAATCACTCGTGTTTAGTCACACGCTACAGTTAAAATTCATTTTTACGTCTCTCTTATATTAGAGGCACTTACGTTTAGCAATCAAATAGTACCTTCTATGTGTGGTATGTTTCATTTTATCAATTCTAAACTGGACTTTATTATTTGAAGCAGAAATAATTCATTAATACAAAAATAGTGATAAAAAACCTATAATCTTTACCTTTTAATGGCAGGAAATAAAAGTCTTGTTTGCTACTAAAGTAAATTTGGCGGTTACGCTAAAATTAATCTCTTATTCCGGTGTTTCTTTGACCAAGGTGTCAGCATAACCATACTTTCAAGAATTTTTATGTTTTAAGGCTCTAAAATTTATAAACATGGGGTAGCTTGTTATCCTTACGACTGATAAGGGTTAACAAATTAACGAAATTTCTTTAAAGTGTTCTCGATGCTCAAAGGATGCACATTTGCATTGTAGTATGGTCTTCAAATCGAGCATAAATATGTTAAGCTAAAAAAACGTTTATGCATTAATAATCAGAGATTATTTCTTCTAAGACAACTTATAATTATATGTTTGTAATCAACAAGGCTTTAACAAAATTCCGCATTAGCTGAAATTACTGTCGTAATGCATCCAAAAATTGATATAAAAAGTAAATAAAATAAGAAACCTGATATCTGTTCCACAAAATAACTTTTTATAAAGTTTGGTCCAGCTTCGAAGTAAATTGACTTACAATTTTTTACCTACACTAATCCTTAAGTTTATAAGTTTCTAACCATAAGTACTCTAAAAATAGATCAGAGATAGAACCAGTAGGATAATTGCAGAGTTTCAAATAAAGTGGTGAAAATATCTCCTATCACAAAACTAATTAAAAAGACATATATAATTTATATAGACAATAGACTAACTATCTCCTTAATTTGAAAAAAATATGCCACGTTTTATTTTTCATATTTAACCCGCCCCTGTCACAGTAAAACAAGAAAATATCAATATAACTTGCATAACGTCAAACAAAATATGCAAACGCATATAATTTGACCATTAGTCATATGATAATTCTGTCTAATCGTTAGCGTGTGAGAAACGTTAAAGCCTGATTTATATCAAACAAACGTGTGACCAAACATTTTCTTAATTAATACAGTTCTGTTCCTTTTTTAAAAAGGTATTTTAAAAATAAAAATGTATATGATTATATTACTCTTGAAGTCCTCTCTTCTTACCATTTATACACAGATGTTTCAATAAAATACCCAGTTGTGGAATGTATCAAATGAGCATCGCACTCTGCTCTTGCCCTCATCATAATCATAATAATCGTCGCATGATTATCATCAAATGGTGGAGAAAAAACAAATGAAATGGCTGTTGGTTGCATGATTATTGCATTCTTAAATATATTATAACGATTCTTTATACAGCTACACTGTGGTTTTATGTTTCAAGTTTTATATAATTATCTAAAGGTTTCATTACAGTATGTGTATGTTTTTGCAATAGTTAAAAACAATTCGTAAACAACAAAACCACTTTAGCGAAATTTTTGAATCATTACTACCAAAAAAGTCCTTTCAATACGTAAAATTTGGTATATGGCAATGGAAAAATTTCAATATGTAACGTTTTTTTGAAGCGATAATGCAAAATATTCTTTTTTTAAAAGTCGAACTTAAAGCCATTCACAATCAAGGCGAAAATTAAAAAATACAGTATAATAAACTTACTTATTATTGTCATGTCAATTGAACATATCTAGTGTAACTATAATGTTTTAACGTTATGATACAATGAAACGATTTTTGTTGACAGTGATAATTTAGTGTTGACAATTGCAAATTATTACCTTTAAACTAAGCAAAGATTTACTTGTTTTTGAAAGAAATGTATAGAAAATTTTTTATGATTTATAAAAAAAATACGGAGTGCGCAAACCGGTTACGTACACCGTGTATGTTAAATATATATTTTTTTATTGCGAATATTTCGCTTTACAAGCGGTCAAATAATTTGTTTTTGTTTTTTCATTTAAGGGTGCTGAGTGTATGTCATATTTTATTTTATTTAAGGGAAAATGTTAGGGACATACAATCGGACGCAAAAGAACATTCAATAAGAAATAACAAATAATATGAAAAAATATTGGCAGTGAATGCACTGTTAATTTAAATCAACAAAAACCTGTATCCTTTTTCTATACCATATACGTATAAGTGACAAAGACATATTTTTTTAATTTCTAAAACCGTTTAGAGAATGTTAAAAAATTATGGAAAATTGTTTCTATAAATTTAAAGTCAAAATGTATAATATGAAAAGTTGGGATGCTTCGAAGCTTTTTGGATAGTAATTGAAATGAATTTAATCTATTGAGTGAACAAATCTCCATAAGAAGACATGCTTTTTTAATTTTTTTTAAATTGCAATAACTTTTAAATGGGTTTGTCAATCGGTTTGAATTTTTCATAGTAGCTTGAGCATTAAGTGAGAAACAGTCGAAACTAAATTTTCTTAGCATTTTCAATATACCTTCCTAGCATTCTTAAGAAAAATATAGTTAACGATAGAACTAGTTAATCCTAATTTTTGGATTAGATGAATTTTTAAAATTGAATTATATAAGAAATTTTAAGGCGTTTCCGCGAATTTTGCGTTTTTGAAGTGAAATGACGTTTTAACGGTTAGTTCGTTAACGTTGATTGAAAAAACTCTTTCTTATAATTCCGTAAAGTATCTATATTCGAAATATCAACACTGTAGCTGTTTTCGTTCAAAAGATACTGCACCTAATAAATGAGCCTAAATTAAGGTGTAGTAATAGCACTGTAGTGAAAAGTCCGATTGTGTCCCTTAAACTCGGCCTTTCGCACTACCGTGCTCTAGATGAACATAATGATGAAAACACCACTAGACCTCTTAAATTATTGTAAAAAGTGTAGTAAGTGTGATCATGTAATGATTCGAAAAATTGAAGGTAATAATTTATTATCAAAAAGGGTTTAAAAATCCCTAAACCGGACCAACCTGATGAATTTGACGAATAATTAGAATATTTTTTCGTGATACCTTTAATTATAGTTCTTCATCATGTGTATGTAAAAAATTTTAATTAGAGTTTAATTTAAAAAAAAATTCGGTGTTTAGTTTTTAAAAAAAAAAACTAAACACTTTATAGAAAATAATTGAATTATCAATTATTTTCATAAATATGAAATTAAGTTAATTTAGTAATTTTAATTAAAAAAGTTATTATGATGTATTTTTAAAAAAAATAATGAAAACTAAATATACGGTACTTTAGAAAAAAAATCCAAAGCAGAGTATTGTATGTGGAATTATGAAAATTAGAAAACGATCGGTGCTAATGCCATACACGTAAATATAAAAAAAAAACACGTTGAACCGAAAGTCTTTCAATAAAAGCTGGGCCCATTAAAAAAGATAATATTGAGGTAGTAAGATCTTTACTATCCAGTAAGTGTCTTAGTTATCGACAAGTGATTCGAATCTGAAAAAAAATAAAAGGTACAAAAAGGGGAACAAAACAAATATATGTTAAAATAAAATATATATTTGAAATAAATAATTTCTAATCTAATACACTGATAGTACAACTATCCTTAAAACACTAACATTGGTTGTACAAGTTATGAAAAAAGGGATTACATGAATATGTGCTAAATTGAACTGTAGTAAAAGAAAACTACAGTAAAAAAAAATATGTTCGAATATGTCTGATTTGCAAAAATATAAATATGGATTACAAATTTAATTCAGATACATAGTTGTATATAAAGAGACATTACGCTTCTGTAAAGAAAAAATACACGGCCAAAAAAAACCAAGCGTATACAAACAATATAGTTATAAATTGAAAAGGTCAATGCATATTCACATAAAATATAAATTGTACACCAAAAGTGTGTATAGAATGTGTATTGAATTGTTACAAGTTTGAGAGACCACAAGTTTCGGAATAGTGAATTAAATAAATTATACAAAAAAAAATATACTTAGATACAATCAGATAGAAACCATTAATTCGCCCATTCGATACTTCAGCACAATCCATAAAAAATATTCAACTTGTAAATTGAAGAAATAAAAATTTTAAATACCATCTGATTAATTGATGTGAATCAACTAATTTTAGTAATTGTCTTCTTTTTGTAGCTCACAGAGAGAAGTAATTTTTGTAACTTCCAGAGAGAAATACTCTTTGTAACTACTTTCTTTTTGTAACTCACTCCATGAGATGAGTTTTGTAACTGATTTTAAATATGTGCTGAAATATCGAAGTAAGCTTGTATATACGCAAGTCATTTCTGATCTAAGCAAATGCCTGTTGAAACTATGCAAATTCTCAACTAGCATAAACCAATAATTATATAAATTATTTTTCTTGAATAATAAAAATATGAAAAAATATCAATACTAAATTTTATACAGTGGCGTAGTAAAAAAATTATTCTCCAATCACATATAGTAAGTTTTATATACTGTATTTTATACTTTTCGCATTGACTGTCACGAGTGAACTAGATAGATAGATTGTCGCGGCTGCCCTGGACGGGCTACACTTCGACCATAAGGTCCATTGTGATGTCTAAGGATGTGAGTGGAGTGGAAGGAATTTTTGTGTGTAGACTAGGAATTGGTAGGATGTGCGGCTGCAGCCAACTCTTATAGGAACTATACCGATATTCATCAGGAGTTCGTGAAGGAAACTGCAGAAAACCTTCACAAGTATAGCCGGTTACTTCGTTCTTGTCCATACGCCGACAATTTAGTCAATTAACCATACCCCTCTTTTTTTAAATAATTGACAAACTGCCGATGTCGGGGTTCAAACCCATAACCTCCCAGCCCCCAAGTAGACATAACGCCTTAGACTACTTGGCTTCTTGGCTGGTTCGAGTGAACTAACTTAAATTGTATATTTTCATTTCAATTTTCTAAAATATTAAAAAATTTTATCTTTGTGTCAATCGTCATTTCAAATCTCAATTATGTCACATAATGGTATTGAAAATAACTCACAAATTTTATGACTTTGTTTACACATGTATTTTATATAGAGGTTGCGCGAGTATTTCACACAAATTTTTTTTAAATCCATCTAGACATGTGCAATGTTTATTATCAAGTTATTTATTAGGTGACATTAAATATAGTTTATCAATACGTTCAAGTGTGATCAAATGAATAATTCAAACATAAATCCACATGAAATCATGGCCAAAAATAGGAATTCACATTAACACTAACTTGATGGTTTATAAGTACTTAAATCACACATTTAACTTTAACCACAGGTTATTTTTCCATATAATTTGGTATTAAATTATCTACACACACGAAAAAAAAACTAAAAATTGTGTATTAAACCATAATTTTTTGTTTTTTTGCCACAATAATAAAATACATTGTGTACATTAAACTTTATATAAATGATCGTTAATACATTCGTTAAACGTGTTTGAAATATTTTAACAAGAAAACCGCAATAACAACAATAAAATTGTACGAGAGAGAATAATCATCCGCCCGCCGCTGCAGCCGCCGCCGCTTTAGCCACACAGTTTCTATTTGGTTACTTTTTTTTGTTTTTGTTTTACAAAAACCATCTCTTCGTTTATACTTCATTCAAACTCATTACAATTGGAAATTATCACCAGAGCCAACATAGAGTTACATAAAACAACATAAACGTACACAATACTGAGTTTTGTGTTTTAATAAAACAAACATTTGCGCCTTTTGTTTTAATTGTTTTTTGTTTCATCTCGAATATATTTATATATACATATATATATATATATATATATATATGTATATATATATATATATATATATATATATATTTGTGTTTTACACAAATGAAACACAGTAGTACGGTTTCATAGCTCAAACAAGAAATGCAACTAATAATATATCCTGTATATTCTGAACTGTTCTATGGACCACAAATTTGATTAATAAGTAATTTATTTAAATTTTATACTTGATTTGTGCCTTATTGACCCGTTTTTCGGAAAAATGCTTTGGATAAAAGTTGGTCTTTAGAAATATAGTAACAACTATAAAACTAACTATAAAATTTAAGATAATGACTCAATCAACTTTTGTGGCCAAGTTTATAGTGAGACACCAAGAAAAATGAAAACATTGATTATGTTTTATATACCATCGTACTGTATACGATGTATACTGTATACTAATAAGTATACTGTAAGTAATTGCAGATGTTTCAGCTGAAATTGTAGCAGAACAATTGTAGCTGACATGCGTTATTTTTAATTTCGTGAGTATTTACTAGTCATATGAGACGACATCTTCAATTTTTTTTAAATTTTCAATTTTTTTCCGATATTTTATTATATTCCGACGAATAATTTTATTGTCTCACTTTGCCTCCTAGTTGTGCTTCGCAAGCTCTTCACAGTGACACACGAATAAAAAGCTAGCTAAACGCGTTACACCAATTTATAACTTAACACAAAGCTAATTTAATTCACGCATGCACTTACACTGGTACGATGGCGCCCCAGACGAAACAAATGTAGTGCGACAAATACGTAAAGACATTTATCTGTTATGGTCTCAACCAGTATAACCGTATTATTACACTGCAAATCCAATTGTTTTATTTAAAAGAACATTAAGCGTTTAAATGCTTGTGTCACCAAGTGAACGCAAAAATGTTGTTTACTATAATGCAAACATCTTAAACGTTTAATTTTAAAACATTTGAAGTTCTTTAAATAAAATGCATGCATGCCCTGATTCAGGAAAAGCATATTTTTACATTAAATTAGGGTGAATTTTGAAGAAAGATACATGCACATGCCCTGATTGAGGAAAAACATATTTTTAATTCTTAAATTAGGAGAAACACGTATATGAAAGATACACACATGTCAAATTTTCGTTTACCTCCTTAAATGGGGATCGGTTTATAGCTAAGGAATGGTACTATAAAACGGTATCTTTTATGTAAACGACATATAACGAATTATACAGCTGAGTGTAATGCGTATGATAATAAGTAAAAATGGTAATAATGGTTATTATTATTTTATAATGAAAAAAAAGGAAGTTTAAACTTTTGCCTGATGTTAAAAAAAATTAAAGTTACATTACTTATTCAATATACATAAATTTTCTGGAACAAAGAGAATTATTTATAAATTTATTCTGCATTTTTTGTTTTTTATTCTGGTTAAATGTGTAATTCTTTTTATAATCAAATTCTGTGGTTCAAGTGTTAAATATTTATACTGTTTTTATTAATTTCAATGATTTGAATAAAAGAAAGCTTAACTGCTACTAAAGGACACTGATGGAAGAGAATTTCTGTTACCAAGAGAATAAATTTATTCAGAGTATGAAATTGTTGTTTTCTATCAAAATATGTTTAAGTCTACGAATAAACTAAAATTCTTGAATTATGTTTTAAATATATTGTACTCGATTCTAAATCATATACTTTATTCTTCAATATTTGGATACCTATGAGTACAGTAGGTACATGTTTCCATGAGTTACCTGGTAACTACTAATAAAATTATATATTTATTGTTAGATATTCAGGCAAAATAAACGTTCCGTTTAAATCCCAAATCATTGTCTTTTATATAACTTATATACACCGTGTAACTGAGAAACCGTGTTTTTATTTAGTTATTGTATTTTTAAATTATAGTATATTTATCCTTTTAATTTAAATAATATGCTTTTTTATAATTATATAATAGATTTTTAATTTAGAAGTAATTTTTTTTAATATTAACAAATTAGAATTATTAATTTAAGTTTATAAAAACACGGTGGTTCAGTTACACGGTGTATATAGCGTAGCGTAGATTCCAGGATAACTGGGCTCTGAGATAGCTAGATTTTCGCTGAAATCTATTCGTCTGCCCTTTTCAATATTGAGAATAACATAAATTATATAAAATTTACTCAGAGCATCAAGTTCGGTTTGGGACATATTTCTTCTTTAATAGTAACAATAAATACAATCAAAAAATAAGCTAGAAAAAGTTCAGAATAAGAGATTTAAAAGTAATGTATCTGCTTATTATTTCGAATATTTTCTCACTTAGATTATGTATGTGTAAAGAATTGTCATTGACTCAATTTCAATACAAATTTCGTTTGATTTCGATAAGGCCATTATATTAAACAAATTTTGTGAAAATCGTATCTAAAAATAGTTGATCGCCAAAAACTGTCAACGATTTACAAAGAACAAATTCTGAAAGGTTAATTTCACTCTATATACGGATCATATAAATTAAATTCTTTGATGTATTGCAAATCAAATTGCATTATCGAATGACTATTTGAAGTTTAAATTAAGCAATTATTGAGTTTATTTCTCTATTGTACTAAAAATAAAACGTGACAACTCTCATTACGTTTTCTGAAATCTTAGCCAGAGGTCTTTGGCATTGTGCACGTAATATTCACCTTTTGGCAATGTACAAAAAAGGGATTATTTTATATCAGAAAATAAATAATATACGATTTGTTATTTTCAATGTTTAAGAGATATAATTTTTGTTTGTCCTTTTAACTGACTTCAAAATAGAAGAAGGTTTAATTCGACTAGCTTTAGTTCTGACAAATTTGTACTGATTACGATTGATTTTCGATTATTCAAGAGAGTATAAAAATCTGTTCATCGAATTCGTAAACAAATAATAAATATTATAATAAAATTAAATATTGATAGGAAAAAATTAACTCATCAACCAGGAATCGAACCTCGGCCCTCTGGATATCTAGTCCAGCGTGCTTATCGCTACACCAAAGATGACTCTGACGTAAGAGCCAACTTTTTCACATCATTGACGGTTTTACTATTTGTTGAATTATAATAAAACATTCATATAAAAACTTTTTTAAGAATCTTTTCTTTTTAAAGCTGGGGACAAAGAATGCATTTTTGTTTTAAACGACCACAAGTAGGGGTCTATTTATGTATGACGGGATTGTTCATTTGTTCCTTCACATATCCCCAACGCTTCATTGTATATGTGCAAACAGATTCATATTAATGTCTACAGGTTTAAAACTGTACGATGACGTATTACCTGGACTAAGAAAATTTGAAAACTAAAACAATACCGATTTATTTTCCTACAAACAAGTGTGAAAAATTCTATTTATAAATAAATCGTATGGATGTAATACGAATAATGTCTTTTTTAATTTTTTTTTAAATACAAGAATATTACAAAAACGCAATTGAATAAGACAATGTTTTATAATTTAAATCAAAACGCCAATACGGGACAAACAATTTAGGTCGTAATTTTTTTTAGACTGTATTTTTTTTGTCTGGCTTGCTCCTACAATATTGAATCAAATGTTTTGAGCTTTTGTAGGAAACTTAAAGTTAGAGTCCAGATGTTAAAATTTCTTAGCGGCCAGATCGCAATTTAAAAAGAAGGTGTTAGGGGGCCGCAAAATTGTTATAAAATTGTTTTTAAACTCATTAGTTCATTTTTTTGATTTCGGTATAATTTTTTTTTCCAAAAAAGTTATTTCTTTTATTACATATGTCATTTCAATTCTTGATACAAAAGTAACAGTCAATTTTATGGTTTTTATGAGCTATCATATCCAAACCTACACACATGGCGGTATTTTATTATATATGATGACACTACAATGTTTCTGCTTATATTTATATACATATTTCGTTGACATTTTTAATATAAAATCATGTATTTGTCAAAAATTGTGTGTAGATAATATAGAATAGAAAGAAATACAATCGAAAATATTGTACGTAGTATATCATAAACAATTGTTGAATTGTTTCGATAAAACAATAAATAATCTATCTTATTGTTTTATTATATTCTTTTATTTTATGTTTGTAAAAAAAGACACCAAAGTATATATATTTGAAACATTCAATTAATTATGCTTACGTTGATTTGGGACTTCGATAAGTGGACGTTTTTCCAAAACATCAAATGGATAACAATTAACTGAGTTAACATTTGAAGGGGTCAGTTCGAGTGGTCAAGCTGTTAAAGGCGCTCTGCTCGGAACGGGTAGGTTGCTGGTTCGATTCCTAACGCTGGCCGTTTTTCTATTAAATTAATTGTAAAAAAATTGTAAAAATTGACTTTGCTTTTGAAAATTTTTCGCAATTTCCTTTCACAAACTCCAGATGATACCGGCATTGTTCCTATCAAAGTCTACTTCAGTCGCACAAAAAAAGACCTTGTAAAGCCTACTTGTCAGGCTTCGACCTCTCTTCCGCTATTTCTACTATTAACATTTGAAGGGACCAAAATTGGATTGTTGGATGGAATTTAAAATAAACATATGAATGGGTCCGAAAAACTTTTAAATCATCTAATGGAAGTCACGCTTTCGCTTTGGTGTGAAATATATAATGTTTATTTTGATTCAACACATCTGTGTTTTATATATCAATGTGCTGTATAAGTATGTATATTTTTACACAGACTTCTTCAATCTACAAATAATTATAGATGTATTGTTGACTTAGTGGCAAAACTAGGTTTCTGTTTATATACTTTGTCGCGGTATCTTGGCTCTATTTATACACCAAAGGAGCGCAGCCCGAACCTGCAAATGATTCCGATAATCGACAAAAACAAAAAAAAATATATTAGTAAAAGGTTTTACTAAATATTTTATGATTGAAATGACACGCACGTTTTTTTGTTAAACAAAAGAAAATTAAATTAAACACAAGTTTTTACGAAACAAAAAAAAACCTGATTTTATTGCTTTAAAAAAAATGAGAATCCAATTTCTTTTTCAACAATTATTTTAATTTTTCAACACAATGTCAAACTTTGAATTATTTGTACAAATTCCAACTTTAACTTGATCTGGATTGAACAACAGTTATATACTTTGAACTAATCAGACAATAGTCGATTTTAAACTTTAAACTAATTAGACAATAGTCGATATTAAACTGACTTGAATCAACACTGGTCACCGGTTTATATACCCGTCAAAGATCATTCGAGAACATGATTGTTTTTTTGAATAAATATTTTTTTTAACAATATATTTTCGCATGGAGGCTTCTAGAATATTTTAGTTTATCAACAACCATGGACGTAATCGGAGTGTTCAGATTATTTATAAAATTAATTAAAAATTATACCTCTCCTTAGGTTTGACCCATAATCACACCCCGCTTGGTTGATATTTAACTACCGATTTAATGAACACGGACAGTGTGAATTCAAAATCTATACACAATTTTACAATACATAAGCTTGCTTATTCTGATTACTTGTTTTACAAAAATTGTCTTGTTTTTTCAAAATTATTTATTTGTGATTTATTTATGTTATTTATCAAAACCATTTAATTTGTATGACTTTTGATTTTTTTTTTTAAATTAAATTATATCTGATAATTCTTTTTTTTAAAAAAAAGAAAAACTTTAAATCAAAAGTAGTTATTATTAATTCAATTTTCGGCTTAAAAAAAAAACTTAGTTTAAGAAAAAAAACAAATCGAATTATATTATTTTCTTTTTGCACTTCTTTTCCAAGGAGAAAAATATTGTTTTGTTAAATATTTTTCATAATATTTTTCTATTTCATAATTAAAATGTGTGTTGGATCAAAAAAATTTATTCTCAATAATTTATTACAACAACTTCATTTGATAAATATTTATGTAACATTGTTAGGTATATTAATTTTATTTATACTAAACACCATTTGGCATGTATATAATTGTATTTTTATTTATTTTGACACAAAATTAATATCATTTTTCTTTTCAGGTGAGTATCCTGTTACATATAACAATTTTGATTATCCTGTGCGTAAGTAAAAAATAGATTATTCATTATATTTATCATGAAATGTGCAATTGGCTTCAATATCCTCTGTTTGTTATTTTCTCACATCTCTATGAGGGGATAAATTGTGACGTTTACATATATAGAAAATACTATGAATGGTATGAAAAAATTGGATCTTATTCGTTTCACCTCCTCCCCACAGTAAAAATGAGTTGAAATAGGTGGAATGTTTGGGGAAAAACCACAGAAAGTGATTACAAGGAGGAAAAAGTCTTTTTCGTCCTTAAAATTCTTAACCAAAACCAAACCAAACCCCCCGACAATTTAAATTGTAAAAAAATGTTTACTATGTTTACTTTTTACTTAAAATGAAAAAAAATTTTTTTTTTTAATTTTAAGGATTTTAAGGACGCAAAGGATTGGGTTGACTTGGGTTTGGTTGGGTTGTGTTGTGTGGGGTTGGGTTGGGGTAGTTTAGCGGGAGGTTACTTTATTGGAGGGAATTGGGTTGGGTTAGTTTAGCGGGGAGTTAGTTTACAATTTAATATTTAATAAAAAATTTTTTTTCGTTAAAAACCTTAAAAATAAAACATTTTTCAATTTCAAGGATTTTAAGGACTATAGGAAAAGGACTTTTTCCTCCTTGGAACCAGGTCCTAACCATCCATATTTCCAATGGTTCATACCATTTACACCCATTTTCAACCATTTTTACTTGGGGGGTGGGGGTTAAAACGAATAAGATCCAATTTTTTAAATTGCGAACCACCGTAGCTTTTCTATGAATTTTCTGTTTAGTACATATACAATTAAATAAAATGTTTATCGTATCTTAAAATTTTGAAACATCAAGTTTTATTTAACTTGATGTGTACGTTTGAATGTATGTTTTTTCAAATTAAAAGTTATATTTTAATTTTCTATTAATCGGATTAAAACTTATGACCTGGTGAAATTTTGATATTGCAATTCTGATGACCAAATAAAATAACACCATTCAACTCATCATACAAATCCAAAATATTTCCCATAATAGAAATTCAAATGGAAGATTTGAAGATTTTCTAATAAATTAACTAAAATACAACAGCTTTTGTTAGTTGATAACGTATTAAAAAGCAAAATATTATTAAACAGTTTCATTAATCACTTTTTGTGTTGATTTGTATATCAAATATTACATCCAATCTTTTACAATTATCTACTCAATCATTTTTTGTTTTTTAGTGCGTTATGTACTAAAAAAAGTTTATATTTTAATTTTTTTTAAATATTAATTTATTCAAATAAACATTTTTACTTCTTAAATAGAAATATATAGTATGGTTTTTTTATCACAGTTGGGCTAAAATCAAAATGTATCGCTGTAGTTAAAGCCAATCTATGGTAATGATCATTAGGAGGGTGGTTGTATACATTACAAATATATAAAAAAATTTACATTGGAATATATTGCATATATCGATTACCAATTACAAGTTTATTGTTCCATATATAAGCAAACCCATTTAGTATAATTTACGTTGTTTCTACATATTTATAGACATAAATTAATGATGCTAATAATTACTTACATACAATGGTATCAACATTAAATTGTACACGAATACGTCATACTGATTTTTAATGACTTTTAGTTAAGTGATTTAATAATAATATTATCGTATTCGGTTAATTTAATTGGTGATTTAGTATGTTATAGATTTTTTTTGATTACAAAAACTAATGCATATATGTAAAGCTATATTTAGCGCAGACAAAAGTCCCGTTGGAAAAGTAACGATACCTTTTTATGATTCTAAACTTTCTGCGCTTTCGTTGTGAAAAGATCAAACCGTTCATAAAATTCACGAAGTACAATTAGGATAGTTGAAAAACGTGATAATTAGAGTTAACACGTAATAAAATATAGTTGAGGGCTCCTTCGATTTGTAATGATTTCTAAAAAATATATGCGAAAGATTCATTTTCGAATATAAATAATTACAAAAGTTATAAAAAATTACAGAAATCAAAAAGGGTCTATGCACAAAAATATAAAATTCTAGCACGAAAACATTTTCTTCTTCCATAGAAAAGTTGCATTAATTTTTCATATATAAATGAAAGAATAATTCATTTGCAGTATGTTTTGATAATTTTTTTTATTAACATTTTCATTTTTTCATTAATTATTAATAAAAAATAAATAAATTTTAGTATAAAAAAATACTTGTGGTTGTGACGTCATTATATCCGTTGAGGCTGAGTGTCAATTGGAGTCATGGCAATAATAATATAATAAAAACATCATCATATGACACATAGACGAAGTGATGACCATAGACCAAAGTATCATTACTGATAAACTTATATCAAATTTGTAATGTTTTCTTTAAATAAAATATCGATATAGATGAACGATAACAGATAATGTTTTAATTTTTTGTTACAACAAAGGGGAATTAGCTCAATAGAGGAGAAATAAGAGACAAGCCTTGGAAGCGAGAAAGGAACCAATTACATTTTACATTTGTATTATGAGAATATAATTACGTGTAATTATCGTTGCCTATATCATACAAAAAATATCAGTAAATATCTCACACTTTTGCCGAATAAAACCTTGGTTATCCCGTATTTGGAACGTAAGCACATAAGCAGTGAATACACGATCGATTCACATTACTAATTTCGTACGATAGAAAATTATTCTACACACCATATTCTCCGATATTATGTCTTACTGCCTTTTTCCAAAATGTAAAACTACTCCCACTTTTGCCTCTTTTACAGTTGATATTTATCAGAGTAGACTCTCTTTGATATGTAACAAAATATAGCTTTATTCAAGTATGATATATCGCATTAGAAACTTTTTTTTTGAGATTTTGACGGAGATAGCATATGACACATCGGACATTGCAGGACAACGAAATTATATCTACATGTGATATATGTATACATAATTTATTACTTTACGTATATATTTGAACCTAAACTATATCATAATAAAATCTTAATGTTCGTTAGGCCATTTACGATAATATATTATGGTTAGTTGAATTAATAATGCAATATTTTGTAAATTATATTTAGTAATTAAATATTGATAATAATAAATAATAAATATGATCTTTAAACGGCATTATACTCAATATATCTAAAGGAGTTCGACTGTATTTTTTGAAAAAAAAAATGTACTTCCTTAACATCTTTCTTTCTATCTTTGCACACCTTCGGACGAATCCAAACAAAATTTCTACGGTAATGCCATTTTTTTGCGCAGAATTTGTAGAATTTCAAACAAAATTAGCAAGCGTGTTATAAAAATAACAACTAACTGAGTTAATTGCTTAAATACCCGGTATATACTGAATTTATGAAAAAAAATTATTTTCAAAAGTTGTTTATTTTTAAAAAAGGAACATTTTTTGTCTTTAAATTTTTGTCCTATCTCTTACGATTTCAAAGATAGACAGTTTTGCCCATTTGACTTCAACATGGTCCGATTTTCCCATTCACGAACTCTACGAACCTTACTATTTAGTTCTAAAACACACATTAAAAAATTTCAGCCTGCTATCTCTTTTTTAGTAGTCGTGTTGACGGACGAACAAACAGACACAGTTGCGGAAATTGACTAATTAGGTCATTCTATGAACACCTACACCAACATTTTTTTTCTGCGATTAATATTTTCAACCCACACAAAAACTTAATACACCCTGATATATATTACATACCGGGTATAAAAACACATTAGAACGAGTGCTCAGAAGTAATATCACAAAATTTTGTTTAACTACGCATTTAATTTGTTAAAAATCGACGTATATTTTTTTTTCTCGGTAGATCTTAGAAATATATTTCTTTATACTATTATCTGATTATCGTGATCATTCGAGAATACCAGAAAAAAGCAAAAATTGTACTTGTAGAAACAAATCAAAATATTTTTATTTTGAGATTGTATATTTGAGAAGTACTTCTAGACAATTGATCGTCATATTTATGTACAAACTTACTAGAGGTTTTTCCTAGCGTTTTAATTAAGAGAATAATAAACTAAAATAATCATTCAATACATATAGAAGGGGTTCATGTTTCTTAATTTACAGTATTATTTTGTGTAATTAGCCTTTCAAACCTGACGAAATATATCCTAAAATGAAATGCATCTTGCGCGCCACGTATCTTATAATATTCTTCTCCATCTCTATCTTAAATGTCAGTGAGCTTTTCCTTTATGAATCGATAAAACTTTTTAATAACCGATTTAACAAAAAAAAAAAACGATTTCAAAAAAGGAAAAAAGTACAACATAATTTTTAACGGTGAAACACTATTAATCATTTCTTTACGATAAATATTCATTTTTAGAGTCGAACATATTAGGGTAATAATACTAAGGTAATAATACCCTAATATATTATTATACAAAATGGTTATAATATGAAAGACTTGTGTTGACTTAGATTATATATGATTTTTGGTGTCGCTGTTGAAAATACGCGCGTTTAAGTATTAATATATTTTTTTAAATCAGTCGTATATGTTTTATTATTTTTATACCCGGTATAAAATATATACCAGGGTATATTAAGTTTAGTTTCGTTTTTGTAACGGTTGGAAATATTAGCAGAAATATAGCAGAAAAAAATGTTGGTATAAGTGTTAATAAAATGACGTAATTAGTCCTTTTCCGCAAATGTGTCTATCCGTCTGCCAGCACGATTACTCAAAAACGAAAATAGATAGCGAGTTGAAACTTTGTATGTGTGTTCTAGACCTAAAAAGTAAGGTCAAGTTCATAAATGGGCAAAATCGGATCGACTGTCAAAAACTGCCTATCTTTGAAACTGTACGAGAACAAAAGGCGAAAAATTTGTCCTTTTTTTTAAAATAATCTACTTTTGTAAGATTTTTTAAAAATAAATTCAGTATATGGCGGATATTTAAGCAAACTCACTTAGTTGTTATTTTCACGTGTTTTAAATTAATTTTTCAAGAGTTATAACTCTACGAATCGTTTACGTGCATGTTAATAATTTCAATTTTGATTTCAATTATCTCGCTTCACAATTCGGACAAAAATGGCGGATATTTAAGCAATTAACTCACTTAGTTGTTATTTTCACTTGTTTTAAATAAATTTTTCAAGAGTTATAACTCTACGAACCGTTTACGTGCATGTTAATAATTTCAACTTTGATTTCAATTATCTCGCTTCACAATTGGGCCAAAAATTTTATTTTTTGGCCCAAAATGAAGTACAAAGAACTTCATAATCATACCAATATAATAAAATTTTATCAAAGTCTTAAGAAAAATAAGTTTACGAATGAATTATTATCTTAATAACATGATTCTATAACAGTAGCGAATTACTTGAAAAATGTGTTCCCTAAACCAAATAGTTTGATGTGTGTAATCAATCACTTAACTCTATACACACAGTATTCTGTTATTAAACTATCATTAATATAATTAATAAACAATTTACTGCATAAAATGCAAATACATAGCATAATAGTACAGAGGCGAAGCATCAAATTCAAACATCTTTTTGTATTTTATGTTCGAACCATGGAAATCAGAATTTTACATTCGATGTTTGCTGAAATTATTCGGTTTTAAATGCGCATATTTAAATAAAAATAGTGCATGTATTTGTTATTGTCGCTGTATACTGGTGCTTGCGTTTAATAGCGTACTTTGTATAATAAATGTTAAAACACTAGTTATGTTATACTAGATATATTCAATTGGCATAGCTACAATAAATAAGTTTCTCATACTTTTTTGTTTGACTTCCTCGTGACAACTGCCTTAAAGAATATAGCTAAAAAAATTGTGCGTATCAGCTCCAACGCGTGATGCAGTTTACTCTTATAAGTTATTTACTATATAACGAATATATATTACTATGTTACGAAAATTTATTTACTTTTGAAATATTCTGCTTAGATGGCGCTAACAATAATTCATTTATAAAAAATTTATTAATAGCCAAAATACATATTTGCATATTTCTAACTTAAATATAAGGATTTATAGTGTGCTAGTGTAGTTTATAGTATCTATGGAAACTACTTTCAAAATTGAAACAAAATTTTAAGAAACTAATTTTATAGTTATTTTTTAGAAGTATAGTTTCTGTGGAAACGACATAGAAGAAGGTAACATTTTTTAGAAGGTAACATTTAAAATTTTTAATGACCTACGAAAAAAGGAAAATTTATAATGTAAAATCAAGTAACGATTTTTTTAACACTTGATTTCACTACCCATCAATTTGTCACACCGGGGCCTTAAATTGGAATTGATTCTTAAGGAATAATGTCCAATAAAACACTTACATCTCTTGAACATACAAAGCAAAGACCCATTTAAATTTATCACTTAGCCTGCGTACTATTTTAGTATGGGTGTAGTGTAAGATATAGTTTACAATTTGTTTTATAAGATTGAAAATTTATATACTTGTTATACAAAATACATAATTTTCTAATTTACTTATCATGTATACTATATTGTGGTATTCATAAATCAATTTATTTTACATATTTGTACAGAAAAAAATTACTTATTCTTTTACACTCGAGTTTATTGTACTGAATTTCAAAATCAACCAATGTTTTTACTTTGTCATGGTTCCGTAACTTACTTTAGATTATACTTGTGTATCCAAATATCGTATTTTACAGCTTGTTTCACCTTTTTGAATACAAAAAATATAATTTTGCAGAATACTTAATCTGTTCACAACTCAGATAATACCAAATTTGAATGGCACAAAATATTTTTTTATTTTCACTGAATGATTTGTTCGATGAAAATGTTAATTTCCCTGAGTTACCACTACTAACAAATTGACATTTGAGTCGGTTTTCTTGCGGTGGTTCCTAGCTTGTATGATAAAAATCCGTTCAGTCGTTTGTAGATTACCAACTCTTTTTTTCAATATTTTACATATAAACTTGTGGTGGGAATAGAAAGCTCTTATGTAAAAGAAATTTGCATAATAAATAAAAATTTTTAAGTTTTTTTTTTTTTTTTTAATTTTACTAGTTATTATTTTTTTCTGCTATTTTTTGTGTTTTGCTAACGATGCTTGCGTTGCAAACCACCGGTATCTAGATCTCAGTTACATTATGAACATTAAAATTATAAGTATCTCCGTAAATATTCAAGTTAGTAAAACTTACATACTGCAACTTTACTCATGATCAGTTTTTCAATTTTAAAAATACTAGGAGAATGACAAAATATACAAATTTAACAGTAAAGTTGTAGGAAATCTATTTAACCTTATTTTATTTTTTGACCAATTTTTATTTAACTCTTATATTTACTTAAATACTTTATATGATTTTAATGTTATATAAATGAATTATACTCCCTGCCTCGGAGAAAATTCACCAGTCTACATCACTTCTACGTGACTAATATGAATAATTTAAAACATAATTGATTGTGTACAATTGTTTGACTTACAATGTTTTAGTTATGAGCATTGCATTTCCGCTAACTATTAAGAGAATGTGGAAAAATTTTCTCAACAAAAAGAACAAACATTTACAGTTAGCGCGGTTTGTCTACTATGCCAATGTTCAGATGGCTTCTTGTACCCACTTGATTGGTATTATTGAACTGTTCATTATCTGATTCACAAATAGATAAAAGGTATTTGGGTGGAGTCCAACGATATATGGTTAGATTTATATCAAGTAATTTTAGATTTATTTTTTACATTTGAAACATGTTTCTTATTTGTATCGAATTTTTTTTTGTAATGTACAAAACAGAAATTAAATTACACAATTAAAAAATGTAAAACATGCATTCTATATCTCTGATTTGCACTCAATAATAAAAGCAATAAATTTATTAATCGATTCAAGAAGTAGTATTATTGTGATTTTATTATTGAAAATATTTTATTGCTATAAAAATAAATTAAAATTACTTTTCAGTCAAGATGAAGATTATTGATCTGGTAGTCAATTAGTAGATTTATGTTAAAGTTTTAATTATGTCTGGAGTCAACCTACTTTAACGCAAAATTTCACTATCAACAATATATTTTGATTGCTTCATGGAAGTTTTGTTTAAGTTACCGTGTTCATGTTCAGATCCTCCTAATTTTACAAGTTCTAAAACTATTTTTCTAGTAAATTTTTGAACTCGATTTTTATTTATCTTAAGGTTGACCGGACAGTACAGTACATTTCATAATAAACAGAAACACTCTTTGAAACAGAAATTAAAAATTTTAATCTGTAAATTAATTATAAATTTAGATAGCTTCTAACACTACTAGAAATCGGATTTATGTAATTATTTAATTACTAAAAATAATAAATAATCGCCTTTTGACGATTATTTTGATAATTTGATGAAAATTTTCGTGTGTTTTTTATCTTATATATTACTTAGATATTTACAAAACTCTTCGTCAGACTATGTTTTTTTAATTTTAACGTAATGTATGAGATTTACTTTATAAAAGTAGAAGTTTTATACTTTTTAATTTATAGAAGGTGGAACAACAGTATCGAAAATGTATGCGTTCATTCAACATTTGCTATTTACAACATGTTAAAATTCCAATTTTTAATGATTAATTAATTACATGAAATTACCTTTGTCAGTGTTTTTTCAAAAAATTATTTTATTCGTATGAGTTAACAATTAATAACATATCAAAAACTCAGATTTTTATCTATACATTGTCGATTTTACCTATACATGTGTCCGATCAACCTTAAGTTAATATTTTATAAGATTTCAGATGATATCTTATAAAATCGTCAAATAAGCACGATATTCGTGTTTTTTGGGGTCCAATTTAATTTTTGTGAATGAAAAAAGTTTGAATGAAAAAGAGTTTATAATGTAAATTAGACTCAAGAAGCCCATTTGGTTCTAACCATTTTCCATTTTTTTAAACATAGTTTCCGAGGTATGTCGTATTTTTAAGATTTTTATATTTTGACTCTTTTCTTGAAAAACCTGTCCAAGTGGCCGAGCCCAACGGTGGCAGTTTGTCTATAAAAAAAAAGCTGGATTAATTGACTAAACTGTCGGCGTATGAACAAGAACGAAAGTAACCGGCTCTGTTTGAGCAGATTTTTTGCAGTTTCCTTTCACGAACACCAGATGAAAATCGGCCTAGTTCCCACCTAGTTTATTCCCCTTGTATACTGATGTTTTCAACGGAATACTTTTTATTGAATAACCATTCTGGAAATCTATGTCACTAAGAGATAATTTTTCTACCATATTTGATGCTTTGGATCTCTATTTAATACTTTCTAGTGCATGCATTAAGAAGCTATGCATAGTCAAGCAGATAAGAAGATAGTAATACATTAAAAATGATTGGTTACAGACTCTGTATAAAAATCGTAGGTATATATAAATAAATTTATTATGCACACCTGTTTTCTTAAAACATTTAATTAATTTCATGTAATCAACTTAAAGTATATTTCAATCTTTCTTAAAAATACAAAATGATTATACGAGTATGTATGCAGAAGTATGCAGATGTATGTATGTAGGTTTTGATTCAAATTTCCCTTAAAATATTCTTTATAAATGTGAACATTAAGTCATCATCAATCACCGAATAAAATATATTTCGGATTAAAAAACAGAAAAATACAAAACATTTGAAAAATATCTTGGCGATTTTAAATGCAAACCTATTCTTTGTATATTTCAGGTTTGTTTAGCGCGAAGTTTACTTCTTAATATAATCAATCGTATATCGGGACTTTCCTGATAAGGAATATATTTTGAAACTTTTGAAAATCAGTGTACTGAAAATAGTGGCATTTATTATGCAATAGTTTCCGAGATCGTCAGATTAGTTTGCCAAACGGAATAAATGTTATCGGAATAAGAGGATATCTTTGGCATACGTTTTTAACAAACCGGCTTCTCATCCACGAAAGGTGTGCAGACTAATTTTAGCCTGATTGAAAAGGTTTAAAAAATTTATTGGCCAAGAACGTTTTTCATTTCATTTTATCTGCAGTTTATGGGTCGATACCAGATTTATCCCAAGACTATATTGGTACATCTCCGTCATTTTAAGACTAAAAACCTCAATTTAATTTCACACGGCTTCCACTAGTTCAAATATTTATCGTTCCCATCGTTCTTATTATGCAATAGTTTCCGAGATCGTCAGATTAGTTTGCCAAACGATTATTTTGCATGGGTATCAGATACTAATAACATGTTATCGGAATAGAGGATATGTTTGGCATACGTTTTTAACAAACTGGCTTCTCATCCGCGAAAGGTGTGCAGACTAATTTAAGCCTGATTGAAAAGGTTTAAAAAATTTATTGGCCACGAACGTTTTTCATTAAATTTTATCTGCAGTTTATGGGTCGATACCAGATTTATCCCAAGACTATATTGGTACATCTCCGTCATTTTAAGACTAAAAACCTCAATTTAATTTCACACAGCTTCCACTAGTTCAAATATTTATCGTTCCCATCGTTCCCATCTCGAACAAACAAATAAACAGACATTTACAATTTTATAATTGTAGAGAAGATATGTATATCGGAAAAACATGGTATGCATGGTTTGAGAAGGTTTAGTTTTTAGGGTTTAGTACCTTTAAAAGAAAAATGGAACCCTTATACGATGGTTAACTCTCAAAGGTTTTCTTGAACACTGTTTAAGGTAGTAATTGGAACTTTGGCATAATATTAGGTCTTGCTGAGGACGCGCACATATTTTCCCAATGATAGGGAATAAAATTATTTTCGGTTGAAAGGAGGGGCCAGTTTATCCAAAGAAAAAAAAGGTTTTAATTAATAGATTTTAATGGTATTACTCAAAATTTGCAATAAATGACCTTCCCCCTTTCAGGTATGACAAACAAAGTTGGTTAAGATGTAAATATACATAAATAAGAAAGTTAAATTGAGTTTATTGATTCCTCACTGTAGTATTGGTACAGAACCCGACTCGCTCTTGGCCGTTATATTTATTTGATACTTAGTTTATGTAGTTTGTAGTCAATGAATAATTATTTTTTTTTAGTATTGAAGATCAATTTTTTTAAAACCTGTATTTGGAAACACTCTGGAGATAATTTTATGATGTTCGTGCTAAAATAAATATCCATCCCGTATACAGTTTAATAAATACACAAATTAATTTATATAAATTAAAAGGTATATGAATGAATATGCAAATATTTTTTAATAGGAAAGAAGATATGTGTGAAATATAAAACAAGTTTAACACATATAAGTATAAGTATATAAACAGTTTAACAACATGTCAACATGATGATTTAAATTTTAACAGATTAATTTATTATTTTATTATTATTAAATATATTTATTATATAGTAATGTCTAGTCACACGATAGTCCTGAATTATAACTCAGTAAGCTTGTCTCACGTTAATGTAGTATAATGGTATCACAGAAACTATATTTTTCTACAATTTATTATCTTAGAATATTTTCTGTCAAACACAAATATTTGATAATTATTAAATAAATAAAATAAATAATGGGATTTAACCTCTGTTTTTTGAAATACCACGGTCTATAACAGAGGCCCCATACATCATTATTTTTCAACCTTTATTAATTATTAACATTACATTTTTATGTTGTGAGTGGAGGACAAGGAATTCATTTGCAGACTAGGAATTGGTAGGTTGTGCGTTGTTGTTTGGTAATTATAATAGTTATTTAATCTTTAAAAATTCGCTAGTTTCCGTTAAATGCCGAATTAAGTAAACGATAATCACCTTCGTTAGTATAACATAACCGAAATACAACCATACTAATATCGTATAGACACAGAAAGTGCATTTTTTTAAAACATAATAAATAAACTAAAACTTAAATTTCATATTTATCAGTTAAATAATTTTTATCATATTAATTCGTACAAAACTATTTACTTCTGTGTGGCAATTATTTAATCGGAGATCAATAGGACAAAGCAGAAAATCACAATCAGAAATATCTTTTGAATCGTTATCCACCATCTGATGTAAGTATAGCAGTCTATAACCAAAGAATTATCATCACTATAAAATTGCGGTAAGAATACCACCCAGATTTGATTCATTGTCTGAGTTTAAAAAATAATTGTTCTATAGTAAACTGAAGCTCCTATCATCTAAAACCAAATTAGGTGATCAAAGCACACGGTCGAATATGATAGGTTCTTTTATAACTTTTTTGTGATCCATCATTTCGAATTTTAGTTTAATTTGTTTACAATATTTATTTTTTGTTTTTATTGTTATGTTTGTTCTTGTTATTATTTTTATTATTTCCATTCTTTATATTCATATTTATAACAAAATAATTTGAATAAAAAATATCGATTTTGACATTTTCACATGATCAGTGAATGTATTTGTTGGCAACGATGGACTTTCTAGTTTGAGTGTACTATAGTTGGTATTTGGAATAAGAAACATTACAAATCGATGTATTCTTAGAATTCTTACCATGTTGGCTGGCTTGTAAATAGACTGAACATTATATTATGTATACGACCATTTTATATGTTAGAGGTTACTATTTAACAACTACTCACAACTTCGCATAGTATTTACTAACTAAGCAAGTGTTGTAGTTTAGTTGAACACTGATCATTAAACATGATACATTATAATTTATAATATTTTTTGAATGTAGGAGGTATCAAATATTTATGTATCACGTAAAATTAATAATTAGTTACGTGTGTTAATTTTATACTGAATTTTTAATAAAAGCTTTGTTATTGAGTCAAATATATTCTTGAATCCATATGTACGAAAACACAGGTTAGAGGATCATATTTTGCTTACCCGACTACTAAGCGCACCTTGTAAATAAAAACTCTTGCAACAATATGGCGGCAGTCACTTCAATAAAATATATCTAAAAGTCGTTCGTTTTGAAGAAAGTGTTTTAGACCAGTATTAGCGATATACAGGATGCTCAAATTTTAATCCGGAAAATTGAATGGACAATTGATCTTCGAAAAATAATAAGAAAAATTGCATATGATCTTGGATGCTTCCAAGTTTCTTTTTCGAGATATAGGTTGTTAAACTTAATATAAGAAACTTTGTTTCTTCAAATTATTCAAAAACTATTTGGCTGATTTCGATTATACTTGGTACGCTTTTAGAAATAAGAGGCTAAGTAATCTATTCTAATAAGTAATTAGAATCCTTACTAGATATTTTAAAGTACACCAATACTTTTTTCTAGTTCAAGGTTGGATTCATATTAGTTTTAGATTGGATAATTAAAAATACAATTTTTTTCGCTTGCATTATCTATCTATCTTGCTGACTTTTCGAGAAAAAACAGCCTTGACGTAGTCAAATTCTTCTTTACAATATCTAGTTAGGCGTGCCAAGTTCAATCATATCAGCCAAGTGGTTTTAGATTAATTCGGAGAAAAAAGTTTTTTATATATTAACTTTAACAACCTGTATATAGAAAACGAAGCTTGAAAAGATCCAAGTTCATATGAACTTTTCTTCTTATTTTTGGAAGATATATCGCCTATTTAATTTTCCGGATATAAATCTGAGAATCCTGTATAATACTTTTTCTGTCTCGCAATTTTGAAGCTTGTCTTTTTTTTATATAGACTATATTATTACGTGACACATTTTTTCTAAGATACATCTGTATCATATAGTGCATATTATAGCCATATATAGCGATGCCACGAGAGAAACGAGGCGAGACGAGAGTTAGTCAGGGAGACATGAGATGAAAATTGGAACCTGATAACGATAAATATTCGTAAGAGAGACGATAGCTCTCTATCAACCCATAGATTTTTAATCTGTAATAATCGTCTAATCACAAAACAGCCAATCATCTAGCACAAAACGTGATTTTTTCAAAAAAAATCTTCAACTGTAAAAACAAGACGAGTCGAAACAATAGAAAACTTTTACAAGTCAATATAATACAAGAGATATGCAACTAACATAGTATGTACCATTTATAGTGATTCACACCAGTAGACCCATTTTTATACCCAATATTTTGTAAATATACAGCGTATATTTAGTTTAGTTTCGACTTTGTAACGCCTGAAAATATCGATCGCAGAAAAAATTGTTTGCTATAGGTGTTAATAAAATTACCTAATTAGTCCATTTCCGCATGTCCGTTCGTCTGTCTATCTGTCTGTCTGTGGACGCGATAACTCAAGAACGAAATGAGATAACGAGCTGATATTTTTTTATGAGTTCTAGAGCAAAAAAGATAGGTCAAGTTCGTTAATGAGAAAAATCGGAATGTGTTTCTCCCCGCCAGAGAGGAAAACACACATCTTTGGAATCTTAGGTTTCGATAGAATAAAAATTTGTTAACAAAAATCTTCTTCTTTTTAAAATAAACAACGTTTCCTTGAAATATTTTTCATAAACTCAGTTTATACTGGGTATTCAAACAATTAACTCAGTTAGTTGTTACATTACTTGTTATACAGGGTGAGTCGAACCAAGTGGATAATAGCACACACCTCCACTTCCTTCCACGATTCTCTCATTATTCTACAACATCCAATAGAATACAATACATTATAACAAAAAAAGACCACCCAAAGACATGATATAATTCACAACCAAAACATCTGCGCACAAAAATAAAGTAGGCGGGCTCCTTTCCAAATTCAAAATAATCAAATCCGGGAACGTAAGCAGCGGTGGGCAAAAAAAATTTAATTTGAATGATTAGGGAAGCAGAAAACTGGTTAAATACTTGTTATTAACATAATAATACTTATTAAAAACAATAATATATTTTTATTACAAATGCTATGATTCTCAAAAACTCCAGGGGCGAATATAAAAAATTTTCACTGGGGGCGCATATATCCAAATATGGATATATTATATATGGTAAGTTGTAGCTTAAGGAACAAAGTTAAATTTTGTAACAATTAAAAGAATAAATTAACATAATATTATGCTAAAACAAATTAATAATGTATCTACTTTATTTTTATAACTCAAAGTCAAGTTTTCGTTGTTTTTCTTTAGAAAAATATGTTTTTTTTTTAAATATACTGACAGATTTTCTAAAGACAGATTTTCGTTCCTTAAGGATGTTCCAGCATACCCCCACTTTTCGATAGATTGTCGAATGAATCCCGAAGTTTCAGAATTTTTGACCGTTTAGAACGCGAGATAGTTAATATCAAAGTTATCATTCTGTCTCACTTTTTTTCATTTGAAGCATGTAATGAAGCTGGATGTTGTAGAAAAATGAGAGAATCGTGGAAGGAAGTGGAGGTGTGTGCTATTATCCACTTGGTTCGACTCACCCTGTATATACTTTTAAATATATATTTATATAAATGTATAAATGAACATTTATTTATTTATTTATATATTTTTAATTATATATGTTAATATATGTATATATTATATATACATACCGTTTATATAATTATTGCATTTATTAATTAACATTAATTATGTAAATCATTAAATCACATTAAGTTTTTTTACATTAATTAGTAACTATTTTAATAGTATTTTTTCCATAAATCATTCATATGTGAATATGTATGATTTAATAAATTTTTCAAATAGTTTCAAACTGAAGCTGATTGATTTTAATACCGATAAAAAACCAAATTTAAAACGGAATTTAACATATGTTATTTTCAATAGAATATATTTCTTGAGATAAAAATACTAAAGTTTAATTTATTGACAAGTAATTGAGAAACTTAATCGTATGAGAAGATAACAAATTTCGTTTGGCATACAGGGTATTTATTTAAGCTTTTGGTGTCAATTTTAAGATTCCAATCTGTGTCTAATTATAACCGACAGTTAATGTCATTTCAAATTCATATTAACCACATTTAATTAACAAAATTTTAGACTCGTATAAATACATAGTTATTAATTAGTGACTTCTTAAGCAAATATCAATAAGAAGTTAAAAATCATATGAGCCCCGTATTGAATCGGCCGAGATTCTGAATCCCCATTCTATGCGAGGTCTAATGTAATCTAATAATCTAATGTAATAACAAAATTCAAAAAAAAAATTACCTACTTTATTTTTACAGATTCTATAAGAATTACGTCAACATTAGTTTTGTGTATTGTACATTTTTCTGTGAAGATTTTTGGGAAAAATCGTATTTCAACATATCAAATGCTTGATATGAAAAATCTTACACATCTACGATGGGACTCGAACCCGCGACCTCTGGCATTCTAGAATCTAGACCAACGTTGTGCCTCTGAGCTACCTGAAATGTTATGGTAGTGGAATGCACATGATCTTCACTATATTCATATTGATGGCAATGTATTATTAATTTGTTTATTTACTATTTACATATTTTTAATTGTTTTTTTTTTTTTTTTAATAAACAAGCGTCTATTTATCGTTGCTCTAGAATGCTATAGGTACTGGAATCGATCCCCATCTAGATGTGTGTAATTTTTCATATCAAGCATTTGATATCAACGAATGTTATCATTGTTCAAGCATATTACTTAAATGTCCAATTAAGTAAACGCTAGGCACTTCCACTGGTATAATATAATCGACAGGCAACCATACTAACAATAGATAAATAGACTGTAGTTTACAACAATAACAAAAAAACAATTAAAAAAGTATTTCAAAGCTAGTTTTAAAAACCATCCTATAAATATGTTAATGACACATGTTTCATTTATTTAAAAATTTTTAAATACAGAAAAGAAGTTTAAACAAATTTCTTAAAAACGTTTTTATCTTTTTGTTGTTTTCTTTTGATAGATAATTTCCAAAAAACTAAATAATAAAATAAGTAATACATCTCAAATTACATGTTTATAACAGCACCTAAGAAGAGGTGTAATAGATATTAAAATTTTATAAAATAAATTTCGATTTTTTCATAAAATTTGTAAATAAATAACTTTCTCTTAATCTGAATTATTCTAAACTAAAATATCTATTAAAATATCTATTAATGAAAATAAAAAGTTTTGTACAAATATTTTTTTTAATATAAAGAGTAAATATTTCTTTTAGGAATTATTATAAAAATAATCAAGTTTCATTTTTTATTTATTTATAGAATCAATTGTAGGCATGTGACTAAAAAAACACAAATATTTCCAACTCAACATGAGTATTCGATCATTAACGCAAAGTATAAGAGATGAAATATACGTAATTCAATTTTAATTTATTTCCCAGACAAAAAAAATGGATGCTTTTATTAGAACCACCATAGTGATTTCATAGAAATTTTCAACACAAATGCGCCCCAATTTTTATATTTTTACCGTGAGCGTCACATTAATTATTTGCTTGCATACTTGTTGGGTAGATAGATTGTAGAAGCTGTCCAAGACGGGCTATATTCGACCATAAGGTCCATTGTGATGCCTATGGATGGGAGGATATGAGTGGAGTGGAAGGTACTTTTGTGTATAGACTGGGAATTGGTAGGATATGCGGCTATAGCCGTCTATTATAGGAACTATGCCGATATTCATATGGAGTTCGTGAAGGAAACTGCAGAACACCTTCTCAAGTATAGCCGGTTACTTCGTTCTTGTCCATACGCCAAAAGTTTAGTCAATTAACCGCCCCCTTTTTTTTCTTTTAATAATTGACAAACTGCCGATGACGCGATGCGAACCCACAACCTCCCATTTTCTAAGTAGGCATACTGGGCAGATATAACGCTTTCGACCGATCGGCCAGTTGAACTGGTTGCATAGTTGTTACAGGCTAAGTTCATAAATAGATTCTCCAATAGAAAATATTGTTCGACTTCACTTTGGTACTAATATCTAAGTTCAGCTAATTCAGTGTTGCCAATGTGCGGGTAATTACCCGTTTTTCGGGTAATTTAAGATTTAACGGGTAATTTGAATTATCGGGTAAAAGCGGGTAACTCGTTCATTTGAGAACACTAAGGAGGGCAATTTGAGGGCAATTCAAATTCAACTGCAATTCAATTCAGCTGAAAAGGTTGGGCAAAAAAAAGTGTTCCAGTCTGATTTGCATGGTCATTATATCAATCAAATATTTAATTTTAAATTTGGCCCTAAAAATGGCTATTTCTAATTGGTTAAGTTTTTTATTTAGTAATAAACTCAAATACTTTTTCGTCGGGTAAAATCGGGTAATTCCGGAAACGGGTATTCTCGAGTTCACTCATCGACAGCACTTTCAGCTAAGTTACTTCACTACTAAAAGACAAATCATGATCAAAATTCGATCCAATATTGTCCTGTAGTAAGTAAGCTATTAAAAATTAAGTATGCTATTATGAATTTTTATTGTTTTTAAAATGTTATCAAACATTTTAACACCACAAAAAACATGAGAAAAATAAAAAGTTTATCACTGTACCGTACTTTCTCACCGTATTTTCTCTTATGGACATTCATTTCACATTATTATTTGTGTATACATATGCGTCACAATATAATCCTAATGTCAATTTCCATTAAGGTTACGTAAGACATAGTATGCAAGAACTAGCGTATACTATATAGACAAATATGTCGTTGAATTTTTTAATTCAATATTGATATGAAAATATTACAACTCATGATTCCACATTACTATTTGTGGATACTCAGGCGTCACAATACAATGATAATGACAATTTCCGTTAAGGTTATACGTAGTACAATGTATTCGACATTGATTTCACTTATTCGAAAAATCTAATGTAGCCGACTCATCTGAAAATTTTAATCTTTTATCATTAATCAGTAATATTCTTGTAAAATATTATTGAGTAAAACATTATTTCGATCACGAGCGAAGCCGAAACATAAACAATCACAGATTAATAATTTTTTAACGATAATAATATAATAAATTTCATTAAAAAATATTTTAAATTGAAAATAATTTAGCATATTTTGTGAACAAGCATGCATATATTATGATATGAAAATTATATATATTTTTAATTTACATTTTTTAAATTATTATTATTTGTTTACAGATACTAATTACATATTTAAATATGTTTAAAATATAAATTATACTCGTGATAATTATTATTTGACATTTTTATTGAAATATTAAAAAAAATATATATATGTAATTTCAGAATAAATTTGGTTTATTTATTGATTTTTAATGCAAATTAATGTCATAAAAATTAATATGAAAAAAATTGTTTTTTGATAATTCTTACAAATTTATTGAAGAAATAAATCAACGTTCTCTGAAACAAATTTTAAAGTCTTCTCCAATTAATTTTACTTATTTTTTTGTAGTTAATTTACTACTATTTCTAAAATATGAGATATTTTGAAAGGAGCAAAATCGAATTGTTTTCTTTCTCAGAAGATACAGTAAAACAGTTATAGAAAAATGTTGGTTTTAAAATAACCTTTTTCTGAGGAAAAATACTTTATGGAATACTGAAATACTGGACCCGATGAACATATAACAAATTGAAACATAATTTATTTTATTTAAAAAAAATAAATAAATAGAACTTAAGGAAATTTAACATTGAAGAAAGTAGTTTTGTGACCAGGGGGGGGGGTATGTAATGTATTCGCTCTATTATCTCAATAAACTTTCATATTTAGATACCTTTGCGAAACGGTGATCACTTACAAACAATTATTCATTCATTATTTATCAGACAAAATAAACGATTGGTTTCAATTCAATCCAATTGGTATACAACAAGCTTGTAGGAGATTGGATGAATATAAATGAATTCAATAACTAAAAATCCTACAAATAAATAAATATATAAATAAAGAAACGATAAAGATTTAGTTGATCTTTATTTAACAAAATATGTAGAAATGTCATTATGTATTTGTTGATAGTAACTAAGGTAATAAACATGTATAATTACCGGTGGAGTAGGCAGTGGATATGTAAAGGTTTCTAAAATAAATACAGTAAATATAATTTTAGTAGCCAGACCGCTACAACTATTCTAGGTAGCTGGATTTCATACTTTTCGGAGATTATCTATCATATTGTGATGTTGTGATATTCTAAAAACAAAGAATTTGGATAATAGAAGATTAGAGATACTTACAATTATTTTTCTGCTGCTAATTTATATGATGACCGTTTAAAAGACCCTGATTGACATTTCCCTTGAACAAAATGAACTTCACAGTATCGATAACTTGGGCTAAAATTTATATTACTGATTTCACAGAATATGATAAATAATTCATTAATAGTTGTTACCAAAGAATAATCATAAAAAAGTATGTAATATTTAAATCAAAAACAAAAACAAACGTACCTACATTATTCTCCCATAATTTATTTTAATATGTTATAAATAAAGAAGACATCACATGAATACATATTTATAAACAATTAAAGTTGAAATATCCAAGTTATGTATACAAAAAAACAAAACCATAAAGACAATAAATATAACTGTCTAAAACCCGTTGACAAAGATGCAATCAAACAGTTTTTGACTAAATACTTTTTGTCATTGATCTTTATGAAAACCGATGCCTCTTTAATATAAGATTTGTTACTATGGGAAAAGTTAATCGCACTACATATTGTTGTGGTTAAACCTATTTGACATAATGTATTTTGCGACAATTGTTACCCGTAAGCCTTGACAGAAATTCGTGAAAAGTTATAACTAGATAAATGAAAATTGTGTGAAATTCCGTATTTTATACGATTTTGTACTGTTTTACATTTACGCCACCAGTTATTCATTAGTTATTAGTTGCCATAATCGTAGATATCTCGTATATTTCTCTTGTTGATGAATGGGTGAAAATGCAGGACTATAGACAAGCAAGATGTAGGTTTCCGAGAAAATTGAATTTTTGTCTTAAATAACTCGTAACATGAAAATAAACATATTAGCCTCAGCCAATACTACATTCAGTATTGAGTTGCGCACGAAATATACATCTGTACGAATGGTTTGAGGGGTTGGTTATCTCGGCGTGAATTGGAACCAGGATCGTGCGATTTAACTTCTTTAGATTTATTCCTTTGAAGCTATCTGAAATCGCAGGTCTACGCGAACAAATCGCATGCAATTTATGCCCTCCAAGTAAACATAACGAACGCCATCCAGCAAACTCAGTCAGTTGGACTGAGAAAATTGGACCTCCCGACATCGGTCACCAAGCAAAGTTTCTGCGGACATTTGAACGACGTTATATTTCACACGAATGCCATAAAATAAAGAGCCTTTTTTTATATCAAACATGAACAATATGCAGTCCTTCCTGGCAGTTTTGGAACATCTAATATTAAAAAAAAAAACAAAAAGAAGTTCTGAACTAAAGAATTACATTGACGGCTATTGACGGCTACGTATAGTACGTGAATCCATTTGTAGAAGGCTACATTAAATTCGACACATGCCATTAGTGGATCTGTGAAACATAGAGGTTATTATATACCCAGGTTATATAATAATTACTATGGGAATTACCTATGAGTGCTCGAATCGGATGAAACATATAAAAATCATTATTATAAAAACTGTTTTTGGGATATTTACATTACTCCTTTCCGTATAATGTAGGTTAAAGAACTCTAATAATATTGTTGGTTCATAAAAATCTAAGATAAATATTGCAGTAACATTTTTTTAGCCGTAACTAAGCGTATCTATTTACTTATGTTTGAGATATTTTGAATCAGAAAGTAGATGAGGGCCATCGGACATTAAAGATAATAAAAACTATATATATATTTGAATTAAAATTGTTTTTCATGTACCCAAATACACAATTCTTATCACATTATCATAAAATATAAATAAAACTGTCACTAACATATCAAAATAACTTAACAACAAACACAACAAATGATAAAATTTCAATATAATACAAAAAATATAAGTAAAAAAAAAACATAGAAAATCTGACAGTACATTGTAAGGTTATGTGTGACAAAAGTATCATCAATCAGCGCCAAACGACATGACACAATACAACAACAAACTAAACTACTAACGAGAGATAATATGTACTCTTTGGTTTATATAATGTACTATATAGTATAAACATTCATTCCCATCGGATGGCACCTGTCATCGAGGACATCTCTTAAAAACGTTAAGAATTTTAATAAGGAAATTTATTATAAATGTATTAATATTAACAAAAGTGTTGAAATTATCTTTATTATTATTATTAAAATATAATAATTTTTTATGAATAAAGGTAAATTAAATGTCAAAATATTTCTGTCAGACATTACCACTTATATATTTTCTGACATCTTTAAAAATTAATTAAATTTTCAATTTTCTATGCATTAATGAATGTTTCAAGATTAAATATCATCTATATTTATTATTATTATAAATATGCTGTCAAAATAGTGTAGAATGTTTAAATTACATCTATGATTTGTATATAGTTATAATTTTGAAATTGTCCGTAACTAAAGTGTTTTTTTCATTTATTTTGAACTATTTAACCGATCGTACTTTATGTTATTTTATGACTTCGAGTTAACAGAGACAAGAGATAAGCATTTGGAATGTTTGTTTCCAGAATTCTGCATTTGAAATAGTCCCGAGCCTTCGATTTTAATGATGGGCTTTTGACAGCGATTTATAAAACAGTATCTTGTATTTTTATAAAACATTGTAGTGTATATTTACTACAATGTTTTATTATAATGCATTTTTGTTTTTAACGATAACTAACAAAAATTGAAATATTCCTAGTCTATGTGAGTGTCCCGCTTAGTATTTCCCGGATAAGAAATAATATCTTAAGAGTACTGCAATACCAATCGCAATATTAAGATAATTTGGATTATTACTTATACTAGTTTAACCAGTCCGTGTGGTCCAATCGTTAAATGTGCTGTAGTCGGAATTGGAAGGTTGTTCGTTCGACTCCTAACACTGGCGGTTAGTCAATTAAATTAAAAATACAAAAAAAAAGTTTATTGACTATACTGTCGGCGAATGGGCAATAACGAAAGTAACCAGCTATGTTTGAGAAGGTTTTCTGCAGTTTCCTTTCACAAACCCAGATGGATATCGGTAAAGTTCCTATCAAAGTCGGCTGTAGTCGTACAACTTAACAATTCCTAATCTACATACAAATTTCTTGCCCTTTAGAGGTCAGGAAAAAAGACCAAGAAAAACCTTATTGCCAGGCTTTGATCTCATCTCCGCTATTACTATCTAGTCTGCATCAGATCGAAGGAACTTTTAATAACATTTAATATTCAAATATTTATCTGCGCCTCAAAGCCAATTTCATGAATAAATGGAATAGGAAAGGAATAAGGGAAAATGAAAGCATACAGAAAGACGAACATACAAAATATAAAATATCTCTATTAATATTACAACAATCGAAACATGTATAAGGAGTAAAGTTGTAGAAAATCATGTTTACTACAATCATTTACCTGAACATTTTTTCTCGAACTCTAATGTGTACAGAAATATTAAGGATCTTAACTTTCAATCTTAAATTGTAAATATTTATGTAAATATTAGTGTAACAGAAAAAACGATAAGAAACAAAATTATAGTAAAAATAATTTTTGACAACTTTACTTCTTAAAAATTTTTTGATTCTTTCAATATTAAGGGAGATATGCCAACTTTTGTTTTTCTTATTATTTTGGTGCATACGAAAAGTATCCTGGCAACAAGACGGCTTACTGTGCAAATGCTGTAGTTCGATAAAAATAATGTACAACACAAATCACAAATTTTACCATTTAAAATTACATGCCATAAAAAATAGGATATTTTCAAGTATGAGCGGACATCATGAAACATGCTGTACCTAACCATGTATATACACTTCATACACATATGAAATGAAATGTTATGTATATATTTTTATAATTTAATAATAATTAATGGTTTTGTACAATAATTTAATACTCTTGTGGGTTGTTGTTGTTGTTGTTTAAGTTTTAAATATAGAATCCTAAATAATTATGTACAGTGGGTAACCATTAAATACTCTCTGTACATACCACAACACAGAACGAACCTTTTGCAATTTATAAACAATATTAAACGTGTATTTATACAATATATATATTCAAGTATTCAAATCATATGTATTTTTAGTATATACCCTTATATTTCATTGTGAAAAAAAGTTAACTTTAAAAAGTCTCTACAAATTATTAATATTTATTTACATTCCAAACGTAATATATGTTATAGGTACAGTTCAATTCAGAAAAAAATGCTTCTATGAATACATGCATAACTATGTAAATGTAGGTCCCATTTTTTTTGTTGGCCTTTTTAGTATTTTTATTAAAATTATTATTTCAACCACCTTTTCATCATATTATTTTAATATTAAATAGAAATTACTATATATATTATCGGCTGTACATATGACCATAGCTGTTCAAAGTACAGCCGTTATACTACAATAATTTTAAAAAAAAATTTATTATAAGAAAAGTGTGTTTGCACTTAGATACGCACGTAAGAAGTTATACTTCTTTTTAAATAATTAATTAAATATGAAATAATGTCAACACTACTATTAGGACACACAAGTTTAATAAAATGATACAGCAATGAAAAACTACAATAAAAAAATTATATATTGTATATCTAAAACCTGCGATTCTACATTTTATCATGGTAAAACAGAACCAGCGTCACTTCTTCCGTTAAAATTGGAGTTTGAAGGATCGAGCGAGTGCTACATTAGTCAAAAGTTATAGCAGCGATTTGTTACATGTTGAAAATACACTCTGATTAGACTCTCATAACTCGCCAAAGGAAGTATTACTTCAAAAATTATTTTAAAATATTACTCGTCAAATCTTTATGAATTGACGAATTTCAACCTGTAGCATATCGTCATACATGCTTACAAACATACAGACAAATGTATGAAGATGTATGTCATTTTTTACCGACGAAAGAAGAAGGTAGTCAATTCAATCTGTATATTTTTTTAAATGTATGATCACGCTTAACTTTTTACAGAGTTGTCTGATTTTGATAATTCTATTTTTGTTGGATAGGCTATACTTCAAAGTTAGACCCATATTAATTTGAAAAAAACAATTTCAAATTTTAGCTACAAAAAAATAAAAAATAAGACTTCCCAGCGATCCCAACAAATACCATATTACATTATCAAAAAAAAAAAAAATTAATTCTATACCAATAAAATGATTTATGATGAAAACTTTTGTTTCAAGTATTGAGGTGTAAATTTTATTATTTGAATAATTATGTAATACCCAAATAATCGATCCCTTTTTTTTATGAGCATCAATACAATCTTTATCAATACAAATCATTCCATAGTTTTACGATTGGCTGTTTAACTTTCGTCTTACACTCGTAATCTTTAGTTTATTGGAAAATATTTAATTTATTATTCATTTAAATGGATCAATTTTTTTTATCAAGAGTATACATGGATATGAAATTAATAATGTACATTTTCTCTCGGGTAATACCACCCAGCAATAATTTTTGTAAATATAATATTTTATCATTTTTTTTGTTTGGTAAATCAACATATTTTTGTGTATTCTATTTCAAAACAATTATTTAAAAATTTCAAAAAGTTTACAATTTAATTATGTTTAAATTATATTTTCTAAATATTTCGGTCAAATAAATCGGCCTTCATTAAATGCATTTATTTTGAATTGTATTTATATTTAATACGGTACATATAAGTTATATATTATCAATTAATTTTTTTAATGGAATTAACTGTATTATCGCTTAATAACTTTTAAGGAAATACAATTTAAGACTCTGCCCATGTGGTTTGCTTTTTTAAATTTTTGTCACTTGATTTGTACCAAATCTATTTTGCTTTCATAAAAATGTCTCAACTAAAAGTTATTCATCATAAAAATATTAAGGATGTACGAGCGATGATCTGTATAGTCCATTTATAAAATTCTTCAAAATCTTATATAGTAAATTCATATAAAGTCCATAATAATGTTTATTATTTTTTGTCGTAATTTAAAATTAAAATTTAATTTAGGCCCGTCATACCGTACCTAACAAAAAATATATGTAAGAAAAAAACCTGAGATTTCGAGTAAAAAATAATTGCATATTCTTGTGTCAATTTTAGTTCACCTAAGGAAAAGTTTTTAAATATATATGTACAATTATTGTTATATTTGGAGTCGGTGTCAGCCTAAAGAAATTCACATAAAATTTGGACACCGCCTCCAAAAATAACAATAATTGTACATATATATTTAAAAACTTTTGCATAGGTGAACTAAAATTGACACAAGAATATGCAATTATTTTTTTACTTTTTAGTGCATTTTTTGTTTTAGAATATTTGATTTTTGAAGTCGGGTTTCCATTTTGTCAAATTTTTTTTTATTCCTGGCTTTTTAGTGACTTTGAAGTTCTATAACTGATTTTATTTTTCTGAATATGGGTAGACCTACTAAACGACCTACTAATTTTTAGTGCATTTTTTTATAACACATTTTTTTTCCGTTTATTTTATTTTTTTTCAGATTTTCAGTTTTTTTTACATGCATTTTGTTTTGTTTTTGTAAAAATTATTTTTGGAGTAGGTTTTTTTTTTGTAAAACATTTTTTTATTTGAATTCGGTTTTTAAAAAAGTTTCTTATTTTTCCATTATGAATGGGTTTAAAATGAGGGTTTTCCTCGATTTTCAGAGGATCCCTTCATCAGAATGCGTTTTGGTGAAAATGGGACCAATCGGAAATCAAACCCTTTAAAACAAAATTCAAAATGGGTTCATAAATGACGGAGTTCTGAGGTAAAAAAAAGGTTCTCTTTTTTGAAGTCGGGTTGAAAAAAAGGTCACTTTTGCTGTCAACAACAAGCATTAACTAATTTGAAAGTACATTTTTAACGATTCGATTCATAATTAATCGTGAGAGAAGACTTGTACTATTATCGATTGCTGTATAATGCAGTAAAATGTACATTCTTAATATATCTACAGCCTATGACTTCAGAAAAAAATTTTATAAACCGTTTTTCACAATTTTCATGTTCTCCGGATGAATTTCATGAATTCTGGATATACCCTAAGTCTACACAAAAAACGCTTATATTCACCGAGTATACACTTCTTGTATACATGCGTCAAAACAAAATTAACAATAGTTATGGGGTGGAGTCACTGACAAAAACTAGTTTACCTTTGTGCATTGTTGGACCCGTCCCATGTGTAAGCTATAACTACATGGGGCATTTGAAAAAAAATAACTTCACCCTTTTTGGCAATTCCATCATACCCTCAACTTTGGAAACAAATCATTTCTCCGAAAGTAGAAAATAGTAGACACGTACATCAACCATTGCTAGAGTATTAAATGTTAAGCTTTTAGAGTTATTTTTGTTGTATATTCTATAACTTAAGGTAGTACCCTCGGTTATAGAATTACTTTTCAGAATTTAATGAAACTTGTACATTCTAATAAGATAATGAACCAGTTAAATTTTTAAAGAGGTGCAGAGAACCAGAAAAAATATATTAATATAAAAATTTGTGCTTTTACCATTGACCCTTATATGAGAAATCGCAGTTTTTAATTTCACAAAAAGTGCCGTTCAGATTATAATGAAAGTGATATCAACAAAAAGAAAAAAATATTTCGAACATTTTGGCTTCTCACAAATCGAGGTACAGAGAGTGTGATAAGAGTAATTAGCAAATAATTATGAAATATATACTATGTTAATTACATGTCGCAACGCCATCAAAGAGGTAATTATGTGCGCAAAATTCAAACATACCTCGAATGCGGCATGTAGGGATATCAATGTTATACACATTTTTTATTACAAAACATATAAAGTAATTTTTATTAATACAGTTACATTTATCACATAAAATCTTTCCAATGAAATATTAATAATATTGACTCAGACATTTTAGTAAACACAGAAGTTTTATTTCTAATTATCTTATTTTTACGCGTTGCCAAATATAAATACTACTGAAGTCAAATCACGCAGAGCACACATTTGACCCTTGTTATATCTGTGGTACTACCTTAAAGGTCCCATAAAGCCATATTGTAAGTAAATCAATAATAGTAATGTAATGTACTTTATTTATTGCATTATAATGATCGAAAATATTATCATCAATATCTATAAATATATTTTCCCATATTCAAATCATTTTTCTTATTGTATTGAAAAAAGTTTTTCTTCACAAATATTTACATACCTTATAGTCATAGAGCATATGGTAAAATTATAGATAAAATTAAAAAAAAATCATACACATACTCTTTTAAATAATTGTAGAGAGCTTTACTTTGTAGAATTCCACTTTGAGCATAGCTGAATTATCAATTTTTTCTTTCTTCAACTTTAAATACCTCATGCTTATGTAGTTGATGTTTTGCTTCCAACACGAACAAGATTTTCTTTCTTAATTTTATTAATAATTTTAGCTCTCTGGAATACGTAAATAATGGCCGCCTATTAAAAATAATTGTACAAAAATCTTTCTAAACAAAAAACTTTTTTGATGTGAAAACATCTACCGCGAGACTTTATATGGAAAATTTTATATGGGGAGTGAAATTTAAATTGTGATTATACAATGTGACGATTCTTTTGATAACGGCTATGTGGCCGTCGGCATTCGTGTTTTAAATTAAGCCCGGGCAACGCCGACATTTTCAGTTAGTAGGGTATGTTTCACATCATGCCTGAATCCCGGGGTCAATATTTTTATTTTCATTACTGAATAGTTTTGCCAGTTCCAACAACATATGTAATTGCTGAAGAATACAGAAATATGTTTACATATTTATATAGTCTCTTAGTATATGCATCATAAGTCATATGTTGAAGGAAAATAAACAGTTAACACAGATTGCAAACGAATTTGCAATGGATTCCTAGACTATTATATAAAACAAATAAAGAAACGAACACAAATCTACCAACATTCTATAAATAAGAATATGAATGTAAATAATAACAAATATTGGAAAAATAGAAAATGTATTTGAAATGATGATTTGAATTGACTATATAACATATATCAACATTATATTATATTATATATATATATATATATATATATATATATATATATATATAGATATGACGAAATCAATGTGACATATAGTTGAAAATCAAATCATATTTACACAGTTTTGTTGAAAACATATATGAAAAGTCATTTTCTATTTTCTTGTTACATAGGTACATATTTATTATTTATTTTGTCAATTCATACATGAAATGTATAAAATTAATTCGAGTGATATTACAGGCTTTAACTTCGTGTGTAATATAAATGTAATGTAATATACCTAGGGTAGTGTGCAACCTAGAAAACCTTGAAATCTTCCGAAAGCAGGAACTGGGGAATAATAAGGCCCACTTTTTGTAAAATAACTAAAAATTTATTATCTTTCCATGAAAAAATGATAGTTTTAAAAATCTCGATTTTGGGTCTTATTAGGAAATAATTATTGTCAAATCAAAGTTATCAATTTAATTCACTAAATAATCATTAAAATAAGCATTTATGTATGTAATATTTATGTATTTCGCACAACAATTCAGCCAAAAATAGGCTGGACCTTGTTAGATCTATGAAAAAAACAAACTGCATTCAAATAGATAATTTACATTAGATAAAAAAAAATCTTAAAATATTTTCATTTCTCTGTTACTGTTTATTTATGTTTTAGTAAATACTAGTCTTCGCACGGGTAGCACTAATTATCTATAGCCAGATGACACAAAATTGCCAAAAAAAATTTTTTCCGTCAACAATCAAACTTTACTTGACGATCACTCGCTGGGAATCTGAAGCTTTCCTGAAAATTTAATCAAAATCAGTCCACCCGTTTTGGAGTCCATAGGGAACATGCATACACACATCGATGTTTCTGCATATATGTTGGATATTTCGAATTAATTCAACAATATCGACTTTTCAATAACTAGACTTTATCTGGAGGCGGACCTTATTAGGCGAGAATACCTTATTATTTTCGGTCAGGGAAAATGAAAACAATACCTCAGAACAGAAATGTTTTCATTTTAATGAATATTTATACCCGTGATATGTTAGAGATTCAAAAAACTCATTATTTCTTGAAAATAATTGAATTGATTCAGAAAAATTATTAAAAATTTTATCTCCTTTATCTTTATTTATCCCGTTTTCAGATAGTATCTCGTAAAACTATAAATTAAACATGATTTTGGTGTTTTTTAGGTGCACTTTATCTTAATAGTAAAATTAATCTAAATTAATCCGAGAGCAAAAAACAGTTTTTCGATTTTATGCAATAATTTATCCAAAAAAAAAGTGTCAAACGCTTGTAGAAAATAAAAATAACTTTGCTAACATTAATTCATTTAAAATTTTGTGATTAATTTGGCAATCAAAATTTTACAAGATATTATGACCTATATCCATTTGATTTCCAATATGAAACAAAATCCCAATAATATAACTGGTAATTGTTCTCGAAATAAAATAATTATAAATATAGCCTTGTTTTCTTAAAAATAATAAGCAAGCTTATTATATTATTTTAAATATAAACCAAATCAGAATTAATCAGAAATCTACATCTTTAAAACTCTTATGAATATATATACTTGAAAACATTTGTAAATTTAACCACACATGTGTGTTTAGCTGTAAGTATACCTCCTGATTCCATTATATAAAATGATTACATAATCTGTTTATGCTTTGATACTTTTGTATATAATTTATGTAAACATTAAATACATGCTTTGAATATATAATGTTGATTGACTGATTTAAACTATATCATATTTAAGTAAGTAAAATGTGTCCAATTCAATTTAAAAACTTTATTTTGTTTATGCTTTTCATGGAGTAGCTTGTCAATCATCCAGCTAGGCTATTTGATGGATTTTCCCAAAAATTGGAAAGATTTAATCCATCCTGTTTCTCAATTTTTCTCGTTCTTTCAAAATTTAAAACAAAACACAATTAACTTGATTATAATTTTAAATTAATATTCGAAGATTTTTTATTCATTAAACAGTTATAATTATTCTTAAATAACAGTCACATCGAACCGTATCTGAGAAAAATACACCCATACCCACACCCACATATTAGGAGCAGGGAAGTTTAGGTAATAACCTTAATTTTGAACAAATATATATTTTTCGAATCACGTGATCTCAACGCTTAAAAATCTGGTGAACACTCAATTTATTTCAGATCCCGAAATATATACTTTTTCATGAACTATTTGTAGTTTAAAGGTAACTTTGAATCTATTTTCAAAATGAAACGATACTTAATGCACCTCTCATGACACAGTTGAACCTACACACTCAAATTTGGAATCCATATTACTCACTATCTTGATGTCAGTATTTATTAAATTTTATATTTACTATTTGTATACTTTTTAATTGTTTTTTTTTTTGTAAACTTGCGTCTATTTTATTTACCTTTAAGTTTATGAAAACTGTCTATCCTTAAAATATGGCTCAGGACATTCTTTACGAAATATTATAATTAATTGAGAAACAATTACTCGTAAATTTATTCCATCACATAAGTTTGAGTTTTATTTATTTAAAATATTTGGCGTTAAGGTAAATTTGTTAAAATACTGGTAATTAATAGAATCATTCACTAAATAGAAAAAAGCCTGATCGTAAAGTTTGTTTTAGATGTGTGTTTTGAAAATCCATTATAATTATTAAACTAAACAAATCTTAGAAATTTTCGTAAAAAATAGTTTCGGAAACAGAGTGCCTTCCTCCGAATTTTTTCTAAGGAAGGAAATATATTTCCGAAACTATAGTCAAACATAAAAGTATTTCTTGCAAAAATTTCAAATATTCGGAGATTGAATAAAATTTTGTATATTATGAAAATGAAACGAGATAGCCTATCAACAAATAGCCTATTGGAATGTAAAACTTTTGAAATCTCTTATAGCTTGTTGAAGGTTGACGTGGATTTTCTAGATACTCAAGATACGTTCTATAATGCTAAAAAATTTCAAATTCCTAATCTTTCATGGTTTAGAACACTGAACCCTAAAAAAATTATATATATTTGTTAATTTATTTTTGACAGCATTTCGCAATAATTGCGCAATCTCACATATATTAATAAAAACACTTGTCTAAGGTGTGAATAAAATTAATGGGATATTAAATTTCAAGAAAATATATTGTGGGTAATATTATTTTCAATACTTCACTAATAAATAAAAACAAAAAATTTCATATATATTTTAATTAAAACATAGTCGTCATCTGAAGAAGAGGATTGGTTTTAATAAAATCAAGTTACAAATTGACAGATTTAATTTATCGTATGTTGTTTAATAAACTGAAAGATTTATTTATTTTCGTATAAGTCAACCGTTAAATTATAATTCAGAAGTATATCTATCTAACATCGTCATTGGTGTATTGAAGGATGATTTCAGGATATATAAATATACTCCGTTCCGGACACTCAGAAGATACAAAACAATTATGGTATTCAAATTAATTTGTCGAAGTTCATTAATTTTTGCAGTTCAGACAAATTACATTGGGTGAAATACCGGTTTTACTCCCTCTTTAATGGTGTATTTATTGATATGCAGTTGATATTATATTTTAACGATAAAAAATTTGTTGATGTCGAATATTGTATGTTGCTGTATGTGAATCATTACGAGCCGCATTTTATAAGCCCACTATTTGATAAAAATCCGTTAATGGGAATTTTAGTGATATAATATAATTTTCTCTTTTAATATGCTGTTATTAGCTTGACTTGTAAGTATCTATCTATCGAAGTGTGTATGAATGTAATGAAATTTTGTAAATTCATTTCCACCCACTTCCGAACATCTAAATAATCTGAAGTTTTGCAGACGTATTAAAAACTTATGACAATACCATAATATAAAAATATAAAAATAAATAAGAATTTAAATTTATTAATACCAAAAAAACAAATTTGCATATATCCAACTTATATATACCGATTTATAGTGTGCTAGTATAGTTTATAGTTAGTTGCCGTCCTAGTAGCCAAGCTATCTAAGGCGTTATGTTTACTTGGAACTGGGAGGTTATGGGTTATAATCCCGACATTGTCAATTATTTAGAAAAAAAACGTGGGGCGGTTAATTGACTAAACTATCTGCGTATGGACAGTTTCCTTCACGAACTCCAGATGAATATGGGCACAGTTCGTATCAAAGGCGGCTGCAGCCGCACATCCTACTAATTCCTAGTCTTTAAACAGACCTTATGATCGAAGTGTAGTCCGTCCAGGGCAGCTGCTACAATCTATCTATCTATAGTTTATAGTTTCTATAGAAATATCGCCAACAAAATTTTAATAAAAAATGACATGTGACTGTTGAAATTTAGAAGACGAAACTTATTTGACATAAATTTCCTATACTATATTCGATATAAACAATAATTTCCTAAATATATTCATAATGGCTCTACTTTTACAATAGTAAGTAGAGAGCATCCCATGCTTTAGTTTACATTAAAGTTAATTTTGTTGTCAATCACTTTATTCAATTCTATTTTAAATTATTTTGCATGTTTTAGTTCATATTGCTATAAAAGTATGTTTTTTAAGTTTTTTTTAACTCTCAAATTTTATTTAATATTTATAATTATGCATTCAATGGACCACGATTTCTCCATTAATTATGCAATTTTTTTGAGAGTGGAATAAGTTCAGCCCTAAAAATTCTTGAATTGAATTCGACTTGTCTTTCCGATCGAGTTGAAAATTTACAAATGTTTGTAATAAATAATATATCATTTTGATGATGCAATTCGATAATATTAAGTTTTTATTATAATACCGTCTCGAAGTTTGTTCACGTTGTAATATAGGTGTATTAAATATACTTCGATATCTTAAGATACCTGAAATATTCTTCATTAAAGTTTTGGTAGAATAATTATTCAAAAGGTAAATATTTAATATATAAGTTAATATATTAATAATATAATATGTACAAAGAATTAATTTTTAATGGTGCTCATATTACCGGAAATTACTTAATTTATGACTAATTTCCTATTAAAATGATTAATAATGTTATAAAAGTCATTATATATATATATATATATATATATATATATATATATATATATATATATATATATATATATATTCTAATATTATCCATTGTGAATGTAATATAAAATATTTATATTAGGTATGTTGTTACCTTCTCTCTATGTGTGCAATAAAATTTATTTGCGGTGATAAACAATTTTTCATATCAAATATGTTAATAAATTATTTATGTATAAACAAATGGCTAGTCACAAGAGAGCGTGATATAATATTTGTTTATGTTTTTGTCTGAAAATAACGAACAACTGCCATCAACAGCCATCAACACTTCAAGTACCATCAAAAGTTCTGTTATTGTAAGAATTGCAAATTGTTTTGAAAAAATCGGGTCAAGTGCAAGATATATTTGCACAAAAAATGAAAAGCAATGAAAAGCGACTATACATTTTTGAAATGTTTCTTCAAAATGGTACTTTTGTCTTTTAATTGACACCCCTTTCAATAATATCGAAAATATTATTAAATCCCCAAAATTAGCCACTTAACTTTACAATTTTAAATCGTATGTCCGTGTTCGGGTAACTACATATCACAACTATATCAAATTTTAATCAATTACGTGTAATAGTTCCTGAGGAAAACGTCGGTGACAGACAGACAGACATCGAGGTGGTTCCATAAGGGTTCTGTTTAGCCAATTTTGGCACAGAATATTAAACAAAAAACAAAATTATTTTAGGCTTTCTTAAGCTCAAGATGTTGTTATGTTTATATCGCTAAACTTTATAATATTGTTCTTATTTCTTTAATTGTAAAATTCTATAATATCGTTACTATAATTCTCTCCGTTCTAATATTCTATAATTTTGTTATAGTTTTCTATATTGGTAAATTTTCCCAATAAGTAATGGGACTAGTCCATATTATATTAAGAATCCACATCCACAGGAACTAGGACCATGTATCTTTAGCTATTCGCACTAAACAGTTTGATTTTTAGTTTATTTTTTAAAGGCATTAATATTATAATGCAAGGATGTATTTCACGTGTGTGAAACGAAAATTTATTACGTTAGCCTTTGATTAGACATGGCGATGAATATATTATAAATACCATTTAGATAATGGTGTATTTTATCCTAAAATAAAAGATATAAGTACTTCTATGAAATATTTAATCTTAAAACTTCATAGAAAATAGGTGTTGAAATATATTGACTTTTTATGATTCACCTAAAAAGTTTCATATGTGTCTAAAATTTACACCGTTAAAAAACTCATTGGAAACAAATTAATTAGGTTAATGATCACTAATGGTTAAATGTAATTAGGTTTTTATTTTTGAACTCTTGGTACCTTGATTTTTTTATTGAATTTTACAAATATTAAAAAAATGATGAATGACATTTATTCATCCCTTTTTTTTTAGTTGAAATATATTCCTTATAAAAATACGAACAAGTTTTGTTCGAAAATCGACGGACTTGGTACAAATCGACTGTAAAAACATACTTTTCTATAGTCGTACAATCATTTGGTGCTCAAAAAAGGGGTTACCTGGAAAGTTTTCCTGGAGTTTTGAAAATTGGTATTTTTGCAGATTTAGATGTGGTTTTTTCGAATTTTCTGTTTACTGCTTCCGCCGCCTTATTGCAAATTGCGGCCAAAAACAGTTTTTTGACAATATCTCTTTTCAAATTAAGTTTATGATGAAAATAGTTGCTGTTATCTCGGCAGCGCACAAAAATCAATGATCTCTGAATGAGAATGTTGAGGTAGTGGATCGCATTTATGAATGGGAAGGTTTTGGTTCCTCTACGCAAATTTCGTATCATTTCTTATCAGTACGATAGACTCATACGATAGGCCTCGCGCGTCCTTTTAACCTGCGATGGACTGTATAGGCCATAGTAGACCGGTTTTTCAACGCGTAGCGAAATATTTTTCGTTAATATATGTGATAAGATTAGACGTTCAATCCAGATATTATATACGATAATTACTAATACTTCCTGTTCCGATATTCAGTACTTCAATAAAATATTAATTTGAAAATATTAATTGAATAAATTTTATTTGTTTTCGTATGTACAATATTAATTTTATTTTATTTTTTTTAGGTGAGTATCCTGTAATTATTAATTATGAAAACATTCTATTCGTAAGTAAAAACTACATTTTAAATTATGTAACGATAGTGTTTTTATAAAGAAATATCAATTCAAATAAAACAGGTGTGAATAAAATGCTATGCCGTAACCGAAGAATAATCTACCCACACACCAAAGGTTTAAAAACAAATAAGGAGGTAGATAATTATAGACATAGTTCTGTTGCAAATCCCATGTGCAATGTCTACTGTTCGATGATTTCAAATAGGTTCATGAGGGAACAGAAATAGATAAAATGAATAACCGTTTAATAATTTTAAGAAAATTCCTTCTTAAAAGAGTTATCAATGTCTTCGGATTTAGTAGAAATTATTTCTCTAATTAATAATAATTTCCATGGATAAAAAATAATAAGTTTGCTCTTTAAATCGTTAAATCTTCAATTCTATAGCTTTAAAATTTGTTGTGCTATTCGAGGTTTGAGAATGGATAAAATATACAATTGGATAAATAGTGATTAGATAAATATTTATATCATTGCAAATTTTAGGAGACCCCCGAAAGACATCATTTGTATAAAAACTCAAATTATGAACCAACCTGAATATTTCCGTGTAAAAGAGTAATCTTATAGTATGATAAACTTACTCGTTACGGCTTTGTCAAATGAAATTATGTAGTATAACAAATACAGTATATCAACATTTTAGATACAATGTACTACATTATGCTGTTGTACATCGCAAGACTTGCGTTGACAGTAAAATTATTTTAAATATTCCGCAGCTTATGTTTTTTGTTTCAAGTGCAACATTATATAAGATATTGAAAGAGATCTATAGAAAAGTTTTTTTGTTTTACAAAAACATTTTAAATCAGATATGATTTCCAACCCGTTCAAGATTGATGATCCTTTTATATATTTTTCTAGCTTTTATTACTTTATCAAACAGTCCAATCAAATTGTAAAGCTTAAACAGTTTTGTGCGAATAATTTTGTATACCATGTAAACATTTCAATTTTAATTGCAAATATATCGCTTAAGGATACGAGCACTGGAGCTTCAAAAAGATTAAGGCTTGATTTTTTTTACATGTAGTTGAAGTGCATATAATTGAATTATAAAGTTTCAGGGGGGGGGGGAGGTTACGGTTGTCTAGAATTAATTATTTAATGTTAAAGTTCGAATTTTAGTGCATTGCTCTTATGGAGAAACCCATATTTTCACACATATTTTAACATAATTTGATAATTTTCAAATGGAATAAAATTAGACGAATAAAAAAAACTACGCAATAAAAAATAGAAATATTAATAAAGAGATTGATCCAATAAAATTTCGGTATGACTGGCCTTAAAAACAGATATTTAAGAAAAAAAGGGAGATTTTTATTTCTGTCGGCAGTAGCTTAATTACCCGAAATCTGAGGTATTTCTCTTAAATATAGTTGTTTAGGCCCGTTATGGCGGACCTAAATTAAATTTTATTTTTATCTTATGACAAAAAATATTTAAGTTATATTAATAATTAACATTATTGTGGACTTTTATGAATGTACTATATAAGATTTTCAAGAATTTTATAAATCGACCAATTTGATTTTTTAAATTCAGTAAACGAAACTCATTTCAATTTCTAAAATTGTTATGCAAAATGAATTTAGAGTAACTACCTTAAAATAATTATTTAAATAGGTAATTCCTATCACTTTAAGTTGTGCTATGACCCACACAAATTGATGTCAGTTTTTTAAATTGTAAATTTATTTGTATCTTATTGATTCGGTTTTCGTAAAAATGCTTCGTATAAGAGTTGTTCATTATAGATACAGAAAAAACTTTTATTCGAAAATTTTTTGCGAAGACCGAATACACAAGGCAAAAATTAATTATAAAATTTTAAAAACTGACATCAACTTTTGTGGCCAAGTCTACCTCACACAGTCAACAGAAATGTTGAAATAATATATACATATAATTTGTAATAAATAATTCATGTTGGTGGAAATATCTAAAATTCCAATTACGAAACTATTTCAATTGATTTATTAACAAATCTTAGAAACATTTCTAACAATATAATAATATAATATTCTTCATGTTACCACAAAATCAACTGAAATTCTTCACAATATTGTGTTTAAATTGTACATAATATATTATGAATCTGTTTGTGTGCGTGTGTATGTATAAATGTTTCTTCAAGCGAATATTTCATAGAACCATTATACATCTATCCCATTCATTCTTCTGAAAATGCGTTTACATAATTTACATTCATAAAATTTATAATGCGCAAATTCTAGTCAAATATTTATACTTTAATGTAGTTTTCGTAGAATGTAAAAATTTGAAAATTCAGAAAATTTATATTTTACTTTAGTGCGGTATAGTGTAGTTTTATATTTATAGTATTCCAATCTGATGTGGCATTTCATAATGTGTGTAATTATCAGAAGCAATTTGTTTAGAATTTGGTGAGAACACGAAACAGAAATTATTTGGTATAAGCGTTGGGAAAAATTATGAGATGATTTTAAGGTATTTTCGGGTACCCGCGCAAAAAGAACTATATAGAAAATTATATGCGATTCAGGGAGATTCCGCAATAAAACATCATACATATACTAGTATATAATTTCAAACGACTTTCAAACAGCGCGCCGGTACTAAGAATGCCAACGGAACCATAAAAAATAACCTTCTGCTGCGGACATGAAAAAAATGCGCTTTTTTACGCATATTTTATCAAAAAACTTCCCAACCCGATGGGCATTCTCCCAAAGTTTTGAGGAAAAATATTTCTAAAGATTTGAGGAAAGTATGTATCGAATTTCAGAACAACCGTGACTATATTGAGAGAGTTCGAAGTAAAAAGAGTCGGAATCGTCCATTTTATTCCACCATATTTATGAAGATGCATGTTAAATTTCTCCAACTTACGTAACAATTTTCTCAAAAACGCCACTGCGATAAATTTTCAAAAAAATTCTGCTGATTTCTGAGGACTCATTTTACTAATATCGTGAATTTCGTGAAGTTCTTGACAACCTAATAATGGTTCGGAAATACCTTAATCCTAAAAAGAATATAAAATATTGTAGATATAATAAATCTGAACCTATTATCCGACTCAAGTTAGATTGTGGGAAACACAACAAACGAATTGGCTACAAATAATAGAGTTAAAGGAAACAGTAATATGAGTTTCTCGCTTCAGTATTACATCGATGATACAAGAAAACCGTGTAACTTAAACAGTTTTTATACCCGGTATATACTATGTACCAGGGTATCGTTATAAGTTTATTTCTGACATTGTAACGATTGAAAATATTGATAGCAGAGACACGTTTAAACACGATAACGAAAAAACTGTGTGTTCTAGAGTTAAAAAGTTAGGTCATGTTCGTGAATGGGAAAAATCAGACCATGTTTGGGCAAAATGGGAAAAACTGTCCATCTTTGAAACGGTAAGAGACAGAATAAAAATTTAAAAACATAAAAAAATGTTTAAACAAAAAAAAAAAATTTTTGCTTGAAACTTTGTTTCATAAACTCAGCATATATATGGGGTATTTAACAAATAAACTCAGTTAGTTGTTATTTTCACTTGTTTTACTTTAAATTTTAAAGAAGGTGTATGTTAGTCAATGTGAAACGATGTGATATTTTTAAACAAAACTTTGCCAAGAAACTTTGATTTTAACGTTAATTTCTAAACAAATTGCTTCTAATATTACATTTCGTTTATAATCGTTTATAATAATTACAATTTTAATTCGTTTTTATACCCGGTATATGATATATACCAAGGTATATTAAGGTATATATTGATCGCAGAAAAAATTGTTGGTATATGTCTTCATAAAATGACCTAGTTAGTCCATTTCCGCAAATGTGTTTATCCGTCCGTCCGCCAACACGAGAACTCAAAAACGCAAAGCGATTGCGAGCTGAAATTTTGTATGTAGGTTCCAGAGCTAGAAAGTAAGATCAAGTTTAGTCATCAGACCATGTTTGGGCAAGATCTGCCTTTCTTAGAAACCGTAAAAAAACAAATATTAATGGACAAAAAAAGTTTCCTATTTTAAAAATAAACAAGTTTTGCTTCAAACTCATTTTTCATAAATTCAGTATATACACGGTATTTAAGCAATTTACTTAGTTCTTAATTCTAACTCTAGATCCCCTACTTCGATACCATACTATTTCATTACATAAGAATCTGTAAAGTAAATGAAAAGTCCCTTGCAAAATAACCTAAATTGATATTACAAAATATATGTGAGATCCTTAATTATCAAATTTCAAAACAAATGTCAAATAAAACTTTTTTTAGTTACAAATTCTAGAGAAAAAGCAATAAACTTTACTCATTTATCTAAATTAGTATATATAATATATTTTCACAATTTATTATTATTTAAATAAATTATAAATATTAATTAATAATTAAATAACAAAATGAATTTTAAATAATATATTTTAAATTATTTATAAAATGTTCTTTCAATTAACGAAATGAAATGAGAAGTTAACAGCTAATTAAAATAAATGCTAAAAGCATAATATGTATAACAAGCCTATGTGTTACAGCATGTAACTTCAAATGTGTTATAGCATGATTTTTATACTCAGTATTATGTATAAGATAATATAAGTTTAGTTATATTTTATACCGCTGGAAAATATTGTTAGTAGGAAACAAATTTTGAAATAAGTGTTCAAAAAATTTTCTTATTTCTCCATTTAATGATGTCCATTTGTCTCTCCGTCGCCACGTAGTTTGTTTTTAACTCATAAGAGAAATGATGTCGAAGACGAGCTAAAATTGTTAAGCCGTGTTCTAAGCTAAATGGTTCTATTTTGTACCGCTTGAAAATATTGATCGTAGAAATTAACTCATAAAAGAAAGGATGTCACGAGCTAAAATTATTAGACCGTGTTCTAAGCTAAAACGTAAATGAATGGACAATCAATCCTCTCTTTTATACCGTAAGTTTAAAAATTTATTGATTGAAACTTATTTCTCAAACACAAGAATTTTGCCACAAGTTCAGCTCAAACATCTATTAATTCCTTGCAGATTATGGGAGCATGCGTATAAATTCGTATACAATACTTTGTTATGTAAAACATATTTTTATACATCTATGCGCGTGTGGAAGTAAAACAGTACATAACCTAGTAAATAATTCATGTGTATACAGGATGTTTAAACAATTCACTCAATTTTTTTTTATCAAACATGTTAACATCCTATTTTATATATTCTATTTACGGCTAAATAATCCGGTCCGATCCAATATGAGGTGGCGAGAGGAACGTACTTGCGGTACTACCAGACAGATCTGACCAGAGTACCACTCAAACCCTTCCGAAGATAATATTTCTCAAAGGAGATCGTTTACAGACAACGTTATAGCAGCCATCACAGGACTCTGGCTGGGCAGTAGACATGCAGAACATCTAGGACTGTCAGTGCGCCACAACTATTGCTGCAGGAGCTGACACTGCGAGGAAGAGGAAGAGACGACAACTCACCTTCTCTGTAACTATCTAGCTCTTAATATGAAGAGATTCACCCTTTTGGATCAACACTTCTGTGACGACCTCTCTGAGCTAAAGTCTACCGGCGTTAAAGCTCTGTTACTGTATCTGAAAATCGCCAAATAGTTTACGGTCTAAGAGTGTCCTATCTGGTCTAACTGGACTGATTGTTATGAAATTATGTACTAATTTCAAACTTCAATTTAATTTGGTTTTGAATAATTTTAGTATTTCCAAAAAAATATCTATACACATAGATTTTTTCCAAAAAAATACCGCATTATAAAATGATACATAACAAAAGAAACATTTCTGTAGTTGGATCTGTGACCCTTCTGTATTGGTGAGAGTGTTGTAGAGTCTCAGATTATATAGTAGACGGTCTACACTTACAAAACCAACAGAAAAATCACTCGGTACATATTGTTTTAAGTTAATACATTAAAAACACTTCTGAATATGAATTAATACACTTTTTAATTACATATTAAGACTTGTCTTCAGATAAAACGTCAAGGAATAAAGGTAATGATTATAAATCGATCTTTAGTTCTAAACCTTAACGTAAATGAATTTAATTTGAACGTTACACTTAAATGGGAACAATGGCAACAAATAAAATTATTATTTAATGCGGACCAACTTCTGGGATAGGATTAATATTGAATAAATTATTAATATTAAAGTTCTTTTCGAATGAATCATCCTATACATATATAGACATATATTTCATCTCACCTATACATACATACATTGCTCTAACTTTGAATGTATAACAAAAGATGAAATTTCATAAATATTCATAGCACGTTCTTTCATTCTACTGCTACTATTATTATTATCATTTAAATGTTAGCTGTTAATCAATTAGTTACTGTACAGCATAAATTAAAAACAAATTATTTATTAAGTAAAAAAAAAAGAAGATATTTAAACGTTTTAGGGTCTTTCTACGGATGCCGTTCTAATTTAATGTTTTCATTTATATATAGTCATGTGTATCACTTAGTATACAGACTGTGTTGGAATGCTTTTCCAATAGAGAATCAATGTTAAATATTATTTATTACTGGCAGGCCGTGATTACTATGCGGAGTCAGTCAGTACACATGTAATGAGAGTCATCTCATATGCGTATGGTAGTTTGTTTGTCTTTAAGAGTGTGTACTGACTCATTGATTGTGTGTATTGTGTGTACTGACTCATTTAAGAGTGTGTACTCATTACATGTGTACTGACTGACCCCGCATAGTAACCACACGGCCTGCCAGTAATAAATAAAATTTAATATTGATTCTCTATTGGAAAAGCATTCCAACACAGTTTGTATATACTTTTACTGCAGTTTTATGTCGCTTTAACAGTTTTTTTTCTCATGATATCCAATTATTTAATTTTTCTGTTTTAAAAGTTTTGTTAAATTTTCTTTCTCTACAATTATTTGTTAAATTTTTTATGCTTTGATCTTTTATACAGGATGTTCACCAAAATAGGAGGATCAAACTATAAACAGTAAGAATTTCTCTGTAAATGTGATATACGAATCATGGCCATACGCGCATTAAGGCAAAATAAAGATAACAAGCTGAATTTTTAAAATGCATATCAACAGTAAATACTCATAAATTAATTTTTTTCCAGAGAGATCTGACGTCCAGTTTTTTAGGAATTAGTTTTCAAAATGTAATACGTAGATGGGTAATATCTGTTTAATTGCACATCTGTTTAATCGCACCTGTTTATTTCGATCTATCTCTTGTATGGAACAGATAGTTAATCTTACAGGTACTTAATTTCGATAAAATACGATACCGACACTGTAGACTAATAAATTAACTTTACTTCAAATTGCCAACCCTTTCGTTGTCATACTGACACTATGAAAACAAAGTTAGCAAACCTAATATTTTAAACACATCCATAAATTTCTTGATACATAGATATAATTTTGTTGAGTATCCAATGTTGGATATCTTAGTTGGATATCTAGTCCAAAATATCTCAAAATCTACTGACTATCTATAGAATAAAGATTTGTTTTATCTTCGTGAACTTCTTTCTAATAACCGCTGTCTGGACAAACATATCATGTTAACTAGAAGGCCCTGAAGAGGTTGAAATTTCAATCAATGCTTGTTAGTGGATGGTTCATTTTTTCGAAAATTAAGCTCATAATAGTATCCACCTTGTAAATGAGTAGAGATTCCGAGACCTCCATAAAAAAAATATATGTTTGAACAGAATATACGAGAAAGCTGACATTATAAACAATACATGTGATATTTCCAAGAATTTTCAATTATCATCACTGAATATAAATTATTAAGCCGGCAGTACACTTCGACGAGAGTGTGTGTGCAGCGCTTTGGGAGCGCTCCATTTCGTGTCGGCTTTTTTACCACAAGGAATGAGAGCTCGTCTTCGCTCGCGACATAACGTGGATTTTAACCAATCAGCAATGTGTACAACTATCGCATCCATTGACTGAACGAAAACTATATTGCCCAGAGTAAACACAGATCCGCTCGCGGCTCCTCGCCTTACGAATGTCTTGCCGAGACATTCGTCAATAGTTCTCGCCGAGAGTGTACTGTCGGCATTACGACTGTTTGCTAAAAATTAAGGTCTTACTACGTATTCTTCTGGGCTATTTTATTTATAGAGGGGCCAGTTGATTATAGTTCGAATTAGAATAAAAATTCAGTACTTTTTTTTTCAGTACCTTCTTGCCTGTTTCACATTGTGTGGGTTGGCCAAGGACAAAGGAATAATCTATGCAAAAAAATGAATACAGGATCACGGAAGTGTTTCTTTCATTAATGAAGGTCCGACGTTTTTACAAGAATCTACTTCAGTAACAATTAGCTCAATAGTTCAAACCAGAACTCTTTCTTTCACTATCCGTGACTCAACAAATCATTATAATTTTTGAATAATAACAATAGCTCTAATTATTCATAGCATTAATAAAGATGAAAATTTATGTTCCACAAAAAAAAAATTAAAAACATAACGAAGTCGTTACACTGAGAATCATAGACGATGACGCATTTAAGAATTTAATATAATGCATTTACTCTGCACTATTTATAAAACGCCCAAAGATTCTCTTTACTCTTAATACGAGTACATCGTATATAACACAATATTATAAATATGATTAATGTTATACAAAAATAGAGAAATATGAAATATTTTATATTATTATCATATATTAATATTATATATATTTACATATGAATTGAAGTGAGATAGAAAATTCAAACATATTTAAATAAATTCTATAGAAAATCTTCTACCCCTTTTTCAAATCTGGACAGAATCTCATATGTCAGATATCATATTATTATTATGATGGGAGTACAAAATGTTTTAAAATTTTAGTCGAAAAATGGTGAAACAATATTTTGAAAGCTTTTAAAGCTTAAAACTTAAACACTATTATGTAATAAAAGTGTCTAGAACGAACAATTATGAATAGTGTCTCTCTAAAATATTTTAAATAACGGTGCTTGAAGTATTTTCTTTCCTACAAAGTCAAAAAATGAACTGGTATTTTTCTCTCATTTCTTTAACATATATTACTGTTGACTACGAGCTGTGTCAAGTTTTTAGTTCAACTTGGTACTTGTGGTGTTCAATTTTCCTAAAAATGAAAAATTTAACCAATCGATTTTTATTTGCATTTTTATCTTTAGACTAGCCATACCTGCTCACTTCGCTGACGCTGAAGATTCGGGAGTCATGGGTTTTAATGTTTTTGAACCGCAGAACCCTAATTCTTTTTCGAAAATGAAAGTAGTCTAAGTTACTCCTTATAACATCAGCTATCTGCAAGTGAAAGTCTCGTCAACATCGGTCCAGGCGTTTCGGAAATTTGCCGGAACAAACAAACAGACAGATAAAAATTTTAAAAAATATTTTTTTGTTATAAGTACCGTATAAACAGACAATACAATTTTATTTATTTGTATAGATGTATAGATTCGAACTTGTTGTTCAAGACATACTTCCATGAAAGAAGTGTCTACCTCTTCATTAGAAAATTTACCACCTTCATCATGGTTTGGTATTCCAACCGTATCAAGTATGCAGCATAAGTCTGCATTGTTCAAGGTCAACAATTTAATCTGATCGAAATGAAATTCGGTATATACTGTGCTATATACCTATACCTGTCTATATTTGAAAGACCATTTTTGTTAACGGGGAAAATCTGCCTGGGAGAAAGGGAAGTGTAAAGAGAAAGACAAATATAAAAACTAGTATTTATCTTTGAATATTAACAAAATGTTAACAATATATTATTATTTGTATATATTTAGGCGTCACAATACAATACTTATGTCAAATTCCATTAAGGGTACGTAAGACATAGTATATAATATTTACCGAGATTCGAAATCTCCATTCCTTGTGATGTAAGTTCCAGACTGTTTAAATAAAGTGCTACTTCCAGCTTCAAGACAATTATTGATTTTGAAATATAGCACACCTTTAGTTGAAACATTCTGTATATTATTGTGTTAAATAGACAAGAAAGATAGACATAGATATGAGATGTGATGGTAATAACGTACGTTTCTTAAATGAATAAAATATATGACATATTTAATTCAATTGCTTATAAATATATCACGCATGGTATGTATGTAGTAGTATTTATGACTAGATGCATGTAGCTACTATAGTCTATGATTGTGTATATGTATATATGCATGTATGTACGTATGTATGTATGTTGTTTGTGTACTATAAGACGGTTTCATATCTCACCTATTGTCATGTAAATTATAACACGTTTGTGTGTTAAATTATTTTTGACTGCTATTACCATTTAGGTGTTTACAAAATGTTCCCTATAAATGTATATCTTTCCAAAAAATTTCTAAAGGGGAATTAGAAGAATAATATGTTTGTTAATGGGAAATTATTTTTTGTATCACAATTAGAATAGAATATCATACAAAACTATACACAATAGCTTTTGAAAAAAGATTTGGTAGTACAATAAAATGTAGTTCACTCGTGACAGTCAAAGCAAAAAGTATAAAATACAGTGTTTAACATTATATAATATTTTACATTTATCATACAATGTACTATATATTGTGAAACAATATACTATTCAAGACTTGTGTTGACAGTGATTATTCATTATTTTCGACGACACAGTCGATTTTCACTTTTAAATATCTTCTTGTTTTTAAATTCGATTTTTATCTAAATAAATTTCTAAGAATAAAGGGTAGAAAAATGTGTTTGAAAGAAATGTATAGAAAAATTTTCTTGCTTTATAAAGAATGTGATATGCGCGAACCGTTTATGTATACCATATGTATGTTCAAAACCGTTTCAAACTGTATGTTCAAACCGTTTATGTATGTTCAAAATATCAACTTTGATAGCGAATATCTTGCTATATAATCGGTCAAAAAATTTTATTTTATGGTAATAAAGGACACTAAGCTATATGTGACACTTTAATTTTCTCAAATTCTTTAGAAAAATTACTTCACGAGTGAAGTATCTTAAAAAACTAGAACTATTTACCGAACAAAACGGTTAATATAGATAAATGGTTGTATGAAAAAGTATCATATCAAAAGTTATTTAATTTTTCAGAAGATTAAATGAAAATTTATGATCTATCTCATATGAGTTTCGAAATAAATTTTAAGATTAATGGAAAGAGTGACATTCATTCATTTACAGCTCTTGATAACTATGATTTTTTTTTCAAACTTTTGATATGACTTTTCAAATCTGTGATAACTAAATTGGAATTTTTAATTGTATTAGTAAAACGAATCGGCAGAAATACTCAACTCGGCAGAGATAAAGTAGAAGATTTCTTAGACCAAATGGGAAAAAAATACTTTTTTATACTTCAGAGTTTCAGACAGAACAAAAAATTTAATAGAGTCCTTTTATACTTTTGTAAAAAAAGGTTCCTATCAAAAACAACAGTTGTTCTCCACATCAGTTAAAAAAGTATACACTTCACTTACTAGTACTGTTCCAGAGGAAGTGTAAATTTTTAACACTGTGTAATGTTAAAAGTGTTCAAAACTATCCAAAAAGTATGATTTGGAATAATTGCGAGGGATTTAATAAAAAAAATTATAAGTATTACCATATTAAGCTATCTTTATTTCGATTTCACATTGTCGTTATTGCATTTTTTCTTTATTGCATATAAATTTTCTGATTATATTATTCAAATTGTACAAACTTCGCTTTTGCATGGAATTAAGATTTACAAAAAGCATTTAAAATAGTATTTACTAACAAAAAGTATTTAAAATAGTTATTTATGAGTACACTATCATAAATTTTGAAATTAATAGACTTTTATATTTTATTAAATACAGTATGTGTATCAAACAGTTTTCCATAAATATATAAAAAAGATTATGAAGTAGCCATTTAACATGCACATTCAAAGTTTTTACAAATATATTACAAATGGTACATTCAAAGCATTATCAAAAAAACGTTTGTTTAAAAAGAACATCCACTAATCAAAACTCGAAACAAATCAATGATTATTAAAGTGCACATATATTTTTAATACACGATCAGTATAGATATTTTTAAATAGTGTATTTACAATACATTCAGGTATGAATTTATGTTATATTGATAAGTCGTTCACACACACATTCACACACATAAATGTAATATTAACAACCGATGCATTCGTTATAAAAAAATGTCCGCCCCACATATTTATAGTAAAAAATACTATAATATTTCGCATAACTAATTATTAATGTTCGTGTGATAAATTATGGGGCGTAATTGGATTTTTCAAAGATATATATCTTTTTATATTATTGATGTCAAACTTTAATAATTGTTTGATTAATTTTTTGTTTGTGTGGTTATATTATGTGTTACCTATAACATATTTATCTGATTGAAAATAACCAACTGGAACACGGTTTACCTATAAAATATAAATTAAGAGTTCAATTAAATTGTCATCTAAATTTCATTAGCATTTAATTTATTACTTTCTTGTTTGTGCTAATTTGTTTTCAGAAGAAGTTGGTTTGCTACCCCATATACAATATTACATGATTTTTTAAGATGGAGGTTCATCCAATAAAAAACATGAGTTCTATTCAAGGACCTTAAAACTTTTACGTTAAATATGAAAAAAAAAACACTCTTAGTAGAACAATTCTTTTAAAACAAATAGAACCAAACTAAACTAAATAATGGTTCATGATTCATTAGACAAAAATAATTATTAAATAGGAACATTTTTGAGGAAAATTAGCATCCTTCTAGCTCATTTTTTGATAATGGAAAAACATCTAAAAAAGACACTGGGCCGTAAAAATGGACATCAACCCATGCATATTTGGTAAAATTTTAATATCGAATCATTGACTTTGCAAGCAATATCTTATAGAGTTATTTTCAATGCTATGCAACCATATTATTAAACTCCAATTAGCTGAAGAGTCCAATACAAAAACAAAAAAGACAATATCTATACATAAAACAAGATGTGTATAAAATTAATATAAATTTTAAAACAATCTGTAAGCCACTGAATCATCAGTCCGCGTGATCGATTTGTTACAGGCGCTCTTCTCCAAAATGATGGTTAGATTTCCAACACTATCAGTTTTTTAATTAAATTAAGTAAAAGTAAAACAAATGGGGTGATATTTGACTAAACTGTAGGCATATGGACGAAAACGAAAGTAACTGGCTATGCTTGTGAAGGTTTTCTGCAGTTTCCTTTCACAAACTTCAGATGAATATCGGCATGGTTCCTATCAAAATCGGTGGCAGTCGCACAACCTACCAAGTCCTAGCCTACATACAAATTCCTTGTCCTTTAGGAGTTGGTAAAAAAAAGGCCTTGGAAGCCAACTTTGCAGATTCCGGCCTTCTCTGAATTACTACTACTACTACTAAGTCACTGAATCAAGCGCAATAAGAAATTACTGCGCCCATGGATGAAAACAAAGCCTCATCCAAAGAATATGGGCAAAATATTCAATAAATGTTTTCTAATTAAAGTTAAAAAATTAGATCCGTCGACCATGTCCATTTCAGTGCTAATTGTTTAACAATTTATAAACTTATACTTATATAGATATATACCTGCAAAAAACACAGCTTGACTTCTACAATAATCTAAATATAAGATAAATGTCAATGTTTTTTTTAACTCGAGCGTACATCTAATTTAAAATTGAAAAAATATTTACAGATAAAGAATTATAATATCTGAATACATATATTTCTTGCTAGAGTTATAGTATACAATATTATAATAGATACATAGTGACACATTTAACGTAGGTTTTTAGTAGTGTTACTTTATATTAAATTTATTTTTAATAAGATTGATAATCATATAATTACGTAACATTATATATATATTTATATACAATATCTATAACAACTATATTATATTAATCATAATATAATATTGGTATATACATGTATATTTAATTTAAATTATATTTTACAGAAATAATATCATGATAGGCGTTAAATGTCGCGTCAATATGCATACAGCAATACATTTTAGAATTTCATTTCATATCAGATTAATGTCTCGTATTGTTTATTTTATTTATAATATATACGAGGATCTGTATGTATGTATGTATGTGTATATGAATTTATATAAGTTGATTCGTATGTACTGTATGATTTGGTCTGGTTTAGAACACCTCAATCAAATATGTGCATAAATCCAACAATTATGCAAAATTTCCACTACAAGCAATTTTATTCATATTTAATTTGTGCAGGTTCCTCCAATACAAGCATCCGTTATGATCAACAAAGCCCTGATTGGAAATATATCCAAATTATTTTACTGAATCCACTTTTAATTTGTTTTGCCAGAGGAGTCCCATTTACAATTCTTTAAAGTCTGGCTATTTTTAACCCGACTTCAAAAAAGGAGGATGGTTCTCAATTCGTCTGTATTTTTTTTTTTTTTTTTTTTTTTTTTTTTATGTTTGTTACCTCAGAACTCCGGCATTTATGAACCGATTTTGAATTTTTTTTTTTGATTCCCGATTGGTCCCATTGTCACCAAATCGCATTCTGATGAGGGGATCTCCGGAAAATCGAGGAAAATCCTCATTTTATATGTGATAACCGATTTCTGCGAAATTTTTTTTTTTTTTTTGAAAAAGTATACTCATTCATAATGGGAAAATAAGAAAATTTTTTTAAAAACCGACTTCAAAAAAATTTTTTACAAAAAAAAAACCGACTCCAAAAAAAAAATTTTTTACAAAAAAAAAACAAAATGCTTGTAAATAAAACTGAAAATCTGTTATAAAAAAATGCACTAAAAATTACAAAAAAAAAAAAACGGGTAAAAAAAAAGTGTTATAAAAAAATTTACTAATAATTAGTTGGTCGTTTAGTAGGTCTACCCATATTTAGACAAATAAAATCAGTTATAGAACTTCAAAGTCACTAAAAAGCGAGAAATAAAACTTATTTTGACAAAATGGAAACCCGACTTAACAAAAGAAGCACTAAAAAGTAAAAAAATAATTGCATATTCTTGTGCCAATTTTAGTTCACCAAAGCAAAAATTTTTAAATATATATGTACAATTATTGTTATTTTTGGAGGCGGTGTCCAAAAGTTATGTGAATTTATCTATGTTGACACCGCCTCCAAAAATAACAATAATTGTACATATATATTTAAAAATTTTTGCTTTGGTGAACTAAAATTGGCACAAGAATATGCAATTATTTTTTTACTTTTTAGTGCTTCTTTTGTTAAGTCGGGTTTCCATTTTGTCAAAATAAGTTTTATGTACCAATATGTTTCCAAGGTGCAAGGTCTTCCGCTACGACTGAAATATTCAAAATATTCAAATTAAAGAAATTTATGCAAGAAACCCATTCTTTGTTAAGCCAAACACTCGATAGATTATCCACCGAAGACAGTGCACGTGCATAATTGAAAGACTCGAATAACCTGAAATGTTTTTTTTATCCTCGTTAGATTTTTTAACCTCGCTTTGTCCAATTTTATGTTCAATTTTGTAAAGTCGATTGAAACACACAAAAACACGTTGCTTATCTTATCCTTTCATGGTGTGACTTTTTCCTAAGCCTCTTCATTTCCAGTAAAAGTGATCGGTTAACCACATAAAGATTCTCGCTGTATAAAAGTAGTATCAAATTCGGCAGCATCCGCACAGACTACCAATTCTTAATCCACATACTTAATTCATTGTCCTCCGTCCACATCAATAATTTAAGGTTGAAAATTAAATAAAGGTTCGAAAGATAATGTGGGTGGCCTCTTTTATAGACTGTATATATCAGAAAGCCCATTATAATTACTTCACACTTGAAAAAGAGAATATATAAATTATTCCCACATGTCTATGTTTGTTTAGATATTCAGAAACCGTTTCAAGCTAAAAGAGAACCGCTTCGGTTATATTCTATAATATTAATTTTTTAGATGAATTGGTACAAAAAATTATTATATAGAAGTATTTATATATTTTTTAATTGTTTTTGTAAACTGAACGTATCTGTCCCAGAGGTGACAAGTGTTTACTAAATTTGACATTTAAGTAATATGCCTGAAAATTGTTTGCACTTTTTTGATATACTTTATATGAAATATGTTGGTAGGGATCGTAGGATTGAAATCACCCAATAAAAACTAACACATTCGTATAGTCGTTATATTATAATATAGAACAAACCAAATAATACGATTCGTTTATTATTGACAATTGAAACATGTTTACTATTTTGTAAATCCTGCACTAATTCTTTCACTCGTATGTTTCGACACGCGTTCAACACAACCAACATATACAGCAGTTATTATTATAGAATTATTTGTTATGTATGTTAGTTGTCCATCTATTTTAAAAACATCCCCTAAACTAATATACAAAATACAAAACTACATACTAATACGTTTATTTCAAAATCAGTTTATGTTTTTGTTATGTTGAATAGTATATGTTGCTACCTATTTTCTGCCTACCAGGAATACTACAACAAATCTAACTGTTTAATTTTTATATTTATACAGAGTGGCTCATAAAATATAACCATCAAAAAAGTCTATTGAATATTTCTTATAACGTATTTGGTTTATCTGTTTTTTTCGTATCAAATAAAATAATTCAAAATTTCCTCAAATTTTTTAAAATTATCAGAAAGAAGATTTACTAATGATTTCACTTCATATTCTCAAATTACTTGACATTTAAAATCATTTTATATAATTTTGAATCTATTTGCATAAACATTCGAATCACTTTTCGGATTTCTCTCTATAGAATATACGAAATCAGGGTTTTGTGCATTATTATAATGTTCGGATAATAAATGTCCATACTATTAACTTAAGTTTTACAGACAAAGCCATGAATAAATTAAATCTTGGGGTTTAGAAATACCAACAATGCCACACTATCTGTCATTAATAAACTTTATTCGGAACTGTTTGGATACTGCCGTTGGAAGGAAATAGATTAAGTTTTCAAATGTGGGATGTATTCTGCATATACACTCTCGTTTATAAAAATTGAACCAGTTGAAACTTTCTTAGTGTTACTGATTAACTCTATTAGTGTTACTGATGATAAGTAATATTATGAACATATTTAGTAATATATACGCTAAAAATGTGACTGATTGGTTCAATTTTTATGAACGGGAGTGAACATACTTACGATTAATATAAACTATCAACTGAACACAATAATTTGTACACTAAATTTGTGTCAAATGATGTTTTTATTTGTTAATATATATTTACTAACCATACAGGTAATATGTATTAAAATGGTATTCTGACTCAATATATACTTAAAAACAAAAAAATTTCTAATTTCAGAATAATAGATAAACTAAATTTATATGCGGTGAATAAATTATACGACGAGCCACTGCAACATCTGTGGCCGAAGAGTTTTTTTCACTGTTTTATTTATTAGTATTTTTTTATACTCTGAGAAAATTCGCTTAATCTACGTAAAGAGTTTTTAGGACTTATTGCAGAATAATTTCCAAATATTCGCAACAACTGAAATTTTTTTCGATTATACCTAGACATTTTGGAAGGCACTCAATGTATATTCCATATACAACTATTAATTTTATCAGTGAGCTAGACAGTTGAAGGTATGAACCACCACCATATACCTAGAGGTATATGTTAGTATTATATACTGACATATTATATATGAATGTATGTATGTTCACACACGACAACATGAGGCGACCGACGCGATGGTTTCACACATACACACTACTTACTGTAAAGCTGGGCCACAGTACCGGGAAACAATACTCTAAAGTCTAAGTAGTATGTACCAATTTTTTTTTTTAATACCAAGTTTATGTACTGTAAAGGTACTAATTAATAATATAGGTTATTGGAGTATGTAATCATATTTCAGTATGAGTGTTTTTACATATATAACTTCCGTTCATAAAAATTGAACCAGTTAGTCACATTCTAAACGTATATATTACTAAATAGATGTATGATATTACATACAGTAATACTTAGAATGCTTCAACTGGTTTGATTTTTATGACGGGGAGTGTACTATGCAAGCAAATTTAGCAAACTAATTTTGTAAATACCTTATTTTATGTGTTGTCTATGGCTGTGTAAGCATATTAATTAACAAATACGAGGTGTAATTATTTCTTTTATATAAACATCATTCAGTTGCAATATTTATTCGAACAGTACTTATTCAAAATAAAGTACAAGTACAAAGTACTTTTTATTGGAAAAATATATAGTTAAGCTGAATTTTTTTCTGAACATTTTGTGAGCTTTTTTTCAAAGTCGTAGGATGATGAGTATAGAAATAGGACCAAAATATAGAATTTAAAACGCAATCCATATTAGGAAATCATACAATAGTTACACTAATGCGAAACTTTAAACTCACATCAGTTTACAACATAAATATTATAATCATTGTAGCAAATGAAAATATTCTTTTTACTACAGTAGATAGCGAACGGCAAGTATGTACTACATGCTTGCCGTCAAAAATTCTGACTTCGGACAGAGTGATATTAATTTATCACTTTTAGTTGTTTATATTTGTATTCTAAATATCGAAAATATCTAATGTAACAAACAAGGAAAGTATATGATTATGCGAATGTAGAGTATATTCCGTTTATCATGAACTCTGCATTCTCTATACACAATACCACTACTTAATATAAATACACTTATAAATGGAGTAGGCTCTACAAATGAATGAATACTTTCCTTGTTTGTTACGTGGAATAATGCAATAGTCTCTCTCTCTCTACAAGGTTTTTTTTTTTAATTTCTGTTTTTTAAAATTTTTCTTATATAGGCTGCAATTGATTTTAATGGATTTTAAGATGGCTGCCAGTTATGGATGTATTCTAATTATTCTAAACTTTTAAATTAGCAAAATATTTTTCAATTAACATATGAGGGAAGTAAGCTAAGTTTACTTTAAGTTTGAACATCTGGCTGCTGGTAACCGTAGCAGTAATAAGCAGCGCTGCCTGCTATTACAAGATTTGTCGTATCGTATACTATGTTATTTAACAAGCAAAATTCAATTAACACGTGAGGGATTTAATTATAAAAAATTCAATTTTTAATTAATTAATTAATGTTAATTGCAGCAGAACTACCCTGACAGACATTACATTGCCAAATTGTTTATATTGAAATAAGCGTTTTCAATAATATTTCAATCAATTAACAGATGAGGGAAGGTTTTCACTAATGCCGGATCTTAGACCATAAATAACATCTAAATATTGAGTTCAATTTTGGTGTCCGTTTGCCTTGGGTATAGATATCGCTTACGTGGGTTTGATCCCCATCCTAAGCATTTGATGTCAAAAAGAATGGTACTACAAAAGTATTTTAAGTACTTTTTATAAGTACTGCCCAGCTCTGCAGTACGTCTATGAGATGTGAGTTATAGTAAACAATGCAATATCCAGATTACGCTAGTACGTACATTACTGCAGTATGTGTAGTAACATATAAATAATTTATTATAGCACCTATACCTACCTATACCTACGATCCACAAAACCATATACAAATTTATGTGGATTGTAGTTTAGTTTGTTGTAGTCTGAAGTTTTAGAAATAAATACACAATCTTAATTTGCTTTTTTTTGTGTGTGTTTGTTACTTTGTTGTTCCTTGTGGCACGATAAAATATATTGGACTCGTAAAAAATCAGTTATGACGCCATACAACCTCCGTATTTATGGCTTATATAAAACATCAATGAATTATGTATTCAAGCTGTGCCCGAATACCAAAAATTCAATTTTTGAGACACTTCTGCATACCAATAGTTTAGACGCAGTGACCTAATATAGCTCGTCAGCTAGTACACGCACATATAAATATAAATATACATATATATATATATATATATATATATATATATATATATATATATATATATATATATATATATATATATATATATATATATATATATATATTAATAAATAGAAGCACTGCTCTCGTGCTCTCGTTTTTCAGAGCTGTGCCATAAATCTGTTCCTTTTATGGTCGTGTATCTCCGAAACGAAACACACTTCGGAAGAGATTTAATAATCTACAAGATTTTTCGCATAACCATTTAAAATGAATCATGAAAACTGGGAAAAATTAAAATTTTTCGAGCCTTATTCTAGAAGAAAGGCAAGCTTGATTGTTCAAGCAGTTTATTTTTACTCTTAGGATACAATGTTTGCTATGAATTTTGAATATTCTAGCTATTTCTGTCCTCAAAATATCGTGTTAACTCAAATATATATCGGCATAATGGACTATGGACATTTTTATTTTGTACTTTTTAGTTCATTTAATAAAAGCTTTTTTTAAATAAATTTCTTATTTTATTTTCTAGTTTTTTAGTATTTTAAATTAAAAATTAAATTTTTTTAAATCTTATTTTAATAGTAAGGAACTCTGAATTTCCCGTCGCTTCCACTACTAATGTTTATCAACATTTCCGCCAAATTTCTATTACATTTTCGAATTCTATCTGTATAGGTAGATCATAGAACTATATTGTGTTATCACGTGACTACGTGTACCAAATTATAATGCTCTAGCTCAAGTAGAACCAGTCGAAATTTTGATTGCAATATTTGGCATCAACTAAAAGTACAAACATCTGAAGTTAAATAAAACCTTGTAATATGCAAAAATAAACAAACTAATGAAACATTGACATCTCAATATAGTGGGATCATATATGATCATATGCATTTCCCGTCGCTTCCACTACTAATGTTTATCAACATTTCCGCCAAATTTCTATTACATTTTCGAATTCTATCTGTATAGGTAGATCATAGAACTATATGGTGTTATCACGTGACTACGTGTACCAAATTATAATGCTCTAGCTCAAGTAGAACCAGTCGAAATTTTGATTGCAATATTTGGCATCAACTAAAAGTACAAACATCTGAAGTTAAATAAAACCTTGTAATATGCAAAAATAAACAAATTAATGAAACATTGACATCTCAATATAGTGGGATCATATATGATCATATGCATTCCACTACCATAACATCTCAGGTAGTTTAGAGGCAGAGCGTTGGTCTATCAGAGGTCGTGGGGTCGATTCTAATTCGAAATTAGTATTATTTTTCATATCACGCATTTGATGTCAATGAATGTTATAATTTTCAGACATATCAATTAAATGTTAAATTAAGTAAATGCCAGTCACTTCCGTCGGTATCATATATCCAAAAGGCAACCATAATAATAAAGGATAGATAGACGTTAGTTTACAAGAAAATTTAAAAATGGTTGTAGTATGTATATAGAGGTTAAAATAACTGTCTAGGATTAGTGTGAAAAAGTTTTTATGTTTTATGTGTTGAATTGTTACTTTGGTTTAAAGTTGATCTGTTTCAATTTTAGTTGTATTGTAATTGTAAATTTATTTCGATTCTAATCTTAAACACGTACTATATAGAATTGGTTTTATTACATATTGCTTAAATTTCTTTATTACAGACATAGAAAATGTAGCAACAAAAATAATATACAAATAAACCTCAACAGCTACTTTTTGTATTGAATGGGTCGTTGTTACTATTTAACGAAAATCTATTATAACTTAACTTTTTTTAAATATATTCGTAATTATAATTTTTACTATAGTTTCTCAAACACTGTTGCTTCTTCAGAAAATATATAATCATACAAAAATGCACAAATTTTAACAAAACGGCAAGCATATTTAAGTACGTATAAAAATTACATAAAATAATGTATTATTCATTAATATTGATTTTTTAGGTTTTACCCATATTTCTTTGTTTTCATTCATAGAATGTCGTATTCTGTAGTTTATATAAGTATCTAATTATGTTTATCTTTTTGTTAATATTTGTAAATTTTTGTGATTATCATATATTTTCTGATGAAGCGATAGTGTTTCGAAACTATAGTTAAAATAATTTTATTGTTATAAAAATTTCAAATATTTGTTTTATTTAATAATTATATTAGATTTTTGTAAAGTAACAAACGATCCATTCAATACAAAAATAAATATTGATATGGAAAAATTAACTAATGCACCTAGATATCGAACTCTGTACCTATGTATTGTGCCCTCGTTACACCACGGATGATATAGCTAGATGATTCAATTTATTCATTTCATTGACAGTATTACTTTGAAGTCAACATTAACTTAATATTCCTATATATTAATATTTGTGTATACTTAAACAAATTAAGTTTAAAGTGAATGTTGACTTCCAAGTAATATAAAAAAATGATATGAAAAATTAACTTATTAGCTATATCATCCGTTATGTAATGAATAGTATAACGGGCGCGAAATTCAGAGTTCCAGTGTTCGATACTTGGTAGATGAGTAACTTTTTCATATCAATATTAATTAATAAAATTCAAAGGATATGTTAGTCTATATAGTATACGCTTGTTAAACCCGGTATATAATATATACCAGGGTGTATTAAGTTTAGTGCCGATTTTGTAACAGTTGAAAATATTGAACGGTTGAAATTAGTCCATTTCTACAAAGTTTTCCGCCCGTCTGTAAACACCAGACCTCGGATAATCAGACCATGTTTGGGCAAAATGAGCAAAACTGCCCATCCTTGAAACCGTAAGAGATAGTACAAAAATTTCGAGACCAAAATATTCCTTTTTTTAAAATTAACAACTTTTGTTTGTACCCTTTTTCACAAATTTTTTCATACTATGTCTTCTTAACTATGATGCAAATTGACATTGGTATAGTATTGTGTCGTTTCAGTACGCACATATAATAATATAGTGAAACCTTAGTATAACGAACCTCAATATAACGATTTCCTCGATTTAACAAATTCTTGGAAATCCTCTAGCACTGACCGTAAGATTTAATGGAAAATATACCCTTACATTACAAGAGACTTTTGTAAAAACCTCTTTATAACGACTTTTCAATCATTTAAAAACATAAATAGAAAGTATAATTAACCTCTGCATATAGTATTATACTAATCCATCTACTGACCAGTCCAAGTGGCCGAGCGGTATAAGGCGTTATGTCTGTGCAGTATGCCTAATTGGAAACTGGGAGGTTATGAGTTAGGATCCCGACATCGACAGTTTGTCCATTATTAGGAAAACAAGGGTCGGCGTATGGACAACAACGAAGGAACCGGCTATGATTGAGATGGTTTTCTGCAGTTTCCTTCATGAACTCCAGATAAATATCGGGATAGTTCCTATCATAGTCGACTGCAGCCGCATATTCTATCAATTCCTAATCTATACACAAAAATTCCTTCTACTCCACTCACATACTAACATCCTTTGGCATCACAATGGACCTTATGGTCGAAGTGTAGCCAGTCCAGGACAGCTTCCACAATCTATCTATCTATCTAATCCATCTAACGAGAATCCATGTCTCGACAGGTTCAGACACGTTCAAACTGCCATAATAAATCAATGTTTAGTGTTGTAAGGTTCCTATAAGTGCGAGAGTGCATTACATATTTTTTCTCTGTTGTTTAATGTAAAGTTACAATGTATTAATATTAAAGTACATTCGTTACAATATGTTTTACTTTTTTTTAAGTTCGCTTACCTTGCTATAACAAATCTTAGACTAACCTTACAATATGACAAACCTCATTGTAACGAATTACTTTGTATAACAAATATTTTCTAACCTCCTTCAGATTTGTTATATTAAGGTTTCACTGTAAATGTTTTATTAAGTAATTTAAGGAAAAAGTTTCATTTGAATCGATGTTATTATCTCAAAAGTAGGATATAATTTCAATAAAATGTGTATTTCCGTAATTATATTAGTTTTTGTTTGTTTGTTTTTTTTTCAAAAGCAAAACAATAATTATTACAGTTACTGATCCGGAAATAATATTTGTTATTATAAGATAGCCTTTCATATATGTATGATACTGCAATAAAAATTATTAATATTCTTGTAACATATATATTTCGAAATATCAATTAAATAGAAAAAATGATATAGGTGTTTTTTTTTCTTCTATTCTAAAAACCTAAAATAAATAAATGAACATCAAAATGTTTTTCCTGTGTTACAAATATCAATAGAATGAATATAATATTTAATATATTAATATCTCTCCATTCATTTAATATATGAAATTTCACGTCCAGAGCTAAAGCAGTACCTTAAATATGTAAAATAAATAACAGACATTTCCTTATTTATATAGGTCCGTAGACTTTTTTATGGGACTCTTGTAGTATATCAATTCTTGTTTGATTGTAGTATACTCGATTTTATAGTCTTGTCTGATTTTTATACCCGGCGTATGCAAATATACCAGGTCGGGACCAAATAGTACGTTTGGTCCCGACTTTATAAGGTTCGAAAATATTGATCGCAGACATAAATGTTTGGAACAGGTGTTCATAAATGACCTAATTCGGCATGTTCGTCCGTCTGCGGACACGATAACTCAATAACGAGAATAGATATCGAGTTGAAATTGTGTATGTGTGTGTATTCTAGAGAAAAGTAAGGTAAAGTTTATGAATGGGAAATCGGACCATGTTTGGGAAAAATGGGCATAACTGCCCATCTTTGAAACCGTAAGAGATAGAACAAAAATGTAATGCCCAAAAATTGTTATAAACTTTTTTGTAAATAAACAACTTTTGTTATAAACTCTTTTACATAAATTCAGGATATACCGGGTGTTTAAGCAATTAACTCAGTCGTTTCTCAAACTTTGGGAATGTTGATCTCGAATTCTAATTAATTTCTAATCGATTTTATTGTTAATGGTTTTCTTTTCTTTTTTTATTTTATAGAATTTAATAATATTTTTTGTAATTTTTAAAATTTTTAGTTTTAAAAAAGATATTAAGAAAAAAACGCTTTTTTGTTCAATTTTCAAACAAATTCAATTTTGACCATGTTCCAAGTTGGAACGTAAAACATTTTAACGTCCTGAATAGGGTCATATTCAGGACGTCAAAATGAATCGATTTAAAAAAAATAGAACAACTTGCCTGAAAACCCGTTTTGGAAGCTAATTTGACTCTAGTATTAGAGTTTTCTAGTATTAGAGTAGTATTTTCTAGTATTAGTATTACAGAAAATTGATCTGCAAGTATAAATGAATTGTAATCAACTTGAATTTCTACAACTTGACTACTTACACATTTTCAATTTGTCTAATAAGAACAGAGATATTCTATATTTTGGGGTTTTTCCTATCTCTAAGCTTCCCGTTCCCCTTGACCGATTCTACTCAATAACGAACTTTTAACGAGCCTTTCATATACTAAAAGAATATCATGTACGAAGTTTCATTTTAATCTAACTAAAATTGTGATCACTAGAGAGTATTCATCTAAAATATTTTTATTTAAGCATGTTAAAATTTTCATATTTTCTCAGTCTTTGATTAAAGAAGTTGTCATGAAATATAGTTAAAAGTTAATTGAGATCTATTTCCTAAAGAGAAATGATGTAATTGTACTGTGTAAATTGGAATGGCTAGGTCCTGCGTAACGAATTTTTTTAGCGAATTTCCTCCAAACAAAATGCAGCTATTGTTTTTGTACCGATGAAGAAATTTCGTAAAAATTTCTTCAAATGTCCATCGATCCTACCTACTAGATGTTAAAAATCACTATCGTTAGATATATATACACTAATCAAATGTGTATATATATACATATATATATATATATATATATATATATATATATATATATATATATATATATATATATATATATATGTGTTAAAATGTATATACATACGTTTATGTGGCTGTGGACTCGATAGCGGTCCACAGCAGTTTTATTCCGATTGGAAGGAAATTTGGTATTTGAGACGCTTTTGGTATTTAAAAGTTTTCAAGTTCGTTAAAGAGTCAAATCGGACTAGGAAAAAGTGGGGTTTAGAGGGAGGGGGAGACACGAAATTTGGCATATCTTCCTTAATACTAAAAAAGTTGAGAAATTTGTAAGAAGTAAAGTTATAGAAAATTAATTTGACCATAATTTTGTGTCTTATCATTTTTTCTGTTACACTTATATTTACAATTTAAGAGTTTGAATTTTACTTACATAAGAGTTTGAAAAAAATTATTAAGGTGATGAATTGTATATTGTAGCAAACATGATTTTCTACAATTTTACCCCTTATACATTTTTCGATTATTCTAATATTAAGAGAGATATTTTCTCTATTTTGTGTTTTCTTCTTTCCCTATGCCCTCCCTTTTCCCTTGACCTATGCCATTTATTAAAAAAATAGGCCTTGCAAATACCAAAATTATACCAGTTACGACATTTCATTTTGATCAGACTAAAATTATGATCGCTAGGGAAATTCGCTAAGTTGACGCAGCTCCTGCGTAACGAATTTTTTTTTATATTCAAGCAGGCTTCTTATTTTTCCGGTTTAGTTTGGCATGTTAAATCTTAATAAAATTTCCAGACTACGTGTCCGATTTGTAGTTCACACCACATATATTCCATAACTTTTTTTTACAAGGTGTGTATATTAAACTTACGAATGCTTTTTTATTAATTACATGGTACAACTTTTACTGATTATAACACAGTACATGCATTACGTAATTAGGACAATGACTACTTAAAACGTGGTATGTATTTTATAAATAAAATTTTTTTAAAAGCCACCATACCGTTCGTTGTAGTATACAAATACGAGAAATAAGTTCAAAAAACTATACATTACATGAGTAATAATACTTAATATAATCACACGTTCGTTATATAACATATTCGTAGAATAAATAATACATCATAGGATTGTGTTGTTGTTGTTTTTTTTTTAATAAAAAAGCTTAATGTAATTTAACAGGATTAAACAGGACTGTTGTATAATGATATATATGAACATACCTACATGTGTACTTATGGTTGCGACATATATGTATTTAAACAGTAGTAAATATAGTCGACTTAAAAATAATAAAATAAAATCATATAAATTGTTCTTTATTTATTTTTCGGTTTAATCTTATTATTATCAATACGATATTATATAATAAAAGATTGAACTTTGTAATCGTATGTAGGTATATATGAATAACAAAATTTATACGGGCTGAAGTTAGAGAACTATATAAATGGTTATTATGCATGATTTATAAAAGACGAAAAAAAAAATGAAATTCATTAAGTATTTGTGTTATAAAAGTGTACATTAATGGTGTTCGTAGGTACAAATAATAGTATGATGTAAACAGATGGTTTTTATTTAACCAAGTTTGACAACCAGTCAAGTTATCACAAAATCTAGAGCTCTTGATTTGATAGCTGGGTCAACATTCGACTTGAATATTTTTGTCAAATATCAGTATATGTTTTAAGAGTTTATAATTCTGCGTTTAATTTATCTCGAATGTAAGCACATTTTTTGTGCATATTACTTAATTTTTCTTAAATAAGACACAATACATGAAAGTAAAATTAAATATTTAAAAACCTCCAACGTAATAATATGTAACATAATACGAACTTCCCATTACCTCCACCAAATTTTTATGTAAAATGATAATGTAAATAATTTGCCTATACATCATGTTGGAAATGACCTAATAATTTTCAAACAACTGAACCGATTTTATCAAACATAGCTAAGAACCACCATGGAAATCTAATAATAAATCCGCATTCGAATCGGTCCACGCGTTTGAGAGTCTCTTTTAGTGCTGGAGGTTTAAATTAAACAAAATAGAACGACATATTCATGGCCTTCTGATTAGAAGATAATAATAACAAATGTTGACATAGGCTTACCACAATACAGAATGCTGCGTTAATTGCCAAGAAATTTAAGTAGGCTTGGATTCGGTTTATCGGCTTATTTTTCACTATTTTAGAATTTACTAGCTTTACCCTCTCACACGTTGCTGTGGCTAAATGTTAAGGAAAAAAAACACCCCCCTCCATTTCTCCCCCTTTCAATGTGAATTTTTAGAAATCTTTTCTTAGCTAACGTTTACTATCTATAAACAACCGGTGGTATAGAGTAATAATTACTATACCACTTTCTACATGATTGTACTGGACGTTTACTGAACACTCTCCAAGACGAAAATGAGAATATACTGTCATAAAATCAAATTTTATTCACTTTCCGTTCATATAAGTACTCAGGCGTTAAACGATTAGGTGATAACGCTAATTTATTATGAAAATTTTTTTAAAACTGTTCAACGAAACTTTCGAAATGCTGTAAATTAATATAAATATTATCGATTAAATGAGGGAAAAATAGGTTCAAAATATTTTACGGCATTTATATATAATTCTTATTAAATTTATTAGACTAACTTTTACTTTACAGGGAAAAAAAAAAGAATAATAGAAAAGTTTTTGTAAAGTAAAAATATAAATTATAATATACTACGCCTTTTATGTACACAAAATTCATACAAATAATTTAATTTTTTTCTTTTTTTAAATGTGTAGGGTTGGTACTAGCAAGCAAACAGCAGTATAGTATAATATTACGACTTTTTTTAATGGACGGTAGTAAAGTTTTTCAACTGAATATAATTCGTAAAATATATAGAGTGTCTCAACAACAACTTGGAGTATTAAAACTTAAGTATTATTTATTGTCAAACTGGAGTTTAAAACAAATTTATTTAATTTATAATTCATACTCCCTGATAGACAGGCGGCGGTAAAATTTATAAACTCGGTCTACCACAGTAATGACGATTTCTTTGAATGAGCAATGGGTTATAGGGACGTTCCAGGAAATTTCAAAGCTGAACGAGGTTGCCAGAAATGGCACAAAGCTATCGAACACAAGCATCTCTACGCATCCAGGTGTACCCTTTGCGAACTGTAAGCTACTCCTGATTAAAACCATTCTAAGGAAGACCAATATTATGTGGATAATGGAACGTACTTGTGGTACTCATAGAGTTATAGACAGAGTTCAATCGGAGGCCATCTGAAGATTTTATCTCCCTTCAAAGGCCCTCAATAAACAATACAGTAGTATTATGGGGCACTGGCTTGACGCATGGACCTAACATGCTAAGCACATGGGTCTAATAGTGCAACACGACTATTGCAGAAGCTGTCACAATGAATAGGAAGAGGCAACAATGACCTACCTTCACTGCCGTTGTCCAGCGCTTGCTAGGAGAAGACTGGTAATACACTTGGGCTAGCCATTCTTTGACGACGTCAAATCTCTCTTGCTGTACTAGAAAAACTCCAAATGGTATAAGGAACAGTGGCTACCTGTGAGACGTTTCTCTTTTCACGTATCACAATGGGCCTTATAGCGTAAGTGTGTCCCACCCGGACAGCCGCTGCAACCTTCTTAACCTAGAGCAAAAGTGGCGTACTATTTAAAAAATTGTACAGTTGATTTGTGTTGAAGCTGTAAAGGTAGATGTTTGTTATATTAAATGATTATTATTAAAATAAATAATAAATATATAAAAGATATAATTGATCTTTATTCAAATTGATCTTTTTAATTTAATTTATGAAATGTTATTATTTTAATATGTAAATTACCGAGGTTGTTAACATTCACAGCAACCATGATAATAGAGGGAAGTTATAGTTGTTGTGCAAAGATAAAAGTGATGAACAAAATTATAATAATAATTTAATGATGAAGCGACACCGCTACAAAGCCATTCGGCTATCAAAAAAATATTTCGAATACAAGTTTTAGTATTTATATAATGAACAAATTTTATACTAAAAATTTTTTCGAAAATCAATGTAAAATTTTGAAAAAAAGAAGCCACTTGTGCTGTCGATAGTATGTTTAGTAGCTTAAATATCGTTTGCTTTTAACACGTTTTTATTACAATGGGCGTTAATTTGGAACTCACTGTTATCCTATTCACTGTTACCCAACTCACCTTTATCCAATTCACTGTTATTCTATATTATTCAATCGAACTGAAATTTTTCAAATGCATGCAATTTTGGTGATAATACAATAATAGTATTTTGTGAAATATTCACGTTTTTAATGTTATAATACTTTAAAACTAAAAATATGATTCCTTCCTCAAGGAATATTCGCTTAGGATACGTAGTATCCAGTTTTAAATAATTTCTTTATCGCTTTGGACAAAAATTTAATTATGTATTGTTCTGTGACATCATATGTATAACATATGTTGTCCTTAACGTTTTACATTTCTTATCGATAAATTGTTGACTAAAAAATGCGTTTTCGATTTTCATTAAAACACCCTATATATATTATCAAACATTCGAACACACTCAAACAGAGTTTTTGTGTATGCGTAGATGCCCTTCATCATTTAGATACTTGATTATTTACAATTCATGTTGCATGAAAAGCAATTTATGCAATCATAACAAACATGATTTTACATTAATAAATGAGCTTTTCCCATATTTGCTAAAGCTCTCTCTACACTTGTCTGCTATATACTCCACCTATTTTATCAAAATAGCTGAAAGTAAAACCTTTAAAATAAAATAATTTTAATTATGAATTACAAAAAAAAAAAATTTTATTCATTATAACTTACCCATATTTACTCATTTCATTTTGAACCGTTGGGGGGATTTAACTTATATTACTACATACATTAACTTAATTTTAACTCGTATTTGTTCGATTCCAAATGGTTCTGATCGTAGTAAAAATTTAAACATCATATTTAAAGGTTCCGTAAGAGAACATTCTTTTTAACCGGACTTCAAAAAAGATGATGGTTCTCAATACGTCTGTATTTTTTATTTTTATTTTTTTATGTGTGCCACCTCAGAACTCCGTCATTTATGAACCGATTTTGAATTTTTGTTTTTTTTTGTTTTAAAGGGTTTGGTTTCCCATTGGTCCCATTGGCACCAAATCGCATTCTGATGAGGGGATCCCCAGGAAATCGAGGAAAATCCTCATTTTATATGTGATAACCGATTTCTGCGAAATTTTTTTTTTTTTTGAAAGGGTATTCTCTTACTTAGTTTTTAAATATATATGTACAATTATTGTTATTTTTGGAGGCGGTGTCCAAAAGTTATGTGAATTTCTCTATGCTGACACCGACTCCAAAAATAACAATAATTGTACATATATATTTAAAAACTTTTGCTTAGGTGAACTAAAATTGGCACAAGAATATGCAATTATTTTTTTACTTTTTAGTGCATTTTTTGTTATAGAATATTTGATTTTTGAAGTCGGGTTGCCATTTTGTCAAAATAGGTTTTATTTTCATTAGACTAGTATCTATGTGTGATATAGATCTTTTGAAAATGAAAAAATTTCTACCCTAAATTTATATTTTCTTGAATTTTATTTTTAACATACTTTAATTAGCTTGACTTGTATGTTAGCTTGACTTATATTTATGTGTGAATGTAATGAAAAATTGTTATTTTGTTTTCACCCACTTCCAGACATCTGAATAATCAGAAATTTTACAAAGATCGACCGATAACCATACAAAAAAAAAATTGATTTTTTTTAGTTCATATTGCATTAAAGTGTGTTTTAGTTTTTTTTATTTAAGTTCAATTATTATTAGTAGTTATATGAAATAGCAGAATAATAAAAACAGTGTTAAGAGCTAAGATGTTTTAGCAAAATACGTCCAATAAATATGAAATGGCTCTTTTTGGTCCTATATGAAAAAAATTGTTTAACCATTTCGAAACTAAATGGTTTTTGATTACTTTTTTGCCCCGTATTCTTTAAAAGATCTACGCAACATTTTTCTAGATATTAGTATCAATAAAAATATGGAATGAAGTTACATTTTGAGTATTTGAATAGCAATATATAACCTAAGAAAATGAATTAAGGATTTAATTGACCCCATATTTATATAATATTATTTTCAAAATAACAAACTATCTGCCCAATCATCTGTCAAAATATGTCAGCGAATATAAATCATTTCGTTTAATGTCTCATTATAAAACAATAGAAACTTAATTTGTTTCCAAATCTGTGTGCACAACTTAAAATTACATTACATAAAAATTTAGATGATGATTACCTTTAAAAGATGCAACAGTACAATTTTAGTTACCGACTATTGAAGTCCAATATGTTAATGGATCCACGCATCTTTGTACAATAATAATTATAAACACAAATTGGTTAAACAACAAGAACCAGTCCATATCCATACAAACAATATAATGATATTTCTTAATATGTATATAATTATATGTAATAAATTTCAATTATACATCATTATACATTTGATATATTAGTTATAACAGTGAAATGTTACCTATATGAACATTTACATACAATAAATTCGTACTAGATAGCTTTCAAAAAGGTACGTTTCTTTGAATATATATATATATATATATATATATATATATATATATATATATATATATATATATATATATATATATATATATATATATATATATATATATATATGTAAAATTATGTGAGCGCTAATAGACCTTTTGAACTTACTACAAAACTATACATGAATTTCCTTTTACTTGTAACTTTTTTTTAACTATAAATGCCGCTTCAAATGTTATGTGCGCTGCACCTGTGTGTGATCTTTCTAATTTTATGTTATTTAAAAGATGTAAAAATTGATGAAAGTAATTTTGTCATAAAATTAAAATTACATTTCAAATACAGAAAAAAGGACGAAGATATTGCTCATTAAGTTTTAAGTTTATTGCCTCCAAATCCGAGAGGAAAATTAGATTTTAATACATGCGAGGATGTTTGTACGATATTAATATAGCTTAAATACAAGTGTGGACTAAGTTTGTGTCGATATTTTTCATTTTAGGAATAACGTTGGTACTTGGCTTACACCGGCTTACTGAAAATTCTGAAATCTCTCCTAATTGATCCAGAACTCGTTGCGATACACAGCAAACTTGGCGAGGAGAAATTTTTTTTGTAAAAATATACATCAAATTTTTATACCCGCTATATATTATACCATGACGTGTATATTAAGTTTAGTTCCGTCTTTGTAACAATTGAATATATTGGTCGCACAATGAGTCTGTCCGTCCGTCAACACGATAACCTAAAAAACGAAAATGGATAGCGAGCTGAAATTTGTATGTTTGTATGTGTGTTTTTGAACAAAAAAGTAAGTTCAAGTTCGTAAATGGGCAAAATCGGACCATGTTTGGGCAAAATGAGCAACGGCAGTTTTGAAATTGTTGTAGATAGAACAAAATTTTAAGGACTAAAAATTTTCCTTTATTTAAAACCTTTGTAAGAAATTTGTTTTCATAAATTCAGTATTTACCGGGTTTTTAAGTAATTAACCCAGTTAGTTGTTATTTTCACTTGTTTATTTACAATTTTTGAATAGCTACTATTGTATAAAACTTGGCAACATATAGTAGTATAATAATTTGATCATTGTTAAAATTAGTTAAAAAAATGTACTTTTTCTTTAATGTACTTTTTTACTAAAAATGTACTTTTTTAAAATTAGAAATTAAGTAGTTACTTTCGTCACTTGCCGTTTGAACAACCCTCAATTTTTGTCTTAATTATGAAACATAATGTTCAATTAAACAGGCTTCCAGCCCAGGATTCATGACAGGCATAATGTGAAAACTCTCCTGAAACCTGGCTGAAAAAACCGTGTTGCCCGAACTTCGAAAAAGTATTATAGGAAATATATGTCAAATAATTATATTTTTCTAAATTTTGAAATTTTAAATCGTCAATTTTTTTTATATTTTAAATTTATTGACAAATAATTTATTTCCATAATTTATGTTTGTTAATGAAGATTTCTATACAAGATATATTAAAGATCTAGCCGCTAGAAAACGTTATATTCATTGACAATGTTATATTCCCATTTAAAACACAAATACCGGTGATTGCCAAATGTCACATTGCCGATCGTTACTATAAAAATTAAAAACGTGACATTCTATTCTTCTATTCTGGAATTTTATTTGACTCCCCATATGATATCATACGTGCATAGTCTCGCCATAGATATTTTCTCATAAAAAAATAAACAGGAGGACATCATTCCTTTTCATTTCTAAGAATGTTTTATTCAAAGATTGTTTTTCACTTTTAATTATTATTTTGATTCTTGATGTGTGAAAATACGGGGACAATTGTTTTCACTACATGAGCCAGAATAGATTTCGATAATTTTTACTTGCATCGTTTTAATAATTAATACTTTACTTTCGATTTTGTTGAATCAATCAAGAAGCACCGATTCAATAAAAACTGTTTCAATTATCTTCTGACCTTGCAACAACAATAAATAACAAATTATATTTAGAATATATGTCAACCTACTCAAATTACATGAAATAAATTGTATTTTTCATAAAAACAATATCCGTATTTGTTTTGATAAACAACATTTAATAACAAAATATAGATAGATACACCTCACGGAACAACACACACCAAATTGAAATTTGATCATTACAACAAGTTCATGTTGTCTTGTTGATATACTCTTAACAGTATCATTATTTTGACTTTTGAATATACAAATTTGATTACCCACTGGGATTGAATTTGATACTTTTTACAAAACCTACATATATACATGTATATATATATATATATATATATATATATATATATATATATATATATATATATATATATATATATATATATATATATATATATATATATATATATATATATATATATATATATATATATATGAAAATAATGCCAATACGATCGTTATTATTATATCACAGGTGGTTGCTACAAGTTATATGTTATTTGCTGGAAGCGAATTATTGTATGATATCGTCATAAGAAAAAAATATACATCATTATATTATATTCAATGGATGAATATTATGTAATAGCTGTATTTAAAATAAATTTATTATGTAAGAAAAAAAGACAACAACTCATGGACTAGATAGAAAGATAGATTGTAGAGGCTGCCCTGGACGGGCAACACTTTAACCATAACGTCCATTGTGATACCTAAGGATGTGAGGATTTGAGAAGAGTGGAAGGAATTTTTGTGTGTAGACTAGAAATTGGCAGGATATCCGGCTGCAGCCGTCTATGATTGGAACTATGCCGATATTCATCTGGAGTTCGCGGAGGAAATTGCAGAAAACCTTCTCAAGCATAGCCCGTTACTTCGTTCTTGTCCATATGCCGACAGTTTAATTATTGACACATTGCCGATGTCGGGATTCGAACCCATAACACCTCAGTTTCCAAGTAGGCATACTGCGCAGGCATAACGCCTTAGACCGCTTGACCACTTGGACTGGTACTCATGACTAGGTAATCCTATTAGTAATATCAATTACAATATTCAAATTTCAAATATTTTTATAAATATTAGAGTTAATGATGGTCATTTTCAATAACTACTAGATAGGATCGATGATCATTTAAAATAATTTTTATGAAATCTTTTCATTAAGCGCTGAATTTTCTTGTAACCGCTTTAAAGTCTAAACCTAAAGAAAGTAAGTTGTACTGCAATTCATTATTTGAGCATATTTTTTTCAACATTTTCCTTGGTATTGGTATTTCCATGTATTTAATGAGGATAAAGTTATTTATCTAAAGACTGTAAATTACTGATATAAACTTATTGTGTATTAATTTATTGCGTAAGTTTCTCAGGTGCTGGGTATTTCATATTTTACTAGTTTAATATCCTGCACCTGAAAAACGCACGCAATAAATTTTTACCAATAATTTGCATACTAGGCTGTAGCTTTTTAGTTTCCGGAGATACATAAACCTCTCGTGACCTACCTAACCATTCGTGTAAAATATAGTACGGTAGACGTCTATGGTTAAATTTAGTCACTACTGTGCTACGTTATATTTATAGAAGTATTTTCGATTTCAATCTTCAAATACTTTATATAATAATCACAATTCTCCTGTTGGTGACTTAATTAGTTTAAAACTCATGTTGCCTCGCTTTGAGTAGGCCTAATCCAGAGGTTCAAGGTTCGATACCTGGTGGATAATTTATTTTACAAGCTTTTATTTAACTTGCAATGTATGTATGTATGTTCGGGTCAAATCTTGCAAGCTGAATTAGAACCACTTCCTCTTATCCTACAAAGTTGAATTTTCTACATGTTGGTTCAGTTTCGATGACAATGCATTTTTATGGTAAGCATGACAAGAATCGACAAGGGAAAAGGGGGGTTTAGGGGGTGGGGAACACAAAATTTGGTATATCTCTCTTAATATTGAAAAAATCGAAAAACACATAAGAAGTAAAGTTGTAGAAAATTAGTTTTACTATAAAAAGCTTGTTTTTAAAAATGTTTTTTTTAATAGAAACCTATTTCATATCAATATTAATTAAAAATTCATTGACATGTTTGTCTATATAGTATACGCTAGTTCTTTGATGATGATTTTGTAACCTTACTGGAAATTGATATTAGGATTGTATTATGACGCTAAATTATACACAAATAATAATAACAAGTGAAAATAACATCTAACTGAGTTCATTGCTTAAATACCTGGTATATAATGAATTTATGAAAAGTTTCAAACAAAAGTGTGTTCATTTTTAAAACAGGAAAATTATTTTACCTGAAATTTTTGTTCTATCTCTTACGTTTTCAAAGATAAACAGTTTTGTCAATTTTACCCAAACATGGTCCTATTTTTCATATTCACAAACTTGACCTTACTTTTTAGCTTTAGAACACATACGAAACTTGGTACTGCTCGGTATGTCTTGTCGTTTTAGATTTTTCGTGTTGACGGACGGATAGACACAAATGCGGAAATGAATGAATTAGGTCATTTTTTTATCACCTATGCCAAAATTTTTTTTCTGCGAACAATTTTTTCAACCGTTACGAAAACGGAACTGATATATCGGGTATAAAAATTACCGCAGTCCAATAATACATGTTATATTTATTATACATTAGAATTGAATACACTCAATACATTTTTTTATTTCATATAAAATATTTTATTAAATAATATAACCAATACATTCGATAGATAGATAAAGATAGTAGTATAACAATATTCTCAGTTGTATCATAATAATCTTGCATAGAATGTGTATCCTAATAACTAAACACACATAGGTATTATAAGTTGCGCACAGGTGTGTTACTATATATAGATAGATAGATAGGTACGTGATAATATAATACATTGGTATTATATTCTATCTCTATATAATATAATATACTACATTTACAATATTATAAAGCATGCATATAACAGTAAATTATTATCAAATTGATAAATAATATTTGTCATCTCTGTTTTAAATTTATTAAAATATATGTTATATAATAATTAATATTATCTCACTCACACTTTTATATTATTTCTCTCTGTCATCAATTTATGTCAATTATAAAATGGATTATTATTAATTATACAACAATCTTTTAATATAATCAATGTCGGCTCATTCGTTTCGTTCTATGTAGTAATATGATGATGGCACTGTGTAACAATGTATTTTATTATTATAATACTCTCGTATATGTGTATATTGTTTAATACAATTACATTGTAGTTTTAGTCTGATCGCTTGGTTCCCTTCATCAAAACAATTGTTGCAATAGTAATTTTTTAAGCGTAATTTTTTGTTTTGTACCGATGAAGGTGTTCTGAAATTCATTTAAGAAAATTAATTATTAATGTTTACTTAATATATATATATATATATATAAATATATATATATATATATATATATATATATATATATATATATATCTCAAAAACTAAGCGTCGAAATTCAATTGTGAGCCGCACCTATAATAAAAATAATATTTACTGCAAAAATCTTAAAGTAACTTTAGACCCTTCCACTGTTTGTCCAATGTGCAATACTGGAAAACCGGACGATTTACTCCACATTTTCTTTGAATGTCCTCACTATACGAGCGTAAGAAACCACTATCTTGCCAAATACCTCGTCAAGCTGGATCACATCGACTTCTATCTGCTGTTCGATATAAAAACTAAGGATCAAATAAACGATCTTTACTTTTTTATCCGAGAAGTGTCCAAAATAAAACAGTTCATCTTAAATGAATAACAAATATTGATATAATATGTTGTGTACATGAATCCTTTGTATAATCGATTTTGATTTTAACAAATAAATTTATTATTATTATTATATATTGGAATAATTATTAAATCTATTAGAAGGTGTTAAAATAGCCTTTCCTATGGCCTTTGAATGCCTTGGCATCGGGTGAGACCGACTTTGATAATTTTACAAATATTCGACTTATATAAAACCATATCTTAAGAAATAGGTGACGGATTAAAAAATAAAACATTAGAAATTAATTACCAGTCATATACATCGCATTAGATTTAGTCTTCTATATCTTACTTTGAGTAACGTTCGTGGTAGGCAAGCAAACATCGTGTTTCTGATTTTTTTTTGTGGAAAATATTTCGTTGGATAGTTTTTTTTTTCTTTTTTATAAACAAAGTTCCAGCAGTACAAAAAGATTTTTTATTTTTTATTTATTTTTTATTGTATACAAAATCATTGAGGATATACATTTAGCCATTTTTTATACAGATACAGTTATGATATATAAAACCGCTATGCAAAATACTAATTATCATTGAAATATATCAAAGAACTTGTGGTCTTTAACACTCTTACTAAAAAAAAAAACCGACACAATGAAGTGTGTTTATATTGAGTTAACAAGTGGAAGCGTTGGTAAGGAATTTTATTATAGTATTTTAACAGTACTTAACACTTCCAAATCTTCCACTTTTTAAAGACACCTACACCAACCAGAAATTAATCTTTCACGATAATATTTTAAACTCGTACAGTTTTCATCAAAAATAGGTATGAACTATCCTGTATTAAATAAGTTTTCTATAAAGAAAATCGCATTGAAATCGGTCCATCTGTTTAGTAGCTACAGGCATATATACAAACTACAGGCATATATACAAACAATAAACGTCTTCAAAAATATAACGCCCCTATTTTTCCTTCGGGGTTAAAAAAGTTTTGTTGCGCGAGTAACTAACGATGAAACAAATTAAGTTTATTCACTGTGTGCCCAAACAAATCGCAATATTTCGGTAACTATTCTCGATAAACCCTGAATAATAGTATTCAAGCGCGCTAAAATTGTTATTTTATGATAAGTCTAATTACTTATGCCATTTATTATTTATTACCCGATATTTCCATCTTACACTTATAATATAAAATTGTTATACATTTATGTCTTATGATGATAGACAACTCAAGTATAATTAAAAAGGGACAAAATGAATTAAACACTGATTTTTTAATACAAATAAGTTCATTGATATATTATAATAGATAAGTGATTCATGGTTTTTGAACCATATATACTTGAACTGATGATGTAAACAGATAATCCCTTACCACACTTTAAAATAGGTACCCAGATACGTTTACGCCTGAACTAATAATTACATTAGATAATTTTCACACTATGTTAATAATAATGAGATTGTGTGTTATACCACAATATAATTTATTAGAATTATTGTGCATTTCATACATACATATATATACACACACACACACAGACGGATAGTGTTCACTCACATTACAATAGTGTTATAGTATATAGTGTTGTATGTGTACTTACTCTTCATACTATTTAGCTATGCTTGTCATTTACAATTTATTATTCTTGTAAATATATTGTATATTATATGTCATTTAATTATAATTATTATATTAATAGACATATATATATATATATATATATTAGATTAATTATTAAATGGCTATCTATCTATAATTTTTTACATTATTTTGTTAACATTGGATTTAAAATAAATGAATACATTTAAAATATGTGTTAACACGTTAACTGTGAACAAGTATAGCGAGTGATATTATTTATATGTTAAAGCCAAAAAATTATCATTTGTTTATATTTTTCGAAAAAAATACCGGTTAACTCAAGCTAATTTTAAATTATTTATGTGCGACAATGTACTGAGCTTGGCTGAACCTTTGGTATTTTGCAGTTAAAATCAAACTACACACTATAAGTTAACGTGTTAATAGGTAGTGTTGGCAAATGTATAATTTTAAAGCATGACTTGAGGTATCTTAAACAAACATTCATTTTTATACCCGGTATATAATATATACCAGAATATATTAAGGTTAGTTCCGACTTTGAACGCTTGAAAATATACAGCGTAGAAAAGAAATTGTGGAATAAGTGTTCATAAAATGACCTAATTTGTTCATTTCCGCAAGGTTGTCCGTCCGCTCGTCCGCCTGTAAACACGATAACTCAAAAACGAAAAAAGATAGAGAGCTGAAATTTCGTATGTGTATTCTAAAGCTAAAACGCAAGGTCAAATTCTTGCAACATCGGACCATGTTTGGGCAAAATGGGAAAAACCGTTTATCTTTGAAAGCGTACGAGATAGAACAAAAATTTAAAGACAAAAAATGTTCCGTTTTAAAAATGAACAACTTTTTTCATAAATTTAGTATATAGCGGGTATTTAAGTAACTACCTTTGTTAGTTGCAATTTTCACTGGTTAGTTTAAATTTTTTAGCTAGAATTTTGGTCAATATAAATACTTATAAATCGAAATATAGAAATAGTTTTTTCATCAAATTTCAGCTCAGTTTGAGAGTAAAAATCAATTTTTTCCTGAATAACTCGGCCAAAAGACAATTTCTTTGTTTACTCTTTCTATTTAAGAAATACATTTAATAAATACAGAATAAGTCAGCGAGAGACGTACGAAATTTAGACCCCTGACTTTCGATAAATATTCGAGACAGACGATAGTACTATCTTTCAATCTCTATAAATTTTTAATGTGTAAAAATGTATCAATCACAGTACAAGAAATCATTTTGGATGGTAATGATTTAATTTCTTCTATAGTCTTTATTGTCTCATTAAAATACAAAAATTAAATAAATTAGAAAAATATGAACTTTGTATTAATGCACTTTTAGGTACAGAAAAAATTATTTTCTAATTGTATTTATTCAAGAAAATATTAAATTGTAAAAACTAGACGATGGAAAACTTTCAAAGTCAATACAAAACGCGGTATCACGAAATCAAGTTCATAACATAAATTTTATATTTATAAAAGCCAAAAATTGTTACCCAGGATCCAGATGCTCTGCCATTACTCACCATATAATTTTTATTAAATTTATTCACACAACTTAACTTTAGTTACTTGCATTTTATTTATATTTTATTTTAATTATATTTCTCCAAAACAAACAATAGAAATACGTTATCATAAAATCACTAACCAGAAAGTTATAAAAATAATAAATAATATTATATATAAAGGTAAATAAAAATAAAAAAAATATATTAAATATCCGGTTATTATTTGTAATGACTTATAAATAAAAAGTGATGATGAACTTTCAATAGGATGAAGACATGAACTTTTAAGTACCTTCTATACTTACTGTGTAACACAGCCAGTCAAGTCAGCGTTCGCTCATTTTATTATTATTAAATATAAAATAATAGTTAGTAATAGTAGTATTAAAAAATATTTATAAAGCAAGCTAAAGCAGCAGCAAGCATTAAATGCACATTCTCTTCTATCATTTAATCATATATTACTTACTCTCTGTTGTCTATTAAAAATAACATTTGAAGTACCGGAAACCGTCATTTAAAAATTAAAATGAATGAAATATCTTTTTAAATGATATACATAATTAGATTTGACTTTTTATTTGTGTATATGGTTGTATGTTTACTATTGGTTTCATAAGTGGCGTTCTTTTTTCCAAAATTTCATCAAAATTTCAGCGAACCAAATGGTGTTACCTAATTCGAGCCCTCTATTTGGTTTTCAGAAAAATACCTTGAATAAAGTTGTTTGACATAAAAATATTAACAACTTACGTACAAAATATTTTTTCAAAAAACCGAATCGATCCGGCCCAAACAACTATTCAATTTGAAGAAAGAAATGCCATATATGCCTGGGAACAACGTTGTTTTATGTGCAACGTTGTTTTTTCTCCGTTGGTCTTTCTACGCCTTTTTAACCAATCCCTAAACCATCCCCTCTACCACACCTTGTTCGTTTCCTCTAATCCTGTGCTTGTTGTCGAACCTACCCGCCTTCTTTGCAAATGACAGGACAAAGTTCTTTACTTGTTTTCAGTTAGATACCCCAATTTCGTTTGAGCTAAAGGCTAAATACCTCATTCTATGTCAGTTCGGACAGATCGTTCCTCTAACCTCATGAGACATTTTTTGACAAATATAATGGATTCGAACTGAAATCAATTTTGAGAAATTTTGAAAAAGTGAACGCCACTTATGAAGCTGACAGTACATACATTATTTACTTATAGAATTATAATTCTTGTGTATTTATAATAATACATGTGTTTTTATTATATTATTGTAATTTTGTACCAAATGTAAATAATTATTATGATTTATTAATTAGTGGATTTTAATAAAGAAGTTGTATACATGAATTTTAATAAGTTTAAAATTATAAATATTTTAATATAAATTATTATCATTAATCATTTGAAGACATTCTTCTATATATATATCACAGGGAATGTGTTTACTTAAAAAAAAATGTCGACAGCAGTGTTCAACGGCTTGGTAGGGTTCAAAATTAAGTCGAGTGAATTTTTATCATTTGGGGACCGATAGTGTTCCTACCAAGCTGAGCGATATAAATTGTCACAAGACAATCTTCAGCATTTTTAATCGTAGAAGTTTCGTTGGTTTCTCATAGAATCGCAGATAATTTATTTGTCTTAGTTTAATAAATCCACTTAGAACTTTAAACCTTAATATATTTGATTATTTAATTTATTTACAAAGGTTTAAATTTATTTACAAAAAATCTCGACAGCAGTGTTCAACGGCTTGGTAGGATTCAAAATTAGTCGAGTGAATTTTTTTCATTTGGGGACCGATAGTGTTCTTACCAAGCTGAGCGATATAACTTGTCACAAGACAATCAATCCTCAGCATCACTTAGAACTTTAAACCTTAATATATTTCATTATTTAATTTATTTACAAACAAAGACTTAAATATACTTCCTGGCTATTTTTTATAATTGACGAGATACAATTTTAGAGTTAGAAGCATTTCACACTGTTACTTTGTACAAAAAACATCAAATCTGAGAAGTAACTTTATATTTTTGTAATATGCATAACTTTTTTTTCTATAGCAACTGATGTTATTGAGTTAAAAACGTCGAGATTTAAGCAAAGAGGAATTGAAACTTATGGGCATGCTATTCTAGTAATAATTGGATTTGAAATATATTTGAAAAAAGTTTTGATCCCGGGACTCAGGCATGATGTGAAAAAATAGGAAATTCATCTCAAAGGATTATTTTTTTCTAAATTTTGACAGACATGTTAAAACGTCAATTTAGTTATATTTTAAACTTATTGACAAATAATTTATTTACAAAATTTTTTTAATGCCGATATTTCTATAGAAACTATAAACTATATTATATATACAATGTTACATACCCATTTAAAACGAATGCCGATGGACGCCCAATGTCACATGGCAATAATAAATAACGATCAATAACAAATAACGTCTCAACGTACAATCTGAAATATCCAGTTGTAAAAATTGACCCTTCAAAGAATTTCCTTTCAAAAATTTAATTAGTTTAAAATGCTTAGTTTTTTTAAATTCTAATTCTTAATTTGAAAGATTAAAGATTTTAAATATTTTCCCAAGATTAATACTCTTTTTTAGTGCTTTAGTAATTGAAATAATACGAATTTCATAATCGAAATTTGTTTTTATGGATAATTTATTACAATTTTTAAGAAAATACGATCTTTTAATTATTCTAATTTATTTATTTTTAGTCTGTGATTATTCCCCCTCCCCGAACTCTAGATCTGTGCCTGTATTTATCTGTAGGATATATTGTTTTAATTTGTGATATACGCTATCAGATCGAATTTTGGAATATTAAGAATGAAGAAATTTTTGTTTGTTTCAAAAGATCATCTGGACTTGATAATAATCATACAGTTAAATATAGTCAACACTTTAACTATAGAAATAACTGTATATATTGACAAAATTCTTGAGAAACTTACAGTAATCCGTTTGTTATACCTCATATAAACCTCGTTTAAACTTCTTGAATTCAGTAGTACAACAAAGTTAATACAAAGACTAAGTTACATAGTATTTCTACAGAATTAGGTTGTTCGAGAAGTTAGAAGTAGTTTAACATTTAATGTAAGTAATCCAAGGACATTTATAAAATAAATTAATTCACTATAACTATTGTATATTAAATAACAAAGTCCAATGCAATACGGCGCTTGGGTATGGAAAACTACAGGAATAAATTTTGTTTATATAATCTTTTTTCAAACATCCAAAGTGATCCTAAAAATTTTGTCAAGCTTAACGGGAGTATACAATTAATTTTGTGGCAGTCTAAAAATTTGGCAAAATGTTCACTTAGGAAATTTTTTCTAACGAAAAAAGAAACTTTTTCTTGAAAATTGATAGAATTATATGTGACCAGTTATAATCGATGTAAGGGCGTAAAAAAATCATGAAGAAATTTTATTTAATTATTTAACAAATTCCAGAATGATTACCCTTTATAATTCCAGGATAAATAATTACACAAAGGTCAATTTTTGGGTTAATGAAAAGCATATAAAATATAACGCCTGTCCAGCTTCTTTCAATGATATTAGAAGAATGCGTAGACAGAATTGTAAATGACCATAGAAAGGGTACAGAATAATTCTTAGATCAAATGAAAAGTTGAGTTGTTTTTGCGCGAAGTACAATTCACATTATTATATATAAATACTCAACATGTTTTTGATATTGTAAAACAAAACTTGAATTTGAATATAGAGAGAAATATCGACTCTTCTATATTATCTCGCGGATTATCATAATCGTTTTAACTTCCCATACAAACTTTCGTCCTTTATTTTACGCCCTTAGCGGAGGACTTAACAACAATTTCTCTATTTTGAACCTTAAAAATGACTAACTTCTCATGCAAACTTTCATCCCCTATTTTTCTCCCTTACGGGTATGAATTTTCAAAAATGCTGATACAATTTACTTTTATTTACAAACAGAAGCCTAAATACCACATTTCTAGCTTAAAAATGAATTTTCAAAAATCAATTTTTATTGCTCATCTATAACGTTATATAAGAAAATACTGTACAAAATTTCATGCTTCTAGTCCCACCAGTTTAGGTTGTGCGTTGTCTATCAGTCAGTCTGTAAATTTTTATTAAGTCGATTCTATCACCGTCTTGTACTGGACTAATGACACTGACTTTTGTACTTGTATTATTTGCATATACAAGACACTTCAATGATACGATTTATTACAAGTAAGCTTATTCACTATTCTACAAAGTACATTCGAATCATACCCTAAAGATATTCTCATTGTGTATATATATGTATAAACTTTGTCATGAATAATTATTCAAAAGTCAGTACTTGGGTTAATGTTTAATATTTGGAAAATTATCATAATGCTTCTTATACAATACAATAGTTTTTGGTTGTTAGGTAAAATAAATGTGACACACTTTTAAAATGTTGACCTCTGTTCGCAAAGAAAAGCAAAGTGGCTGACATCTAGTATTTGGTGGTCAGTGTATGTGCGATCTAAGAAAAAATATTATAATAAAATAATTAATATAATTAATAATAATAATAATTATATTAATAATTTATAAAAATAAAAAAATTCGTTACGCAGGAGCTGTTTCAACTTAGCGAATTTCCTTAGAATACAAAAATCACTCTCTAGTGGTCACAATTTTAATCTGATCAAAATATAATGTCGTATATGATTTTAGTATTTGCAAGGCCAATTTTATTAATAAATGACATACGCCGAGGGGAAAGGGGGGGGGGAGTATAAAGAAAGAAGAAAACACAAAATATAAAATATCTCTCTTAATATTAGAACAATCGAAAAACGCGTAAGGAATAAAGTTGTAGAAAATCAAATTTTCTTCAATTCATCACCTTATCATTTTTGCTCAAACTCTAATGTGTACAGTGGTATTAAGGAATTTAGTTTTCAATCTTAAACCGTCAATATTTCTGTAAATATCAGTGTAACATAAAAAATGATAAGAAACAAATCTACAGTAAAATTTAATACCTAAAACTTACTTCTTATATATATATATATATGTCCATAGATATATATATATATATAAATTTTACAGATGATTTTACAGATTTTACAGATTTTTGACATCTACTAGGTAGGAGCGATGGTCATTTGAAGAAATTTTGACTTCGGTACGGGACCAATAACTCTATTTCCTTTCGAGGATAAATTTTAAAATTTAACCTCGTTAACTTAAAAAATTACCTATATTGACAGTAATCTTTTAGATCAAAGTATCATTTAGTTTTATCTTTTCCCCTATCATTATCATATGGTCCGACCGATTAAACCCTACATCGACATTCCAAGTGCCTGGCATCTACACTTGTGAACACTTTCGGAAATTGAATAAACAAGAACTGATGTTTTTCTTGCATTTGAATAGAAATAATTAACAAAATTCAAGGAACAATGCTTAATTTTAGCATTTCATGAAATCAAGATTTTTTAATTGGAATGGTATTGTAGTGCACTTGCTTCTTAATCTCTTGATTGTCTTTTATATTTAATTGACTTTTATATTTAGATACCTTTACATACACACCCTGATTCATTATTTATTTTTGTCTAATAAATAATGCATGAATATCAGTTTGTTAGTAGTTACCGTGGTAACTCAGAGAACAAATTGAGTTTCCACGGTAATTGAACTATATTAATATTGTCGATAATTCCATTTTCAATAACTTCCGAACTATATCTATTTTGAATGTATTACATTGGTTTAAAATTACCATATAATCTGCGTACGCTGACTGAATTAATAATAGTATATTCATAGTCACATAGGAACAAATAAAATACAGAAATGATACATAAATTAACATATAAGTGTAATAATATCAGTACATTTTAATTATTATTATATCATATAAAATTATTGTCAATGTTATAGAATCCTATATACAGAGCCCGTATTTTAAAACATAGGTGGGCAGTCCTTGGCTGCACTCAGCTCTGAGTGAGAGGTAGGAAGAGAGATAGAGTAAATATAGGGTATCCTACCAATTATTATTATTTTTTTTTTAATTAAAACATTTTCTGAAAAAAATATAATAATACCAACTATTTTTTATGGTCACTATTATTCAAAGTATACAATACATAAATTATAAAATATAAATCTTTTGATCTTTTACATTTACCGCTTGTAAATTTTTTGATGATATAGCTTTAGTTTAGATTTTAGAAAATTCGGAATAATTTGCCTAAACTATTCATATCGGAGAACTAATAAACAATTGTTTACTAGATTTAATTGTTTTTTCTTAGTAGGGGGTATAGTGTCATGGGAATTTGATGACACTGGATACAAAAAAGATGCCAATGATAAAGCTGGGTGGGGGGGGAGTTTTGGTAATTTGTTACTAATTTCTAAATGGTTAAATTTTACATAAAGTGGGAATACATATTGTTGTTGTTATTGTTGTAATTATTGTTATTGCTATCATCATTATTGTTGTTATTATTGTTATTATTATTATTATTATTATTATTATTATTATTATTATTATTATTATTATTATTATTATTATTATTATTATTATTATTATTATTATTATTATTATTATTATTATTATTATGTTTTTTAGTGTATCTCTCCATATTGTAAAAGATATTTTTTAAACAATAAATATTTTATAAAACTAATTCTAAATTGATTGAATAAATTATTGGGCAATAATCAGTAGGACAACCTGTATTGAAACATCGTTCCGTCTTATTTCAAGACATACCTTTTTTACTTACTCGCACCCAACTTATGGAGAGTCCGTTAGACTCTGGCGAGCGTCTGCGCTCACCTCTGTTTTAAAATACATCCAATCTGGAAATAATGTATAGTGTACTTATCTATCGCTGTCTATATGAAATGACTATGATATGGTGTCTTTGTTACATATACATGTAGACACTCCCACGACGGGCGACAGACAATAACGACGAAGTATACATGCACGAGTAAGATGAAACTTTATATAAATGATTGTAGTTAGAGAGTGATATGTATAATAGTTATATGTTATACAATACTGATTTTAATACAGTTTAAGTGTGTACGAGTAAGATGCAACTATATATAAATGATTGTAGTTAGAGAGTGATAAGTATAATAGTTTGTGTTATATACAATACTGATTTTAATGCAGTTTAAGTGTTACAAAGTAAACCATATCATAGTACACTACATATAGACAAGCGATAGATACACTATACATTGTTTGCAGATTGGGTATATTGTGTATTGGGTGTATGTGTCTAATGTACAGGCTGTAATCGATAAGACTATCCGTATATGGGATATGTTATTTGCAACATTGTATAAATGAATTGAACAGAGATATACATTTATTTGTAAAGAGAAACAGGCGAATATATTTATTATTGTTGTTTCTAAGAATCAGAAATAGTATCTTTTTTTCTCTTTAGCAACCATTTATGAATGCTTGTGAATTTCGTCTCTCAATGACCAGTCTTACTGTTTCCACCCTGAATATATATATTAGTGTAAAAGTTTTTAACATTAAGGATGTTCCAGCATGAAACCACTTTTCGACAGATTTCGCTCGTTTTTTTTTCACAAGCTAAAAATAACGTTTTCTAATAAATCCTGAAGTTTCAGAATTTTTGACCGTTTAGAACGCGAGATAATTAATAGCAAAGTAATTATTCTCTCTCACTCTCTCTCTCATAGAAGCATGTAAAACTGCATGCTCGCCCAACTTGTATCTGTTGTATTAAAAATAATACTCGACAGAATTAAAACAAATACTAGGAGAGTAAAGATAAATATTTATTAAATAAATTTTTTTCAAATCGCGTTTTACCGTTATGTTTTTTAAATACAAATGTATAAAATTATTTAATTACATTTATTTGTATATATGAACAGTCAATATATCTATGTGTTGTATATGTGTATGCATAGATTTGTTCTATAATAAAAGCAAACCGGTGTTTTGCCCTTTTTATATAAGACAGTGCTGGAATCTCCTTAAGTCAAGCCATACACCTTGTAGATATTTAAAGTATACCGAGGTTTATACAATCATCGCAATCTTGTATGGGATGTATGTACGTATACTCATATTTACAATTATCTCATATTTAATAAAGGCAGTATAGGTAATTTATCTGGAAAAAATTCTATTTTCAAATATTATTGATTGCATTTTGGAAAATTATTAAAAATAGCAAGAGAGTTAAAAAATATATTGGGAAAGTTATACGATTTCAATATACCTACGAGGTATAATATCTTAAAAATACGACACGCTGGAGCTGAGTAGACTAAGACACTTTTCTCATTGAAAGGAATTATAATACATATGAAATTACGTTTCCTAAGATGTAGATTGTAAAGGCTGCCCTGGACGGGCTACACTTCGTCCATAAGGTCCATTGTGATGATGCCTTAGGATGTGAGGATGTGAGTGGAGTGGAAGGAATTTGTGAGTAGACTAGGAATTGGTTGGATATGCGGCTGCAGCCGACTATGATAGGAACTATGCCGTTATTCATCTGGAGTTCGTGAAGGAAACTGCAGAAAAACTTTTCAAGCATAGCCGGTTACTTCGTTCTTGTCCATATGCCGACATTTTAATCAATTAACCGCCCCTTTTTTTATTTTTATAATTGACAAACTGCCGATGTCGAGATTCGAACCCATAACCTCCCAGTTTCCAAGTACTGCATACTGCACAGACATAACGCCTTAGACCGCTCGGCTACTTGGACTGAACGGCTACTTATGTTTCCTCGGCAACAATTTTAAAATTCATTATTATTAATTACATTAAAATCGATAATATTTTTGTAAATATAAGAGTTATACAAAAATGGATAAGAGATAAATTTGGATAAAATTTATTTCCTACGACTTAACTCATGCTTAATTTTACCATTTTACCAATTTTATATCACTCCAAATTTTGCATTTTTCACTTTCTTGTTTCAATTGTAGTCTGATCGGAATGAAATTTAGTATCGGATGTGCTATTGGTATTTGGAAGATCAAATTAGTCAATTTTCACATGTCCATCCGCCTGTTCATCTATCTGTCTGCCTGTCTATCCATAGACACGATAATCAAAAAGCGAAAATAAGGCTAAGTTTGTCCTTTCCCACATGGGGGTGGGTGGGGGTACTTCCTCTTTGAAAATTTAAAGACAAAAAATTTTGAAATTATTTGAAACATTTTTGTCATAAACTGATTAGGTAAGCCGCAATTTCAATTCAAACATCCGTAATAACTCTTTCCGGATATTAAAGCAAATAACTCAGTTAATTGTTATTTTCACTTGTTTATATGTCGGTTCTAATTTTTCCCACAGCCATTATGGATAATCTAAAATCGTTTTTTTTGTCACCCGTTATTTTTTTTAAAAATATTTCCCACAGATCGAATTAGCTCTATAGTGATCAGTCATCAATAGTGTGGACATATTTATGAATTTTCTGAATTTTATTCTACATCATGAATTTATTTGATTGTGTTAATTCAAGAATATTAAATACTAGAACCTAAATTGACTAGACTATATATAATAATTTACCTACAATATAATTGTGGTATGTTGGTATTATTTGAATTGAGTTTATATAGTCTTAATACAAGTTTGTGTATATCTTCTTAAGTCCTCTTCACGTAATTTTATAACTAAAATGTTCATAAACTATTATTAATAATATCATGCATGTAGGTAGTATATAGGTAAAGTCTATTTTGTTATTGTTATCTATACAATAATTTATTATTAAATAGTTTTTAAGTAAATGGAATATATTATATAATTTATATAGAACAAGCTTTAATTTGAGAGAATATCATGGTTCTATACATGGTTCATCATATATGGTATCATATATGGTTCTATACATTTATATATCAAATGGATGTTTTCTTTTGTCTTACTTACGATCAATTTATACTCAGACAAATGTTTCGTGATTTATTTGACCTATGCTCATCCACATGCTACTTGACTTGCCGACTAGTGTAAACGGATTAATTCTGTAATAAGTTGTTTATTTTAAGTAAAAATTATTTATTTAACAATTTGTATAAGTGTTGACGTGCCTTTATATTAATTAGCGCATGTCTATTTTGATTGTGGCTGAGGGGAAGTCGAAGCTTGGCAAGTAGGCCTTTCTAGGCTTTTTTTACCGACCCTAAAGAACAAGGAATTTGTATGAAGCTGACTTTGATAGAAACTACACCGATATTCACCAGTACAAGTGTCCGAGCGATCTAAGGCGTTATGTCTGCGCAGTATGTCGACTTGGAAACTGGAATGTTATGGGCTCGAATCCCGACAGCGGCAGTTTGTCAATTATTAAGAAAAAAAAGGGGGCGGTTAATTGACTAAACTGTCGGCGTATTGACAAGAACGGAGTAACCGGCTATGCTTGAGGAGGTTTTCTGTAGTTTCCTTCACGAACTCCAGATGAATATCGGCATAGTTCCTATTATAGTCGGCTGCAGCCGCATATCCTACCAATTTCTAGTCTATACACAAAAATTTCTTTAATCCACTCATATCTTCGCATCCTTAGGCATCACAATGAACCTTATGATCGAAATGTAGCCCGTTCAGGGCAGCCTCTGCAATCTATCTACCGATATTCCTTCTGGAGTATATGGAAGGAAACTACAGAAAACCTTCACAATTAATCACCCCATTAATTTTTTTTTAAATTAATTTAATTGACAAACTGCAACTGTTGAGAATCGAACCAGCAACCTCCCAGTTCCGAGTAGAGTGCCTTAAACAGCTCAATCACTCGTATATGTCTATGGGCTTAATTACAATAAATTTATTTGGCTGTAAATATAAAAACTTTGAACATGTAAAATCCGTTCTAGACAGAGTGTCAATTTGTTTTAGCTCTCGTTTGGTATGCAATTTTTTCAACCAATCAATGTAATAAGCGTATTTTTTTTAAAATCATCAATTAAGATCAATTAAATTATTCTTTAAATCATCATATATAATAGTAATAACATGTTTGAATTAAAAAAAAAAAATTCTAAAAAACAATATAATAAATAAACAATGTATTAATTTAATTTTTAATAATTTTTGTTTCTTTTTGTTTTAGGTAAGTAGCTACTTCTTTCTGTTGCGTTGAAGTTACGCGTAAGTATATTTTCCTCACGGTAATCAATATAATTATGGCTCATGCGTTATGAGTTTTGATGGCGCATACCTTATTATAGAACATTTTTAAAAAGAACAATAATCGGCCTACGATAAACATGATTTAAAATATTAACTGTTTTCGACAGATTTATGGTAAATTTTCTCAATAAATGAGAAATAATCTATTGGATAATTCTTGAATATAAAATACTTATATCTCTGGTCTCCATCTTTAGATTTAATAATTTAGGTGATACCAATTATAGAATAATTTCAAAAACAAAATGTCAAAATAGCTGAATATATGCCCAAATTTTATGACGTAAATACACATAAAAAACCTATTATATTCATCGCCGGTCAAAGATTTCACAGTGCCTATGTTAAAATTGGGTGAATATGACTTTTTGTCATTTATTATTTCGGGATTGCTCAATATTATAAAAATAGGTTCTCATTGATACATCACTGAAAAACATTGGTTTGCTGTCCAAACGAAAACACATTTGACTAAACGTGTTGCATTTTTATCTACTGGTGCTTCTGCTTATATGTTGGATACTTCGTATTAATTCAACAATTACAATAACGATTTTTCATGACGGGGATTTATTACGAGCCGGGCCTTATTCGTCGACACCACTTTAGTGTTCTTACGTTTCTTTTAATGATATTAATACCATGGCTTATAGACTAGTAAACATGTGCCTTTTTTTCGAATTACACTTCGCCTTCTCAGAAAACTATGACCAAGGTGTCATTTGATTCGTACTTCTAAAAAGTTTTTGAAAAAGTTGAAGTCCCGCATAAAAAAATTGAAAAGTTATAAACAATTTAGTAAAAAAAGGAGGTTTCGTTTTTTGTAAATATCTCAAAGATTATTGTAGATATCGGAAATCAAAAAAGGTTCTTAAGGAGAATAAACCCGTTACTTTACCACTAATATTTATAATTCTAGTTTATTATGTACCTATTTGAAATGTGAAATACTGAGTGAATGAGTTATAGTAAATATAATTATATTTAAACAAAGTTCTACGGTGCAAGGAGTTGTGCTGCATCAAACAGATACTATACTTTAGAATGTTTACAACAATATTCAAGTTTATTGTTGCAATTTAAAAAAAAAATTGTTTCTATTCAAACACAATAACACAATTTGCCTTCTAAGTTTTCTTTTCGAATGAAACGATGTGGATACGTATAATAAATAATAGATAGAAAGAAATCATGTTAAAATTAAAAGTTTTTCTTCATGTTTACAGGGTGTTACAAAATTATCGTACTATGTTTTAAGGTGTAGTTAATACGTATCAAAATAATACATAAAGTATACATTTATTTGTGTATACTTAAGCGTCTACAATACAATGTTTGTTTTTAATTAAATACTGATATGAAAAAAGTAACTCGTCAACCAGAAATCGAACCTCGGGCCTCTGGATATCTAGTCCAGCGTGCTTACCGCTACTCCAAAATGACTCTGACGTAACAGCCAACTTTTTCATATCATTAAGTTGGGTATTACGAAGAGTCGTCTTTGGTGTTGCGGACTAAACTTAATATACCTTGTATATTTACGTATACTGGGTATAACAAGTTTTTAGCCTATCATATCTATAACAATGCATATTCATATAAAATGTTAAATTCCCATTTAAAACACGAATGCCGATGATTGTCACATAGCCGATCGTTACATAAAATACGTGATAGTCTAATTTCATTTCACTCGGAGGGGAGGCCGAAATCTGGCAACTAGGCCATTCACAGGCATAGTCGGTTACTTTTATTCTTGTTCATACACCGACAGTTAGTAAATTAACCGCCCAATTAGTTACAAAGTTAACTTAAGTGACAAAGTGCCACCGTTGGGAATCGAACCAGCAATCTCCCAGTTCCGAGTAGTGGGCCTTTAATAGCTCGATCATTTGGACTGGTATAATGAAATTTATTTTTGTTATTTTCTTATCTTCAATATTTTGCTTTATAGGCTCTATCTTATCCATTTAATATAATTTTATTCACCAGAAAAGATTGTAACAACATTGTTAAAAAAAAGATTGTTTCTGTGACACGCTGTAAACGGAAAAGTATCTTTCTGTAAGTATTTGTGTGTGTGTGTATGTTACAAATAATATAAGCCCACGGTAAAATAAGTATATACATTCTACATCTTCGTCTTGTAGGTACTTCTTTCAGCTATTGAAAAGTATACTATAAAATTGTAAAGAAGACTGAACTCGTTTATAATACTACACTTGTACTCAGTTATTCCAGATATAAAACATCATATTCTATTTTTAATATTAAGTATATGAATAATATTTTCTTCGTATTAAAAATTTATAGTACATTAACTCTTTTCCAACAAATGAATGTTTGTGTATTTTTATATCTGAGTATTTGTGATACAGTGTAAAAAAAATTTAGATGGTTTGTTCATCAAAAACAAGCACTTTTTATAAAGTTCATAACTCATTTCATCTAATGCTAATATAATAAAGCGGAACAGTTTTTTGTTCGTTTGTTTGAACGTGCTAATCTCTGGACCTGCCAGTCCGATTTGAAAAATTCTTTTTGGGTATGAAAGTTAAATTCGTGAGGAAGGCTATAGGCTATCTACCATTACGCTACAATTCATAGTTAGCCTTAAATATTGAAGTAAGTCGGAAGAAAAAATATATTCAATAGATACAGGTATCCATAGGTCGCAGGTTCAAATCCAGGTGGAAGGAAACTTTTTTTTAAATAATTTATTTTTTATTATTTCAAATTTGTTTTTATTTAATTTATTTAATTAAACTTTACGCGGGTGAAACCGCGGGGGTTAGCTAGTTTTTAATAAAACTCGTCTCGTAGGAGCTACGTACACTAAACGAGTTAGAGAATGGAATCATAATGACTTTCAATTCAATGTACCATGGTGTTTTAGTTGTAATATATTCATTATTGTGGTTATTATATTTAAATTGCAAATATTTGTGTAAATATTTTATACAAAAAAAATATGGTCAGCTAATGGATCGGAATCGTAGGATTGCGAACTTCCGTATTCATTTTAGCATTCACATCGGCAGCCGCAAAAATCAATGCTTTTAACGGAGTTTTTGCAGATGCTGATATGGCCTGTTTTGTTTAGCATTTCTGATTGTAAATAAATCACAGCGTGTTAGATGTATTTGACAAGTGAATCAACAATGGCACCACCGATATAAAGTGTGATTTAGTCATATTTTAAACGAAATGAACATGTTCGAGATAAATTTCAGTGTAAAATATGCGATAAAACATACTCTCGTAAGGGCCATCTTATTACAGCCTTGATGTCTATTAAGCCGTAACACGTCTTTGAGAAATGATCTAAAATCGATGCACCCAGAGCAGTTTAGCCTGCTTATCACAGGATTAATCAATGAATCTCTGCGAAACAGGATAGAACCTGAAAAGGTAGCGACATTGCTCTTTATTACATTGAATAAATACATCGTATTATAAATTTTCAAACTAAAAATTTGATTATAATAAAAAGATTACTCAAAATCATGACCATATTTTTCTTAATTCACGTACCTAAATTAAGCATCTCTTTAAAAATAACGTGACATATAAATCCGCATCGGAAGTAAAAAATTTCACACCGGCAACATGATTTGGACCATTCACTTACAGACACATTCGAAGACAAAAAGACTTCGCAGTTTCACTTCAGAAGAATATCTTCGGATATATGGGGCCCTCAAAGCATGGCATACATACGTATTGTTGGTTGATACATACTTGACAATTTTTTTATTTTTATTAAAAAATCTTTTGATATGAAAATTTTACATACATATTTTTTCTTTCAAAAAAATAAAACTTCCCTTTCATATTTTCGTATTATACTTATTATATATACGTATGTTCTGCTACATTACAAATAAAATATCAAACAATATTATATTTAATTTTTTATATATATATATACCTATATTTTTTTTCTTCAAATCTTATTTGTATTTATTTTTATTTCTTTGTTTTTTTCTTTATTCCTTATTTACTATCGCTGTCTTTGTTTTGTTATATATTCGTCTCATTACGAAAGTCGTTCATTTAGAAATATCAAAACAAACAAAAATTTATTTAAATCACAATGAAAAGAAATTAATTAATCAAGCAATATATTTGTTTTTCAAACAGAAATCTTATTGAATAATGAAAAATTAATTAATTTTGGTTTGTATTAGTTTGTGTATTCGATTCAAGTATTCCCGTATTTTGTTAAATATGATTTTTATCCTTTATATTAATACTAGAAGATAATTTAAGCGAATTTTCGAAGAAAATGTTGCTATTGTTTTTGTACCAATGAAGGAATTTCGGAAAAATAATATGTTTAGAAACATTTGCAATATAAAAACAATAATAATAATGATTACAAATGCATAACCATGATATTTCTTGATATTTTTAATGTATTTAAATCATGAATGATCTATTGTCAAGAGGGATATTTCATGTTTTGTCTTTCCGTAAACGCCCCTTATCCTTGATCGATGCTATTCCTAAACTAACTTGATCTGTGAAATACCAAAAATGTCAATGCCAATTTCGGGAAGAGCCATTGTCTATCTGATTTATCATTGCTCATCCAAAGCCATGAAATTTTTGAAAATATGTTCCTTCGAAAGAGTGGAGGTGCACTAAGGTGATGAAAGTTTGTTCTTCGATGTTGGAAACATGAAAATTGGTATGTTTACCATGAATAATAAATAAATAGTATAAGAAAATCAACCCAAGGGTGTAAAATAGTAAGTTAAAATTTCCATTTTCTTTAAATTAGAGACAAGAAAGTTGTTATTTAAGTTATACCTATCCCATAAAATAATAATTTCCGAGTTTTTGGAAAATGGAGAGTTTGTATGGAAGTTTAGTTTTATAAAATTGAATCCTATATGAAATATAAATAAACAAATAAATGTAACAATGTAAATTTGGTTAAGATCGTTAGAAATAAAAGTTTTGCGGACGAAGCCACAATGTGTATTTGTAATATAACGTACTGTATATAAATATAGATATATATATATATATAGAGGTAATATAGTATTTTATTTATCATAGATTTAACCGAATATTCAATACTGTTATGATATGCAAAAGATTAGGGAATACGATATAAGAAAATTGTATATATAATCTACTCTCACAGTTCATTGTAATAATATCATCACATGCGTTTATCTTCACACCCTTCGTTTAGATAGGCCACGTGCAAGTGAGGAGAGACCTCTTTTTTATACACAAATTTGATGTATTTTAAATGAAGTAATGATTATGTCTATGTATGTAAGTTATACAATTGCTATCGTATCTTAAAAGTTCCTTCCCTTTGTAAAAATTTTTATTTAGAAAATATGCTCTGATACTGATAAAAATATGTTTTCATACGAAAACTTTTGTGATCATGTATATTTAGTAGATATGATGTATATAGAGCTATCGACATTTCTAATCAAACTGTACACGGGCGTGGCCAATTTAATAATTCCAAAGAAATTTATATTAGCTCTCTTGATGGTTTTCTTGTTCAAGTGCTGTTTTTAAATAAATTTAAACTTATTCTACATGTATAGTGTACTAGCGTTATACACTAATCCAGTGCCGGATTAGCCAAGTAGTAAGAGTAAGCTTTTAACCAGCCAAATAGCCGCGCTTGTAAAGGCGTTGTGTGTACTTGGAACTGGGAGATTATGGGTTCGAATCCTGACATCGGCAGTTTGTCAATTATTAAAAAAAAAGAAGGGGTGGTTAATTGACTAAACTGTCGGCGTATGGATAAGAACGAAGTAACCGGCTATGCTTGAAAAGTTTTTCTGCTGTTTCCTTCACGAACTCCAGATGAATATCGGCATAGTTCCTATCAGAGTCGAATGTAGCCGCATATTTTACCCATTCCTAGTCTACTCACAAATTCCTTCCAGTCCACTCACATCCTCACATCCTTATGCATCACAATAGACCTTATGGTCGAAGTGTGTTCCGTCCAGGACAGTCTCTAAAATCTATCTATCTAAGAGTAAGCTTCAGGCTTTGCGCATTGGAGGGCCCAAGCACTTGGGTGTTAAAATATTAGTTAGATAGTTAGAGAGGTGCCGTCCAATACCATCTACCGTTCAATAGAAATTATTAATAATACTAGCAATTATTATATTTTAGCAATTTTTAAGGGAGCGCTGTGAACATTATGTGTCGCTTAGATTAAGTTGGCAACATTGCAATTTGGGTACATCTAAGAAATGCGGTCCACGTTTTCAGATAATAAGACAAAATCCAGCCCCGACTATGAAAGTATCAACAACGAACTTCAAGTTAGAGGTCTATAACACTAACGGATAATGTACTGTCTGCATCAGTTGAACAACGCATGCCATCAAGGGACTTTAGTATTTGGAATACTTTCGTAATTAAAATCTTTTACAGCAGAATAGATACTGAAGAGAACTCCAATTATTACTTATTCAAACGACTTGGAAAAAAGCTTACGTGAGGAACTGATGTAGTTCGGTGAGCTGCTCAAAACAGATGTGATTGCTTCTATTGACTGCACAAAGCTGTGTGGAACTGCAGTTTTATTAACTTTTGATGGAAAATTCATTAGAATTGTGTTTCCCACATGTAGAGTTAGCCTTACGCATTTACTAGTTTTTGATGATCACCAATTGCAGTGGAGTTTTTTTTAACATTAAAGCGTATTAAAAATGACGTAAGGAACACGATGGGATAAGAACGTCTAAATGATATCACCTATTTACCATAATAATATGATTTGCTTAGAGATATTGATTTAACTAATGTTATCTCTAACTTTGCCCACATTAAATCGACCAAAAAATTTTTACAAGGGTGCTGTTTTATTTTATAACCTCAACTATAGGACCTAAGTCAAAGCAAGTAACTTTTGTTACTATTTGCTACAGGCCTCACACTAGCTTGATACGGCACTGCTCTAATCAATTGATATTCTATAATAATAAATGACAAGAAATTCTAATCTCATGTGAAAAAAATGAATCGTTTCACTTGCCTTAAGTAGATACAAATAATTATCATAATTGATAATTACAAAAGTACGAATCTCGTTCCTTATACAATGAGAATGCCTCAAGAGTCTATCTTACGGCATAGATCGCATTGAAACGAAATGGATGGTAAAACAAAATTGTAGAAAATAAATCTTAGTACAACTTACCATCTGCCCTTTTTTTCTGTAAATCCAATAATAATAAAATTTACAGTTTTTCGAAATCCGAAAATGAATCGCCAGTTACACATTTCTGTACACCCTATACATGGTGACGGAAGAAGTTTATTCTACATGTAAAATTAATCTCATATGTAAATAATGTAAACATAATCTGAAAAATAATTTCCAAATTTTATTCAGCACTTAATTCCAAAAATGGACGTGTTCTTAGTAACAAATATACTTTAGACACACGCAGTTGATTTTATCCAATTAAGTTTTTACATTAAAAATTATTTCGAATTATAAACATAAAAGTATATGAACCACCAAAAGTGTTGTGTAGGCTGCTTTTTTGTCCAAACCATGAAGAATAATTATAAAATTTATATTTAATGGGTATATTACTGGAACACAATAATTATGATTTTTGTATTACCAAATATTCAAACAGATCATGTCATCCAGATAAACAACAATAATATACCCATTAAATTTTACATCATAAACATACACCAAAAAAATAATCATAATTTCATGTGATGTATTTATTTTCATACAAAACAAATACATAATTTTATTTAACACCATTGTATAGTCGCACGATAGCGTTTTGTTTCACCTACTCTAATAATATATTTATAAATTTACAATTGTTTGTTATACATTGTGGGTCTTGAAATTCAAAAAAATGGGGTTTTTTTTTGTTCTATTACACATTTGTAACAATTTTTAAAATACATGTAATAAATATATGAAGCTATCTTGCTGCTATCTTTGTATTGCGTGTTTTGTTATCTTTATCATATTTCATCTATCAACGCCGTTTTTCTTTTAGAAATAAATACTCTTCTTCGACTTTGTTGATATGTTAAATCTCTAAAAATGGAGAAAAAGGTCTGTGAGTTATTTATCCATAACAAGAAAAATATCGATCTTATTTGCTAGGTTAATACTATTCCTCAGATTGAATAATGTTTTCATGTTTCTTGAAAAATAAGCAAGAAGAAAAATAAAGCATTGTTTATTGATATTTTACTAATGTATAATGAAAATGTAGGCTTGTTTTTCTAGCATTGTTTTCTACGTCTACTGTTTTACAATACAATTTTATTTATTACTCAATCAAAACGGTTTAAAAAATAAATTAGACTAAGCATTATTTGTACGTTTCTAAAAGACTTTTATAATATATATACCTTATTTTTAGGTTTTCGGTGTTACCATTACAATGATCAATCAACGATAATCGTCGAGCACTATTTATATGTATTTATATGACTGTTTTACGGATGAACTCGCTCGTAAAGGTTCCATACTTCAATACCGGAATTATCTTAAAAAACCTGACTTATTGGCCAAAACCGGAAAGACAAGATAAACCTGATGAGTATCGGTTTATAGGACAGTGCGGTTAGGGTGCTAACTTAGCACTGCAGGGTTAAAAGGCATCTATCCCTCATGAGGTTAGAGGACATTGCGATCTGTGTGAACTGTAACGGGGCAGATGATACGTCCTTCCACATCCTGGCAGAATATCCCCACAGAGCCAGAGGTACCTACCCTTCGGCTCGACTGAATTGAAAAAAGCTGAGGTAAAACTACTACAGTTGAGCTCTGTCCTGTCATTCGCAAAAAAGACGAATAGGTTCGACAACGTACATGAGGCTAGAGGAAACGAACCAGATGTGGTAGAGGATAGAAGAGGTTGAGGGGATGAGTTTCTTAGGGGTCGGTAAACAAGGCCTTGAAAGACCTACTTGCCTGGCTTCGGCCTTCCCTCCACTACTAGTACTACTATTAATACTATGAGTTGTTTTGCTTTGAGAGACTAGGAAATACACGGAAATAGTGCTAAACAATTTTCTTTGAATGATCATCGTGTTAGTCGTACCGCGGAAATCGCATCTTAAAGGGTTCGGAAAATAATCGTCGAATTTGTTGTATTAGCAGAAACTTTCGGTATAGAGAATGTCACTGTTCGATCACATCAAACACTTGATCATCCTAAAATAAATTCTTAATAATGAAATATGTAAACTTTATAGATATATTTCTAAAAAATGGCTAACATCCACGTGAAAGTGATCCTACCTGCATGTGAATGAACCTGGCGTTAAAACGTACAATTTTAACAACAAAGCCTCACCTTGTTGTCTTGTTATATATATATATATTTTTTTTATAAAACATCATGCACTTTATATTGTTTGACAATAAAAAAATGAATTTACAAAGAAAAAATAATAATTTATGAACAAACAAAAACTAAATCTCATTCTCATTGACACACAAAAAAATCACTGATTGTTTGTACTGAATTCTGGGTAGAAAACACTGTGAGTCAACTGTGCACTTGGTGTAGGGATAATAATCGTATATTGTCATATACAATTTATATGGTATTCATAATACAAAAATCGTGGTTGTGATTCTATCCGTGGTCTTGTTAAAATTTAAAGACGATAATAATAACTTCAATATAGTGCGATACGGTATCTAGATATTTTTATGTTAAACCAATATATACTGTTTCTTATTAGTATTTTATCTTACCACCTTTTAGAATAGTTAGATAATCTCTGAATTAGAAAGCTCATTCCATTTTTTTTAAGAATCACACTCATTTAAAATATCTCAACGATCTTAAAATTTCAGCTTAATAAAACAATAAGGAATTCATCAAAACGGAAAGCATGTAATGCATTTTTTTTATAGTAGTGACCATGAGAAAAGTCTTATTCACACAGAGAATGTCTGCTTGAGTGTTGAGTCTATAATATATTCATATAATGTATTGTTTCAATTGCATGTATGATTATACTTTAACCATGTGTCAGACATTGATTGAATGTTACATGAAATTCAATATAAGTTTAACCACAAAATAGAATAACAACTTTTTTCGAACCACATTTAATTTTTTTCGAATTATTACAAAACTAGTTAACGTCAAAATTGGAGTACTGTAAATATTTTTTTGTATTATATTATTAAAACACGGCTTTATGTAGTAGAAGTAAATGAAATCAATAATATTGATTTTATTGACTTTTTCATCATGGAAATTTTGATATCAATTTTTACATCAGGTACAATTTCCATGTTAAGGTCAAAAATAAATGAATTTTAATCAATTTTTATTATTATCAATAATATTCATTTTTATACCCAGTATACGTAAATATACAAGGTATATTAAGTTTAGTCCCGACTTTGTAACGTTTGAAAATATTAATCGTAGGTATGAATGTTTGGCATATCTGTTTATAATATGGCCTAATTCGGCCATTTCCGCATGTGCGTCCGTCTGTCCGTGAATACGATAACTCAAAAACGAAAAGAGATAACGAGCTGAAATTTTGTATGTGTGTTCTATAGCAAAAGTGAGGTCAAGTTCGTTAATTGGCAAAATTGGAACGTGTCTCCCCCGTCAGAGGGAAAAACATTTAACAAAAAATGTTCTTCTTTTTAAAATAAACAATTTTTGTTTCAAAATTATTTTTATAAACTCAATATGTTTTCTCATAATTTGTGCTCAAACAGCAAGTGGCTACTATTAATAGTCGAACGAAGGCGGACATATATACATATACATAACATCTCATATACTATTACCCAATAAAGGTATTAATAATTCGAACATTCATATACAACTCAGTATATACTGGGTATTCAATAAACTAACTCAGTTAGTTGTTACATTACTTGTTTTATATTATACTAGTTGTAGTTAGTCGTGTGGACCTCATGGGATTGTTATAACACTCAGTAGAGCCCTACCGACGGTCTTGAAAGCATCGGATTAAACTATTTCGGGGGCGCTTCCTGTTGAAAATTTACTACGGTGGACCAAACATCACATAGTACATTTATAATTTTTACTGTCGAATATTTTATGTTGCAAGTGGTTTCTTTAAATATCTAGTTCTCATTATAGCTATTATCAGTTATCACAAATTATAAACTTAAAGGACTAAAATCACATAAAAATCACTATACCCAACTCAGCGTACAGAGTACAATATAATTGAAACAAAACTATGCACTGAAGATTGAATCTTATACTCAAACAGATCGGTTTGGCTTTATCGGTGCGGTTTTTTGTATATATTCCCATCCCTTGGGGGGGGGGGGGCTTGAGTAGTCTAATCGCCGCTCACTTTTAGAATAAGACTCACTTTGGTCTTGGCGACTGGGGGACCCTATTGCCCAATCACCCGCCTGCATATGCCTCGTTTCTTGCCTGACTCAGAGTTAAACCTATCACACAACTTGTACGGTTTTGAAGCTATGTAACATTCAGTCATTTTCTATCTTACCAAATATTATTTTATTTGAATCAATGAACAGACAATTTTTTTTCAAAATCAGAATTTTAACACACAGCTTCGTAGTAAGTAAATAAATAGTGTTTTGTTTGTTGTTGTTCACAGTGAACGTATGTATAAATAAAACACAATTTACGTGTAGGTGGATTTGTAAATACATCGTACAAGTTTCGCCACCCACAAATAATATGATACAAAATAAATCAAAAAATATTATTATTATTATTTGTTTGTGTGTATAAAAACATTATGTTATTATTATAATTTTTTTCAAACATATTTTTCATTATATTATATTTTGTGTGTATACACTTATATTCAATTATCTTATTGTATATGCTTGTATGTATGTTAGTGTAACATATTTATTTAGTATTACAATATATGTTACTATATATATATATTAATATATTTATTCATTTATTTAGATGATACGATCAAATTTGAACTTATTTTATATTATTGTTTATTCACAGAGTGTTACAAGTATTAATATATAGTATTTTTCTTCACTACTGGCATTTTTCCTCTGAAGATTTAAAAAAAATTAACCAGAGACAGCACTAGTGGGAGGTACACATGTTTTGATTTTCTCATTGATAGCAACGTTAAGCAACATCATAACTCGGCAAATAATTATTATTTTTTAATTGTTTAAGAAGAATCTTTTTTGGCTTGCTTTGGCCTTCATTTCTGTGGATTATTAGACATTTATATAAAAAAACTCGAATTTTTGAAGCAAAAACAAGAAATCGCGATTTTTGACAGTTTTTCCGATAATTCTCAAAAAGTACCGATAAAATTTCAATTCAAGATAATCCAATCGATAGTTTTATTAATACCTATAACTATCTAACTTTTCCTGATCGGAGTTCAAGTTTTTTTTTTATTCCCAGAAAACCATTTTTCAATATATTCTGGTGGTGGTATATGCCAACAACTGGTTCTGATCCAAGAATTACTCAAGAGCGTGGTAATCCCGTTCAATATTATTTTAATTTCATATCTGATTTAGTTGATTTCATCTTTGTGGATCTATCCTAAGTGGCCATTTTAAGTTATATCTAAAACTGTTTTCGGCACTCGCTATTTTGTGAAACTGTTTTTGTAATTAAAATAAATACTGGAGGGGATCACCACCTTCTAGAGTAATTTTTGGTGACATTGAAATGAATCTGGCATAAATCGACTGCGAATTATTAAAAACAAACGTACCTTTTAAACAGTTGATTATATAAGTCTTGATCATGATAAACTATTATGAAACACACTGTATAAATTTATAATTTTTCTATAGAGTTATATATATTATAACAAATATATTGTAAGCATATTTTTATTACTTGAAAATATGTTTAAATATAAGTTTTAGATCTAAGTCGTGTAATAACTAAATACAATAAATAGTTTTAATAAATTATTATTTATCAATATAATATGAACAATAAATTACACTGTTTATATATTCATTATTGTATGAACGTTGATTAATGAATGATAAATGAAACAGAAAATTTTCTAGCGCGGCACCTTGTATGTTGAGTTTAACGAAACAAATGTTTAAATAAATACAGCCGATACTGGATATAACGACATTGAACTGACCACATAATTAGGACGTTATATCCGATAGTTCTTATAAGAAATATACAGTCGAAACCGAATATAACGGCATTGAAGGGACCACATAACTAAGGACGCTATACCCGATAGTTGAAATGACACAATACGGGCAAGAGGCGCGCGAGTGGAGTGGAAGGAAACTAATAATCCTTCTTATGTCATTCATCATTAGAATAAGGTTCAATACAATGTTATGTTTTACTGAAAAAGTATGATGGTTAGTCGTTATAGCCCATAGGTGGGCAGACCTTGACTCCAATCAGCTCTGAGTGAGAGGTAGGAAGAGAGATAGAGTAAATATAGGGTATCCTACCAATTATTATTATTTTCTTTTTTTAATTAAAACATTTTCTGAAAAAAATATATATTTGGGTATGAATATACCTTTTTAATATATTTGGGTATGAATAAAATATAAGTGTTATATAAATTATAAAATATAAATCTTTTGATCTTTTACATTTACCGCTTGTAAATTTTTTGATGATTTAGCTTTAGTTTAGATTTTAGAATTAGATTTTAGGAAATTCCGAATAATTTGCCTAAACTATTCATATCGGATAACTAATAAACAATTATTTACTTGATTTACTTGATTTAATTATTTTTTCTTAGTAAGGGGTATAGTCTCATGGAAATTTGATGACACTGGATCAAAAAAGATGCCAATGATAAAGCTGGGTGGGGCGGAGGGTTGGTAATTTGTTACTAATTTCTAAATGGTTAAATTTTACATAAAGTGGGAATACATGAAGTTTTTGTTGTTGTTCTTGTTGTAATTATTGTTATTGCTATCATCATTATTGTTGTTATTATTATTGTTATTATTATTATTATTAATATGTTTTTTGGTGTATCTCTCCATATTGTAAAAGATACTTTTTAAACAATAAATAGTTTATAAAACTAATTCTAAATTGATTGAATAAATTATTGGGCAATAATCGGTAGGCCAACCTGTATTGAAAGATCGTTCCGTCTTACTTCAAAACATACCTTTTTTACTTACTCTCACCCAGCTTATGGAGAGTCGTTCGACTCCGTCGAGCCGTCTGCGCCACCCTCTGAATTAGCCGATGAATTTCGATATGTAGCTTTATCCAATGTTGTTATAGGCGGTATATTAGCATAGGTGTTTATATAGGGATTCGTGCAAAGGGAAATGGACTAATTGGGTCCGTTTATAAAAACCTATACACAATTTTTTTTTCTGCGATCCATATTTTCAAAGTCCGGAGTAAACTTGGTATACCCTTGTACATACTAGATATACCAGGTATAACGAGTTCCATATTTTTTCTAAATCATATAACCAATTTCCTGATATTTCTACGAAATCTGTGTTTAAGAAATAAACTAGGTCAATTATTGTATCATTGATTAATATTTCAAGTATAAAAATGAAATCTGAAATTGTAAACTTTGAATCGAATACAAATATGCATGAATATTTTTCTATTCTATATGTAATGTGCATTATTCAAATTTAATATGAGTCTTACTGCAGTAAAGAGTATGCGAATTTTATTTCGTTATAAATTTATACAGAAATTGTGCATGCTAAGTCACGCTATAGCTCTAGATAACTACAAAAATCTTTACACATTTTATAACATCACGTACATGTAATGTGAAAACAGGTCAACCGAAATTCTATTTATGATTTTAAATAAGAAAACATATTACAATATTTTGTCCTTGCCTTTTTAAATTTTAAACTTACGAATAAATAACATATTTTTATACCCGGTACATGTCAATATACCAGGGAATATTAAGCTTAGTCTCGACTTTGTAACGATTGAAAATATTGATCGCAGGCGTAAATGTTTGGAATAAGTGTTCATTAAATGGACTAATTCGGTCATTACCGCATATCCTTCCGTCTGTGGACACGGTAACTCGAAAACGAAAAGAGATAGAGATGAAATTTTTAATGTGTCTCTGGTAAAGTTCTAAAGCTGGTCTGTTTTATACCCGGTATATGTAAATATACCAGGGAATATTAAGTTTAGTCGGGACTAAGTCGGGCCTTTGTAACGCTCGAAAATATTGATCGTAGCCATAAATGTTTGGAATAAGTGTTAAAGTGTGATAAAATGGTCTGATTCGTCCATTTCCGCATGTTCCTCTGTCTGTGGACACGATAACCCAAAAACGAAAAGAGATAACGAGCTGAAGTTTTTAATGTGTGTTCTGGTAAAGTTCCAAAGCTGTTCTGTTCTAAAACGTAAGGACAAGTTCATGAATGGGCAAAATCAGACTAGGTTTGGGCAAAATTGGGAAAAATTACCCATCTTTGAAACCATAAAAGAATTAATAAAAATTTAATGACAAAAAATATTCTTATTTAAAAATAAACAACTTTTGATATAAATTTTTTATATAAATTGAGGTATTTAAGTAATTAAGTCAGTTTGTTGTTATTTTCAATTGTTTTAAATATATATTTAAAATAGTTATTTAGGCAAGACTTACATTTATTTATAGTTGAAGTCAAAATTATTGTTCGTCGATCGATATCTTATTACATTATATCAACAGAACCATTGAAATATTCATTGCATATAGAAAGAATCAAAAGTTTTTTTTTATAAATGATATATGACAGAATATTATCAAAGAATAAATTTTAATATAATATTATAATAATATATAAAAGTAATATTCCACAACATTAAGTGTTAAGAAAGATCATATAACATGTGAATTATTTATTACATATCATAAACTTCTCTTATTTGCTTTGTACAGTGTTTTTCGAAATATATTATTATTTCAAACAAAAAATTAGAGATAATTTATTTAAAAAAATTCAATAAGCTCACACCGCCGATTAATACAACTATAAATTTCGTACAAAATTACGTTGCTTAATCTTGAGCGAAATTTATAGTACTAGATATATAGAGATTATACGTGCTCGAACTTGAAAATTGATTTTAAGTTTTTTTTTATTTTCTTTGCATTTTGATAGCTTCTTTTGCCGCTTGATAAATTTTTTTATTGATCAAGTGTAAGATACAGAAAGAAATGTTTTGAAAACAGGATAACTTTTCTATACATTTCTTTCAATAACAAATATCTTATAAATAGTGATACCACGATGCTAGACGAGGTGAGAATAGCATGTCTTTTGTATTGTAAAAGGAAAGAAATGCAATTAAAAAAAGTCATTTTTTTGTACTTTCTCTTCATATTAAGCGCATATTTTTCTAATTTATTTAATTTTTTATTTCTTAATTGATACAATTAAGACTATCGAAAAAAATAAATCAATACCAACAAAAATGATTTGCTGTTTTGTGATTAGACTTATTCTCCCTACTCTCGCTGACTTATTCTCGTCTCTCGCTTTAAGAAACAAAACAAATGCTGCGGGTTTTTAAAAAGATATTTTCATATTTAATATCACCTTTAAATATTAATTTCTTTTTAAAATTTTTGTTATTTGCATCTGAGACACCAAAAATAATAAATAATCACTGTCAACACAAGTTTTGCATATTAATGTATACAACATACTGTATCATAAATGACAAAACACTATATTTGTTATATTAGACATGTTCTATTGGTATATCAGTAATATGTATGTTTATTTTACTGTATTTTTTACTGTATTTGAGTGTCACGAGTGAACTATGTTAATGCTAATTTTTCCCACTTATTCCTTTAATAGATTCCTAAGCTTTCTAACTTGAATGCTGTGAAATCTTCAGTACAGTATTTTTTTTTGTTCTCTGAAAGTAATGTTCTAGTAATAATATTATTTTAAGATATATATCAGTTAATGTCTGAATACCAGTAAATATTGAATGTATATATGATACAGTTATAATAAGTGAAGATGGGTTCACGTATGATCGATTACTTTTATAAACTTTTTTTTATAAAGAATAAAAAATAAAAGTAGTAGAAATGATTATTTTTTTTTAAATATAAGATAAAAAATAAAAATAAATTAAAAAACTTTGAAAATGTTTTAAATAATATCCGGTATTTTTGTTGAGGATATGTATCAAAGTGTTTAATCTGATATTTTATATATAAAATAAATGGTATGTTTAAATAAATCAAAGTATTTGAATCGATATTTTATTTATATAATAATATATATTTTATACAGAGAATTCGAAATTTTTTTATAATGAAATTTACTAAAATTTTTAAGAATTTTTTTGATACTTATAAGAACAGACTATCATTGAAAAAACGCCAAGCTATGTTTCAATAGAAATGGCCATAAAAGGAGCGCTCATTTTTCTAAGTTTTATAACTGATTTGTGGCGTATTTATTCGGTTTTCGGAAAAATGACTCGGATAAAAGTTTTTCATTATAAATATACTAACAAATTATATCCGAAACATTTTTCGAAAATCCGAATGAGTAAGGTACAAATCAACTAAGAACTTTAAAAAATGAGTGCTACTTTTGTGGGCATTGATATGACTATTGATATGAAATATTGAGAAAAAATTTTTGTATACATATTGGACTTTTTGATATAAAGACTAAAATAGTAAAATTTAACCCAATTTTTTACATAAAATGGCAATTTACACACTATAACGATATAAAATAATCAGTATACATGTTTGCCGTATATGACATAGTGCTACAGTGTTAGAATACAAATATGATTCTTGCGAAATTAATTTATCAGTATACATGTTTGCCGTATATGAAATAGTGCTCCAGAATTAGAATACAAGTATGATTCTTGCTAAATTACCTGGAACATCCGTTTTATTCAGACATTTCCTACAGCACTCTCTTTGTTATGAAAAAAAGTAATACTTGTCGAATCGTGTCAAAAACAATATAATTATCACGTTAACTGCGGCTCGGTTTGGATTGCTTCGATACCCTTGGGCCACTGGGCGGTTGCTGGTTCGATTGTCAAAATTAAATTAATTTAAAAATAAATTTAATTTGACGGTTAATTGACTAAACTGTCGGCGTATGGACACGAACGAAAGTAACCGGCTATGCTTGTGGTTTTCTGCAATTTCTTTTCACAAAATTCAGATGAATATCAACATAGTTCCTATCAAATTCAGTTGTAGTCGCACAACCTACCAATTCCTAAACCCACATATAAATTCTTTGTCCTTTAGTGGTGGGTCAAAAAGGCCTAGAAAGGCATACTTGCTACTCTTCGTCCTCCCTTCCGCTACTATTACCACTTCCTACTGGATAATATGGACAAAATGGAAAAAACAGCAATTCTGTGGGACCGGAGCAAAATCACGTTTTTAAAACTCTTCTTCTATTTCGGAAGGATGAGAACAACTCGCTTCAGCTTTGCTGTCAGAGGATAGTTTTTTATTGAAATATCGTGTTAAAAAACGCTCCAAAATGAGTGAAATAATGAAATAGTTAATTATAAAGCGCGTAAAATTCAGCTATCCGATTAAAAAAAAAAATTATTCCTTAGTATTAAATAAAACAATTATTTGATTATTTTCAATAAAAAAAATTTTTATTTCTTTCGTGTTCCGAAACAAATCATATAAAGTGATTTTACGAAAATTTCAAATATTTGTTTTATTTAATAATTATAATGGATTTTCGTCAAGTAACAACCCATTCAATACAAAAATATTTATTCCTATTTGATAAACACAAGTTAACGATCAAATAACCTTGAAATATAAGGTCAAAATCAAGGTTCCCATGATAATCCCTTCTTCGAAGAAAACAACTTTTATTCGGATAACATTTTTTGCAAAAAAGCTTTCTTGAAGACATTGATTAAAATGACACATCCTGTATATGTAGAACGTTTTCTTACGTACATTTTTATTACACTTTAATCAATGTAAGAAGAGAAACTAATCTATGAATCGAGATATATAAAAGCGTAAGCACGCATCATAAACGAGTATAAAATATGATTGTTAATATTATTTAAATAATAATAATAAATCTTTTACATATTAAATGGGTCCATTAAAATGAATAGCCATAACATAAAATTCATAATTTTATTATTATTAACAGTTTACAGTTTTCAGTAGTACTGAGAATGTAATAATGATAGACAATATAAATAATATAATAATTATATACATAAAATGTATGTTTATTTTATTGGCAAAGAATTTATTTACAAATGCACAAAAAAATGGCATCAAATTGGTCATAAATTTAACTGTACTAAACGTCACTAGTTAAAAACTAATAAAATACTACATAGTTTTCACACATGTAGCGAGTATCAATTCCACATTCTTAGTATAGTTGTGGCAAAAAACTACGTTTGTTTTCGATAATTTCGAGAAGGAATATACTTATATTTAAAAAAAAAAAAAAACTAAATTAAAAAAATTTATTTTTCCTGTGTTGAGATCTCCGGAAGGGGGCGGGCGGTGCTTAATATTTAAACCTGCTAGCAGTTACTGAGGGCTGAAAACATCAAACTTCTAGCTCTAGTATATAATTTACCCACCAGAGAGCATATTCAAGTTCTAGAATTCCCTATATGGAAGTTATGGTAATCGGCCGAAAATCAAAATTTTTACCATGTTTTAACGTCACCAGAGTCTATTAACATCATTTTTTAAAAGATGTGTGTGTCTGTTTGACGTTCGTAAGTTGTAGATATTCGTGCACGAAATCTCGAGAACCAAAAATGATTTCGATTTTGTTGAGGTGTCAATCGAAACGTATTAACGTCAATATTTGAAAGAAATTTTATTTAATTCAGTCAAGGGAGAATTGGGGCTTAGAGGTAGGGGAAAAGTTTGAAATAAGTCTTCTAATACTAGTTAATGGATAAGTGAAGTTGCAATATATTTTTTTAATCGTTTTTTTGCGCCTACCCTTCGGTTATTTTATACCAACGGAAGTGACTAGGGTTTACCTAATTTGGCATTTCAGTAATATATCCTAACATTGCTAACATTCTTTGATATCAAATGCTTGATGTCTGGCATGGGAACGACGATGTGGGACAACCACTGGCGTGGGAATCGAACCCATGGCCGAGGTCGTGGGTTCGATACCTATCCTATATATGTATATAAAATTTTTAGAAATTGGTCTATTGACCAGGTATACCAATATATGTTACTATTATTAGTTACCTTAAGTAAAACGTATGAAAGAATATATAAATCTGTGTCCATGGATAACAGTTTTTATGAAAATCTATTCTCTAAAGATACTTATTGGTGTTTCAGTTAAACACATGATTTAGCAAAAATTATTTCAAATATCTCACCGTTCAAAATTTAGAATAACTATTCAGAAAGAAAAATATTGTAGGAGACAAACCCACCCTACTACGGCTTGTTAAATCGATTGTATATTTTGTTTCGAGTATTCTAGTAATAAGTTCTATTATTTGAACTATGCCTCAATTCAAAAATATATTACAAGCAAGCAAAAGTAAAAAATAAAATATTCTAAAAGCGTGGCGGTGTACTTTGATATTTATTAACCCTAAGCGCCTCACGCTTATACAATTAAAATTTTTTTTTTGTGCGTTATTTGCTAATAAAAGCGAGTATTTAGTTTTTTTTGAAAGTATAAACTTTGTTAACTTACATTATCGTTTTATCTGTTAAAGTTTACAATCTTGGTAAGATTGTAGTAAACTGTGTCATCAATAAGTCAAAACTCATACATCACCCATAACGAATCTACTTTTATAGAATTGTAGATAGATAGATAGGTACATCTTGGGGTCTAAAAAGTATAGCTCTTTGACCTTATAAGCCAGAAGCTTGCTTATTAGGTCTTCCTGAAGGTTCTTATATTCGGGGTGAGATCCACTCGGATAAAATTGTAAGCGTTTGTTTATTTCTTTATTTCTTCAAGCATCATGCAAAAACAAATGGACTGATTTTGATGAAATTTTTTTTTTCTTAAAAGCTCATGATTAGACTTGAAATATTCGTATAGAAATTGAACTGGAAATAGAAATTTGGTGGAAGTGTAGTAAATAAGTGCGGTGAGGAATTATATTAATGTTTTTAGTGTTAAAATAGACCTGAGCTGGAGATATAACAATAAAACGCGAACGAAGCCGCAGGTATAAGCTTGTTATTAATACGATTAAATCTGAAATATATTCAATCATTTTGAAGTTACAAACCTCTAACTTTCATGTTTTTGACATGTATATCAAATTAAGTTTTCTATTACAGAAATAACAAAGTTAATAAATGTCACACATTTTTAGTGGCTATACAAATTTGAAAAGTAACAACTGTGGCTGATTAATATGAAAGAATGCTTCACATGCCAAAGATTGATAAAAATAAAAAGAATTGCCTAATACCACTTAATTAAATTCATATGTTTTATACGTTGACTATAAACCTCTTTATGACAGCTATATGTAAGAATTATTTTAATGTACTCATAGATCATATGAAAAAACAAAAACAAAACCTCTACAGGGTGGATCATTTGAAAAAACGTGAATATTTCGTAGCGTTTTGGAAAAAATGACCTTATGGTTTCTTTTACCTTAAGGTATTTCCAAACTATATCAGCTGATCGGATACCCGCGCGTAAAGAACTATATAAAAAATGATATGTGTAAAAAATATATGTTGGTACTCCTGCGCGTTGTTAAAAACAGGTGTCTGTTGTCGTCAGTGTTCCCATTGGTCACATAACATAACATACATATACTTATCATCATACATATACTAGTATATAATTTCAAACGACTTTCAAACAGCGCGCCGGTACTCATGATGCCAACTAAACCATAAAAATTAACCTTCTGCTGCGGACATGAAAAAAATGCACTTTTTTACGCATATTGAATCAAAAAAACTTAACAACCCGATGGGCATTCTCCCAAAGTTTTAAGGAAAATTATTTCTAAGGAATTGAGGAAAGTACGTGTTGAATTTCAGAATAACTGGACTATATTGAGAAGGTTCGAAGTAAAAACAGTCGGAATCGTGCATTTATTTCACCATGTTTGTGAAGATGCATGTTAAATTTCTCCAACTTGCATAACTATTTTCTCAAAAACGCCATGGTGATAAATTCTCAAAAAAATTCAGCTGATTTCTGAAAATTCATTTTACTAATATTGTGAATTTCATTGCGAAGTTCTTGACAACCTAATAATAGTTTGGAAATACCTTAGCCATGGTTTTCAGGGTTATTCGAACATTAACTTTCTTCAATTAGGAACCAACTATTTACCGACAGAATCGGATAGATGTGAAAAAATAAACCTTAGAGTACTCAGTATCTAGTCTATTTTGATTAATAATTTACCATTTTATAGCCGTTTAAAAAATGAATTAATGAACATAAGATTGCATTTTTGAGAAAAATAAGCCTTTAAAAAAGTTATGAAAATAAAAAGTTTTTATTGTTGTTAACAAAATAGGAATTGTGTCTTTTTAGAAAATTACTAATAAACTTAATTTTTTTTAGCACTATGCATTTCTATTCGATACCAGACGATTCTAATCGGAAATTTTTTAAGGCTCATCAAACAAACAAACTACCCTATTGAACTACCCTATGCTCTCAATATAAAAAACGTAGTACAAAATATTCATTTAATTTATTAACATTTATCCGTGTCAGTTATAGGAAACCACTCTGTATACATATGTACTATGCTTTATGCCTTTTACATTTATGATATCAACGATAATTATCAGAATGAATTTTCACGAAAACTTATATTTTAACACTTTTATTTTGTAATCTACATAATAAATATTTTATATGAGAGCTATATTATTACCATAAAATAATAATGGGTCACATCATAAAAAATGTTAATTGCATTTTATTGTTTTTTTTTTTTTTCAAATATATATATATATATATATATATATATATATGCATATATATATATTTGTAAATATATATGTACATAATTTATTCAGCACACGCAAACTTTATATAGTTCAAATAAATACAAATAGATGTTTTTAAGGAAGTTGTATCCGTTCAGTTTTATTAATTCGGCAATGTTCAACTCAACAATAATAGCATATTCATTCCAACACGTTGTAAATACATTTATATTTTTATCACTAACTAATCAAAAATACATTCCATTTTTTTTTCTCATCTCTTAATCATCACCTGTAATAAATGATTCATTAAGGCAATGAACGTTTATTTAATTTTTTTGATATCAACGAAAGAAAAGATAGCATTTTTACACATTTGACAAAGTGACCGAACGCCCTTAAGAATAAAGAGCGTTCGGTCTCTTAAATTAAAAAAAAAGAAGGATATTGCGTTACTCACAATTTTAATGACAGGTATGTATTTGCGCTTCAAATATTTCAAACCTTAAATGTAGACTTCGACGTTGAAAAGGTCACTTGCTTGCAACTAGTACTCAAAGCCCGTAAAATAGTTTTTGTAATATCTGTAATGAAATAGACCCATTTTTTGTCCTTAAACCGTTTTAAAATTACTAAATTCTTTTTTTTTTTCTTTAGGTAAGTATCCTGTAATTATATTTTTGGGGAATATCCAAAGCGTAAGTAAAGATAATTATAATTTGAATTTAACTAAAATTAAAATTTTGATTTAAACGATTTAAATAAATTCAACTTTTTTATTAATAAACTTTCTCTTATTGGTAAACGGATAATAGCTAAGATAAGATATTTTTATTTAACCAATTCAATTTTTTATAATGTGGGCAGTTACTATTTTTAATTAATTATTCTTTAATTTATTATTCCTATTTAATATTCAATCAAATTAAATATAGAGAAATAATTTTATTCTATAAATATATTTCAAATATCAAGTATCGTAAATTAAAAGAATGTATAAGGTTATTATTTTTTTTACATAAATAGATATTTTTATTTTTTTGATGTTATTCATATGAAATTAAATTGAAAATGGACACACAAAAAAACCAGTTATTTTTTTTAATAACGAAAAAAGAAATACATTGTTAACATTTAATGTTCAATCAGTTGTAATAATTTTATGGAAATTAACAAAACATAAATAAATGTTTTGGATCGGGCCTGTAGGTAAAATTAAAGAAGGTATATTAATTGAATAAATTAAAGACGGACAACGACTATTAGTTTGTTAGAAAAGTATTGAAAAACGTGATACAACTGGACATTTGATAAAAGTATTCAACCAAATCTTAAATTTATCCCCGGAACAAAATATCCCCAGGTAAAGTATCCCCAAGGCCAAATATTCCCCGACTAAATATCCCCGACGAAATATCCCAAGGACAAAATATCCCCGACAAAATATCTCGAAAACTTTGAAATCACAGAATAATATCAATAAAAATAATAATAATAGTTTTTGCCACAATATCTGTAATATATAGAACGCCTTTTGGTGCGTTGCCCATAAACACGCAAACCCGACCACTTGAGGTATGACCGATGAAGTGAAAGATTGTAGTACTTGGTTGTAATAGTTACCTTATTTAATTTCAATAATTTTTGCCACGATATTTGGAACATATAGAATGCTGTATAGTGCGAGCGCCCAAAAAACACGCAAACCCGAACAACTCGAGGTATTTTTTCTTTCATTATCAAAAGATATTTTGCCGGGGATATTTTGTCTGAGGATCAAAACGCAGTCAAGTAGCTCACATGAAATTTGTATAAACAAGCTATTTCAGACTACTTAGACTCCCAGAGATTAATGTTTTGAAATCGGAATAAGATGCTGAAGTTCTGTTGAAATCTCTTAATCATATAGATGGCGCTTTCTGATGAAGTTAACTTAAAAAAATATTAAATTTGTAGCTAAATTTGTTATATTGTAACAATTTTTGATGTGAATACATCTATAGGGAGGCTATAAAAGTTTGATTTCATATGGGGAGTGAAATGAAATTTAAGATTAGACCGTTACGTTTTTATAGTAACGATCGTCTATATAATAGTCGGCAATCATCGGAATTCGAGTTTTAAATGGGAATTTAACATTGTTAATGAATATATTCTTTGCTATTGTGTACAGGATATGTTTTGAGTCCCGAGCTTTTAAATTTAAATAAATTACGAAAGAAAACTAAGACAAATTTTTAAAATTATTTCTAAATGCACCAATTCCCATGTGAAATCTTTTCACCACCTCTATAATGCAAATTTTTTATGACCACTCGGGTAAATCGTCAATTGGTTTCTTATATACTTCATACTGAAAATTACCCCACAAAAAAATATCCGATTAATGAGCTGCCCAATTATGAACTATATTGGTGCTAAAATATTTTCGAGGAAAATGAGTAATATCACTTCTAGGAATTCTGTAGACTTTCAGATTATGTCAAAAAAATTTTATAAAAAACTCAGAAACTCAGGTTTGGGTTTGGGTCCGGGTCCGGAACTCACGATGTGAAAACGTATAGTACTGAAAAAGCAGACCCGGTCTTCAAAAAATTAGTATAGGAAATTTATGTCAAATAATTATTTTTTTCTAAATTTTATCATTTTAAAATGTTAATTTTTTTATATTTTAAATTTATTGACAAATAATTTATTTCAAAGTTTTGTTAATCTAGAGATTTCAATAAAAACTATAAACTGTATTAAAGATCTAGCCATTAGCAAACTTTATATTCATACACAATGTTAAAATCCTATTTAAAACACGAATGCCGATGATTGCCGACTGTCACAAAGGCGATCGTTAACAAAAAACGTCACACTGAATAATCTAAAATTTCATTTCCCATATAAAATATTATGTAGTCTCGCTATATATGTTTTCACATCAAAAAGCACATTGTATACATATTAAAACACTTTATATGCCATACTAGATGTGCTCAATTGGATGCAATAAGTCAGTTTATATTACTGTATATTATACTTTTTGTGTTGACAGTTAAGAGTGATGTATCTTAAATACTGCCTTTTTTTGTAGTCGCATCAAATTATTTAGTTACAATCACAATACAGAACCCAATACAATGTTGCCATCCACAAACTTAACGAATATGTTTTTAATGTTTTTAAACACACAAAACCGACAATTTCAATGAATATGTCACACAAAAACGAATATGAAATGTCCACATAACAATTTTAAATAATTATAATTATTTTGTTTCGAGGTGTGTTTTTTTAATGTTGTTTTTTTTTTCTTTCGAAATTTCAAAATAAAACATTTGTAAACATTTTGGTAATCACTATTATATTCATATTCATTGGATTTGTTTATTTAATGGTATACAAGTTGAGTAGGCGATCGATAGTCATTAAAATTGTCACCTGATTCATTCTTCTACTAGAACATTTGATTGCCGACATTTTGAGTGAACATTTTAATGAACTTAGAAAATTGATTGACTGTTTAAATAAACTATAGGTTTATTATTGCTGACTTATGTAAGAAAAATGTTATTTGTGGCTATATTTTATATAAGAAAATTGCTTTGTCATATTATTGCCCCGCATTTTTATTTAGTTTTAGAATCTTGACTGATTATTTAATTTGCAAGTGGTTATGTATTCGAAAAAGTCAGTTGTTATAGAATATTAAATATTTTCTAGAATTATTATTTAAGGATGTTAGAGGAGAGATACAATCGGACGGAAATGTACTGATAATTAGAAATTTGTGAATATCTATGTTTTGTAGCATATTTAGTGTTAATACTAAAATATTAATAATTTAAAATAAAATTTACCAGTAGTCTTGAATCAAAAATCAAATTAAAAAACCAAGTTTTCGCCCATAAAAAGTATTGACATCCCACCAAAAACAAAAATGTTCGCCTTCAAAAGTAGTAAAATCCACGTAAGGACGAAGTTTTTTTAACACAAAATGAGAAAATGATTAGTATATATTTATTGGGTAAGTTTCTCAGGTGCAGATTTTTAATATATTACTATGCAAGTAAATCACTTAGATTTTATAACACTTAATATCAAAAGAAATAATCTGACCACTTATCAAGAAAAGTTGTCTTTGAAGTACAAATTTTCACCTCTCCTGGCGGGGGAAATGAAATTTTCAGTTTTCTCTCTTTTATGGGTGGTTTCAACCTAAGTGCTGCCTACCAAAAATCAACTCTCTAGGACAACTGGAAATACCCTAGAATAGTCAGTCAGTCAGTCTGTCTTTCAATCCCGCGACGATTTTTAGCGTTATTTATCTTAGAAACTATTAAAACGTTGTAATATTAAAATTATCTGGGTATGCACCGTTAGATGGTGGGTCTCTAACTACGTTTTACTTCAGCTTCATAGTTTATCCGGTGCCTGGGATACAAAGGCCTTCAAACCCGATTCTAATCCTTCCTGTTAACATAGTTAATGCTTAAACTTGGTCTAACCAGTGCTGGATTTAGGCACTGGGCTCTATGGGTCCGGGCCCATAACAAACAAAATCTGTGGAGGCCTATGGGCCCGGACCCATAGAGCCCAGTGCCTAAATCCAGCGCTGGTTAGACCAAGTTTAAGCAGCGCTGGATTTAGGCACTGGGTTTAGGCACTGGATTTAGGCATATATATATATATATATATATATATATATATATATATATATATATATATATATATATATATATATATATATATATATATATATATTGAGAGAAGCCATCGTACATAATCAATATGACATTGATTAAAGTCGTTTATATTTTATTTTTAACACTTCCGATAAACAATTAATCATATTTCCACCATGACGGACGATTCCATTAAACAAGAATCTTTTTATATTTTATGAAGATACAAGAAAATTCATAATTAATATCAAACAATATTTTAAATTAAATATCCTCTATACCATCGTAAGCTGTTGTAAATAATTGTAAAATCGTACCATGAGACAGACATATTAATTTATTATGACTGAATGAAAAAAAAATTTCATATTTGAAAAACAACAACACAGTTATCGCTTTGTCGCTTTACGTTGATGTACGAGTAATATGAGAAAAAATAAGACGTTTATATTAAATGAGTTGTTGTATATTGCAAATAATAGTATTTATAGTAGTGGGGGTAAAAGTGTGGAGGTATAAAACTGTGTGTAAAATAGTGAAATGAAAGATTCGTGGTGAAAATATTTTATATAAAGCATGTATATATATATATATATATATATATATATATATATATATATATATATATATATATATATAGGGTGGCCCATTAGTAGTCGAGTTCCATAAGAGGGTAGGTAGAGGGTAATATTTTGGAACGAAAAGTCCTGACACATTTTTTTATTAGGATTAGGCTCAAAGTTAATTAATTAGTAATTAATTAAAGAAAATTGACAAAAACTAAAAATAAAAAAACCTTAACCGAAAAATTGGAGTTAATTATTTGATAATAATAAATTTTGAAACAGATTTAATTACAGAAAAACGACTTTTCCAGAAAATGGCTCTCCCAGCTAGAAATGCTTCTGGTAATAACGAATTTATTTATTCATTATTTTTCGCTAATGAAAGTGACTTTTTACTGAGTTCGAAACCTAAATGAAAGAGTTGAGATTTGAAGGGTTGGATCTCCGTTTTATAGTGGCGCAATCTCTGATGATTTTTTAACAGAATCGAGACATCCTAAAAAACTATATATCTGCCCACCATAACTTGTGTCTAGCTCAAAACTACTATGAATTTTATCTGTCGCTCGTATCCACAGAAACAGGAAAGTAAAATTTAAGGGGTGGGGGTAATCTTTGTTTTATGGGGGTGCATGTCTTGCGATTTTCTAAAAATTGATAATTCCAAAAATCTATTGCATTCTTAATCAATAAAATAATAATCAATAATAATTAATCAATAAAATAATTTTATTAATGCACTTTGGAGAAAACTTTATAATTTAACGAATTTAATTTGCGAAATTTTTTTTAAATTTATTATTAAATTTATTTATTTTCCAAAAATTGTTAATTAAATCAAAAATGAATTATTAAAAAAAATGCACTTTTGGCAACTCTGGTTTCAACTTAGTTTCCTTAATTAATTTATTAATAATTAATGGTGCGTCTAATAAAAAAATGTCTTAAAACTTTTCGTTCCAAAATAGTAGCCTCTACCTACCCTCTTATGAAACTCGACTACTTACGGGACACTCTGTATATATATAACAATGCAATATAAATCTTATGTCAAAAGTGTTTGTATGCTTCATTGTTCTCCATTCAGAGTTTACTTCTCGCTCGCATGTTTTTGCTATTTGACGCGATCATCGTAAATACATATTGTAAAACGTACGGGTAACAAATGTTTAGTTTTCATTGGTGGTGCTATAGTATTGATACAGTATCATTCAGTATTTATAGGCCAAGCTACAGAGATTTGTTCATGTAAAAAGTGTTAGAAGAAAACAAACGGCGCCATTGTTTGGAGAATAGTTTCCATATGATATTGTGAGATGTTTTTCACTCAACTTTATTATCTATATATCTTTTTTATTAACAATTTTATGCAAAGCATCGCTGTTATTTTAATTTTTTGCTTATAAAATAAAAACTATCATAGTAATCGTGATGATATTAGCAGAGAAATTGTAGAAAATGAAAATACGAAGAAAATGAGAGGCTGCTCTCTCCCACTCTTCAACTTCTTTCGCGCGCTCGGTCGTTTCTCGTGATGTTCAGCTTCATTTAAGTTAATGTTAACTCCTTTTTAATACTATCAAAAATATGGAAGTATTCACTCAATCATCAGTATCATCCGCTGTGTAACGATAGTGCACATAGCATCTTGAACATATAAGAACACCACTATATACATAACTGTAATTTGTGTACATGTTACATCCTGTAACATGTTTAACGTTGCGACAGAGGTATATATAGTAACGTTGATAGTTTATTAAAAACGACATAATCGTAATAAATATATAATATAAACGAATTATTATTTTATATCATATAAAAGCGGAACATATTGAAAAAAACAAAGATTTATATTTTATATATATATATTTGATACTAATGAAAAAATATGATACTTTTCGTCCGTTATGTTTTAAAATTTATTCTACGAAGCTATTGTTGTTTGAAGTTGTATATATATATATATATATATATATATATATATATATATATATATATATATATATATATATATATGAAGGGAAGGTACTGCTTCAGAGTGCAACAAAGAGGTTATCTCTCGATGCACTGAGGCTGAACAGGATGGAACTGCGGAGGGTTACCGGGATCATTACCGGTCGTTATCCCTAGCATCTGCACACAATGGGATTCCATAACAGCTCCATTATGTGCAGATTGTGTGGCGAGGAGGAAGAAACATCCAGCCACATAATCTTTGACTGCGAACCTCTGGGTTACAGCAGATACAGGATATTCGGTGCATCTCACCCCGAATATATGAACCTTCGGGAGGACCTGATAAGTAAGCTCCAGGTTATTGCGAACATATGGGAGAAGCGTCTCGACAGACTGAGGTAGAAGGGGGAGCACAATGAACCATAGGGTCGAAGTGCAATAGTTTTTACCCCGATATTAATGAATCAATCAATCAATATATATATATATATATTATATATATATATATATATATATATATATATATATATATATATATATATATATATATTCACAAGATGTTTTTTCATATATGTTTCTTACCAATATATCAAGTATTGATTATACCGATAGATTAATGATGTACAAGCTTGCAATCTTTAATGGCTTCGACTCTAACATAATAAAAAATTTAGAATTGCAGAACTAAATTTAAAATTGCACGAAACAATTCCACCGCACTAACACCACAAATTGGCATCGTTGAACAAACTAAATGGTGCAAACTAACATACTTCCGTCCATGCACAAATAAAATCACTCGAGAATTAAGGGACCACAACTTAAAAACAGCACTTGTTAGTAAAAATAAAATCAAACAGTTACTGGGCAACCCTAAGGATAAAATTAGTAATGAAAAACAATCGGGCATATATGGTGTTAATTGTCAAAACTGTTCGAAAATTTACGTTGATCAAAGTCGTCGCCAAATCGGTATTCGAATCAAAGAACATCTGGCTCATGTGAAATTTGGGAGAACCGAAAAATCGTGTATAGCGGCGCACGTTATTGAGAACAACCATAAAATTGATAAATCGAATCTAAAACTACTTAAATCGGTACAAAACTTCACAGAATTAGATGCATACGAAAGCATCTACATATACAAATTGAGAAAACAGATAATGAATTTAGACAATGGCCCAATTCCAAATTCTGATTTAATAAAATTAAACCATTTTCAAAAATAAAAATCCAACACCTGAATGTCAAGGTTAAAGTAGGTACACTCACTTTAGTGACAAAACAAAACGCCGCATAGTCACCAAAGAATACCGCCAATAAATAGGTGGGGCTTTCCACATACCTAATCCAGTAGTCAGGCAACTTAAATAATCCTCAAGTCAGATTATACCCTCAACCAAATCGTATAAAGGACATAATTTTTTAATATCATTGTGACACAGGCACCAAATTAGCAACAAGCAACATATCTCTGAATCCATATCCCAGAGATAGTTACGATTAGCTAATGCATACTGATGATGACTACATTGTAGTCGAAATACGTATTTATAAAATACTAACAAATGTTCTAGGAATAGGGGCAAAATTTGAAATATAATTACTAATTTAGTTAATTGCTTAAATATCTGGTTATATACACTGAATTTATGAAAAAAAACTTTCAAACAAAAGTTGTTTATTTTTAAAATAGAAAAATTTTGTCTTTAAATTTTTGTTTTATCTCTTACGGTTTCAAACATATGCAGTTTTGCCCATTTTGTCCAATCATGGTCCGTTTGCCCATTCACGAACTTGACCTTACTTTTTAACTCTAGAACATACATACGAAACATACCGGTATAATAAACTTAATATATCCTGGTATATAATATACACTGGGTATAATAATCAAAAACGTCTGTCTATCTCGATCCATCTCTTTATATTTAAGAGGTAGTTATCTTTGTCTGTTGCAAACCTAATTTTTTAGACAAATAAAAACCACTGTCTGACAATTGTGTTGAGTGGTTCCGGTATTTATTTGTTCGTGAATAAAATCTAACTTTCACGACAGTAAAAAACATTGGAATGACATATGTCAAGCATATTTCTCGTACATACAGAATTAAAATAAAATGTATAAATTAATAAAAGTTATTTGGGGAGTTTCTCATAAAAGGGAATAAATATCTGTACTATAGAACAAATAAAACACATTTAACTAATTCTGGGTGAAAATAAACAAATCGATCTTCATTAAAAAAATTTAATTACTTGACTCGTTCGTTCGTTGTTCGCTCGTACTATATGTATATTTATTTATTTGTATGTATGTGTGTGTCTATAAACAATAATGAATGTTCGTTCTAATTAACTTTAGTATTTTATTTAATTACTTACTGTTTTTAAAGTAGCAAGAAACTAACACTATAGATATTAGTGTAGGGCAAAGTGACGCTGCCAATTGCAAAACTTTATGGTCCACATGGCAACAAAAGTAATAGTCCACACTACAGTACGGTTTTTTTTAATGATTAGTAACAGGCTAAATTTTTGTCAGTAGCTTCCTTTCGACGAGACGCCCAACTTTTGTCTCACGATGATAGTAACTAGCGAAGCGCGTAAGAGAGTAACTTGTTTGTCTGACGATAGCAAAAATTTTATCAGTAACAGTTAATCTGTTAGTTAAATTGAGAGATACAGTAATAAAGACTTCAAAAAACGTGTGTCCTACAAAATGGATGGTGTGACAGGTAGGTCTCCCCACCCCAACATGTTCAAATAACGGGGTATACATAGTTCTTAGTAACAAGCTGATTTTTATGCTGTTAATTAATATGAATAATTTGATGGCCATTTTGTCCTACAAATTCACCATCTAATTGCAGAGTAATGTCAATTCTCGGAAAACTCATTTATTTGTTGTTAGTAGGATATATGAAAAGAAATTCGTTATACCATAATAAAATAATAAAAATAGTATTATTAATTTAGATTATAAATGTTGTTTTAAAAACATTTTCATTATTTTTTAATTTCAATATCTTACGTAAGATTTATGATATCCCTCACTGGCTTTGTCAGCAAAAGTAAAAAAAATTGCACCCCGCCCCCTAAACCTGCTTACGTGATACTTGAACGCCCCCTGACACAGTAAAACTAAAATTTGCGAATTATTACCAACTCGGTCAGTACAACCCGAATAGCACGTTAAATTGTATTATCCAGGATATTCTCCTTGGCAAAATACATAAAATTTTCTGAGATAAGCTTTACACGTGATAACGCCACTATGCCCTGCACTATATAGTATTTTATTTAAATGTAATGAAATAACACACACTGATGGAAATGATTTCATTTTGAATATTGTATTACAAATTATGTTCATCTTGTATTTGTATGTTGTTTTTAATGTATTTTAAATATAAACAACATGTATTTTAGATGTATATTAAAAATACAGGGAGGTATTCAGACATAATTAATATAATACACATTTACAAGGACTCGAAACACCTGCCTTTAGTTACTATCCGTTCTAATATTCTTACAACAATAGCTATGGAGATATAGCTGATGTGCTAATTTGAAGATTATATGGTTCATATTTATTTTATTTATATGAAGTCTAAGACTATGTACACTCACATGCAATATATTTCAAACAAATAGACAAATTCTAAGCGTAAATATTACTGAATATATGTACAATACTACATACAGTACATTACAACCCTGAAAATGTTTAAACTGGTTTAATTTTTTTGCAGAAGAGTGTACACATAATTTACAAAACAACCATATTTGCTCCCTAAATTGACAAATAAGAGGACCAAGGACAATAAAAAAGTATATAAAATGTTTAGTTTGGAGATAAGTCGCTCAAAAACAAATCTTTGAGCGCAATAATAAAGAAAATTCGAATTTTTATAGCTTTTGGCCCAGAGGCATTAATTTTAAACCTTTAAATTCCCTACAAAATGGATTTTAGTTTTTCTAATATAAAAATGACGGAGCTAGGACGGCGAAAGTAAAACGTTAAATCTCAAAAAACTAAGCATTTTAAGAAAAAAGTTAATAATAATAATATTATTATTAATAATGATATTGATAATGGGGTTTTATCTCCGTTTCTGAAACACCACGGTCTATAACATAGGCCACCTATATCATTATTTTTTCAACCATACATGAATGATGTGGATAGATGACCAGGGATTTGTACGCAGACTAGAAATTGAAAGGTTGTGTGGATTCAGCCCACAGTGACAGGATCTATGCCAATATTCATCTGGAGTTCGTGAAGGGAAACTGCAAAAACCTTTACAAGCAAAGCTGGTTACTGCATTATTGTCCAGAAAAACTTTCACCGCCAGGATTTGAACTCGAAACCTTTCAGTTTCAAGCAGAGTACGTTCAGCCGCATGGCCTGCATTCAACCTGGTCTTAAGAAGGGTTAGAGGACCTTTTTCGCTTCACCTCGCGATTCTGAATTGGGGTGATACTGAATTTGAATTTTTGGTACTTTTCCCAAATGGGGAAAGTTGATTATTGGGTATGTTAAAAAGCATTATTTGTGCTTGTGATGAATACCAGTTCAATCGATTCTGAACATTTTATGTGACTTCGCGCGACTTCAATAGGTAATGGAAATACTACATATCTAGGATATACACAGCTTATATTTAAGTTTTGCTTGATTGGTAATTTGTCAAAAGCATAAAATATTAAAAATGTTTCCAATCATACAATGAAGCCAAATAACATTACGTTAGTGCTATTACATGTTCTTGTTGGCTTTTTTTTCGTGTAAATAAATAAATTTGTTAGTGTCCATAGTGAAGTTATCAGATTTAAAAAAATAAAAACGTAGGTAAATGCTTTTCTGCATGTAATGTTATAAAAAAATTTTAATTCAAATGTACAAAATAAACAAATTTTAAACGAACGAGAATAGTGAAATAAAAAAAAATTGAATTAGTTGATGGCGTGTTTGTTTATTTGGTTCGCGCGCAAACTACATAACTGGAAAAACATGTATAAAATAAATTCCTATATAAATATTATAAAGTTTTTCATTCTAAACTATTTCTGCCATTAATAGAAAGTATTTTTCGTGAAAATTTTCGAAAACTTTTCATCATACGTTTTTCACTTAAACACAAACATATAAATCTATTTCAATATCACCGCATGACTACTACAAAAACATGACGGGAAACTATTTTAATGGTATCTAACATTTCTTCACGTTATAAATTATGTATAGTGAAAAAAGTGTTGTGAAAACGATTACACAAATATTTATATTTAAAACTGAAGGCTAAGATATTTTAACCCTTAAAGTTTAAAATGGTTTTATTTTTGTTATAAAATATTATTTGTTTTATTTTCTTGATAAAATTTTGCATACCTTTTTTTTTGTTTAACTAATTCTTTAGTATATGATCAATAGATTTTATAGTTTAAAGTTTTAAACATAGAATCAGACATAGACATCTAAATTGACATCTAAATATGACGTAATTATTAAAACACAGTTTTGACAAATAATTACTTGTACACATTTTTGCGTATTGTGGGTTTCAAAAAGTCTTCATTGGATTTTCGTGATTGCATTAACGTAATACTCTTGACTTTCGTATAAAAGTCAAGAGTAGAACTTTCATTCCTTGTAAAAAAATTATACTGTTGGAATCTGAGGCCACTTTCAAATATTGGTCAATGTTTGTAAATGTTTCTAATAGTCTATTGGTTTAGAGCAGAGATTTTAGAAGGTACGCGCAGTTTGAAGAAGATTTTTTCGTAGTTTTTTTCAAAATATGCTCAAAATTACACGTCAATTGGACGTCAGATCACTCTCAAAAAATGTATTACCATTGAGTAGAAATGCAGCACGTTCTTTACTTTGCCTTAATGTGCGTATAACCTAAAGTATTATAAATTTGTTTTAAACTTAACGTTTTGTTCAACTGCAAGTTTAAATGATTTGCACTTTTTGCATACACGCATGATTGCATGTTTGCACTTTTTAACTGCACTTTTTGCATATATTTTGTACACAGTAATAACATTAACATGGGTATTTTTATACTCACAATCTTTAATCTACACAAATGAAAATTTAAAAACAGTGTAGGTACAGAACCTCATATGGAACTAAATATGTGTTGATCTGAGTAATCAAATTAGGCAATTCGAAAAAATAGTTAATAAATTGTGAAACATCTAATAGTATGAAAATTCAGATTTTGTAACTGCCCAATTTAAAAACGTTCACTGAATATTTGTCAATTTTATTTGAATAGGGTTTTATTAGGAATCTCGGGAATAGTTTTTGTGACTTCATTGGCATAGATATCTACTTTTTGCGACTCGTTCAGAGTCAGACATTTACTTTTCTTGAATTATTATTTATTTTTGTAAACATTTTGATTTTTGTATAAATATTATACTTTCTTATTTAACTCTTCACCTGTGTGGATAATAGTTATTTGAAAGTTACGCATTTTTTTGTAATGTTTTTGCACTAATGTTTTACTACTTAACCGAGTTTATCTTAGAACATAATAATTTTGAAATATTTCAGCCCTATTTGTTTATACCCTAGACTATGACGTCATTTGATGTCAAATGGCAGATATGAGACCTTTATTGATTAAATTTAAACGGAAGAAGTAAAAGATGAATTACCTACGTTTAAACAAATACCATAAACATTTGCAGTTCAAAGTATGTAGCCTGAGCTTTTAAATTATTAGTCAGCTATATATCTGAATCAATATAAAAACTTATGAACGCAATAATTGGTACGGAATAATGAAAATATAAATCGAAAAAAAAACCGCATATAAACATAGCTAATGTACCGTATTTATAAATAATTGTGACATATGAATTGGCTAATAAAATGTGGCAAAATTGTTGTTGGTACAAATAGTATGTAATAAGTACAAAACACATTATTAGTAGTAAGTATATCAAAGGTATATTATATTACACGTACAGCATTTATAAAAATATTATTCGAAGGTGATACAGTTTTAATGATTTCCACACAAACTTCTCTTTCATTGTAAAAACATGTGTTTTTTTCTCAAGATTAACACATAGAAATACAATTTTATTTAAGCATTATTATTATTTTTTATCTGGGCACAGCCTTTTAGAGTCCCCTCCTCGTTTGTGATCACAAAAAGGTAGACTATTCCCACTTCTTTGTCCGTTGCATCAAGTCCTATTTTTCCCCCTTTTTCCTAATTAGAAGCCCTCACACAGACGTAGGCAAGTGATTTTTATTAATATTATGTCAGGAATGTATTTTTATATCCTGTATATATTATATGTAACCATTTTGTAATGGTTGAAAATAATGATCGTTAAAAACAAATGTTGGTATTGGTGTTCATAAAATGAAGTATATAGTCAATTTCCGTAAATGTCCGTTCGTTCGTCTGTCATACGATAACTCAAAAACGAAAAGAGATAGCGAGCTGAAATCTTTTATGCGTGTTCTAGAGCTAAAAAGTAAGGTCAAGTACGTGAATGGGCTAAATGGGCAAAACTATCTTTGAAACCGTAAGATATAGAACAAAAATTTTTATAAAATATGTTTTTACAAAATATGTTTCTTTTTTTTAAATAAACAATTTTTGCCAGAAAATTTTTTTAAAGTATATACCGGATATTTAACCAATTAATTATTCACTTATTTTACAGTGATTTCTTCAGTATCACACATGCCACTTCTTTCTAAAATTACTGGTCTCCCAATTTGGATGCGTAAAGAATGATTCTTCTTGAATTTAGAAACAAATATTTCTATATATTTCAAATAGTTTAAAAATTCTCTTATGAACCATTTAAAAACTTTGTGTATATTTATTTATTTAATGGTGCAAAGATACAAAATGAGTTTTTTAGTTTCCCACTTAAATTATTAATTTTTTAATCGTAATTTATTATATAAACTATTTTGATAATGTAACCCACTATTGCATCTCACTTTTCTATTCTGTAAAAATAAAATAGTACCTTCTACAAATCTTGTGGGAGCATTGGTAAAATATGAGAAGTTTAATTAAATTTTTTAGTACAAATTTGATAGAAGCGTTGGTAAAATATGAACAATGCAATTACTTTTCGTAATTAATTATTACTTTAGTTAGTTTTTAAAAAAACTAGTATTTAAAAAAAGCTTCAATTTTTGCATTTATAGTTAGGTAACGCTAACCAGCCAAATAGCCGCGCTTGTAAAGGCATTGAGTGTACTTGGAACTGGGAGGTTATGAGTTCGAATCCCGACATCGGCAGTTTGTCAATTATTTTTAAAAAAAATGAGGCTAATTGACTAAACTGTCGGTGTATGGACAAGAACAAAGTAACTGACTATGCTTGTGAAGGTTTTCTGCAATTTCCTTCACCAAAACCAGATTACTATTGGTATAGTACCTATCAAATTCGGCTGCAGATCCACATCTTACCTTGTCCTCCACTCTCATACTCACATCCTTAGGCATCACAATGGACTTTATGGTCGAAGTGTGTCCCGTCCAGGACAGTCTCTACAATCTAGGTAACGCTAACTATAGACGTTTCTACACTGTTGAAGCGTGAGAGGTTTTGAATATTTTTGAAAATTTCTTTAGGAAAACTATAATGGTTTACTATAATGGTATACATATTTTAGTTTTTTAATTTTGTATATGTAATGTCCATTTTGTTTTTATTCTTTCCTTTCCTCCATGCATCGATTATCGGCTATATTTAGATAGATGCCTAATAATATTTATATTCGTGCTGTATACCTGCAACATATACATATATTATACCACATAATATATATCATTTTTATTTATGATTCAAAGGGGAATTAAATACATTTATTATGTGTTACATTGTAAATATACTTGTAAATAATTAGGACTTACTAAAATACTGTTAATTTCTTATGGGATACCTACGTGCATACTTGGTCATCATTTAATATTCATGTTGTGGTGAATATAGCCAGCACAAGGTGAAAATGTTTAACAACCTACACGTCGTGCACATCTTGTTTACAAAATTAAATACCTTTTGTCTAGCCACAAACATGGGGTGGAAATAATTTTGATGTCTGTACATTATCTGGACAATGTCAATGTTTCAAAGCTCTTCTTCAAAATTTTATCAGTTTGTGTATTTCATATTTTAGAGGTTATATTGCTTACTCCAATCAATACAAGCTAGTCGTATAACAGGTGACAATTTCACTTTAATATTATAATAGCAATGACATTGGAAAAATTACTTTCCTCAGCACGAAATTTGTTTAATATCCTGTATATTGTTTAATATCTTAAAAATACCAACGAAGTTGACGTTGAAATTAGTATAATAAATTCGAAATTATAATAAATTTTCATTTATAATCGAAATTATAGATCACAGAATATTAAAACTTATCAAGTGGCTAACCCTAACACATAGTATTTAATCGTTATCTTATTTTTATTTATACAGATTCAGACATAGGTTGGCCACAAAAGTTAATGTCATTTTTTTAAATTTTATAATTGATTTGTGAAAAAAAGTCAAATAAAATTTGTTACTATACTTCTAATGAACAACTTTTGTTCGAAGCATTTTTTCGAAAGCCGAATCAATGAGGCACAAATCAATTATAAACTTTTAAAAAATGACATCAACTTTTGTGGTACATAGTATATACACATAGTGGACTCTATGCCTATAGCATAAATCATTCTGCAGTGTGATATAATTTTTTTATTTGCTCATTTTTAAGTGTGGTTTGGTGCTTTGGTGGTTTTTGATGCTTTAGTAGTTTTGTTTACTTTTAGTATTTTATTACTTGGTGTCTGCTGTCGTCAACTCCAAGTTCACACTATATAATATATATATAATATTAACAAAGTGCACATACACATTTCGTGTTATGTTAATTCATGAAATTCAACACCCAAAACTAAATAACATTTACACACACTATTTAATAATATTTGTTTGTATTTTTGTATATAATTCCATAGCATATAAATCAAAACTGCATACATACTATCACATTAAAATATAAATATCTACATACATACATACACGCGTAATATACATATTTATGAATTTTTTTTAATTTATTCTGGAAATATAAATATACTGTCTGGCAAAAATGCAACAGAATCAGATTATAAACAAACTTAAGTTTGTAAACTTTTCTAATAATTAGTATACAATTTTTAACGTGTTTTAAACTAGGCAAGTTAATAACGTGTTTTATTAACGAACAACGTATTTCGAAGCATGGTTTCGAAATACAGATGAATAGACCCAACCTTTTTTTTCTTTGCGGATGATACTGGTCGCATTCGCAATAAGTCTACTGATCAAATCAAAATATATATTTTGCGATTAAACTGTTTTAAAATCTATTTTCTACCCTCGAAGCAGAAAGAGGGGTGTTATAAGTTTGAAGCGACTGTGTGTCTGTTTGTCTGTGGAATCGTAGCTCTGAAACGCGTGTACCTATTTGAATGTGAATTTTTATTGGATAGCTGGTTTCCTCGCAGTGGTTCGTAGCTGTGTTGGATAAAAATCGGTTTAGTCGTTTGAAAATTATCAGCTCTTTTCCATGATGATGATGTATAGGTATATAATTAACATTATAATTTTACATATAAATATGGTGGAGGCAACGGGAAATTCTTGTTTCATTTTATAGCGTTGGGGATATTTCAAATTTTACTTTTATTAAATTAAATTAATTGTACAATTAATATTATCAAATTTTTCTTTTAGAAAATTTAAAATATAAATATTTTCTTAAAGTTTTATTTAATGGCTAATGTTATATAGCCACTTCAAAGGGCAGCTAAACTATCTTAAGGCGAATGACACTCTCATACGAAATGCGTTACAAAACCTGGTAGCCAATAAACAGTAACTTACGATTATGTCGGACCATAAGGTCGAAGTGCAATACTTTTTAGACCCCCAGATGTATCTATCTATCTATCTACGATAACGTCGAAATGTTATAGATCGACACGCGAGTTACTCGAATAATTCTCACTTTTTTATAAATAAAATTAACAGTTTAAAAAAACTATAAAAACATGCATTTTTTGAAATATGAACTAAAAAATGCAAAATAGTTTAAAATAATAAAATAGAATAAAGATTTTGGCGACAAAATTAACTTCAATCCAAATAAAAGCATGGGTGCTCTCTACTTGCGTCTTCATAATGACTCTACTTTTACAAGTAGAGAGCACCCCATGCTTTTGTTCACATTAAAGTTAATTTTGTTGTCAATCTCTTTATTCCATTCTATTTTTAATTCTTTTGCATTTTTGATTCATATTCCAATAAAATAATTTTTTTTTTATCTCTCTAAATTTTATTTTTGTTTTTTTAGTCTTAAAAAAGTCTTTTTTAGTCTTTAGTAGTTTCATTCTTCATTATTATTCCCACGAGTGATAGAATAAATCCAATTCTTACTTAACAAAGTATACATCGAATATAGCAAACGAACTTTATGTCAAATAGTTATTTTTTGAAAAATTTTGACAGTTGGAAGTGTCCCTTAAATTAAATTTTTGCTGATGTTATTTCGATAGAAACTATAAACTATACCATCACACTATAAATCGTTATATATAAGTTAGAGATATGCAAATTTGAATTTTGGATATTAATAATTTTAAATTTGTATATTTTTAAATATTATTGTATTGTCATCAGTTCTTCATACGTCTGCAAAAATTTCAGATTATTTAGACGTCCGGAAGTGGGTGAAAACTCAATTAAAATATTTCATTACATTACGTACATACGTACAAAGTACATACATAGATAGATGCATACAAGTCAAGCTAATAAAAGCATGTTAAAAAAAATAAATATTATCTCGAAATTGATATACAACAAATATATAATTCATAATATCGCAATGTGGAAATATACAATACAAAAAATAAAAACTGCAAAAAATACACACGTGCTCATAATAGTATAATGTTGCACAATTTACTGGCTGTCTGTGTGTCGGCCTGTCTGTCTGTCTGTATGTTATGTTATATATTATAATAGGTAGGTAGGTATGTAAGCGCAACAGTATTACTGACTGACTGGCATGTAAGTTTAACCACACTTTATCTAGAAGTTGATGGTCTGGTTTGACGTATGTACCAGCCACACATACTAGTAGTAGTAGTTATATACGCGTTCATGTCATTTTAAATGTAAACAAACTAAATCGTGACAAGAGAGTAACAAATAAACGCGTGTGTCATTTGTCTCATTTGAAATAAACAAACATTGATTTTATTTACTTCCATCATTTTACCGTTTTTTATTTGCTTTATATTATTTTAAATATATTTTTTTTACTTTTTTTAATGTAAAAAATGAAAAGTTTTAAATACATTATAATTACTATTCGTTCATATAATATATTATATGGGCAGTCTTATATCATTAACTTGTGTAAACTGAAACATTAAAAAAAAACTACTTTTGTTCGAAACTATTTAAATGGCTTAAATCGTTTTAAATTACGCAAAATTTATCTATCTTCATTGTCGCTTAGACAATATTGGTTTGCTTATCTTTTTTCTCTACTATTATAAAATTGTGAATATCTGTTTATTTGTTTGGCTGTTTATTGGAGCAACATGCAAAAACTACTTGACAGATTTTCATAAAACATTTTTTTTTTTTTGTTTAAAAACTTTCGATAAGACTTAAAAACTAGAATGTGTTTTACGCTACGAGAGATAATATACGAAAATAGTTGCTGAAATAGAAATTTGGTAGAAGTGTCGATAAATATTTTAAGTAGTGGAAGCGGTGGGAACGGTAAATATTTTAAGAAATAGGAGGAACCGGTGGGAAATAACATTTAGTTTTAGAATGACGGGATCCGCATTTATTACAATAAAACTCGAGCGAAGCCGTGGATGTTTGAAATAAATAACGTGCAATAAATAAGGTGTTTGAGCCTAATAAGGCATTTAAGTTAATTTGAGGTCAAGATATGAGTAATTATTAACTATGATACTCATTACATTTCACAAATTAACGGTTTCAGTTTAGCAGGGGACCTGCAGTACATAACGGATCTGACCCATTGATAGAATTCAGGGTAAAAACAAGCAAAAACCAACATTGTGTGTTTATATGCTTATCCCTTTTCTGAAAAGAAGGATTGTAATAAATTTGATGCTAATATAAGAGCTTGTCTCATAGAAGACATTAGAAATTAAGTTGAAGTATAGTTCATTTATTGAAGCCCCCTCATATTACCTGAGCTTCCTTGGAACATTCAAATTACTTTCAGTAATGCTATTTACTTCTTAAGAGAGCTCAAAAGTATTAAAAAGAAAAGCGCAATATAAATAATAAGTACCTTTATCTAGTAGTGTGTACGTACTTTTTCAAGGTAACTACAGATTATGTGACGTCACATTAAATGAAATATGGTAGTTACAACTTTAAAATTATTAATTATATGCTCATGCATCTTCTGTAACTAAAGTCAAAATAAACGTTCTTTTGACCCCAGAGTACGTTTGTCCATAAAGTTAGTGGTTTGTCTTGTCTAAGTAGATATTTAATTTTAAAAGAAATAAAATCTACCCCAACTAAGCCAAACTGAACGCGAACTGAGCCTTACTTCTTTTTTTATCATTTTTAACAAAGTAACCTAACCTCCTTAGGAGGCAATGACTTTATCTGTGAACAAAAACAAAAACAACAGACACTGAATGAATGTATTTTCTCATCCCCTATATTGTTTTATGAGAATTCCAATAATACTTTTATTTTATTTATTATGCGACGTAAACATTAAGTAACTAAAAATTATAGTGAATCAAAAACGAATGCATTTTTCACATTTAAATAAAAAATAAAAAACGAAACATTTGTTATTTTAAAATAAAATATTTTATCATTACATGAAATCAAATTCATTTTAATAGGTGTACACATTAATAATACAAGAAAGCGCAGTACCGTCTTGATGTACTTAAAAACATGGGTTAGTTTTGTTGCGGGTATAATATATACTTACTTACTTTTAAATGTAATTAGACGTTAATTATAATCATGAATGTCGTTTTGAAAAGTCATAAAAGTTTTATATTACATTTATAAATAGTTTTACAATGTTTTTGTTTCCAACTATTTTGTAATCATAATGTAACTGAAATGATTACCTATTAAATGGTAAGAGATTCTTATTTTAGTAATGGATGATTCTTCATTTATCTTTACAATCAATGTGGAAATTGTTCACTATATACATTTCATTGTTGCTATCCGAATAAGTATGGAAAAGAATTTCGATATAATATTAAAAGATTTTAATTTAAGTTTTGAAACTTTTTGAATTGTTGACCGTAGAAAAAGCATTTGGTTACATCAGATTAGTGATTAGTGATCCTTCAGATTATATTCATAATTTCAAAGACAATAAAAAAGGCTGAGTCTACCCACACTGCTAACTTCCCATTTGGTGCCTACCTTAGACATCTTGATAATTCGGATTGGTTATTGAAAAATTCATACTTCTTGCAAACCTTATCAGGTGTTCATTATGCAATGATGCGTGGACTTTTTTTGACCGTCCAAATAGCCGAGCGGTCTAAGGCATTATGTCTGATGCGTTGTGTCTACTTGGAACTGGAAGGTTATGGGTTCGAATCCCGACATCGGCAGTTTGTCAACTAATAAGGAAAAAAATGGTGGTTAATTAACTAAACTGTCGATGTATGGACAAGAACGACGTTACCGGCAATGCTTGTAAAGGTTTTGTGCAGTTTTCTTCACGAACTGCAGATGAATATCGGCATAGTTCCTATCAGAGTCGGCTGCAGCCGCACATCCTTCTAATTTCTAGTCTACACACAATAATTCCTTCCACTCCACGCACATCCTCACATCCTTAGGCATCACAATGGACCTTATGGTCGAAGTGTGCCTATCCAGGACAGCCGGTACGATGTATCTATGTATGCGTAGATTTGGTCTGGAGTCGATATTCTTATTTGTTTTTGATATATACGAGACCAAAAACAGTTCACAAACATCGGCAATAACAAACGAACGAAATCTTATTTGAAACTGTATGTCAAAAAATTTGTAGTTTTATAGACTATCCCGAAGCATGCCGATGAATATACTTACAAACACAGTACATTGTTCTGGTACACCTTTGCGTGTATACAAGTAAAATAAAAAGGGCACGCAGGTTGTTACATTTTTTTTTTAAATATAAAAATTGTTAATTTGCTATTAAAAGAAATGTAATAAAATCTTGAACATGCAAAAAAAAACATTAATGCATTTGTTGAAAATTGTATTATTTGTAAGATGGTAATTGAAAATTTATATTTGAGATTGCTTTACAGTCAAAAGTTGTAAAACGTGTAGTGAAAGCAATCGTATAATTTGAAATATTTCGTAAACTTCACGCGTACCTACATAGCTACCGTCCAAGTACCCGAGCGGTCTAAGTCGTTATGTCTGAGGCATTATGACTACTTGGAACTGGGAGGTTATGGGTTCGAATCCTGACATCGGCAGTTTGTCAATTATTAAGAAAAAAAAGGGGCGGTTAATTGACTAAACTGTCGGCGTATGGACAAGAACGAAGTAACCGGCTATGCTTGTGAAGGTTTTCTGCAGTTTCCTTAACGAACTCCAGATGAATATCGGCCTATTTCCTATCAGAGTCGGCTACAGCCGCACATCCTACCAATTCGTAGTCTACACACAAAAATTTCTTCCACTCCACTCACATCCTCACATCCTTAGGCATCACAATGAACCTTATGGTCGAAGTGTGTCTCGTCCAGGACCTTGCTTGTGAAGGTTTTCTGAAATTTCCTTCACGAACTCCAGATTAATATCGGAGTCATCACCAATTCCTAGTATAATCATACCAATTCCTAGTACACACAAAAATTCCACACCACTCACATTCTCACAACCTTAGGCATCACAATGGACCTTATGATCGAAGTGTAGCTCGTCCAGGGCAGCCGCTACAATCTATCTGTCTACATAGCTACGACTATAGACTTCAAAGGTATTTACAAATTTTTTTAAATAATTGTCATTAATACTGTTTATAGTGCATGCGCATTTTTTTAAGTCATTAAATTCGTAATTATTGCTTCATTGTAGAAAAAACTAATTGTAATAATCTGATTTTATCTCTGTTAAGTGTCGGCTTTGTGGTTTAAAATACTCATCAAGATTATTGTAAAATTTAACTGATTTAATGAACTTAGCAAGTAGAATTTTCGTATTTAATATACGTACTGAAATAAATTTTCGTCGAATCTATTCCAGGTACACTTGATCCTAACCTCAATAAGAAATTTGATAGATACCAGATTTATATAAGTCCGAGATTGATGCTCTGATTTGATCCAAGACATGTTGTAATTTATCAGATTATAAATTTTAGTTTAAATATTAGAATTTTTTTCCCCCGATATTAAAGTTTATGTTAAACTTAGATATAACTGTAACTCATTTCCGCTTCTGACATTTTCGGAGTGTAGAGTCTACAACATCGCTTGAGAATTCATTATCCATTTTAATTTATTTCGAATGGCTACATAAATTTAAATTCAAAATTGTATGTTAATTTTTGCATAAGATATAGTGAAATGTAAAATTCTAATAAAATATGAATGATGGAATATCATTTTTGAAATTTTGAATTACTATGCAAAACATTAAAATATTATAAAATGAACAAATAGCACATACAGCACTCCTACACATATTTTAGTAGCAAATAGTTTAACAAACATATTTTATTGTATATGCCAAGATATGCAAATAAATATAATATACACAATGCTAAGCTAAAAACTAAATGAATCTAAAAGCATATATTTTTTAATATGAAAGATGGTAGGCAGGCAAGTATATATGATATAATTTAATAGCAATTATAAGAAAATGTTGTTAAAATTTTAATATTTATTGTAGACATTCTTTTAAACAAACCATAAAATATGAATTTTAACATGATTTTTAATGAAATATTAATAAACTAATAATTCTTTAGGCTAAAAAATATTATATATTTGTTTCTGTTGATTCATTGACTGACGTTAACTGAATGAAGAATGATTCTTTGTTTTGCTGTAACGTTGTATGGTTCTGTTAATTGGTTGCAAGCGTTTGTAAATTATAATGGTTTTGAAATTTAGTCTTTTACTTCAATTATCTCTTCATAAACAAGTCTCATAAATGAATTTCGTACAAGTTCGAGTTATGAATTTCCAGTGTGTAGTAAAAATGTAGCTGTATAAAAACTTTTGTACCTTTGGATATATATGTTTTTGTAGTAATTATATTCTTCGATATATTTGGAATGATGGATTCATCCATACTTACTTATTTTTATTGCGATCTACATTCTTAGCGTCTATTACATCTTCATACATTTCGTTGCTTTTCTGCTATTTCTCTTCACCCAGATATAAAAGCATGGTTTCAGTCGATATCACTGTATTATTCTCCTGAAATAGATAAATAAGTATGTTAAAAAGTCCAGATCGACCGTCGACCGTCAAACATCTTCTTAAATATTATATTACCCTCCAATTTTTGGGAAATTATTCGCCCAAAACAGACTTCCGATCTCAATAATTGTCATAATTACTTCATGGTCAAACAATTGTTATTGTTCTGAATGAATTAGTCAGATGTTGTTGTCACGAATTGGAGCAAAGATTTTCAAAAAAGTTATCGTTCCCATACTTGGAGAAGTCTGACTTCATTTGATATTAACGTCCAACTTTCAGATCTCTACAAATCTTATGGTATGATGGTTTTCAATATGTTCTTCTTTGTTATATGGATAGTAGAATTTCGAAGCACCATAATTCTAGGAAAATAGCATATCTGTTGGAAGCAGCTACTCCAACTTTGACATCAATGAGAGTATCCATAGACTTTGTTTATTGTTTTCAACATAACATTTTAATACTTTTATGGTTATTGTTTATAACATTTTTATTGTATTGCTATTGGATTTCGTAGTAGATTTTGTAGATATAGTAAAAAAAATACCATATCTTTAAGTTATCAATTAATAATAAATCGTCGAGTTGGTCATACTATAGGTACTTTTCTCGGTCCGACTATCCCAATGATCGCTTAACGATGATCATGTAACGATAATGGTTGAGTACTTTTTCTTTCTATTTTCTTGGATTTACATTGTATGATCATCGTTATGGTCGCACTGAGGAGAACATACCTAAAGACCTGCTTTTATATGCAGATCAAGGTGGATAATTGTATACATTTTTTTTAAACAACCATTACATTTATATCGGGGAAATACTCCTATGAATTCCACATCATCAGTATGAAATACAACTAATCATATCTATTAATTATTTTCAAACTTTTCAAACTTTTAAAAAAGTATTACAGAAAAATTATATTTAAAATACTGTATCCTGTATAAAATATTGTATATGGATACCAATCCATTTAGACATACGTTATATAAAAAAGTTTTTTTTTTTTAAATTGTTTGTTACAAATGCAATTCATTATAAAAGTGAAGTTAATTTTAGTTTTAGAATGTCATTTAAATAGTGATTTATTAATTATAACATTAATAATCACAGTATGTACTACATTATACTGTGTTTATTTTCTTTCTGTTGTTTTAAAAAAACAGGCGTGGATCCAGAAGGATGTTCATAACCCCCTCACCCCAGAGCTAAGTTAAATTTGATGAGTATAAGGTATACTTGTCGCAAATCGCACAACTATATAAATCCATTTGCACGTTCATGAAATTTGGGCAAATTTGTTCGTAGAATCAAAATTTTTAACCATTCATAAGCAAAAAAATTTGACGTGAATAAACTATTGAAAAAGTGCCAAAAAAATGGTCGTTATTGTAGTTCATTACTAATCTTTTTGACTGACATTCAAACGGTACTGCTACTATATGACGTGTAAACAAATTCTTCGTTTGTTTACACGTCAGAAGCTACGTAGACGACTCCGACAAATTTTTTTGTCTTTGAGGAACGAATTAGTTATCAAGATGATGGTTGTATTATTAATTAATAAAAGTATTAAAATGCTAAAAAATCCAATATTTCGATAAATGTTAGAGTTGCAGAAATTATGATAAGGTCATAAATAATGGTACAAATTTTCACATGATAAATTTTACTAATATTTGGAGAACAAGTTTTTCACTCGTGACCCCCCCCCTCCCTTAGTTTTATACCGCGTACGTACATTGTATATGCACGGGTACTTTTTTATAGGCATTTTCGACATCTTCTAGATGGGGTACGGCTAATGCGATTGTATCAATCGCAATAGTCGAACGTAAGACTAAGAAACACTACAAATTAAACTAAATGTTCCCACATAGAAAAACCGCATTCATGGGTTGTGTCACTTACATGAACCAGAAAATAACATTTAGATGATTGAATTGCATCAAAGAAAACTTTTTTTAATATATGTTAATTTCAGCAAAGCTGCAGAGTTCAGCTAGTTTTATATATATTTATAACCTTAGAAAATTATGGTTCTAGTATTTTCGTATCTGTTTTTTTTAAACACTACTACACACTACTTACTACACATGACTATATGTTAATATATTTATCTCTTTTTTCTGCTTAACAACGATGACATATATAACTATCTTTATTTGGTAACAACATTTGCCAACAAATATTATATGGGGAAAAAAATAACAAAATAAATAGAAAAAGAAAAATCATGCATTATAACTTTAACGTTATTATATGTATGACACGATATACACACTTTACCAGATAAAACATATGATGTACTTGCTCGAGCTTTATGTACGAGATGTACAAAATAAAAGTTGATTATATAATATACGGTAATGCTACGAAATGTGTACAGTTGACAATCCATATTAATTGAAAATAACAGATGGTAGGAGTGACATCCAATGGGATCTGAAAAAAACAAAAACCAATAAGATTTTTAAAACAAATCTGATCAAAATCAACTAACCGATAATCAGGAATAATAATAAACCATATTTTGACAAAATGGAAACCCGACTTCAAAACTCAAATATTCTATAACAAAAAATGCACCAAAAAGTAAAAAAATAATTGCATATTCTTGTGCCAATTTTAGTTCACCTAAGCAAAAATTTTTAAATATATATGTACAATTATTGTTATTTTTGGAGGCGGTGTCAGCATAGAGAAATTCACATAACTTTTGGACACCGGCTCCAAAAATAACAATAATTGTACATATATATTTAAAAATTTTTGCTTAGGTGAACTAAAATTGGCACAAGAATATGCAATTATTTTTTTACTTTTTAGTGCATTTTTTGTTATAGAATATTTGATTTTTGAAGTCGGGTTTCCATTTTGTCAAAATAGGTTTTATTTCTCGCTTTTTAGTGACTTTGAAGTGACGGAGACAATGGATTACCCATACTTGTTCCAAATGTTTGCTTGTAGTATTTACCTTAGAAAGTAAACACATTTTGTCTCATGCAAAGCCGGGTTAGTTTCAGATATTCACTTATTTCATCTGCGGGTATTCCTTTATTTGTTAGCCATTTTTCTAGTATTTTTATTGCGTCTGGTATTGGGACGCTTAGGTATAATGCTTTTACATCGAAAGACATTAAAACTGAATCTGGTTGTAAATTAATATCTTAGTTTTAATGTCTTTCGATGTAAAAGCATTATACCCAAGCGTCCCAATACCGGACGCAATAAAAATACTAGAAAAATGGCTAACAAATAAAGGAATACCCGCAGATGAAATAAGTGAATATCTGAAACTAACCCGGCTTTGCATGAGACAAAATGTGTTTACTTTCGAAGGTAAATACTACAAGCAAACATTTGGAACAAGTATGGGTAATCCATTGTCTCCGTTCCTAAGTAATATCTTCATGCCAGATCTTAAAGAAAAAGTCAAAAAAGATTTCAATTATTTTCCAACTGTATGGTATAGATACGTCGATGATATCTTTACTATTTTTGATACGAACAAAGAAAATACCCAAACATTTTTAGAGAACCTAAATTAAATGTATCCATCGATAGAATTTACAACCGAAATAGAACAAGGAGGCTCGATTCCGTTTTTAGATATAAAAATTATGAAAAATAACGACACTAATAAATTAGAATTCGATATCTACAGAAAACCTACACACACTGAACGATACATTACAGCCGATTCGAACAGCCCACCTCAACACAAAATGGCTATTTTCAATTTTTTGGTAAACAGGCTACTGAAAGTCCCATTGTCCAAGAAAAATAACGTTAGAGAAATAAACCACATTAAACAAGTCATTAAAGCAATCTTTAATGGCTTCGACTCTAACATAATAAATAATTTGGTCCGCAGAACTAAATTTAAAATTGCACGAAACAATTCCACCGCACTAACACCAGAAATTGGCAACGTTGAACAAACTAAATGGTGCAAACTAACATACTTCCGTCCATGCACAAATAAAATTACTCAAGAATTAAGGGACCGCAACTTAAAAACAGCGCTTGTTAGTAAAAATAAAATCTAACAGTTACTGGGCAACCCTAAGGATAAAATTAGTAATGAAAAACAATCGGGCATATATGGTGTTAATGGTCAAAACTGTTCGAAAATTTACGTTGGTCAAAGTCGTCGCCAAATCGGTATTCGAATCAAAAAACATCTGGCTCATGTGAAATTTGGGAGAACCGAAAAATCTTGTATAGCGGCGCACGTTATTGAGAACAACCATAAAATTGATAAATCGAATCTAAAACTACTTAAATCGGTACAAAACCCCACAGAATTAGATGCATACGAAAGCATCTACATATACAAATTGAGAAAACAAATAATGAATTTAGACAATGGCCCAATTCCAAATTCTGATTTAATAAAATTAAACCATTTTCAAAAATAAAAATCCAATACCTGAATGTCAAAGTTAACGTAGGTACACTCACTTTAGTGACAAAGCAAACGCCGCATAGTCACTAAAGAATACCGCCAATAAATATGTGGGGCTTTCCACACACCTAATCCAGTAGTCAGGCAACTTAAATAATCCTCAAGTCAGATTATACCCTCAGCCAAAAGGACAGAATTTTTTAATATCATTGTGACACAGGCACCAAATTAGCAACAAGCAACATATCTCTGAATCCATATCCCAGAGATAGTTACGATTAGCTAATTCATACTGATGATGACTACATTGTAGTCGAAATACGTATTTATAAAATATAAACAAATGTTCTAGGAATAGAGGCAAAATTTGAAATATAATTTCAAAAAAACCTAGAGTTCTCTTTGATTATTTTAATAATCTTTATTATATATCAATACTATTTTCCCTGGATTGATTTGAGAAAACTCTCTTACATATTTAATTTATATTGCATAATACAAAATATTTTACTTATACTCAGTATTTGAATATATACAGATAGTTGTTTTGTGTGTATTTGATTGTATTTTGTATGGTAATAATTCATTTTTAGTAATTACTTAGGAGAACACATTCATTTGGTGTAACATTTATATATTCAATTTTTTTTCTTGCAATATTTACGACGGATGCCACTGTTTTAAATTACTTTGCCTTTCGTACGGGATGTATCAGATACTCCTAAATATCTATACATTCTGTACTTTTTAAGAAGAGATGAAATTTCTATATTGGAATAAATTTTTTATTCCAATTAGATAGTCATTAGAATCATTTTTTTTTAAAGACAGCAATATTGTAATCCTTCTATACAATTGCATGTAACTTCAAAGGTTTTTTAATTGTTTAGTCTGTTTAAGTCAAATCTCGTTTAGTGTGTTTAGGTTAAATCGTACAAGTTAATTTCGAACCTCTTAGCCAATTGTGCTGATTTTTTGCATACACCTGTATTTCTGATGGCAATACAAGAACATGGTCGACCATCTAGAGAGATTTAACAAATATTTACAAATAAAAATTTGGTTGACGAGCCTGTGAGAGTGAAAGTGTGAGGCAATTATACTGAAAATGGGTGGATATTCGTTAAGTTTACAAAAACATTCAGATGCTGCAAATGACTTGCTCAAGAGCTTGACTTTCTCAAGAGAATATAAGCTCAAGCTCATTTTATATATGGTTTTTTGGATTCTACGTGTTTTAAAATAAAAAACCTTTTTAGTTTTATAGTTTTTTTTTTGGCCCGTTACAAAAGCTTATTATATCCGGTACGTATAATATATACAAGGGTATATTAAGTTTTTCCCCGACTTTGTAACGCTGAAAATATGGATCCCAGAAAAAAGTTTTGGGCATAGTTCTTTATAAAATGACCTAACTAGTGCATTTCCATGTCTGTAGACACGATAACTCAAAAATAAACGATAACGGGCTGATATTGTGTGTGTGTGTGTTCTAGTACTAAAAAAATAAGGTCAAGTTTGAAGAATGGGCGAAATCTGGCTGGCTTCCCCTGCAATGGGGAAGGGGTGTAAGAGATAAGATAAAAAATTGTTTAGTTATATTCACTTATTTTATTTACTAGTAGCTTATACCTGCGTCTTTGTTCATTCCGAGTCGAAATTTTGAGCATCATTAGAGCCTCTAAATCATCATTCCTTAATAAAATTGATAACCTTGTATTTTAATATAATATAATTTAGGTAATCGAAATCGCTTTTCGCATGTTCCATGAATGGGCGTGCATGATATATGACCTAATTTAATCATCAGTTATAAGGTTTATTTATGGACTTTAATACTTTATTAAAGATCTTATTTAATAACAAGGCATCAACAGGGCGTTAAAATCATCAATTTTATGGTTTATTATTAGACTACAATGCTTTATTAATGAAAATTTTATAATCGTAAAGATTATGCATATAAAATAAGGTAAAGCCTAGGTATATCAACTCTCACAATTCTCATTATATTTTTATTGAATCATCTGGTAGATAAATATATTTTATAATAAAATAATGTTGTATTTAAAATAAAAAGAAATATTGCAAACAGATTTGACAGTATACATACAAACATACAAACATTTTTTTTAAATATTTGCTACATTTTATTCCGTATATATATATATGAGGTAAAATCAGTTTTGTTGTTAGTAAAATATACTTTATAATTAAAATTTATGAAAAGTTTTTCAATATTTTATTTTATTTTATTTTTTGTAAATATTATTTATTGTCATGTTTGTATGTTTTGTGGTTTGTTATAAATACGAATCTCTGATACGTATATATATATATATATATATATATATATTTCTTTTAAATATATTTATTTCTTGTTTGATTAAAATTTATTTATGTTATAATCATAAGATTATTAATAGCATTTCATATAAAAACCTCTATATGTACAACGGAATATTTATATAAATTTATTGTTGAAATTTCATCGGATCTTTACGTTTTCAAATATATATATATATATATATATATATATATATATATATATATATATATATATATATATAGATATATATGTGTCACGGACAAAGTATTATGAAGACGCCATTTTGGAAATGTAAGGACTGAAATGTGACGTGTAAACATTATAAAAATAACTATAAGAGAAAAATCTTCCCCAAACTGTCTTTAAAAACTCCAATTTTACAGTCGATTGGGCCAAATCAATTCTGTTTTGAATAAAAAATGTTCATAGTAAAAATACTAACTTTTGAGAACAAAATGGATTTATAGTGTACTGGCTACTAAATCTCAGTTTAATTTCATATTTAGATAGATTCCTTTGCGTACACACTATATATTCCCTTCGTTACCACGGTAAACACTAACAAATCATAAAATAAATTTTATTAAAATGATTCTTGTTAAAATTACTTTCATTAAATTTATTCTTGCTAGAATTACTCTTATTAAAATTACTCACATTCACTCATCAACTGTCACCAAATTAGCAACAATTAACATATCCAGAGACAATATAAGAGTAATTTTAATAAGAGTAGTTCTAGCAAGAATAAATTTAATGAAAGTAATTTTAACAAGAATAATTTTAATAAAATTTATTTTATTTTAGTTTTGTTTAATATTTAATTTATTTTTAATTTTGTCTATTTATTTTTATTTTATATTTATTTTTTTATTTATCAAAGAGTAAATTATGACTTGCTAATTTATACTCAAGATGACTACTTTGTAGTCGAAATACGTATTTATAATACAAAAACTGATATAGGTATTAGGGCGTATTTGAAATTTTATTTAAACTGACAAATAATTATATTTCTACTTTTAATGGTTTGATCTGTAGATTGATATAATTATCCACAATCAGGTTCTTTTATAAAATTTTTTTCTTGATTCCAAAAGCCGGTCTGCTAGATTTAGTTAACAAACATCAAAAATTATCAGTAATTTTTGTAATACATTACCTGTTTCAAGTGTTTGATAATGTTTATTACGGAGGTCTTGCATGTACTTTAAAAAAAGTTTTTATTTCAGTTTTTTTATTAACCGAATTTTATAGGACATAATATTATGATATTTAAGCATTTGATATTCGTTTAAGAATGGTTATAAAATAGATATTAAGTATGTACCGTATAGTCATAAATTATCAGCAATTTGTTTTGATTCGTTTATTTTTTCGGTGATTATTTTTAACTAATTCGTATTTTGCACGCAAACAAATGTATGTAATATCGAGAAGTATTTTTTCAATCGATTTTTCAATCGATGATATTCATATCATTTCAATCAAGATGATAGACCTGTTCTACATATATTGTCACAATGGCGTCTCTATTAAAAATGATTTTAAATATATACATACCTCAGTTGAAAGCCCATGGGCACTGATTAACAATAAATTCACGCTTGTGAGATTTTATATCAAATTTAATTTTAATTATTAGATTCTATACATTTATAATACTCGACAAATCTTATTATTTGAAGAATATGGTCATTAATTAACTAATAATTAATAGTTAAAAAAATTATTAAATTCAAATAGTGATTGATTACATTCATAAATATATGAATTTATCATTAATACTAGAGCCAAATTAGCATTTTTCAGTCTGGTTGCTTGGAACTGCAATTTTTCTAATAAACCGATTTAAATGTTGATGATTTGTTTTCTTTTTTTATATAGAATTGAATAATATTCTATGTTTTTTTTTTAAATTTTTAGTTTTAAAAAAGATATTAAAAGAAAAAACGCTTTTTTGTAATAAATAAATTCAATTTTGACCCTGTGACGTCAAGATGAATCAATTTTTAAAAAAATTGCGGTTCCGAGCAACCTGACTGAAACAGCCTTTTTGAAGCTAGTTTGACTGTAATATAATAAAAACAACAAATTAATTTTTTGAAAAATCTCTCCTAGAGGAAATAAAGCTATTGGTGGTGTACTGATCTCAAAATTTCGCAAAAATTTAGATGTCGAAAATGTGCATCTGCAAAATTTATATATATATATGTGTGTCTGCCGTCTTTCTAGCGGTCACAGTTTTCATTTGATCAGAATTAATTTTGGTATGTGAGGTGCTTTGATATTTGAGTCGAGGCCGAGTTCGTTAATGGGAAAAATCGGACAAGGAAAAAGGGGAGTTTTGAGGGAGTGGAATGGACAAAATTTGGTATATCTTCCTTAATGTTTAAAAAATCAAAAAATACATAAGAAGACAAATTTTTTTACTATAGTTTTGTTTCGTATCATTTTTTCTGTTACACTAATATTTACAAAATATTATTTTCAATTTAAGATTGAAAGTTAAAATCCTAAATATCTCTGTGCACATTAGAGTTTGGGAAAAAATGATCAAATACTATAATCATATTAGATACGACATTTCATTTTTATCAGACTATTGTGACTTCTAGAGAGTGATTTGTGTATTCTAAGTTGACGCAGCTCCTGCGTAACGAATTTTTACATGTCACTGTTTATTTGTGTTGTATTGGACGGGCAAGATATAAGATGAAAAGCGAATAAATTATAATTTCGGTACGAAATCCATTGCCAACAAATATTAAGCAAACCAGATACGTTCCATAGAAAGGCCTTGTAAAACCAAAGAAAATCAATACGTTATTTGTGAACTGTGACGTAAACCCAACTATAAATTAAAAGCTATAAACCATATTTTAGTGGTATTCTAATAAGTGAGGGCGGTTTTTTTAATTTTTTTAGACTATAAATTATTAATTGAGTACCAACATAGTAAATTGATGAAATATTATAAATATCGAATGCTCGATTTTGCAATTATATATTATTATTAATTTTAAAAATCCCGACATCTGTAATAAATATTATTTAATTATTTATTTAACACAAAATGTTGTTATGCAAGTAATAAATTCAATTATATCTCTCATTAAAAATATTTTGTTTTTGTTTTTTTAATTTATTTACTATGAAAATATAAATACATTACTATAAATAAACGGATTGTTAAGTAAGAATTGCATATTTACAAAGGATTCTGTACAAAAAAGATTCGTTTCTATGGTACGAAAAACATGCATCAAACGCTAGATCAACTAACTGTTCATAAATATCAAAGTTTTGAATTCATTTGTCTTTAGGGATTTTTGAGTTAATGATGGGACGGAGAACTTTCTTATTCAATGATGATATCTCTGATATTCTATTTTACTATAGAAATACTTTAATTGAACTAAAATTAGTGAATCAAAATTGCATACATTTATAATTTTACCTTATGTTTATAAAAATAAATGAATGATGTACCAAGCGAAAACTCTCTCTTTACTTACTTGAAATAAATATATTTAAAGACCATTTTTTCAATTAGTTTTGTGGTATTTATGAAACTAACAAAAATTTATATTTTCAAATGAAACTAAAATACATGCTTCAATTAATAGGTACCTCCATAAAAAGCCAAAAATAAAAAGCCTGGAATGGGACATTTAATGTGGAAATTGGTTGCTCAAAGAAATATTTGACCTAAACTTTTACATTTGTTTCATATTTTTGACTTTTTAGTACGTTATCTACTAATAAAAGCGCATACTTTAGTTTTTTTTTTTTAAATATCACGTTTTTTGTATTGAATGGGTCGTTACTTCATCAAAACATTTCATTTTCTTATTATTTGTTTATAAAAATTCATCACAGTTACTTTTTGTCCAACTTTACAGCCAAGCATCTTCGAAAATCGTGTTCAGCAGATTAAAATTAAGGGAAAACACTTGAGCCTCGCCTCCAAAGTAATAATAAATACATTCAACTCACAATATAAAATACGGAATCCTAATTACTGACATATTTAAAAACATTTGGTTTTCATTAGATTTTAAAGATACCACATCTTCAGATATTTTTGTAATATGAAAGAAATATATACGTATTTAATTAGGTGTAAATTAAAAAATATTGTATAATATGTTGAGTTAAATATTTATAAAAGATATCTTTAAAAGATGCTGACTGCTAGCCTAGCTAGCTAGCTAACTCTAGCTGAATGCATGCGTATGAAATAAATAAAAAAATACCATAATGTGTATTTTATTATTTAAAATATTTTCAGATATTTCTTTGAACATTCTACTTCTTACATAGATCTATGTCATTTCTATATAATAAAAAAAATAAATTTATATCGAGATAAGATAGATTAAAAAAAATTTCTTTTTTCAATTTCTTGTGCATTGAAATTAAATTTTAAATTAAATATTTTCATCGTAAACTTTATTGTGTGATGTTTGGTTGGTGGTTCATTCATGAACACGTAGAGTGACGAAACCAATTTGATAACACATTGATAATTAATTAAAGAGATGTTATGCCGTTAATGAAGTAACGGGTTTTAATGTAAATTAATTTCAAACAAGATTTCATTCTAATTGAATTCATTGATTAAAAAAAAGAAGAAGAACGAATATGTTAATTAAATTCCATAAATACTTTGAAACAAGAAATATACTGAAAAAGTAGGTTACATCTAAGGTAAAATATTTAGTGAAAAGAAGATGGAAAAAAGATAGCATTCAGGTTTTAATTCAGAATATTAGCTACCCGTAGGCTTGTATATTCCATAAACTGCCTTGTATATTCCGTTAACAGAAACTGTCACCAAATTAGAAACGAATAACATATCCTGAGACAATATAAGAGTAATTTTAATAAGAGTGATGTTAACAAGAGAAAATTTGAATGAAAGAAATTTTAACAGGAGTAATTTCAATAAAATTTATTATATTTTAATTTATTTTGTTTCATTTTTTTATTTAGTTTTATTTTTGTCTATTGATTTCGATTTTCTATTTCTAATTGTCAAAGAATAAATTACGACTAGCTAATTTATACTGATGATGACTACTTTGTAGTCGAAATACGTATTTATTATACAAAAACTGATCTAGGTATTGGGACGAATTTGAAATTTTATAACAAACTCAATACCAATCCCAAACACCCACAAAAAACATTTAACCAGTCGAGAAAACTTTCCCGCGTTCAACCACTCAAATACGCATCCATAGACACTTAACTATGAATCCTACCCATAACTAAACATTCCATACGGTAGTTATTTAAAAATTTGCTCCAAATCTATCTGTTTAGATAAATTACAGCTGCAAAGAGCCGTGTTCCATCAAAATATTGCTCCTTTCATTAAAATCGCTTCAGCAATGTAGACGTGATGAGACCCTATAATATTAGTCCGGATTAAAAAAAAATCATATTTTAAGATTTGCTTCAACGCTTTCAAACTTATACTTTTGCTCAGAGCTGAAGGGAAGCACAAATTCGAGATATAAAATAGCAGTTCCCCATCTTTCTAGTCCTTGCCCGATATGTAAATAATAAAATAAAAGTATTAATTGTACAGAGCATTAATTTGTAAAAGTTCTTGATTCAATTTGAAAAAAATGGTTGTTTACTGTCTTAAAAATACTGTTTAAGACAGTGAAGCGACTCCCCAACTTGTAAGTAAATTAATATTTGTAGTAGTAAAAATACCAGTAAAATAGTAAAGATACCAGTGAAGTAAAAATACCAGTACGAGTGGCCGCACTATCAAAAGCGCTCTACTAGGAACTCGGTAGTTGTCTGGTTCGATTCCCAACAATAGTTGTTTGTAAATAAAACTAATTTAAAAAAAAAGGAATGGAGTTGTTTATTGGCTAAACTGTATGGACAAAAACGAAAGTAACCGGCTATACTTTTGATGGTTTTCTGCAGTTTCCTTTCTCCAACTCTAGATAAATATCGGCATAGTTCCTATAAGTCGACTGCAATCGTACAACCAATTATTAGTTTGCATGCAAGTCCCTTTTCCTCCATTCATACATACTTAATGTATGGGTATCACAATGGACCTTATGATCTTAGAGTGTCCCACCCGGAACAGCCGCTACAACCTAGCCCAAGTAAAAATAAGTGGTTGTGCTAAATATTTATTTTAAGTTCAATAAAAGTGGATTAAGAACTTGAGAAATAAACGAAATCAGATCATCAGAGTTGACATTAATTTGTTTCAAATATAATATTATGCTAACCGTAATGGTCCTGAGAAAATTTAAACCATAAGCCGTTATTCGTACTACTTGACATCTTCACCTTGCCGTCTGTACCCCGGCAAGACTTTCAACAAACGTAAAAGCATATTTAAGTCAATATAAACACATTAAAACGATTCGAAATTGTAAATTTTAACAATCTGTTGATGACATTTTGATAAGAGTAATTGAATGCATAAATTTCAATTTATATTTGAAATAAAATTAAAAAAAAAAAAACCAAGAACAAAGCACAAACAAATATTTTGTGTTGTTTTATGAGAATTTATGACTAACAAAAGGATATTAAATACATAAACGCGGCGCAAACACAATGTAATAAATTATTATGATGGACATCTTCTTCTGCGTCTTGTATAAACATTTTTACGTATATTTTTTGTTGTTGTTATTGTTGCTGCTATACAAAGAGAAAGAAGTGGGTACCTTCCTATATATAATATCTTTTCTACATACAAATAAGTAATTATTATTAAAACAACAACAATGTTTGTAGTGAAATAAATCACTATTATTTATTTTATAATAAAGGGTTTTGTGAAAAATAATGCATTTTGTATAGAGTATTGTGGAGTGTGTAACTCAATTAGTTGTTTTTTTTTTTTCAATTTTATTTTAAAATTAACATTGCCATGGGATCAGATTTTTTATTTTAAGTGTGAGATTTGATAGAGAAAATTTAAAATAATGTGTCTTAAACAAATCATCTTCTTACACTAAACTTATCGGAATCTATTTATAGATATTGACGTGAAACTTTTTGTGACTGATAGTAAATCTACTATTTGCCCTTTTTGTATTTAGTATATTTATCTCACTCTATTATTATATTCTTAGAAAGTGTGTCTTTTATATTTTGATAGTACTGTTCAAGTAAAATATGTCAATATATATTTATTTATTTACCGGCTCTCTTGTGTTTTTTTTTGTATTTTATTATATTATTTTAGATACTTTTTCCAATGGTTAATGTGTTCGACATCGTGTTTTTATGAAGAAATAAAATTTGACCCACTTATTATAATCGTATCGATTTGAAAGTTTGTAAGTGAATGCAATTATGATGCGAATAAAAATAATTTAGTATCATTTAAATGAATTCGTGAAACCGGATAATTAATTCTCTATGAAATAGAAATTTGGTGGAAGCGTCGATATATTTTGGTAGCAGTGGAAGCGTTGATAAATCTAATTGATTTTATCGAATATGAAACTAATTATTACTTGTGTGTACTTAACCGTCACAGTATTATATCAATGTCAATTTCAATTAAGATTACGAAGATATAAGTGAGAAAGGACAAGCATATTTATAGGAATAACTTAACTCATCCACCAGGTATTGAATCCTGGCCTTCTGGATTTCATGCCACTATTTAATATTAAATAAAAGTTACAATACTGTCACTATTGCAGTTACAATACTCTCACTAGTGCGGCTGCAGCCGCACATCCTACCAATTGCTAGTCTACACACAAAATTCCTTCCACTCCAGTCACATCCTCACATGCTTAGGCATCACAATCAAAAACTATAATAGATTATAGAAAAAAAGTATTAATGTATTATAGAAAAAAATGTTATGAAAAAAGTATTGTTGTATTTTTCTCGTAATTATATAGATTTTCTCGTAATAAGTAATGCACGATAAATAATTTGGGGTGGGACTAAAATAATTTGGGTTGGGACAGGGACTTTAACTACCTGTCGGATCAAGTAATCACAGGGCAGGCTAGACAAGTGAGTGAAGTTTCATTTCCATAGTAAATGGGCACGGTTTTTGCAGTCCCCGCTTGGACTATGTTTTCTCTTACCGGCTTGATACAGTAATAAACTTTACACTGTTTCAGTAAGAACTAGCTGGTGTGATAATACTCAGCTATTTAAACACTTTATCGTACTTTTAACGTACAATCTGATAAGTGTATATTTACGTAAATATTATGACATTTCACAAAAATAAATTTTTATTTTTATTTTATGTTTCAAATGATTTCTAGTTGCCCTTTGATCACATAAGGAATTATAAATAATATTAAAGAGAACTCTAGGATTTTTCGAAATAAATTTCGATTTTTTGCCCCAATTTCCTAGATCAAAATACTTTATAGTCGAAATACGTATTTATAAAATACAAAAAAATTTGATCTAGAAAATTGGGGCAAAAAATCGAAATTTATTACTTAAGGAACTGTTTCTACTCTACTACTTAAGGACGTTTCAAATAAATTTTCGTATCAATAGAATCTATGATTATCGGAATTCGGAAGCAAGTTTATTTCTTATCGATAAAATATTTTTTTATATTACTGTTGGAGAAAAAATTGAAAACATATCAAAATAAATGGTTATTCATTTGCTATGTCTATTTGTACAAAAACGAAATTTCTATCAAAAACTCTCTCTATAGAAAATATTATACTACAAAAACTAAACAATTGACTGTCGCGACAACTCAACACAAAAATGTTAACAAAATGAACTATAATAGTATCGTGCATTAAGAAGAAATAAGATGTATACTCTGTACCAAAAAATTTAATGTATGAAAAAAGTTGTTGATTATTTTTCGAATACCATATAGACAGTATATTATCTGATTTATAATTACCATAACTAAATGGCTAAACGTGTCAATGGCTGTAGTCCTTCTAGGTTTAAGAGCATTTAGGATATGATTTTTATCGCAATCGATACAATTCAGTTCATCATTACAAACTTTGGTGTAACATTTTTTCACCTTTATATATTTAAGCCAGAAATTGTTATACGTATCATTCATCTCATATTGATAATTGATATCCTTGAATTGCACATAGTTGTCATAAGGCTATTTGTGTATATATTTTCTCGCATCTTCAGTCAACAATATGAAAAGTTCTAAAGTTCCTAATGTACAAATTGAAACAAAAAGGTAAACCTATTTAAGTACATGCTTATTTAAATTACATAATAGAACATTGAATGAATAAAAAACAACAAAATCCGGGTACGCAGGAGCTGCTTCAACTTAGCGAATTTTCTTAGAATACATAAATCACTTTCTAGAGGTCACAATTTTAGTCTGGTCAAAATGAAATATCGTATCTGATTTTAGTATTTGCAAGGCCAAATGTATTAATAAATGACATACGTCAAGGAGAAAGGGGGTCATAAAGAAGGAAAGAATCCAAAATATAAAATAAGTCTCTTAATATTAGAACATTCGAAAAATGCGAAAGGAATAAAGTTGTAGAAAATCATGTTTGCTACAATTCACCACCTAATATGTACAGAGATCTTAACGAATTTAATTTTCAATCTTAAACCGTCAATAATTCTGTAAATATTTGTGTAACAGAAAAAATGATTAGAAACAAAATTACAGTAAAACTTAGTACCTACAGTTTTAATAATTATAAATTTGTCGATTTTTCGAGAATTAAGGGAGAAATGGAAAATTTTGTGTTTTCCCCTCTTTTTAAAACCCCCTTTCTCCTTGTATATATATATATATATACAAGGAGATATATATATATATATATCTTCTTATATATATATATATATATATATATATATATATATCTTCTTATATATATATATATATATATATATATATATCTTCTTATATATATATATATATATATATATATATATATATATATATATATCTTCTTATATATATATATATATATATATATATATATATATATATATATATATATATAAATATATTACAGATGGTGATTTTCGACATCTACTTGGTAGGATCCATGGACATTTGAAGAAATTTTTGCAAAATTTTGAAGTCTATACGAGACCAATAGCTCTATTTCCTTCTAGGAAATTCGCTAAAAGCAAATTTATTCAGAATAAATGCACCTTTTTTCATTTGTATATTAATTTTTCAATCAAATTTTTGATTAAAATGTTATATACTTTGTAGACTCTTTAGCGGCCAAGTTCATCAATCAGCAGTAAAATCGGCAACCGAAAGGGAGGAGGAGGGGTCGGGCTCTTAGCTTAGAGAATAAAGAAAAAAAATAGAAATATAATTTTGATAGTGTATTTCAAAAAAAAATCATTTACGTCATTATTTATAGCAAATTCAAAAAAAGTAACCTATAAAAATTTCCAAAATTCCTGCATCAGTACAAAACCAATGCTACATTTTCTTCGAAAATTCACTAAAAATAAAAGTAGTAACATCTTGAAACTGTTACTGAGTTCAAAAAAAAAAAACTTTCATAAAACAGTTTTTTGTCCATTCACTAACTCAAAGTTACTTTTCGGGTCGATACACACTATAGTGTCTCACACTATAGTTCTCGGTCTGATAAAGTCTTAAAGCTTTTTCCATTTTAGTCTTGATGAACAGGCGGGCAGACAAACAGCATCTGGAAACGAAATGAGAACATTCTATAAACACTTGACATATAAGTTTTTCTACTATCAATCTTTCTAATCATTACAAATCTGGAATTAAACTTATTATACCGTTATATACGGAGAGTATTACGAGATAAAATTTCTATTTACAAAAGATTTTAAATCAGCTCAAGTTTTTGTTAATCCGTGTATACATAAACAAAATAATAAGGTAATGGAATGAGTAAAAACAAGGTGGTTTGCGAGATGATGTTACGAAAAGTGTGTGTACATGTTATATACATACTCATTTATATAATATCACAGTAAGCGAACGAACAAGCAAGCAACAGCACTTAGCCATTTACTTACTACCTACCTACTGCTCGTCTCTTCTCCATACACATAAGTGAAATATGCAAATATAACTTTAAACATATAAAGGTTTTGTTGTTGCGTTAAGTAAAGTGCATCTTTGAAACGTGAATAGAATTCATCAGCGTGATATGATATTATTGTATACCCTCTAGCCATTACCCATATATATATATATATATATATATATATATATATATATATATATATATATATATATATATTTACATTTATTACATAACATATCAATGGTAAGAAGAAGATGGATGCATACTGATGTTGTTGCGCTATCGCCTCTATTTAATTTAAGCCTCTATTTTTGCTAATGCATTTAGTAGCTTTCGTATTTAATACATAGATATATACTCAAATTGAAACCCGTTAAGACATAAACAAACAAACTTCCATGGTGCTATTTTCGAGACATTTATCAATAAAATATTATAAATACATTTATATACCCGCATAATCTCTATTCACAGGATATTCTACACACCAAAATAAGCAAAAAATATTCACCCCGGTGCAAGCGGCAATCTGTCTTTTTTTGTATATTTTTTTCTTTTGTAAATATTTAAAAAATCATTGAAAATATTATTTTGAACATAGATATTACGCACATAGATATCAACAGAAAGATATCACATGAATATCAACAGAAAAAATTTTGCAAAAAAGGTTCCTAATTTCGAAATACCGGCCACTTAAAATGTTTAAAATCAAATATCTAGGATTCTAAAAAATGCAGTCAGTGACCAAAATGCAGTCAGTGACCATGGACTGCCTCACCCTCTCGAACACTCCAGGCATATCTTGGATCCTGGGACACCTATTCTCAATCCGCTATCACCAATACTGTCACCAAATTAGTAACAAGTAACATATCCTGCGACAATATAAGAGTAATTTTAATAAGAGTAAAATTAACAGGAACAAATGTGAATGAAGAAATTTTAACAAGAGCAATTTCAATATAATTTAAAATTTATTATATTTTAAATCTAGTATATATTTTAATCTAGTTAATTTTCTATTTATTTTTTTGTCTGTTGATCTCGACTTTATAACTATCTCTAATTGTCAAAGAGTAAAGTGCGACTAGCTAATTTATACTGATGATGACTACATTGTAGTCGAAATACGTATTTATAATACAAAAAACTGATCTAGGTAAAGGGGACGAATTTGAAATTTTATTGAAGTAAATATGTCAGCCAATTTTTCCTTCTATAAACTTGTTGATTGACGAAAACATTGTATTGAGTGTATGTATTTGCTGTTCATGTTAACTAACAATCACAGTTTTTTGTTTAAATACATCTCTTTGATAAAATATTTATTTGTCCGAAAATGGTTCTCTTAAAAACTATAATTTTTCTTGATCATAGGAACTAAATTTTATAAACTTTAGTTTTTCCGTTACGAGAGTTGATGTAATTTTTATATAATTTTGCTCGAACATCGGACAGAGGACTTACATACATGGTAACTATACTATATATAGGTATATATAGTACTTAACTATATTATTATAATTATACGTATGTAAGAATAAATATATAGACTGTTGTCTGAAAAGTTATCTAATCGTTTAATTTTGTCCAAGGAATCTCTCTTATCTTTATTACTTTCTGTTTCTATATTATATTGGCTTTTATTCAAATTCAATGTTATCCTATTTATTTCATTATCAACTATGTTTTAATGTTTCATTACGGATATTCTAATAAACAGTAGTTGTTTGGGTACGCCCTCAAGTGATCAATTGACAAACTAAATGTTCTTCATAGCTCTGTTAAATAATTGGAATTTGCTGGCTAAAATATTAATCGAAAACCTAACTTATTCAGTGTTCATAATGGATCAAAAAAAATGCAAAATCATTTTGACAAGATTGTACATTTTGTTTTTACGATGGACGTTTTTCTAGGAAGTAAAAAGAATCAGTTTTGAACATTCTAAATGATTGTTTAAAAATCTATATAAACGTCAATGTTCGAGGTAATGCGTTTAATTACGATCGGCAATATCAGTAAGTATTAATTCCGCAACAAAAAAAAAATCGGATATTTCACATATAGACACTATAAGACACAAAACAAAAAGTTTGGGCGTTCTACTTTTGTTTAAACTTATGAAAAGGTATAATTAATTCTGTTTTGGCTCTAATCATTGGATGCTACTAATTGACTTAATTTTATCACGTCATTTACCACGCATTAAGGTTATTTAGGCTTTTTGCCATTTATGTTTTCGTATTGATTGAATCGATAATCTGTTTTTCTACTCCGAAGCAAAATTTTTATAAAATGGCCCTATTTATTTGACATTTTAGAAACGAAACCGTAGAGAATAAATTTTATTATCATACTAATTTTATTTTCTATTTTCTTTTCAGGTGAGTTATCCAGTTAATCCTAATTATTTTTCAATATATGCATGGAGTAAGTAAACTTGTACAAATTATGTATCATACACGGAGATAAATGCACTGCTGCAAATAACTATCACAAAGAGAAAAGTAAATTATTCGTTACTACGTCACATGGTATCCAGTTTACGATAAATAGCATTGAAAATGCTTTGGAGTATAGTGATAATCTCTAGGCAGCACAGGATACAACAGAGCTATATCTTCGTGATTTGAGTGTTTACTATACTCTTCTCTCCGTGTATATAATTAAATTATTTATTTTTTAAAATAAATTATTTTTAAGTTATATTTTTTACCTCTATATACGTAGAATATAGGAGGTACTGTATTCGATGATGAAGTCAATGAATCTTTATGTCTGTAAGTCCCCTGATATCAATGTTGACTATTGGTGGATCTGTGTGTGAACAAGATATCTTAAAAAACGGAGATATTGAGAGGTATAAAACTTTAAATTTAAGTTTAATATTATCATCTCACGCAGTTGGAATATTTTGGCGGAAGTAGGTAAACCAGAAATGATCCTTTATTCGTAATGCTTTTTAGCTCTTTGAGAATTTCTTCAAAACGAATCCGACGATTTTTTTAAATCTTTGTACTATGGCTTACAAAAGTTGATGTTATTTTTTTTAATTTTATAATTGATTTATGCCGTATTGATTCGGTTTTCGAAAAAATTCTTCGGGTAAAAGTTGTTCACTATAAATATAGTAACAACTTTTATTCGAAAATATCAACTTTTGTAATCAGCTTTTGTAATCCATAGTGCAAAGATGTAAAAAAATCGTCGGAATCGTTTTGGAGAAATTATCAAAGAACTAAAAAACATTACGAATAAAGGATCATTTCCGGTTTACCTACTTCCACCAAAATAGTGCAACTGCGTGAGATGTTAATATTAAACTTAAATTAAGATTTATATCAATTTTTGTGGCCAATGTTTTGAGTACCATGATTACACGTCTTAACCACTACTCAAATTTTGTTAGAAAAAAGTAGTTTACTGCAGAGAAAAGTAAAAGATTTAGAAAATAAATTTTCAAAATTGAAAACATATTATATTGCCAAACTTAGTATATAGTGATCGCGTGAGTGTTTGACACCAGGCTTTTTAATTTATTGTTAAAGTTCAAAAAATTTTTTAAAGCCTAAGAGTTTAATGTTTTGTCATAACAAATTTGTGTTAAAAACATTTTAAATTGAATTGAAAGCTACATAGAACAATTTTATTTTATTTTTAACATACTTACTTTTGTGTGCTTCTCAAAGAAAAACCACCTGTATAAAAAAGTATAATGATGTTGATGATGATGAGTGGTAAAGTTTATAGTATGATGTACTTGGTTTTAACATTATTAAAAAATTAAATTGCTTTAAGATACAGTTATAATGACACCAAAGTGTTAAAGTTGTCTCTCTATAATAATACTTATACATTACAATATTTATTATTAATTTAATATACTCATACTTAGCATTCTGCAGGTACACTCATATATTCATTTATTTGATGGTATATATATATATATATATATATATATATATATATATATATAATATTTATTGTTACATATATTGTAATATAAATAAAGTATATAATTTTATTGCAAACAACATATTCTGAGCCTTTTTTAAAACTTAAGTTTGTTGTTATATATCTTGTTATATATCATCAAATGTACACCAAAATGGAAAAAAGTTGAAACAATCTGAATAACTATTACTGCATTCCAACACAATTAAAATTATGGACCATACGCTGTTACTCGAAAATGGGCTCTCATGATTTTTTCAGTAGTTAGAAGATTATGTATGTACCTTTATTGTGCCTTTCTATACCCGGTATATATCAAGGGTATATATTAATTTTAGTTTCGACTTTGTAATGGCTGTCTGTCTGTCAATTCGATAACTCAAAAACGAATAGAGATAACGGGCTGAAATTTTGTGTGTGTATTCTAGAGCTATAAAGTGATGTCAATGGGGGTAAATCGGAACATATTTGGGCAAATGGTGCATCTTTGAAATCGTATAAGAGATAGAATAAAAATTTAATGACAAAAAAATTTTCATTTTTTTAAATAAACAACTTTTTTTGTAAACTCATAAATTCAGTATGTACCGATTATTTCAGAAATTAACACAGTTACTTGATACTTTCACTTGTTAGTTGATACTTTTTATGTAAATTTACGTTTTTTTGTCTTCAATGCACACAACCATTCTTTGGATTGATAATTATCCCACCATTGATAATTATCTTTTTATAGTTTCTCCATAATCATACTAAACCATCTTACTATCACTAAACTAAACATAAAGCCGAACCCAATTGTTTGCGATGCAGTTAGGCTAGAATTGTTATAGCGATGCAGTTACCACTACAGCGCCGTATAAATCGTTTTCCATACACAACCCACATTGTTACCATCATAAATTGAAAACAATATAAACCATATTTTGACAAAATGGAAACCCGACTTCAAAAATCAAATATTCTATAACAAAAAATGCACTAAAAAGTAAACAAATAATTGCATATTCTTGTGCCAATTTTAGTTCACTTAAGCAAAAATTTTTAAATATATATGTACAATTATTGTTATTTTTGGAGGCGGTGTCAGCATAGAGAAATTCACATAACTTTTGGACACCGCCTCCAAAAATAACAATAATTGTACATATATATTTAAAAAATTTTTGCTTAGGTGAAACTAAAATTTGCACAAGAAAATTTTTTTTTTGGGGTCGGTTTTTTTTTTGTAAAAAATTTTTTTGAAGTCGGTTTTTAAAAAAATTTTCTTATTTTCCTATTATAAATGAGCATACCCATTAAAAAAAAAAAAATTTCGCAGAAATCGGTTATCACATATAAAATGAGAATTTTCCTCGATTTCCCGGGGATTCCCTCATCAGAATGCGATTTGGTGGCAATGGGACCAATGGGAAGCCAAACCCTTTAAAACAAAAATTCAAAATCGGTTCATAAATGACGGAATTCTGAGGTAACACACAAAAAAAAAAATACAGACGAATTGAGCTTACCATCCTCCTTTTCGAAGTCGGGTTAAAAATCAAAATACATTGGGAACAAATGCTGCTGATGTAGAGCTGTATTTACGATATTTTTATTTTTTGGATTAAATAATTGTGATATCCGAAAAAGTGCCACGTGTATTCTGAGCGGTTCCTTACCAGTTTCCCAAAAATCATAAGTCAATGAGTTTTGGTTCACACATAAAACTGTAAAGAACTTTTTTTAATTGCATTCTTCCTATATCTACTTCGGTAATTTTCCACCACGTCCTGAAACCAACATTTTCTCGGTTTTCTGCTGTTTAGTCTTCCACTGAGATACATTTCTCTCAAATACATTATTGGCCCAATGTTTCTGACATTAGTCAGACGTGACCCATCCACTTGACAATGCCCGGCTGTAGAAACAATCTTTCAAGTATTTGAATTCGTTAGATCCTATCCTAATTTACGGTTCTATAAATTTTTGTGAGGACTCTTTTGCCCCACCTCAACTTTTCCTCATGAAATCTCTGTTTCTGAGAGATCGAATGTGTCAGAAGCTTACAAAACTTCTTTTGTATCGCTACTCTTCATCTTATAATCATAATACTTTGATCTTTATACCTAAGAATATGTAACCTGTAAGGCTATGAATACGCCAGTACCTAATTTACCGCCATCTTGTTGAAGCGATAGATTAATTTTTATGAATTCAAGTGTCCGTATAAAATTTCACTTACTTTTATATAACTTCTCGTATACTCATACATATTTAATAAATAAATAATTATTATTATTTATATTTTATTCAATTTATTTTTAAATATGCTTAAGGATAAGACGATTAACAATTATTTATTATTAATCGTTCTTGTGCTGTCAAGATTCTTGTGTTTCATTAAAAATTAATTTGTTGTTGCAATGCTGATTTTTCATTTCATATTTTTTTCACTTTATTTGTTTTTTGTTTATGAGTATAATATGAATTTTTGCAGATGCATAATAAATGAATGTTGGTAAAAAGTTGTGAAAAATTGTTTTTTAATGAAACACTCCTATAAATTACTTTTATCACTTGATTATAATCGGTGATAAAAAGCAGATTTAGAAGCTTTCTAAGAAAGTTAAGTTTACAAGAAAGTTTTGTTTTTATGGGAGTTTTACATTAGTGAAATTTTTACTCTAGTCACTATTTTTGGAATTTCGCACACAAATATTTTACTGCAATAATCATTAATATTTATCAATCAATTATATTTTAAGAAATTTAATCCAAATCGAATTACCAACGAATATAAGTAGGAAATCTGTGTAGATTAATAAAATACTACTTCGTTAATATTACAAAACTATTATCAAATCTAAAATAGGTGTTTGCCTAAATATATACTCTATAGTTTATTTGAATTGAAATAACAGTGCGACCTTGTTAATTCGCCCGTTCAATTATGTCTATTAAAACCAGAATCGATTCGGATAATTTTAAAATGATCGGATCGAAAGTTCATCGGATGCTGTGGAAAAAATTTATAAAACAAAACATACACTTACCTCTAGAAAAATAATGTAATAAAAAATCAATTTAAAACAAGTGAAAATAACTACTAACTGAGTTAATTGCTTAAGTTCTCGGTATATACTGAAATTATGAAAACAAGTTTCAAACAAAAGTTGTTTATTTTTAAACAAAGAACATTTTTAAACAAATTTTTGTTCTATATCTTACGGTTTCAAAGATCAAACACAAAGGTGTGCGCAGTTTTGCTCAAACATTGCTCAAATATGGTCCGATTTTGCTTGACCTTGATTCATGAGATCCTTTGACTTTTTAGGTCAAGAACACATACACATTTTCAGCTCGTTATCTTTTTTTCTTGTTTGAGTTATGGTGTTCACGAACTATCAGATATACCGAACTATCAGAATATACCGAAATGGCCTAATTAGGTCATTTTATCAACACTAATGCGAAACGTTCATGTCTGCGATCAGTATTTTCAGTGTTACAAAGTCGGGACTAAACTGAATGTACCTTGTATATTTACATATACCGGTTAAAAAAATCATGTTTAAAACAAGGAAAATAGATACTTTACAATAATGTGGAAACGGTCGTAAATAGTGATGCCCCGAGAGACGAGACGAGAATAACTGAGCGATCTCTATAGATTTTTTATCTGTAAAAATGTACTAGTCACAAAGATAAAATCGTTTTGGATGGTAATGATTTATTTTTGTCTATAGTCTTATTTCAATTAAAATATAAAAAATGTTCACTTTATATGAATAGAAGTAAGATATTACTTAAGTACAGAAAATGATTTGTATTTTTTCAAGAAAATCTTCAACTGAAAAAACGAACCGAGATGAGAAAACTTTTACAAGTCAATAAAATACAAGAGATATACTAATTTCGCATCGTATCGTCTCGCGGCTTTAATGGCGACGTAGTAATACTTGCGACTTGCGACGTTATATATCGTCTTAATAAATTCATAATAATAAATTGTTTTAGTTAATTATTTTGTTCGAGAATACTTAACGAGATTTTACTGTATTTGTAAAATACCACTGTAATATAGGGGAATGTCTCTATAGAATATTTGATACTCAAATTAAAATAAAAGGTCTTAAGTATATTATATAATCTGCATAAATTTATTTTCTTTATTTTCGGATGATGCATACAACAAACAGCTTATGCATTCAAGTTTTTTATTCAAAATACAGTTTTAATGGTACGCCTTCCCTAATTCAATTACGAAATTGTTACATAGGCATATTTATTATGAATCCATCAAAAATATATTGAACCTTAACTAAACTTAATGTTATTTAACTCCAATTAATAGTCTTTGGGTGTATGATAGCGTAAATTATTCTTATATTAATAAAATTACAAAATCGCCTCTTTACCTAGATCAGGTTTTTTGTATTATAAATACGTATTTCGACTACCAAGTAGTCATCATCGGTATAAATTAGCTAGTTGTAATTTACTCTTTGACAATTAGAAATAGATAGAAAGTCGAGATCAATAGACAAAAATAAAAATAAAAATTAACTAAAATAAATTAAAATTAAAATATAATAAATTTTAAAATATAATAAATTTTATTGGAATTACTGAAACTGTCACCAAGTTAGCAACGAGTAACATATCCTGAGACAATATAAGAGTAATTTAACAGGAGTAAACTTGAATGAAAGAAACAAGAGTAATTTCAATAAAATATTTTAATTTTAATTTATTTTAGTTAATTTTTTATTTATTTTTAGTTTTGTCTATTGATCTCGACTTTCTATCTATTTCTAATTGTCAAAGAATAAATTACGACTAGCTAATTTATATTGATGATGACCACTTTGTATTCGAAATACGTATTTATAATACAAAAAAACTGATCTAGAGGTAAAGAATTTGGAATTTATTTTCAAAAACCTATAGTTCTCTCATTAATTATCATTTGATAATATAATATTTTTACATTGCTTATATCTATAGATATATGAGATTAAGTCGACGGGATATTTCCAACAAAACATTATTTTTGAACTCAATTCAAATTTTATTGATAAGTATATAACCGTATCAGTGAGAAATGCTAATAATTGTTGATAAAAGTGACATAAGTGCAGCGTGTATAACATTCAATACTTCTGCGTTGCATGAAAGAAAATTTAATAAGGTTAACATTACTATTAAGATACAAAAATTTTATAAAATGATATTTAAGTAGTGAAAAACTATAATAAAACATGTGAAAATAATTAACTGAGTTGTGTGCTGAGTTATGTTAATTGCTTAAATACCCGGTATATCCTGAATTTATGTAAAAAAGTGTATTGCGAAAGTTGTTTATTTTTAAAAAAGAAACATTTTTTGTCTTTACATTTTTGTTCTATCTTTTATGGTTTCAAAGATGGAAAGTTTTGCTCATTTTGCCCAAACATGATCCGGTTTTGCCCATTCACGAACTTGGCCTTCCATTTTTACTCTAGAACAAACAAACAAATGTCAGCCCGTTATTTCTGTTTGTTTTTAAGTTATCGTATTTACAGACGGACATGTGGAAATGGCCGAAATAGGCCATTTTATGAACACCTTTGACAAGCATTTATGTCTGCAATCAATATTTTCAAGCATTATAAAGTCGGGACAACAGTTGCATATTTACATATACCAAGTATAAAAATATTGTAACTAAAACCAATGATTCTAAAATTTATCTTGGTAGAACAGAACCATCGTTACATCTTCCGTTACAATTAAGGTTTAAACGACTCATGAAACCCATTTTTTACATTAGAGTTAGAGTTTATTTCAGAGTTAGATCAACACCAGGCCAGAAATATATAAACACTAGGCCAGGTTGAACAATATATACATTTAATATACAAAGTTTACGAGCCCATAAAATGCTATCATTGATAATATAGCGCGTAATTCTAATATTTTTCTTTTATCAGAAAATGGAGTAATAATTATGAAGACATTCCTGTACCTTATTTTAACTGTATATTTAAATTAAAATGTTCTAATGTAAGAACTGGATCAAAATCATATCATGCAAAAAACTATTATTTCCCAGTGTAGAGTGTAACCACACTGCTTATGTGACAGATAGACTTTTGTCTGTTTTGCTTAAGTATATAATATATGTATTTATAAATTTGTCTATATACTGTATAACACATAAGCATTTTTTTCTGAATAACTCCCAAACACTGTGCACTAGAGCAGGATAGGAATCAGTGTTACATCGATCGAGTAAGAACTATATTAATTGAGAGTTATATCAGCGATTCGTCGCCTGCGAAAAATACACTCTGATCCGATTCTCATAACGCGCAAAAAAAAAGTATATAACTTCAAAAAATTAAAAAAAGACCACTTTGGTTAATCTCTGTCATATTTCATTTCCATCATATTCTTACGAAATATATGTGAACTACCTGTTAAAGTTTCAAAGTATTGATAAATTCGTAGATGCTAATTAAATAAAACAATAACATTTTGAATTGGAATTGCAAATTGTAATATAGAAAATGGTTTGAAATTATCCATCCCTTTACTAAATAACAATTAGATAAAATTGTATTCTCAAATGTTACAACATTTATCATACAGTAATATTGTTAATGTATCAGTTTAGTATGATCCCTTTACACAATCAAACGTGTGTACGAACGATGTTACATTCCCAGAGGTGATTGACTACGATGTACTTTTAAGAGGGTTTCGTAATTAAAAATTATTTACAATTGTTATATATCACTTAATGGAGCTACTTTATTTACAGCACATGTAATGGAGTTCATGACATACATTTTATGTTTCTATCCGTATTTTGGTAATTTTTTGAAATGTCTAAACATTCAAATAGATAATATATCAATAAATGGGGGTAAGCTTTCTGCTTAGTCGAGCGTTACTGTGTAGCACATATTTAGATTAGATTAGATTCGAAACAGGAGTAAGCCTTATAAAAAGCGCGACCAATTTGATCTATTGTACTTCCTTTCCTTCCAAGGTGTTCCGGGAGTTTAAAGTCTTGATAAATGATAGGATATCTCTTGGCGAAATTTTATTGTTTTCATCTGGCTGGAAATCTGTCTAGCCCAAATGATACTGTCTTTTGAGAGATAGGTTTGTACATCTGGCTGGAAGATTGATTTTCTGCGTGTGTTTATTGAGTTTGCAATGGCCAATAAGAAGGCCAGTAAGTATTCTCAATTAGTTTTTTTCTAGTTGTAAACGCTCAGAGGCCTGAGAAGGCCCATTGAGAAGCTTTTTATAACAGCATTTGCATGATCTTGGCCATGAGTATTCACCCAAGACATATTGTACGCCCCCTTTCTGTTATTTTATATTTTCTGGTGCTTTTCGGCCCTCCAAGAAATGGTTCTTGGCCATTTAGTGAAGCATTAGCACGTATTCTGGCTTGATTGATTGATTGATTAATATCGGGGTAAAAACTATTGCACTTCGACCTTATGGTCCATTGTGCTCCCCCTTCTACCTCAGTCCGACGAGATTTGCTTCTCCCATATGTTGGCCTGGAGCTTGCTTATCAGGTCCTCCCGAAGGTACATATATTCGAGATGAGATGCACCGAATATCCTATATCTGCTGTAATTCAGAGGATCGCATTCAAAGATTTTGTGGCTGGATTTCTCCTCCTCTGGCTTCCTATTCTGGCTTACTCATCAGCCTTCTCTTTTCAATCGATTCCTGAATATCCAGGCACCCTGCCAATAGTGACTTATTATGTTTACAATTTTATTTTAGAAGTTAAGCGCAGCCTGACAATCGGATAAAATATATATTATTCTATCTTTGTAGTTCTGCTGAAGATTCTCGATATATTTGCAGAAAGTTTCCAGAATAAGATGTCGCCAAGATTTTGTATTATGCGAAAATTAAAAAAGCGTTGCAAGTTTTGGCATTTAATCACTTCTTATAACTTATCACTCAATCTAGTCAAAATTCTAGAGTATAATGGAATTAAGTAAATAGGTTAGGTTTACCAAACACAAATTCTATCTTGAATCTTTGATTTTGAATCCAGGACATGAACTGAAGAGAAAAATTACCATTCAAATTGTATTTTGTAAAGAAACTTTATTATTTCGGATCTGTTTAAATTATAAATAATGCGATGCAAAATTATTCATACACTATATCTTATGAATATGTTAAAAAAATATTTTTACTAAAGATATTTTACAATATAATCTCATTTTTAAAAATAATTCCACAATAACTGGTAAAAATTTATACCATTTTTTGACATCAAATGCTTGATATGAAAAATCATACACATCTAGGGATGGGGTTCGACCTCTGGCACTCTTAACCAATGCTCTACCAACTGAGCTACCTAAGCTGTTATGGTAGTACTATGCATGTGATCTTTCACTATCATTTTTGATGCCATTGTATTATTAATTCTGTTTATTTACTATTCACATATTAGCGAATTTTCTGAAAGGAAATAGAGCTATTGGTCCCGTACCGAAGTCAAAATTTCCCAAAAATTTCTTCAAATGTCCACCGATCCTACCTAGTAGATGTCAAAAATCACCATCTGTAAAATTTATATATATATATATATATATATATATATATATATATATATCTATGGACATATATATATATATATATATATATATATATATATACATATATATATATATATATATATATATATATATATATATATATATATATATATATATATATATATGTGTCTGTAATTACTCGAGTGTTCACAGTTTTCATTTTATCGACATGAAATTTGGTATTTGAGGCGCTTTTGGTATTCAAAAGGTCAAGATCGTTAATGGGTAAAATCGAACAAGGGGAAAGGGGGGTTTAGAGGGAAGGGGAAACACAAAATTTGACATATCTCCCTTAATATTCGAAAAATCGAAAAATTTATAACAAGTAAAGTTGACGGTTTGACGGTTTAAGATTGAAAATTAAATTCCTTACTATCTCTGTACAAATTCGAGTTTGAGCAAAAGTGATAAGATGATGAATTGTAGCAAACATGATTTTCTACAACTTTATTCTTTACGCATTTTTGATTGTTCTAATATTAAGAGAGATATTTTGTGTTTTCTTCTTTCTTTATGCCCCCATTTCCCCTTGACGTATGTCATTTATTAATAAAATTTGCCTTGCAAATAGTAAAATCATATACGACATTTCATTTTGATCAGACTAAAATTGTGACCGTTAGAAAGTGATTTATATATTTTAAGGAAATTCGCTAAGTTGAAGCAGCTCCTGCGTAACGAATTTTTTTTTAAATTTGTTTTTTGTAAACTAGCGTCTATTTATTTCCATTGTTAGTATGGTTGCCTTTCGGTTATATTATACCAACGGAAGCGACTAACATTTACTTACTTTGTCATTTAAGTAATATGTCTGAACATTGATACCATTTTTTGACATCAAATACTTGATATCCCTAGATGTGTATGATTTTTCATATCAAGCATTTGATGTAAAAAAATTGTATCATTGTTCATACATATTACTTAAATTTGAAAGTAAGTAAACGTTAGTCGCTTCTGTTGGTATAATATAACCGAAAGGCTATCATACTAACAATGGCAACAAATAGACGCTAGTTTACAAAAAACAATTTAAAAAAAAATTGTATGTTAAGTTTTATAAATATTGAACTTAATTAATGTTCTATTAAATTCAACATAAAAATATGTCACATGTATGCCATTCTCATGTATTTAGTTTATTTACTATAGTAATATTAGCAAACGAATATTTACTAATACTATAACAGTCATGACAATTTAGTAATGAGACGTAGCGTTAAATAAGCTGACATATTGATTCATTAAATCACTGTTTTTAATGTTGTTTTGTATATACAACACAACTGTCTATGACTGCAATAATGTATAAGTTGACTTATATAAAGATACTATACAGCATGATTCAAAAGTATTTTAACATATCAAGAACGTAATTACTTTATATAATATTATCTAAACATCCTTATCATCGTTATCATGGAAAGTTTGATATTGAGAGCCTTTCATACATATATAACATGGGCATCTAACTACCCGAAATTATACACCTCCGTTAAGCTAGCAGAGCACAGTACCGAAAATTAATTTACTACGTACCAGAATTCATTCATTGCGGATTATGACAAACGTCACCAGTCCAAGAAGCCGAGCGGCCTAAGGCGTTATGTCTGTGCAGAATGTAGTACTTGGAAACTGGGAGGTTATGGGTTCGAATCCCGACATCGGCAGTTTGTCAATTATAAAAATAAAAAAAAGGGGCGGTTAATGGACTAAACTGTCGGCGTATGGACAAGAACGAGGTAACCGGCTATGCTTGAGAAGGTTTTTTGCAGTTTCCTTCACGAACTCCAGATGAATATCGGCATAGTTCTACCAATCTACCAATTCCTAGTCTACTCACAAATTCCTGCACTCACATCCTCACATCCTAAGGCATCACAATGGACCTTATGGTCGAAGTGTAGCCCGTCCAGGGCAGCCTTTACAATCTACATCTACCTCTACGTACCAGAATTAAGTGCTAATTATGTGCTGCAATTAAATTTTTTGTGCTTTTTTAGTTTCGGCGGAAACTGAAAATTAAAAGTGCTCGGCTACCTTAACATCAAGACAGCAGAACATCGGTTATAAAGTGTCCCGAAAATGAATTTACTACCTACCAGAATTAAGTGCTAATTATGTGCTCCAATTAAAATTTTTGTGCTTTTTTAGTTTCGGCGGAAATTGAAAATTAAAAGTGCTCGACTAGTTTAACATCAAGACAGCAGAGCATCGATTATAAAGTCCCAAAAATAAATTAACTACGTACCAGAATTAAGTGCTAGTTATGTGCTGCAATTAAAAATTTGGTGCTTTTTTTTTTCGGTGGAAATTGACTCGGTTAGCTTAACAAAAAAATCACAAAAATTTTAATTGCGGCACATAATTAGCACATACATCTGGTACGTAATAAACTCATTTTCGGTACTTTGCTCTGCTAGCTTAACGGAGGTAAATTACACAACCATTTATTCAAATACATCAACTTAATATTAGTCAAACTCATATATATCCTATGGCATTCTTTGGTTATCGTTTCTGCGAACAAATTCATAGACATTTATAATAGCTTATTATTTGAAGGGTTTTCTTATAATAAGCTATCAACATAGCCTCGTAGCTTGAACATAACTCAAATTCCTGTCAATTACGACTGTTTCTATAAGCTTATATAAAGTGCTTTCAAGGTAATAGTTACAGTTTTTAACGAGCTACATTCTATAAGCGTTGCAGATCTAACCCGCATTCTGGTTGATATAATGTTTGATATCCAAGTATTCGAACAAAAGTTGTTCATTGTAAAAATACTAACAGTTTATATTCTAAACAAGTTTTCGAAAACCGAATAGATCGGTACAAATCAGTTGTAAAAAACAGTGCCACTTTTAATATCCATTGTAGGTACAATTTAGGATATGTTTTAAGCGTTTTTTATAATTTGTTGTTTACCTTTTCTTAAACAGCGCATATGTTATGACACATCCATTGATGGCGTGACCTCCATAAACATTTCAATAAAATCCCATTTACTGTACGATATCTCAACAACCGTTAGTGATTTGCCAATAGATCTGGGCATTAATTATAGAGAATGTTATACTCTACAAGTTTCATACCAACTTTAAACATAATTTGACGCATTAAAAATCGCGACCTTCCCCATTGAATATCGTAAAACGCGGGCAAGTGATTATATGAAACATTTGAGCCAGTGTTTAGAGTGTCAAAAGAAAGGTCTAGGCAAAATTTCAGCTTATTACCCTCCATTCCGAGATTCAACCACTGTTTTGTCTTGATAAATAAAATAAATTTGTAAATATTTGAGGACCTGTGGAGATCCTAGAAGTTATTTTAAATATTTATTGATACCTTTGACGACCTATTGAATTCTTATGTTGTTTTTGAGGCTCTATTGCTGATCCAAGAAGGTTACATTAAAGAAATAGCAAAAGACATGATCACATCAATCCTCTAATCAGGCTCTAAATTTTGTTCCGGGGATTACGATGTAATAAAACCCCACTTTGGTCGTTACGATCTTAAGTTTACTTATGTTTTTATTAGAAGATAAGCGTTGGACTGAACTTCTTTTATGAAATGAAATTTTTCGTGAATAACTTAAAAGTTATATTAAAACTACACTTCCATATCAAGTTTCATTTGGATCAATATTAACTATTATATTCGATATTTTGAACACTATGGCCAATTGTTAACTGGTTGTTTTCCTGAAGGAAAATAGTTTTAACTTACTCCAGTAGGTTGAAAATATGTACGGTATTAAAAACATCCCTTTATTTATATTTTATTTGCATATCTAACAAAAATCACGTATGCAAATCTTGATATCTGTCGTTAGTGAATAATAAAAAAGTGCCGATTTATATAAACATGTTTCTGTTTCACTATATTGATGTTGTTTATTTTATTGCAATGTTTTACTAAGTACTATAAAACAAGTTTAATTGTATGATATTTTATATAAAAACTACAAAATAAATAATTCTACATAGTATATCAATACAAAACTGTAAATTTAAATTAACAACAATAATATATTTCTAAAAGTTTTCTACTATACATAAGTCTAGTGCTTTCTATGTTATGCATAGACACATTGTACAATCATAGAAGTAGGTGTTTCTATAACACTCTTTGAACTTATTATATTACGATAGATTATTAATGTGAAAATTACTGGTTTACTATTTTGACATTTATTATATTTAAGATACTAAAATTTCATATTATATATTTACTACAAGATGTGCTTTATAACGTTTGACATTAGTTTATTCTACATATTATTGTTGGTGTACCTATACTTTAGACGTCACAATATAATACTAATGTCAATTTCCATTAAGGCTACGAATACATAGTATGGAAGAACTAGCGTATACCATATACATAAGCATGTCATTCAATTTTTAATTAACATTGATATGATAACATTAACTCATCCACCAGGTTTTGAATCCTGACCCTCTGAATTTATACCCCAATGCGCTGCCGTTGCACCACGTTTTTTTATGTCAATATTAATTATTGTTTTATTCTATGTCGACCAAATTTTGTCATGTAGGATTCGCAGTTCCTAAGACTAAGACTCGTTATCACTTCTCTTGTGGAAATAGATCTTAATTAACTTTTATCTAATGTTCATGGCAATCCGTGACCGCTACTACAATTGATTTTCTGACCATATTTTCTAGGAATACTTGCAATGTTACTCTATAATTTTTAGGAATACTTGCAATTTCAAAACAATAATCATAATTATGAATTTTGCAAATGCATTACTATGGTTACTAGATATTTTTAATGTATTTAAATGATTTTTTCAAATTTTAAGAGAGATATTCCATATTTTGTTTCTTTCTCTAAACGCCTCATACCCTTGATTGATTCTATTCATTAACGAACTTGGCCTTTGAGATACCAAAAGCATATCAGACACAAAAACATATACAAAGTGTGAACAGTCAAGAAATGTATGTCAGACATTTGTGTCGCAAGTTCTGTCGTAGCTAAAGTAAACATTGTTCGTATGTAATACATACATATAACACTCCATGCATGCATGTCATTGAAGATATTTAGGTATGTTCTGCTATTTAAGATACAGTAATGAAGCAAGCAGATAAGATGATGTTACATTTATTACAACAGATATGCCTAATAATCTATGAAACAAATGGTATTTAGATTATATATGTAGAATTTGGAGGTGTTTCAAAAGATAATTAATGTACAAATTAATATACGTCAGTATTTTAGTATTAATATTCTGTTTAAGTTAGTTTAATACATACATTAGTTAAAAATTACTTCAATTCATGCATTTATCTATAGAAATTAGTACGAATATAAAGGCTATGAATTTTTATCGCATCTTTACGTTTTAGAGTCTCTCTGAAGATAAAAAATTTGAAAAATATGACCCAAAATTCGTATAATTACATACTAACTTTATCGAAATCGAATAGAATTTGGATTTTTGATAAAGCAAACTTAATTTTTTGAAGTGACGAAAGTTTTTTTACAAGCTTTTATTTAACTTGCAATGTATGTACCCATATATATATGTTCTGGTCAAATCTTGCAAGCTGAATTAGAACCACTTCCTCTTATCCTACGGAGTTGAATTTTTGAAAAACAAAAATTTTTCAACAAAAATTGAAAAACACATAAGAAGTAAAGTTGTAAAAAATTAATTTTACTATAAAGGCTTGTTTTTAAAAATGTTTTTTTAATAGAAACTTATTTTTTAATATTTTGAATTTTTTTTCTCAATATTTTCGGTAATTTTCCTATATCCGATATTAACGAATTTTTGTTACTGTTACTTCGATATATGTGGTCGTTTTTTAGAATGTTGGCTCATGATACTCAATTTTCAAAAAGCCTTACATTATTATCAATAATTTCAAAAATATGATTAAAATTTTGCATACCTACATACCTAGTTTGTCAAAATTGAGAAAATTGAAGTTTGGTATAACCTAAATTTGGGAAAGAAGATATATGTTGTCGTTTCTTAGAATGGTTTTTTACAAAATGTATGAGAAATGATAACCAAACTTACATGGCTACCAAATACAATGGTTACCAAATTAATGTGAAAAATAAGACAGAAATTAGTATGATTACCTACCTACGTACCATGTTTATCCATATCGGATAAATTTTGAGTTTTATAGAGTAAACTTTATTTTTTTTTACTCTGGGAAATTTTGATGCATTTAAACGCAAACAGGGTTAATATTCTAAAGTTCTATTCAAAAATATAAGGGTTCTATTCAAAAATATGTAATATTCTAAAGTAATCAAGATTAAGTAATTGAAAAGAAAAAAACACATAATTACAAAATAATAGATAGATATGCCCAGAATGTATACAAAATGATTGGATTTTATAAATAATGTAAATTATTTTCATTGCTTTTAACTTTTTTGTAATTTTTAAAATTTATGTTGAACATACATCAAAATACATTCATTCCATTCATTCCCCGGGTAAAAAGTTCATGAATATTTATATTTATGTTACAGGTAGGTACACTAGTGACTACCAAAGGGTGTAAATACAGTCGATCAAAATGCAATATTTTACATGTTAATTTATTACTATTTCTTATACGTTATATAGAACGTGTATGCACGAATTCGTTTTATAATGGATCCGTACCCGTATGGATTGTCTAAACAGAGCCCTCGTACTACACCTAGGTTATCGTTGAATTTTTATTTCTGGATCAAATACAATATGGATGATATATATATGTATATATATATATATATATATATATATATATATATATATATATATATATATATATATATATATATATATATATATATATATATATATATTTTACACATAAATATTTAGTTTTGAAGAAATTTTACTTGTGATGAGAGAACTACAGCGAGACCATACAAGAATTTATATGGGCAGTGAATTGATATTCCCGATTATACAATGCGACGTTTTTTGTTAACGAACGGCTATGTGACTGTCGGCAATCATCGACTTTCGTGTTTCAAATGAGAATTTAACATAGTATATGAATATAATGTCATCAAATAGCTAGAGCTTTAATGTAGTTTATAGTTTCTATAGACATATCTGCATTAACAAAATTTTGGAAGCAAATTATTTGATAATAAATTTAAAATATAAAACAATTAACGTTTTATAATGTCAAAATTTGGAAAAAATAATTATTTGACATAAATCATATACGCTAGAAGTATTTTTGGCGAACGACCCCTGCGCCGACTCGTGTTTTTTAATTTAAATTTTGGTTCTGTCAAAACTAGTAAACATACGGATAGATATGTAATATGTCAATTTTAATTTTAACGAAGGAATAATTACATTCAATGTCGGTAAAAAAATTTATGAGCGGTTTTCAAGAAGTACAATTAGATAGTTTTAGAAAAAAAAGTATTTCTAAAGGTACAAAATTTGTACTAGTTTTCACGTTTCTAATGTGTATGAAGAGATTGATGTCAATGATTCTCGGCGAATTTTTGGTACAGTTTTAAGAGAAAAACCAGGCCAAAATAGCTATAAAAAAATAATACTAATTATTACAATGTTGTAATTGAGATAAGTTTAAAAGAAATATCAACTACTCATTATCAAAATGCACAACACTTCTGATTTGATAGTTTTTTCCCCATTTTATTCAATAACGAATAAAATATTATATTTATTAATTAAAACGCATTTGTAATAATATATGACACTAAGGTTTTGACATCAACTCTAAGATGGTGTGGGAATGCCTAGACCTGCTAAACAGGCTAGGCAAGGAGAATGACGTTTCTCTGAAATGGGTGCCAGGCCATGCAGGCATTGAGGGGAATGAGACTGCTGTTGAACTGGCAAGGAAAGGGTCGCTAGAGCCTTTCATAGGACCTGAGCCGTCCTGTGGAATAAGTGAGGCCTACCTCAACACAGCCCTCTGGAAGGCAGAAGAAGCAGATAGAAACATGCTTTGGGAAGATTCCCCAGGGCTGCGACAGGCCAATATCCTTCTCGGGCAGTATAACCGAAAGAGATTCGAAACCTGCATTAAGCTCACAAAAAATGAGCTACGAATCCTAACGGGCTTTTTCACCGGGCATTGCCGGCTGAATGTGCACCTCCGAAATATGGGAATCATCAATGACGGCTCATGCAGGTTCTGTGAGCTGGAGGAAGAAACTCCAATTCATCTCCTACTTGAATGTGAAGCCGTGGCACGAAGACGGGCTGCTTGTTTCGACCAGTACCTACTCCAGGAGGATGTCTTACCATCCCTGCACCCCACCCAGATCCTCAAATTCCTCCGAGAATTGAGACTGGTTGAGGAGCTCTGAGGCAAGCCTTAACAGAGCAGTAGTAGAGGGTCACAATAGATCATATTGGTCGCAGTGATTAATAACCTCCAAATAATAATAATAAAATAAAGCTTTTGACAGAACCAAAATTTAAAATAAAAAACACGAGAGGTCGCCCGTCAAAAATACTTTACTAGCGTATATAAATTGGAATTATTAAAAAAAAGCTGTTTTGAGTACGAGACTCAGGCTTGATGTGAAAACATATCCTACTAGCTGATAAAGCCGACGTTGTCTGGGCTTCAAAAGATTGTTATAGAAAATGTATGTAATTATTTTTATCTAAATTTGCACTTTTTTTATATTTTAAATTTATTGACAAATAATTAGTTTCTAAAATTTTCCCACTTAAAACACGAATGCCGATGATTGACGACAGTCACATAGCCGATCATTGTTTGCCTTGAATATGTGCTTAGTCACTTAGGCAGAATTACTCAGCTTTTCACAGCTGCACTTTATTCTTAAGTAACATCCATGGAATTAAATTGTTTGCTCAACTTAAAATAACTATTTAGTTTATAAAAGTTATGCAAGATATCACTGCGATAAAATAAACTAGTGATCATATGTAGACTGTAAATTGTTTATACGATAAAACATATTTTGACAAAATGGAAACCCGACTTCTAAAATCAAATATTCTATAACAAAAGTGCACTAAAAAGTAAAAAAATAATTGCATATTCTTGTGCCAATTTTAGTTCACCAAAGCAAAAATTTTTAAATATATATGTACAGTTATTGTTATTTTTGGAGGCGGTGTCAGCATAGAGAAATTCACATAACTTTTGGACACCGCCTCCAAAAATAACAATAATTGTACATTGTATATATTTAATAATTGTATATATTTAAAAAATTTTTGCTTTGGTGAAGTAAAATTGGCACAAGAATATGCAATTATTTTTTTACTTTTTAGTGCATCTTTTGTTATAGAATGTTTGATTTTAGAAGTCGGGTTTCCATTTTGTCAAAATAGGTTCTATTTCTCGCTTTTTAGTGACTTTGTTCTATAACTGATTTTATTTGTCTAAATATGGGTAGACCAACTAAACGACCAACTAATTTTTAGTGCATTTTTTTATAACAGATTTTCAGTTTTTTTACAAGCATTTTGTTTTTTTTTTTGTAAAAATTTTTTTTGTAAAAATTTTTTTTTCGGGGGTTTTTTTTTTTTTAGTAAAAAATTTTTTTGAAGTCGGTTTTTAAAAAAATTTTCTTATTTTCCCATTATGAATGAGTATACCCTTTCAAAAAAAAAATAAAATTTCGCAGAAATCGGTTATCACATATAAAATGACGATTTTCCTCGATTTCCCGGAGATCCTCTCATCAGAATGCGATTTCGTGACAATGGGACCAATGGGAAACCAAACCCTTTAAAACAAAAAAAAAAATTCAAAATCGGTTCATAAATGACGGAGTTCTGAGGTGACACACATAAAAAAAAAAAAAAAAAAATACAGACGAATTGAGAACCATCCTCCTTTTTTGAAGTCGGGTTAACAAACTGATGCCATTGTAAACTGCCATGAGTTCTTGGAAGTGAATTTTTACCAGTAAATTGTGAGCGATAAAATTGTCGAAAATAATTTTCTTTAAATAATTCAACTGTGTATTTTGTGTATGGTATAGAACCCTTTATGAACGGCCAACTCGAATTTAGAGGTTTTCTTTTCTGAACTTAAAAAGTTAAACATTTCGAATAAAAAATTTATTCTATACACTTATTATACATTATAAATGAACACACACACACACACCAACGAAATGATAAAATCAATATTCAGGTAAAATCCGATTAGAAAAACATTGAATATTTAATAGAATTTTTTTCTCTTTGAGAACGTTTTCTAATAGTACCTATAATCATAATATGACGTAGGATAATCTTATCTGTATTAGAGAGTGAAAGATAATTATCGTACACGGAAATGTCTAGACATAATATTAACATATCGAATAATTTTTATAGTGGTAATGTAATTTTCATTTCATTCAGATTTCAAGTAAATTGGTCCCTGATATTAACATATCAAAAATTGTATATCTACAAAAACGATTTTTTTTCTAGTAGGCCTGGACAGATAGTGATTTATTTTAGAAAAAACTATGTTTGTCGTGGTTAATTTTTTCCATCTGCACATCAGATGTCAAAATCTTGGATTCAACTTTCTTAGACATTCAGTAGACTTCATACTAGCCTCTCCCCCTCCGCAAACAAGAAACAAATATATTTGCAATGTACACTCAAATGCAATATATTTCAAACAGTAAGTCACATATGCGAATGTACATATATATATATATATATATATATATATATATATATATATATATATATATATATATATATATATATATATATATATATATGTCGCAGATGGATTGTCGAATCCACTGTTTGACAAAACCGCTAGTTGTTTTACATAACACCGTTATGTAAAACAACTGAACGTGCAGCTGGATTGTCGTTGCGATACGTTTTACAAAACTGCTACCCACGTTTAGACGTAATGTCGAATAGGTTATCTGTAGTCACAAAGAACGTTTTGATATAGGGAAATATATAGAACGCCTTTTAGCGGGGCCCAAAAACACGACCATAATTGTTTAAGTCATAATCGTAATCAAACAATTTTCGGCTCTTTAATCTTTTGACAATAACATCACTATGAAAGACAGGCTATTCCCAACCCTAAACGAACGTAGAAATCATAAATCATTGCAATATCATAGAATGTATTAAACTAATTGATGTCAAAAATAATCGGCAGTTTGTCAATTATTAAGAAAAAACCAGGGGCGGTTAATTGACTAAACTATCGGCGTATGGACAAGAACGAAGTAACCGGCTATACTTGTGATGGTTTTCTGCAGTTTCCTTCACGAACTCCAGATGAATATCGGCATGGTTCCTTTCAGAGTCGACTGTAGCCGCACATCCTTCCAATTCCTATTCTATACAGAAAAATTCCTGCAACTCCACTCACATCCTCACATCCTTAGGCATCACAATAAGAAGTGTAGCTCGTCCAGGGTAGCCGCATCGAATTTTAATATACCAATATTCAGGCATATTACTCAAACGTCAAATTTAGTAAACACAAATCATCTCCATTAGCATAACTCAACCGTACAAGCAAATATTATAACAATTGGTGGATAGACACAAAGAAAAGTCATAGGTCTGGAAAGTTATAGGTGGAGGATTCGATCCTCAACCAAAATGTTTATGATTTTTCAATGATGTCTAAATGAATGTTTATTAACAGAAAGTATTTCGAAATACTACACGAAAACAAAAAAAAAATATTCTCGCAAAAGAGGCAACACTTTTACCGACACTTCCAGATACGAAAGTACCACCAAAGGATCTAAATAATCTTACAAACAAACATTCACACAATTATTGGAATACATGTTGGTTGTCTGCAAGGCCATCTGCAATCAATAATTGTAGAGACGATATTTGGCAGATAGCTCCTCATATGTCTACAAGGGATCACCAATGTATAATCACTAGACTACGAATCGGACACACAAATTTTACGCACAAACATCTCTTTGAAAAGATACCTCCACCATCATGTCAGTTTTGCCAAAGAGAAATGGCATCGGTCACACACTGGCTATTGGAATGTGCCAATTTGGAACAAGAAAGAAGATTAGCAAAATTACCCAATACCCTACATCAATGTTTAAATAATGTGCAAAATGTCAAAAAAGTGTTGGAGTTTCTCAAATTGACGAAGTTGATCACAATAATTTAATATAAAATCATGTGTGATAGTGTTTAATTTTCTTTGTGTGTAAAGTTTTATCTGTAATGGTACAGTGATATCTGTGAATATGGTCGCTAATGACTCAATTGTTGAAGCGACCTTAAATAACAAAAAAAAAAAAAAAAAAAAAAAAAAATATTAAAGAGATTACAAAAGATAAAAATAAGTATGTCTTCTATTCAAAATGTAACAAAACCAATTTGAAATAAAATGAAACTTACAAAGTCTTTTTACAACATGAACAGAAAGTAGTTTTGAAATGTAGCATTAAATGAAGTAGGCGTAATTTAGTTTGTGTTAAATGATAAATAAGTTCATTTTATTAAATGGTATGATTAATTAAATTTTAGTAGTTAGTTATAAGTATTATAAATGTAACACCAAAGACGGACCTACATACAGTTCATACTTCATCTAAACACTCTCATGTAAACCGTATATTAATAAAAAATAAAAGTAAACCACCAAATATCATGAAATAAAAAATATATATTATTAAATACATATAATTTTTCACAGAAACAGATATACCCACACAAACAGGAAAAAAAAAACATCAACTTAAAACCAATTAAATATCTTTTTACGATTCATATATATTTTTACCGTACCGCAATTAAATTAGAAAAATATGTTATGTATGACTGTTCTTGTACAAATTTTTGAGTACCGATTTGTATATGTAATGAATGTGTATTAATATTGCCGAACATAATAAAATCTTTATCATATCTTTACCTTTTAGAGCAGTCCTCAATCTTAGTTTTATATCCTGTATTTGGGAAATATATCTACAAAAGCTAATATCCGTGTTTTCGCTCAAGTTTTATTGTTATATCTCCGGTTTCCGCCATAGTTAGTAGATAAAATAAGTATCAATTTCATAAGCATTTAACACAAAAAGTTTTATCAAAATCGGGTCAGTAGCTTTTGCGGTATGGTCGAACAACTAAACCGAAAATTACAGTTTTAAGTAACATGTTTGTTTGTAACGGTTGAGAAAATTGAGCGGAGAAACAATTTTTTTGGTATAGATGTTCATAAAATGATGTAATGAGTATATTTACCCATGTTTATCTGTCTATCCGTTAACACGATAACTCGGAAACGAAAAGGGACAACGAGTAGAAACGTTGTATGTGTGTATTTTAGAGCTCAAATTTGAGAATGTCGATTAAACGCATACTCTTGCAACGGGGGATACAGTTAGATATCTCTAACTGTAAAACCATAAGCAATAAAAGATTAATTTTATCAAAAAAGATTCCTTTTTAAATAAACAACTTTTGTTTGTAACTTTTTTCATAAAATGAATCATTTTATCACAATTTCAGGTCAAACATATAGTTATTGTAGATAACGCGTCTATTTATAGAGAAGCATGCGTAGCAGCAGGCGTCTATTAGTTGAACAAACTCCAAAATTAGTAGTAGTATTTAGAAGGCTAATTACTTCTTTTCTCTAGAGCCATTAATAAAAATTTTCAGAAAAAATTGCTGTACGAAGTATTTTATAAACACTGATATTTGCAGAGCTTTGTTTACGGTAATCAAACCAGCGATTTCAAAAAAACCTCATTTTTTGCCAACCACTAGTTCAAACTCAAAACTCAATACGGAAAACGCAATGACGAATTTTCGTTAGCAAGTAAAATAAATTACATTAAAATAAGAAAAATTGAAATTTTTTTAATCAATAGATATACATTTTTCAACTTTTAGAATTTATATAATATCAGAGTCTATCTATCCCCCGCTCTTTAAAAGTTGTTGGATCCATAAATTTAATATCTTTAGTCCTGTAGGATATATCCTGTTTTAAACTAGTTTGGATTTCTTCGAGTTAATATCTACTAACATACAATATATCGGGTTGTATGAATATGTTTGAATAAAAGGTATTCCTGAAAAAATACACCCGTGATGTTCGGAGCACAAAATATGTTTTACAGCACAAAATAAAGAACACTAAATTTGTTTCTACAATTCGAACCAACTACAAAACTTTTAAACTAAATTTTGAAGCGTGTTTTATTTAAGAATTATTTATATTTCGATTAATGATTCGTAATACATTGTATTATCGAACAAGATCACAGCAAGTCTCGATATAGAATGCGTCTCACTCCTTCTATTTCAAAAATAATGTTGTATTTATTTTAGTACGAGTGTATAAGAAAATACAATTTGTGTATACCTATATTGTATTCAAAAAATACATTTCGATTATATATTTCGTGTGTAACTTCAATTAATTCAAATTAATTAAAACTTGTTTAAAATGAAGGGCGTCCTGCAGTTATCTTTGATTAAAATATATGTATTAAAATCCAAACTAGATAATACTTAAAATTTTAATCATAATAGAGGTTACCTACGCATTTTGTATTTATTTTAAATATTATATTATATATAATATTATCATATTATATATAGACTATATACAGATATATTATAGACAGGCTAGACGTAAGCCTTATAGAATATTAAATCTTTATCTTAAACAAAAATTTATATTATTAAAATTTAATCTTATTGTTTGTATATTCTAGATTTTGTATTTAGTACTTTTTATATTACAAAAAAAACATTGTACGAAACTCTATTCGTTCAAGTAACGTCAGACAATTTTTAAAATGTACAACCTTTTTATGTGTTTTGAATAATATTCATACAATATTTTACAAGCGTACAGTATTTTGGCATATATTTAGCCAAACATACCATACAAATTCAGAAAAATTTTAATATTTTAACAAGATGGATATTTTAATATTTTAACATGATTAAAGCCAGAATTTTAACGAAAATATAAACAAATTAATAATAAACATTTCATAAACTTAACAAAAACAAATATAAATAAAAGAAATGTAGTTTTTCATTTTTCTTACATTATAAAAGATAATGTAACAGAGTTTTCAATAACAAAAGACAATTGTGAGAAAATGTAATAGGTAGTAATCAGGAGAAATGTAGTTTAGGTTTTCATTTTGCAGTAGGCATCCAGATATTGGTAAATATAATTTACTTTTTTTGTGGAGTCAAATTGGAGAATATCTATTATGCTGGTGTGTATGTCGTTTTTTTGTTAGGATCTGGGATCACATAGGGTCGAAGGCCGGGCATTCTATAAGAAGGTGCGTTAGGGTGTCGTTACTCTGCCCACACATGCTACAAGTTTCATTTGATTTTAATTTAAGTTTTATGTGGTTAGAGTACACGCAGACGTGTTCGTTGTTAGACATTCTGAGTTGACTAACTGCCCTGATCTTGTCAAAACTCAATCTTGAACTTTAGATATTCTTCTCCGTCTGCCAATTCTTTCCCAATCTTGAAGCTTAAGTTTGTGCACGTAGCTTTTTTCGAGCTCATTGTATCGTTTCGTGGCCTGGTTAATATCTTGTTTGTTCCAAACGTTTTCCTCTCCAATAAATGTAAGATATTTTTTAAATGACGACGCCCAGTTGTATTTCATCTTAGTGGCTTCAGAGTTTCTGTCGAAATCTAGCAGTCTATTATAACAAATCCTAGATAGTCTGTACTCAGACATTCCAAGTAGTTTTGTCCACCAGTTGAATGCTCTTTTGAAAATCTGTAGTTCCAAATTACTGACACCTGTTTCAAAAATATTACTATGCTGTATGGTAAGATTTTCTTAACTTATGGGAAGAAATCTTGTATTATCAGAGATTATCACCTCAAAGCATTGTAATATTTCTAGTACTTATTTTTTGCTGAATACTATGTGGTATAGTAATAGTTACTATACTGTTAATTTGTTCCTATACTGTAAATTTTTAATTTGTTCCCATCGTAATAGTAATGTTGAATGTACGAAGAGAAGATATATTTTTATTGCATATAGTAGTCTTCATCCGGATGAACTAGCCAGGAATTATTTTTCGGTGAGATATGTTGCTGTTAATGCAAATTTCGTGGGTGTCTCAGTTTTATTTTAATAACCTAAAACTCCAAACCTAAAACTTCAACGCTCAATAAAACATTGTTTTGCAAATGATTCGAAAATTGTTGCATTTTATTTTGATTTTTTTTTTTTTTATTATTTGGAGGTTATTAATCACTGCGACCAATATGATCTATTGTGACCCCCTACTACTGCTCTGTTAAGGCTTGCCTCAGAGCTCCTCAACCAGTCTCAATTCTCGGAGGAATTTGAGGATCTGGGTGGGGTGCAGGGATGGTAAGTCATCCTCATTTTATTTTGATACATTGAACTATTCGAATAACCTGAAAATCTATTTATTTATTCAATATTTGGCTGATATAAATAAAAAAATATATAAAACCTATTTTGACAAAATTGAAACCCGACTTCAAAAATAATATATTCTATAACAAAAAATGCACTAAAAAGTAAAAAAATAATTGCATATTCTTGTGCCAATTTTAGTTCACCTAATCAAAAATTTTTAAATATATATGTACAATGATTGTTATTTTTGGAGTCGGTGTCAGCATAGAGAAATTCACATAACTTTTGAACACCGCCTTCAAAAATAGCAATAATTGTACATATTTATTTAAAAATTTTTGATTAGGTGAACTAAAATTGGCACAAGAATATGGAATTATTTTTTTAGTTTTTTGTTCATTTTTTGTTATAGAATATATTATTTTTGAAGTCGGGTTTCCATTTTGTCAAAATAGGTTTTATTTCTCGCTTTTTAGTGACTTTGAAGTTCTATAACTTATTTTATTTGTCTAAATATGGGTAGACCAACTAAACGACCTACTAACTTTTAGTGCATTTCTTTATAACACTTTTTTTTTATCCGTTTTTTTTTTTTATCATTTTTAGTGCATTTTTTCGTTACAGATTTTCAGTTTTTTTTACATGCATTTTGTTTGTTTTTTGTAAAAATTTTTTTTTTGGGTTGGTTTTTTTTTTGTTAAAAATTTTTTTGAAGTCGGTTAAAAAATTTTCTTATTTTCCCATTATGAATGAGTATATCCTTTCAAAAAAAAAATAAATAAAAAAATTCGCAGAAATCGGGTATCACATATAAAATGAGGATTTTCCTCGATTTCCCGGGGATCCCCTCAGCAGAATGCGATTTGGTGCCAATGGGACCAATGGGAAACCAAACTCTTTAAAACAAAAAACAAAATTCAAAATCGGTTCATAAATGACGGAGTTCTGAGGTGACACACATGAAAAAAAAACAATTAAAAATTAAAAAAAAAAATATACAGACGAATTGCAAACCATCCTCCTTTTTGATGTCGGATTAAAAAGGAAAAGTATTGAAACTAACTGAACACATCATTCTGCTTTCAAGATACATCTGACAATTAAATGTATTTAGTTATTAACAAAACTGTAACACCTTATGCGCTAACTTTTCTTGACAATGTAAATAAGTTCGTAGTCAAGTTTTAGTTTTTCAAACTTATCAATTATTCTTTAATTAATTTGAAAATGGTCGTAGTCACCGAAACATATGCAACAATTTGTTTTTAATATTAAAAAAAAATGTAATTTATTAATATTTCAGAGGCAGACATTAATTTTTTTTTAAAGTTAGTTTTAAGATAAAAACAGTAGTCATTGTACAAATATTTTTAATCCGCCTACCTGTTAAAGATATTTGTTTTTTGTAGGTGGTTTTAATTTAAAAAACGAAAAGATTATTTAATCCATAATGTCATCAAAAAATATAAACAAAAAAAAACTTATTCCAAACACCATAAACCTAAGAGTGGTTTCTGTTCTAATCAAACAAATCAATAATCTATCAAATTTAATTAAACCAATTGAGTTGGGATAACAAACTCAAAAAACTAAATTAGAATGTCAATCTTAACAATCGTTATATAAATACGTGACGTATGCAGTTTTATTGATGGAAAATAACATATAATTAAATTTTAAGAGCCGTAAAAATCACACAGCATGTCTGTATGTATATATCTGTCATTATTACCTGAATAAATTCGAAACATTATGTTGTTTGTTGTACGAGAAACAAGGCTTCATCATATTCAAGGCTCTCTACTATGATAAAATTGTAAATGTCTGTTTATTTATTTATTTGTTTGTTTGTTGAAGCATCATACAAAGCCTACTAGACCAATTTGATAGATCTTTGGTTTAAAAGCCTATAATTAGACTTAAAAACTGGTGTATATCTCACTACGGTGACCGGACCCGGAGATATAACAATAAACGTGAGCGAACCCTATAAGTTACTCGCCTTGACCCTCGAGATGGACTTCGGTCATGGCTCCACGTCCTTGACTCAAAACCCGAACTTTTCTATCATATTTAGAAGTAAACAGGATATTTTTTGTGAGTTTTTCCCATTTTTTGGGGGGGGGGGTGTAGTGCATGGAGAAAATTAAAGTTTTCCGACTTTTCGTAAGTTTGAAGTTATTTTGCGTTGAATGCAAAAAGCCTTCTGGCATTTCTAGAAGTGGGTTGGATTTTGTCAGTCAGTCAGTGAGTCAGTTACACAAAAGGATGTATATACTATTCGATTATATATAAAAAAATTGTTTCAGAAAAGCATGCAATTTTCAATTATTTTTCATTAATTAATTAATTTAAATTTTAATCCAAATGAATATAAATGTTCATCTAATTCCTAATATTGCATGATTACACATATATTTCCAACTATAACATAGCTAAGGGCTAAAAGCATGGATACGGTATCTCAGCAATGTTCATATTGAGTTAAATTCGTTATTTTTTAGACTTAAGGACGTTCCATCAACTGTGTTACATAATCAGGCCAAAAAACCGGTTTGATTTTTATTTTAGAACAAATACATAAACACATAAACGCAACACATAGAAAAATTCACTGTTCATATATACAAAATAATGTTATTTTGAAAAAAATAATAATTTTAAACTTTTATATTTCAAAAAAAACAAAACGGTAAAATGCGATTTTTTAAAAAAATATTAATTATTACTATTCTAGTTTTTTTTAAAATTCTGGCGAGTATTTTTTTCGATACAACAGATAATAGTTGGGCGGGCATGAAGTTTTATATGCTTCTAATGAGAGAGAATGATAACTTAGCTACTAATTATCTCGCGTTCTAAAAGGTCAAAAATTCTAAAACTTCGGGATTTATTAGAAAACGTTCTTTTTAGCCTGTGAAAAAAATAGATCAAAATCAGTCGAAAACTGGTTGTATGCTGGAACATCCTTAATATAGGTTGAGAGTTATAAAGATATATTTTAAAATAACGAATTTTTAACGTTTCATGATGTCTATATACTATGGATGATCACAAATACACACATACATCTTCGAAAATTCGCTAAAAGAATATGATTGACCAAAACAAATCGTATTTTGATCTCTGAAAAAGTGAAGATTTTCCAATGGAGTTCTCTTCTTTTGCCTCTTGGAAAATAGCAAAAAGTCCATAACGAAATCGGGCTTACAAAAACAGTTATAAAAGATCAAAGATCGCGACAATCAGTTTTTCTAAAATATCTCCAAAACTATTTGTTTCATGTTAACATTCTTGTTAAATTTATTAATTAGCTTATTCTACACCAGCATACCCTTTACAAATTAACGTAGCTCCAATAGTTTTCGAGATATAAGGCTGAGACTAGTTGGGCGAAAAATACATTCAACTGTTAAACTGAGTTTTAAAAGAGATCAAACGTGTCATCCAATACGTTCTGGTCGACCCGTAAAGTTATAATCAATTTTATTAAATCGATTTTTATCGGTTAATAAAGACTCTCCCAATCGAAAAAATCGACTCTCTAAATCGATAAAAAAAGCGATTGTCCGATTAAAAGATTTCGATGATACAACACTACTGCCGGCTATTAGCTGTTAGACTAATAAATACAAGGTGGCGCAAAAGTACCTTCACGATTTTAAATTTAAAAAAGTATATCAAAAGTTAAGAAAATTTATATTTTGCAACTCATAATATAAAGTATTTCTTGAAGTTTTCTCCAACTATTTACGAAAAATGATGTTTCACAAATGATATCCCCTTTCGCGCTGAAAACTATGGGCTTTTTTCAGCGCATCTGACCATTCGTAAAGTTTCGTGATATATACCCAAAATCTCTCGTAATATTCTAAGTTGTACCAAGCATTGTGGCTTGTTTGCATAAACCCTTTCTTTCAGATAACCCCAAAGAAAATAATCAGTAATTACTATCTAAAAAAGAGAGACTCATTAAATATTAATTCCAGAAAGAATTATTGAATTTAAAAATCGTGAAGGTATTTTTGCACCAACCTATACAATTGAAAAGCCAAAAATAAAAGAATGTGAAAAATTAGTTACCCAACCTTACCCTCCATCTAGTAATTAAATTAAATAGAATAAAAATGTATATATGTATTTATATATGTATACAGATAATCAAAAAAAGGCCTACTATACACACATTTATGTAAATGCGTTTGGCTCATTATAGATAAGTAAAATATAAAAAATAAAAATAAATAAATATTATTTTATGAAAAATATGAAAATTTAATGACACCTGAAAAAAATGTATGTTAATAATGTTATTATTACGTTTCAAGGATATAAATAAATTATTATCGCGTGTCGGATTATCAAAACACTATGCACCTGAAGGGCATTGGCATTTTTTTTGATAATAATATAGAAATAATTTATTTTAAGTGTGTCATATATGATTTTCTTTTTATACCCGGTATATAATATAAACCAGGGTATATTAATTTTAGTTCCGTTTTTGTAATGGCTGAAAATAATGATTGCAGAAAAATAATTTTGGTATAGGTGTTCATAAAATGACCTAATTAGTCCATTTCCGCAAATGTGTCTGTCCGTCAGACCGTCCTTCCGTCCTTCCGTCCGTCAACACGATAACTCAAGAACGAAAAGAGATAGCGAGCTGAAATTTTGTATTTGTGTTTTATAGCTAAAAAGGTAGGTAATTTGTGGAATTGGCAAAATCAGACCATGTTTGGGCAAAATAGGCAAAACTGTCTATCTTTGAAACCGTAGTAGATAGAACAAAAATATAAAACAAAAAAATGTTCCTTTTTTAAAAATAAACAACTTTTATAAAAAACTTATATACCATAAATTCAGTCTATACCGCGTGTTTACTAGAATTTCCGAGTTAAAATATTCATACACATTGATTTCAACATCTACATACACGGTCATAGTATTGTTATTTTGATATCATCTTAATATCAATGAATAGTAAATTAAAAAAACAAATAACAGATCGCCTTTTTGCTAAAAATTTATTTAGATAAACAATTTAATTATTAACAAGTGAAAATAACAACTAATTGAGCTATAGTTGCTTAAATACCCGATAAGAATAATAATTGATGTTTGAGCGTAAATTGCGGAAAAACTAATCAATTTATGAAAAAAATTGCATTTCTTAACATTTCAAAACATTTTTTGTCATTTTATTCATTATATCTCTTATGGTTTCAAACATGAATATTTTACTCCAATGTGGAGGGATTCACGATCTGATTTTACCGATTCGTGATCTTTGTAGCTCTAGAACCCATACAAAATATCAGCTAGTTATCCCTGTTCGTTTTTCCGACTATGTAATATGTATCAACAGTGAAACCTTAGTATAACGAACTTCAATATAACGATTTAACAAATTCTTAGAAATCCCCTAGAATTGGTCGTAAGAGTTAATGCAGAATATACCTTTACATTACGAATAACTTTTATAAAAACCTCTTTATAACGATTTTTCAATCAATTCAAAACATAAATAGAAAGTATAATTATCCTCTGCATAAAGTATTCTACTTATCCATCTAACAAAGATTCATATCTAGACAGGTTCAAACATGAATTTCAGGGCTTTTAAGTTTACTTACCTTGCTAAAATGAATTATAGATCAACCTAACCTCTATATAACAAACCTTATTGTAACAAATTACTTGGTATAACGAATATTTTCTAATCTCCTTCAGATTTGTTATATCAAGGTTTCACTGTATATGAAGGTATATATATATATATATATATATATATATATATATATATATATATATATATATGTATGTATATATATATATATATACATATATACATATACATATACATATGCATATACATATACATATACATATACATATACATATACATATACATATACATATACATATACATATACATATACATATACATATACATATACATATACATATACATATACATATACATATACATATACATATACATATACATATACATATACATATACATATACATATACATATACATATACATATACATATACATATACATATACATATACATATACATATACATATACATATACATATACATATACATATACATATACATATACATATACATATACATATACATATACATATACATATACATATACATATACATATACATATACATATACATATACATATACATATACATATACATATACATATACATATACATATACATATACATATACATATACATATACATATACATATACATATACATATACATATACATATACATATACATATACATATACATATACATATACATATACATATACATATACATATACATATACATATACATATACATATACATATACATATACATATACATATACATATACATATACATATACATATACATATACATATACATATACATATACATATACATATACATATACATATACATATACATATACATATACATATACATATACATATACATATACATATACATATACATATACATATACATATACATATACATATACATATACATATACATATACATATAACATATACATATACATATACATATACATATATATATATATATTATATATATACCACTTTCTTGAATTTATATCGGTATCGGAACCAAATTTAGAAATATATTTGGTTCCGATACCGCGAATCAGACCCGAACCTGAGCTTTCTTTCGGGTTGCAACTTTGTAACCACAAGTTTGGAAATACACGATGCCAACTAAGAATATTCTACCTTTAGGTATATAATACATTTTAATAGCACGAACTGTGTATTTAAATTCTACTAATTTTAAAATTATATAATTGGTTTGTGCCTTATTTATTCGGTTTTCAAAAAAACGTTAGCCATTATAACTTTTATTCGAAACATTTTTCCGAACAAAGAATAAATAAGGCACAAATCAAATATAATAGTTTGAAATGATAGCTCGACTTTCGACGCCAAGTATACAAGTCCGGAATACACTAGCTTAATATTTTCATACTTAGCATTCTATATATTTCGAAACTTCGACGCGGTAATCAAACACACACACTCTTAATTCTTTTACGGTTTATTAAACATCAATAAAATTTTTCAAAGGAGTGCGCAAACAACAGTTGCTTGCATAAAATTAATTTTAGATAAAAATTTTTTGCTGCTATTCGAAGGCAATTCGATATGCATTTTGTATTACTAATAGGTTGGTTGGTTAATATATTCTTACCACGAATAATTTTATAAAACAATTTATGCATGTTCATATTATTACAAAAAGACATTTTTATAACATTAACATTTGTATAAAATATTAATTAAATAACTTAAATTATGTATTTTTTCAATTTATTGATTCAAGCAAACAGTTGAATTGTGTAAGAAATTGCAAAAGAAACAAATAATAGCTTCTAGATTTATAGTACCATCGTAAATTGAATACAAAATATTATTATAATTTTTAAATACATAAATTATTATTTATTATATTTTTTTAACAAATTAAAATATTAAAATAATAAAAATTTCTTTATCAAATTGTAGTTTTATGCATTTTTATATACATTTATTAGCACTTCAAGATATGAATGTATCTATCTGTCTAGAGACAGGATAATTATGACAACAGCCATTGAGTATTTATCATAGTTTTGGTGCACAAGGTTCGATTACTATTTTTGTATTGAATTTATGTGAATGATTTAGATTTTGTATTAGGCATTTACACTTCAACATGTTTTGCGCCCAAGAAAAACCACTGAGGTGGACTTTTATCACCTATTTATATTGATTTGACTGTATAAGTTCACATCAACAGTTTTTTATTGAATTAAGGATTCATTTTTTTGAAGTTATACTTGTTTTGGCGCAGTATAAGAATCTGATCAGAGTGTATTCTCAGCATGTAATGAATCGCTGATATAATACTCGACTGGTGTATCACTTGCCCGATCGATGTTACACAGTTGTCTATCCTGTTCTATTGCACAATTCTTGGATAACATTTAGTAAAAAAACGCGTATCGTACAATAAAAATACTAAATGTATATACACATATATTAGATACTTAACGAAACAGACAACAAGTAAGTCTGTCACATAAAAGATCCCACTCTTCAGTGGAAAATAATTTTGTGTGTGTTATGATTTTTGCATTTTGAAATACAAGACAATATTATACATTATGGAACGAAAGATGAATGATCGTTATTATTATGGTGAATGGCGGTATACTTGCCAGCTAGTACAATAGAACATTTAAATTTGACTATATAGTAGAAATTAGGTACAGGCATGTCTTCATCATTGTTTCACCATGTTTCTGATAAAAGAAGAATATAAGAATTACCTGCCACATTATCAATGATATAATTTTTATGATCTCGGAAACTTTGTATATTAAATGCCAGTCTTAATCTAATTTAATGCCAATCTTTACTCTTATTTTAACTGAAGAAGTGCACTGGCTCTGCTCTACCTTGATAGAAAATGTAGAATCATTGGTTTTAGATACAATATACAATTTTTTTATTGTATTTTTACACCGTATCATTTTATTTTATTAAACTTTGTGATTTAATAGTAGTGTTCATTTTATATGCATTCAAAACCGTTTTTTGCAAAGAAAGATACATACAATAGACGTTTTAGTTTTACATGAACATGATATAATATGAAACAATTTTTGTTCGTTTTTACTAGTCAATAATTTTATAATATATCACAAAATAATATAACTACTTAGCTTACCGTTGTTGTAAAACTGTGAACATTGACTACATACAAATTCATGCTGTGAAATCATAAATTTATATGAATTTAAAAGCTGTCAATGTGTATAATACTTACTACACTAATATAATTCTTTTATTTTTATTATTTACTACATAATTCTTTCTATAGTTTATTATTTTATATGAAAGAACGCGATAGATAAACGGACGGACTATGAACTGGTGTTTGTGTATTTCATTTATTAACGTTAAAAATCGTAAAGATTGAATTATTATAGTCTTGTAGTAACATTTATAGTTAAGACAATCATAAAGCCTTGTTGACAATAACATGCATGGTGGAACTTAAGTCCTGGTTTGGATGCATGCGTAATAAACACTATTAGACTGTGTTTAATATTTACTCAAAGACGCAGAAAAAGATAGCATGTCGTATAAAAATATAGATTCAAATGCAAGTATAAATAAAAAGCGATGGCTAAGCGCGCAATTGTCCTGGACTTATATGATTCTTTTTATAAGCTTTTATTTAGTTTCACCTGTTCCGGTGTCTGTAATGGAATCTTGCAAGTTAAATTTGACCCACTTCCTCTTATCCTACGTAGTTGAATTCTTACAAGTTGGTTCAATTCCGATGACAATACATTTTTATGGTAAGCATGACCGGAATCGACACGGGGTAAGGAGGGGATTAGAGGGAGGGATAAACACAAAATTTGATATATGTCTCTTAATATTGAAAAACCGAAAAACACATAAGTAGTAAAGTTGTAGGAAATTAGTTTTATTATAATTATGTTTCATTTTTTCTGTCTCTAATATATACAGATATAGTGACGGTCGGTCGCCACAAAATAGCGGTTTATAATTTTCACATTAATCCTTATGATATGGGTATAAAATGAAAGGTCTTGATGAGCGAAACACAGTGATGTCATTCGAAATCAAATATGGCGGCCACCGCAAACTTATAAAAGCTTATTTATAAGTTTGTTAAGCAATTCTAGGATTTTATTTCTACCAAATCCATTCGATTTGCTTCAAAACTTTGAATGGATCCTTCGATTGAAATTTAAAATATATCTTCAACTTTTTATGGAATAAAATTTTGGTGTGGCCGATGGAGATTGTGTAGTAAATCTATTAACCCATTTGAATTTACATTTTGGCTCAACAAGATGCTCAAAAGTTAGGAACCGGATCTTTCTTTTTAGAAATAAATCAAGTTGGACTTTATAAATAATCCAATTTTAGTGTAATTTATTTAAAAAATTTAGAACTATCTTTATCAAAAATTTAATTAATGTAAACTTACGACAGTATTTGCTATCCCCCTTTCAAAATCGGGTATACTTTTTAATATTAGTCTAACTGATATTTCGAGGTAAAAAGCTGATTGGAGTATAAAACTTGCTAGTTAATCAGCATTTATCAGAGGTATAAAGCGAGTCCAGTTTACTTTACGTTTAAAAATTTTATTTAAAAAAGAAATAGTTTTTATACTTACCATTTGATTTTTCACTTGAATATGATCATTGATTTTTTGAATAGTCAATTAAATTAATTATATACGTTAATTGTAATAGCCTGTTTACGTATAATTATATTTTAGCGTTTGCGGGTACAAATTATCTTGGAAAGCATCACAATTCAAAACAGTATATTTTATTACCTGACAACATGAAATATAACACGCTCTTGAACTCGGATATGATATACATTAATTTAATAATAATCTTCTCTGATCTTAAGTAAAGAATTCCATTGAATTATTTTTACTATTAAAGAAATATAGTTTACCTCGAAATTGCCAGTCAAGTAGCCGAGCGGTCTAAGGCGTCATGTCTGCGCAGTATGCAGTACTTGGAAACTGGGTTTGTCAATTATAAAAAAAAAGGGGCGGTTGATTGACTAAACTGTCGGCGTATGGACAAGAACGAAGTAACCGGCTATGCTTGAGAAGGTTTTCTGCAGTTTCCTTCACGAACTCCAGATGAATATCGGCATAGTTCCTATCATAGTCGGCTGCAGCCGCATATCCTACCAATTCCTAGTCTACTCACAAATTCCTTCTACTCCACTCACATTCTCACATCCTAAGGCATCACAATGGACCTCATGGTCGAAGTGTAGCCCGTCCAGGGCAGCCTTTACAATCTACCTCTACCTACCTCTACCTGGAAATTGCAAGATATTCTTTAAGGTACTGTCTTATATAATCAGAACAAAAAACCGGTTTGCTTTTATTGTAGAACATATACATATACGCACATACACAACACATAGTTATATTCACTATTCATATATACAAATTAATGTAATTTTGAAATAATAATTTTAAACTTTTATATTTCGAAAACAAAACGGTAAAACGCGATTTAAAAAAAATTTATTTAATAAATATTTATCTTTACTATCCTAGTTTTTTCAAATTCTGTCGAGTATTTTTTTTAATACAACAGATAAGTTGTGCATGCTTCTAACGAGAGAGAGTGAGAAAGAATGATTACTTTGCTATTAATTATCTTGCGTTCTAAACGGTCAAAAATTCTGAAACTTCGGGATTTATTAGAAAACGTTATTTTTAGCCTGTGAAAAAAACGAATAAAAGCTGTCGAAAAGTGGTTTCATGCTGGAACATCCTTAAATAGTTTTGTGTGATCAAAAGAAAAAAAGGGTCATTACAAATAAAACAATATTCAATATGAACTAAATCATGACCACTGATTCTTATTTTCACTCATATTGGGATTCGAAAATATGCCATAAATTGGAAATTTGGTAGAAGCGTCGGTAAGATATGAGATACTAAATCAAATTTTTTTTAGTACTATCGGCCACAAAAGTAGCACTCATTTTTTAAAATTGTTTAATTGATTTATACCTTATTTCATTCGATTTCTGGTAAAATGTTTCGAATAAAAGTATGTTTCGAATAAAATTAGAGTATGTATGATGAGTAAGTTATAGCCGAAGCATTTTTACAAAAGCCGAATGAATAAGGCACAAATCAATTATAAAATTTAAAAAAATAAAAAATCACTTGACGGTTTTTTTCCTTCGAAAAAATTTTTTCACCTCAATTGTTGGATCTAGTGTTTCATTGTACTAGTGTTTCATAGTGTTGCATAATGTTCTTTAAGTGACGCAAAAATGTATATCGAAATGGCGCTAGATGATTTTCAGAACGTATTATCAGGCAGAAATTTTTATTTTCAATAAAAATAATGTCACTATCGATCGATTTAAAGCTTCCCATAATAGTGTGAACAAACCATTATTAAATGAATAATACTTACTTGTTTTATATCATTCATTACCTTTATATTATCCGCCTATCTTTCTCTATTTTAATACATTAAATATAGATAGTAAAGCGAAGTTTATTTACCGAAGAAAAATTATATACCTATATATACCTGCATATAAAATCATTAGAGTTCAGAAAATAGTGGAGGTGAAATAGGTTATTTGTTGCGAGTACTTTTTAAAAACATTGCGGAAATTTGTGGATGATTGAAAATGCTCAATTCATTTTTATTTATTGATCAATTCATTATTTTTTATAAAATTTCAAATTCGCCCCAATACCTAGATCAGTTTTTGTATTATAAATACGTATTTTGACTACAAAGTACTCATCATCAGTATAAATTAGTTAGTCGTAATTTACTCTTTGTCAATTAGAAATAGATAGAAAATCGAAATCAATAGACAAAAATAAAACTAAATAATAAAATTAAACAAAATAAATTAAAATATATAATAAATTTTATTGAAATTACTCTTGTTAACATCACTCTTATTAAAATTACTCTTATATTGTCTCAGGATATGTTATTCGTTGGTAATTTGGTGACAGTTTCACGACGTTTCTAGGATTTGCCTTGCTTATATATACTTGCCGCTCCTGATAATTCCTCCTTTCACAAGAAAGGTTCTGAGTTTTTTCACAATTAGAGAAAGAGTCTACACAATTAGAAGCTTTAAACTAATTTTTAAGCAACTTAACATTTCATCGTGGAACAGAGGTAGTATCAAATATTATATTATTGAATATGATTCTACTTACAAAATTTTGCATATGCTCTGTACAATAGAAGCTATCAAAGGTATAAAAAACTATTAATTTAATATCTTTGTAGATGTATACGCTCTTTATCTTTACGGTAACTAAAAAACATCAGACAGACAAACAGACAGGCATATACTGTATATCACACATAGTGGATTTAAAAGTATGAATGATATTTTTTTTATAAATGCGCAGGTGTGCACTTGGCTATACTCATTACCGTTCTGTAATTGAATCATTTTAAACCAGAGGTGGGCAAGAGTTGACTCGGCCAAGCTCTGAGTGAGAGGTAGGGAAGAGAGATAGAGTTAATACAGGGTAACCTACCAATTATTAATATTTTCTTTTTTTACTTAAAACATTTTCTGAAAAAATATAATAATACCAAATCTTTTTTATGGTCACTATTATACAAAGTAAATAATACATACAATCATTCAATACATACTCTGGAATTTTGGGCTGGTAATTTGGGTCATAAAATGTACCTTTTTAGTATATATCATATTTGTGTATGAATAAAATAAAAATATATAAAAAATATATATATAAATCTTTTGAACCTTTAAGTTTACCGCTGGACCATTGTAATAAAAGAGGGAAATTTTTGCAAAGGATAATTTAAATAGAATTATAGTTTTGGAAATTCCAAATAATTTGTCTAAATATTTTACTATTCATATCCGAGAACTAATAAAGAATTATTTACCTGATTTAATTATTTTTTCTTCGTATGGAGTATGCTCAGTATAGTGTCATGGGAATTTGATGAATTAAGTTAAATTTTACATAAAGTGGGAATTTGAGTTCTTCGAGTTAGTCTACTTTGAATTGAAAAAGTGAAAATTACTATTTGTAGAAGTGGAAATTATTTTTCGCATAATTTGTTTTTCAAAAAAACTAAAAGTAATAAATTATTGAATAAATTATTGGGCAATAATCGGTAGAACAACCTGTATTGAAACATCGTTCCGTCTCAAAACATACCTTCTTTACTTACTCTCACCCAGCTTATGGAGAGCCCGTAAGGCTCAGACGAGCTGTCTGCGCCCATCTCTGTTTTAAACTAATATTTTTATTTTTATATTTTTAGTAGAAGATATAGGTGTTTTCTGTACCGTCATTCACTGTTGCATGAGATTTCTATATAAATGAATGTTTGTTTAGTTTTTTTGACCTCTATATACAAATTACAACGTAATTAAAGAAGTTTTGTATTCGTTTTGCACAAAAACGTTATTGAGTATTTATTAAACGATATTGTACATTATTCTTTGGCATACACGGGTTAAGAAAATATCTTTATAAAGTGTATGGAGATTTATTAGATTTTTAAGGATTGTGCGTCACAAATCCAATGAAGAATTGAAATTAATTTTTGGTTTTAAACATTTATCCTTTCATGACATTCAACATGATGATTAGGAAGAAAAATCTATATATAACTACATTATCAAACTTCAAATTATGAGTGATCTAAAGAAGAATGTAAAATACATTCATATTTCTTTAAAATTTTGCATGGTGAGTAAATTTTGCTCTCTTTCGAATCCATTTCGTGGCATGTAAATCCATTTCGAACAGTTCTAATTGAGCTAAAGCTTTGAAATTTTACACACGTCTAATATCGTTCTATATAGATGGAATTAGAAAATACTCGCTGAAACAAAAATTTGGTGTAAGTGCTGATAAATATCTAAAGTAGTGGAAGTGATGGGAAATTAAACTGTTTAAACAAGTTTTTAATATAATAGATAGACTTAAACGTAGAAAGAATGTACATACACATTTTTTTTCACTAAAAAATCTTTATTTAATGAACTAAAAAGTAGAAAATTAAATTTTCTTCCCGAGTCACCAATATTTGATAATAAATAAAATCATATAGCGCTTGGTTTTTAAATGTTCACCCCGAGCTTATATTTATACTCACATATTGATGAAACGAAAAATTAATTTATTTGTTTAATAAAAATTTATGTATATTTTTATCTACCCAACTGATTGGACCACAAAGGACTCTAGGAATATATAAGCATCAACGCTATATAATTGAATACGGCATTCCTAAATTACCATTCAAATTTTGCCCCAATTTGTAGAACATTTATTTGTATTTTATAAATACGTATTTCGTCTAAAATGTAGTCATCATCAGTATGAATTAGCGTTTTTTTTGGTACGTGTCTCACAATGATATTAACAAAGTTTTGTCTTTTATATGATCTGACTGAGGATATGATCTGACCTGAAGGGTTATTTCAGTTGACTGACCAATTATAGGATTAAATGTATGAAGAACCCCACCCATTTATTGGCGGTATCCTTTTGTGACCACACGTCGTTGTTATTGTCACTAAGCCCTCAGGTGAGAATGTTGTTATCCTTGATATTCAGGTATTAAATTTTGAAAATGGTTTAATTTTATTAAATCAGAATTTGGAATTGGGCCAATGTCTAAATTCATTATCTGTTTTCTCAATTTGTGTATGTAGATACTTTCGTATGCATCTAATTCTGTGATATATAAATAAATGTTCTAAGAATTGGGGCATAATTTGAAACATACCGATATACTTTAAGGACAAACTATTTTTTAATGCACACAATTGTACCGACTCAACATCCTTAATATAATAAATTGATGAACGTAAATTATGAAGAAAAAAAAAACTAAGAATAACGGTCACAAGTATAGACTTTCAAAAAAATAAAAAATGTTAAAAAAGAAAAATAACATCGAAGCAAGAACTTTCTAGCGTTCATTTCCTGCGCGTCATTCTTGTTTATATTTTTATATTTTAAAATGTGAACGTATGTGTCAGTCAATGCGTTATTTTAAATTGTCTGTGGTTTTCCACCACATCATCTATATATATATATATATATATATTTATATATAACACTCCCTCTGTTTGTTGCAACAGTTGTGTGTGGTGACGCTGCTGACTGACATGGGAGTAGTCGCACTTAATTTGAAATATATATATTTTTATATGAAGTAATTTAAAAATGTCATTACAATTTACATCAAATATAAATCAAATTAATGAAAAAGTGAAATGGATGTAAGTTAGTATACCGGGTAGATCATTTTATTTTACCAACGCAAATTACTCCGAGAAAGTATGGATGATAAAGTACTTTTTATTCAAACAAATTTTTATTTTTTAATTGTTTTTATTTTTTATTTTTTTTTTATTTAGCTGTTTATCTATTGTTAGAACAGTTGCCTTTCGGTTATATTATACCAACGGAGGTAACTAGCGTTTACTTAATTTGACATTTGATATGAAAAATCGAACACATTAAGCATGAAAATTAAACCGAGAATCGTGGGTTCAATTCATATCCTAGAAGTGTATGATTTTTCGTATAAAGCATGATGTCAAAGAATGTTAGTTTTATTTCAATTTTGTGTAAATTTTCCTAGACAATCGTCTTTAAAGAGTCTTGTTTTTTGTCTTTACAGTGGATTTTCTGCCCCGTCACAAGAATATAGCGAGAAAAAATTTCTCATATTCATTCTCTGAAATCTGATATAACAATTACAAAAGCGGTTGAATATGTTTTTGAAAACCAAAATTTTTTCACATTTGACCCAACTTTGCATTTTAGCTTCAATCTTCGATTTTTTATTGTGTTATTCGAAGGTGTTAAAATAAATATTTTCTATTCAAAATAAATGCAATTTTTTTTTAAATTATTCATTTATAGAAACTCACTTTAATCAAGTAGATTTTTTAGAAAAATTTTGGACAAAATGACAATTTCGAATTCAAAACATTGTTTCTACTCCCAATTTCGGTTAAATCCAGGAATAATTAGGACATCTTCACCTATTCTAGAGTCTTCTAGATAAAACTGCAAATGTCCGTCATCTTGTTTCCCTCTTGACATCAGAGAGGTAATTTTTGCGTGGCTAAATTAAAATGAAATACTCTATATACCTTTCAAAATAGAGGTACTACCAATATTCCACTAAATTCAATTATTTATGCATTCCCCCTAAAATTGAATTTGTCTATAAAATTTGAATACATTGTGAATACAATTTACAGGGTGAGTGCCAAGTTTATCATCAGCTGGTTAGTATATTGAGCTCTATAAATTGAGTTCTATAAAATTGATTAGTATATGAGTTATATAAAGTTGTTATAAACAACTTGAAGAAGAGTTTTTCGTCATTAAAATCCTGACAACTTTCGTTCTATGCATTTTTTCGAATGCAGAATGAATTCTGTGCACAAATTGACTGCAATTGTTCAAATAGAATCAGAAGCCAACACATCAACTTCCACGATTCTAACTTCTAAAGTGACTTTCTAGAAACTTTCGTCCCCTTTTTAAAAACACTTCTAAAATTTCTATTCTTAATCCTATTTCCAATTTCTAAAAACACTGATACAATTGGTTTGTATTTATAAACAGAATCTTTAACAACACGTCCACGTTTCTAACTTAAAAAGGGCGTACTTTCCATACTAACTTTTATTCCCTATTTAAACCCTTCATTGTATAAGGAACTCCTGTACTAAATTTCATGCATCTAGATTCACCGCTTTACGCTGTGCGTTGTTTGTCAATCAATCAGGATATTTTTATTAAGTGGATAAAAATCGTATTTAAACCTTCTTTAAAATTCGTTTCAAATTAATATCAAAGTAAATTTTATACATTTATAAACTTCAATAACGGTATATTAACTCTCTTAGGCATGAGAATGCATGTAATACCTTCAAAGTTTTTACAAACAAAAATCGATCAACTTACCTAATGTTGGTCGCTATTAAAGTAAAACCAAAATTTTCAATTTATGAATAATATATATTACAATTTTGTGTAAACTAAATTATGAATAAATTATGTATTTGAATATTTATTTCGGTTTGAAGACAAAGAAATATTTTAAGGACTTAAGAAATGAATCAAAATTATTTAATATTTAACCATTCTATATTCAACAAAACCAAACCTTAACCAAACCATGCAACACATATTATACAATTTAATAATGAAATTAAGTATATCGTACACGAGTATGATAAGGGTTGAACAGTTTTATAGTAATTTATACAAGAAAGTTATTTGGAAAGTGATTTCTTTCACTTTTCTAAACGGAATTTTCTAAACACAACTTTGGTAATTTGAATTCAAACATTCAAACTCAAAAAGTATGCTCCGTTTACTATTGACAATTAAATAATTAATGAAGAGGCGTTACGCAGGAGCTCTGATGAATGATTTAAGTATTTTCAAAGCCAAGTTTATTACTAAATGGTTAGATCAAGGGGAAAGCAGGAAACACAAAACACAAAATATAAAATCACATTCTTAATATTAGAATAATCGAAAAATGCGTAAGGAATAAAGTTGTAGAAAATCAAGCTTGCTGCAATTCATCATCTTCTAATTATTGCTCAAACTCTAATGTGTGCAGAGATATTAAGGAATTTAATTTTCAATCTCAAACCGTCAATATTTCTGTTAATATTAGTGTAACAAAAAAATGATAAGAAACAAAATTATAGTAAAACTTTGTACCTTCAACTCAACTCCTTATGAATTTTTCGATTTTTCAAATATTAAGGGAGATATGCCAAATTTTGGGTTTCCCCCTTCCTCTAAACTCCCCTTTCCCCTTCCCTGATTTTACCTATTAACGAACTTGACCTTTTGAATACCAAAGGCGCCTCAAGTACCAAATTTCATTCCAATCGAAATAAAACTGTGTCCACTAGAGAGTACACAGACACACGTACATATATATATATATATATATATATATATATATATATATATATAAATTTTAACGATAGTGATTTTGGACATCTAGTAGGTAGGATCGATGGACATTTGAAGAAATTTTTACGAAAGTACAAGAAAAATAGCGGGGAAATTCGCTAAAAAGAGATAAATAAAATCTTTTTATATAGAAATAGAACTGCTGTTAAAAAAATCGATTACAATGAAAAAATTTATTCTTACTTAAATATCATACTTAAATATCCTACAACCGCGAAGGTATATCTATAAAGAATAAGAAATTATTGTAGCATTATTTCATAATGTTTCCAGAAATTTCAATTAGATTTTGTCCAACCTTCTCACATCTTCCACATATATCACGCAATTGTCAGTTATAGAATATTTATTAGAATGTTGCCGCAAGTACTTCTACAAAAGTTTACATTATGTAAATTATAATACAAAATATATTCAACCTCTTACAAACATACATACGAACGAACACACAAGAGTGAAAGCGGAATATAACAACATAGATATCCCAAGGGATATTTATAACAATAATGCAAGTTACTACTATTAGGTACTACTTCTGCCACTTGTATACAGTGCACAATTGTAATATTAGGAAAACCACCATTACTACAACACAATAAATAATGTATAACTACTCCATCTTCCTTCACTCATATACAACTGATTCCTACATTATTCTAGCAGCAATATAATAAACCTATTTCTATTGCCCTTTTTACATTATTAAATCTATTTATAAAAGTATCGCTAAGTACCGCTAGTATCGCTAAAAGTATTTTTGTACCTCTATATATAGATTTAAATTGTAGAAGGTGTTTATTTTATAGACCGTATTGTTTACTACCGAAATTTCCTTAAACCTTTCACATAAAATTGTGGAAGTGGAATACCTCAAGAACAGTTATGTCTTAAACGCAACTCACTGGAATTGTAAAAACTTTATAATATGATAGTGCTGTTTACGATTTTACGAGACTCTACTGATGTAAAGCAAAAGCACAAGATTAAAAGTCAGTTCTTAAGTGCTTAACAAAAATCATTTTAGCACTACTGTAAGTTCTTAGCTTTTGCCGAATTGGTAGGCGTTGTAAAGATGAGAATTTTAGCCAGATTGAAATGGAATTCAGTATATGGCGTTCTTTGGGAATTTGGAGGGATAAGTTCGTTAGTTGGAAAAACAAAACAGTCCGAGTGGTTCAGTTGTTTAAGGCACTCCACTCAGAACTGGGAGGTTGCTAGCTCAAATCCCAACGCTGGCAATTTGTCAATTTAATTAATTTTTAAAAAAATTAATGGGACGGTTAATTGATTAAACTGTCGGCGTATGGACAAGAACGAAAGTAAACGGCAGTTTTATTTCTGAGTTTTCCGACCACAAACTCAAGAAACATCTCGGCATAGTTTCTATCAAATTTTCTATCGGCTGCAGTCGCACAATCTACTAATTTCTAGTTCACATATAAACTCCAAACAAATACCTTGTCCTTTTAGGGTCGGTAAAAAAAGGTCTAGAAAGCTCTCCGCTATTAATATTAAGAGGGATATTCCATATTTTGTGTTTTCTTCTTTCTCTAAACGCCCCTTACCCTTGATCGATTCTATTCATTAACGAACTTGACCTTTGAAATACAAAAAACATATCAGATACGAAAATATATTTATTATCTAGCGGTCATGAATGGCCATGGACATTAATTTAGGTCTATTTTCAAAGAGTAGTAATGTATTTATTCTGTGAAAATTCGCTAAGTTGACGCAGCTACTGAACAGTACTGAACTACTGTAACGAATTTTTAGCGAATTTCCTCCAAAGGAAATGCAGCTATTGTTTTTGCACCAATGTTGGAATTTCGTAAAAATTTCTTCAAATGTCCATCGATCCTACCTTTTAGATGTTAAAAATCACTATCGCTAAAATTTGTATATATGTATATAAATATATATATATATATATATATATATATATATATATATATATATATATATATATATATATATATATATATATATATATATATATATATATATATATATGTACTTTTTAAAATGTCGGTGAACTTTCTAGCGGCCACAGTTTTATTCCGATTGGAATTAAATTTGGTATTTGAGTCGCTTTTGGTATTCTAAAGGTCAAGTTCGTTAATGGGTAAAATCGAAGTAGGGAAAAGGGGTTTAAAGGGAGGGGAAAACACAAAATTTGACTATCTCCCTTAATATTTGAAAAATCGAAAAATTTATCAGGAGTTACGTTGTAGGTACTAAGTTTTACTGTAATTTTGTTTCTTATCTTTTTTCTGTTCCACTAATATGTACAGAAATATTTACAATTAAAGATTGAAAGTTAAAATTCTAAATATCTCTGTTCACATTAGAGTTTGAGAAAAATGATCAAGTAATGAATTGTAGCAAACTTGATTTTCTACAAGTTTACTCCTTATACATTTTTCGATTATTCTAATATTAAGAGAGATATTTAATATTTTGTGTTTGTTTGATACGAATACATAAAATATATTTTATTGTAAAAAATTTTGATTGTCGTTTCCATAGTAACTATAAACTATAATCGTTATACCGTTTTTTTTTTTTTTTTGGCTATTAATAAATTTAATTTCTGCAAATACTAAAGTCATATCAGATATTATATTTCATTTTGATCACAGTAAAATTATGACCGCTAGAGAGTGATTTATGTATTCTAAGGAAATTCGCGTGAGGCAGCTGTTAAGGCAGCTCCTGTGTAATGAATTTTTTTTTAGTATGTGAGCGAATTCTTTGATTATATTTTAATTCATGTATACATAGAAGTCGTATGAGGACGTTTCACATCAGATTTTTTTTATAGAAAATATAATTTTCACAAAACCTTTATGAAATATTTAAACACAGTAATATTGCCGAGTTGTTTCTAAAGAGAAAATAAGTTTTTTATTTTAATTTTAGTTATTGATTTTTTTTTTATACTCTCTTCTTTTTGTATTGTATTCAACAATTTTCCTCAATACATAATAATGCAATTGTAGTTTATCATTATAATTATTTCTGAACCTTTTATGTTTTTTTTTTCCATTATTTATTGGTTTAATGGAAAGTTTATGTATAAAATAAATTATAATTGAATGTAGAGAATAGATTGAATTGAATATATCTTTGTTATATGATAAAAAATAAAATTCAAATATTTTTTTAAGTAATAATAAAATCAATTTGATTGAAATTTATCTGTCAAGTTATGCTTATTCTATAGTGCCAAGTGCGACATTTGAAACCAGTTTTGACAATTTTCCAAATATGCCTAATTAATATGCAAGTATAGATAAAGATAATCAACTCTTTATTTTTTGATGATTGTTTCTGAATGTTTAGAAAAAATTCTACAAATTTGAAGTTTGAAGAAAGGAAACAATTTAACTGTGTGTACTCTAAACATACTTCTAAGAAGTGCGTACTATGGACAAGGCCAGTGGCGTTCCTTTTTCAAAATTCTTTGGTTAATTTGTATCATATTAATTCGGTTTTTTGGGAAAATGTTTAGAGCAAATGTTGTTATTATATTTCAAATTTTGCCCCAATTCCTAGAACATTTGTTTGTATTTTATAAATATGTATTTCGACTACAATGTAGTCATCATCAGTATGAATTAGCTAATCGTAACTATCTCTGGGATATGGATTCAGAGATATGTTGCTTGTTGCTAATTTGGTGATTGTTTTTTGAAATATAATTTCAAGAAAACCTAGAGTTCTCTTTGATTATTTTAATAATCTTTATTTTAATAATCTTTAACAAATGTTGTTAGTTTGTGGATAATGAACAATTATTAACTGAAGCATTATTTCGAAAATCGAATTTATAAGACACATATCAATTATTATGTGGCCGTGCTTATATCGAAAATTGTAGAAGTAGCGACGTCTAAACCGACATTCTTAGTATGAACAAGCGAAAATAACTATTAACTGAGTTAATTGCTGACTTTATTATAAAAGTTTCAAACAAAAGTTGTTTAATTTAGAAAAAGGAACCATTTTTGTCTGTATATTTTTGTTATATATCTTACGTTTTCAAAGATAGGCAGTTTTTCCCACTTGAACTTGTCCTTAATTTTTAGGTCTAGAACATACAGCCAAAATTTTCAGCTCATTGTATCTTTCCGTTTTTGAATTATTCTATTCACGGACAGAAGGACGGAAGGATATGCGGAAATGGCCGAACTAGGTCATTTTATGAACACCTATGCCAGATATTTATGTCTGTGATCAATATTTTCCAGCGTTACAAAGTTGGGACTAAACTTAATATACCTTGTATATTTACATACGAGTATATCGGGTATAACAAGTGAAAATTATAACTGACGGAGTTAATATCTTAAATAACCGGTATTTACTTTAGTACACACCGGTGTACCGGTATTTTCATTAAACTATTTATTTTAATTTATGGGCTGGAATTGGGCAAAATTTTTCAATTAAAAATTTTCAAGCAAAAGTTGTTCATTTAAAAAAAAGAACAATTATTTTCTTTAAATTTTGCTTCTATCTCTGACGGTTTCAATATTGGATATTTTCTCTTCTGGATGGTTTTTCAGTCTACGGACAGACAGGCATTGGGATATGGACTAATTAACGATACAGAAATGGACTAATGTAATTAATATTTTCAAAAGTTACAAAGTCGGAACTGAAATTAAGATGCCCTTGTATATCTCTTCATATAAATGAAAATATGTTGTGTGTTTCATTTTTCCGAATTTTTTGGAGAAATAAGCAGTGAATATGGCAGTTAACGAGATAATGATGAGACAAATCCCTAAATAAAATTTCCTTGTGACTCCAGAAAAACTAGCTCAATATTCCAAACTGTACATAGGTTCCGACCGTTCCAATCAATATAGCTGCCTCAGATTCTAATATAGTTTATAGTTTCTATAGAAATACCTGTATTAACAAAATTTTGGAAATAAATTATTTTAAATTTAAAATAAAAAGAAATTGATGTTTGGATCTGTCAAGATTTAGCAAAATGTAATTATTAGACATTTAAATTTCCTATGCAATTTCTATAAGAATTTTTTGAAGCTTGGGGCAACGTCTGGTATTGCTAGATATAATAATCTTATTTGTGTAAATAATGAAAAAAGTAAGAGACATAATTCAGATTTAAAAAATTTAAACTTTTGAGCGTTACTTTGTGGTATCCAATAAAAATAAATAATTTACTTTGGGTAAAAAAACCATTTTTAAAAAAGTGGTTTCTACGCAAATATTAAATTATCTATTTTTCTTCAATAGAATTCAGAATTTATATATAACAATTTCTTTAATTATAGTTTCATCCTTTTAGTGTAAAAGTTTTCCTAGGACACATGATTCGAAAAAAATAAACTTCAAGTTGACTTACAAAAACTTTTTTAGAAAAAATTATCTTAAAATATTCTTCAAGTTTGTACACAGCTTTATTTATACGCAATGTCGTCCAATACACAATCACAGATTAGTTTTGTTACTTAAGTAGCTATGTCATGGTAAATTACCACATTTCGATTTTCTGGTCGTCTTTATAGTTTATCGGTTTAGAAATAATATAGTTGTTCGAAAATTATTTTTATTATATTTACAAATGAAGCTATAAAAGTTAGAAACAAAGGGCTTGTACTCTGTATACAAACTATAATAGATCGTATTCTACTAATTTACATACAAATTTATTTTATAATCTACAGTGTTTTTATATAATTAATTTAATTTCTTTTTTTTTTGTTCTTTTCTAGGTAAGTATAGAGAAATTCTATAACAAAAATAGCAGAATACTATATAGAAAATAATCCGTATAACCATTTGCATATGTAAGTAGTTTTTAAAGTTGAATTTTAATATTATAACAACATTTTTAAACAAGTCACTGAGTGAGAATATATAGAAAGGTAACTAACAACTCATTTGTTTTTACAAAAGAAAAATATAAATGTTCAGTCGTAATAACTATTATTATGATAATAATAATTCCGTTTATAAAATAAATAATAAAAACATTTTATTCTCTTTTTGTTAAAAAAAATGTTTTTAATTCATGTAAATAAAATTTATAAAAATTGAAAAAAAAAAGTTCAAAACTTATATCTGCAGTTTATTATTTACCATAAGGAAATTATTGTATGTTCGAAATGAGTTGAGTCCTTGCATATTGAATTCTTTTATGTAGAATTTGTATTGTTCGTTGATTATCCGTGACGTAATAATTATTATATAAAGCTTTATCCAATATAATTTCAGAGAAAACGTTGTAATAAATCATACAAATATCTTATTTTGCAGTAATTAAGGTAGTTGTACACTTGGTCACTAAAGTTGATGTCAATTTTTTAAATTTTATAGTTTATTTGTGCCTTAGTCATTCGGTTTTCGAAAAAAAAATTTAAATGAAAGTTGGTACTACATATCTATAATGTACAACTTGTTTCCGAAACATTTTTTTCGAAAACCGAATCAATAAGGCACAAATCAATAATAAAAGTTCGAGAAATGACATGAACTGGTCATGGTTCATAGTACTACCACCAAGTACGTTTTCTTAGGATGTTTTCCAAACTTAGATTATTATTTAAACTACAGCGATTAGTGCAAAATGAAATATATGAACAATACAGTTTCGGAGATAATCAATTTCAAAGATTGAGTTTTTCAAATTCTTATACATACGGGATACTTTAAAGTTTACTTACATATTCAGTTTTAACTAAGAACCCCTGCTTACGATTACTATATCAACATTAAACTACAACTCAAATTTTTTTTAAAGTTTAATTCATAGTTACTACACGGTTTTTGAGATCACTCATTAAAGTAGTGGAAGAGATACACTGAAAATAAGCTGACCACAGTATAACATCCTGTATATTCTCTACTATCATAACATAACTCCGTGAATATAGCACCCTAATAATTTCTCAGAACTGTCGTTTATGCAAATCGTTAGAGAAAGAAGACAAATTATTAGATAGTTAATATTCTTACGTAAAAACTATTTCTAACTAAGAACTCCTGCTTACGATTACTATATCAACATTAAACTACAACTCATAAATTTTTTTAGTTTAATTCATAGTTACAACACAGTTTTTGAGATCACTCATTCAAGTAGTGGAAGAGATACACTGAAAACAAGCTGACCACAGTATAACATACTATATATGGTATACTAGCATAACATAACTCCGGGAATATAGCCCCTAATAATTTCTCAGAACTGTCGTTTATGCAAATCCTTAGAGAAGACAAATTATTAGATAGTTAATATTTTTTACGTACTTCGTTTCTCAAAACTTTTGTTTATGCAAATCGTTAGAGAGAGTTTGAGAGAGAGAAGAACAATTATTTAGTAGTTGATATTTTTCACGTAAAAACGATTTCAATTTTTTGTGTTTTTAACGGTTTTTTCTTGGTCCCCAATTTTATGTCCTGAAAATGAACTTTGACGTTTAATTTTTTTTTGTTTGGTCAAAGTAACAGCTATGCGAAAAAAATCTTTCTTTTTTGTTTGTTTGTAAACAAGTCTGGCGAATCGTCTGTTTATATCGTTCGAAAAAATATTGGAGGTACTAAATTTGGTCCGATAATACTAATTTAATAGTTACTACAAACTTTTATAACAAATATACTGAAGATGGTACTTTATAATATATAATTAGCACCTCCGCCTCTCTTCATATTTGCAATAATTGGAGGAACATAATAAATAAACCAGTGATTCTCAAATGGTTTTATCTTAGTATAAAGTTTGTAATTCTCTACGCTGATTGTTTTAAGTGAAATGCATTCAAGAAAAAAAATTTTATTTAGCATTTTCAAGCTGTGGAATACCGTAGAGTTAATTTGTTTGAATTTACTAATTCATTTACTAATGCCTTGGTTAAAATGAACAGAATTGAGTATCACTGTTTATTTTTTATTACAATTATTATCTTAGTATGATGGACTCCAGTCACGCAGGTAATTTTCTCAAGAAATATTGAGATACGTCTTCATAAATAATACCTACTCGTATATTTAAATGGGTAAGAGCTAGAATTGTTAAACTACCCAGTTACATTTCTTTCAATTATTTTTTTTCTGAATATTATTTTTCTCGTATACAAGAATAAAACTCAAATTAAAAAAAAAAAAAAAACATGGTCATGGTCATGGTCCATAGTACTACCACAAGTACGTTTTCTTAGGATGTTTTCCAAACTTAGACAGATTATTATTTACATAATTCTACAGCGAATAGTGCAAAATGAAATATATGAACAATATAGTTTCGGAGATATTCAATTTCAAACATTGAGTTTTTGAGATTCGTATACATATGGGATACTTTAAAGTTTACTTACAAATTTAGCTTTAATTAAGAACCTCTTCCTACGATTACTATATCAACATTAAACAACAACTTATAGTTATTTTGTTTTTAAGTTTAATTCATAGTTACAACACAGTGTTTGAGATGTTAATTAATAATTGATGAAAAATTTATCTCATTCAAGTAGTGGAAAGGATACACTGAAAACAAGCTGACCACAGAATCACATACTTTCATACTAGTATAAGATACCTCCGTGAATATAGCCCCCTAATTATTTCTCAGAACTTTTGTTTATGCAAATCGTTAGAAAGAGAAGAAAAATTATTTGATAGTTAATATTTTTTACGTAAAAACGATTTCAATTTTTTTGTGTGAAGTTGGCTCCCCCACTTCGTTTCTCAAAACTTTTGTTTATGCAAATCGGTAGAGAGAGTTTGAGAGAGAAAAAATTATTTAATTATTGATATTTTTACGTAAAAACGACTTCAATTTTTTGTGTTTTCAAAACAACCTTAACTTTAGTTAAGACCGCCACCAGTTTCATGTTTACGAATTTGTTCACAGAATGCAGTGTCGTGGTCTCTTGTACTAATCTTGTAAACACGATTGAAAAAAAAAAAGCAAAATTCGATTATATTCATAAGTATAATATGTTTCTTGTAATTGGATATTGTTGTTCGCCAATAAGTTATTGATGGATGTACTTATAATACACTATAATTAGTTATCGAATATATATTTATAACTTATAATTTAAGGGACTGGTTATTCTTTTTTTTATACTCTTTTTAATGTATTCAACATATTCGATTTTTTAAATAATTTTAAACGCAATGAGTAATTCTTTATTTGAAACGAATAAAAGAATGGTTTTGTATTTCGAATATTTCTCTACACTATTATTATAGATTGTTTAAAGTATAATTTTTTTGTATGATATACCACTAAATTTTATCCCATTATTTGTGAATGGTCTGAAAAGTAAGTTTAATAATTGTCTTAAAATATTTTGTAATATTGATTCATTTTATAAACGATCTGCATCTAATAGTTTAGTCTTAAACAGAGTAATTTCGAAAGCAGCGTTTTATGTTTTCTTTTTTCATTTAACTGAATATTTCCCTTGATTTTTTTATATCTGTACTGTTTTTACTACTACCAATTGTTTTACTACTTCATATATAAATTTTCAAATAAACGGGAGTATCTAAATTGTGTTTTCCTCGTTTGTGGTAGTAAAAAATAGGATATTAAAATTTAGTGTTAAAAAAAACAGAAAAAAAACATGCTTTTATTGGAATGTGAACTAAAAATGCTATTTTTTTGTCAATTTCTTTATACTATTCTATTTTAAAGTATTACATTTGAAAAAAAGTTGATGATACCGCCAGATGCTACATTTTTGAATTCATTGGAAGAAAACTGAGTACGTAGTGAGCACGTTAGAATTATTTACTGAAATCGTACATGAATTTGTACATGAATTCGTAAGGTTTGAAGTAGGTCCAGTACATCACGAAGAGTTTTGTGAAGTACGATATGTCAGATGATAAAGTAAAAACATCAAACTGTTTGTCAAACTGATAATCTAATTTAATATCCGTAAATGTTACATTTTCACGATAAACATCTTCATTTGTCTGTTCTGAAGTTTTGACATATTTGTTTTTGAAATTTTAATATACAGCATCGTTTCAAAAAAATGAACCATACAATGAACAAATTAATTTGTACTAATTAATGTTTTAAGTATATCTGCGCAACCTTGACACACGATATTTTTTTTTGAACAAATTTATAGATAATAAACCGGGATAATATTTCTATAGACAGTATAAAGTTTGAGATTCATAATGTGACTCATTTTTTTGGTGTTTGAGTATACAATTGAAAACATAATTTTAAGGAGAGAAATAGTAAAACAATTGGTGTAAATCACCATATGACCTCTGTGTACAGGCTCCATTAAGACATTGGTATTACGTTTATACACAATTAGAATTGTTAAATGCACTAATAAGTGAAAATAACAATTAACTGAGTTCATTGCTTAAATACCCGGTATATACTAAATTTATGAAAAATTTAGTATATGTTCAAACAAAAGTTATTTATTTTGTGTTGAATTTTTATTTATCTGCCACGGTTTCAAACTCTTTTGCCCATTTTGCCCAAATATGGTCCCGAGATTGCTCATGCAAACTTGACCTTACTTTTTAGCTCTGGAACACACATTCAAAATTTCAGCTTGCTATTTCTTTGACTTATCGTGTTGTCACCAGTCCAAGTAGCCGAACGGTATAAGGCGTTATATCTGCGCAGTATGCAGTACTTGGAAATTGGGAGGTTATGGGTTCGAATCCCGACATCGGCAGTTTGTCAATTATAAAAAATAAAAAAAGGGCAGTTAATTGACTAAACTGTTGGCGTATGGACAAGAACGAAGTAACCGGCTATGCTTGAGAAGGTTTTCTGAAGCATAGCCGTTCCTTCACGAACTTCAGATGAATATCGGTATAGTTCCTATTATAGTCGGCTGCAGCCGCATATTCTACCAATTCCTAGTCTACTCACAAATTCCTTCCACTCCACTCACATCCTCACATCCTAAGGCATCACAATGGACCTTATGGTCGAAGTGTAGCCCGTCCAGGGCAGCCTTTACAATCTACCTCTACCTCATCTATCGTGTTGTCAGAACGGACGAACGGATTTGCGAAAATAGACTCATTAGGTCATTTTATGAACACCTATCCAAAATTTTACAACTTGCTATCGATAAAACTAGAAAAAACTGAATAGTCTCTCTTCTGATGGAGTGATTTCAGGCCGAAGGCTATTTTCATTGTACGTAATTTCCAGTTTAAGATGTGAATATTCTTGCAATTTTTCGTAATTCAAATCGACAAATACATAGCCCAAAGACCAATAATGGTATTTTTATACATCGACCACTTAACCTCTTTATTATATATTATGTTATAGTCTGTATATAGAGGTAAAAACATAAAATATACAAATCAGAAAAAGATCTGTCAAAATCAAATCACAGAAATATCTGCAAATCATATTCTGTTATTGTACCTATTTTTCTTTTTTTATTGTTGTAGGAAACCTTCGTCAAATATTTTGACAAAGGTATCAAAATAATAATCATAATAATAAATATTGTACAATCAACAAAGGTGAATATTAATGGTGAAAATAAAATGACCCTATTATATACCTGCTTTTAAAATTTTATAAATAAATAAATAATAGAAAAAATTAAGTAGTAAAACAAACTAAATAATCCTCATTTTAAAAACCTAATTATGTTTGAAAACGATAATGAATGTGGTAAAATTATTTTTGAAATATGTCAAAACATATCTAATTGATTGATTAGGAGAGGATGGGATATTAAGTAGGAAATTTATGTGCGTTAAATTTTAAAAACATTATATAGTTTTATCTCCATATCTGATTACTTCACCCTACTGGGAAGATTTTGCATAGTATTGCATTATCTAAGATGCCTGATAAGTCAATTATCATTAGAACTGAAATGAAGCGAAAAAACTTTTAAAATTTAAGTTGGTGTTAAAATATTAATTTCAGATCTACCTTTTTTTAATATGATAGTAGTTCATTACTCCTCTATAAGGGCTAAACTCGTATTTAGGGATTTTAAGAAAGATATAATTAAGAGATAACTACAAAAAAAAACACTAATTAGGAAAACTTTATATTTAGCAATTAAATTTCAAATTTTGCTCAAATTCTTAGAACAATTATTTGTATTTTATAAATAAGTAAGTCATCGTCAGTATGAATTATCTAATCGTAACTATCACTAGGACATGAAGTCAGAGATATGTTGCTCGTTTCTAATTTGGTCTTTTGGTTTTGTCTTTTATATGTTCTGACTGAGGTAGTACCTGAAGGATTATTTGAGTTGACTTACCAATTAAAGGATTAAGTCCAACCCATTTATTTGCGGTATCCTTTTCTAACCATGCGGTCTTGTCATTGTCAATAAGGTGAGGGTGTTGATCGAAAGTAACCCATTTATTGGCGGTATCCTTTTCTGACCATGCGGTCTTGTTATTGTCACTAAGGTGAGGGTGTTGATCGAAAGTAACCTCTATATTCGTGTATTAAATTTTTGAAAAATGATTTTATTTTATAAAATCAGAATTTGGAATTGGGCCATTTTCTAAATTCATTATCTGTTTTCTTAATTTGTGTATGTAGATTTTTCCATATACATCTAATTCTGTGGGGTTTTGTACCGCTTTCAGTAGTTTTAAATTCGATTTGTCAATTTTGTGGATGTTCTCAATAACGTGCGCAGCTATACACGATTTTTGGTTATCCCAAATGTCACATGATCCAGATGTTCTTTGATTCGAGTTCTGATTTGGCGATGACTTTGACCAACATCAATTTTGGTCAAAGTTTTGACAACTGACACCATATATGCCCTTAATTGGTCAGTCAACTCAAATAATCCTTCAGGTACTATCTCAGTCAGATCATATAAAAGACAAAACTTTTTAAATATTATTGTGAGACACGCACTAAATTAGCAACGAGCAACATATCGCAGACTTTATATTCCCGAGATAGTTACAATTAGCTAATTCATACTGATGATGACTACCTTGTAGTCGAAATACGTATTTATAAAATACAAATAATTGTTCTAGGAATTGGGGCAAAATTTGAAATTTAATTTCAAAAAACCTACAGTTCTCTTTGATTATTTTATTAAATAATCTTTATACTTATATTTAGCCCTTATTCAGGACCACAGGCGATAAACACAGTTATCTCAATATTCTATTAACATGAGTTTGTGCTCAATAACATAATTGATTTTGATAACAATATTTCGAATTCTGAATAATTATAAAGATAGAACGATATTGCCAACTTAAGTAATGTCAAATTAAGTAAACACCAGTCACTCCCGTTGGTATAATATAACCTAATAGGCAACCATACTAACAATAGATAAATAGACGCTAATGTACCGAAAAACAATTAAAAATTATGTAAATAGTAAATAAACAAAATAATTATACATTGACATCAAGATAGTGAAAAATAATACACATTCAACCATGACATCGGGTAGCTCTAGCAGAGATCTAGAATGCCAAAGGTCATGGATTCGATTCTAATCCTAGATGTGTATGTATTTTCATATCAAACATTTTATGTTAAAAGAATGTTATTCTATTTAAAATATTCGAATACATAACAATTACCGTATTTTTTGGGGCATAAGACGCACGACAAGTTAGGCAACGATTCTTAGGAATGAATTGTTTTGTTAATTATTGAATCAAACTTTTAATCTTCCTTTAAAGTTAATTTAAAGGTGTATTTTATTTATATTTTAGTGTTATCTTGGGACCATAATATGCATTTCAAAATCGATTTTTTACGTATAGAAGTGCGTTCGTACAACCGAATAAATACGGAAAATTACAACAATTTTATTTTAAAATAAAAACTTAATATATTTTAAAAATTTTCTATAAATTTAAAATTTCTTTACATTTGCAAGCTAAATAAAGTTGTGGGGACTAAGTATTTGTATGAAAACTAAATTAATCCTGGCACATATTAGTTTATGTCACACAAAAGGATTAAATTTAGTAATTAGTTTGATAATTAAACATTCACTGGACCTTTTCAAATAATGTTGTTAAGGCCGAGAGACTATACCGTACACAACATACAGTCACATTGTAAACGCATACCAGAATTTTCTATTAAAATCTTTCATTATTATACCAACTATAACATATATATGAAAAGCTCAAACGAATTATATTAGTTGGTGGCAAAGAATGAAATACATCAATTTTGTATAATGACTAGCCAATATATGCATTATATTATCGAATGATAATTAGTGAGAACTCTAGGTTTTTGAAATAAAATTTCAAATTCGCCTCCTTTGCCTAGATCAGTTTTTTTGTATTATAAATACGTATTTCGACTACAATGTAGTCATCATCAGTATAAATTAGTTAGTCGTAATTTACTCTTTGACAATTAGAAATAGATAGAAAGTCGAGATCAATAGACAAAATTAAAAATAGAAAATTAACTAAATTAAAATATACTAGATTTAAAATATAATAAATTTTAAATTTTATTGAAATTAATCTTTTTAAAATTTCCTTCATTCATATTTATTCCTGTTAACTTGTCACCGAAACATTCTTGAAATTGTCACCAAATTAGCGACGAGTAACATATCCTGAGACAATATAAGAGTAATTTTAATAAGAGTAAAGTTAACAGGAATAAATGTGAATGAAGGAAATTTTAACAAGAGTAATTTCAATATAATTTAAAATTTATTATATTTTAAATCTAGTAGATTTTAAATTAGTTAATTTTCTATTTATTTTTGTCTATTGATCTCGACTTTCTATCTATTTCTAATTGTCAAAGAGTAAATTACGACTTACGACTAAGTAATTTATACTGATGATGACATCAGTACATTGTAGTCGAAATAGTTCAGGTTGAGTACACATCGAAGGAAAGTCTCTGGATGCATTCCGAAACAGTATTTTCCCGAGTTTTTGCTACGGAATATTTTCCCAGTCATCACGGTGTTTGACAATCATCCACTTATTGATCACTTGTTTACATACAGTCTTTGGAATTCCTAAAATAACCTCTTCCGACTCCCTTTTTTGCTAAGGTATCTGCTTTTTCGTTTCCTTCGAAACAACTGGGACTTGGTATCCATATCAATTTAACATTGTTCCGTTTTGCCAGCTCCAGTAGTTCCTCTAGATAATCCTTGACTTTCCCTGACGTGACTTTTGTATCAAATTTTCGTATAATAGTTGGTTTTTATCGAAACATTTTCCCAACTATCGAATAGATAAGGTATAGATCAATTTTTGTGGCCCTTAGATTATATATTAACTAAACACTTTCAAGATTGATAGATTTCCATCTTACCTTGCCATAATCATATGAGTAATATTATACTTGGTCACTAGTACACATTGTATTACTACGCTATAACAACGCCTTTCAAAATCCTTTTATCTTTTCTCCATCTATTTTCCACATATCCACTATATAATATATATTCTCTAAAAACAATAAGCTTACAAGGAAAAGTCTATGATATAAAAGCTCAAAGAAAAAGCAATTCATTTTACACAATATTGTGTTTGGGTGGATGACACAGTATAAAGCAAGCTTTTTAGTATAACTGAATGGGAAATAATCAAATAAAAATTGGAAAATCAATTTTTGTTAAATAATAAAATATTTAAATTTGTAAAGTACAACTATTCTGATGTACAAAACTTCATTTAATATTACAAAATAAAACTTTTTTTTTAAATGACACGCCTAATTCATGCTTTGAAATATCCCCAAATTTGTGTTTTTTTTTTTTTTGCTGTTTACAACATTACAAGCTAAATGAACATGTTCTATGAACATGTACTACTGGTTCTATGAACATGTAGATAATAATAGAAATAACAATGTAATTTGTTTTTAAATAATTTTTTTTAAACTGTATTCCATTATTTTATTAAATGAACAACACTAAAGCTTAACGAGCGTACAATTTAACGATTTTAAAAATTGTTCATGAGGATTGTTTAAACTATATTTTGTACTGTTGATTGGTAATTAAAAAATTAGGTTAAGCTGGATTTTAACTGAATTTATTCTAACTGAAATAGTTTTGTTACCAATCTGGATTGATTCCATTACCTGTATTAACGTAGTTCCAGACAATTTTTATACCCTGTGTATGTATAAAATATATATAGGTAAATATTGATCGAAGATCAAACATTTTGGGTTAAGGTGTTCATAAAATGGCTTATTTAGTACATTTCCGTGACGCAAAAGCAAAACGATATAAACCTACCCAAACTTACCCATATGTGACTCCTACACAAACTTGCCCATATGTGATCATTATACTCCTCTACACGTAGAGAGGATTAAGAATCTTTTCCAAAATAAACTTATCTCTTAACAGTTTTGTATACCTTTAAAATAATTTTCTCCTTCCTCATTTTATTTGTATATTTTTTATACTTTCACGACGACCGTCGATTCAACACAATATAAAGTTAATTAATAATTTATTTTCAATAATCTCTGTATATAACAGGTACATTCATTTTAAATAAATAATTTTTAAATATATATATATATATATATATATTAGAAATATATATATATATATATATTTATATAAACTTCTTGAGTATCTTATGTCCAAGGCCCTATTTCAAAAACCGTAAAATCTAGATTTTTTGGCATGGGCGAAAATATTTTCCTAATATAGTTGTTAAAATCAACGTTTTTTTAGTGTTGGTGAAATATCGTCTGTTTAGAAGCAGGTCATAACTTAAAAATTCTTGATTTCGGGTTTCTTTATTGTTCAATATTAAAATATTGAAAATTTTATTATGAAAGAGTTACTGTTGGGATGAGTAATTTGGACCACTGGAGAGCTCAGATACAAATACTTACATTTCTGAAACTGCCCGCTCTGTTACCAATAGGTTAAGCTTTAGGTAAAGAAACAGCACGCATTTTTAGATTTAGGAAGTGTACAGCGTTTTTGGCCACTTTTATTCTAAACCGATGATATGCGTTTTAAAAGAGAGCCACGAAGCGATAGTTAACGCGGAGCATTAATTAACGCGAACTGATATTTAACGCAAAGCGTAACTACAAATCTGGTTTTCTTTGTATACGTAAACCTTGGAAAGTAAAATGAAATGGAATGCCGGATTCAACTATAATATTATAATAATTGAAACAATTCATCACCCTTCTGGCGGATATAAACTCGTGTCGGATTCATACTGGCCGAATTTCACCCGGTTAAATAAAAATCATACTTTTTTTATGTAGTAAGGTATTTCAAATTTGATATTACCAAAAACTGTTATTTTCAGAAGGCATATGAAATTAATTTTCTTGCGTACAAATGCAGACGTTTTGTACCTAAATAAGGAAACTGATGACTGTTCAACAGGTTTTCCGTCTCATAATAAATAAATTAAAATTTAAAATAAATTTTTAATACATTTTTTGGGAAATGATATTTATTGATTTCAGTTGATGAATAATAATAAATATTTATTTTTATTATCTTGTTAATAGAAAAAATATATATTAATAAAAAAGCACTGACTCGGCTTCGGCTGGCTTTCTGTTTGGTTGTTATAACATAACATTATTATAGTTAAATAAAGGTATTATCATCATTTGGTTATTTTATGGATTTCCTTAATTTATAATAAACATGTTTCAAAAAGAAGAAAACAAAATTTAACCTACTTAGTAAAAATATTCAAAATAAAAAATATTTCATGTATTCGTTATTACACTGATTTTCAAAACTTGTGATCAAATACTAATTTAAATGATCCAAATACTTAAAATATTTATCACAACTTATGTTAGAAAATAAGTTTACTTCGAAATTCTTTATATAAGGTAGATACTGGTGCCTAATAAGGCCCACTTTTTGCAAAATGACTACAAAAACGTAAAATTATATCATAAACAAAAATAAATAGAAATTTCGAAAACATTGATTAATTATGCCTCCTATATTTGAGAATAATTATCACAATTTATTATGTATCCATCAAAAAACAATAATTTTAGAAACTGATTTTGGACCTCAATAGAAAACGGGTTTCTGAATAAGGCCCATTACAAAACTTTGTTAAATCAAAGGTCAAATCAATATTATTCAATAAACAGCCATTAAAAAAATATAGTCTTCTTTCATATTCATGTACTTTGCACAACAATTAAAAGATAGATATATTAAACTGCATTCAAACAAAAATTATTATATTTTAAAATACCGTCATTTCTCTGTTACTTTCTTATTAAATATTTTCAAAAAAATATCCAAATCAGTTTTTTATTTGTAATCATAAATCACCCTGGGGCTTATTTGGAGTTTTAGGAAAAAATATCTGGTAACAGAAGGAACTAAATTGGCTAAATTAAATAAGAAACAAGACGAAAGGTAAATAGAACCTTTTAAAAAGTAAGGATTTGAAGAAAAATTTCGATTTATTTGTTTAATTTAAAATAATTTTAATATTTTAAGTATTGTGACATGTTTCGGCTAATATAGCTGTCTTCGAATTGTAATGTCTACTTCCCAGTTCGAAAATTGCTATATTAGCCAAATTTAACAAATAATTCGAAACTTTTCTTCAAAACGTTACTTTTTAAAAGGTTTTATTCAGCTTTCGTCTTTTGGTATAGATGTGTTGAAAAATTATAAGAAGTTTTTAGGGTTATAAAAATTTAGTAAAAATACTTTTTCAAGTTAAACGGTTTTTTGTACAATCGATGATGTACTAAAAGCTAGAAAATAATGCCATGGATCAGAATAAAACCGTGGGGCGTATAATAATTGCGGCAGCTTCCTTCCCCATGGTTTTATATTGATCCAAGTCTACGATGCATTCATAATATTATTTTATAACTTTCTGTCCATCATACATCATTAAAAATATTTCTACTTAATTTTTTAATCAAAGAATTCTTAATTCCTATAAATATTGTCTTAATAGTAACGCATACTTCGAAATAATTATCGTTCTAAAAATTAGTTCTTACAGAAAACAATAAGAATATTATTAAGTCAATTTTACACATTATTCCATTTTCCACTTTTGTTTGGGAATCATACTCTTTAAATACATTGTCTTTGATAACAACAGAAGAGGTTATTAACTATTGATTATATACAAAAAAAAAAACCTAAAAACATTTATTACCAATAAATAACTAATATAAAAATCAATAATTGATTGAATAAAAATAAATAATATTATCACGCAATCGAACCATAAATAAAAATTTAAATGTATTTTATTTCGTAAATTGTTTTAGATGGAAATTCAATAATAAAATTAAGAATATTACAGTTTTATTTATCTAGTAAATCATTATTAGAAAACATATTTAATAGTCAAATCATTGTTATTAGGGTTAGTAAAGTAGTGGATAGTATTATAATGGGTGCATTTAACGTTTTATTAAACATGCTTTAAATATAAGGCATACTTTTATCATATTGTATTATACTTTAGCTCATATGTTATCTATTTACGTCTATTTTTCGTGATACTTGTAAATTAGTGCACATACTTATTACAGAAATTAGATCAAATTAAATTGAATTAAATTTTCAATTATGTATTAGTAAATTTAAAATAAGATAAAAGTCCCCTTTAAGTTCGATTATGGTTCCGGGTTATAAAGTTTTTTAATTCAGTTATAAACAACATCCAGATTCGAATAAATTTTTGTCAAACTTCTATAACCTTGCCCCAGACTTGAAATCCTGAATTATAATCTATATGTATTATTATTTTAGTGATGCCACAAGAGGTGACGAGACAATGATGTCACTCTTTTGTCAAAAATAAAAATTGAAAAGTACGATATCGAATAACGATACAATTTCAATATCAGCATTTTTTTTATATGGGTCAAACATAGTATTTTGAAGAAAACAAATCATTTTCAGTAAGATGAAATAAAAATAAACTCTCTCAAAAATTGATTATTTGCACAAAAGTATATTCCAAAATAACGTGTTAACTAATGTTCATTCAGGTAAACGCTCTACTTGGAACCGGGAGGTTATGAGTTCGAATCCCAACATCGGCAGTTTGTCAATTAAAAAAATTAATTGGGCGGTTAATTGACTAAACTATCGGCGTATGGACAAGAACGAAGTAACCGGCTATGCTTGTGAAGGTTTTCTGCAGTTTCCCTTCACAAACTCCAGATGAATATCGGCATAGTTCCTATCAAAGTCGGCTGCAGCCGCACAACCTACCAATTTCTAGTCTGAATATGAATTCCTTGTCCTGCACTCCCATCATAAAAAATGAACTGTTTAAAAAATTAATAAAGGTTGAAAAATAATGATGTAGATGGCCTCTGTTATAGACCGTGGTGTCTCAGAAACGGAGGTAAAACCCCATTATTATTATTATTATTATGTTCATTCAGGTATGAATGAATATATATAGTTCTGTGGTATAATTTTCACAAATTAAATGCGACAACATAACAGTTATTATTATCAACATATACCGTCTGTTTAGTTTTCATCTTCGTATCATATATCCCACGAGTATGAGTGTGTACATTAAGCAATCTATATGAGAAGGAAGTCTTATAGGTTTGATAAACAAGCATTTTTTTCAAAATAGTGAATAATATTCATAACGAGTATGAGAGAGTACATATGTATACATTAAGCAATGTGTATGAGTAGGGGGTCTTATAGGTTTGAGTGGTTGGTGACCACTCGAACAGTTATGAACCTATAAGACCTCCTTCTCATACACATTGCTTAATGTATATGTGCATATGTACTCTCTCATACTCGTGGGATCGATGATACGAAGATGTAAACTAAACAGACGGTATATAGTAAATATATAGGTGCGTTCAGTGAATATAGAACAAATAATGGTACCCAGTCAATAGAATAAATAGTAATACCAATTATTATTCATGTATGTATAATAATATATACTTTAATACAATATTTCATTATTATAGGCCTTGTTTTATAACAATATTATATAATATATTGTGTATTTGTCAGCTATTGGTATGCATTTGTCAGCTATTTAAATATATATACGTTACTATAAATAGTAGATGTACTATTTATTACACAAGGTATCTCAAAAACAATATACGGGAAAAATGATTGTAAAGAATAAATTTCAGATATTTAGACTTAAAATGTATTTAAGATGGTTTACTCGTAAACAAATTTTATTTAAGATGTTGGATGTGCTTGAAATATTACATTCAAGTTCAGTGTCCCTTATTTAATCAAATTTTTTGACTCATTACGAAGCGATATATTCGCAATTAAAGTTGAGATTTTAGCATGCACGATTTATACTAACGGTTCGCGCATACACTTTAAGGTTGTCCGGACAGAAATAAACCAGAAAAACTTTTCTATGCATTTCTGTCAAAAATAAATACCTTTAATTCTTAATAATTTGACATTAATGGACAAAAATCTATTATCATTAATAATTAATAGGAACAATTAAAAAATTCGATAAAATAATAAATAAACATCGTCAACACAATCCTTGAATAGCGCACATGGCCACAAAAGGAGCGCTAATTTTGTAATTGATTTCTGCCTGATCTATTCGGTTTGCGGGAAAATGTTTCAGATAAAAGTGATTCATTATAAATATACTAAAAACTTTTATTAGAAACTTTTCCCAAAAACCGAATGAAGGTAAAGTTACAAATTGACATTTTGAAAAATGAGCGCTTTATGGTCCATAGTACAACGTATAGAAGTAATTGTATCATAAGTATTGAAACACTACATATGTTGTACTAGATATGTCCAATTGGCATAGCTGCAGTAAGTTTAGCATACTGTATATGATAATTTTTGTTTGGACTGTCACGAGTACCTATACTACCTTTAAGATCTGTTGGTGGCAGATATATACAAATTTTTGGAAATAAAATATTATAAAAGCCACAAACTCATTTAAAATTTTGAAAACGTTTATACTTTTTGAATACTTGGGGTACGTTAGAGTGACCATAAATCGACAAAATCTGGAAAACCGAGAATTATCAGGGAATTTTAAAATTATTTTTTGGGCCACCCTGGGGTACCTATCCACTATTATCATTCGACTTGTAACATGTCGTTTTAGTATACTTTTACTCTGGAATGTTCCTCAATAAAAAGAAACATCAAATGTGTTAATGTTTACTAGCTCCCACAGATAAAGAACACGTTTTTCTAAACACTTTGTATTTTGCTCCGATAGTATTGAAACAAATGCAAATATTAGAAACACAACTATGAAATATCACCATAGAATGGATGTGCCTCTAGACCATAGCCACATATTATAATGTTTACGTATGTTTAAATACGTGTTTAAAACAAATATATTCCTTGAAATGTTCTATTGATTTTCATGAAAACTATTTTATTGATAATATGTTTCATAATAAGTAGCATTATATTGTTGCGTTTATGTGGACAAAAACTTCTTTTTTTTTGTAAATAATTTAAAATTATATTTTATAATTATACTTAACACATACTTACTGAGGCGCAACGGCAGAATTCACACCCAGTTGTAAAATTGCTAAAAGATAGTATTCACTATACCATAGAGTGTATATTTTTAGATGTATTTATGGAAATAAGTTAACATTTCCGAAATTGGTGAACCATTTTGTTATATCAAAGTCTTTCGATCTAAGATTAATCGAAATTATATATTATATATATTAATTCCTGTATTCACTTGGGGGACGTAGGGATGCAACAAATGCTTTCCACCGTACTCGATTCTGGGACATTTGCTGTATTTCTCTTCAGTTTTTTCCTTCTTCTATCTCTTTCTCAACTGACCTCTTCCAGATTATCTTGAGTCTTCCACGTTTTCTGCTTCCTGGGGGGTTCCAGTCTAGGGCTTGCCTGCTGATGATATTACATGGCCTTCTTAAGGTGTGGCCTATCCACCCAAACTTTCTTTTCTTTATTGTTTCGTTGATAGGGCTTTGGCTTGCTCTACTCATCAATTCCTCGTTCGTAATTCTTTCTGGCCAATGTATATTGTTCTGAGATATTTGTTTGTGAATACCTGTAATTTATTTGCGATCGTTTTTGTCACTTTCCACGTATGGTAACCATACAAAAGGACTGATTTTACATTAGTCTCGAATATTTTGAAATCGAAATTAAGAAAGATTAAACATTTTTCTTTCAGACATCGAAAAGTGGATTACAATACCTATAAATCAAACCTACAAATCGAAGTGTATATGTTTCAATATATGATATTTTTTCAATATTGATATGTGTATATGTATCAACCTAAATTTCAATCATTTGTTCTTTGTACCGGCCCATAGTTGTCGTAGGTATATATCAGAAGACATATTATTAATTAATACTGTTATAAAACTGTTATGAAAATATTAACTTATCCGCGAGGTATCCATCCCCGGACTGGATTTCACACCTATAGTGCTATCCATTACACCATGCATTATATAGCAATATGATATTACTTTGAAGCCAACATTAGTCCCACATATTATTTTTTATGTATACTTTAACGTCACAATACCAATGTCAATTTCCATTACGGTTACAAAGACATAAGTATGAAAGACCAAGCATCCATCTACTACATAGACTAACAATGTCATTGAATTTTAAATTAGAAGAAATTTCAATGTAATTATGCTAAAATTTCTTTAATTATAATTTTCTAATAACCACGGAATTCTCAATATATTTAAATTTAATTCATTTCACACTTTAACGATCATATAGTTTTATTTACATTATATGTTTTGACATATGTCATGGAGATATATCGATACGTATATCATATTGACATTGCTGTCTTGTGACGTCATATCTCTGACTATACAATTATTTATATTGCATTATTAATGAAGTGTTTAAAAAAATAATAGTAATTTTCATTGAAAACATTCAACTCTCAACACAATTGCACTGACTATAAATGAATGTTTGTTTTATCCTTTATTATCTAATAACGATAAATATGTGTAGATCTGTTGTTTCATTTTCATTAACCTTTTATAATATTCTAAACAAACTCTAAAATTACGATTGCTACTCAACCAATTTAGAGTTATATCTCGTTTATTTATTCATTATTGTTATATGAATAATATGATAATAATAACTTTATCTTTTGCTTTTACATTAATTATAATATCTACCTATTCTTTATTATTAAACAATGTCTATATATACATAGCTTTTCAAATATTATTTTCATTCATTCTTATGTATACATGCATGGGCGTTGATAAATTCCGCACTTTGATTCTTTATTTCACGAAATGTTACCACCATACGTCATCTATAGGGGAATCTATAGATACCCCCTATAGGGCAATCTATAGGGGGCAAAACGGGGTAACGGAGTGGAATGAAGTTTGATGATTTTCGGTGTCAACTAGTGGGGGTTGCTACTAGCGAGCGGCAATACGTAAAACTAGACCTACCTACCTGTTCCATAGGTGGGCATACCTTGACTGCACTCAGCTCTGAGTGAGAGGTAGAAAGAGAGATAGAGTAAATAAAGGGTATCCTACCAATTATTATTATTTTCTTTTTTTAATTAAAATTTCTGAAAAAAATATAATAATACCAACTATTTTTTATGGTCACTATTATTCAAAGTATACAATACACACAATACATTGAATACATACTCTGGAATATTGAGCTGGTAATTTGGGGCATAAAATGTACCTTTTTAATATATTTGGGTAGGAATAAAATATAAATGTTATATAAATTATAAAATTTAAATCTTTTGATCTTTTGATCTTTTACATTTACCGCTTGTAAATTTTTTGATGATTTAGCTTTAGTTTAGATTTTAGAATTAGATTTTAGGAAATTCCGAATAATTTGCCTAAACTATTCATATCGGAGAACTAATAAATAATTATCTACTTGATTTAATTATTTTTTCTTAGTAGGGGATATAGTGTCATGGGAATTTGATGACACTGGATACAAAAAAGATGCCAATGATAAAGCTGGGTGGTGGGGGGGTAGGTTTGGTAATTTGTTACTAATTTCTAAATGGTTAAATTTTACATAAAGTGGGAATACATATAGTTGTTGTAATTATTGTTATTGCTATCATCATTATTGTTGTTATTATTGTTATTATTATTGTTATTGTTATTATTATTGTTATTATTATTATTATTATTGTTATTATGTTTTTTGGTGTATCTCTCCATATTGTAAAAGATATTTTTTTAAACAATAAATATTTTATAAAACTAATTCTAAATTGATTGAATAAATTATTTGGCAATAATCGGTAGGCAACCTGTATTGAAACATCGTTCCGTCTTCAAAACATACCTTTTTTACTTACTCTCACCCAGTTTATGGAGAGTCATTCGACTCCGGTCTGTTCTACGACAGTCATGTTAGTTTAGATTTTTTGGTCGATGGTGCGTAAAGTCTTGAAACTTATGAACTCTTGTAACTCCTGTATTGTAATTTATGATGATCTTGTAACCAAGATAAGGTATACTTACTTGTTTACATTACTACAACTACAATTGGTACATGCTTGAAGTACGTTTAATTGTCTTTAGTTTCTTAGTTTCATTCTGTCCAATGGAGTACCTCATTCTGCCTCAATTTTTTCCAATGTCTTCCAGCAGACACAACTGACATCGATAGACCTACAGATGAAGAGGCTAATTTTACTACCCCTGGGTGATCTTGACAGACAACTGACATCAGAGTTTCTTCATTTCACTTGTCACCTGCAGGAATAGATAGCGAAGATAATGAGGCTGTCCTAGTGTATGAATTTTGTGCGTAAACTTATTTTTTCCGCATTTCCACTAGTTTTATATGTGTTTATAATAGAACGAAGCAGATGGCATATACCGTCTGTTTAGTTTACATCTTCGTATAATAGATCTTCCACGAGTATGAGAGAGTACATATGTAGACATAAAGCAATGTGAATGAGAAAGAGGTCTTATAGGTTTGATAAACAAGCATATTTTTCTAAATATTGAATAATATTCATAACGAGTATGAGATAATACATATGTATACATTAAGCAATGTGTATGAGAAGGAGGGCTTATAGGTTTGAGTGGTTGGTGACCACTCGAACAGTTATGAAAAATATGCTTGTTTATCAAACCTATAAGACCTCCTTCTCATACATATTGCTTAATGTATAAGTACATATGTACTCTCTCATACTCGTGGGAGATCTACTATACGAAGATGTAAACTAAACATAGTGTATATGGATGACATTCAATTCAAAATATTGTTCAAAACAATTAAAAACAAAAGTTGTTTATTTAAAAAATGTTTACATTTTTTTATTGAAAATTTTGCTTGTATCTCCTACCGTTTCGGTGATAGTTATTTATGCTCCCTACCGGGAGGATTCTTGGTCTTATTTTGTCCAATAACGAACTTGATCGTACTTTTTAGCTCTAGAATACACACACAAAATTTCATCTCTTTATCACTTTTCCGTTTTTGGATTCATCGTGTTGACAGACAGACAGCCGTTCTAAAGTCCGAACTGTTACCGTGTATATTTCATACATAGATAGATAGATAGATTATAGAGGGAGCCTCCTGGATGGGCTACACTACGACCATAAGGTCCATTGTTATTTTATACATACTGGATATAAAAATTGTAGTTTACCTATCAACTATTTTTAATATGGATAAAAAGTGCGAAATTTACTGTATATATATATATATATATATATATATATATATATATATATATATATATATATATATATATATATATATATATATATATGTGTGTGTATATTATTATCTCTGTTTATCTTATTGTATGTAAAATTGTTTCATTTCAATTGTTTGTTTTATAAGTTCAACTATTATTTCTCTCACAATTTGTTTACAAATAATAAATGAATGGGGGCGCCTATCAATTCAACTGTCAAATGCTACATTTATATATTTTCGAAATTTGATCGTTCAATATTACGATCAAGAATATTATAAATATCAGACGGAAAAACCGTTGAAATAATTTATTGTATCCGCTAAAAATTGTTTACACTCTGATGGAGAAACCGGCAAACTTCCATTTATCTCAACTCTCGTGACAAATACTTAAACAAACTATTGAATAACGTTAACTTCATAAACTCGATAATAAAATTATGAGCCTATAAATCCAGTTTTTTTAAAAAGAATAAACGTATTTCTACTATAGAACCCCATATAATTTTTTGTTAATTAATGAATTTGAAGACGTGTTAGTCTATATATGGTACCTAAACACTTGTCATTTCATTCATGTGTCTTCTTAGAGGTAGAGGTAGATTATAAAGACTGCCCTGGACGGGCTACACTTCGACCATAAGGTCCATTGTGATGCCTTAGGATGTGAGTGGAGTGGAAGGAATTTGTGAGTAGACTAGGAATTGGTAGGATATGCGGCTGCAGCCGACAATGATAGGAACTATGCCGATATTTATATGGAGTTTGTGAAAGAAACTGCAGAAAACCTTCTCAAGCATAGCCGGTTACTTCGGTCTTGTCCATACGCCGACAGTTTAGTCAATCAACCGCCCCTTTTTTTTATAATTGACAAACTGCCGATGTCGGGATTCGAACCCATAACCTCCCAGTTTCTAAGTACTGCATACTGCGCAGACATGACGCCTTAGACCGCTCGGCTACTTGGCTGGTTAGGATAATAAGTTAATGTTGACTATGATATTAAAGTAATATCATATTGCTATATCATCCGTGGCGTAAGCTAGCATTTTGGGGCGAAATCCAGTCCACTGTTCGATACCTAGTGAATGATTTAATTTTTTCATATCAATATTAATTAATAATACTTTCAAAAAATTCGACTCAGCAAACTAATAATCCTTGGTGTAATGGTTAGCGCACTGAGCGCGATAACCATAGGTCTAGAGTTCTACTCCTGGTGGATGAGTTTTTTCATATTCGTACTTATAATTAATTTTTCCTTAATCGGAACCCATTTTTTGCCTTTTGAATGTTTAGTTTTTGTTTAAATATACAACGCTTTCTTTTATGTCATTTGAGTATATTGTGTCATAATATAACTCATATACTCTTTGAAATAAGATCAATCAACGACCAAATAAAATTTCATCCAGATATGCACTGACCTTCATATAAACTGGACTGGTTATCCTATGTTACGCCATTAGACCCAATTGAAGCGCTACTCAACTAGTCAAGAACGTAAATTTTTCTTCAACGCGCCTGCATCGCATTAAAAAAAAAAAACGAATACTTATTTTTAAATAAGATTTCAAAATTAGGACTAATCACAAATTTTCTATTATCTATATATTTACGATTTAAAAAATTTACATTTATGACTACGCGAGTATTTATTTTTGAATATGATTTTAGAATTTAGTAGCTTGGCTTGGCTAGTTGAGGCGTATTATGTATGTGTGACAAGAATGTGTGTTAGTGTTTGTGTGGCTGTCACATGTATTGTTGCTAGCACTGACTATCATTGTGTTGGAGCCGTTATTTCACATTTAGACCCATAAGCATAATCTGTCTAGTTTATATAGACGTTAGTTTAGATATTGTGATATTTATATTTTCGGTCGAACAGAAGATGTTGGACATCGAACAGAGAACTAGACACATTCAACAAAATGATATTTACGATATCAAAAACTATATCATTGTAGTAAATAATAAATGATATTCGGAAATTTCGTTTTTCGGAAAATTGAACTGACCGAAGAGAATGAAAATGTTATCTATAACGTTTCGTGTACAGGTTGCATTAGTTTTGTATATGCTTCAGTTAAACACAAATTTCATATTTTATGATATAAAGAAGATTTCTTTACATGCACTGGTCTTTCGTCTTACATGTTAAATGATATAATTCTCAGTAAGACTGTTTTTCTTACCACGCGCTACACACTTGTTTTCAAACATCATTAAAAACCTGGGTTATATAAAATTTGCAGTTAAAATGGCGTTATTTTTTCCGAAATATTATAGATTTGTACCTCTAGATTCATTCGATTTTCGAAAAAAATGTTTCGAATAAAACTTTGTAGTATTTTTATAAGAAACAACTTTTATTCTATGCATTTTTTCCAAAACCAAATGGAGGCACAAATAAGAACTAAAAATATTGAAAAAGTATGCCACCAAAATCGATTATAATTTTTTTATGATAGGTCAAAAAGTATTTTAGTGGATCTCGATGACATCACCAAGTTCAAAAAATTAGTTTTATTCGTATTATTACCGATAGTGAGATGCGATATCCACTCCTGCTTGATTTGGGAATCTGTAAAAGATGAATGTTTTTTTATGAAATTAAAAAATAGATTCTTTAGATCCAACTTTAGGTAAATTTCATCGAAATCGGTTAAAATTTAATTATGACCATGATAGAATTATTTTCGTTGATCTTGATGACGTAAATGATGCCAGTCGCCTAACCTTTATTCTAGAATGTGCTTTTAGATACAAACGGCGTCAAAAATCGAGCTTTCATTTAAAAATTTCCGCGGATGTGGATACGAATTTATGTGTCACGATTTCTTTAAAGAGATACTTAATTGAGGTACTTGAATAAAGGAAAGAGATTAATCATTTTTAGTTATCATTTTTAATAATCATTATATTATAATCAAATTTTTTGTGTGAATATTTTGAATATGCGCTAAACAGGCCAAACTGCTCCGGATACATTGTTTTAAGATGATTACTCAATGGGGCTGTACGGCTCTTTATATAATGCATGTTTTACATTTATGTCGGACATGTTCATCAAATTTAAAATTAAGACTCAATCACACTTTTCGTCGGTTGTAGCATTGTTGATTCACTTACCAAATAGATTATTCAAGCCGAAACAATCAAGCAATAATGTAAATTGTTGAAATAATTAAACAAATATCCATATAATAACACGTCTAATTACGTTATGATTTATTTGCAATCAGAATTGCTAAACAAAACGAACAACATCCGAAACCACAAAAGCTCCGTTAAAAGCATTGATTATTGCGGATGCGAATGCTAAAATTAATAAATTTTTCGTATGCGAATGCGAATGTCCTCAATATTCCTGGTCTGTATATAGACGTAAAAAAGTATAGAAAATAATAATACCTTCGATGAATATTTGTTCCTTTTATTTGTATCTTTTTTTTTACCGACAAAAAAAGGAGGTACTCAACTCAACCTGTATTTTTTTATATATATGATCAGGCATAACTTTTTACAGAGTATTCCGATTTTGATAATTGTGTTTTTATTAGATAGGGTATACTTCAATCTTCGTCCCATATAAGTTTGAAAAAGAAATTTCAAATTTTACTCACAAAAAAATAAAAAATAAGACTTCCCAGCGCTTCCACTATAGAAAAAGTATCATAATCGATTATATATGTTCTGTGTGTAAACACTATTTGAATAGAATATTTTTGCGTAATTTGAATGTTTTGTTAAGCCCTATATATGGCCATGCATAACTTCTTACAGAGTAGTCCGATTACGATCATTCTTTTTTTATTGGATAGGGTATACTTCGAAATTGGTACCAATAAATTTGAAAACAAAATTTCGCGAGTAGAAAAATAGGGAATGATTGTTTACCACTGAATTTTCATCTGTGAACCAATTTTATTGAAACTTGACACAGATATGTAGTTCTAATGACACTATAAACCACAAAAAAATAAAAAATAAAAACTTTTTAACAAAAAATAGAACCGACGAACGAAGAAAGTAATTGAAAAGCAAAAAATAACAACTTTGTAACAAAAAATTAAACCTTCATAAAAAGAAAGGCAAAAAAAAGTAACTTTTTAGCCTAACTAAGTCCTACTCTAATGTAAATACGTAAATAATTTTGAGTCGGCACCAAAAAATCTCCATCAATAAAGGCGAAAGGTGAATCTGATTTTCGGTTAAAAGTAAATATTACATTTGTAATATTTGGTTTGTTTGGCGCCGACTCAAAATTATTTAGGTATTTGCATTAGTGTAGGACTTAGTTAGACTAAAAAGTCACTTTTTTATTTTTTCCTTCCTTTTTTCGAAGGTATAATTTTTTATTTATAAAGTTGTTATTTTTTGCTTTTCAGTTACTTTCTTCTTTCGTCGGTTCTATTTTTTGTTAAAAAGTATTTTATTAAAATAAACAAATAAAATAATATACATTTACATTTTTGAATATTGAACACAATATTTCTGAATAGTTTCTAGTATTTTTCAATTTCTTTATATCATATCATATTCATTTTTATTTTTATTTTACAATAATTTTAAATTTCGCATCAATGATTTTTATATTATCTTTTATCCTAGGTATATCCAACCATCATCTCATACCAGCTAAAATGTTTCAACAAAAAAAATTACTTTTCTTTTAATATTCGAATAATAAACTCAGTTCGATGAATAGGCATTTTTTTTTTGGTTTTATTGTTGTGAATAAAATTAAATTATTATTATGAATAATATTATATGGATATTACGTTTAATAATTGATTTGAGATGGAACAATTTTATATGTTGGAATAGATACTAAAAAAATTATCATAAATTCTTAGGAAATCCGTACAGGTTATGTTATTTCACATAACCTTCAATTATATCGGTAAATTAATGTATATCAAATTTTTAGTCTTTTTTTTTTCTTCAATTATGTTTTTTTTGTATTGCCCAAAGAAAGCCTCTCTTTAGTCGAGGGGTATATACGTTTCAAAGTATACTTTGTGGGAGGTCAGTTTAATGAAATGTAATGTAAGCAACGATAGCCATTGTTCAAATTTTACGAATGTGATTCTTATTATACGAATGGAATTTTTTTTCTGGAAGTACGCCCCGCTGATTCTTATTAAAGTGTTTTTATCAGTTTGATCTGGAACACCTATATCAGTAAACTCACTTTTCATCCACTTCTAATAGAATAATTTTGTCCAAAATGAAAACCTCCAAAAACCTACTCAATCTACAGATTATAAAATTGTACAAAATTTGTTTATACTACAAAAGTTTATCCCCACACCAAAATGCCAAATTACAACGATTCTTTTTAAACACTCTCGAGCGTGACAAAGTTCGTGACGTACTATCCATATAAACCTTCCGGAATAAATTTTCCTCATGAGAGTGAAAACTGTTTCAAAATCCGTTTGGTGGTTTAGAATGAGTTAGCGGATAAACAGACAGGCAGGCGCGGAGGGCGACTTCCTGTTATACTATGTATAGATTGCTTAATGGAATGAAATTAAATTCGGAGGTAAGGTACTGGTGCCTTATAGGACCCATTTTTTGCAAAATGACTATAAAAACGTGGAATTGCGTAATAAACAATAATAAATAGAAGTTTAGTAAACAGTGATTAATTTTGTTTCCATGAAAAAACTATAAATTTCAACACCTCGATTTTGGGCCTTATTAAGAACCGCGACTCCTAACAAGGCCCATTGAAAAACTTTGTCAAATCAAAGTTATCAATTGAATTCACTAAATAATCATTAAAATAAATATTTTCTTCTTTAATATTCATATATGTCGTACAACAATTCAGCCAAAAATAGGCTGGACCTTGTTAGATCTATTAAAATTTTCTATATTACTGTCTACTTATTATTTACTAAATAAATAAAAATATCTAAATCAGTATTTTATTTTTAATCACAAATCACCCTGGGGTTTATTTGGAGTCTTGGGAAAAAAGCTCGAACTGTGGTAACAGATGGTGCTAAAATGACTAAATACTAAGACCTTACTTTAATTTATCTGACCTTTTATGTATAACATATGCTAGTACAGCAAAAATTTATTAAAATCAATAAATAAAAAAGGTTAAATTAGAGGCAGTAACACGCAACAACAAAACTACCGATGAAAACCAAAGGAAGAAAGAAATCAATAAGATTCCCATTGCATCTAATGATGGAAATCTAAGATATTAAGATCCAATAGTATAAACAAACAAAAAATCACTACTTTATTCACTAAAAATTTCAAAGAAGTGATTATCCAATATTATAAATAAAGTGCCTCGTTGATATATCACTGATAAACACGAGTTAGCTGTCTAAATGAAAGCACATTCGACTATATGTTGGATATTTCGAATTAATTCAACAATTACAATAACTATTTTTCATGACTGGGTTTTATTCGAACCCGGGTCTTGTTAGGCGACATATAACTGTACATGAGAACATTTTTAAAGCTGTTGGGTACTCGGATATAGGTTAAATATCAGTATCCAATAATGTACAGGAAGTCGTACGAAAAACTTATTGTGTACTATTTCATCCATAAAAAATTTTATAAAGTTAATGCGCTTTTGAATTTAAACTAAATTTTGTAGAAATTAAAATCAATTATTAATCGTAAAGGATTAGAAAGTAAAAGACACAAAAACAATCAAAAAGGATATGTCCCTTTGTAAGTACGTATTTGTTAATTATAATTATAGGCATACAATATTATATATATATATATATATATATATATATACATGTGTATGTATTTTGTATTATAGATAGACAGAAAATATTTTGTGTAGATTTAACCCTTTTCAATTTAACATTGTATATATTTTTCCTGTATAATTATTGTAATGTCACAAACAGATATAAATTCATAATTAAAATGACCTTAAGGTAGAAATATAATTTTGTTTGAAACTAGAATGCGAGAAATGAATGAAAAAATATTCGTCATGTAGGAGCTAAGTAGATTAAGCGGATTTTCTTAGAGAAAAGTACCAAAATGAAAAGTTACTACAGCGATAATACGGCCCCCCAACAGTACCAAAAGTTTAAATGTATAATGGAGCGTGAGTGCATCTGTTTTTTTTCAATGGATGTCAATAAGTTTATTATTAAATTTAAAAAATTGGCCCTCCTACCAAGATCCATTATATATATTATAGTATTTCGGCTATCAAGTAGTCATCATCAGCATTAATTAGCTATAAGGATAAAGATATCAGAAACTATAATAGATATGAAAAAAGTGCCATACTAAGTTGGAAATATAATTTTATGAAAAAAAGTATTGATATGTTTTTCGTAATTATTATAGGAAAAAACGTTATGCGCTATAAAAGATTTGGGGTGGGTGTCCCGTTGTCGCATCAGGTTTTCACAGAGTTGCTTACTATATGTACTATATTTTCTAACAATTTCGTTCCTTAATTAAATGGACACCGCCTTTCACGGTCCCTGCTTGGACTACAGAGTTCTGTGTATAGCTGATTATAGTTTGAGTACCCATAACCTATTAGTAGCTTTAATGAAACTGAGAATTATTTTAATGAAACTACCCTATATTTACAAGATTAGAATTTAATTCAATAGTTTTTAAAAGTTACAATATTCTATTGAGTTGAAGTCTTTTGATATTAAAAAGCATCCCACAACGATGTTCATATTTCATTATCTTAAAGAGTATAAAGAATTTATTTATACCTATGAAATTTTATAACTTTCGACTATACGATATTATATATATATATATATATATATATATATATATATATATATATATATATATATATATATATATATATATATATGTATATATATATACTATGACTTGTCTAGTCGGTAAATTAAAAGGCTATAAAGAATATAATATAAAAAAAACGCAAGAATGTAATTACAAAACACAGTTTGATGAGTCGTATAAAATACTTTAAATAAATGAAATTATTTCCGTTAAGTATTGAGTGGCAATGTTAAAAATATGGAGTAAAGAGCTTCACAACTTCTATATATACAAAGATACTGACAGATTCTAACTCACGGTGTCGGTATTTACAATTCTGTATTTTTAGCAAATTTTCAAAGAAACTGTAGCTATTGGTTTTGTACCGATGAAGAAATTTTGAAAAAAAATTTCAAAAAAAACAAAACATAATAAATAACAAAATATATGTACGTTAGCGCTGACACCTAGATAATATTGGCGGCGGCATGTTAAAGACACATCACGCTACAACATACATAACACAAAAACTGTACTAATCTATTTCAGACCACATGAATATCAATTAATATATTAAAATTTATATGTTTTTTATCAAAAGATTTCATATAAATATATATTTAGACTCATGAATAAAATATTATAATATCACAAAACACGGGTGAAGTTAAAGCATAGTCACCTACCGCACTATGATTTACACGACGGATTTGAGACGACTTTTAGGCCATTTGATAGTCCTAACCAAATTTCAACATTACACTTGAACAGTTTCCAAGATTACATTTCAAACTTTTGCCCCTATTTCTGGAACATTTTTTTATATTTTATAAATACGTATTTCGACTACAATGTAGTCATCATCAGTATGAATTAGCTAATCGTAACTATCTCTGGGATATGGATTCAGAGATATGTTGCTTATTGCTAATTTGGTGCGTGTCTCACAAAGATATATATACGAAAGTATCTACATATAAAAATTGAGAAAACAGATAATGAATTTAGACAATGACCCAATTCCAAACTCCAATTTAATAAAATTAAACCATTTTCGAAATAAAAATAAAAATCTAAATACCTGAATGTCAAAGTTAGCATCAATACACCGTCACTTTAGTGACAAAGCAAAGGCCGCATAGTCACGAAAGAATACCGCCAATAAATAGGTGGGGCTTTCCACACACCTAATCCGTTAGTCAACTCAAATAATCCTCAGGTCAGATTCTACCCTCAGTCATATCGAATAAAAGGACAGAACTTTTTTAATGTCATTGTGAGACACGCACCAAATTAGCAACAAGCAACATATCTCTGAATCCATATCTCAGAGATAGTTACGATTAGCTAATTCATACTGATGATGACTACATTGTAGTCAAAATACGTATTTATAAAATACAAACAAATGTTCTAGGAATAGGGGCAAAAGTTTGAAATGTAATTTCAAAAAACCTAGAGTTCTCCTTGAACAATGGATGATTATTTTAATAATCTTTATAGTTTCCAAGATATTGAACCCAAAAATCGAAATTTTGGACTGAGGCTGACAGACTCACTGAATCACTCATCAATAATCTAGGGTACTTCCAATTATCCTAGAAAGTTGTATTTTGATAGAATTGTAAACACCTGAGGTTGGGCCTGACATTGATTTCACTACGAAAATTTTATTCGTTTCACATTTTTATTTTTGGTGGGATAATCAATGAGAAGTATAAAATTTGAAAATCAGCCCAAATTTCTAAATCAATTATTTGTATAAATACGTATTTCAACTATAAAGTGTTTATCATCAACATCAATTAGCTTATCACAATAATTGTCTAAGAAAATATGTTACGAGTAACTAGGACAAGCTATTCAGAATAAAAATTTGCAGGGGACACTCAGTATATTTATCATGTAATATTTATTTTTAATTGAAAAAATTCTCAGCGACCACAAAGTGTACAAACCCACATATTGCGTTATATATATTATATAAAATATTTGAAAATGAATTTTGTAAATCAGTTATGATTCTATATATATAAAATTTATATATTAATAACGCCCATTTCATGTTAAATGTAATGCTAATTGTATTTTACAGGATGTAATTTTAACACATATGTGTGCACATACCTAAATAGTTGATATACACATATAATTCTATATAATATAATGTTGTTAATGTTATTGCAGATAGAGTTAAAGCTAGCTAGAGTTAAAGCTGTGCTTGCTGCTATTTAATTTTGTGTTATTTGACATTTAAACTTTGTGATTTTCTATGAATAAATTGCTTCCTTGCTGTGTTACGTTTTAAGGTAAAACCAACACATGTCAAAAACATTATTTTATATAATGGTCAAAATATAATAAATGCACTGTAACGTGTTTAGAGGCATTGATACATGCAAACATTCACAATAGTATTACTAAATTTTCATATGTAGTGTAATTTTTGTATTCATTTCATTCTAGTTTTTTTGATTATATATCTTTGAGAACAGTTTAATTGTACAAAATTTTACAAAATGAATTAAATATATGACAATATTCAAAAACAATAACAAATAAAAATATTTAAACATCAGATAGTGAGAAATTATATGAATTATACCAAAGTATCTGGGTAGAGTACTGGTACGCTAATCAGGAGAGGTATTGTATTTTTAACTTGTACACTCCCGTTCATAAAAATTGAACCATTAACTCTCATTCTAAGCGTATATATTACTAAATATATGTAATGTATTACTTACAGTAACACTGAGAATGTTTCAACTGGTTCAATTTTTATGAACGGGTGAACGGGAGTTCATAATATATATAGGTACAAACATCTAAAAAATAAAAATGCTAACTTTTGATCCGATCTCGGGATAAATTTTGGCAGCCAAAAACCTCAGAATTTTTCCTTTTTTTGGTTTTGCGCCTATAACTCTTAGATGGTGTATCCTAGCGAAAAACCTGTTATAACCTAACCTTTAAACGGTGCGAGTAAATTTTTATAAATAAATAAATATTTATATCATAAAAACCAACAACTTTTCTTCGAAACTTTTTTTAATACATCCAATTGTAAATACAAGGCGTTTATGTGGCGTAAATTTTGTGTTTAAAAAATAAAAATACTACACCACCTTTTGCATCATATCCCAATGTTTTGCTTCTCTACTGACAGCCATGTGGTCCGGAAAACAGGAAGTCGTGGGATCGATCCCCATATAACCGCTTAAAAAATACAAGTTTCGTCACTATGGAAACATGGCAAAAATTCCATAATAAATCACGTTTGCAAAAATGTTATTGAAGATCAAAGATCGTGAAAATAATTGTTTCTCAAATATCTCGTTAACTAATCGTTTTTTGTCTTTATTACACAGGTGTTTATTATTTCTTAGCTAATTCTACAAAAAAAAGGGTTTAAACCAAATTCGCATAGGACGATCGATTAAACTTTTAATAGATCTTTTTCACAGGGCTATTTATAATTTTTTTACTTTTTAATGTGTCATTAAAAAATATTATTATTTTTTTACGAATACAATAATTTTGTGAGCAACAGAATTTTTACATTCGTTTTTTTTTTAGAATTTTCAAATACTAAAAATAAAATAGACTGATTTGTAAATAAATCAATATTTGTGAACGTACATTATTTTGAATACATATTCGATTTAAAACATATCAGCTTACAAAATCATTTACAAAAATAGGTATTTAAGATAGTTCTTTCCCTACAGTCCAGTCAAAAAATTTTTAGCTTACTACATGTTATACGTACACTCCCATTCAATATATTTGAACCTGTAAATCACATTCTAAGCATATATGATACTGAATTTTCGTATAATATTACATACATAAACACTTAGAATGGTTCTACTGGTTCATTTTTTATGAACGGGAGTATACATGTTATACGTATCTGCAGAACTAAGATGCTAGGCAAAGTTTTTTCAACGTACTATACCTCTCACACATACTTTCACACAAATATTCTTATATATTGTCTAATATATTCTATATTAAACCACCTCCATTAAAAATAGTCCTCTAAATATGTTATTTATTTTAATTTTTAATTAAAACTATGAAGTGAATAATTTTGTTTTGTAATTGTTCAGAATATATAATTCTTCAATATACTAGTTTTTCGTCAAAACGTGTGCAAAAAATGTCATTTTAATTGCAATTATCTCAGGTTAGAAGAGGTCAATTGTTTTCAAATTTCAACAGCGTGTGCATCATGAATTTAATGACTTATGTTTTAAGATTGGAAAATTTCTGAACATTTTGCTTGCGTGACCGAACTACCTTAAAGGAGAAGCTTTGGAATGCTATGAATATAAAAAATAGATTATATAATTATTGTTATATATACCGAATTGGAAACTACGTCACTCGCACAACGGAAAATCTAATATATGCGTGTGCGCCAATGTCTTAATCGAGTATCACGCAATAGAGTTATTTGTTCAATTATTGAAAAATGCCATTCGAGAAATGGTTAACTTTCATATTAGATATTTAACCTATATCTCTAATTTAACCGAAATGTCAAAAATTTTGAAACACGTTATCTTACGTATTACATTTACACGGTATCACGGTAAGAAAAAGCCGATTCACACAGGTATGTAGATGTGAAACAAGAATAAATATATTCGCTATTATTGACGATATTGGAATATTTTTCACGGATGACGTATTTCTGAAAATCTTCTTCAAATTTTCTCGCTTGTAAAATTTTTTCCTAATGCGTTTCACACTTAGAGATATAAATTCCACAATTTGTTTATTTTTTTCAAAATCTTGAAATTTTACCTCAAATTCTTCAATTACTTGGCATTGTTTTAATAAATTGGCATCGCGATCGACCAGTCGATTCGAACGTCTTGTTGGCCACCCCTTCTATAAGAATCTGGAAGGGAGGATTCGTTCAGGATTTGATGGGTATTAACTTATCCGCTTAAGAAACAGATATCATATACAAATAGTACAATCAATAAAGAATATTGCGCTGCATTATATTACAGAAGTTACTTTTTTTTTAAATTAGGTTCAGTATCACGCACTGAATGTAAGTGAACAAAATCCTTACAAATTTCAATTCCGGAAGTGCCGCCATTTTTAGAAAAACTGTATCGGCCTATATCTCCATTACCGTGCACTTTAGCCCAAAAATGGGAATAAACTTGTAGATACTTGAATTTCCTATTTTTTTTGATTGATTAATTTTTTTTGTATCACTTACCGTTTACGACTTATACGACTAGTACTGTCGCGGTATCCTGGCTCTCTTTATCCTCAAAGGAGCGCTGCCCGAACCTGCAATGATTCCGATACTCGACAAAACAAAAAAAAATATATTAGTAAACGATATTACTAAATATTTTGTAATTGGAACAACACGCACGTTTTTGTTTAAAGAAAAGAAAGAAAAAAAAATTAAATTAAAGACAAGTTTTTACGAAACAAAAAAAAAACCTGATTTTATTGCTTTAAAAAAAAATGATTATCCAATTTCTTTTTCAACAATTATTTTAATTCTTTTTCACACAATGTTAAATTTCGAATTACTTGATCAAATTACTTGTACAAATTCCAACTTATACTTTGATCTGAATTGAACAACAATCGATATTAAACTTTGATAGTAACAGACAATACTTGATATTAAACTTTTATACTAATCGCACAATGATCGATTTCAAACTCTGAACGAATCGCACAATGGCCGATTTAAAAACTGATTTGAATCGACACTGGTCACGGTTTATATACCCACCATGGGTCGTTCTAGAATATGATTGCTTTTATGAATAAATATTATGTTTTTGACAATATATTTTTGCATGGAGGCTTCTAGAATATTTAGTATATCAACACCCATGGACGTAGTCGGAGTGTTCAGACAATTTATAAAATTAATTAAAAATTATACCTCTCCTTGGGTTTGACCCATAGTCATACCCCGCTTGGTTGATATTCAAGTAGTGACTTAATGCTCACGGCCAGTGTCAATTTAAAATCTATACACAAATTGTATGATACATTCATAACTGTAAGCTAGCTTACTTTTGTTTACAAAAATTATCTTGTTTTTACAAAATTATTTATTTGTGATCTATTTATGTTATTTTGTAAAACATTCAATTTGTATAACTTTTGATTCTCTTAAATTAAATTATATGCAATAATTTTTTTTCAATTTTTGATTTTTTTCTTTCTAAATAGAAAAACTTTAAATCAAAAGTATCTATTAATCTTATTATCATTTTTCGACTAAAAAAAAAACTTTGTTTAAGAAAAAAAAAAATAAATCGAGCTATATTATTTTCTTTTTGTACTTTCAAAAAAAAAACTCCTTCTTTTTGCAAGGAGAAAAATATTGTTATTGTTATCTAAAATATTTTTCGTAATATTTTACTTTCATAATTAAAATGTGTGTTGGATCAAAAAAAATTATTCTTAATAATTTTCATTACAACAAAATCTCCCCCTCTAGATTCCAACACACATTTTCTAATTTGCTTATTATGTTTGGTCGACCAATTTTTGACTTAAGAACTATTTGAATTATTTCAATTGTACTAGTACATTTAGCTAGCTAGCATAACTTAAAACTGTACGTACACATCAGTTCTTCACTCTTCAATGGTGCCTGGTGTTGATTGCCGGTCGTCTGGGCCGCAAGTTGTACCCTGGCTCTAATGCTCTGGCCTCTGGCTCGTCCACACTTGGTACATCCCGTCGTCTTCCATCACCTCCATGCCTCTGACCCCCCAATCGATCTGGAAGTAGTTGGCCGAACACCTCGTTCCCCACACTCAATCTTCCCAGATTCCCATTGGCGGCGGTCCTTGCACTGGCCAGCTTCAAGAGACCTCCATGTATTTTCGTGGGAGGCACTGTGTCCACAACATATATTCCAGCTGGTAAACTCCTCAGCACTCTGTAAGGCCCTTTCCATTTTGGTGCCAATCCACTATGGACACCCTCCACCTTACTGCTGAGCACTTGATTGCGCATCCAGACGGACTCTCCTGGTTGATAACTGAGTCCCGTTTCCACTTGGTCATTTACTTCGGCATTGGCCAATATTGTTTGCCGCGCTATCTCAACATTCTGTTGACGTCCTTGGCTTCTCTCGTTGGCCCAATCTTCAATATCTTGAGGCTCTTCTTCGACTTGTATCTGCCAATCCCCAGGCTTCTTCATCTCAGCCCCCAGTAACAATTTGGCGGGCGAAAAACCAGTTGTTCTGTTTGCTCTATTGCGTATTGCAAATAAGGACTTGTGTAATTGTTGGTCCCAATTCTTGTGTGCTTGCTCCAATAAATGTAATCGCAACAACTTCTTCAACTCTTGGTTTTGTCGTTCCGTGGGGTTGGCTCGTGGATGGTATATTGGCGTTGTCCAAATTTCTGTGTTCCAATCTTTGTTCACTGCTTTCCATTCTTTTGATCTGAACTGGGGACCATTATCACTTAGTACTGCTCTTGGATATCCATAACGACTAAATACTTCGTCTTTCAGCACTTGGGCTATCTTCGAGGTCGACGTGGCCCCCAATGGAAATGCTTCGATCCATCTAGTGAAAAGATCCGTCACAACCAATATATTTGTTTTTCCACGTGATGTGCGTGGGTATGGACCCATCAAGTCGATGCTGACTACCTCCCATGGTGAAGTAGGTCTTCGACTTCTCATTGCTGTACTTGGTTTCTTATTCAGTGGCTTTACTCTAGCACACGTGTCACACCCTTTTACATATCTGCGTATGTCATCTTGCATCCCATACCAATACACACGGTTACGGATCTGACGATACGTTTCTCTCCATCCAGGGTGTGCTGCTTCATCACTATCGTGATATCTTCTCAGAAAACCAAGTCGGCGTTCTTCGGGAACCACTGGCACTTCTTGTACCATCTGTTGACTATGGTACCAGAGGATCCCGTCAGCTACGGTGTAATTAGCTCGTGTTCTGTCCACTCGTCGACGTAGATTGCTTCTCAGTGGACTATTATGATTATTGATATATCTTCTGATGGCAGTCACATCACGATCTTCATCCTGCCATCGTCTAATATCGTCGAGTGTGGGTGTTTCCACTTCAATTACGTTGAGGGTTATCGGTGTTTTTGCCCTCTTTTCAATCACCCACTCTGGAATGTCCTCCACTTCTTCATCTTCTGCCTTGCCCTGTGGTTGTCTGGACAAGGAGTCGGCGGCTTGATTATCTTTTCCGGGGACGTGAATTATTTCATAATCATAGGCTCCCAATGCTAATGCCCATCTTGTCAATTTTGCTCGACTATCTTTAGTTTTGTTCAGCCATTGGAGCGCTGCATGATCTGTGTATAATTTAAAATGTCTTCCTTCAAGATATCCTCGAAACTTCCTCAATGCCCAGATTATCGAGAGACATTCCTTTTCTGTCGTGGCGTACTTTCTTTCTGTGGGTCCCAGTTTCTTGCTGGCGTAGTTTATTATTCGTCTTGTCTTGCCATCGTCTTTCATTTGAAATAATATTGCACCCAATCCGACGTCACTAGCATCCGTATTTAAACAAAACGTCTTCTTAAAATCTGGATGTGCTAGTTTCGGTGCATTCACAATTGATGATTTCAGATTTTCGAACGCCTTCTGATGCAATGTTAGCCAGCGCCACTTTATGTTCTTCTTGAGCATTTCGCTTAGAGGTGCAGCTATATCTTCGTAGTTTTTCACGAAGCTCCTGTACCAACCACATAATCCCAAAAATTGTCGTAGTTGTCTTCTTGTTCTTGGTACAGGGTGATTGCTGATAGCTTCGTTCTTCTCTTCCTCTCTGTCAATGCCATCTTCGCTCAATATATGTCCCAGGTATTTGACTTTGTTGCTGCCAATGACACATTTGCTTGGTTTACAAGTTAATCCATGTTGTTCAAGTCTTTCAAGTACAAGATCCAGGTGATGTAAATGTTCCTTGACTGATCGACTGTAGATTAATATGTCATCCAGGTAAACTTGACAGAAATCTTCGATGTATCCAGATAAAACTTCGTTCATTAAACTCTGGAACGTAGCTGGCGCATTCTTCAATCCAAACGGCATGACGCGAAATTGATAGAGACCTCTTGGGGTGGTAAATGCTGTGTATTCTTTCGATTGTGGCTCCATCTCAATTTGCCAATAACCAGTCTGTAGATCCAATGTAGAAAATATTTTTGCTCCATTGACTTTTCTCAACATCTCTTGCAGATCTGGAATCGGCAACGCATTGCTCTTTGTGATATCGTTCAATTTTCTGTAATCGACACACAATCGAAAAGCACCATCTTTCTTCTTCGGCAATACGACGGGTGCGGCCCAAGGCGATGTGGATGGTTCTATAATGCCATCGCCTTCCATCTCTTCAATCATCTCTTCTAATACCCGTTGCTTCTCATTATTGTACGGGTATGGTCGTAATTTAATGGGGGAATTCTTCGTAATCTCGATCTTGTGTGTGATCGTTTTTGTCCTTCCAACTTTGCCGAAAACGCTGGGATGTCGCCGAATGACATCTTTTAACTGCTCTTGGTTCTCAAGGAGTTTAATTTGTAACTCGCCCAATGCGTTGTTAATTGTTGCCACTTCTCTATGGGCTCCATCTGGTTTTCTCCATGCAATGCGGACTCTCTCATCACACCCCAAGTAAATTATACCACTCCGGTAATCGATGCTCACACCATTTTTTGTTAAAAATTCGTGACCAAGTATTAAATGATTCCGTAGGCCAGGTACAACCATTACTTCAACATTGAACTTCATTCTTGATATCATCACATCCATGCACATTTTTCCAAGAATTCTGAAAGTATTATTGCTTGTGGCTCCACTCCCTGCACTATCTCTGACAGGGTGCCATTTTCCAATACTTCTTGCCAATTCTTCGCTGATAAAATTGTGTGATGCTTGACTATCGATCAGTGCCAATATTGATCTTCCACGCACATCAACTTCCACAATTGGCCCATTCTGGTGTGAGTTTTTGGTCTCCATTGTTGTCAAATGAACCGGTAATTGTTGGTGTTCACGCCGATGTTGTGCGTTTTTGTGGAGGTTAATGTGTACCCCAGAACCAATTTCCTCCTTCATTGATCCTGGAATTAGTTTCCCGATGGCCCAGGTCTATTTTGTTGTCCCCTTCTGGGACAGTTTCGACTTATGTGCCCCGCTTGGTGGCATACGAAGCACGTGCCTGGACTGCTTAGACGTGGTGGTGGTGGTGCTCCTGCTGGTGGTTCTTGCCGATTCCTCGCTGGCTCTTCATCCAGTGTTCTAACAGTTATACGTAGCTCATCTAATGACTTTGGATTCGAAATTTTTACTAGTGGACGTATGTTGTCGCGTAGTAAATTTAATATTATGGGCACCACGTCATCAATGTTCCTATCGGCGTGCACTCTTCTGAATAGCTGCACCTTCATGTTGACGAACGCTTCTGTCTTCAATCCTGTGGGTTGGGAAACTGTCATCAATTCCAGTTCGGCTTTGGCTTTCCTCCCTATACTGTTGAAGAAACTCTCCAGTTGCCATTTCCACTCATCGAAGGTGTAGCCCAACCCACGATTCATCAATGCCCAATCTCTGGCTGGTCCTGTTAATTTTTTTGTGACCATCTCAATCCAACAATCTACGGGCAGATGCGTTTGTCGTAGTAATGCCGTTGCTCTGTTCAAAAAAACTACTGGATCTTCGGCCGGTCTACCACTGAACTCCGGCATGATGGACAGAAGCGTCGTTGTGTCCAATGCGGCGGAGCGAATGACTGTATTCACTTCTTGCGGATCAATGCGCATGTCGCGCAGTTGTTGTGTCTGACGCTCTTCGATCCGTATGATGTCATCCACGACTTTATTGTATTGTTCATTCATTTTCGTTTCCATGCCATCAAGTCGTGTGGTTACGTTGCTTTCTATGCCTTCGATTTGTGTGCGGTTTACAGCGACATCGGTTTTGATGTTCGTGATGTCAGCTTTCACAGTCTCGACGTCAGTGCTTATTTGGCTGATACGTCGTACGCACACTTCTCTTAGGTTCTCCATTCGCTCCGACAAGTCCTCTCTCAGCTCTTGTTGGACTTGTTGCATTATACTTAATGTCTGTTCGCCCACTCTTTCTTCAGATTCCTGAAGTCGATTTGTCATCCTCTCTTCGGACTCTTGAAGTCGACTACTCATTCGTTCGTCCACTCTTTCTTCAGACTCTTGAAGTTGGTTGGCCAATTTTTCATTAGATTCTTGAAGTCGTTCGCCCATTGTCTTGTCCATGTTGTTGAGCTTTGTCATCAATGCTGCGAGCATCTTCTCCATGCTTGCTGCAGCTGGCTCCTCCGGATCGGAAACCACACTTCTACGTAGTTCTGATGTGGGGTTGGCTGGTCCTTGAGTCCTTGAAGTTGGTGTTCCTTGTTGCCTAGATTGGTGCTCCTCCCATCTTGCCTGTAAGACCTCTCTTGTGCCAGTGCTGTCCAGCCCTTCGGCCTCCATCATCTCACGCAGACGTGGCATGGGAATGCTGCGGCTTGCCATTGTAATTCTTTTCTTCTTCCGTACGTCTCCTGGTCCTGTCACGGTCGCCACTTGTCGCGGTATCCTGGCTCTCTTTATCCTCAAAGGAGCGCTGCCCGAACCTGCAATGATTCCGATACTCGACAAAACAAAAAAAAATATATTAGTAAACGATATTACTAAATATTTTGTAATTGGAACAACACGCACGTTTTTGTTTAAAGAAAAGAAAGAAAAAAAAATTAAATTAAACACAAGTTTTTACGAAACAAAAAAAAAACCTGATTTTATTGCTTTAAAAAAAAAATGATTATCCAATTTCTTTTTCAACAATTATTTTAATTCTTTTTCACACAATGTTAAATTTCGAATTACTTGATCAAATTACTTGTACAAATTCCAACTTATACTTTGATCTGAATTGAACAACAATCGATATTAAACTTTGATAGTAACAGACAATACTTGATATTAAACTTTTATACTAATCGCACAATGATCGATTTCAAACTCTGAACGAATCGCACAATGGCCGATTTAAAAACTGATTTGAATCGACACTGGTCACGGTTTATATACCCACCATGGGTCGTTCTAGAATATGATTGTTTTTATGAATAAATATTATGTTTTTGACAATATATTTTTGCATGGAGGCTTCTAGAATATTTAGTATATCAACACCCATGGACGTAGTCGGAGTGTTCAGACAATTTATAAAATTAATTAAAAATTATACCTCTCCTTGGGTTTGACCCATAGTCATACCCCGCTTGGTTGATATTCAAGTAGTGACTTAATGCTCACGGCCAGTGTCAATTTAAAATCTATACACAAATTGTATGATACATTCATAACTGTAAGCTAGCTTACTTTTGTTTACAAAAATTATCTTGTTTTTACAAAATTATTTATTTGTGATCTATTTATGTTATTTTGTAAAACATTCAATTTGTATAACTTTTGATTCTCTTAAATTAAATTATATGCAATAATTTTTTTTCAATTTTTGATTTTTTTCTTTCTAAATAGAAAAACTTTAAATCAAAAGTATCTATTAATCTTATTATCATTTTTCGACTTAAAAAAAAACTTTGTTTAAGAAAAAAAAAAATAAATCGAGCTATATTATTTTCTTTTTGTACTTTCAAAAAAAAACTCCTTCTTTTTGCAAGGAGAAAAATATTGTTATTGTTATCTAAAATATTTTTCGTAATATTTTACTTTCATAATTAAAATGTGTGTTGGATCAAAAAAAATTATTCTTAATAATTTTCATTACAACAAAATGTCCCCCTCTAGATTCCAACACACATTTTCTAATTTGCTTATTATGTTTGGTCGACCAATTTTTGACTTAAGAACTATTTGAATTATTTCAATTGTACTAGTACATTTAGCTAGCTAGCATAACTTAAAACTGTACGTACACATCAGTTCTTCACTCTTCAATGGCGCCTGGTGTTGATTGCCGGTCGTCTGGGCCGCAAGTTGTACCCTGGCTCTAATGCTCTGGCCTCTGGCTCGTCCACACTTGGTACATCCCGTCGTCTTCCATCACCTCCATGCCTCTGACCCCCCAATCGATCTGGAAGTAGTTGGCCGAACACCTCGTTCCCCACACTCAATCTTCCCAGATTCCCATTGGCGGCGGTCCTTGCACTGGCCGGCTTCAAGAGACCTCCATGTATTTTCGTGGGAGGCACTGTATCCACAACAGTACTATTTATTTATTGACTTTTTGGCCGATATCTCTCCTAATAATTGTTTAGAAAAAAAAATTATTTATTAAGTTTATTTTTTATTTTTGTAAGTGATACAAACAAAAATTAGTAAACAAAAAAATAGGAAATCCAATTATCTACAAGAAAGGTCATTAGCATTTTTGGTCTAAAGTGCACGGTAATGGAGATCTTGGCCTATATCTACAGTTTTATACAGTTTTTCTCAAAATGGTGGCTCTTCCGGGGTTGAAAATTGTAAAGATTTTATTCATTTTCAATCAGTACGTGATACTGAACTTATTTTTTTTTTAATCATGTAATATAAAGCAATGCGGACAAGAGATTCTCTCTTAACTGTACTAAAATACGATCTTCTGATTATTACAGTCCTATATTACAGCCATACCTTAGTACCAACACCTCCTACATAGAAGAAAAAACACCAAGCTTGTAATGGACAACCGAAGTGAAAAAAAAAAGGTGGTCGTATATAGTAATTTCAAAGTATAGCTACTACACTCAAAAAATTAATAAAATAAAAAACGAAATGATAAGAAATTAACGTTTAAAAAATAAACATTACAAAATTCTATGAGCGTAAATAATACGGAAAAAAAGAAGAAAAAAGTGTACATAAAAAAAGCACACATACCATGAAAATGAAGAAAATATCTCTCTACTGAATAAGTAAATTTGTTTAAGTTTTCCTCTTCAATGAATTTGACTGTATATTTTATATATGAAAAAAAGAATGATAGATATTATGTATTCGGTGATGAGAGAAAAGATGAAACATTATTGTGTTAGCTACTGGGTATATTATTATACACCATAGTAGAGCTATATTATCAAAACCACTTTCACATAATAATACCAGAGAAATTATCGAAAGAAAGTTAAGAGAAAAAGATATATAAATTCAAAAAAAAAGCTTTAATTTAATGAAAAATAGCAAAATTAGTATTCCGTATAATATTTATTATTTCCAAGATGTCTGTATGTAAAATTTATGAAGATTGAATTTAAGGTTTGTCTAACGGCATGAGAGATAACGCGATATCTTAGAAAGAGAAAAGAGATAACTTTTTAAATAGTAGTTGTATTAGTGCAGTAAATCTGACAACGCTATGTAACACACTATCATATATTAGTAGTATTGTAATAGTAAAATCAACGTTGCTGCTTTTATGATTGCTGAAAGCAAATGAAAATGACCTGTTTTCCCCGCCCTTAACGAGGCCCCCACAAGAAATGTGCTTATAGCCCCCCCCCAGTTGTTAATTCGGCACTGATGGTTTCCTATCCTTTATGTGTTAAATATTGACAACTTCGAACCTTAATTGCAGCTGACAGAGACGGTTTATACTTATACAACTTTATATAGTTGAAAACTACCTCTCAAAAAATTTTGTGCAAAACTATTTTGACTTTCATGTCGTCAGAAAAACCATAAACATATAAATAATTAAAGCTTGTATTGAATGCGTCGTTACTTAACGAAATCCTCTATTATAATTATTAAATAAACAAATATTTGAAATTTTCGTAAAATCACTTTATTCGACTAGTTTCGGAACGCAATTCCTTCTTCAAAAATAAAAACTGAAAATCAATCAATAAAGTAATTTTACAAAAATTTCAAATATTTGTTTTATTTAATAATAATAATTTAATCGTTTATACCAATTGATCGCCCTAGAATTTCTCAGTCCTGATAATTTTGGTTCAATCTACATCTGTTTGGTAATAAGGATAGGGGAAAAGTGATCTTTAAGCGTTTTGCCCGATATTTTTTAACACGTGCACATAAAAATACATCACGATGCCCTTTAAACAGCATATTTACTGATTACTTTGTGATATATTCTAACTAAAACAGCGACCCGATGTCGTTACTCAATAAAAACTAATGGACAGTAAAATCTATTTCATATAAATTTTGTTGGGTAGCAAAAACTACAAGCCAAGATAGTCTTTTAAAGTTAAATGGATGGAAAATTTGTCTGGGTGTATATTAGACGATAATAAAAGTGATGCTCATGAACTTCAAACCAACATCACAACTTATGATTTTCGTTACGCGATAAGCCATTCTCATGGATATTTGATATGGGCTCATTCTCTAGAGGTATAGTTTGTTAGGCAAAGTAAAATTTGGGTACGTGTATTTAAAGTTATAACCGATAAAATTGTCCAGACCAAAATAATGTTTAGTTATCCTTTACATATTATAAACGAAAGTCCCCCCACTGCGTCTGCCTGTCTATCTGTACGCGGTAAACTCAAAAACTACGTAACGGATTTTCATACGGTTTTCACCAATGGACGGAGTGATTCATGAGAAAGGTTTGGGTATATAATGAGGATTTGTGTAAATTGGTTGAAATATGACGACGATACTTGAAGAAGTCGGAAACAATCATCCTTTAAATTATAAAAAAATTATAAATAAATAAATAAATACGTGTAGTAGCGTTTCAAAACAATCAATCAGATCATGACGGGAGAAAATATTATGTTACTTGGTTATAAGAGCTTTACAAAATTCTTGCGGTACGACGGGTAACGCTAGTCCACTATACTATACAGCTAAAAGTGAAGCTGACTGACTGACACATGTATACAAACTCTAAGGCACTTCTAGACATGCTAGAAAGATGCGGTTTTTGTATTCGACGCGAAATTGCTTGAAATCGACGAGAAAAATAGGAAAACTTCATTTTCATTGCAACCCTACCCAAAAAATCGGAAAAACACCCCCCAAATACTTTTTTGCAATTCATGCAATGTTATTTTCTGTGATGCGGAGCCATGACCGAAGGCCGCCCCGGGGGTCAAGGAGCGAGTACTATCATATAATTAAACCATCAGTCGTTTTGTTTTATCTCTTTAGTGTCTAGTTATACTTCTCACGAAAAGTTTTCTAGAAATATTGCTCGAGAAATAATATTTTCAATTGACAATAATTCGTTTCTTATTTCTAAATTTCGCTAGTGTTCGTATAATAAAGCGAATTTGACCATTTCCCAATTGTATGTATACAAGGTTTTTTTTACGTTTCCTTTTTTCATCTTTTCTTTAATACTTGTGCACTCAAGTATTTAACGTATAGATACTTTTTACTCTATATAAAAAGGTGGGGGTGGTTTTTCTTCTTGTGGAAATTGTACCTATACTTTGTGCGTGTATATATGTACGATTAAGTTCACGTATTTTAAATTAATATTTATGTTATTGTGTGTTAAAACTGAAAAGTTTATCATTATCTTTAATTTCCATACGGTTTAGTTTTAACAAAATGTTTATTTTGTGCAATCAAAAAAGTTTTTGATTATAGAGTCAACCTAGATTACGAAAGCATATACTTTACGCAGGGCCTATTTATGTACCGATAATATCTACTGAACATAAAAGGATGTCATTTTTTTATTTAGTTTATTTTCTCGAATTTTATTTCGTCGGAAAATTTAGCTATTAGTATTCTAAGGCTAAATGATTTCGGAAAAAAATTTTTAAATGTCTATCGAACCTACCTATCAGATATCGTTGTTAAGTTCTTTAATGAGCGATGTCGGTCATTGAGAAAATTTGGCTTAGACGGAGGTGAAAAACAAAATATGGAGTATATCAAATTTATCAAATGGAAAAATTATGGCATACTAACGGAAATTACATGCATCTACTTAATTTGATAGTCTGAACATTGGTAATATTCTCGGACTTCGATACTTGAAATGAAAAATCATACGAAACTACAATGTGGGTGTGTATGAAAACTCATACACAACCCACGATATGTGGCTTTATGGCCAAGACTCTGCCAATTAAGCCTAAAAGATGCTTTATGTGCCTATGGGATGTATATAATTTAACTATTTAGGTATTTTAAATTGTTTTTATAAACCAGCGTCTATCCATCTGTTATTAACACACATAACCATACTAGTTTAGAAATTTCTACATAGTAATTTCTACATAGTTTCTATATAGTTGTTTCGTAATTTTATCTAGCACGCAAATTAATTTAAGCAAACAAGTTATTTAACTTCTTATATTTAAAACAAGTAAAATTAAAATTTTTAAACACCCCCAACACAATAATATGAAACATAATAAGAATTTCCTGTTACCTTCTCCTAATTTATATTCAAAATCATAATGTTAATAAGCATATATGTATATAATCTTGGAAAAGAGCTGATAATTTTCAAACGGCTGAACCGATTGAAACATCGCTAAGATCCAGCGCAAGGAAACCAGCTATCTAATAAAACAAAACCGCATTCAAACCGGTTCACACGTTTGAGAGCTACAATGACATAGACAGACCCACAGACAGACAGGCAGATGGTTAAAAAGACAATTTAAACATAAATAAAATAATATAGCAAGAAAGAAACATCTACACTGATACTAAAATCAGACTTTCCGTATAGCAAAAATTATCAATCTTACTGTAAATTCACAAAAAAAGCGTTGAAAATTTTATATTCAAATGAAAAATTTTAATACAAATGCAAATGCAAAGTTATAATTTTCTATTTTAAAATTTATTTATACAATACAATCAACATCTGCCTAAAAGAAAATTGTTATTTTGTATGTCATAACTAAGAGCCACAATTTTAACAATTCATCAAAATGTTATATGATGAATAATACTACAAAAAATATATACATCAAACACAACACAAAATACATCAAATATTCATGAGAATACCATTTAGAGCATGAAAAATATGATGAAAAAAAAATTGAAAAAATACAAAACAAAATACAATTTTATAAGTTTATTATCCTAATAAAAATTCAAAATAGCTGGTTTGCCAACAATATGAGGGTAGTTCGGTTAGCTACTTGTTGTTTTGTTGGCTAGATTCATAATATATTACCTACAGAATCAATAAAGCTCATGTTTTATAATGCACATAAATATTAAAATTAATAAATTGTACAGTATGATCAGTAAAAAATTATCGCTTAGTAATAGTAACAAAACTTTTTTTTTAAACAAGCTTTTATTTAACGATCTAAAACGTAGAAAATGTGTGTGATTATAAGTAAAAGTTTGGGGTTCAAATGTTAAAAACCCATAACCTTTAACATTTAAAAGCCGAGTACCCGAAGCTTTTACTTATAGCATATTGACGACGCGGGGAAAAAATTTTCTACTTTTTAGTTTATCAAACAAAACTTTATATTTAAAAAAAATAGTGTGTGTTTTAATAATTTATTAGAATAATATGAAATAAGTTCTACACTATAACTATTAAAACACAAAAGTGTAGTAAAATAATATGGTAGTGAAATACTACAATAGAAAAATTATGTATTGTATCTAAAATCAATGATTATATATTTTATCATGGTAGAACAGAACCAACGTTACTTCTTCCATTAAAATTAGAATTTGAATGACTGGCATTAAATCCATTATTTACATTAGAATCAGAGTGAGTGACTTGGCCAGGTTATAATATACAGCTTGATATACAGTCTGTTTTCAAAAGCATTTCTAATAGGAAATCAATGTTAAATAAATAAATAAAATATTTACTATAAACCATACATCCATACACATACTTACTATCTATCATCTGGGCTGCTTGTGTTATGATGTAGGTTTGATGTCATTTAAGAGTGGGGATTTAGTGATGCCCATTTAATTTATAATATTATTCATTACACACAAACACTACTGACTACAGAGTACCCCCACTATTTGTATTTCTTTATGAAGCATTGTGTAGTTATATAGTAAATAATTTTTTACATTGATGTATTTCAATATACATCTTCTTGTCTTGTATTTCAATATACAAAAATCATAGCACACACATAATTATTGTCCATTGAAGAGTGGGGACATATATGTGACAGACTTACTTGTTGTCTGTTTCACTAAGCATTTAATGTATGTATATATAAATTTAGTCTTTCTACTGTTTGACATACATTTTTTACTAAATGTCTCCCAAACACTGTGTAACAGAGCAAGATAGAAAAGTGTGAAACATAGATCGAGCGAGTGCAACATCATTCGAGTTTTATATCAGCGATTCGTTAAATGTTGAAAATACACTCTGATCGGATTCTCATAACGAGCCAAAAGAAATATTACTTCAAAAAATATATATTTTAGTCTATTAAAGAATTATCTTTTGAATGCATTTATTTATTTTTTTAACCTACAAAACTTAATTTCCCACGACTACTTCCCAATGTTTATCAACACTTCCACCAATCACTTTCTCAATTGATTGAATAAAGAGATAGTCGTAACTTTCGTGAGAAACTTTCTTTAATAAATTAAGTATATACTGGGCATTTAAGCAACTCAGTTAGTTGTTATTTTCACTTGTTTTTTTTTTTTTTTAATTTTCAATAAAACTCAATTCCTTTGTCAAATCAACTTTTGTCAGCTTTTCGAAATCGTAATTTGTATATGGAGATGAAATGAATTTATTTTACACCATTTTTTATGTGTGTAACTTTAAATTAGCGTTTTATATTTAAAAAAAAAACACCGAATCTTGTTAAAAAGATAAGAAGAAACAAATAAGTATCACAAATGTTTTAAAACAGGTATAAGAAAACGTAAACGAACGACATATACATACATATATATACAATGTATATATTCTTGTGAAGACGATGGGGTAATTTGAAAGACATTTTGGTAGTCCTTATACCGTCTTCAATTTAATAAAACTTTCTTTTTTTTTTCTTTATCAACAGACTGTTATCTAAATTGGTTTGAATGTATTACAAATAATAAACGTTTAAAATCGTATTGCTTATATTGTAAAGATTGTTTGATATTCATGTAAAGCCTACTATGTATGTTGTTATAAAGGGTAGTCATCTCCATAAGTATCACATAACCGTGCTAACATTCGATGGAACTAGGTTGTTCTTGAATTTAGTAATTCTAGAATTAAGTAAATTTTTGTGGGGAAAATTTTATTTACAATAAAATATTTCTGTAAATGCGTATTTGTTTGTTTGTTCGGGCATCTCATAAGAATTACTGGATCAATATTCATTCAACTTTTTTAGTTTAAAAGCTTATGATTAGACTTAAAAACTGGTATGTATAACAAACAATATAATAGGAGAGGAGTGCGAAACCGCGGACATAAGCTAGTTCCAAAAATAAAGTTCCACATATAATTGCATAACACTTGATAAGGGCCGACTTTTAACAAATACCGCCTGTTTTGGACAGCTTTGCTAATAGAGAATCATGTTAAATATTATTTACTATAATAATTACACAATGCTTCATAAAGAAATAAAAATAGTGGGGGTACTCGGTAGTCTGTAGTGTATGTGTGCATACGTAATGAATAATAATATTATAAATTAAGTGGGCATCACTTAACCCCACTCTTAAATGGCATCAAACAAACATCAATTTACATCATACCACAAGCAGTCAGATGTTTGTAAGTATGTGTATGCATGATACATACATACATGTACATATATGTATGTATGGTTTTATAGTAAATATTTTTTTTATTTATTTACTGTTGGAAATGCCTTTGAAAACAGACTATATATATATATATATATATATATATATATATATATATATATATATATATATATATATATATAAATTAAACTTAATTTGGATCAATTAATCAATACATAGTTGTAATCATGATAATTCAATAGAGTATGAATGTAAAACTGCATCCGAATTGTCAAGGCGTCTTAAGTAGACGGGTCTCTAGTTTTTAACGGCACCAAATGGAACGTTGGCACTACAGACCAGTCGCAGTCAGCCTCTGTTTATAAATTGACTTTGTACTATTTTCTGAATTTTCGAAATTGCTTTATTTTTTATTCAATATATATTAGTAAACTTTGAATTGGGGCCTAAGATAAAACATAAACTTTCTTCCTTTGGTTAGATTGACGTCGACCATAAGTATTTGTATATAAATTTTTTTTATGTGGCATTAACAAATGTTTATTTTATTTTATTCGTCCATTATGATTAAAAGCATTTACGATATTATAAATGTGTTTTAGTATGAACCAACCATTATTTTATTTATTTTAGTAGGTAAAATAAAAGTTTTTTCTTTTCCTGGGTTTTGTATGTACAGTACAAACGTTGACGGGTAGGTAGTCACATAAATAGGTACGTAGGTAGCTGTTGTGGTACAATTGTAGTAGTATATATGTTTATAAGAGCTCTAAGCTGTCGCAGCTTTACAGAGGAAAGTTAAGAAGTTTTGTGTGTACGATGGTGGTTAGGTACCTAATACAAGAGTGTTGGGATTTGTTTCTATTTATTCTGAAGAGATTGTCAAGAGATATATAATAAATTCCACTTGAGATTTTCCATGATTGGTGTATGTATGTACGAGTGTCTATGGATGGCTTGGTGAAAACATATATATGAATTTCGTTAATCTCGATAATGTCTGAAAAATGTACGCTTCGAAACCAAACCACCGACTTCAAAATGTAAGATAAGTCTTGTATTAAAAAATTATTATTCATGTTTTAATTTATTACCTGTGTCTATTGGTGTTTGTTTCTTAGGAATATGACATCTGGTGGCAATAATTAGAAACAGAGTAGTCAGGCTCCATTGTGATTGTTACATATGCATTACTAGGGCTACGTTTATAAAATACACAAATAATTATTATTATTTAATGAAATTCATCTTTGTTTATGAAAAATATAACTAATTGTTGAAATGTAGCCTGACTAAAGCCGCCATTTTGGAATATAGTGTCATTAGTAACTTTACCAATAGTCTGTCGTGTCATGTTTACTATAGAATAAACTTCAGTAAACCCCTTCTACTTCAGTCTGACGGGAGTCGCTTCACCCATATTTTGGCAATGATCATCATCTTGCTTATCAGGTTTTCCTGAAGGTTCATATACTCGAGGTGAGATATATTGTATATGCTGTAACCGAGAGATTCGCAGTTAAAGCTGAGAGGCTGGACGTTTCTTCGCTTCCTCGCCGCGAAGTATGCACATAACGGATCCATTGTGGATTCCTATTGTGCTCAGATGCTTGTGTAGGTAATATGTGGTGATTTCAAAAGTAGCTGGTTTAAAATTAAATCACAATACAAATAACCATTCTAATAACCGAAATAAAACCACTGTATTAGCATAATCTATATTCACATTAAAATTAACTATTAATAGAAAAATAAAACAGTTTATCCATAATGATTAAAAATAGGTTAATTTTTTATCAACCACCAGTGAAATTTTACAAAACTTAACGGATTTCAATCTGTCGACGTTGCAAGTATATACATCTATGAATTAGTTTAATAAAAAAAAAGAAAACGATTTAGATAAGAGAGGCGTTGTTTGTTATTATTGTAATTATGATTACAAGGCGACAACATCTACTATATGTATATATCGCGACAGTCCCATGATGATAGGGCTCGACTCGACTTAATAACAAACTTATTATAACGTTTTCATATTATTTTCACACTCTCCCAGTGTAAAGATAAGATAAAGATCTTTTATAGAAATTTCTCTTCTTTCAATTATCGTACACCATTGTTGTTATAATGCTTATATGCTGTAGTAGGTACATCTATAAATAATTATATTAAAAGAATCGATAAGGAGATTCTTGTTATCTCTCTCTGTTTTCACACGGCTGTCAATCAATCAATTTAATATCCACTCAACAATTCAGTCAATAGAAAATAGTAATAATAATAATACACCAATAATAGTTAAGTAATTGAGACTTTTTAATTTGAATGAGAATGGATTTTTTTCAACCATGAGCGTAATTAAAATAAAAAATGACCCCCGCTCTCCCCAAAGAATAAACTTAGATGGTTTTCTGAATGGATCTAAATTTTATTTTTCAAAACTATTGGTATGTTTTATATCTACGGTAATGTAGATAATCTCTTTCACTTATTAGTAACACCCATTTTTTTAGGGTTTCACCGAAGCTACGAGGTAACCTGGTGTCGCCTTGGTCCTCGGTTACGAGGCACGAGGCGAGTCGAGGCGAGGTTCAAAATTTTAATCCTCGTTACTAACCAAGGCGAGGCGAGGTATATCGTCACAAAAACCTCGCCTTGGCCGAGGAAAATTTACAAACAAAATTTTTATTTATATATGCAGTGTCAGTGACAGTGTAATGTTAATACATATTAAGTGTTATATCTTCCTCTTACGTATAAAAATAAAATAAAATGTTGTATTTATAAAAAACTTTTACTACAAGAATAATCAAAATTTTGAGGGTCTGTTCATTTAATATATAATACTGTAATACTATATTATATAACGTATGTTTTCATTATTGTTATTTCAATGAATAAATATATAATTAAATTAATAAATTTAAAAGAATTGAAAAAAGTTTAATTTCCTTTATACTTACAGTAACTTGTAAATGAGTTTCACATTGGAAATCGTGGAAGCATTTTGAAGAACCTCTTATATAGTTCTTAAAACATCACGGGATTTCATCTTTTCATAATATTTTTTTAGACCAAATTTTTTTCAATTTACTGTTTTCATTCGAGAAGTCATAAAAATTTAGAGACTAAGCAACTTATATTCCGTGTTTTAAAGACATTTATTTTCTAACTAAGTTTTTTTAACCATATTATGTTCATTCATGCAAAATAAGTCAAATTTAGTAAAAATTTTACCTCGGGCGAGCCGAGGCGAGGCTAGTTAACAGTCTACCGAGGCCGAGGCCGAGGCGAGGCGAGGTTGATATTTAAAAAAGCGAGGCGAGGTGATACCAATACCTCGCCTCGCCTCGTGCCTCGTGAAACACTACATTTTTTACAAGCTTTTATTCAAGCTTGACATGTTTGTTTAAGGTAGTTGTCGTGCTAATCCCTAATTATAGAATGTTCCAAATTGTTGCACACTTACACTGCAAATTCAAGTGTTTAGCTTGATGTTTTAGAACATAACACATAAGTATTTTTTTGACGCAAGTCTTTAGAAATAAAAGAGTTTAAACGTTTTAACCAATTATTCCAAACTTTAAAAGTATTTTAAAGAATAGTATAAAACACTTTTGTGATTTTATCGAACAGTGATTGTCTGGATAACTGCTAATGTATAATATATTAATGGGAGATTGTGCATCAGCAATTATATTTTGTATGCGTATAAAGTCGAAATGATGCAAGTATGTAATGTAATTCAGACAAAAATTTTTAAAGAAATAATTATTTTTTTGCTAAAATAATTAGTTAAAAGAACTTTTTGTCACAGAGTTCACAAATTCATTGCAACTTAAATGTTAGGTATAGTATTTGTATATACGTATAGACGAGTATCGTATGTGTAACGTATCTACCGGTACAGTGTTGGACAAAAGTTATAGCTTATTATGCTATACGTTTCTCCACTAACGTTTCTCCACTCTTACTATACGCATACGCTCCAAAACTTTTTGACAATATGTCTACTAGAAGACTACTTAATTAGTGTCCTTCCCTAGTGTGCATATTTATAATCTTGCAAGTAAATTTTGAACGGCGTACACTTGAACACGAAAGTTCATGTCATTTTTTAAATTTTATAGTTGATTTGTGCCTTATTCTTTCGGTTTTCGAAATTTTCGAATAAAAGTTATAGCCATAAACGAAATGTTTTTTTTTCCAAAATTTTTTTTCTGTTCATTACAAGAGTATACTTTTGATGAGGTTTCTTACGGGGCATTATAGACTTAGGAGACACCGTTGGAAGCTAGGCATGGGAAATGAGGGTAACTGTAGGTTTTGTGGAGAAATAGAGGAAACTTTGGAACACCTCCTAAAAGACTGTCGCGCCTTCATACACAAGAGAATAAATTGTCTGGTATAAAATAAAATGTCTAATCCAGATCTTGTACTTTCTGAAGGGCTGGGCGTGGTTCTCTAAGGCGACACCACGCCTCGTTAGGCACCAGATGGGGGAGAGCACAATTGATCTTATGGGTCGCAGTGCCCCAAATTCTCCCCCTTACCATTCATCATTCATAAGTACATGATTAGACATCAATTTTGTAACTCCATAAACTATGTAATATTATGAATATAATTTTCGATAACCATCCCATATTCGTCATAATTTATCATAAATTAATTATTTTTTTCTGTTTTAGGTAAGTACTTTTGACTCTACATTGCTGTTTCTATAAATCATTATGGTAAAGTTTACGTAAGTAGAAACTTATTCCTAATTAGACATTTTTGGGCTTCATACGTGCAAAGCAGCGTAAATTTTTTTTAAATAAGTTAAAAACGAGAGTTAAACACGCAATAGCACAATTTTGGTAGTACAAAGTGTATGTGCAGTGTTTACACATTAACAAGGCTGTCAAAATAATATAATAAATCACGAATTCACAATACTTATTTAGTATTTATTTAGGTGAAACATTGGAATAGAAATCAGAGAAAAATACTGCCACTATTTATTTAACACCGAATTTTAGAACAACAGCTTCGACAAACTTTTTTCTGCTAAACAGTTCCGCTGTTGTGTTATGGTTGCTCCTGCTTTTGAAAAAAGTCTTTGACTTGGAACTGATGTAGCCACAATGAGTATTTAATAGAAAGTTTCAGACAGCGCCAATAAGCCATCTGAGACTGTTAATGAATTTCCGAACTACCTAGCATACCATACTCCTTATTGCAAATTGCGTATTTAGTTCGTAGAATCTTTAGTAAATGGCTCTGTATGTACTAATTGGCCAAAAACATCGATGTCAAACTCGCTAGTAATGACATCGATACATCGATGTTTTTAGGCAAAAACCTCGATGTTTTAAAAACATCGATGTATTGTTTGTATCCCTAAGTGGAAGGCATATGTTACTTTAGAAAAGTTAGTTTCATAATGTGTTGTATGTAATTTTTTTTTCTTTCAAAAAACAAATTCTCTATACACAACTTCACAGTCCATCGACAATAACAAACTCATTCATTGAACACGTGAACATTTATGTCAAAACAGACCGGCTTCGTTCTATCGTTTTTATTCATATTATTTTGTTATAAATATGGAAACAATAAACATAATAACAAGAACAAATATAACAATAACAATTAAAAACAAATGATGAAAATAAAACAATCGAAATGATGGATCACAAAAATTATTGCAGTAACCAACAATTCGCATACGAATTAACTGGGATTTATTAATTCAGAGTTAACGGTCCAAGTTGTCAAACGTCCCAATCATATTGCACCATGTGCTATGATCATCGGTTTATAGACTCTTTAGCTTGAGTTTACTATAATTTCTCATAGTTCAAATAATTAAACACTTAACCGGATCCATAAAAATTTATTTATAATATAACACCTAACAAACATTTTTTCTCTTATAAAATATTAAATAAAGATGTTTTTAACGAATCTTAGAACATTGCGATGAGTGAACGAAAGTAATAGTAACCGGACAATTGGAGGATATGTGTATAATGTATATGTATTTATATATAGTATAATGTTAAGTCTGCCTGGCGCCAATAATCATGCTACTCTGTGAAGAATCCTCTTTCACAAAAGTCGTGTGTTGTATGCATATACACATGTTTGTGTATATATTATTATTTTTGTTGTAGGAGGTAATACCTAACGTATTATTATTCTTTTTAAACATACAAGAGGTACCTGTTTCGTATCTCTGTCAAGTGACTGAAGATGTTGATCCCAATTGAATGAATTGTGTGATTTTGGTCGGATGATATATTTAACGATTCGTATGTTTAGGGTAAAAAACTAGTCATACTATATTCTGTTTGAAAAGAATGGTAACTTTTGTACATATTGTTTCATATTATTCATTTTCATTGGGCATAAAGTTATTAAGATCTAGTTCGCATAATTCCATTTTCTTAGCTCTAAAACAGTAAAGGCTAGGAATATTTAAACAAGTTGATAATATTTAGACAAAAAATTTATTCGGTTAAAAATCAAGATTTTAACGAAGTTCTTGATCATTAAATTTTATAAAGTGTTCAATGAACTATGTCATTCGTAAGAGACCAATTGTAGCAGACACAATCCCAAAGTACAAAATACACACCAAACTCGTCAGCAAAATACGTCACCAAAGTAAAGTCAACCCCTGTTTAGTACTAATTTAGCATACAATTACTGAAGTGGAATGCAGGAGAGTACACTGGTTTAATCTGAATTCAAGATTAAAATCCCATCATAAAGTTACATATCATAGTATAGAATGTTCGAAGCCACAGATATCCATTTTTTTCTATTGTCAGTCGACTTTTTCATTGCGAATTGATATTTGCTCCTATTCTTGAACCATAAACCTCTGTCTAACCGGGACGGTGTCCTAAACATTTCGCCACAGTAACTTGGTAATTACATTACATTTCTTGTTCATATTTATATTTTATTTTTGACGGGAATTTGTACTGTTTTTAATTGCCCGTTTGCCTTCCAATTGGATTTAATCCCTAATAAAATTTAAATATGAAAGACACGAATAACATTTTTAAAAGCTTCTAACTTTATTTATTTTTGAGTCTGAATTACCATAGTCTTAAATTATATAGATAAATATATCATTTAAGATACACATATATATATATATATATATATATATATATATATATATATATATATATATATATATATATATAATTTTATTTTCTGTAGAAACATAAAGAACTCGAGGGTGTCAGCTATGTCAGCGAAATGTGGCACAGCCGAAACAGTTTAGTACTTTTTTATTTATAATGAATTCACCGCCTTGATTTAATGTGTTTAAGAATACGATATCCTAATTTATATATTAATAATTCAATACATTTTTTATAACTTTTGCCATACAAGTTACATGAAGAGGATCAATCGTGTGGTATTTATTTATCGGTCACGAAAACCACAAGCACATAAGACACAAGAACAGTATAATCAAAAAAAAACTTTAAAAATGGTTGCTGTACGCCACTTGTATATAATGTCATTTTCAAGTGCAACAAGTTTTATAAATACGTCGATGTTATTTTTATTTTTTATTCCGTACATATAAATTACCTTTATTTACATTTAAAAACAATACTGATACTTGCACTGCTAGTAGGGTTGCCAACTCTGAGAAAATGTTTTACTGAACATTTCGAGAAAATAGACAAAAAAAATGCGAGGCATATAGTCATTAAACGGGACAAAAAAAGTAATATAAAAATTTATAACAAAACATTTACACATATCACTTATAGTTGTTTCAGTAAAACATTTTGTATCAGGTATCTTAGGTGTTGAAATGAATTAATTACTATCCTATCGGTTATAGCTTTATTGTGTTATTTATGAGTTGTGAGACTTTTAACGTACGTATTGTCGTTTTGTATTGTCATACAAAAAAAGGAAATAAAACTGAGTAATTAGATTTGTGGGACAAATAGCGTCCCACTAAATATGTCTGTGGAACAGAATAAAATCATCTCATTTTCGAGACATCCCGTAACATTCGGGACGGTTGACAACCCTATTTGCTAGGCTTCATTCATGAGATATTTTTATACTCTACAGTTTTAAACTTTGTAATGTGCGGAGCATAATTAACATATACACGATTTTTTTTACACTTAATTGGATTCATGAATATTTTTATTTTGTTCAGACTGGAATCGGTATATCGGTGTATTTATTTATTGTTTATTCAAATTTCTTATTTGAGTTTAATAATTATATGCATTTAAATTTTAAAGACTGTATTTTGCAGCCAATTGCAATCCGTACAATTAATAATAGAAATATCCTTAAGAAATTTTTATTTGAATATAGTCGATGTTAAAAAACATTATTTATCGAAATTTGCATATCTATCGACCATTTAACATTACAATAAGCCAAAAATTTAAGAATAATTTTATTGTTAGGTTAATTTTGTCACCTTTGGACATAATTTATGCAAAGGAAATCATGAGTATGTTGTTGAGACTCGTGGCCGTGAAATTTTATTAATTTCGATTTGTCAATTCCAATAAATCTACTGGGCTATCAAAATATTTCTGGGCAAACAATTGTTCAACCAATTTCTTCAGACCTAGTGAGTTATTAAGATCTAACTCGCACAGTTCCAATTTCTAAGATCTAAAACAATAAAGGTTAGGCATATTCAAACAAGTTGATAATATTTAGATAAATTTTGAGAATATTTAGATTTATTTGGTTATAAATCAAGGTTTTAACGAAAGTTCTTAATCATTACATTTTTTAAAGTGTTCAATGTCATTTATAGGAGACCAATAGTGCCAAGAAGAAACAGTGCGAAAGTAGGAAATAAAATCACCAAAATAAAGTCAACCTCTGTTTAGTTCTAATTTGCCACCCAATGATTGCTTTTTACTCCCGCACATCAAAAATAAATTGCTAGATCAACGTTTTTCGACATTTGAAGAATCGGTTGATGCTTTCAAAATGAATATTTTGGAAGTACCTAAATCAGAGAATTTTTTTTTTGTCTAATCCCCAAATAGCTGATTTAACTATTACAGCAATTAGTTCTATTTTCAGTAGCAGCTACTTATTCTTTTTCACTCCATTATAAAATGGCAAAATCGTATATAAAGGAACCCGGGGCACAACAAGGTATCGTGGTGGAATGAAGTTTGACAATTTTCGGTATCAAGGGGGTGCTATTCGCCTGCGGCAATACCTATGGTTGTTCATTCATGTTAATCTAGTTTTCTTGGTCGTTGGTGCGTGAAGTTTTTATTGTGTTATTTTTTGCTACTGTATTGAAACTTATGATGATCTTGTAAGATAAGGTATACAAACTTGTTTACATTACAACTACAGTTAGTACATGCTTGAAGTACGTTTAATTGTTCTTAGTTTGGTGTAGTTAAATATTTGTTTACGTATCTTTTACGAGTTAACTTACCCCCCTAACCCAAATCGTGTCTCTGGGACGGGACGAGTGGTGCGGAATGGGGTACCCAATGGGGTATCCCATTATGCCGAATGTTTTACAATGTCTTGCAGCAGACACAACTGACATCAAACTTGATAGGCCTTCAACTGAAGAGGCAATTTTTACTAACCCTTGGGCTCTTGGATCACAACTGACAACAAAGTCTCTTCATTTCATTTTTCACCTGCGGGAATAGATAACGATGATGAGGCTGTCCTAGTGTATGAATTTTGTGTATAAACTTATTTTTTCTGAATTTCCACTAGTTTTATACGTGTTTATAATAACCTGTCCTTACCACCTCGTTCTATCCCATGTCCAGAAAGGGGCGAATGACATAATTTTCTATTTTTGAAAAAAAAAATTGTTATTTTACTTTCTTACAACATTATCGCATTTTTGTGTTTATATCATTGTAATGTGTTCATAAAAAAATTATCAACTCCCTTAATAAACCCTATTGTACTCTTAAACCTTCCTTCGTACCCCGTTCTGCCCCAAAGTCCTCTACATATCGCGTGGACACAAGCTTGAGAATACATCACCGAAATGGCATTCAAGATTCAAATCTAATTTTTAAACGTACTTAGCTCGCTTTCAATTACAATAACTCTGTATATTATTGTAATTGTTTTAAATCATTAATCAACAAGAACACCAAGAATATATTTTTGATACTATAAATTTAAGGTAAAAGAACACTAATTGTTTAACATTCATAACACAACAGCATAAATATTAAAACACCAAAAATATTATCATTATAAATTATTGGAGTCAATTTTTTATGTAAATAATATAATGTTAGTAAAAATTATGTTGTAACACTATTAAACAGTATGATATTTATCATTATTTCATAAATTAATGTTAAATAATTAATATTAGTACCAAAAAAAAAAAAAAACACACACACACATACCTCAAAAAAAAAATATTTTAACATATTAGTTAGCAAAGTAGTTTTTTACGTATTATGTAGTAAATGTAGTAATAGTAAAATATTTTTAGTTTATTTTATGTATACAAATATAAAATAGACTATGTAATCGAATCAGAAATAAGAAATTATAGACCAACCTCAAATTTTGAGATTTTTCATTTCAAACGACGTAGAATCCGAAGAAAGAATACAACAAATTTCGTTGGGCCGCCAGACGTTTTTGGAAACTTTTCTCGTCCGGCCTTCCCCTAAGCTATTCTAACAAAATTGAAAATTTGTAAGCAGTTTACGTTTGGAGCCTACATAGATCAAAACTTCCTATCGACTTCATCATAATTCATTAAGAGGAGCGCAAGATTTGGTACCTCGATGTAGTGATGCCGCGAGAAAAGGAAGAAAAGAGACGAGACGAGAATAAGTCAGCAAGAGACGACACGAAAATTAGAATCGTGATTTTCGATAAATATTATTATTTTTGCTAAAGTTAAAAAATGATTTTTTTAATTGAATTTTTCAAGAAAAACTTAAACTGTAAAAACAAGATGAGACGAGACGATAGAAAACTTTTACAAGCCAATGCAATACAAGAGACAAGCTACTCCTCTAGTCCCGTCTCCCAGAACGGTAGCTCATATAAACATACGTAAGCCCGCTGCAGCCGTATAAAGATGAGGTTTCACCATAGGATTTTTTTCAGAAAGAGGGATCCATAGATTGATTGTTAATATCAACAGAAAATGTAGATTGTTGTGTATTCCATGCGGTTGGATTTTTAAATCTTTTGAATTAAAGTTCCAAAAATGCACACATTTATAAAGGCTTCTACGGCAATTTTAAATACCCTTTATTTTATATAAGAATTATTTTATACGTATCTAAACATTATACATTTTCATTTAATTTGGTTCCATAGTTTCCGAGATATATAATAGACAATTTCATAAATTTTGGGATTTGTTTTTTGGCCGGGATATTCCTTTACTATTGAACTAAATAGTTTGAATATTATTGAGAATTCATTAAATGGGTACAAGGATTGTGAAGGGTGCCACAAATTTAGTAAGTATTGCCTTAAAAAAATTGGATCGGGTTGAAAGTATTTAGATTTTTGTGGTTGATACATAAAATAAACTCTTGTGTAACTCACTTGCACCGGTTTTTAGTTTTTCATGTGAAAATTTATTTTAAAAAGCACACACATAAACACGTATAATATTGTAATATGTTTTCATAAATATTTTCCTCTATATACTTTGTACTCACTTTAAATAGAAAGTAGGAAAAAATGTTTTCGTTTTATATATTATTTTTTCTTATCACAAACGCAATCATTTAAAAAGGTATTAAGTGTTATTATGGTATGTTTTGTGTTTTCACGAATATATCGAATCAAATTCTATAGAGTTATTATGAATAGAGAGAATACCTTAGATTTCATAAAAGAAAATCATTGCAAACTATCCAAATGTGAAATTTTTTTTGGCGAGAGTAGTTAACATGAAGAAAGTGAAAGATAGAAACTCACAATAAGTATGATGAAATAGCCACGCTAATACGTTGTTCATAACGAATATAAAACCACAAAATTTGGCATATTTCTCATAATATTCAAAAAATCGAAAAAAATTTTAAAAGTAAAGTTGTAGGTACTTAGTTTTACTGAAATTTTGTTTCTTATCATTTTCTGTTACACTAATATTTACAAAAATATTTACAATTGGGAGTGAATTGTAGCAAACACAATTTTCTACAACTTTACTTCTTATACATTTTTCTAATATTAAGAGAGATATTTTATATTTAATGTTTTCTTCTTTCTCTATCTCTAACCATATAAGATATGACATTTAATTTTGATCACATTAAAATAATGACCGCTAGAGAGTGATACTTTAGAGAGAATATAGAAAGAAGAGAGACTCATAATTCCTTAGAATCCTTTTTATTCCAAGGAAATTCCCTCAGTTGAAGCTTCTTTGTAACAAATTTTTTTTTATTGAAAAAGCATATGATTAGAATTACTAATTTTCAATTTTTGAAACCTTAAAAAAAGAAAGCTGATGAAAGTGCCGATTAGTAGTGGAAGCGATGGGAAATTACGATGAGGTTTTTATTCTTAAAATTACGAAATCCAGAAATATAACAATAAAACGCGAGCGATTCTGCGAGTATTAGCTCATATATTAATAGAAATGAAGCTTCCCGAGGTAAAATTGGGCGTATAAAACCAAACAACAATTTTCTCTATCGAAGATTAACCATGTGCAAAGTTTCACAGTCAACCTCTCAATTTACTGATTGTTATTTACTAAGAAATTCGCTTAGTTTGATTTGCGAATTATTATTTTTATTTATGACCGTATATAATGACAATACATGTAAAACATTTTTACTATACAAGATTTGTGTTGACAGTGGTTACTTATTATTTTTGGTGGCGCAACAGCAAATTATCACTTTTACATTTTACTAACTTTTCAAAAAAATTCGCAATGTTTTTTTTATAGTTCACCTTTTAAGATACTTATTTGTTTTTGATAGTTTTCCTGTTTTATTAAAAATTCAGATATTCGCGAATAGGAATATCTCGATAATTTTCAGTTAAACAGATTATCGACTGAGCTTAATGACATATTTTAATTTCGCCAATCTTAAGAAAATTGAGTTTTCGAGTGACCTAATTTTACATCATGTTTCGAGGCATGCAGATGAACTGAACTGAAAATAACTGGGTCATTTGATAAGCATTTTACAAATTATTTTGTGGTACACAGGGTATTTTATAAAATACAAATTTATTATGAATAATGTTCATTAAATTTAAAAAAAAAAATAATATCGTAAAAGGAATTTAAAATATTTTTTAGTAAATTTAATGTACTTTATGAATATTATGATAAATATTTTAATATTAATAATAAATATTATGAAATTCTATTGAGTCATTTTGTATTCCACAACGAACAGAAAAAATGATTAAAATCATGAGGAGGTTTATTTTTTTTATTGTAGCTTTATTGTTGAATCCGTTAGCACGCCATGTAGTTAAAACTAACCAGGTAGAAGTTCTGTTATAGGCACTTGGAAAATACATTATAAGAGAATTTTTATTTGAATGGTCAAATAGATTTTACACACTTATGACGATTTAAAAATAATAATAGTAATAATAAAAATTACTTTTTTGTTAGTAGAGTTTGGATTTTTATGTTTCTACATAATCAATCAAAATAAACTTAAACAATTATTATTATGTTTGAAATAGATATATCAATCCTAGGGTATGAAAAATATTGAAATTCAACCTTATGGAAAAATGTGCTTCCTGTTTTACTTAGGGTTCGCTTCTGCAATATCTTGGCAATATGCAGGAGCTTGCTTAACAGGTTTCCCTGAAGATTCATATATTCGGGGTGAGATGCACCGGATATGTTGAACCTTCTGTAATCGAGAGATTCGTAGTTAAAGAAGATACGGCTGGATGTTTCTTCCTCCTCGCCACACGTCTGGATATAATGGATCCATTGTGGAGTCATTTTTCGTGTAGATGCTTTTGTAGGTGATCCGAAAACAAAAATTCAAATTACAATATTTATTAGTACTAATTAGTAATTAGTTTATTTGTTTAAATATTGCTAAGAAAAAATTAACTCGTCAACCAGAAATCGAACCTCGGCCCTCTAGTCCTCTGCCAGTCCTCTCGAATTTGTCTAACGTAACCGAATTGGGAATTTGACAAATATTATATTGTGACGCTTATATATACACAAATAATAAATATATATATTTATCATTCAAAACTTTTATCCGAATGATTTTTTTCAAAAACCTAATAAATAAGGCACAAATCATTGATAGCGTGACTTTTGACGCCAAGTATACATCAGTTCATCTAAATGATTTAATTTCTTTTATCGTTCTTATAATTTGACGACCACACAAGAACAAAAAATGCATATTATAATTTTCTTCAGGCATCGACCAATCTCAAAGGATATAACAATTTGATTTTCTTTTTAAGTTTTATTTTATCTTTAGTATACTATAGGTACTATAAATATATCATCGAATCCCATCTCTATTAATACGAAACCTACATAACCAATAGAGCACCAATAATTTGAGACTGTAATAATTTAATTTTGATAAGAAAAATTGTATGCACCAAGGTGTTTTGTTCTACACCATACTTGTTAAATAACTTATGTACTGGTTGTATACACCTGACCAATGTTGTTTATCGATGATAATAATCTCTCTTTTTGTTGTATATAAAATGTATGTGTATGTTCATTATAATTATATTAAATTATTATTATATACAAATCTAACACAACCCGTTTGCGTTGTCGTAGCAGTTGTAACCGACATTTTATTGTTCAATAAAAAAAAAGTATTTGTGCATCATAAATATACAGGATGATTCGCGGCAAAACTGACAAAATTGTGAAAAAATTGATATCCTACACGATGGCCTTGAAATTGTTTTTATACATTCTTCTTAATGTTCCGTCTCCTTTCGAAGGTTGTCGTTCCAAATGGCTAACTGTATTTTAGATATTGTGACTTTAAATATGTTCAAATTTGTTCGTCCATACCAACAACGAATGTCTTTCGTTCAAGAGTTCTGTCGTTTTTCACTAAAAGACTTTTAGCAAATTTCCTCCAAATGAAATCATCTACGGTAACACAAAATTTAACATATCTCCCTTAATATTTGAAAAATCGAAAAATTTATAAGAAGTAAAGTTGTAGGTACTTAGTTTACTGTAATTTTGTTTCTTATCATTTTTCTGTTACACTAATATTGACAGAATATTGACAATTAAAGATTGAAAGTTAAAATTCTAAATATCTCTGTACACATTAGAGTTTGAAATACATGATAAGGTAATGAATTATAGCAAACTTGATTTTCTTTTCTTTCCAATATTAAGAGAGATATTTTATATTTTGTGTTTTCTTCTATCTTTATGCCCTCCTTACCTCTTGACGTATGCCATTTATTTATAAAATTGGCCTTGAAAATACTTAAATGATATCAGATACGACATTTCATTTTGATCAGACTTAAATTGTGACTAGAGGGTGATTTATGTATTCTAAGGAAATTCGCTAAGTTGACGCAGCTCCTGCGTAATGCCTTTTTTTCTCTTTTATTTTACCCTGAATAATTAGACGAAGTATTTGATATTTTTCGACTTCATTACACGTTAACAGTTTCAAAGCTTCCTTTCTTTTAACGAAAATAGAAATTCTGAAGTTCTAAAAGAAAAGAAATCCTAATAATTTGTCATTAAATCTGATACTTTTTCTAAACGATCGTTTTGGTGATAAGGGTGGGAGACACCAATATTTAACCGTTTTTCCCGAAAAATTTAAAAAAACAAGGATTTTGTAAATTATTTAACTCATGCTTCAATACGCTCTCACATAACACCTTACCCGACGCCCTTGAAATATTCTCATCATATACTATTACCCCTGCAATTAAAAATCGTCGAAGTGATTAATGTCCCGGTTAGCAATTTTGATAGGGAACACTTAAAATACAGAGATGTAAATGTTTTTAAAAGCAATCCAAAACTGAGATACCGTTATCAGATAGAATATTTCTATACAACAAATAAATTCCATTTAAAGTAAAACATTCTGAAACCTTACTTTGATATCAATGTTTGGATATGAAAAATCGTACACAACTTGGCTAGAGATTGAACCCAAGACCTCAGACATTCCGTGACCCCAGTGCCAACTGATCTACCCAGATGCTTGGATCTACCCAGATGCTCACTATCTGATGTACGAGTACATGTATTTTGATTCCATGTTATTTGACTATTTACATTTATTTAATTGTTTTTGTAAATTTTGTGGATTGACAAAAAGTCAACTCTAGTCATCTCCGTTAGTATAATATAATCGAGAGGCAACCATACTTACAATAGATGGATAACCACAACAAGTTTACTGAAACAGTAAAATATGTAATGAAACATCCTGTGCTTAAAAAAATAAACAACGGAGTAAGTTAAATATACGTACAAAAACCTACACATGAATATTTAACATTATATTTGATTTATTGCATTTTGTGCTAAATGTTTATATGCAATTTTTGAATTATGAATGTATTTCCTGAAGGAATTTCATTCACGTATTTGTATATTACATGGTAGATATAAGTAGATATAATATTGATATGTGGATATTAATTTTTTTTATTCGTTTCTTATAAAATATTACAAATGATGTTTTTCGTTTATACTATATAAGAAAATAAAAATTTTATATCTTCGAAAAGTAAATTTAAATTCGAACAAAATTTATGTGATTTCTTATACCACAATTCTCGAAGCAAAAGTTCAAATAGTCTTGAAAAAGTTCAATATTTATAAAAATCTCAAATTCTTACTGCTTGACTTTCTATCGAAACAGAATAGAGGACCATCTTCGAAGCTTTCAACGCCCATTTCTAAAGTTTGAAATATTAAGTTAAGTTTTGTCGGAGTGTCTAATACGTCCGGTGCGTGTGGAATTTTTATAAACGTTGGTTATGCAGGTAGAGTCAAACATGTCTGCACCGCGCCAGAATGAACCACCGTACAGTATGTAGGCCGAATTTCGGTTACGATGGTGGAAACTACACTTATCCGCACCTGGACCGTGTGTCCGCCGTGAATCTGTTTACGATTCTAGAGTTCAGTGTATATTTTGAAAGTATGTAACATTAAGGGTGGAACCACACTATAAAGCCGATCACGGTTCGTTCTTGGTTCGATTTTGGTCTTATAAAATATTATCAAGTAAGAAACAATGTGCGCATTCATACTATCCTCAGCAGAGAATAACAATATAAATATAATCGATCGGACCGAGAACGAACCCTGATCGGCATAATAGTGTGGATCCGCCCTAAGAGAAAAATATTTAGAAAATAGATGGAGCCGACACCGTACCGTGCCCGTCAAACAATAAACTAAACTACTCGGGCACGGTGCAGTCGAGTTGGTGCGGTGTCGGTGCGGGAAGGTGTGGACTAGCAGTTACCATTCCGAATAATTCAAGATTATTTGAAATAATATTTATCAACGGTTCTAATTTATTAACATAGTTGTATCAAATTTAAAATAAAATATTTTATTTTCCAATGAGATTTAATTTTAAAAACTTGATTTTTAATCGTTAATAACTTTTTCAAAATTGATGATAAAAGGTTTTTAGTTTTTGAGGATACATAATTATGAATTTAAACTTAATCTTAAGCCAAATACTAAGGTTAAAGCTCGTATCTAGTACCAAGTCTCACGTATGCACGTTTAGTCACATTAATTGTACTCTATTCAAATAATAATCATTGGTAAATATAATTTTATATACAGACTGTGTTGGAATGCGTTTCCAATACAGAATCAATGTTAAATATTATTTATTCCTGGCAGGCCGTCTGGCTACTGTGCGGAGTCAGTCAGTACACATGTAGTCATCTCATATGCGTATGGTAGTTTGTTTGTCATTTAAGAGTGTGTACTGACTCATTGACTGTGTGTACTGACTCATTTAAGAGTGAGTGTGTACTCATTACATATGTACTGTCTGACTTCGCATAGTAACCAGACGGCCTGCCAGTAATAAATAATATTTAACATTGATTCTCTATTGGAAAAGCATTCCAACACAGTCTGTATATGAAAATCGATTTACATGTAATATTTTTATTTCACAGAATTAATACAATAGTACAAACTAAGTGGTATAATGTTTTACACGCAAATATATACGTTTGTATATTTATGGGTCACAATTATTTTTGCACACTTGATACAAACCTAATATAGATTTCAAAGTTTTCCAAATCACTTTTTCAGTTGTATGAGTGTGATATAGTTGCTTCCATGTACTATGGTGGGTCACAAAAGTTGTGACCCAATTTTTCAAAATTTTATAGTCAATTTATGCCTTATTCGTTCGGTTTTTTTTAGAAAATTTATAATAGTTGCTCATTACAAATGTACTAACAAGTTTTATTCGATAGATTTTCCTAAAACCCGAATAAATAAGGCACAAAAAGACATAACTTTTACAGGCCATAGTACCTATTAACTTATAATTTGCGTGATTTAATATTATTTGTCATTTTTACGATATCTCATGCTTGGAAACTACCATGATATGTTTTTTAACATTTCACAAAATAAACAAATGATTGGTTAAACAACAAATTGTTATGATTTATAGCCAATTTGTATCATCCTTTTCACTTCCATATACTCGTATAGACTATAATGTTTTATGTAATATAGACTTTAAGTTTTCAATGTTCATTCGATGAGATAATTTGAAATTTAGCACAGATATAATATGTGAGGGCTCAACTATAGAGGCTGTTCTTCGATGCACTCAAACTTATCTCCACCGAAAGCACCTACAATAGAACTACATATTATGAGCAGACTGTGCGGCGGAAACATCCAGCTACATCATCTTTAACTGCGAATCTCTCGATTACAGCAGATACAATATATTCGGTGCACCTTACACTGAATATACGAATCTTCAAGAAAACCTGATAAGCAAGCTCCTGGCTATTGCCCAGGTATGGGAGAAGCGAACCTCGTCAGACTGAAAGCACTGCCAAAGCAATACTTTTCGTACCCCAAGGTTTAACTATTTATCTACCTATTCATGAATTATGGACATAAAGTTTACAAAGTTAAATTTTCGTGTCGGATGTCAAATAAAAGTCATGAAATCAGAAAAAAATCATCAAATCAGAAAATCTGAAAAAAAAATTTTCCAGTTTACAATGAACACTTTTTGTAGGCCCTTCTTTTTCCGTTTTATTTAAGTCCTAGGTGAGAGAATCTTGTGTTTTTTTTTTTAAGTTTTTGTGTATAGAGATTGTGTAGGGTAGATATTTTCTATTATTTTGTTGTGCCAACAGATAAGTAAGCTAAGTTTTATAAACTTCCCCTGGGATTATTGTAGAGATATCAATTAAAATCAAGACCATTTCCAACACTGTATACAATAAAATATATTTATTTGAATATTAATTAAATTTCATATAACTCGAAAACATTACAAAATCGAATTGAAATGATAAGTTTATGTCAAATATAATAAATATTTAATATGAAACAAAAACATAACACAACAAACAATCTGTGTGTAAACAAACAAAACAAAACTTTCAGAACATATTATAAACAAGTAAGTATGTTATTGGTATTGTTTACCATAGTTCTAATACCTATAGGTATTCATACATGTATATATACTAGACATATATGTATAGATTTTGTTTATATTTACTATTATTAACCAACCAATTGTTTAAAAAGTTATTAAACTATCAAACTATTACTATTTAGTAGAGAATATTATTATTATTATTTTATGTACCTACTTATTTAATTAAAGAAGGTATTTATCACAATAAAAATACGCATAAAATATAATTATTTCTGATTAATAATGTCTTTAGGTAGGGGTCTTTATCAAATCAATAGGTTCATTTTTATTGTGTGATTTATTTTGTTTGAGTCTTCATAAACTTTCTTAGAGATCTGTTCCAAAATTGGGGCCACATGAAATACTTATACAATAACTTCTTTCGACATGAGTTCTTTCAGTAACATGATATTTAGCACAGAGATGGCCTAATCAAAGACGTAAATCGTAGAAAGTTGAGTTCACATTCTTGGTGCTAATGCCAGGAGGTAAATTGAGGTATTGAAATCAAACATTTCAAGGTCAAATGAAAGCTTATTGAACCAGAAATTCAAAGTATGTAGATGTATTTTTTTCTTGTCTTAAAAATTGCTGCTCGTCACGCGTGTTATCAAAAGAAAAAGGAAAAATGTGTAAAAAAACCACGAGCATTGAGAAATAGGTGTGGATTGAATTAATTTTGAAAAATTCTCGCACGATCATACGGTAATTAATAATTGAATTATTTATTTCTTTTTATAAATGTACCAATTAATATTTACATAAATTCACTTTACAAATTTTTAGTTTTAAAGCCGATTTTTACATTTATTGCGACACCTAACAGGGATCATGATCACACAATGTGTGAAAAATATAAAATTGTAGGAATTATACAAAGTTTATAAACCACAGATAATACAAATGAAAGTTACACAAATAATTTTATACAAAATAATAATAATTATTCTAAAAATTTCTATTGAATATTTAACGCAAAGTGGGTGAAATAGTTCATATGACCAACACAAGTTGATGAACACAAGTTGGTGACCAACATAAGTTGTTCATTATAAATATTGTCTATTTTGGACAACTCTGCCAATAGAGAATCAATGTTAAATATTATTTACTATTTGTATAACTACACTATGCTTCGTAAAGAAATGAAAATAGTGGGGGTACTCTGTAGTTATTGTGTGTGTGTGCATATATAATGAATAATAATAATATAAATTAAGTGAGCATCACTAAAACCCCAATCTTAAATGACATCAAGCCAACATCATAACACAAGCAGCTCAGATGTTTGTAAGTATGTGTATGGATGTATGGTTTTATAGTAAATATTTTATTTATTTATTTAACATTGATTCCCTGTTAGAAATGCATTTGAAAACAGACTGTATATTTATATAAATATGGTTATATTTATAACTTATATTCGAAAATTTTTTTTCGAAAATCGAATGATTAAGGCACAACTAAGTTTTAAAAACTACCATCAACTTTTGACCCCAGATGTACGAAACTATTAAAGATTACTTTATGCCGAAAATTGATCATAACTACAAACCGATTAAGGAGAATTTTGTGTGTAATTTTGAAGATCTAGTTGATCGTTTAACATTTTTTTTTCTATTGATACAAACAGATCAATCTGTATGAGTACTCATGATATTATATAAATTGTAGTATAATCTATATACTCTAAAGTCTAACTATTTCAGTTGAACTTAACGCAATAAGCGCTGCTGACACAAGTTCCATAATCGACTATTTCCTCTTCACCGAATAATGCATATACTACATACATAACTTATATCTTACTAATTAAATTAAACGTTCTGGAATGTTTCGCAATTCAAAATAAAAATATTAAATTAATTTTAGTTAGATAACATAACTAAAAGTTTCTAAACTATTGAAGGTAGATTGACCAGCAAATTTTCATTTGTAAACTTGAATGTGTCCATTATAAATTAGTGTAAAAATACTCTAATAAACTTGGGAAAGGCCCCAAAAAGTTTATTGACGATCTTGTGAAAACATAATTTTAATGAATACGCATACAATAAAAATGAATAATGCGGATTATTACAAACGTTTATTTAACTTTATATGTTTATATGATTAGTTGAAAACTTGCTACAAAATTTCGACTAGTTGTAAGCGTATAAGTCACATGGTTTCTATATAGAATCGATGAAACCTATAAAGATAGCAATCGTCTAATATTGTACGATATTGATGAAATGATAATATTTCGCTGAAAAAGAAATTGTATTGATAAATACTTGAAATAGTGGAAGCTGTGGGAAATTATATTTAGTTTTTAGTCTAAAATAAAAATAAATATGTGTTGAAAAATTTAATAGACATACAAATTTTTTTTCTAAAACAATACGAACATTTGAGTATCACAAGCTTTTGTTTATATCCACATATTGGTAAATTTTATTTTCTAATTTTTAGTTCATTAAATAAAAACTTGTTAACAAAATTTTTTTTTTGTATATTTTTTTAAATTTTAAAATTGATTTTTACTAAACTCCAAAATAATACTTCCTTCATTTTTGTTACGAACTCCCTGTGCATACCATTGTAAGTAGTATGCCTGCTGTCATCAGTCGTCTCAGATGAGTGGAAAACTTATTGAAATATTAATTATTTGAAACTAATGTTTGTTTTGTGTATCTCTTTACATAATTAAAAAGCATTTATTTCATTTTCTCTCGGAGAATATATTTCTTCTATGGAACAAAGAGGCATTTTATTCAAAGCAGTAGAAATTTTAAACTTGACTTCTGAATAATATATTTTTGTTCATTATACTGCTTTCTTCGTTTGTTCACGAGATAGATAACAGTGGATTCAAGTTTCGCAATGTTTTCTTAAATTATTAACTAATTTGGATTTGGTTACATATGTAAGTAATTTCTCTTAATATATATTCATTCAACCTTATATTTACAAACTGCCAGAAAGTTAAGAATAAAAATTGGTCACATATGAGCTACATAGACTTAGTGAAGTTTCATTATTTTTCACGTTGTATGTAAATTGCAAATATTTCTATTTTTATTTGATTTACATAAAATATGTCCAGATCTAATACGGTAGTAAAACTTTACTTACTACAACTACACTATTAAGACAAAAATTAATAATTTTATGTTTCCTCCCTTTAAGACACCCCCCTTTCCCTATGGTATCTAGTAAAAATTGTATGAAAAATTTTTGTTCATACTTTTATAAACAAAATATTTTATAAAATTTTCACATATCTACTATCGTTCAAACGTTTTATTGGTAGAGATAATCGATTAGTTCGCCAAAAAGCAGTGAAATGTTGTTTTCGAAATCGTATCTTTAATAATTGAAGGCTTAGAGAAACGAACAAATTGACTTGATAGCACACATGAATTCTCAACAGTTTTCACTCAGAGTGTGTTAACAAGGACATTGCATGACTTTGGATATTGGTTTTATCTATTATGAAAGTGTTGTGTTGAAAATTATTGAGAATAATTTTTGGAACCTCAACACACAATTCTAAGTATAAAGAAAAGTATTAGGAAAAATATTTAAAACCAAATATTTTTCTCCTTGGAGAAAGGAGTTTTTTTTTACAATTCGAATGGGGAAAAATTACATATTGATTTTGAATTTTATTTTTCTTTCAAGTTTTTTTTTTATAATAAAATCAATCAAAATTTATTTTATTACACAAAGAATAATTCGAACGTGTTTACTCAATTAAATTTTGTTAAAGAAAAAAAAACATTTACATAAACATGTTACAGTAGGCTTACTAACATAAACAGCTATTATGTTATACTGTATAATGTATATTGTAAATTTAAAATTGGTGACTATATTGTATATTTTATATGAGCGAGCGAACAAAATAGACGCCCTAGCGAGGGGTATCATGATACAATCGAGGGTTCGTATCGCAGTCGAACCAATATAATTTTAATTTTTATACACTATCGGAATATGACTATGACAGTAACTAAATGTTCTGGAAGAATCTACAAAATTAGGTCAAACAAGTATTCTTCTAGAATGGTCCACAGCCTTATATAAACGGAGAAATTCATCGATTTTAAATCAGTTTTAATTTGACTTTCGATCAATTAAGATCAAAGTTTAAAATTACTACTTGTTCGATTAACATGAGTTTTAAATTGATATTGGATCAAGTAACAAAAGTTTAAATTTGACATTTGTTCAGGCAAATTACTTGAAAAAGTTGCATTGTATTATAAAGAGAAATGTGCTCAGTAATCTGTGGAAATTAAATTAAATTTTTTTTTCAAATCAAATAACCAGGTTTGAGTAATCATAATATTTTTGTTTTTATTTAATTTTGTTTCTTCCAAGTGCGTGTTGTTTTAATTGACATAAATTTAGTAAATTATTACTAATAGTTTGTGTTTTTGTGTGTGTCGAGTATCGCAATCTGTAGGTTCAACAGCACTCTTTTGAAAGCTAAAGAGAGCCAAGATACCGCGACAAAACTAAGAAAACCAGCTAATTCGGAGAAAAATCTCGAATATTCAGTGCAATTTATGTATGAGAAAAATTTCACCCACACATTTAGGATTCGATTCAACCTTGGAACAATTTATTTTTGTAATTTTTATAGAAACTAATAATTTTATTTATACTTATTTTATCCGCTGATAATTTCACGCCAGTATTTTAACAATTATTACAAACACAATGATTTTTACACAATTTCAAACAATTTGTTAATAAGAGTACTTGTTAGTAAATAAAAAATAGTACACTCTAGTATAATAAAAGTAACCCTACTACAACGTTTCGGTTAGACACTGGTCTATGGTTCAAGTTCTAGTGATTACATTATATTTTTCACATTTTTAATTTATTTATAAAAGTTACTCCAAAGTAGAACTCTAGCTGCTCGAAAGATCAATCGGTCAAAAAATTTGGGTTTTTTAAATTAAATAAAGTACACTTAACTTTGTTTCATGTGTCAATTACATTAAATTTAAGCAAAACTATATTTACTAGTGGATACTACCTTAATATTCTTGACGAAATGACCCGACGTTCTTAAAAAAAAAACATTTAAAATATTCATACACATCGTATTCTATAAAAGTTATGTATTAAAAATTTCAATTACATTTCATAAAACTTATAATATTTATTTTATTATCATAAAATAAACACATATTAAATATATATTTATAAACATACATACATATATACATACATACATCCATACACCGATACCTACACGTGACAATTCGTTCGTCTTCACAAAATGAAATAACATTGAACAAATTTTATATGCAATAATAAAATAAAATTCGAAGACGATGTGTCTTTCAACGCCGAATAGAGATGATAACATTTGAAATGTATTGACATTTCACGTCATAAAATTGGTATTATATCTTAATATATTTATTTTATACCTATACGTTTCTTCAATATAAAAACGTCATATATGTCTTACACAAGAGTTTATGTTATATAACATTCATTAAACCTCAAACAGGCTTCATTCTCACAAAATTCGATTATTCTAAGGAGAGTAATAGCTCCCATTAAAAGCAATTTTTCATTAATCAGTTGAAATGCTTCGAAACAAAGAAATAGAAAAGAGGTAAAGGATTTTGTAAAAAATTAGGATAGCACAGTGAACCACAGATCTCCGAGTAAAACCAGCCAAGTAGCCGCGCTTGTAAAGGCGTTGTGTGTTCTTGAACCTGAAAGGTTATGAGTTTGAATCCCGACATCGGCAGTTTGTCAATTATTTAAAAAAAGGGGGCGGGTAATTGACTAAACTTCCAAAATCACTTTACTCAGAAAAGCAATAACACCGAATTGAACCAAATTTATATATTGGATAAATACAATTTTTCTCACAAATGATCCAATTTTTCTCACAACCAGATTCGATTAATTTAAATTAAAAGTTTCTCGTACACCGTTGTACCCCCTTAATAAATTATTGTCAGATCACTAAGAAATGTTTCATCATTCATCAAATCATGGGAAATCTTACCTTAAACTACCTAAAAATTTCCAACTCATTTGATTCAAACCTATATAAGCAATCCAGAAATATACGAGCAGGTTAATTCGTTTTTCGGGTTCTACCATTCCTTTGAAATGAAAAACATTAAATATTGAGTGTGAGTGTAGAATTTGCTTTTTCTAACACGATTACATAAGTTTATATTTATTGTGTAATAAAATAAACCAAAACTTTACTTTTTATTCAATATAATATGTAGTGTCATTTCGTCCGTTCATTTATATTACATATGACCACAAAAGTAGCGCTCGTTTTTCAAAATTATATAAATGATTTATAACTTGTACATTTGATTTTTGAAAAAATGATTTAGATAAAAATAAAAGTTGGTCAAAATTTGGTCATATCCAATATATTAACCACTTTTATTCGAAACATTTTCACAAAAATTGAATTAATAAGGCAGAAATCAACTATAAAATATTATAAAAAGATTACTACTTTTGTGGTCGATAGTACCATGCAACAGAAAGAAACTCAAGCTAATTTAACGAATATAGCTATAAAAATTGTTTTGAAATGGAAAAAGTTCTATAGACTAGTTAGCAATATATACCTACCTACCAGCTTATTGGTATACGGTTTATACTTTCTGATATGTCTTTTTCTTTTATTTGCACGATTTTATGTAGACACTTCGATGAAGAATGTATTTGTTATATATATATATATACCTAATTTGTGAAGTAACAATTCAAATTTTATGTCATGAAATATTGAATTGATGATTTTCTATGACAATAGCCGTTTGAACCTTAATTGGCAATATTATTTTATGTCCCTTGGTTTAAACACGGTCCTATCTTGCCTTGATACGGTTCAGCCTGAATACGAACATGAAATTTAGCATGTACTTAGTTTGGTTTATGTATTCATAAAAATTAATTTTTCTTGAATCATTCCTTTTCTTTGGATTTTGTAAATGTAAAGAATAAACAGCTTTCCAACTTCTTAAGATCTACAAAAATGAAATTCCGAAGAAAAATATTGTGTTCAAAATGCACTCGTATGGTTATAATGCTGTTGAAGAAACTATTGAGGTTATACTCTTGAGGATTTAGTTTAAAATCACCAGGGGCGGTAAACCTACTCACCCAAATAATGCATGTTGCTATTTAGTCGTTTGCATTAATTTTCTATTGCTTCTGTTCGGTTTTCGACAAATATACTCCAAACAAAAGTTTCCAGTATTATTATGCGGACCGACTTCTTACACACCAGTTTCTTCTAGTTTTTTTTTTTGAGCTAAGTGCCTCCAAAACTATTCATTGAGGGCCAATCTTTTGTTCATTGAGGACCAAGTTTTTCTTAGTAGTATCAGTAATAGCGGAGGGGTCGTAGTAGGCTTTTCTAGGCCTCTTTTACCGACCCCAAAAGCACAAGGAATATTGTATGTAGACTAAGAATTGTTAGACTGTGCGACTGTAGCCGACTTTGATAGGAACTATGCCGATATCATTTGGAGTTTGTGGAAGAAAACTGCATAAAAACCTTCACACGCATAGCAGATTACTTTTGTTTTAAATTAGTATTCTAACAGTCTTACAATGAAGAACTCAGTTAATATTTACCATATTACAGAAATTGTGTTTCGAACATAATAAATCTTGTGTTAAATTAAATGAATACTGCCTTTAAACGGTTTTCATTCTTTGTCTGGCCAAGACTTTTTCTACCATAAAATTTTCAAGTTTGAGTACATACTCCAAGATCAATTAGTTTTCAAATACGTATTTCGACTACAAGGTAGTCATCATCAGTCTGAATTAGCTAATCGTAATTATCCAAAGATACGCACCAAATTAGCAAAGATTAACATATCTTCGATTCCATAACCCGGAGATAGTTACCAATAATAATAATTCATATTGATGATGACTACCTAGTAGTCGAAATACTTGATATTCAACATTAACTAAATTAAGTATTATTTCAAAAATATTTTCTATATATAATACTGACCCTGAAAATTAATCTGAAAAGGTTATTTATTTAACTTATTAACTGAATTTGGTCATTTTATGGACAATTATACCAAAATTGTTTTCCAGCGATCAATATTTTCAACCTTTCAAGTCGGGACTAAACTTAATCCTGGTATACATTATATACTGAGTATAAGAACAAAAAATTACATCATTAATGGTTCGAACAAACCATACGTATTTAAGATAAATGGAATGTTTTAGATAAGAACAAAAAATAACAATTATTCATTCATAGTAAATTTAGTTTTCATTTTATGCAATTTTCTTTTCATCCGTATATATATACACAACAATAAGAAGACTGTCCTGTCCGTTCGTCTTCCATGGATAAATAAAATAAATTGTAAGTGAAAATTGTGTTTTCTATTTTATTTCTCCCATGAGTATATTAGTAAACATCATACACATTCAGTCAGTCATCATTGTATGTACAGTAAGGGATTAATATACTGATTGTATTTAAAAATACACACAATCTGCAAACAATGTATAGTGTATCTATCGCTCTCTATATGCAGTGTACTATGATATGAATATTAGATAATCAAATGATAATTAAGAGTGTTCCAGCACAGCACTTTTCGATAGATTTTACTCATTTTTTTTCACAGAATAAAAATAAAGTTTTCTAATATATCCCGAAGTTTCAAGATTTGTGACCGTTTAGAACGCGAGATAATTAATAGTAAAGTTATCATTCTCTCTCACTCTCTCTCTCTCATTAGAAGCATGTAAAACTTCATGCCCGTCCAACTATTATCTGTTGTATTAGAAAAAATACTCGACAGAATTTAAAAAAAACTAGGAGAGTAAAGCTAAATTTTAATAAAAATAATCGTGTGTTACCGTTTTCTTTTCGAAATATAAAGGTTTATATATTTTTTTTCTTCAAAATAACATTATCTTGTATATGCGAACAGTGTATGTGTTGTATATGTGTGTTTATGTATTTGTGTGATAATAAAATCAAACCGTTTTTTTGTCCTGATTATATAACACAGTGCCGGAACATCCTTACTACCTCACTACCGTGAGGTAGTAACATCTAGCGCACTACCGTGCTCTAGATGTTAACATCACTCTTATTAAAATTACTCTTATATTGTCTCAGGATATGTTATTCGTTGCTAATTTGGTGACACTTTCACCGTAGCTAATTTGGCGATGATTACTTTGTAGTCGAATTACTTATTTATAATACAAAAACTGATCTAGGTATTGGAGCGAATTTAAAATTTTACTATGATATGGTTTACTTTGTTCTGCATTAAAATCGGACGCGGGTTTGATACGTTCTGATCACAGACATTTATCATTAGATCAGTCTTTTGGTGGGGACGTATGCCTAGAGAGTAGTAGATTATCATGGTATACTGTGCATAGACAGTGATAGATGCACTATACATTGTTTGCAGATTGGGTGTATTTTAAAATACAAGCTGTATATATGGTACTGTGTACATATTGATATTGATAGAAAATAATCTTTCAGCATTGTCAATAGTTTCAGGAATTTGAAAGTTTTGATTTCCACAGAAATTTTTTCGTGATATAAAAGTGGAAAATTTTATTACTTTAACATAGTTTTGTTTTTACATGACATAAGATCCTCATGGAAAGTTAAATATGTATAAATTTTAATAAAACGTATTTGAAAACACTTAAAGTTTGATGAATCGCCTTCGTTTGCTATGGTTGGTTTCAATGTTTAAACTCGCGTTGAGTCTACAAATCAAGTCTAATGCATTGTGTTGACCGATATTTGATAAGTGCACACGCACCAACGTTGGCATGTTTTCTGCGCGAGGGGAAGTTTCACAGGCTGCTATGCAGATTATTTTACGGTGGATCCATTTTTAAGTTATTCTCATAAGTTTCTTTATAGTTTTTGGGAATCGCATAATTTATAGTTAGCTATGCTTGTTATATTTAGCTAAGGTTTTCTGCACTTTCGTTTCACAAAATTCAGATAAATATCGGCATAGTTCTTATAAAAGTTGGCTGCAGTTGCATAACCTACCAATTCCTTGCCTGCATATAATACCTAACAATCCACCCACATCATTAATATAATGAATTTGAGATTAATAAAGGTTAATAAAAGAAGTGTGTCCCAGAAACAGAGAAGAAACCCCATTACTATACTTAGTAATTCATACTTCTTATCTAGAATTTCATGTAAAGCCACTTCTAGATTTTTCAGCTCAATCACTTACGATTTCTGGGAATTGTGACCATAAGAACTTTTGATCGTAAGTTCCTGTCCTACAACATTCTTAAATTTCAACCAATTTAACCTGGAGCCATAAGGTTTCTCAGAAGAATTTTGCAGGGTACTTTTTATCAACACAATTACAGAACTTGATTTGAGTTTGGTGCATCCTTCGTCCAGAGAAATCAATTGAGTATAATATGAAAAATCTGTAAGATTTACAAACCTCTTTTATTTCACCAACTAACAAGATAGTGACAAATGTTAAGGAAAACAATTCTGCATTCTCTCAAATTAAGGATACCACAGATAGTTTGATCCTAATTTGTAAAATTGTTGGATTATTGTCCACCAGATTTCATTACTTGGCTAAAAAAAACTTCAGAGATTCAATTTTATGTATTTTATCACATATTTCTACCATTAATGTAAATATTTTAAGAGAACGTTTGGTAAAAGGATAATTTGCTAAATGTTCGAATACTGTTCACAGACAATTCTACTTGTAGTTATCAGTAGTGACCCATCTTGTATACTAAATTCTCTAGCTATCTTGTGCATATAAACTATAACAGCCCAATGGACAACGAACACAACAACATCATCAACGAATGGGGTAAGATGTCTGTTACGTAATCCCAATGCAACGCAGTTGGTCTATACACCGTTGTAATGATTGTATACGTAGAGTATACTTTAACTCTATTCTGTAGTACTGCATCGCCAGCCATCAGACACCACAATCCGCACCAAGTGGTACGAGAGAAAATACCACCCATACACAATAATGATTGCAGACATTACTGAACATAAGTAGGTGGTTGGTTTCTCTTTTCTCTAAATTACAACTGCAAACTAGTATATATCACTATAAAAACTAATATAATATGTTAGTACAGATTGTGTAATTTAATACAGTTAGCAGTGCTTTGTTTAAAATGTCTGGTTCCAAAACGCTTATAACACATAATCACACTATTTAACTTCACAGAAAACTCACTTTTCAAATGGCGATTAAAAAATAAGGAATGATCTGATGATTTTTAACTGCTCAGTACGAAGAGAAGCAATTGAAATGGACTCGAAAACATATTTTTCATCATAATTTCCAACATATTTTTATGTTTCGAGGTAAATGAAAACATATTAAAAGTATTTATTATACCTTGAAAAAGATATTTGTGTCTGGGCTTAAGAATATGTGGTCAAATTTTCCCGTACGAGATCTCATTGTTTAATCATGTTGACACGTAAACGATATACATTTTTAATGTAGCCATTCGTTAATTTGCAAAATTTTCTCAAAGTTTTTCTTAAAGCTAACGTGATAGCTATAACCAAAACCGATAAATTATAACAAACAAAATTACAATAAAACTAAGTACCTAGAACTTAACTCCTGATAAATTTTCGATTTTTCAAATATTAAAGGGAATATATCAAATTTTGTGTTTCCCTCTCTCTCTAAACTCCCCTAATCCCTTGTCCGATTTTACCCATTAACGAACTTGACCTTTTGGATACCACATGCGCCTCAAATACCAAATTTCATTCCAATCGGAATAAAACTGAGACCACTAGAGATTCCACAAACACATAAACTTATGTATACATATATATATATATATATATATATATATATATATATATATATATATATATATATATATATATATATATATATATATATATATATATATATATATGTAGACATATATATATATAGTACATATATATTTATGTATATATATGCATATATATATATACATATATATATGTACTTTTTAAAATGTCTGTGGACTCTAGCGGTCACAGTTTTATTTCGACTGGAATGAAATTTAGTATTTATATATTTGGTACATATATTTATATATGTATAAAGATGGTGCATCCATCTTTGAAACGTTAAGAGATAAAACAAAAGTTTAAGCACATGAAATGTCTCTTTTATAGAAAAACAACTTTTGTTATAAATTCGATTGTTTTACCACAATTTCAACTCAAAAACTAAAATACTTAGTTAAGGCATTGATAATGAACTCTGTATATACTGGATACTTAAGCAATTAACTCAGTTATTTCTTATTTTCAATGGTATTTTATCACCATTTTACATAAATAAAATTTCAAATACATAATATGTATGTATGTACATAATATGTATATGCGCATAAGAGATAGATATATACTTATTATCATCTATCTAAATGTTTCACTAGTAAACTCTTCTGCTTCTTCTTCTTGTTCAAACTCTAAAACCGGTGCAATGAACCAAATGAACTAAACAAACCAACCGACCGTACATATATTTTTCTTTCTGGGTATAGTTTAATTCAATACAAATGTTTTCATGACGAAAATTGCATACATTCATGCAGTTTTTCTATATAGGTATTATTTTATAAAATTTCCCTACAGATTAATTTGAATTCAAATTTGTTGAAGTATAATTTCGCAAAGAAATTTTTTAATTTTAAATAAGAGATATTTTTATTGTCTTGTTACGGCATACCGAATAAATAAATTGCAAAATTATCTTTTTATCTCTGCTTGGAAAAAGAAAAAATTTATATTTTTATAAGAACTCAAATACCAGCTTATTAGGGAACGATGATTATTATTAGTAGGGAACGCACTAAAAAGGGAAATATAATTAAATAATTGTAAAAGATTATAAGATATGTTGTATTTAAAAATTTCTTTGAGAAGGTTGATTTAATTTCAATTTTAATTATTTTTTGATTTTTAGTTACTAAGAATACTAACTTTAAAAAATCAATTTAATTTATTTACCCTTTTAGTTTTAATGATTCACCATTGTTAGTTAAATAGTTAAAAATTTGTAATAATTGATCTAAGCACACTAACTAAATAGCACACTAGATAGATAGATAGATTGTCTGTCCTGGACGGGCTACACTTCGACCATGTTGCGTAAGGATGTGAGGATATGAGTAGAGTGGAAGGAATTTTTGTGTATAGGCTAGGAATTGGAGGAATTTCGGCTGCAGCCGACTATGATAGGAACTAGGCCGATATTTATCTGGAGTTCGTAAAGGAAACTGAGAAAACCTTGTCAAGCATAGCCGGTTACATCGTTCTTGTCCATACGCCGAGAGTTTAGTCAATTAACCACCCTTTTTTTTTTCTTAATAATTGACAAACTGCCGATGTCGGGATTCGAACCCATAACCTCCCAGTTTCCGAGTAGGCATACTGCGAAGACATAACGAAGACATAAGCTTGTAAAAAGATTTTAAACCTGCGATTTAAGGACAATAGCACATGGACACGAGACTGCTTTGCCTTTCAGTTCATTTTGAATGACGTTAACAACGCATTCTAAATTTATAGTGAGAAATATTAATCAATATTAATGTTAAAATATTAATGTTTCGAGATTAGACACTATAGATATGATAATTTTGGGCTGATCGAACGCAGACTTTTATAATGTTTGTGTTTTCTGTTAAGTTACTATTTATGTAAAATAGGATCCATTTTCAATAAAAATTTTTGCTCAATTTTTGTGATTTTGTAGCTCGAGTATATAACAATAAATAAACCTAATTTTGGAACGTAGATAAAGAACGCACTACGGTTTTCGAAATAAATGTTTTTGTTTTTGCGTTCACCTAACACTAAAAATAATGCATACTGATGATGGCTACCTTGTATTCGAAATACTTATTTATAATATACAAGTAATTGATCTCAGAATTGGTACAAATTTGTGCGTTCACCAAAACCTAAAAATTTAACCTAAAACAAACTATTTTGAACGGGTTTATCAATACTATTAGTACAGAGCTTCAAAACACAACTTTCCATTAATATTCAATTTGGTATCCGATATGGTTTGGATATTTGAAAGAACACATGCGTAAATGAAGAAAATCGGTTCAGTAAAAGTGGCGTTTGAAAGTAATTACTATGTCATCAAAGCTAACTAACTTCATCGAATGTTTTTACAATGTATTAATACTAATTGTTTAGTATTTTCGACCTCTTCTGAAAAATTAATTCAGATTACTCAGCTCCTAAGTGGCGAATTTTCGTTATATCTAAATTGGAAAGTTTTCTATCGTTGATAACTGTGTATAAACGTCCATCCGATGTAAACATTATTATCTATTACATATACAAAGTTGTTGGTTGCTATCTTACTAGCAAATAGCACACTAGTTTCTATACACTATACCATTTAATATATGTGTATTGTTGTGTAGAGATAGTAACTTATCTTATTCACAATTCTAATAGAAATTCATTGTCTGTTTGTTGTTTTCTTTTCTGCATGAAATGAAATGTGATAGTACCTACAGTAAAAAAAAACAAGGATAACAAAATAAAATAATATAAAACATATATATTGTATATATATATATATACACAAATAGTTTAGTAGTACAATTTACCACTTTTTAAATCAAAATAAATGTTATTGCGGTAGTTTTTACTTAGAACAATTTTATTTTCTACTGCTGCATATATGAAAAAAAATAGTAACAAAATAGTTATTATTTACTTATACAGAATGTGACAAATTAGATGTAACTCTGATCAACGAACTAAAAAGTTAGAGGAAATAAAACATATTTTCTAGATTCTGTATCATCATGCTTGATAACAATGGGTAAGAGATATATATTTTTATATACTGTTGTAATGAAAATTATTGAGAATAATTTTTCTGGATCCAACACACATTTTAATTATGAAATAGAAAAATATTAAGTAAAATATTGCGAACAATATTTAACAAACCAATATTTTTCTCCTTGGAAAAAGAAGGAGTTTTTTTTCAAGTACAAAAAGAAAATAATGTAGTTCGATTTATTTTTTTTCTTAAACTAAGTTTTTTTTAAGTCGAAAATTGAAAAGTAAATAATAACTGCTTTTGATTGAAAGTTTTTCTTTTTGATAAATAACATAAATAGATACACAAATAAATAATTTTGTAAAAACAACAAAACAAGCTTGTTATGAATGTATTATAAAATTTGTGAATAGATTTTGAATTCGCACGTGGTCGTGTCTGTTGAGTGTTCAATTAAATATTAAACAGGATGGGTACCGCGCTGGTTCGATGCCTATTAGAGTATTATAATTTTTAATTAATTTTATAAATAATCCGAACCAGCGAATACGTCCATTGTTGTTGAAAAACTAAACCATTCTAGAATATCCATGTAAAAATATGTTTTCACAAATATATTTCTTAAACATCAACAACTGGATTCTAGAACCACCCATGGCGGGTGTAAAAGAGCCACGATTACTGCGGATCAAGTCAGTTTAATATCGACTATTGTATGATTAGTTTAAAAGTTTAATATCGACTATTGTCTGATTAGTTTAAAAGTTTAAAATCGACCATTGTCTTATTAGTTTTAAAGTATATAATTAACTATTGTTCGATTCAGATCATGTTAAAGTTGGCAGTTGCTCATTTTTTTTAGCAATAAAATCAGGTTTTTTTTTGTTTCGTAAAAACTTGTGTTTAATTTAATTTTTTTTTTCTTTTCTTTAAAAAAACCGTGCGTGTCATTTCAATTACAAAATATTTAGTAAACCTTTTACTAATATTTTTTTTTTTGTCGAGTATCGGAATCAATTGCAGGTTCGGGCAGCGCTCCTTTGAGGTATAAAGAGAGCCAAGATACCGCGATAATACATTATTATATACATTTTTCTTTCTGGGTATAGTTTAATTCAATACAAATGTTTTCATGACGAAAATTGCATACATTCATGCAGTTTTTCTATATAGGTATTATTTTATAAAATTTCCCTATAGATTAATTTGAATTCAAATTTGTTGGAATAATATTTTGCAAAGAAATATTTTAATTTTAAATAAGAGATACACTGCGTAAATAATTTATAGTTATATAAAGATTGCTGTATAGAGAAACTGCGTGACCATTATGATTAGACAGTAGCGTTTATTGTGGCGAAAATTAGCGTTCATTGTGGCGAAAATTCCCATACAAATTCTTGTATGAGAATTTAAAACTTGGTGCTATATAAAATAAATAGTAAATATAATGTTATTAATCAAATTTATTTAAAAATGTCTGTTATAATTATTAAATGTGGTTGTTAAAAAATAACTCATTTGCCAAAAAAGGTTATAATTTATGTTTAGGTAAACAGAAACTTGTGAAATGTGTTGAAGACCAGTCCAAGTGGCCGAGCGGTCTAAGGCGCTATGTCTGCGCAGTATGCCTACTTAGAAACTATGGGTTCGAATCCCGACATCGGCAGTTTGTCTATTAGGGAAAAAAGGCGGTTAATTGACTAAACTGTCGGCGTATGGACAAGAACAAAGTAACCGGCTATGCTTGAGAAGGTTTTCTGCAGTTTCCTTCACGAACTACAGATGAATATCGACATAGTTCCTTTAATAGTCGGCTGCAGCCGCATATCCTACCAATTCCTTGTCTATACACAAAAATTCCTTCCCCTCCACTCACATCTTCACATCCGTAGGCATCACAATGGACCTTATGGTCGAAGTGTAGCCCGTCCAGGGTAGCCTTTACAATCTATCAATCTAATATGTTGAAGAGTGTATATTTGAGCATTTTAGTTTGATCAAAGCTAAAGTCATTCGTAAACTCACTATTGTTAAGCAACATTTTGATGTTACGATTGTGAAGTATAAGTTATTATTAAATTAATGATTAATGATTATTATTTATATACCTACTAAAAAATTTATAATAAAGTTATTTAAATGTTGTAAGTTTACATCAATCGAAATTTAAAAAATCTGCATCTGGGAATTCTTGAACCAAGCGAAAATGTAAATCTCTCGATATACCTTATGATATTCTACTGTTACTCCACCGTTGCTAAAGGACGAGCATTTGGCTGAAAAAGAAATAAAATCAACATTCAATATTGTTTTATAAATAAAACTATGGCTATTCAAATTTTTATTTATTTATTTTATAAACTAAGAATTTGTATAGATTACCCCGGGAAACATTGCAATTTAGATTCCATGTTTTAAAATTAAATTATCTATGTTATGATTTAAATAAAAGTTCTCCAATATGGGAATGTACGTAGGCAACAACACTATTAAAATTATAAATATTAAGAAGTAATCATTAATTGATAAACAATTAAGTAATTGTGTCAAAATGTACGTTAACCAAAGTTAAAAATAACAGCTTGTGCTGATAGCCTCACATATAAACTTATAAAATTACCGAAAGAGGCGCCACTCATCTTTATGAAGGTCTCTATACCAGACATCAAGTAAGGGATCGTGCACGAAATATGTACGCAAAAAGGAAGGAGAGAGAGCAACTGTCTTACGCGACGATATGTGGCGAGGAGGGGGGTAGTACTACAAACAAACGTGTCGTAAACCAACCCAACCTAACCAAACGTGACCCTAACCAAACGTTTAAAACCTCTATATCAATTTTATTCCCACTTTTTTTTTTATAGATTATAGATTTAATTATTTTTTCGGGATTTGCAAGAGAACATTTTATATAAATACTGAATAAAATAAGCATATATTTATGCGGTCACAATAATCGCGACAGAATAATAATTTTATAAATTCTATAATACATAAATAACATAAATTATATAATATTAATTACATATATAATAATTTTATGTATGTTACTATTAATCATTCATTTGGATGGGAGGGCGGGGTCTCGTTAGGTTTTGTGAAGTATTATTAGGTAGGGAATTGACAAAATCCTGATGCAGCGTGACAAAAAGGCAGGAAGGGGTAAAAAATTTGTGACTTTTAACGTATCTTATCTTATAGATGGAACCTAAAGTGCAGAATAGACACAGATCTTGGTTGCTGCAACATTGAACTCCGCCTATAAAATATTTTCACCACAGACGCTGCAACCAAAGTTTGGGATCATAAAATTTAATTTTTACTATTTTATGACTCTAGTCATATAAATTCTATCATTTCTCATCATGTCTCTATCTATCTCATTTAATTTGTATAGTTTATTTATATCTTTAGTAATAACTACACAAATAATTTTATACAATATAATATATACAGTGTGTCTACTTAAGTTGGCTCCATATGGAAAACTTTTTTATTATAATGTTTACGAAAAAAAGTTATTCTTTATAAAAATCTCTGCATTCGAAAATATTAATATTCAGCTATTCACTTTTGACATAAAATGTATAGGGTGTCTAAAAATTGAAAAAGTTCGATAGGAATGTGTTGACCACTTCAATTTTAAATTAAATTTTGTTTATTTTTGTTCAAAATGTAGACCATATAGAACAGATTATACGGGAAACGGTTCAAGAAATCACTCCCGAGATATGTAGGAGTGGATTTAAAGAATTTTGTAAAAGGACAATTACATGTATGGAACGCGAAGGTGGATACGTTGAGGCAAAAACGAACTGAAGGTAACTGTTGTTACTTACGTCAACAATAATAATTGTATTTGTAATGTAATGTATGAAAAATAAATGTTCTGTATTCATTATTTTGTTACATATCATTCAAAATGTTTCAAATCAGCAAATAAACATTTGAAGTACGATGACTGGTTAATTAGAATAACAGATAACGTGTTTTATAAGTAGGACTTGCAAAATTTAATTTAAAATTGAAGTGGAAAAAAAATTCCTATCGAACTTTTTCAATTTCTGCACACCCTGTACATTCGATGTCAAAAATAAATAGCGGCATGTTAATACTTTCGAAAGCAGAAATTTTTATAAAGGATAACTTTTTTTCGTAAACCTTTTCCATATGGAGCCAACTTAAGTAGACACACTGTATATATTATATATAATGTAAATTGTAACCAATATAGGTATTTTGTATATGAACATTTAACTCCTCCTACTAAATATCAAATAATTTTTAATGTTGCAGCAACCGATCAAGGTCATGTTTTTGGTTGCTGCAACAAGTCCACACACACAGCAACATGCTAGTTAGTCTTCAATGTTGCTGTTCAATGTTGCACGTTTGTGGAGGCCCTAAGTGTTATTAAATCTGTTGGTAAAAAGTAACAGTAACTTAAATTTTTTGTATTTTTCAAAGAGTAGAAAGACCACAAAATTATAAAACTGATAAGCATGTAAAGCGTTAACTAAAAATTACTACTTTTTTTAATTTCCTTGCCAATCCAATTCACAACTATTACATATCAACATTTAATAGCTCATAGGATCACAAAAGTAGCGCTAATTTTTAAAAATTTTTTAGTTGATTTGTGTCTTATCAATTCTATTTCAAAAAAATGCTTTGGGTAATAGTTGTTTACTATAAATATACGAACAACTTTTATTCGTAACATTTCCACAAAACCGAATAAATAGGGTACACATCAAATAATAAATTTTAAAAAGTGAGCAGAGTTTTTGTGGCCCATAGTACAGTTAATATATCTTCTTTTACCAGGTAATATAAAATGAATCCGGAAGAACGGTTTTACGTCTCGTAATAGACATTAGTGCACACATTGACACATTTAAAATGATTGTGTATTTTTTAACATTTAAATTATTGTTAACTTTAACAAATTGATAAAGTTAATACTTTGCCGCGGTATTTTGCCTCTCTTAAGCCTTCAAAAGGAGCGCTGTAGATCCTACGACAGATTCTGATACTCGACACACACAAAAACACAAATATTAGTTAAAGTTTACTAGATCTATGTCAATTGAACAACACGCACTTTAGAAAAAAAATTAAATAAGGCAAAATCTTTATACTATTCAAACCTCAAGTTTATTTGATTTGAAAAAGAATTTGAATTTAATTTTTATTTTTTTTATTTCCCCAATTATAATTGAGTTTCTATCTCTTTTTTCATACGACAATGTACGACAACTATAATGTACGACATACGACAACTGATTTTACTTGAACAATTTTGACGTTTAAACTGATTGTTAATCCAACAATGTTTAATTTATAACTTTAACAATGCTAATTTTTAACTATTTAATTTTTTTTGTAAAGTGCGTGTTATCCAATTGAAAGTAAAATCATATTTAATACTCTTGCATTTTGAAGATAAAGACTTCGTATTTATGGAAATAAATTAACAAATAATTAACATATCGCAAAGAACATAAACTTAAGCCATAAATGGACTTTTCTACGATTTTAAAAATATTACGTGGAATCCTAAACAGTATAATTAAACACCAAGTTATGTTACACTCTGTACAAAATACATGTACTTTTTAACTGCAATAATTGAGATACAAGTTTTTAAATATACGGCTATAATTATCCTATACGTTTTTGTGAAGTTCATCAATAATATTATGTTAAATATTTTTACTCTAAATTCCGTGACTTGTCAAATGTGTTATAAAATAAATATTAGTTCTAGAACCTCATAGACCTATAAAATTCAGTTAATTGCCAAGATAAAATTATTTGACTTATTAGAAAATATTATTACAAATACAGTGAGGCTCATTTATAACAGCATCGAGGTAAAATGGGAATCAAATCATATGAATCGGGTAGGCAAAACTCCTCAGTTCACTAATTTTATTCTCTCTTCGCCCAATGGGTTTATAGTATAAACCAAAGTCTTGAATATACCATTCAAGAAATGAAGAATATACCTATTTATGTATTTTACCATGATTCTCGTAACTACGAAAAAATATAAGCTTGATCTCCAAATGATACGCTTGTTGAAACTTTTTTGAAATTGTGTAATAAATTGTCAAGCATTGAATATGCATTTTATCAAATCGTTCAAAGACCCCAAAAATATTTTTTTTATTTTGGTTTTTATGAACGTCCGAAAAACCTGGTCAACCATGTTGTTTTAAGTTGTGACGTTACTGCCTTAATAAACATCTGAGTCATCGTTGTTTTGCATGTAACTTAAGTATATTGTCTATGGTTATAATATACAAAACAACGATTTTATTTGAAATTTATTATGACAGTGACATCACGACATAGCAATATGGACAAGAGTAGCGTTTTCAGTGATTTGAATGTCAGATTAGAACAATGATTTTTAAAATTCAATTTTAATAATAATCCTGTATTTTCATGACATATTTCTGTTCCTTAGGGAATATACTTTAATAAATCTTCTTTTTTTAGAATAGAATGTGACAATTATAGAAAAAACCTCTTGTCATTCTCCTTTCATAAAGTCAAACGAAATATATAAATGACAATCATAATTCATTCTACACTTATGTCACAGTAAATAAAATAATGGATGGTACAAGAGTCTAACGGTTCTTCCATACACCTCGATATTCCAGTCTGAAGTCTGGAATAACTCTATACTACTAATAGATGTGTAATCGAGAACCTTCAACGAAACTACAAGGTAGAATAATATATATTTTATCCGATAGTCAGTTTGCGTTAGGTTCACCTGAAATAAACTTCAAAATTGTCCTGTAAACATAACAAAGTAGCTGGGTGCCTGGAAATTCAGGATGGAAATGAGAAGGCTGATGAGTTAGCCAGAATGAGTGCTAGTCAGGGCCGTGTTTAACCTATTGGAGGCCCTGGGCACATTAGGATAATGGGGCCCCTATGACCTTGACAGAGCACTATTTTATTAGAATAGACAAAGAAAGTAGATAAGCAAAGTTTTAGATTTATTTTTATAGTTCTAGATTTTTTTCTTTACATCACAGTCACATTAAATAAATAGATAATAGAAAAACTAGTTCACTGACTTTTCTTTAAAACAGTGTACTTAGTGTACCATTAAATTGTAATACCTGAACATGCTGAAATCGGAAAGCCTAATTTTCGGGTGAGAGTAAATAGTTTTTCGAAATAAATATGTTTTTTGGTAATAAATATCGGTTTTCGTTTGGTGATCTGTCAGGAACAAAGGCGCCTCTATCGATCGCGGGGCCCTGGTCACGTGCCCAGTGTGCTCAGTGGAAAAGAGGGGCCTGGTGTTAGTGCACCACTTAACGGCCCAGAGCTGTTTTTTGTGGTGCCGAAAAGCACAATAAAATTTAAAATAAACGAATGGGTGGTATTAGAGTCCAACCGTTCTTGGGTAAATACTCATGGTCAAGATCATGCAAAGGTTCTTATATAAAGTCTCGCATGAAAAGAGGCCTTTGAGCGTTTACAACTAGGAAAAACAAATTGAGGATACTTACTGGCCTTCAATAAACATATGCACAAAATTAATCTCACAGGGAATTGTCTCTGCAGATTTTGTCATAAAGAGCAGGAAATCAGAATTCGCATTCTGAGTGAAGGTGAGAGTCTCGCTCTCAAAAGACACTATTTGGGATGCACGGATCTCCAGCCAGATGGAACCAATGAGGTATCGACGGGGAATATCCTATCGTTTATCAAAATCATAGAACACCTGGAACACCTTTGAAGGAAAGGAAGTACAATAGATCAAATTAGTCGCGATACAAAATCCCCTTATAAGACGTGTTTCTGACTCGAATCTAATCTTATCTATGTCACAATAAAAAGTTTGTTTTTATATTCGAAGTGAAAATACAAGAATTTTATAATATAGTATTAAAATGATTTTTTCTTCGATATTATCTTACATTTTAATTTGATTACAAAACTAAAAAAATCTTCAACCATGTATTAAGATTTGATATTATTTCGTAATTATTTTATCCGTAGAATAAAATCGAATATCCTAGCATTCATTTAAAAAAACTCACACAAAATGCGTTCGTCAAAAGTTCGTCTAAGAATATCTACTGCCTACTATGGGAATTGGATCCACACTTGACGAACTATTTTATCAGATGTTATTTATGATATTTTTTTCTTTGATAGCTCAGTTGTCATTTTATATAAAAAAATAACCGCCGTTGAATATTTTTTATAAGTAATTTTTTTCTAGTTTTTTGTTTATAAATTTTTATATTTCTTTTCAAAATGAAATACAATGCTTTTGTTACAACTTAACGTGTAATATGATCAAAAATTGTAAGGTTTCACCACAAATTAATACCTTTGTTTTTACCTGCTTTGTTTATTTTATACATCAATAAATTTTAATAATCTAATCAGTATCAATTTAATCATAATATTTACTTGATTATTTTAAATTTAAAAAAAGGGTTACAATTCTAGAGCGATATTTGATTTTATATAAAGGACATCAGGCAGAAGGTGTCTTCTTAATAAACAAGTAATGTCCATCACTCTTATCAAAGGCAATTTGGGACATTGCCGGATATTGTAGAAATTCCAATGTTTAGTTTATTTGAAAATCTTAGTTAAACAAATAAGATCTATATTCATAGATAAGACAATATTCATAGACGAGCCTCCAGTTATAATGCACGGCCGAGGATTAGGTAACAGAAGTATATAGCTTATCTGTAGATTTAACTTTCAAAAACTTCCCCAATTTCTAAATCAGTTTTAGATTTGACAACTTTGAAGTCGAGAAACGTACGAGTATATATACAATTCAAAAAATCGATTTTGAAATTGGGACAGTTTTGTTAATTCGAATTTTTACTAGTTCTAATATATCAAGAGCTTTGAAATTTTACACACAGCTTTGGTTCTGATGGAAATCTAAATGAACTGATGATGAAAATAGAAAATATTCCCTGAAATAGAAGTTTGGTGAATGTGTTGGTAAATATTCGAAAGTAGTGGGAGTTGTGGGAAGTGACGATTTTTAGTAATTTAAAAAAATATTTTAATATTATAGAAAATAATAGACACAAAAAGTTGTTTTTTTAAACTAGCTTTTATTTAATGAACTAAAACATAGAAAATATACTATTTATTGATTCTATCGATTTTATAATCGAATAAAAACTATATAAAACGTAAAATATTGTAGTTTTCCAAAGTTAATTTTTCACAACAATCCTTTATTATATACTATATAAATACATAATAACATTTTTCAACTTAAAGGGATCAAAATAATTGGATATAATGTTTGATGCATAGAGGATAATATAGGATTATGGGTATGAGACATTAATATAGTACCTTCCCCCATAATAACACAATATATACATACTCACATATCAATAGTCACTGTACTACTGCTACTCTTGTGGGTGAGGTGGGTGAGTAACACTCACTGATTATAAATCTAATATCAGAATTTAAATTATTCATATGGGGGCAATAGTTATAGTTATAACTACTACAATACAACTACGGCCGACTACTAGTAAGAGTAATTGTAGTTTTCAGAAAATCTACTTCATATAATAAAATATAATGCGTAATGTTGTACCTAGTAATCGAATCAAGTCACCGTTAAATGACAGACGACCTTAATATTACAAAACGTACTGCATTGTAATACTAACATCAAACAAATATATGTAGTAGTATATATAGTTATTCGTTTTTTTTTTTAAACAGGGTGACTTGTGATCATACTAAAATTATAAACCCCTAAGTTTCCCTCATCTAACACTGTTACAGACCACCCCCAAAGTGTTAAATTTTCGGTATATATTATGCAATGTAGAGAGTCACATGTTCGACAGGCCTCATATTAAGATAAAAAAATGGTTCAATAGTGGTATTGAAGTATCATATTTTCTAGATTTTGTGTAAATTTTATTATTAAAATTAATTATTATTGACTGCGAGTTGTAACATATCACAATATTCGAAAAAAAATGTGTGTGTGTGTACTTCTGTTCGCACATAACAAGTTATACTTCTTTTTAAATAATTTAATTAGAATAATATTAAATAAGATCAAAACTACTATTAAGAGATAAAAGTTTAATTAAATGATATAGTATTGAAAAACTACAATAGAAAAATTATATATTTTATCTACAACAAATGATTTTACTTTTTATCATGGTAGAACAAAATCATCATCACTTTTTCCGTTAAAATTAAAGTTTAAAAGACATTTTACAAGCTTTTATTTCACTTGCAATGTATGTATGCTCGGGTCAAAAGTTGAATTAGAACCACTTCCTCTTATCCAACGGAGTTGAATTTTTACATGTTGGTTCAGTTCCGGTGGCAATGCATTTTTATGGTAAGCATGATAAGAATCGACAAGGGGAATAGGGGGTTTAGAGGGAGAGGGAAACACAAAATTTGGTATATCTCAGTTAATATTGAAAAAATCGAAAAATACATTAGAAGTAAGGTTGTAGAAAATTATTTTTACTATAAAAAGCTTGTTTTAAAAATTTTTTTTTTAAATAGAAACTTATTTACATTAAAATCCGAGTTAGTGAACTTTATCAAGATCAGGCCAGATTTATCAATACATACATACATTAAATATACAAAGTTGACGAGTCCATAAAAATGATATCATTGATAATGTGGCTCGAAATTATTTCAACTGTATATCAAATTCAAATGTTATTTGTCTTTCAATATCCAAAAATTATATCGCATACAAACAAACTTATTATCTACTGAAGTATGAATTATCTAAAATACAATAATTTTCAATCGGCGTATAAATATTTACTCCGAATTACTCAAGTATTTGACTCTCATTTGTATAGCAAACCAGAATGCAAAATTCACAATAACTTTTTGGATAATAATGTAGTGATACTATTTTCTTTTTCAAAATTCCCTATTGTCATGACATCCTGTATATATTAAATTGCATTAACTACATACACATCCCCATTTCATCAAAAAACCACCCACTTACTAGATTACTTTCTACACAATATGCATTTTTATGTATATGTATTAATATACATTCATATGTGTTTAGAAAAGGATAACAAAATAATATACATTAATGAATATAATATAAAAATAATAAAGGGTTCGAATAAAAATAAAAACAACAGTATTACTGCTTACATATTATAAAAATTTCCACCCACACCTTAATCCCCACCTGACCCCACTTCTAGAAAGAATTATTGTCTATCAGTTGGTTTATTTAGATTGGAACGATAAATATTGTCTTTTTTGACAATATTTAATTTTTATAGCGTGGCAATATAATTGAAAATGTTTTTATGATATATGATAAGCAATTGCTTTTGTACACTTGGGTTTTCATTTCATTATTCGGTGGCATTCCAATAAACTATTCTACGGAATAAGTCACTTTGAACGATGGGGAACAGAATCCTCAAGATTATTTGTTACTGGTACTGTGCAAATCGTTTTAAGAGTTTCAAAAACATATCCGCAGTTTACTTTACTCAACACTGTATAATCGTGAAAATTGTGCTCAAATTTGCATAAATATTGCAAAATTATATTTGATGAGTGTAGAAAAATTGATCCAGAATCGCTTCAGTTTTTTAATATAGCACCGGAAAATTATACGAAAGATAAGAGCTAAATATTGTACCATTAATATACAATATCTAGCTCATAAACTATTTCAACAATTGTTATTCAACAATCTCTAAATCCGGTTATTATTCCGTTCACATATTTTATTTTTGATAAATCTTATCTCACTATTATGTCTGCAGTTATTTTGTCCACGATTATCTATGCGCTGCGCGTGTTTTGGTACCAAATTTGAAACGATTGACCTTCAAAAGCATGTCAATAAAGTTAAAATTAATGTTTCTTTCATGCCTTTGAAATTGGAAAGAACTTCTATGTTTAAATAATGATTAATTTCGTTAAACAAAACGAATTTTCAAAAGTTGAAAATCCATGAATAATCTTTTTAGACATTTTTAAAGTCTCTTACTGTTACAAAGATAGGCAGTTTTACCTATCACATATAGTCCGACTTTGCACATTCAGAACACACATACAAAATTTCAGCTCTCCATCTCTTTTCATTTTTAAGTTATCATGTTGACGGACGGACGGACAGATGCATTTGCGGAAACGGACGAATTAGGCCATTTTATGATCACCTATAGCAAATTTGCAAATTCTGCGCGTGTTTTGGTACCAAATTTGAAACGATTGACCTTCAAAAGCATGTCAATAAAGTTAAAATTAATGTTTCTTTCATGCCTTTGAAATTGGAAAGAACTTCTATGTTTAAATAATGATTAATTTCGTTAAACAAAACGAATTTTCAAAAGTTGAAAATCCATGAATAATCTTTTTAGACATTTTTAAAGTCTCTTACTGTTACAAAGATAGGCAGTTTTACCTATCACATATAGTCCGACTTTGCACATTCAGAACACACATACAAAATTTCAGCTCTCCATCTCTTTTCATTTTTAAGTTATCATGTTGACGGACGGACGGACAGATGCATTTGCGGAAACGGACGAATTAGGCCATTTTATGATCACCTATAGCAAATTTTTTTTTCTGCGATCAATATTTTCAACCGTTACAAAAACAGTACTAAACTTAATATATCCTGGAATATATTATATACCGGGTATTAATTCTTTCATATATATTTATTTATATACAATATTTTTATCTAAAATATAATTTAAAAACAAAACGAAAAAAAGATTTCTTATTTAAAAATGTTATAAACCGTTTAAGGTATATAATGAGAATAAATGTTTGGGGACAGTCATATCCGTTATACAAGTAAGGTATAAAGTTTTAATTGAGGGTAATTACAACATGAGTGGAAAATCTCAAGAGATTCTACATTTCTACCAACGTTGATGAAAATTATCTTAGCTAATTAGTAAACATGTAAACAACAAATATATTCTTCCTATTATGGTAATGTATAATAAAAAGAATTATTTATACAAGGAAAAATCTTTATACTCAAATTTTGAAAATAATAAGAGAAAAGATACCTTCGAATTCGTCAAATCTATTTCTTACAAATATTGCTATTTATACCGACGTGGAGAAGTAAAATTAGAGCTTATTTCCAACGTTTTCAAGAAAATCCGGGAATTTCAAAACACTTTCTTAGTAAAGTTATATTTCTGATGGGACTATTTTGCCACCCCACCAGCCCAAAAGATTATGTAGTCAATGTTTTTTGACACCACATTACCTATATATATATATATATATATATATATATATATATATAAATATTTATATGCTACGATGTAGTTAAAGATAATGCGTTTTAATTAACTATTTTCCTAAAGAATATATATGCCAGACTATTCTATTAAAAAATTATTATTTTTTGTTGTTTTTTACTAATTTTAAGGAAGTGTTTTTCTTAATTTTGATATAGATATTCATAAAATGGTCTAATTCCATTTCGGGATGTCTGTTTTATAGTTTATATCATAAATTGTGCAGTTTATGCACACACACAAAAAGCATACAAGAGTTGAGAGATTGTTTTGAAGATATATTTGTTATATTTTTCTTATATCTCCTACAATTTTTTCGATTTTAAAGACAGATATTTTCACGTATTAGTATAGTCACTATAAATCATATTTTTATTCATCTGTATGGGTGTGGAAGTAAATAATTCATACACTGATAATGAATTCAGATATGCAGGGTATTAACCATGTCAATTAGATTATGCTGTCTGATTACGCTGTAATTAGATTAGCTACAATGCTGTCTAAAATATTAAAATTTGTTTTTTATTAAAAAAATTCAAATATCTCACTTTTAAGTTAACTGGAAAATAATTAAATTTGATGAACTGAAATAAAATGTTTGAACTTTATCGGTCGGACAGAGCTACAAAATGCTACAAAAAGTATTTGAAACCATTAACTTTTTACTCATAGTAAACACTATATGTACTTTCATTTTACCTTTTTCAAAACTAAACAAAAAACCAAACCAAACAAAACAACATTCATTACTTTGTTTTAAAACAAAACTGTTTTGATATATAAAACTATCACTATTGTGGTCAAAAAACCAAAAATACAACATTTTCCTTTTTACAGCTTTTCTATATATTCGACCAAACAAAAACTAAAAACACCACATCGTCAGACATAAATAAGCTGATAGACGAAAGAGACATTTTTACTTCGAATGGCAGAGTATTAACTTACAAACTGTAAAAATTACTATATTTATTTTATTTTTGTTTTCTTTGTCAATCAAATTCACACCACCCTTTCTTTACTTATCCGACATTATCAATAGCTGTGATAGTATTGTTTGTATAGTAAATAAATTGCACTTACGAGTTTACCTATACAGGATGTAACAAAAAACGGTTAGTGTGCTTAAGTACTTATACACGCACTTTAGATGTTTTACTTTTATGGCGTCATTTTATGTACAATCAAATTAACAAATTAATCTGAAATTACGTCCACTACAATATTTATTCCATACGATACTTTTCGGCGTTAACTATAATCGTTGTAAAACTTAAAATAGAACAAATGAAAATAACAACTAACTTAGTTACTTGCTTAAATATCCTGAATTTATGTATAAAAGTTTATAACAAAAATTGTTTATTGAAAAAAAAGGAACAATGTTTGTCTTTAGATTTTTGTTCTATCTCTTACGGTTTCAAAGGTGGGTAGATTTGCTCATTTTGGCCAAACATAGTCCAGCTTTTCCCATTCACGAACTCGACCTTACTTTTTAGCTCTAAAATACTCACACACAATTTCAACACGATATCTCTTTTTGTTTTTGAATTATCGTGTTCACACATAGAAGGACATGCGGAAATGGCCGAATTGGGTCGTTTTATGAACATCTATTCTAAACGTTTATGCCTGCGATCAATATTTTCAAGCGTTACAAAGTCAGGACTAAACTTAATATATCCTTGTATATTTCCAATGTATATTTACATATACCGGATATAATAACATGTTTAATTTTTAGTACACAAATCATTCCCTTAAAAAAAATGTATAATGTATAATTGAAGCATAATATGCTATCTATTAGCGAAAATATCAATCAACTATAACTAGAGGCTTAGCATTATTGAATGATTGACTGAAAGATTACAGGTCATCAAATGATAAGTTTCAATTAAAACCTACAAATAAATTGTTAAGTATTATTTAACAACATGTAACCGTTTATTTTATGTAAAAAACGCCCATGATTGAAAATCAATTTACAAAGAACTTGATTTTTTGCAAAACCTTTAGTCTTTTAAATTTTTATTCTTTTTTTCTTCATTTTTTTTATTTGATTTGTACTTGAATAAATTTTTATTTTAAATTCGTTTAATCATGATGTATATTTACGGTTAGTTTTTCACAGGTTGAATTAATGATACTGTACGTTGGCTAGTAAAGTAATGAATTTTTGTATAAAGATTATTAAAATAATCAAAGAGAACTCTAGGTTTTTTGAAATTGAATTTCAAATTTTGCTCCAATTCCTGGAACAATTATTTGTATTTTATAAATACGTATTTCGAATACAATGTAGTCATCATCAGTATGAATTATAGGATATGGGATATGGACTCTGGGATATGGAGTCAGAGTTCTATTTTGTAAAAGTTCTTTGTGATACTCGCATGTTGGTTTTTTAAGCACACATGTAATATCTCAATTATATCCAGTAAATGTAAATATACAAGGTATATTAAGTTTATTCCCGACTTTGTAACGCTTGAAAATATTAATCCTCGACATAAATGCTTGGAATGGGTGTTAATAACATGACCTAATTCAGCAATTTTCGCATGTCCGTCTGGAGCAAAACAGTAAGATCGTTAACGGGCATAATCGGAACGTGTTTTCCCCCGCCAAAGGGGAAAATTTACCTTTGAAACCGTAAGAGATAGAAAAAAAATTTAATAACAAAAAAACTTCTTCTTTTTATAATAAACAACTTTTGTTTGAAAAATTTTTCCATAAACTCAATAGCTTTCTCATAATTTGTGCAGAAAAGTTCTTCGGAAAGCGAAAAATATGCCCATCTTTAAAACCAAAAGAGATTTTTTTAATTCTGGGACAATTCATAAATTATTAACAATGCAAACATTGATATACAACTCTGTATATCCTGGGTATTCAAACAATTTACTTAGTTAGTTGTTACATTACTTGTTTTTTATTCTTTTTATTCTTTTTGTTTAAATTTGTATATTTTTTTCATTATCATATATTTTCTGATAAAAGGACAGTGTTCCGAAACAAGTCAAAATAAAATTATTGTTACGAAAATCCCAAATATTTTATTTTATTTTATTTACTAATTGTAATGGATTTTTGTCAAGTAACGACCGACCCATTCAATACAAAATTAAAATATGTGTTTACTAAATGTGCTACAAGTGTTCAGTAAAACAATAAATATAAAATACCAAATTACGGTTTTATCTCTGCCAGTTTATAGAATATACACGGTTTATGAATTTTGTAATAGTGTCTCTCAATGTTGGTCATCAAAATTCTTAGCAATTTAATTCCTGAACAATTAAATCAACTGTTATGAATAATCGATTATACTGAATATATTAGTTTTGCCTCGAAAAATTTTTGCATAAGAGTAATAAAACCTAAAATATATTAGAACCAAGGACAATTAGTTGTAATATTTGAATTTTAAATTTCCGTTTAAATTTAGTTTTTGGATCTTGGAAGTCATATGAAGTCTGGATGTTATTGTTATATAAGGGCGAAAGCGGATTAGGTTCCAGAAGTAAAGTAAAAAATAAATTATTGAATGAAATAGTTATAATAGCCCAAACGTTGGCAGTTAAAATGGTACCTATTTAAATAACGGATTAAAGTTTCATAAAAGTTAGTAATAAAACATATAGTGACTTAAAACACTTGCCTAGGCAACCCTGCAAACACTTGATCCGACAAGGAGATACCCCACCCTCAAATCTTTTATCGAGCATATAACTTTTTTCTATAATAATTACGATAAAAACACATTAATACTTTTTTTCATAAAATTTTATTTCTAACAACTTTTGTATTTGTCTAGGCAAATAATTGAAGTTCCATCTCCTTATTAATTGGACACCGTTTTTTTACGGTCGCCGCTCCTACTATAATAGAATTAGGGGTCGATAAGATTTTAAAATTTATTAAAAGATTATCAATACGTACTCGACGATACGATAATAATTAAATTTCTAATCGACAGTACAGCAATACAGTAAACAAATTTTAGAGTTTCATTTTTCATTACAACAATAATGACAATCATTTCCCTTTTAAGTGACATCATAAATTTTAATATATTTCGACATTCAAAATTCCTCACGAATATATTGCAACAACATTCATCGCATAAAGTGTGTATAAAGTATCGTAAGTATGCAAATTTTTTTAATTTTATATATTTTACATTATTAAAAGTGTACCCTTTTTTCTATACAAAAAAAACCACCCTCTATATAATTATATACATTGAAAAGATATAATATTATGCAATGGAATTTGTTTTCCCTTGATGATCTGTTTTCTGTATGCTTCATACAGCACTCACTTCAGTTATATGTGTAATCATTTCGTATACATATATGCACGTAACAATACAAGTTGGTCCACACAAAAAGAAATGACATAACAATATGTTGTTGTTCAAACGGCTTCAGGGGCATAAAGCGACATTTTTACGTATTTTTAAACTTTAAAAATGAAAACACTTAATTTTTTTCAAACATATTCATATAAAAAACTCTCAATTTGAAACCATGAGGAATATATTTTGTTTAAAAAACTCTATCTAAAACAATTAACTTTTCGAGCAGTTTTTGAAAGAATATAAATCATTGTTGATCGAGTAAGCTAATATCAAGCCAACATGTAAATCTATTACGATTTATACCGTTTCAAATACATAAAAAATTTCTGAATTTAGAATACATAAAATCTCTTCTAATTCATAGTTTGTCTGGCATTTTCCACGGATTTGGGTCATTGGGTCATACGATTAAGTAATTTAATAATGCCAAAAAATAATGCCACTGCTAAAATACAAAATATTTTATACAAAAGTATTATTTTGTATAAAATATTACTAACACACACTTTGAAACACGAAAAATATAACTAACAAGTAAAAAATTATAGTTTAAAAAACTAAAAAACACGTTTTTATAGAAAATTCAACTAAAAAATGAAAAATAAATAATAGTTTTAAAAAACTAAAAAAACACGCTTTTATAGAAAATCGAACTAAAAAATAGAAAATAAAATTTAATAAATTTGGATTAAGAAAATTGTAAATAAGAAACAAATGTATATTAATGGAAAAAAGCGTGGGGTGCATAGTGTCAATATGCTTAGTTATTCCATTAATATACATTTGTTATTTATTTTTTCAATACTTTTCAATAAGTATTTTTAATCAGGGCCTTTCAGAAGTTTCACTTCTACCGTGTGTGACTTGCACACACACACATTTTTTTTTTTAAGTCAGTAACTTATCTGGAAAATTGATGAATCCTGGCTAATCTAATCAGGATAATCGGATATTTTAATCGAATTATTGCATTGTCATCGGTTTTTAACAGGTGTGCAAAATTTGAATTAAATCTGATCGTTCAAAGTAGGAGAAAATCGAGCCCAGAAGGGTCGGTTACATACATCCATACATACAAACATACATACAGGTGAAACTAATAAAAAGCGTATATTAACAACTAACTGTTGAAATACCCGGTATATACTGAATTTATGAAAAAAATTTCAAACTAAACTTGTTTACTTTTAAAAAAAAAACTTTTTTGTCCTTAAATTTTTGTTCTATCTCTTATGGTTTTCAAGATAAACTGATTTTGTCATTCACGAACTTGACCTTACATTTCAGCTCACTATCTCTTTTGGTTTTTGAGTTATCGTGTTTGCAGATAGACCTGCAGATATTTTTTCGGAAATGAACTAATTAGATCATTTTATGAACACCTGTACTAAAATTTGTTTTCTGCAATCAATATTTTCAATCGGTACAATGTCGGGGCTAGACTTAATATACCGTAGTATATATTATATACAGGGTATTATTTTGAATCTACCAGATATTAAATTTGAGCTGGATTGGTCTAGCGCTATAGACTTAGGTCCCATGCACAGACTTAGCGGCAGTATAGACTTAGCCATACATACTGCTTTTTTTTTCGTGTTCTTAAATGTCTATATCTGAATAAAGTGGCTACAAAACTAGTTCTCATAACAAAACTAAAAGGCTAGTCTTATACACAGAGGACCTAATGCATAAAACCTACTCCTTGCTTTGGAAAATAATGCCACAAAAGTTGATGTCTTTTTTTTAAATTTTATAGTTGATTTGTGCCTTATTCAGACGGTTTTCGAAAAAAAATTTCGAATATAAGTTGTTACTATATTTCTAATGAACAACTTTTATCCGATGCATTTTTTCGAAAACCAAATCAATAAGGTACAAATCAATTATAAAATTTTAAAAACTGACATCAATTTTTGTGGTACATTGTACACATTATTGTTTTTGTGTGTATACTTTATCAGAATACCATTTTAATACATATTCGGTCAATCCTTGTTCGGTCAATATATAGAGTATCATAAATTTAAGAATAATACAGAAGTGAAAAAATTACACATCTGCTTCTAACCACAAATTTTTAACATCTGTAAGCGAATTGGTACCTCTAACATCGTTGGTCGATTTCTCACGGATGAATAAATTTTTCACTACAGTATGAATCTAAAATGTGTATCCTTTCCTCGGCGTACCATTCTGTATTATAATATATTTCATCTCTATATATATATATATATATATATATATAATAATTACATACATGTTAGTTAGAACAACATTTTAAATAAATTAGAAAATTATTGTGTAAGAGAATGATTTTGTATAACATGTTATTTGTCATTTTGTTAATTTTCATATCAAAAAGTAATTTTCCAAAGGAATATATGAAATATGTAGAGAAATAATTCAATAGAAGAGGAATATATCAAATATATATTTGAAATATTTTGTGAAAGTGACAATTTCCTTTTACGATCCTATATAATGATGTTTCTATCATGAATTATTTAAGCTGTTGAAAATTTAACACAAACTATTTGAAATATAACACAACACGCTGTTCTTTTATTTATTATGTTTGAATTAGTGTAATAAAAAATCTAAAGAATTTAATGATTCCAAATCAAAAGGAGCTAAAATTTTAATGAAAGCCTCATCTTGGGAAAATATGCCACAGTCCTTCAAGCAGAAATCTACGCCATCCGGGCTTGCATCTGTGAGAACCTACGTAGAGGCTACATAAACCAGAACGTATGTATTATCACGGACAGTCAAGCTGCTCTAAAAGCCTTGTCTGGAACTGAGGTCACCTCAAGGGTAGTCAAGGATTGTCTGAAGAAACTGTTGGAGCTGGCAAAACGGAACAATTTTAAATAGATCTGGGTACCGAATCACAGTGGTTTCGAAGGAAACGAAAAAGCAGATACTTTAGCAAAGAAGGGAGTCGGAATACCCTTCATAGACCCGGAGTCTATGGAAATCCAAAGACTGCATGTAAACAGGTGATCAACGAGTAGATGAATGTTAAACACCGTGATCACTAGGAAAATATACCGCAGCAAAAGCTCGGGAAAATACTGCTTCGAAATGCATTCAAGGCGCTACATCTCGATGCAGTAAAACTGGACAGGATGCAAATGCGGAAGGTTACTGGATTCCGGGCATTATCCCCTGTGGAAGCATCTACGCACAATGAGACTCGATAACGGTGCAGATTGTGTGGCGAGAAGGAGATCCAGCCACATCATCTTTAACTGGGAACCTCTGGGTTACATCAGATACAAGATATTCGGTGCATCTCACTCCGAATATATGAACTTTCTGGAAGACCTGATCAGCAAACTCCTGGCTATTCCCAAGATATGGGAGAAGCGAATCTCGTCTGACAGATTTAGAAGGGAGCACAATGGACCATATGGTCGAAGTGCAATACTTTCTAAACCCCTATCTATTTATCTATTATGAATAAATTTTTATGAAAACACACATTTTGGCGAGAAAATAAATACTTTTAATTTATTTTTAAAAATAAACTTTTGGACAATTCTTATAAGTGTTTATTTTGTTTCTGAAGTTAGTGATAGATATCTGTTTTATTACCAACCAAGCGTACCAGCCAGTTTTGACTATAGATATAATTATAACCCGATTTACGGAGAATCAAAGAGTACATCTAACTCCAAAAGATACCATTCTTTTATTGTTTTATTTCGATTTGATTTGTTTTCGAAAAATAACTTACATCTCTGCCCAATGGTACTTATTTGTGAATGTATGCAGGCAAATTACAGATCGCAATTCTTCATTTTGATGATTTATTTTTAATCGATTTGTAATCCACTAGAATAAAATTCTATTGGTTTTAAGAATAATTCGTCCAATAGATTAATTTTCTACAAAAACAATTTTCTACAAAATTGCTATTAAAAATTAGTAGAATGGTGGAGGTAGTGGGAATTAAAACAATAATTTGTACTTTTATTATAATTAACATTTTTTTTAAATAAAAATGGTACGTTCCCTCTAAACTTAACTATCATAAAAACCGGCTTAACCTAAGACGTAAAGAATGCCTTAATCTAAGAATCGCTTTCACTTGATTTAATTAAATGTGTTAATCTTTTTATGGCTACAATAAGGAGACACTTTCCTTGGTACAATTGGCTGTGATTTTAATTTTCTTTTACCAAAGGGACCCACAATAACAGTATAGAAAATTTAATCATTCTATGTACAAGAAAAACTACCCCTTGTGTATTAAACAATAAACAGTATAAAAAAATGGAATAAATTTAACCGTTATGCACTTAGTCATCACATATCGATGGAGATACAGTGTTATACAGTAAAATTGAAAATTCATTAGAATGGGCAACATTACGCTACATATATTATGAGTATAGTTTATTTTTTATATTCATTCAACATTCGATTGTATGTCCTGATAGTACGTTTTCACATTTAAATATTACACATTTTAAATCATTAAAGTAGTCAACGCATATGTTACGAATATTTTTGCTGGGGATGGGCGAACAATAACTTGTAGTATTATATTACATATAATTTAACCAGTCCGAATGGTCCAGTTGATTAAAGCACTCTACTTGGAACTGGGAGGTTGTTGGTTCGATTCCCAACGGCGGCAGTTTGTGAATTAAATTAATTTAAAAAAAAGAAAATAGTGGGGCGGTTAATTGACTAAAGTGTCTGCGTATGGACAAGAACGAAAGTAACCGGATATGTTTGTGAAGATTTTCTGCAGTTTCCTTCCACAAATTCTAGATGAATATCGGCATAGTTCCTATCAAAATCGGCTGAAGTCGCACAACCTACCAAATCCTAGTCTACATACAAATTTCTTGTCCTTAGGGGATCAGTAAAAAAGGCCTAGAAACGTCTACTATCCAGGTTTCAACCTCCTCTCCGCTAATACTACAACTACTAGTACTACGTATAAATTTGGCAGTATAAATTTAGTATGCAATAATAACGAAGCTTCTTACCATTATTTGTTCATGTCATTTACCTTGTGATTATACATATTCATCAGTTTGGCAAAACGGCAAATTTGTACATATTCATTCGCACAATTCTACAACCTACAAGTAATTACAGATGTTAAGTTGTTTTTATAAATGAATACGGAGTGGAATTCAACATTTCTTCTATCTTTTACGGTCTCGTGGAAAGATGTATGGCCAATACTATTCATTAACAAACTTACAATTTTAATCGATAGAACACGGTCAACATATTTTAGCTCGTTATTTAGCTCTTCATTTCCTGAGTTATTGCATTGACGCACAGTTTACGAGGTAACTGGAAAGGGAGCCACCTACACAAAAAAGAATGTTTTCCCATGATCAATATTTCCAAACTACCAAAATGTTTGACTAAACATATAATGCCCATTTGTTAATTATGAATCATTTTATAGAGAAATAACTGCATTTTAACCGCATTAATTACTTTTAACGCGGTTAAAGGTAATTAATTAAATGGAAATGAAGTAATTAAACCGCATTTAATTACTGCATTTCCATATCCACATTATGTAAACACATATCATTAAAAGTTGTTGATACTGACAGTAACAGATAGTTCTAAGACCCGTGTAGAACTCGAACAAACCGTATATTGACTAGGGCCACTCATACTCGTGAAGCCATCTAGTATAGTATATGATCTAGTATGTTATGAATATAAAAAATAAACTACAATTTACATAAATCCTCCATATAAATTGTCATGATTACCGTCAAGTATTAAGTTCAACAACAACAACTGACGACTGTATTGATGGAAAAGAGGGGTGGATGGAAATTGAAGAATTTTCATTTACGTTTACAAAATATTATGTATACCAGCAAGCAATGACGTCATCATGTATAGTTTGTAATGTAACTACATACTGTAGTACTATGGTAGCAGTACAGTAATACCTACTAGTGGTTGTAAGAGTTACACAATAAATGTTAATAATAACATGATGTCTACTGACACCTCTCAGGGGGTTTTTACCCATCTACACCATTGTGTACATATATATATATGGATTTGAATGATAATGGGAGCCATGATGATGAGTATATACATATGAATAGGATGTACCAACATTTTCATTTTACACGATCGAGGGGGCATTCTCGAAAGAGGATAACTGAGTGTAGTAGCATCTGACATGTGTTCCACATTCAATCCACATTGAGTATCTTAGGATAAATTACCTAGAAAAGTATTTTGTACTCCAAAGCAAGGACAGCGGCCAGACCGGTGTAAAAACCGGTGTAAAAGGACGGTGGTTGAACTACAGACAATTAAACTAAATAACCCAATAACTTAATATAATTATAACCGGCTAAAACGGTTTCGGATTCGGTTATACAAAAATGAAATCGGTTTCGGTTACCCCTATTAATTTTATAAAATAAATTGAAAGTTCTAACTATAATGTTTCTTTAATGTTTAGTTCTTGCGCGGCTTTTTATGATCAGTTCTCAATACTAACCACGTCAGTATTGCGGGCTCTAGTTCATACTTTAAACATATCAATTTGGATTTTCGTTTTTATATTTAACAGTATAAGGAACAGTTATGATAATATGTGATTCGGTTACTGTTACTCAAATTACACAATTTTAACAAGGGATTTTGCGGATGCGAAATGCGGATTTAGATATCAATTAATTTTAATTAATTGTATGTTAGATATTATAAAATAACAATTTATGAAATAAATTGCATTTGATTATTTACTACATCCTGTAAAATGCATAGACATAAAATATATAATACGCTGCTATTACTATTGCACTAAATTTACCCCCGTTTAACACTGAGAATAGTATTACAGTTGTAATACACTACTAGTATGTACAGTGCATGAAAATGCAATATGTGGGAGAAAGTATACTATATTATATAAAACTCATATGCATCCATGCATCATCTCATTTTCATCTATAAAGTTTATTTCATTCTCCAAATGAAAGAATTGAATGTGTATACCATCCATATACATATACATATATACTGTAAAACATTATAATGTAGACTGAAATGAAATATACACTTCCTACTCTTAATATTTATAACTATATTAAAATCCGGTATTGGCCGGATTTTATAGTAAGAATACTATTCGTTCTTGCTGTATATATTCAATACATTCAGAATATCCAGTCAATGTTCGCTTCTAATACTAAGGTTATTATCATTTCAATCATTAAATATTTCTTGATAGACTTGATTTCTAGATAGAAATTATATCAAGGAATTAATATGTTTTGTAAAAAAAAAAAATTATAAACATTGCCATATAAAGTATTTTGCAATTTAATTTTCATGGAAAAATTAACTCGTCAACCAGGAATCGAACCTCGGGCCTCTGGATATCTAGTCCAGCGTGCTTACCGCTACACCAAAGACGACTCTGACGTAAGAGCCAACGTTTTCATATAATTCTTTTTGTTTTGACAGTATTACTTCTGTCGAAATTATTATTCATATATATTTATTTGTGTACACTTAAGCGTCAACAATTTCGATAAAAGTAATACTGGCAAAATAAAAAAATAAGAATGATATGAAAAGGTTGGCTCTTACGCCAGAGTCGTCTTTGGTGTAGCGGTAAGCACGCTGGACTAGATATCCAGAAGCCCGAGGTTCCATTCCTGGTTCACGAGTTAATTTTTTCATATCAGTATTTAATTAAAAGTCCAATGAGATTGGTCTATAAAGTTTACGCTACTCTTCTAGAATTTGTCTTACGTAACCTAAATGACAAACATTGTATTGTTGACGCTTAAGTATACAGAAATAAATATATATGAATGTTATCAATGTTCAGACATATTACTTAAATGTCAAATTAAGTAAATTCACTTCCATTGGTATAATATAACCGAAAGATAACCATACTAACAATAGATAATGGTTAACTTAAATGTGACCCCAATTTTTTATTGCAGATTCAGATTCTCCATACAAAAATAAGTGAATTTTTTTTGATTTATGATAGATGGCACCGAGCGCAAGAAATAGATTTTAACATAAGCATGTTAACTTTACAAGAGAAAAAGTAAAGAAAATTACGTAAGAGAAAAGAAAATTTCGGTAACGAAATTTAAAAAAATTTTATACAGATAAAAATGATGGTTCTCGTTAAAGATTTCAAAGTTTCTCTCATGTCCTAACATCATGGAGCCGAGGGTCTTGGATTTAGCACTATTGAATGATTTTTTCAAGTAAATGATGTAGTACTTTATTATTTTTCATTCCTCCGTAAAATTTCTCCAAAAATTACAAAAAAATTATTTGCATACACAGCAGCGCCATCTATCGTGAATCAGAAAAAATAGATTTTCCATTTAAGATTTTGGACCATAAAGTCGAAGATCAATACTTTTTAGACCCCAAGATGTATCTATCTATCTATCTATCTATCTAATATTTTAAAGTGGCATCATTGGATAACTTGTTTAAAAATATTGAACATAAATGTTTTCATTTTCCATTCCAAAGTGTTTTTCTCGTTTTAATCGTCCGTTTCCAGACATTTTTTAGTTCAGAGAACTAATTCTTCATTCAGTTCGGCGTATTTATATCTGCTGCGTAGTTCAATAAATTACGTTTCCTTTCAATTTATCCAATTTTTTTACTGTGTACGATTATTTTTCCTTAAAAATTTGAAAATTTATTTGCAATTACGTTCACCCAATTGTCCACTGTGTTAAATTTCTCATTCATTTTTTTACATAGATATCGCTACATAAATACATTGTTCACGTTAAAATATCTGATCTGTATACACATATATGTATGGATGTATCTTCATGCATAAAATCAACGTTTGTTTTTTACTTTTTGTATGCACATGTTATCCCCTATATATTATGATCATGTAACGATTGTGTAAAAAAATTCAAGTATCATTGCCTTTATAAATTATATTATATTTGAAGTTAATAACAATTGTAGCAAACACAACAAAAAAAAACAACAAAAATTTATATAAAACATAAATATGAAAAATTTTATACGATTATGGGAGATGAATAGATGGATGGTTCTGTATATATATATATATATATATCAATGTTTGTTGTACGGTGCGTACGTATCCATATCATGATGACGATGGGTTCTATTATTTCATGTACAAATAATATCACTCTCATATCGAGATCGTCCAAATTATACGTCGCTCGTAAAGTAAACCAATAATCTAATATTTATACTTTTTAATTGTGTTTATGGCAATAATAATATAATTTGTGTGCATTGATATGGTTTGAGGGGTTTATTAATCTGTCTTTGGTTTTTTTTTAGATTTGTAGAAAAAATTATGTAAATTTTTCATAAATAATAGTAATAGTATATGCCACATATTATATCAAAGCACATTGGACATATTACTATGGTGTCTAGTGGATAATATCAAGGTACACAGAGTCACAAAAATACCGCTTCTTTTTTCAAAATTTTATAATTGACTTGTGCCTTATTCATTCGGCTCTCGAAATAATGATTCGAATAAAAGTTGTTATAAATATACTAACAACTTTTATTCGAAACATTTTCCCAAAGGCACAAATCAACTATATAATATTGAATTAAGTTTCTATTAAAAAAACAAGCTTTTTATAGTAAAACTAATTTCCTACAACTTTACTTCTAATATTGTTTTCGATTTTTTCAATATTAAGATAGATATACCAAATTTTGTGTTTCACCCTCGCTCTAAACCTCCCTTTCCAACTATCGATTCTTGTCATGCTTACCATAAAAATGCATTGTCGTCGGAACTGAACCAACATGTAAAAATTCAACTCCGTAGGAGAAGAGGAAGTGGTTCTGATTCAGGCTGCAAGATTTAACGCGAACATACATACATACATACTCGTACATACATACATTCATTGCAAGTTAAATAAAAGCTTGTAAAATCAGCACTACTTTTGTGGCCCACAGTACCACAGTTGCTCTTTCCATAAATGAAGGAAACCGCACCTTACAGCATAATATTTCCAATACTAACTATATCGATTGTTTACTATGTGGCATAGAAATGGTTACTATACTTTTTTCTTCATGACAGTAATTTTTATTGTAAACTAGTCTCCATGAACAATCAGATATTAAAAACCGTATGAAATATGACTGACAATGATTTTAAGTTTGATGGGTTGTTGCGGCCAATGAGTTCTCAGAAAGGTAGAGCCATATTTCAAATAATTGAAATTTAAATATTGTCGCGGTATCCTGGCTCTCTTTATCCTCAAAGGAGCGCTGCCCGAACCTGCAATGATTCAGATACTCGACAAAAACAAAAAAAAATATATTAGTAAAAGATATTACTAAATATTTTGTAATTGGAACAACACGCACGTTTTGTTTAAAGAAAAGAAAAAAAAAAAAATTAAATTAAACACAAGTTTTTACGAAACAAAAAAAAACCTGATTTTATTGCTTAAAAAAAAATAATTATCCAATTTCTTTTTCAACAATTATTTTAATTTTTTTCACACAATGTCAAACTTTGAATTACTTGATCAAATTACTTGTACAAATTCCAACTTTAACTTGATCTGGATTGAACAAAAATTTACTTTGAACTGATTAGACAATACTTGATTTAAAACTCTGATACTAATCGCACAATGATCGATTCAAAAAACTCATCAGACACGATTTAAAACTCTGATACTAATCGCACAATGGTCGATTTTAAAACTGATTTGAATCGACACTGGTCACGGTTTATATACCCGCCATGGGTCGTTCTAGAATATGATTGTTTTTTTGAATAAATATTTTGTTTTTGACAATATATTTTCGCATGGAGGCTTCTAGAATATTTTAGTATATCAACACCCATGGACGTAGTCGGAGTGTTCAGATTATATATAAAATTAATTAAAAATTATACCTCTCCTTGGGTTTGACCCATAGTCATACCCCGCTTGGTTGATATTCAACTAGCGACTTAACGAACACGGCCAGTGTCAACTCAAAATCTATACACAAATTTTATTATACATTCATTACTGTAAGCTAGCTTACTTCTGTTTATTTGTTTTACAAAAATTATCTTGTTTTTACAAAATTATTTATTTGTGATCTGTTATTTTGAAAAACATTCAATTTGTATGATTTTGAATTTTTTAAATTAAATTATATGTAATAATTTTTTTTCAATTTTTGATTTTTTTCAAAAATAGAAAACTTTAAATCAAAAGCATCTTATTATCATTTTTCGACTTAAAAAAAAAACTTAGTTTAAGAAAAAAAATAAATCGAGCTATATTATTTTCTTTTTGTACTTTCAAAAAAAAACTCCTTCTTTTTGCAAGGAGAAAAATATTGTTTTGTTAAATATTTTGCATAATATTTTACTTAATATTTTTCTATTAAAATGTGTGTTGGATCAAAAAAAATTATTCACAATAATTTTCATTACAACAATATATGAATAACTTATGTTATTGTTAAAAAGTAATAAAATACTACTTATGATAACTCGCTGTAGTACATACAAAGGTGTAATAAAAGTATCTATACTTTCCAAAAACGTTCATATAAACATAAATGTATTTAATTTGTAATTTTTTTTCTCTTCTTTTTTAGGTAAGTACTTTTGTCTACTTTTTGGCCCTACTTAGTTATGAAACTCGGATACGCAGCGTAAGTAAATAAATATTTTGAATACTTTCAGTTATGCATACAAAACTTCATCAAGGTTTTCACACATCTTTTCCCTATTATATGTTATTTTTACAGCAGAGACAATGTAATCCGACAAGTTACAATTATGCAAAGGTCTTTTATTGAAAATTGTAATGAAAGCTTCGTTTAATTTTCGTACAACTTTTTTCACACATCGATTACAAAAAAAATTCAATAAAATAATCAAAGACCTAACCATAGAATTTATTTGAGAAGAGTATAATTATTCAATTTTAATAAATGGCCCTCCGAGCGCTTACTTCTTAGCTATTTAATTATGTTTTGCTTTTTAGTGCTATCGTAATCAAGTTTAAGCTATTCTTAGGTTTCTATGATATGTATATAAATTGAAATTTTAACGTAAAAACATTTTAAATATCATTTGTAAAAAATGTATAAGATTAGAAAAATAGAGTATGAAAGAAACATCATATTTGAATCAATGAGGGAAAACAAACTATCTATATCCTTATTTACAAACGAGAAAATAATTAAAACTCATAGAATGACAAAATTTTTAAAAACATGTGGGTGTCATATATGCAATTGACATATCAAATATTGAAATTATACAAGATCATATATATATATATATATATATATATATATATATATATATATATACCCAATATGAAATTAAATCTGTTCTAATTTAAATGTTACCAACATCATCATGAAACAAACATAAGACGAGAAATTTGATTTACATTTAATTTCCAAACAAATCTAATATTATATCTAATATGTTATAATATTATGAAATTATCTCAAATATGCAGTAGACAAAACGACAAGACAATAATATTATACAAGTTGATTTATTTGAACTAATGAAAATTCATGCTAATAATGTATCTACACCCTTTTCACGAAAGTATCCCGCATTTTGTATAAATTTTTGTATCCAGTTACCCAGCTTATACAAACACAAGCCTTGTCTACAGTGTGTGTTGGACAGCTTTTCCTATAGTGAATCAATGTTAAATATTATTGACTACTATCTGGCCGGGTGGTACTGTATCAAGTCAGTCAGTACACATGTAAATAAAGTCAGTCAGTCATCTTATAGCAGCTATACTGTATGCGTATGGTTGTTTATTTGTCATTTAAGAGTCGGGATTTTGTGACGCACAATGCACGTACTAAACTACTAAAGTGTACTCTCATCACATGTGTACAGACTGGCTTGATACAGTACCACACGGCCAGGCAGTAATAAATAATATTTAACATTTATTCACTATAGGAAAAGCTGTCCAACACACACAGTATACTCTATACTATACATATACTATTAGTTAAATGGCTCTGATATTAATAGTTAATTTCAAACATACTGTAAGAATTCAAAGTTATTCTCTACGTAAACTTGTGTTCAATTTTCAAATTTTTCCAAAATATTATAATGCAATAACACTCCGATTTAGGCACAAATTGAAATGAAACAACAAATACGAAGAAATACTATAATTTTTGTTTACTTTAAGCTTAACACAATACAATACGAATGACAATTTCTATTAAAGTTACAAAGATTAAAGTATGAAAGAACTAGCGTATACTATATAACTATATAAACAAGGATGTCTTTGAATTTTCAATTAGTTTTCAGTTCGCTACCGTTACACCACGGATGATATAGATGAACGAACTACTCTTTTTATATCGTTGACAGTATCAACATTAACTTATTATTTTACATATTATATACATATTATAATATTATTCGGTTACACTTTAATGTTGACTTCCAAGTAATATTGGAAATTATATTTCAAATTTTGCCCCTATTCCTAGAACATTTGTTTGTATTTTTTATAAATACATATTTTGACTACAATGTAGTCATCATCAGTATGAATTAGCTAATCGTAACTATCTCTGAATCCATATCCCAGAGATAGTTACGATTAGCTAATTCATACTGATGATGACTACATTGTAGTCGAAATACGTATTTATAAAAAATATAAACAAATGTTCTAGGAATAGGGGCAACATTTGAAATATAACTTCAAAAAACCTAGAGTTCTCTTTGATTATTTTAATAATCTTTATTATTGCCAATGATATATCTTTGGGATAACGGTAGCGAACTGGGTCCACAGATCCTTGTTTCAATGCCTGGTGTATGAGTTTATTTTTTTCATATCAATACTAATTACTATGCATTTCTCCCAGTGGCAAGACTACTTCATCTTCGGGTAAATATCAACATGGTGGGTTGGTAATCAAGAAGTTAGATAGATAGATAGATACATCTTGTGTCTAAAAAGTATTGCACATCGACCTTATGGTCCATTTTGCTCCCCCTTCTACTTCAGTCCGACGAGATTCGCTTCTCCCATATGTTGGCAATAACCAGGAGCATGCTTATCAGGTAGGTTCATATATTCGGGGCGAGATTAGAGAGCTATACAGAATAGCCGAATATTCTGTATCGATTGTAACCTAGAAGTTCGCAGTCAAAGATAATGTGACTGGATGTTTCTTCCTCCTCACCACACAATCTGCACACAATGGATCAGTTTTGGAGTGCAGATAATCCCGGGAATAATCCCTGGTAATGTATCCGGTAACCCTCCGCAGTTGCATCCTGTTCAGCTTCAGTGCATCGAGAGACATAGTTTCTTGGTTGCACTTTAAAGCAGTATTTTTCAGAGCTCCTGCCGCGGTACTTTTTAGTATTTGGTCACTCGTTGATCACCTGTAATCAAGAGGTTGCTTTCTTACAAGAAAGAAGACATCTCTTTAAGAACAAGATTCACTTTCTAGAAACTATACTTTTGAGTCACTCCCTTTAATAAGCCGTAATTTATAGTGATTACACTCTATTACAAGGACTATATGATTTTAATATAAAGTGCATATATCACCGTGTATAAAGAAGTGTTTTCAAAAGCCATATGGGAGATGCATAATGTATATTCGAACGATATGACTACATGTGTGCATATGACAACAATATGAGAGTCTGTCTCCACTGTGTGTTTCTATATGACTTTGTGACTTTATCGACAATTGCAATTATAATTTCATGAAATATATGTACATACGTACTCTCAATATAATATACCTTCAGTAAATTGTCTTTTATATCTTGCTATAGTTTGTAATAATATATATAAACATCTCATATACAGAGTGCTAATTATATAATCAAATATCTTTACAGTAGACTACGAATCGAATATTTTAAAAAATATATTCAATGGTGTTAAAAATAGACCTCATCTTATTCGCCCCTTAACTTAACCTATGTTTCAGAAAAAAAATACGTGTCCGATATTGTGTTAAGAACCATTTTTCTTTTGGTAAGGATGGGTGCTTGTTCGAGATATTCTATTACGAAAGAAAACATTTCAAATGCTCCAAGATTCTCAGGCTTTAATCTATTAACGATTATAACGAGAGGATTATAGGATGGTACTTGTATTTTAATTAGTTTTGTGCCCCGAGACTATAGACAAGATTATTTTCACTCTACTTCTTCCTAGACATGTGATTCTCATCTAGTCTAGATTTCGGTAGAAATTTAAACACCAAAACTCTCGATTTAACTCTCGAATATTATTTTGTAGCAGTTTCAAAATGATTTCTCACAGTAAATCTGGTAGTAAAGTAGATCTTTCCAAAGTTCAATCAGAGTTTTGGGCATTGATGTAGAACTAATCATAAGAATACTGAACAGATTTCAAACAAACAAGTTATATTAGTTATAGTTGTCTATAAAATTATCTATTTAGTCTATTTCCAGAAATTCGATTGTCTTTCCGTCTGTTCATTGACACTATATTTCAAAAACTAATAGAGATAACGAGATGAAATTTTCTGAAATTTTCCATTTACAAGCCGTAGTCAACCTAAGTATAAAATATCTATCCTTAAAACAAAAAATATTCCTTTTTTTAAATAAACAACTTTTGGTATAAATAAACTTCTTTCATAAAACTGAATAGTTTTGGTACAATTTCAGCAAAAAACATCTGTAATTACTCTGGATTACAAAAACAAACTAGTGGGGTGAGGTAGCTAAAAATTATACCAAAATATTTACATATCTGGCAACCAATGCGCCCTTTTGGATTCAGATAGTACATGAGTAGACGAGTCTAAAATGCCTGGGACGGACACAAATTTCTCTAGCCCTCTAGTCATCAACGCCGCTAGAGGGCCAGAGAAATTTGTGTCCCGAGCTTTTCAGACTCGTCTACCCATATACTATCTGAATCCAAAAGAATCCACTAAACATGTTTATAGCATATTTATACAATACGTTATATATTTTTTACATTTATACGCGTTATATTTCAAATTTTGCCCCTATTCCTAGAACATTTGTTTGTATTTTATAAATACGTATTTCGACTACAATGTAGTCATCATCAGTATGAATTAGCTAATCGTAACTATCTCTGGGATATGGATTCAGAGATATGTTGCTTGTTGCTAATTTGGTGCGTGTCTCACAATGATTTAAAAAATTCTGTCCTTTTATACGATTTGGCTGAGGATATAATCTGGCTTGAGGATTATTTGAGTTGCCTGACTACTGGATTAGGTGTGTGGAAAGCTCCACCTATTTATTGGCGGTAGTCTTTGGTGACTATGCGGCGTTTGTTTTGTCACTAAAGTGAGTGTATCTACGTTAACCTTGACATTCAGGTATTGGATTTTTATTTTTGAAAATGGTTTAATTTTATTAAATCAGAATTTGGAATTGGGCCATTGTCTAAATTCATTATCTGTTTTCTCAATTTGTATATATAGATGCTTTCGTATGCATCTAATTCTGTGGGGTTTTGTACCGATTTAAGTAGTTTTAGATTCGATTTATCAATTTTATACGTTTAAATAGTAGTTTAATAATCTTTATTTATACGTGTGTAAATACAACTTTTGGTATAAACTTCTTTCATAAAACTGAATAGTTTTGGTACAATTTTTTAGTGGGGTGAGGTAGCTAAAAATTATACCAAAATATTTACACGTCTGGCAACCAATGCGCTCTTTTGGATTCAGATAATACATGGGTAGACGAGTCTAAAAAGCCTGGGACGGTCACAAATTTCTCCAGCTCTCTAGCGTCACAAAAATTTGACGGCAATATTGATTACGTCATCAACGCCGCCAGAGGGCGAGAGAAATTTGTGCCCCGAGATTTTTAGACTCGTCTACTCATGTACTATCTGAATCCAAAAGAATCCACTAAACATGTATAATAAACAGATAACACATAATTAACTCAGTATATACCAAGTATTTAAGTCATTAACTCAGTTGTTATTTTCACTTGTTTTATCTGAAATGTATTTCTCAAGATAAGAAGGTCAGAAAATACATTCAATCGAGTGAATGTTCGAAAAATAGACATCAAATCAATGTACGAAAAGCCGAGCCAGCCAAGTAGCCGAGCGGTCTAAGGAGTCATGTCTGCGCAGTATGCAGTACTTGGAAACTGGGAGGTTATGGGTTCGAATCCCGACATCGGCAGTTTGTCAATTATAAAAAAGAAAAAAAAAAGGGGCGGTGATTGACTAAACTGTCGGCGTATGGACAAGAACGAAGTAACCGGCTATGCTTGAGAAGGTTTTCTGCAGTTTCCTTCACGAACTCAGATGAATATCGGCATAGTTCCTATCATAGTCGGCTGCAGCCGCATATCCTACCAATTCCTAGTCTACTCACAAATTCCTTCCACTCCACCCACATCCTCACATCCTAAGACATCACAATGGACCTTATGGTCGAAGTGTAGCCCGTCCAGTGCAGCCTTTACAATCTATCTATCTATCTATGTACGAAAAAATGCGTCTAAATTATTTTTCTTTATAAAATTCTAAAAAGAAAATCGTTTCTATTTAAAATTTAACATTTGTGCGCCTTCCTACGCACAGAGAGGCGCTACAGTCGTTATCGACTAATGTTAGATAATGAAAGTCTATTAGATTTTTTAAACGTTTTAGCGACATCTATTTCTTAGAAATTCGGTTATACGAACTGAAAAAAAACACACTGTATGTAAGATAAAGATAGGTATAAATATACAAATTCTTTGTTTGGCAAGTATATTATGGTGTTGTCTCTTTGTTGATAAAGTTTGACAAATTGTGTGTTCGTATGTACAGATACTAAAATCATTCTCAGAAGATACCTCTCTCTCTAGTTGCTTCGAAGTTCTGTACATAAATTATTTATAGAATATGTTTTTACTGGATAAATTAATCATCTTTAAAGAACATAAATTAAATTTAAATACTTATGGATGTCATACAATAACCGTAATTTGATCGATCATTAGTTTATTATGTGTGTGCAATACAAACAAATAAAACGTATATCAATATCATTCTTCACTCAAAAAATAGCATTTGCAAACCCATGAAGATAAAAAATGATATAAATTTTGGAACACATTGTGTATAAATCACCAGGAATAAAACTAGATTTACACTAGATTTAGATTGTCCACCAGCTCGAGACGCAAGAGTATAAATTTCAGCGAGTGGGTCAGATTAAACATCTTGGAGTTGTTGTTGATGAAAACAATGAGAATTCCTTAGAAATGAAAGCTAGAATCACGGCTGGAAACAGATATTTTTACTCCCTTATAAATATGTTAATGTCGTCTACTGTCTCAAAAACAACCAAAATATATTTATAATTAAACTATAATAAGACCTGTAGTAATTTATGGCTCTGAAAGTTGGTGTCTGACGGCTAGGGATAGGAAAATCCTCGAATTGCAGGACCTGTTTGGGGACCTGAACATTGTCACTGAAATTAGGAAATGGAGACTGCACTAGTTTTGAGACACCTGGAAAAAATGCCAACTCAGAAGGCTCAAGACAGGTAGGACGACCAAGACTACGATGGTTGGACGGTGTTATACTGAACAGGACAGAAAGGCCTGGAAGACCCTTTTAAGTGAGACCAAGGTTCTTCATGAATCATAAAGCCAATGATCTATCTATTTATACTATAACAAAACAATATAGTATATTTAAAGATGTTCCAGCATACCACTAATTTTCGATAGATTTTGATCTTTTTTTTTCACAGGCTAAAAATAACGTTTTCTAATAAATCCCGCAGTTTCAGAATTTTTGACCGTTTAGAATGCGAGATAATTAATAACAAACTTATCATTCTCTCTCACTCTCTCTCATTAGAAGCATGAAAACTTCATGCCAGCCCAACTATTATCTGTTATATTTAAAAAATACTCGACAGAATTTATAAAAAAGCTAGAATAGTAGACAAATATTAATTAAATAAATTTTACCGTTTTGTTTTCGAAGTATAAAAGTTTAAAATTTTTTTTTAATCAAAATAACATTATTTTGTATATATGAACAGCAAATTTGTCTATGTGTTGCATATGTGTGTTCATGTATTGGTTCAATAATAAAATCAAACAGGATATTTGAAAATATTCATAGAAAAAAAAATTTGGTAAAATATTGGATAGTAGTGGAAGCGGTGGGAAATAAAACTAAGTACTCTATTGATTTTTTTTTTATTTCCAAACAAAATTTTAATACTAAAATGTCGAAAATTTTGTTCAATGAACTAAAAAGTAAAAAAGAAACAATTTTTTTCCTCAGTTACCAATATATATATCTATAAATAAAAGCTTAGGGCGCTTAGATTTTTAATGTTAGACCGAATCTTTTATTTATTGTGACCTATTGGTGATTGCGATAAAAAGGTTGATTTTCTAATTTAGTTAATTTAATAACAGCTTGTTTAAACAACGAAATTTTTCTGTCTAATCATTGAATCAGTCAAGCGAATTAAATTAGTTTAGTAAAAGCAACTGAATGTATTTCTTCAACAACTATACACAAATTTTTGAATAAGCAACTTACACAACATATTTATTAAGTAGTAAATGTTTTGATGCATCAAACCGAGAAACGCTCTTCCGCTATTAATTAATACATCATCGATTTGACAGAATAAACCGTTAAACCTACAAAGTTTTTTATATTTTATTTTTTTTTACTTTCGAATAAATTTTTACAATAATAAAAGATATTAAGAATAAATTAAAACAAAACAAACCTTAATCAAATATTCATTAATTTTGTATTCACCTAAACATAAACGTCCAAGTAGACAGACATTATTATTATCAACAATATAATAATTATATACATATAATATTATGAATAATAAATTTCATTAAAAATATTCAGTCAATAGATATTAATAAAATCAATATATTAATAATGAACATTAAATAAACATGTCATACATAATAAAATAATAATTAAAACACATGTACAATAACTTTATATTTATAATATATATATATATATATATATATATATATATATATATATATATATATATATATATATATATATATATATATATATAAGTTATTAAAAACATTATTTTCAATTAAATAATATCAAATCATGTTTGTAAATTAATATACTTAACCTGTAATTAATATTTTATTAGATAAAATATAATTCAGTCATTCACTGCTTGAATTGAGTGGGTATTGTGTTATGGAAAATATTTATTTTATAGTTGTAGAACATTGTAAATATAACGGATTCAGATGTATCAAAGAATATTGAAAATATATATTTTAAAATATTATTTTATACGGTATACAACATTATGGGTGTAGAGTCCATAGACGTACAAAATATATCCCACCGAAAAGAACTCTTGTAACAAACTAAATGTAATATAGAATAAAAAATGTTGACTGCATAAAAAATAATTAAATTTTTTTGTAAATTTTGACAGTTCAAAACGTCAACTTTTTAATATTTTAAATTTCAAATAATTTATTTGAAAAATTTTGTGAACGCAAGTATTTCTATAGAAACTATATTCTATATTAGAGATCTTGACCGACTATAACTTTGGAACGGTGAGTTGGGAATTTTAAAGGAAAATTTACCAAGGGTCTTCTCTCATCATTATTTCGCTATCTTCTATTGTTTTCTCCAAACAAATTGGACAAATACTCACACACTTTTTCTTCTCTCTTTTATGATTCGCAGATGCTATATTAAATATTATCACTCTCACAGTTAAGACGAATCTAACGTTTAGGCTACAAAGCGTGCCAAAGAAAGAGGCATACATACATACACTGGAAAAACATTATCCTCTTTCTGGGGCAGTCGGGTAATATAAGGCAAAGTCTCGTTATCTTGCAGCTATACAAAACAGGAAGGATCTTATCAAGCCAAACAAGGTTAGTTGTCATTGTTTCTTTTACAATTTAATTATTTTTAACGTACGACTATATAGATGATGGTGAGTCGGGACGAATTATTAAAACAACAAGGTTATCAACTGATTTTTGAGTCTCGAACATAGCTCACTGATTAGAAATGTTTTAAATCACCAATATCAATAGCACGGTAGCGCGACAGGCCGAGTTTAAAGGATTTTTTACCTTCGCGCTTACAGTACTATTACTTATCGATAAATCAGAGCCGATTTGATCCCAAAATAACTTTTGGACGAAAAGAGCTACAGTGCTGATTTTTCGAATATAAGCTATTTACGGAATTATAAGATAACAGGTTTTTGCTTTTCATTAAGAAATAAACGGTTAAAAAGTTATTTCGGTTCATTGAATACTTTAGAACAAATAATTTTAATTACGCTATAACTTGAAAACAAATGAAAATCGGATAAGAACATATGAGTTTTTTCCCGTTATTTTCACGTGTATAATACACTCTTGGAATTTGGTCCGTTCCTCCCAACTCACACTGTATATCGTAAATATGTATCTGGCTATTCATTTTCGAATTTTCTTATCCAAACAAACTAAAAATGGTATTATCTTGCAACGTACTGCACACTGGAAACTAGATCACACTGTATCCAGTTATTAGAGATCATGAAACATCTCATTCTTATATTTAACTTTTAATTGGAACAGATTATAGCTAATAGTATATAGGGATTGCCCATATACTACAACTTTACAAACTTTTGACAACCAGATATCTTTTTTATATAAAATGGCGAATATCTAGTAAAATAAGCTTCCAGGCAAAGTTATTAGATATTTTTTATGTACTTGTATGTATAGAATCGGTAAACTACCGGTACGTATTTACGCACACCCTACATAAGAAAGTAACTAAAAACATGGAAGCAAGGGTTTTCGAATAACATGCAACCGAAAACTTTTTTACTTGCCAATCTATAAATGAAAAAAAATCCCTATATTCAGAAACACTTCTCTATAATAACTTTAACAAAAAATCGACGAAATGGCACACTCCCTGTAGTTTGTTTTCGTTACATGTTTTATATCCTCTGTATCACTCTTGGGATCAAGACTAATCATTTGCCTTAAAAAATCATTCAGCCGTTCGTTCATACGTAACATTCCGGTGAAAACATGTAGTACATAGCATGTCCGTTTGAGTATCTTTGATAATTTTTATCAGATTAAGAATCATCAAGCTATTAAACATGTTAGAAATTGACGAAATTTAATCATTAACTTCCTTTTACATGTGCCAGTAAGTCTCAATGATTCTTCCAGTTTCTTAACACGTAACTTGTAATTAACACGAACGAACAACGCGAACATTTAAACAAACATTTTAAACTTTCCTATGACACTATCTAAACTACAATTGTAATAATGTGATAATTATAGTAATCCAAGAATCATCATATTCGACTAGAATTATAATCTTAACTATAATTTTATAAGTTTACAGTTTTACAACACAGGAGAGAAAGTCAGATGTATCCTAATAAACTAATATTAAATGACATTTCATTATGAATAATTCAATTGTTCGGTTCGTTAATTTTGATATCAGATACTTACATACGAACGTATAACATAGTACACTTTCATTAAAAAAAACTGAACCAATCTGAACAGTATTTAAAGTTTTTTTTAACAAATGGTCTTTACATGTTCAGAATAGGACTCTATATTCCGAGTGTGATGAAAAGAGGTTATATTCGTGAACAAATAACATATAGCCCAAGAGCCGTTAGATTAAATATCCTATGAATAAGATACAAGGACAATTTTGTGTGAGTGAATGGTACTACCACAGACCTATAAGCCTATAAGGCACCACCTATAAAATTGGCAAACTTTGCATACATGCTAAAATATGACGCCACTTGCGGTTATGATTTTAAGTCATATGTTATCTTAAGTCATAAGATACATCAGTAATATTAATACCAAAATGAAGGTTTCGATGTGCTAAATGAAAATTTGCTTGGACGCCAAGCCTAATTTACCTGCAACCTTGAGGCGATCAACATTAAGATTTGTTTTTCTAATGTTTACTTAAGTCATTGAATACATGGATGATTTTTTTTATATTAAAATTTATACTCTATAATTACTTTAAATAATTGGTCGCCACCCACATACTCATGGTGCCCAAGTTTTAGTTATCGGAATTTCTGTGTCCTTGTATATCTAAATGAGACATCAACATAAGTAGCGCCACGTGCTAGAAAAGGATACAATTATTTAAAATGAAAAGAATGCTTAAAATCATAGCCGAAAGTGGCGTCATATTTTAGTATGCGGGCAAAGTTTGCCAATTTTAATTATGGAGCCTTGTAGGTCTGTAGTAATACCACTCACTAACACAAAATTTTCGAAGTATATTATCCATAGGGTATTAAATATCCCGGCTCTTTGGCTATTAATAAAATATATTTTGTTTATTGAATACATTTTGTTCACTTGATGAAAATCTATGATAATTATAAAGGTTCAATTTATCTGAATAACATTATACACAAATTTTATTATCTTTGATGTATTCTTCATCTTAAAAAATATACTGAAAATGACACACTATAAGATTCTTCTCGTACAATTGATGCTGAGAGCAGTGCGAACACGATCAATACAAAAAGATTAAGGTTATTCGCGCGTGTTCGAGAAAAGTAGACCGAATTAAAGAATGTTAAAGGAATAATTTTATATAACAGACAATGATAATTATCTATTTTAAATTAGAGATAGATCAACATAGAAACATTTTTCGTTCTTTATAACAAAATATGCTCAAACTACACGTCAGAAGACTTTGTTTATAAGTTTAGCATAAATCTACAATAATTTAACTTAATTTCAAGCTATTTAAATTTTTGTCTTTAGCATTTATAGTTCAAATTCATGATAAATATGCGATTAAATAGATATTCCCTATCTTTAGGTATAAATTTTTTAAAAGTCATAAGAAAATGTATTTACTTTTGATTTATAACATATTAAATAATCAGCTCATTATCTTTATCTTGCCTTAATGCGCGTACAACCTTATGTAGCATATATTGAAAGTTTGACGGTACATCATTCAGTGATTGTTTTAATTATTTACTTTTAATGTTTTAATTTTAATATATCAAATATCAAATTTTTGTGTTCTAGGTAGTTTCAAAATTATATAAATTATATAATTACGTAAATTGTCTGTGTTATCAGTAGTGATGTGTTCCATAATTTTCGTAGATACTGTACTTAATAGTGTTTATCTTTTTAACAAATAGGGCAAAAATCGTTTTCTTGGTTTCAAAAAATTCGTCATAAATTAATGTATCAATATGTTGTTCTAAAAATCTACAGAAAAGCTATTAATTTTTGGTCAAATGTGTCACTTTCAGCAAATTGGTACGTTTAACTCATGCAAAAAGTTCCAACTTTGTTAGTGAATATCTCTTTTATTATATAGGCAAAAAATTTCAAATTTATCAATTCTCAAGGGTACGGTTATTCTTAACATCGACTCAAAATGTTATTACATTCTGCAGAAAAGTAGATTTACGGACATACTACCTTAAGCGAGGCGCATAAATTGATAAATCCCCATCAGGTACCGTAATCGAACTACTTTTAGCGAAGACTTTATGTGTTATTTATTTATTATAAAACATTAAATAAGTACCTACTTTATCATATATAATGATAATATATAATTTAAAGTGAAAAGTTTAATAATATTGATATGAAACTTGTTACATAATTTTATGAAGTATGCATGTAAGTTCGTTTGTTTGTTTGTTGATTGTTGTTTAGTATCAGAAAGATACTTTTTTAATGTGGATGATCAAAAAACAAACAGAACCGTTCAGGTTTTTTTTTAAAGATCTAACTTAAACTTTTCTGATAGCGTTCAGGCCGTTTAAAATTGCGTAAACTCTTGTGTATGATTGAATAGCCGTTAAATAAATGAAGCTCTTGCCATAAAAATGCAGCTCCGTCCATGTAGAAAACTTGATAATATCGATTACATCAACAAATTTAATGTTGTTAATGTTTAACACCCTTATTTTATGCAAAAGATTCCCATTCATATTACTTTCCGGAAACCTTTCCAGACCCTATATTTTAGATGTGTTAGAGGCTGTTAAAGTACCAAAAAAAAAGGAACAAACACCTTTTTGTCGTGAAAAAATGTACATTTTCAAAAGATGTAAAATTCTTTTTGTTTAGTAGGTGATACTCCAAAGGGCAAAACAGGGCAAAATTGGACAAGGGGATAGAGATCTTAGAGGGAGGAGGGAAATAAAAACTTGAATTTCTCTCTTAATTTTAGTAAGTAAAACTTGAATTATAAATTATTAGTAAAGTTGTAGTAAATCACCTTCACTACAATTCATTGCCTGGCCATATTTTCTATAACTCTAAAATTTACAGCAATACATACAATTTAAAAACAATACCCATAATAATGAATATTACAAATGCATCACCATGGTTACTTGATTTTTTTAATGTTAAATGAATTTTTCTAATTTTAAGAGGAATATTCCATATTTTGTATTTTCTTCTTTCTCTAAACGCCCTTTAACCAGTTACGAAAACATATTTATTTATTAATGTCTCTGTAGCCATTCTAGAGGTCACGGATCGCCATGAACATTAATAAGATAAAAAGTTAATTAAGATATATATCCAAAAGACAAGTAAATGTATTTATTCTCAGAAAATTATCGCTAAGTTAACGCAGCTCCTGCGTAACGATTTTTTTTTCTATGGCAATCTAAATGAAACTACAAAATCAAAATTCGAATAAATAATTTAAACTTATTACACCTCTGGATGATTTTAAAGTTTTTAAAAGATTTCTTGTTGTTCATTATATAGGTGGTCAATGTTTTGACATGTAATACCATATCTAATTCTTGACTTGAAACTACGAATGCATACAACAAATATATAATTCAATTTATTAAAAAAAAAAAAAAAAAAACGTTACTTTTGATTATTTATTATTTTTTTAAATATGTAACACTAAATAATGTTAATATGATTGATAATGTTTAAATAAATATATTTTTTAAAAGATAATATAATTTATTATTTTGTTATATGTACCTATACTATACGAGAGTATAAATATATCTCTGTAGGTATTGTATTTCATATAAGTGTTAAATATCATCAATCATTTGAAATCATACTGTATATAATATTTCACATGTATATAATGTATTATTTTATGATTTTTGGTGTTTAATATGGCTTTAATTAAAAGTAATACGACGCGGCAGTGAAAAAGTTGAGATAACAAAGATATACTTTTAATGCAAATAAAAATTTTTTTTATTAATAATAAAATCGACTAAATTGAATTAAAAAGTCATCTCATTTATTAAGGACTCGGCACAGTCATATTCTTTAAACAAAATTAATCCTAAAAGTTAAACCGGTTTGATTATTTGCCAACGGTGTATATTCAATTAAATGCTATGTGTTTCGATCATATACTTACAGGATAAAATCCCTTGCAGGATAAACTTCTGGGCGGGGAAATACTTATACATGGTGTTTTCATAATTTTTATACCTTGAATATATACAATATATAGATATATACAATATGCAATATATATTTTTTGGTATGGGTGTTCATGGCCTAATTAGTCCATTTCCATCCTCCCGTCTGCCTGCCTGTTTATCAGTCGCTCGGTAGACACGAATAACTTAAAAAGAAAAAGAGATTAAGTGCAGAAATTTTGTTCGTGTGTTATAAAGCAAGGTCAAGTTCGTGAATGGGTAAAATCGAACTGAGCATCCCCCGCCCGAGAGGGTGGTGGAAATATCCACGTGTTAAACCTTAAGAGGAAATTAATATAAAAAATGTTTGCATTTTAAAAATAAACAACTTTTATTTAAAATTTTTTCCGTAAACTGAATGTATACCAGGTATTTAAGCAATTAACTCAATTAGTTGTTATTTTCACTTGTTTTTGTTTGTGTAGTAATATCAGCAATATTCTTTAAAAAAATAATCGTCATTTTTAACGACGTGACTAAAAGAAAGTGTTTAAGTGTTCTTCAAAATTTCTTAGTTGATTTGTGCCGAATTCATTCGATTTTACAAAAAAATGTTTAACATCTTTGATTCAACACATTATTATCAGGGAAAACCAAATGAATATCAAAAAGTTGTTATCATTTTTTTTTTAAATATAGTTGATTTGTGCCTCATTCATTCGGTTTTTGACTTTTGAATGAACAACTTTTACCCGAAGCATTTTTTCGAAAACCGAATAAAATAAGGCATAAATCAATAAAAAAATGGCATCAATTTTTTTGGTCCATAGTACATACTTAACATGTTTTTTACATTATAATTTCACTTAGTAGATACCTTTTTTCTCTGGCAAACTTTTTTAATGGTAATTTTACAATAAAAAATATATTCTACATGAAATTCTCGTATATGTATGAAGTGCCTCCACGTTTTACAATAACTTTACTACAGTAAGCTATCATCTTAACTCTTAACTTTGAAATATTAATTGTGTTCTTTAGTAATCCGTACCAAAATTATGAATCATTTATTAATATTAAACATTTGTCATAATCAAAATTATTATATTGTATAAATACAATATGAAAACGCAATATTTAGCACTTACATAGACCCATATAAAAATTTCATCGAAAATACAATACCAGATATAAATAACGCATCTTATGATAAATAAACAAACAAAATATACACAGTCAAATATTTTTGGCAATGTACAAATGTTTCGTTCATCTTTTTAACATGCTTTTTTTAGCTTGACTTGTATGTATGTATCTATCTACCTATCTATCTATCTATCTATCTATCTATCTATCTATGTATGAACGTAATGGAATTTTTTAAGTGAGTTTTACCCAGTTCCGGACATCTGAATAATCTGAAATTTTGCAGATGTATTAAGAACCGATGGCGATACAATAATATAAAAAATTATATTATAAATTTAAAAATAAAAAATAAAAATATTTAAATTTTTTAATGGCAAAATACATATTTACATATCTCTAACTTATATATAACGATTTATAGTGTGATAGTAGTTTATAGTTTGCAAAGAAATGTTATCAACAAAATTTTAATTAATAAATGGCATTCCCAACTGTTAGGAAAAAATAACTAATTGACATAAATTTCCTATACTCGATTTATACTTTCTTTGGTAAGAATTGGATTCATTTCATCAATCATGAGAATAATAATGAAGAATGAAACTACAACACGAAAAGTAATTTTGTTTTAAAACTAAAAAACATAAAATAAAATGTAGAGTTTAAAAAAAAATTCTTTTATTGCACTATGAACTAAAAAATGCCAAATAATTTAAAATAAAATAGAATAAAGGGATTGGCAACAAAATTAACTTTAATATAAACAAAAGTATGGGGTGCTCTCTACTTATTCTTGCCGAAGTAGAGCCATTATGAAGAAGTATCTAGAGCACGGTAGTGCGCAAGGCCGAGTTTAATTCTATTCTATATTAAATTATTTTGTGTTTTTTATAGTTCATATTCCAATAAAAGCATGTTTTTTTTGGTTTTTTTAAACTCTAAATTTTATTCATACTCTAATTGTTTATTTATCCTTCCAAATATGGTTTTATATGTTAATCAATATTATATGTATCATTCTTTGCCAATTGATTTCATAATGCATCTTTTGAACAACTCTGCCTTCAATATTATAATTAATTACTTAGTTCATAATGAAGGGTATATTCGACATACTAAACCAACAGAATTAAATACAGTCGATTCAAATTATAGAACTCGCAATACAAATCATTTGAATATTTACTTCAATAGCGAAACAATCTAAGAACCTAGCAACTATACAACAGTAATAACAGCTCATCATTCCACACTTAACTAAGCTATATTAATTATAATTATTGCTAAGCATAATTTATATTAAAAATAAATTTATAGGTATATTCCGTTTAAAATATGTTTAGTTAAGTAACTGACTGTATACACTGACGGTAAAAAAAATCAAATTACTATTTAAAGGTTGTAATTTTAATTGAAATGATGTAGCAGCCAACACAATATTTAAAAAAAAGTGTAAGTACACGTGAATCCAAAAAATTGTGATCTAATATAAAAAAACGCATCATAATCATAAATCCAAACTTTTCTTATCAAGAGCACTATTTAAAAAAAATTCGTTTCGCAGGAGCTGCGACAACTTAGCGAATTTCCTTAGAATACATAAAACACTCTCTAGCGTTCACCATTTTAGTCTGATCAAAATGAAATGTTGTATCTGATATGATGTTGATATTTGCAAGGTCTATTTTATTAATAAATGGCATAGATCAAGGGGGTCATAGAGAAAGAAGAAAACACAAAATATAAAATATATCTCTTAAGGTTGTTGTGAAACTGGAAAGGGTAAGTAGGGGTATAAAGGGTGGTGAGTTTGTCCTATACTAAATGCTTTGATATCTCATCCATTGTCAACTCTAAATTAGTAAAAATTTTGCAATTTAATCGTTTCAAATAATTTAATTTTTGTAAAAAAAATATATATTTGTAAAAAATATTGTTTAAAACTTAAATCCTAAATTTGATTTTTTCGAAGAGTTTTAATAATTAAAAATATGTTATGTATTTTAAAAAAGTTGCATGGTGATAAAACTAGATAAAACTAAATAAAACTAGATAAAACTAAATATAACTAAAAATAAAACTAGATTTAGAACATTTTTCGATCTACAAATTTAGTTATCTAAGAAACCAAAAATAGGATTAATTTGAAATTTGGTCTAGGTATTTATAAGACTTTGATAATTATTATGACAGTTTTTCATAACACTGGCATATCTGGTTGTCGAGATATAGATTTTTGTATTCATGTTTTTACCGACGAGTCCATTTAACCTATGTAAAAATCTCTTAAAAATCGTAACATTTTTTTACTCAAAAACTAAAAACTGGATCAACTTCAAATTTTGACAGGATATTCTTTATTATTGAAATAATATGCTGTAAAATATTGAAGAACCTGTCATTAAATTGAATTTTCTTCACAACAACCTTAATATTAGAGCAATTGAAAAATGTATAAGTAGTGAAGGTGTAGAAACTCATCTTGGCTACAATTCGTTACCTGATCATTTTTTCTCAAACTCAATCTTAAATTATTAATATTTCTTTAAATATTAGTGTAAGAAAAAAATGATAGGATACAAAATTCTAGATTAATTAATTTTCTACAACTTTACTTCTTGTGTATTTTTCAATTTTTCCAATATTAAGGGACTTATACCATATTTTGTGTTTCATATCACTGGGACAGCTCAATAATTATTAGATTTTCTTGTTTCAGTTTGATTCAATTTTGTAGAACAGAACTGCGCATACGCTTAATACTAAACATAGAATGCGTTATGTTATTAAATTTAATACAGCAATTTTTTTTCTTTTAACTATAAATTAAAAAAAAAATTGTAGTAACATTTTTATGTCTATTTAACAGTCATTTATTATTTATGAATTAGTAATTAATAAACTCTTAAATTATGTATGAGAGTATATACCGTACTCGCTTAGTACAAGTAATACTAATTATATTTATAAAAGGCAAAGTTAATTTTATAATGATACACCATTTAATAATATAAAATCATTATAATTTTTATATGAACCGAAACAGATGGTATTTCTATATTAATCGATAAAGTTTTTTTTTAATTTTCGTCCTAGTTTAAGAAATCATCGGTTTTTTTCCATGGTTATTTTCTCCAATTACTTTTCTAATTACGTCAATAACATGTTGTTTCATTTCGTTTTGATAAAACTATCCATTAATTTATTGTAACGAGTATTTCATTGATTAGTAATTAATAAATATTTTCCATTCATTAATATTTCATTGATTACCGTAATCATTTCCTATAGTGCCAGGAACACGTGATGTTTTGAAAGTTTCAAACATCAAAGCAGTGCAAAAAGATCGGCTTAATTTCTCTGTGGAAAAAATATCAAGAATCCAATTAGTGATAAACTATGCAGTGTAAATAGACATACAACTTGTATGCATCTATAAAAATACATTCCGTTATAGGCACACAATAACATGACTGTTTATTGTGTGCAACCAAAAGAATAATCTATTACGTGTGTTTTTATTTATAATAATTTTGTTTTTCTTAATTTGGACAGTTGGAAATGTCAATTTTGTTATATTTTATATTTATTGACCAATAATTTATTCCCAAAATTAGTTAATGTACGTATTTCTATAGAAACTATAAAGTATATTAGAGATCTGGATCGGCTTAAACTTTGGAATGATGCCTATTTCGTAAAAAATTTCTATTGGAATCTCTGGCAAAGAGTGAAGCTTAACATTTCAACCAAAGAGCAATAGTTAGCAAGTTGTTCATCAGAGTACGACCACGTTACTTGTTGGCTGAAGGGTAGATAGATAGATAGATTGTAGAGGCTGCTTTGGATGGGTTACACTTCGACCATAAGGTCCATTGTGATGCCTAAGGATGTGAAGATGTGAGTGGAGTGAAAAAAATTGTTGTGTATAGACTAGGAATTGGTTGGATATGCGGCTGCACCCAACTATGATAGGAACTATGCCGATATACATCTGGAGTTCGTGAAGGAAACTGGCTGAAGGGTATGTCACGAAGGTTGGGGCAGAAAACACCAACTATCTCTAGTTTATAATTTACCCACCAGAGACCATATCCAACTGCTACAAGTTCCCAATACATTCATAATTTTTTTCATATACAAATTATGCAAGTACTTCCTTACACTTGACCGATTTTTTTGTAAAAAATTTGATATTAAAACAATTAATATTGATTAAATCATTTCGTTTCAAAAATGTTACTACTAAAGAAGTATTTTATGTGTTTAAATTTTAATTTACTGAAATACTTCGAATGTTCATAAACGACATCTGATTATCGCTATTCTTATAGTTCATGATCAATAAAAGTCTATTGGAAAAAAAAAAGCCATAAGCTTATCTAATTATATTTTAAAATTAGATAAGCTTATAGCTTTTCATTGGCAGCTTAAAATACAATTTAAAAAAAAAGAATATATATATATATATATATATATATATATATATATATATTTGTAATACTTTTACAAATCGAGAACAATATAAAAATAAATCATCAAATTTGATATCCGTTGTTCACAAAAAATAAAATAATATGTGTACATTTCCGGAACACAGCAAGTGGTTTAAATTTAATTTATAACATTCTATTGTTATCACATATTAAAGCGTTATATATAATTGTATTTATGACCTTTCAAAATTTATTTTTGTATGTTTTTTTAAACATTTTATTTCAAATTAATGTATCTTGTAAATAATTCATTTACACTAATTTTCATTTGAATTGTTTGGTTTTACGAACAAAATTATTTTATCTGTGTTTGTTTTTTAAAAATCCTATCAATAGAAATAAATTCATTCACTGATTGCTCTTTAAATTCGAATACAAAATAAAACATTTAGTGAAATATTTCGTCACCCCTCTGATAATTTTATATTTTTAATACATATATCATTATTTGTTCGAGTTCTATATCTTCCTGTTTGAATGTTCATTTATATTTATTTCCATATTCAACATAATAATTATAGGCTTTTATTGTTAACGTAGTTGAAATCTAGCAATAAAATTTTCGACTAGTTGAAATTTTGCGCACATGTATATAAGTCACGTAGGGATATCGTTTTTTATACAGATGGAAACCAAAAATATTCGCTGAAATTGAAATTTGGTGCACATGTTGATCATATATTTGAAGTAGTGGAAGGGTTTAAAATATATATAAATATAAAATATAAATATTTCATTCTGTTATAATTTAAATAAAATGCTTTTTTAGAATTAAATAATAGTTTTTTAATTTAGAATACTTTTTTTTAATGTACCATAAAACTCTTTTAACTAATATTAACAAATTAAAATTATTATTTTAAATGTAAAAAGTTTTTTGTTTCTTATAATAGCATTTGTTTAATAAATTAATAAATTTTAATAAATTAATTGTATTGTCTCCTCACGTTGCAACACATATTTTTATTATAAAGTTTCTTATAATGAATTACTCTAACGAATAATATTTTGATATGATTTGTTTCCAATAAAATTGTTGCCCGGGCCAATTATATCGTAATAACTATCCAGACACCCCAATCCGAAACCACAAAATGCTGGTATCAATAACAATACAAACCACGCGATACCAAGAAAACTTGAGCAGTTAATAGCTGCTTATGCTGATAATCCTAGTTTATGGTTACGGATAATTGATGCGACATTATTGATGATGTTTACGGATTATTGATGCAAGAAGACTCTTGGTAAATTCTTAACAATTCCAGAAAAACTATCAGAAGTTCAAAATTACAAACCGTTCCAAAGTTATAGCTGTTTTCTGTCCATTCCAATGTTATAGCCAGTCCATATAGTTTACAGTTTCTATAGAATTACCCACATTAACAAAATTTTGGAAATAAATTATTTGTTAATATATTTAAAATATAAAAATTTTTATATTTACATTTCAAGCTGTAAAACGTATAGAAAAAAAATAATTATTTGACATAAATAAAATCACGCATAATGGATTACTCTTTCGGTTACACACAATAAACATTCATGTTTTTTAACCCTCACCCAGAGATCAGTTCTCAATACTTATACCTGTTTCGATTTTCCTAATTTAGAGAGATATTTTGATTTATTTTATTTATTTTTGTGTTTTCTTATTTCTCTAAGCCCTCTTTTCTCCTTAATCGAATCTACACATTCTCCTACACGCCTTTCAAAAATCCACAAGAAAAAGGGTACAAAATTTAATTTTGATTGAACTAAAATTATGACCGCTAGAGAGTATACTTATACTTGGAAAATATATAAATTTATATATATGCGTGTGTAGCAACGCTAGCGACAAATTTATAAATATGAATACGATTAAAGTTAATTAAATTATATTTCCAAAAGAAAAGTAATGTATATTGAGGAAATTCGCCAAGTTGACGCAGCTTCTGCGTAACAAATTTTTTACTAATAAATTTAATATTTATTACAATATTTTACAATAAAATATTTGTATGTAATGTAATATTATTCAATTTATATTCATAAAATATATTATAGATATATGTATATATATATATATATATATATATATATATATATATATATATATATATATATATATATATATATATATATATATTGCAATATCTTAGTTATATATTATGTGTATAATAAATATTATAAATATGTATGAAATATATAATTATTAATATATTCCATAAATAAATACATACATACTTACGTATTAGTTTGAATTATGAAATACAATAAAAATCTATGCCTGCAGCTTCACCACCATATGACCAGGAAATCTATTTTTCACTACCATATGATAGAAAAAATTGGTTGGATCATTTTTTACAAATATGTATATTATTTCTAATATTTCCTTTTATCCAAAAGTCAGCGGTAATCAAAAACTTTGCTTAATGCTATAGCAATGTGAGTTATCTGCTTGAAAGAATTACTTATAGAATTTGTAACTAATGCAGGCTACATTAAATCATTTATTCGGAAGCATATAGAGAAGTTGATGGTTATTCTCAAATGTCTACCAAAAACCAAATAATATCAACAAAACCAAACAGAATTGTCTCCCATTTCAGAATCTATACACCTGACAGCCTCTGTTTTCTGCGTTTCGGATATAGTTTGGCAGAAATTAGAAAAAATACAATTTTCATGTAATAATGTAACAATTTGGCATTCATAAAGTTAGGGAATTTTGTTTGCTTAATTTAAATGCTAGCAAGCTGTATTTATGTATGCAAACATAAATGCAACACCTCGATTTTAGAACTACTCTTGATAATAAGCTAAAAATAAGGTTTCTTTTGATATTCTGGATAAAAAGTCACATATAATAACATGTACACGTCTGAACATATTTAAAGGTCGCGAAAATCGTTTTTGGAAAATATCTCGTTTCCTATGGATCAAATCGTATTTGAAGTAATTATGAAATTTCAACATGGTTATTATCTATGCACACACACAAAAATTCGTTACGTGGGAGTCAACTTAGCTAATTTGCTTAGAATACATAAATTACGCTCTAGCGGTCACAATTAGTATTAGCGGTCTAGTCTGGTCAAAATTAAATGACTTACCTGATATGATATTGGTAAAATATAGACAAAATATAAAATATCTCTCTTAATATTAGAACAATCAAAAAATGTAAATGGAGTAAAGTTGTAGAAAATCATGTTTGCTACAATTCATTAGCAAATCATTTTTCTCAAACTATAATGTGTCCAGTAATGTGCACAGTTTTAATCTGATTCGAATGAAATTTGGTATTTGAGGTACTTTTGGCATTTGAAAGATCAAGTTCCTAAAAGAGTAAAATCGAACAAAGGGAAAGGGACGTTTAGAGGTAGGGGGAAAAACAAAATTTGGCATATCTTTCTTAAAATTGGAAAAATCGAAAAATTTATAAGAAATAAAATTGTAGAGAATTAGTTTTACTAATATTTACACTAATATGTACAGAAATATTTACAATTTAACATTGAAAGTTAAAATACTAAAAATCACTGGACACATTATAGTTTGAGAAAAATGATTTGGTAATGAATTGTAGCAAACATGATTTTCTACAACTTGACTCCTTTTACATTTTTCGATGGTTCTAATATTTCAAATGCCAAAAGCATCTCAAATACCAAATTTCATTCGAATCGGATTAAAACTGTGACCGCTAGAGAGTCGCTAATATATCATACAAAAATTGTATCTAGCAACACATTTATTGAGCTACGCCACTGGATGCACTCAATGGCATAGAGAAAGTTTTGATTGTTTTTCATTCTGGTATTGTTACCGTAACTAATATTCCATTATTGTGAAAATGTAAATCACTTAAATGAATATAAATGATAGGATACTATATACTATATAAAAAAGAATGCACTTTTCAATAAACACACGGTACCTATATCATCATTCAATAATATTTATCACATTTACACAATACAAACAACATTATTATTCATGTACCTATGTATATAGTATGTGTGCATGTATGAATGTATGTATGTCGTTGTACCTATGTATACAATATACAACATATATCTCTATTGAATGTATATTAAGGTTTGAATCCTGTCAGCTGTGTTTACTTTTATAATTAATTTACCTTATTGAATGGAGTAGAGAAACATCAGCTTAAGATTATTATTCATTCATTGCATTCACTCAATAAAATAATAATATACACACAAATGCATATAACACAAAAGTGTGTACAGGATGATACAGTGTGCATTCTAAATGTTCAATTTGTATGGTTTTTTTAATTTTTATAAGAAACACTTTGCATACAACTAGAATACAAAATATTGATCACGGACAAAACATTGAGCCTGCTTCAGAGTGCAACCAAGAGGCTATCTCTCGATGCACTGAAACTGAACAAGATGAAATTGTGGAGGGCATTATCCTCTGCGGAAGCAACTACACTCAATGAGACTCCATAACGGGTCCATTGTGTGCAGATTGTGTGGCGAGGAGGAAGAAACATCCAGCCACATTATCTTTGACTGCAAACCTCTAGGTGAAATAGACTGACTTTCCACGCGCAAAGTCAAGAAATTCAGCGCCGGGATGAATTAAAAAAGTTGAATAATTCAGTAGACACTATCGACACCAAAAGTGTGTGTGTCTGTACACACTACAGATAATTTTTGTTCGATCGGAAATTTGGCATGTGACGTACGATATATTTGGCAGATACAGGATATTCAGTGCATCTCACCCCCAATATATGAACCTTCAGGAAGACCTGATAAGCAAGCTCCTAGCTATTGCCAACAAATGGGAGAAGCGAATCTCGTCGGACTAGGGTATAAGGGGGAGCACAATGGACCATAAAGTCCAAGTGCAGTAGTTTTAGACCCCAATACAAAATCAATCAATCAATCAAACATTGAGCCTACGTGACTATACGAATTTTCTTCAGGAACGAAATGAAATGAAATATGAATTATTCACGTATTATTATTATTGAAACATTAAAATCGTATATAGATTTTTATAAACGTTACAAAAAGTAATGAAAATAATAATTAATTGAACATATGAACCGATTTTTACATTCAACTGGACATCACTTTTAAGCTCTAGAACACACACACACACACACACACAATATTTCAGCTCTTTATCTCTGTGTGTGTGTTCTAGAGCTTAAAAGTGGGGTCCAGAATGTAAATATCCGTTCATTAGGCCATTTTATGAACAACTCTACCAATTTTTTTTTTGCGATCACTATTTTCAAGCGTTACAAAGTCGGGACTTAACTTATAATACCATATATATACATATATATATATATGTATATATATATATATATATATATATATATATATATATATATATATAGTAAGTGTGTAACTTCTGAACGACATGGCCGATTTTGGTCATATTGACACAATGTATTTGTTTTGCCGAAACTATGGTTCATAGATAATCTTCTTCCAATATACTGTCTGTCTTGGCAAGCTTTTCCAATAGTGAATCAATGTTAAATATTATTTATTACCGACTGTCCGTGTGGTTACTATATGAAGTCAGTCAGTACACATGTTATGAGAGTCATCACATGTTATGAGAGCCATACACATGTATGCGTATGGTTGTTTGTTTGTCTTTTAAGAATGGGGATTTTGTGAATCACATACTAAAGTTAAGAATTCAATGAACATATTTAACCATTACATGTGTACTGACTGACTTTATACAGTAACCAGACGGATAGCTAGTAATAAATAATATTTAACATTGATTCTCTATTGGAAAAGCTTGCCAACACAGTCTGTATATATTAGTCAAGTCATTAACAAATTATATAATCTGGTGGAGGCTCTGGGAATCAAAATAACATTAGCAGAAGCATCGGGAAAAATTAAAAGTTAAATCATCAACTCCAAAAATGGCTTCCCTTTTTCAACGCCGGAGAAATACACTGATTATCCACGCGCAAAGTCGGGGAATTCAACGCCGGGATGAATTAAAAAAGTTGAATAATTCAGTAGACAGTATCGACACCAAAAGTGTGTGTGTCTACACGCACTATAGATAATTTTAGTTTGATCGGAAATTTGGCATGCGACGTACGATATATTTGACAGGCTCGCTACATTAATGGACACAACCACTCAACGGGGGCTGAAGGCGGCACATTAAATATGGAATATCCCTCCTAACATTAGATAAATGGAAAAATGTGTTATTATTACTCTATTATATGTATATTAAGCTAAGTTTAGACTACGACACTATACACCGTACACTCAGTGTATACACCCTGTGTCTATGTGTGCACACGAGTGTCTCTAATTGTGGCATTTATTGTGACACCATAATTAGTGTCGAATCTGCTGCTGTCTGAACACCTTGTGTCCAAGTGTCTCTTGTGGTGTCTCAGTTTTCAAACTGGTTCGACATTTTCCCATACAATCCAAAGATTCTATATATAGTAATAAACAAAAAAATATTATGATATAGCAATAATAATAAAAAGATTATTGTAAATATGTTATTCATTTACCCGAAGCTAAAAATCTCAATGTTAATCGTTCACCTGAAGTGATCAAGAGTAGCGTTTTCTAAATAAATATTCGAAATCCTCATATTTCATTGAACAGAAGTTTTCGTAAATTTTAGGATTTTCTTCGCGCAACTCATTAAGCAATCTATAGTAAACTCCTAGTCTAAATAGTGTCCAGACACAAAAAAGCATTTAAAGTGTGAACAGTAAAGAAATTTAAGTCTGACATTTCGTAGTCGCAGTTCTTTCGTAGTCTAAACTAACCATCACTATATACTATATCATAATTTTCTTATAACAGAAAATTCCCTATAGAAATAGACATCTAAATCTAAATATATTTAAAATCGAATACTAGATGTAACACTATATTGAATCATCCTACACATATTTATTTATTTTTATTCATATATATATATATATATATATATATATATATATATATATATATATATATATATATATATATATATATTTATATATATATATATATAAATACAACAATATAAATTTAGTTTGTTATTTATTTAATTATATACAAAATGCATTTATTTAAATATCTACTATACCAATAAACTAACAACTAAACAGTACATTGTTATTATATTATACATGTTGACAATCAATTTTTCCGAAACTATTATCTTCTATTTTAAAAATAAAATAACACAAAAAGACACATATATATATATATATATATATAATATATATTATGAATATAACATCATCATGGTATGTATTAATTTAATTATTACATTAAATGTACAATATGTTATTTTAATTGGTGTTTTGAAAAGAAAATAATTACTAATATGATTTTATATTTGACAGTTCAATTTCCATCAGTGTCTATCTATCTATCGTTTTATTTGTATTTGTTTGTGTGTTTGTTAAAATGATGTTGTCTATTTTAATCAATAAAGAATATATAGTAGGTACATACTTATATTAATTTGTTAGTCACTGACATCAATAGAGTGTATTGTTTATGTATTGGGTATACGGAGAAACATGCATTGTAACTTATGGAAACTTATCACAACTTTACCCGAACAAATAAAAATCAAAATACATTTTCGTAAAAACGAAACTACATACACTTATTTGTACCAGTATGTAACGCACTAAAAAGCAAGTAATATAAAAATGAAAATAGAAAAATTGTTTATGTCACTAATTAGAGTTATGACCAGCAGATAATTTCTAGTAATATGTATTTTTTACAACTTTATTATTATACATTTTTCTATTACTAACATCAGATATTTGACATTTTACCCCTTCTAATACGTCGGTCTTGCTCCTTGACCGATTTTCAAATACAGGAAGCACAAATTAGGTAGAAATTGTAAAAGTGTACTTTGTGTTGAAAACACACTGACAATTTCTTTATTCTATATTAAGTTATTTTAGTAGAAAATATTTATTTTTTACATTTTAACGCTTCCACTTTTTTATTACTAAAAAAATTAATTTTATTTTGCATGTGGTAAACCGCTTCCAACAAATTTTTAATTTCTATAATGTAATCGAAATAGGTGAAAAATAAGTTGCTTACAAAGTTGTAACAACTTACATAGTTGTAGCAACTTATAAAGTTGTTAGTTTTTACAATTTTTACAATGTATGCAATTTTAAAATACCAGAATTAATGCCAAAGGTTTATTATTTTTGTTTATCATTATTTCCTTTTATTATGCACTAATGAACATTTTTTTAATAAGTTTTTTTTTTTTTGTTTTAGGTAAGTACTTTTATTTTTGCTCTGCTAAAGAATAAAAAATGGATGCGTAAGTAAAAATAAGTTTTAATGAAAAATGCAAACTGCATACTATTTTTTTTGATGACCCATAATGACCTTTTTTTTTCAAAATGGATCATTTTATTTGTTCTGTTTACCATGATTGCAATGTTTTTACTGAAAAAAATTTACTAAATTTCATTGAGTTTTCTTTAGACAATACTTGTGTTTTTATGCAACTTGTCATTATTCATCACATATTTAAAATAAAATGTGTGATCAAAATGAAATATCATATCTGATATGATTTTAGTATTGCAAGGTCAATTTTATTCCTAAATGACATAGGTCAAGGGGAAAGAGAGGCTCAAAGAAAGAAGAAAACACATAATATGAAATATCTGTCTTAATATTAGAACAATCGAAAAATTTATAAGCAGTAAAGTTGTAGAAAATTATGTTTGCTACAATTCATTACCCTATCATTTTTTCCAAACTCTAATGTGTACAGAGATATTTAGAATTTTCACTTTCAATCTTTAATTGTAAATATTAGTGTAACAGAAAAAATGATAAGAAACAAAATTATTGTAAAACTAATTTTCTACAACTTTATTTCCCTTAAATTTTTCGATTTTTCCAATATTAAAAGAGATACACAAAATTAATCCTTTCACCCTTGATTGATTCTGTTCATTAACGAATTAACGAACTTGGCCTTTGAAATACCAGAAGCCTATCACATACGAAAACATATTTATTTATACACGTGTCTGAGCCACTCTAGCGGTCACAGATCGCTACGGGCATTAATAAGAAATGAAAGTGAATTTATTTTGAGAAAATTCACTAAGTGTAACGAGTTTTTTAATTTTAATATTTCATTAATTTTAAAGAATTTTTCGTCATTTTTGAACCCAACCAAACACCCATAAGTCAGTAGTTTTATTCTTTTTTGTTAATAATCACTGTGAAAAGTAATGACATGAAATATTTCATAATGATATGTGATCTGGTTTAAAAAAATTATATACTAAAAGTTCTTATTAACCTCCAAATATGTATAATTAACAATTGTTTTAGAAATATAAAGTCGTTTATTTTAACAGGTCATAATTAACTTTCTCAAATAGCTACAAGATATTTACAGAAACATTGTTCAGTTGTTTTTTTCCCAAATCCCAAAATAAGAGTATACCCACATATATTCAATAATAATAATAATAATAATAATAAAAACAATATAAAAAAAGAAATAATAGATTAGTGAATCACGTGTTCTCCGCCCTTATTTCACTTCGAAAGGGTTAACAATAAAAGTATTATGGATTAGATGTTTTTTTTTGGTTGTTATTGAAGGGGTGGATGTGATATAAAATATTCTTGTTAACATTTTAACAAGTCTGTTACACATATATGTCTATAGGTGTATAACTGCATGGAGGTATCTAATTTTTTTTTTAGTATCATTGGATGAGATATTTAAAAATGTATCTTTAAAAAAGATCAACATTTTTTTAATTATATCTATAAATTTCAATTTTATTTTTTTTATAAAATTTTTTTTGTTTTGTTTTGTGGGTTGAAGAAAAGATGATCATTTGAGATATATATTTTTTTGTTTTGTTCGTTGGAATTATAAACGTATAAAATAGATCGGCAAATACACACGATCTTTTTTTATTAATGTGGGCCATTGAGTTTTATATACTATGTTACTCGTACATTTGTGTATTGATCAAAATACGTTTACGAAAATGGCGTAGAATATTGATAATTATATCATTATCAAAGAGTAATTAATGAAATAATTACAGAGTAAATAAAGTGAAACAGTCATCGAATTAGAAACGCGTCACACATCTATACATACTCGGAGAATACGTCCGATTATAAGTGTGTAATCGTAATACTAATTACATAAAACAATTAATTGAACTAGGAATTGGAGCTTATTTCGAAATTTTATTTAAAAAAACTCGATTCTCCTTTTTATTGGTGTCATTATCTAACGCTAGGAATATACTCTTTAAATCAAACTCGTGTAAAAAATCAAAAATTTCCTTTAAATTTTGGTACGTGTTTCTACACACACACACAAAAACCGAAAGAGCCCTTATTTTTCCTTACGGTTTTTCTTCATTTTCAAGTTGTTGCACGGAAGAATTGAAGCCGTGCATTTCCTCCCTGCATTTGATTCTTCGGTTATATTCTTTCCGATTAATTTTGTATTTATGGTTCATGGAAAAAAAACTGCACCACTTTCTCAAAACTTGATTTAAAGACGATAAAAAATTTTTCAATAAATTTTAAAAACTAGTACGTAAATTTAATTCCCATGCAATTAGAAAATTATACATTGTTGGTAAAACCATGTTAATAACTCCAATAGTTTTGGCTAGGCGATGATGAATCAGTCAGAGTCATTGGACCTTATATAACATATAAGGACCTTATATAACGAGTACATACTGGTACCCGATTCTGTATTTTAAGTGAGATTGCTCACTTCTCGCATTTTCATCTCACGTGAGTTTACTCGCCTGATTCTATAAGGTTGTAGTGAAAATACGAAATTACTGGGTGAGATGATTTGGATCATAGATAATATATAGTAGTTATCTCTATGAATATAGTAGTGTTTGACATTGGCATCCGTGTAAAAATAAACAGCTTTGCTTTGATTGTTTAATTTTTCAATATTTCACTTTTTCAACATAAATGTGCCTGATAAACATAAGCAAATAATTTTAAATTTCATGCGCGCTGACCCCGACTTTGAACAAGATAGATAACCAAAGAATACATATATACATTCTTTGACATTACCATGAATAATATTTATCTATTATTCATGGACATTACCATTCGTTGTTTTAAGCCATCTATTATTTCTCTCTCTCTCTACATCTTTCCTTTCTCTCTTGGAATTCACTTATACGTTATGAAAATCCTTGTAGAACAAACTTACGTGAGATGGTTCACATTTTCACTATGGTGAAAGTTACGGAATCGAGAGAAGTGCTCAAATTTAGCATTTTCACCAGGTTTCAGTTACAGAATCACTACCCTGCTCATCGCTTCCACTTCTTCAAAAATTTAAGTATTAGATAGATAATCTGATAGATAGTTCTGATAGATAATCAGATAATGAAAGATAATTGGTAAAAAACTGCGACCTGTTGCGCGTCCTTACACATACATACGTACATATATACAGACTAATGGATGGAGATGTACGTTATTTTATTAAACTCAAATCACAATAAATATTTTTTTAAATAAATGAAAATTGTGTATTTTAGATGAATATGTCTTCTTTCCAAATTATAAGTTGGCTACTTTTAATTTGAAAACTCTAAAAACTCTTAATTAAAAGTTAAATACTTGTATTATTACCTGTGTTAAGATTATTTCTATCATCAAAACAGGAGATTACCACGTTAGGCAATAATGTGAACACACCCATAGGTGGGGCAATAAATTTTAAGAAAATGAATATTGTCTTTTAGAGGAAGATGGAATCTTTCCAAAATGCTACAATAAAACTTGATTTCCCAAGTTTTAATTACTTGTATCGTCAAAACATCGAGACTGGCACGCTAGTCGATAATAAGGATGGAAAACAATATTTATATTGTAGAGTACTCGATTTTAAATCTTCAACTTCTTCAATATCTAGACACCTATGCCCCTAAGTAACACCTTGTAACTACCAACAAACTCATGTTTTATTATTAAATTTTGAGGCAAATAATAATAATAATTCTTTATTGAATATACCAGGATATCTTTGTATATTTCAACAATATCTAACCTTCTATATGTTTATAAAAGTTTTATGAATTCGCATTTGATAAAAGGTATAATATGATACACAAAAAAAAAAAGATGTAAATTATATAAAAACAAGATAATAATTTATAAAATATAAAAATCATATAATATGGGAATCTATGGCTGTGGCGGGCCACAGTCGTCGGACTTGGGATCTAAATGAATATTATATTCAACAAACCTTATGTTATAATATTTATTTAAATTGCATTTAATGCCTATAAAAAATTTGATTTATTAAAAAAAAAAACTTTTAAATGTTTTTTTTTTTTTAACATTTTTAAATACGCCTGTTTCTGGTATGAAATGTGAGTATAGCCAATCTTTCGAGTATATTATTTATTATTTGTAAACAGTATGTAAATAAAATCATGTGTATACTTGATTAGATTAGATATGTGTCAGGAGCAAGTCGTATAAAGAGTTTTACCTCCTTTCCTCCAAAAGTGTTTCAAGAGTCTTGGTCTATGGTCTTGATAAACGTTTAGGTACTTCTCGACGACACCTCATTGACTTCTAGCTGGAGATCCGTCCATTCCAAATGATAGTGTCTTTTGAGAGAGAGAGAGACTTTTGCATTCACACAGAATGTGAATTCCGGTCTCCTCCTCTTCATGACAAAATCTGCAGAGATCATTCCCTGTGAGATTGATTGATTTACTTACTGGCCAATAAAAAGGCCAGTAAGTATCGTCAATTAGTTTATTCCTAGTTGTTAACGCTCAAAGACCTTTTTGTCATAAGAAGCTATTTATAACAGCCTTTGCATGATCTTGACCATGAGTATTTACCTAAGAACGGTTTAACTCTTGTACTGCCCATTCTTTTATTTTACTTTTTATTGTGCTTTTTGGCACTCCAAGAAACGACTCTGAACCGTTTAGTGGAGCACCAGCACCCATTCTGGCTAACTCATCACCCTTCTCGTTTCCATCGATTCCTGAATGTTCAGACACTCAGCGAATAGTGACAATGTGTACACTAGTTCTAACTTCTATTAATGGCGAATATATTCAGTTATTTGAAGGTACGAATATGTTTTATACAAAAATTACTAGTTGATTAGCTAGTATTCAAAACATTATTTCGAAGATCAGATTAATTCAGCGCAAAACGATGCCGGTAGAACAATTAATTTACAATTTACAGTGACGACATTAAACCCAGTTACTGGGTTCAAATAAAATGGCTTTATCGCACGAAAGGTCGAGTATCCTATTGTGTTTTTTTTTTGCTAAAAGTATCTTTGATCTACCTTTCGATGTTCTTCCGGCCCTGACTGTGTTTTAAAGTAAAATTTAATATGTTCATTAACCCGTATCTAATTACGAAAGGACTAATAGGGGTTTCAATATCATATAAATTTATACCAATTAATTCATCATAATTTTTTTTTTTGCTCCATAAACGAGTCATTTAACCCTTCGGTGTATACAATTGTTTACTGACGCAAAACTATAAAATAAATCTTTTGAAATCACACGTTATAATGTATTAACTATTAACTATAACCATTTGGATTGAGTTCCTCTGTGCATACTATAAGTTAATTATCATGTACTGTTTATTTTATGTCTATCCACGTACAGATGTATAAAAATATGACTTGTGATGCCAACACCAAGAAATTGTATACTAGTTACGTTTATGGAAAAACGAATTCTTATGGTTTTGATCGATATTTCCTCTTTTAGCGAATGGTTCGATGTGCAAATTTAGAACTCGATTTATTTCATACGATATTTCTTTTCTGTATTGAATTATTGTGCTCAATTTTCAACCAATACCAAATTTTTACCAGAAACTTCAGCAGCTGACTTTTGTACATTTGGATTTTTAAAAACCTTTTTCCACACTTGACACATAGTTGGTCCATTTTAGTTCTAGTATTCATTTCCAGAATCAAACTTTGCTTGTTTTCAATGTTTTCACAACGCTCTTGTTTATATTCTAGCTTTCACACCCGTATAGCATCACTGAAATATGAAAGTTAAGTAATTAATTTTTGTTTCGTAATGAAGTTTATATTTTTATTAAGTATAGTTTCATTTTTTGATTTTGAAATGATGGAAAATATGTCCATTTTCCATCATTATATATATGCGAGACCCGAGGTATGTATATTTGTTCCTTGTTTTTATGATTTCATTATGTATTTTAATATTTAGTGGATCGTTTTCTCGTTTGTTAGAGTCTAACATCATTCCTACCGTTTTCTAAGTGTTGATTTCCATAGGCATTATTTTGTTATACTCGTCAACTTTGTTTAATAAGCATTGCAATTTATCCTCATTCTCTGCGATTAACACGGTGTCGTCTGCATACCTTTCGTTGTTTATGTTCTTGCCCAAATTTTTACCTCTCATAGATCGGCTAAATTTTTTAAGACACTTCCAAAAACGCTGATATAACTTTTATTTATAAACAGGAGCCTAAACATATAAAGATTATTAAAATAATAAAAGAGAACTCTAGGTTTTTATTAAATTAAATTTCAAATTTTGCCCTAATTCCTACTGAATTTAAAATTACTGAAATCGTTACAAAACCCTACAGAATTAGATCAATACAAAAGTATCTACATACACATATTAAGAAAACAGATAATAAATTTAAACAATGGCCAAATTTCAAATTCTGATTTAATAAAATTAAACCATATTTAGAATTTAATACCTGAAGGTTAGCATCGATCATATAAAGATTATTAAAATAATAAAAGAGAACTCTAGGTTTTTATTAAATTAAATTTCAAATTTTGCCCTAATTCCTACTGAATTTAAAATTACTGAAATCGTTACAAAACCCTACAGAATTAGATCCATACAAAAGTATCTACATACACAAATTAAGAAAACAGATAATAAATTTAAACAATGGCCAAATTTCAAATTCTGATTTAATAAAATTAAACCATATTTAGAATTTAATACCTGAAGGTTAGCATCGATCATCACCCCCACCTTATTGCCAAAGCATGGTCAGAAAAGGATACCGCCAATAAAAGGGTTGGTCTTAATGGACTTAATTGGTCAGTCGACTCAAATAATCCTTCAGGTACTACATCCGTCAGAACATATAAAAGACAAAACTTTGTTAATATTATTGTGAGACACGCACCAAATTAGTAATGAGCAACATATCTCTCTCTGACTCCATATCTCAGAGATAGTTACGATTAGCTAATTCATACTAATGATGACTACCTTGTACCTAAACACCAATTTCTATATTTCTAACTTCAAAAATGAGGAACTTCCATACAAACTTTCATTCCCTATGTAACCTCCATAGGCGATGATTTTTCTTACTTTTGACGCTGATTCAACTTACTTTTTAACCCGACTTCAAAAAGGAGGATGACTCCGTCATTTATGAACCGATTTTGAATTTTGTTTTTTTTTTGTTTTAAAGGGTTTGATTTCAGGTAGGTCCCATTGTCACCAAATCGCATTCTGGTGAGGGGACCCTCTGGAAATCAAGGAAAATCCTCATTTTATATGTGATAACCGATTTTTGCGAATTTTTTTTTTTTTTTTTAAAGGGTATACTCATTCATAATGGGAAAATAAGAAAATTTTTTTAAAAACCGACTTCAAAAATATTTTTTACAAAAAAAAACCGACCCCAAAAAAAAAATTTTTACAAAAAAAAAAAAAAAATGCATGTAAAAAAAACTGAAAATCTGTTACAAAAAAATCGACTAAAAATTAAAAAAAAAAAAAACGGATGCACTAAAAATTAGTAGGTCGTTTAGTAAGGTCTACCCATATTTAGACAAATAAAATCAGTTATAGAACTTCAAAGTCACTAAAAAGCGAGAAATAAACCATATTTTGACAAAATGGAAACCCGACTTCGAAAATAAAATATTCTATATCAAAAAATGCACTAAAAAGTAAAAAAGTATTTGCATATTCTTGTGCCTATTTTAGTTCACCTAAGCAAAAAATTTTAAATATATATGTACAATTATTGTTATTTTTGGAGGCGGTGTCCAAAAGTTATGTGAATTTCTCTATGCTGACACCGACTTCAAAAATAACAATAATTGTACATATATATTTAAAAATTTTTGCTTAGGTGAACTAAAATTGGCATAAGAATATGCAATTATTTTTTTACTTTTTAGTGCATTTTTTGTTATAGAATATTTGATTTTTGAAGACGGGTTTCTATTTGGTCAAAATAGGTTTATGTTTTTAAACAGAAGCCTAAACACCAACAGACACATTTCTAACTACAAACATGACGCACTTCCTATACAAACTTGCAGCTCCTAACCTTATAACCCTCTTAAGGGATAAATTTTCAAAAATTCTCATTCTTAGTGCTCACCTACGTTATATAAGGAACTCCAGTGTATAATTCCGTGTTTCTAGATCCAACGGTTTAGGCTGTGCATTGTCTGCCAGCCAATGAGTAGATTTTTATCAAGTAGATGCAATATAGGTTTGTTTTTGCATTCTTCCCTTTTTCCCGACAATATGAAACAACATTTTTTCGTAGGTGTAAATAATGAGACCTATTAAAAAAGATATTAAAGGCATCAATTAGAAATTTTGGTATGAGTCGTCCACAAGATCACCTTATACACTGAAGGGTTAAACAAATCATTTTTGTTCATAGCGCAAATTAAACAATTAAAACAAAAGATTTACATGTAAATAGACAAATTTATATGATTTCATTGAATGACATTTTATTTAAAATGGTACCAATTCAATCTCTAAACACCATTTGAATACTTTTTTTTTTACAAATACAACAAAATGAGGGTTGTTTGATCACTATTGTTAGGAAGTGTTAAATATGCAGACATTTATACACATATAATAGCCAAATATGGGTACTTCAAATATAATCTAACACATCAAGGGGATTTGTTTAAAAAAATTTTTATTGTACTTGATAAATAATTCTTTTTATTGTTGTACTTAACAAATGGATGAATTAATAATTGTATTTGAAAAGTTCTCACACATTTGAGTGATGTGTGATTAAAATCGAAAAATAATGGGTTAATGATTTTAATCGACATTTGAATAATTCTTTAATACAAAGTAGATAATCCCACGTATAAGAAATTTGATCTTTTTTTTTTCTTTAGTAAAAAATATATGAGTATACTTTTTCAAGTATATTACGCCACTGGTCATATGGGAATATTTTCAATGTTTGATATATTATTTGTCCAAAAACTCAATCAAAAAATATATTTTATACAAGAATTTTACATAAAATATGTATTTTATGATAGTTTGTAGGAATATTTTCAACCGTAGTATTCCGGACAAGCTTTATGGATCTCTTTTGTATAATTTCATAAATATTGAGAAATAATATATGTGGATTTAAATTTTATTCCAGTCGATATTTAAATTGGCAAGTAGTATAAAGGTCGTACTCGATAACTGAGTAAGTAAACTAAGTAAGTTTATTAAGTATACCATGCTAAGTTTTTTGTCAGGATATTTGAAAGATGTTGTAGTAGTGACAGATTGAAGTTCGAAGCCTGAGCAGTAGGTTTTTCTAGGCCTTTTTTCCCGCAGCCGAATTTGATAGGAACTATGCCGATTATCATCTGGAGTTCGTGAAAGGAAACTGCAAAAAACTTTTATAAGCATAGCCGGTTACTTTCGTTCTTGTCCAAACGCCGATTATTGACAATTAAAAGGATGACCACTAGAAGTGCTACACACTTAACAGATACGAGAAAACTTAAATTGTGACGATATTTTGCTTAGTAAGTGCTGCCAGATTGTGAGATTTTCCTCTAGATTTAGTAGATTTAATAAACCCTGGTAGAAATCTAGGTGATTTATTTATGGGATTGTCGTATCTTTTAATTTTTATGGACACAATACCTAATTGATATTCATACTCGATACATTAAGCCATGCATTATTTCATATTATTAAATCCACAAAATTTAGGAGAAACTCCGCTAATTTGCACGACCACTATTTTAAACAGCCCATTTGTAAGACGTATGTATAAATTTATAAAATTATTTTAAATCACTCTTCTCTTATAGGTAGCACTATTAATGGTACACTTAGATAATGTTTTGAAACTACTATACATTAATTTTGAGCTGGATTAGTCTAGGGTTGTAGACTAATGTAAACAGATATAGACATTGTATCGATAGGCAGATATACATTAGTCGATAATCGATAATCGATAGTCGATAATCTTCATGTAAACTAGACTTAATTTTTCCAAATTTGAAAAATTTAAAAACGTTTCAAAACTACTACCTTCAATAGTGGGAACATATGTCGAAAATCATGGCAGGTGGTTTTATTATTTTTGTATATGTGCTTTAATAAGAACAAGAAGCGCTAAATTATAATAGTACTGCGGCGAAGTGGCAAATTGAATGGATCTTTACTGTTTGGCTTCAACCAAGAAAGATTGGAGCATACTTCCATTGCCTTGACGAAGTGGGGGCCATGACGGGAGATCAATTTAGGAGATTAAAACAGAGAACAAATGTTTTTCCAAACATCTCAAAAACTATAAGATTATTCGAAAACATTGTTATTACTTATACTATGGCTGGTATTACACTGTCAAAGTTATTTGTCTAAGATCTTTTATTTTTATTTTTTGCCCTATTTCACTATTTAAAATTTTTGATCATAGTTGTTGACCACTTGCAAAGTAAAGTAAACAATGACGTTTTATACGGTTTCTACGAAAAGATAACCGATAAAAGATCGAATTCCAAATTTTAGCAAATTTCCTCCAAAGGAAATGCAGCTATTGTTTTTATACCAATGATGGAATTTCGTATAAATTTCTTCAAATGTCTATCAATTCTACCTACTAGATGTTAAAAATCACTATCGTTAAAATTTTTATATATGTATATACAGGATGAATCAAACCAGGTGCATAATAGCACACGCCTCCACTTCCTAAGTTTAACTGTAATTTTGTTTCCTATCAAGATTTACAATTAAAATTCTAAATATCTCTGTACATATTCGAGTTTGAGAAAAATAAGAAGGTAATGAATTGTAGCAAACTTGATTTTCTACAACTTTACTCCTTATACATTTTTCCTGCCCCCCTTTCCCCTTGACCTATTCCATTTAGTAATAAAATTGGCCTTACAAATACTAAAATCACATCAGATAAGATATTTCATTTTGATCACACTAAAATTATGACCCCTAGAAAGTGATTTATATATTCTAAAGAAATTCGCTAAGTCGAAGCAACTCCTGCGTAACAAAATATTTTAAATTGTATTATTGGATTAAAATGAAATTTCAAATTAGTTTATGAACGTATCGAATTCATTTTCACTTGTAAATTTGATTTCGCGGTAAGAGATTAAATAACAAAATAGCAAAAGTTTACAAATTTGTTCCGTACAAAAATACAAACAACTTTTGGTCGAAATATTTTTTCGAAAATCAATTATACCTGCTTTAAATTGAATAAAAATGCATGGCCAATATCGTAAAGATAATCAAATATTTCAATGAATTTGAACTATTTATACAATATATTAAAACAACTTTAAATGTTTTTGTATACATATTTTTATTTTATCACAACATATTAAGAATACGAAATACTTCCTCTTAGCACTCCTGTTGTGATCTAACTAACATGCTGAGCGATATTTACATATAATTTTTTTGATAATCATAACTTTGTTGTCGTGTAATAATTCTTATAATAAAACCTATTTTGACAAAATGGAAACCCGACTTCTAAAATCAAATATTCTATAACAAAAGATGCACTAAAAAGTAAAAAAATAATTGCATATTCTTGTGCCAATTTTAGTTCACCAAAGCAAAAATTTTTAAATATATATGTACAATTATTGTTATTTTTGGAGGCGGTGTCAACATAGAGAAATTCACATAACTTTTGGACACCGCCTCCAAAAATAATAATTGTACATATATATTAAAAATTTTTGCTTTGGTGAACTAAAATTGGCACAAGAATATGCAATTATTTTTTTACTTTTTAGTACTTTTTAGTGCATCTTTTGTTATAGAATATTTGATTTTAGAAGTCGGGTTTCCATTTTGTCAAAATAGGTTTTATTTCTCGCTTTTTAGTGACTTTGAAGTTCTATAACTGATTTTATTTGTCTAAATATGGGTAGACCTACTAAACGACCAACTAATTTTTAGTGTTTTTTTTTTTAATAATTTTTAGTGCATTTTTTTATAACAGATTTTCAGTTTTTTTACAAGCATTTTGTTTTTTTTTTGTAAAAATTTTTTTTTTTGGGGTCGGTTTTTTTTCTTGTAAAAAATATTTTTGATGTCGGTTTTAAAAAAAATTCTTATTTTCCCATTATGAATGAGTATACCCTTTCAAAAAAAAAAAAAATTTCGCAGAAATCGGTTATCACATATAAAATGAGGATTTTCCTCAATTTCCCGGAGATCCCCTCATCAGAATGCGATTTGGTGACAATGGGACCAATCAGGAATCAAACCCTTTAAAACAAAAAAATTCAAAATCGGTTCATAAATGACGGAGTTCTGAGGTAACAAACATTAAAAAAAAAATACAGACGAATTGAGAACCATCCTCCTTTTTTGAAGTCGGGTTAAAAAGAATTCTTTATAAAACCAACCAGCAACGATTGTATATTTAATTTAGTGTCATCCATGTTTACACATATCCATACGTTATTAAATATTCTGTTTATATATAAATATACATTTTTGTTTCTCGATATAATTTATTTCTGGTTGTTTAAATATATTTTTTAAAGGTGACAAAATAATTTAGATAAAAGGGTATATATATATATATATATATATATATATATATATATATACATTTTTTTTATCCCTTGTGATTTCATATCAAGATAAAAATATTGAACATTTTTTATATGCCTTCAATTTTCATATTTTTTTCGGTATTTTATTCTAAATTTACATAAAATTCAAAACAGAATGAATGGAATTAATATGAGTTTAAAATTTGGGGAAGAAATTTTTTGAATACAAAATGATTTTTCAAATAAGGTGGTGTAGTTGATATATTTTTATGTTTTTAGAATATTTTTAAAAACTTGTATAAATTTTAACTACGTGATGTCCATACTAAATTTTCAGTGTCAGTTGGCAGCAATATGCTATTCTATTTAATGCATCGACATATATTAACGTCTACATAACAGCCCAAAGTTTCTTCTTCAGACTCACTGACCAATTAATCCACTCCAGAGTTTCAATTAATTTAAAATCAAACGATACTAGTTATTTGCCGGTATATAAAGATGATAAATATATTAATTTTGCTAGATAGTTTTAAAAATATTTTGCTATAGTTCCTGAAGATTTGGGAACTAGTCACAAACTTGACAGAGGTTTGATATGTTCACACGTTTCAAAATTGTATTCAACTTGAAATCGGCTTAAGGTGGACTATTACTTGATCAAGATAAGTCAATAACTTTGAAATAAATTACTAAAAATAGGTTCGAATTCGAATTCAAATACAAGTTGTCACAATAGTTTTTATTGAACTCTTTTTGATTATCCTAAATCGTTCAATTAGTTGATTCATTAAAAACGCAACTTAATACAAATTCATTTCAGTATTGCAATTTAAAAGAATATCCCACCAAAAAGAAAAATGTGAAAGGGGCAAAGTTTTCGCATACAAAAAGTATTGATATCCCACCAAAAACAAAAATTTAGAAAGGATAAAGTTTCCGTTTGTTCTTTTAATCTGTACGCGTACAGAAAATAGTCAAGCAAATGTGAGGGAAAAGTTATTTAACAAAAGTAAGAAAATGATTCGCATATTTATTACAAAATATTCAGATTTGCATATTTAACATATGCAAATTATTAGTTTAAACTTATTTTGTTAGTTTCTCAGGTTTAATACCCTGTGGGATTCTTCTTTGACGTAATATTTCGTGTAAACATGTAGGCGTGTGGATTTTACATTACATACATTAATAAAGATTATTAAAATAATCAAAGAGAACTCTAGTACCATTTGAGTCGAATTGTGCACGTATGTACACTCGCACATTCATACTAGTGAAGTTCAATAAAAGCTTGTAAGCCACAGCGAATATATTGCTATTATAAAAACTTTTTAACAAAAGACGAAAGAAGAAAGTAACTGAAAATCAAAAAATAATAACTTTGTAACAAAAAATTAAACCTTCGAAAAAAGAAAGGAAAAAATTAAAAAGTAACTTTTTAGTCTAACTAAGTCCTACACTAATGTAAATACCGAAATGATTTTGAGTCGGCGCCAAAAAATCTCCATCGAAATTGGCGAAGGGTGAATCTGATTTTCGGTTAAAAGTAAACATTACAAAATATTACATTTTGTTTGTTTGGCGCCGACTCAAAATCATTTAGGTATTTACATTAGTGTAGGACTTACTTAGACTAAAAAGTAACTCGCAGAAATCGGATATAAAATGAGGATTTTCCTCGATTTCCCGGGGATCCCCTCATCAGAATGCGATTTGGTGCCAATGGGAAACCAAACCCTTTAAAACAAAAAAAAATTCAAAATCGGTTCATAAATGACAAAAAAAAAACAGACGAATTGAGAACCATCCTCCTTTTTGAAGTTGGGTTAAAAATATCTTTGCTCGATTTTTGGGACCACAATACAATGCATATGTGCGCGGTTTCTACTGCATATAATGCCAACCTCCAATCATGTTAATCAGACGGTTAAAAAATAAAATTATCATTTACATTTTATCACTTTTTAATCAATTTAAAAAATTAAAAAATGATCATTTGAATAAACAAGAATAATTTTTTTTCATTAAATACACACAAAAAAAATACAATTCTATATACAACAAACACTACAACAGTGTTTTTATTTTATTTGAAATTTATGTTTATATGCATGATGTTTATATAAAAACATACACTCGTCTCGTTCAACGTTGTTTACTCCTAGAGCGTTTAGCGTAATTAATTTAAAAATAAATAAATGTTTTTAAATTTGTCATGCTCATTAAAAAATATACACACAAACAAATATACATTTTTTCTTTCTTTTTTAATTTAAATTATAATAAACAGAAATATAAAAAAAAAATGTATATTTCTTTGATCGTATTATTATTTATATAATTGCAATAACAATTCCCCGTCTGGATGGCTGACTGGCCAACTCGACTATAATATATTTCTTAAATTATTGTGTTTTTTTTTTGTATTTATTTTTTTATAAATGGAACACAAACGATGCCGGTAGGTAAAATTAAATTAATTTTTATGTTATAATAATATATGAAAACAATAAATTGAATTTTAAAAACACGCCAGTCATAATTTATTTCAGAGAAATGTTTGTTTAGTTAATATCTAAAACTATTGGATCAATTTTTAGAGTGTGTAATTTACGTCTACTCTATGAGTACATATGGCAGGATTTAAAAGAACCTTTAAAATTTTATAAATATTCCTCATTTATTATCAAACGGTGTTTCCAAACTTTCACGGTTTCAGAAGCTATTTTATATACACTGATAGAAGGAATTTCTTTCCTCTAGAATTTATATTTTCAAATTTTATATTTTTCAAAAACATGTGTTTAGTTGAGCAAAGAAACTAAAATTTCTGAACGTTGTTTAAAATTTTTTAAAGTAGAGTTCGGCAGTCTTGGCCTAAGAGAGTCTTTCTTGGCCAAATACCATTGTGATTCTTTAATCAAGAAAATTAAATTCTAAATAAAAATAAATTCTAAATAAATAAAAAACTCAAGAAGAGAAAGTTTAGCAGCTTCTTTAACTTAAATATATATATTTAACTGAAGTATATCATTACTTAAAAAGTTTCATTTGTTTGGATTAAACAAATGTTTATTTTGGTCCAAAATTTTTTGCATCTTGTTCCAAAGAAATCATCATTTCAGTTTAAGAGTTTCGAGATTCTTGAATCAAGAGTTAGTTTATCTTTAGTTAAAATAATTTTCTCAAGTCAAAACTATACATGTCAAGATACTTATTTTCTTACGCCAAATATATATTATCTCCCCTATATATGAGAGTCAGAAATTCTTGGTTTAAAAAAATTTTTCATACTGCAAGGAATTACTTCTATCAGTGTACATTTTACATCTATCGTATCTAGTAAATGTCGAACATGATCATCATTGATATATATATATATATATATATATATATATATTTATTTATTTATTTATTTGTTTATACCAATTAAGGCGCTCTGCTTGCAACTGTGAGGTTGCTGGTTCGATTCCCAAATATAGCAGTTTGTCTATTAAATTAATTTTTTTTTTAATTGGGCGATTAATTGACCAAACTGTCGGGTAAGCATGAAAGTAACGGCAATGCTTGTAAAGGTTTTCTGCTGATTCCTTTCACAAACTCCAAATGAATATCGGCATAGTTCCTATCAATATATAATATACGTATATATATGCCCGTACGAGCTCTACAAGTCAAAATTTTAGTGAGAACACAAATTATGCAATGTCTCTCTTAACATTGGCAAAGTGGAAAAATTTAAGATGAGTAAAGTTGTAGTAAATTAGTTTTACCTCAGTTTATCTACTTGCCGTTTTTTCTGTAACTCTAAAATTTACAAACATATTTAAGATTTTAATGTAATGAAAATGAAACTTTCGCCAAGGTAACTGAATTTTATATTCATTGTAATTCTTTTCTCTGAGAAAATTCGCTTAGTCTACGTAGCCCCTACGTGTCGAATTTTTAATATAATTATATAGAGTATTTCCATGGGTTTCACGTACAATTAATGGTCAGTAGTATAAATTTTCAACGGGTAATTAATGTATATTTGTTTTTTATTGTGTTTTTGAAAACAGTCTATTATCGTTTGTAACGTAGAAAATAAACAAAATTCTTTAACAGCTGTTAAATTTTTAATTAGCTATTAATCATGCAAATCTTTCTATAATATATCAAATAGTCTATATTATTTATTTTATAGAATTCAATATGAAAGTTAATATTGTCATAATTTCAAATTATCTACAACATATTTTGCAGGAGTCATTTGTCATAATATGAAACGTAAAAAAAAGTATCATTAAAGAAAAAAAATGTTACTAACCTCTATTATTATAGATAATATACACTATAATTGGTGTTATTCATAGACCACCGACGTGGTACCACTGATTGCTATTTAGGTATTCGAAGTGATCTTTTTAATTCACATATTCGTCTACCAAAAAAGAATGTACAATTGAGAATGTACACTCACACACTCAGTAATCATTTCGAGTTATATATTATTATTATCTCCATGTAGTTTTTGTTTTATCATTTGTTTAAAAATACAGAATGACCAAACAAAAAATGTATTATGTAACTACCTTGACATTCAAAGACACAGATCATCCGGATACATAAAGCCAATTATGCCATATTGCCGTGGTATAAAGCAATAAATTTTGAAAAGAATATACAAGATTCTTTCAAAAACAGTCTGAAAAATGTTTTCATCTGTGTTTTTCTTTTGATCTGTGTTTTGAGTAAACCTCACAAAAAAGTCGTTAGGAGATAGATCTGGCGATCTGGCTGGCCTCTTGAAGGTTCCAAAACTACTAATAAGACGTTCCTCTCATAAGACAAAGTTTGTTCCAGAAATAGCCTTATAGATTCCGAGTCTAAATTAGGCAGAGCTCCAACAGTTGGCAAAATATTATTTCGTAACAAACTCAAATATTTTTTAGCATCTAAAGATCCGTCAATGAAGAATGGTCCTATAATATGGTCACCCAATATTCCAGTCGTGACATTCAGTTTCAGTATGTATGTGTATGTATGGTTTTATAGTAAATATTTTATTTATTTATTTAACATTGATTCTCTATTAGAAATGCTTTTGAAAACGGTCTGTATAGTATACAACCAATACAGAAATACTAATACTTCTGACAAACTACCTTAACAGTATTGTAAACGTAAATATATATTTTTAATAGATCTCTAAAATATATTTCTTTTGTAATTGCTTTCATAAAAATAAAATTTCGATAACAAATATTTCGATATAATAAAATTTAGATGCTTCACAACTACTAGACGTCCCACGATGACACACTTTTTTTTTCTTTATTTCTCGAATACTAATAGTAATAATAATCAAAAAGAGGGGTACCGCATACGGGTCCCTAGCACCTAGACCAAGGGGTCCTCTGAGCCCTATTTCTCGAATAACTCAACTAAATATTTCGTTAAAGTGATGTCTAAACTAGCTCGAATAAAGCTACGCTGATTAATGGTAGATGATGTGTATTTCATTATAATGTCAAGAACTTGTAAATACATTTTTTAGACATCCAGTATTAAATAAATTTATAAAAAAGGAATCAAAGTTGAAAAAAAAAGAATGAACAATAAAAGAAAAAAAATATTCAGTCTAATGATTGCATCTAAAGAACTGAAATTGTATCTGAGAGTATATTATGTAGGATAATAATTGGAAGGACTTAAAATAATCATTTTTATGTTTTATATTGTTTTGTTGTTGTTGTGTCTAAGTGTAAATACATTAAAATGTTTGTTAAATGCCATATTTTAAAATTGATTTTAAAGGTTTTTTTTTTATGACTAATAACTATTATCTAAAAGTATATTCATATAAATAATTACCACAATTTATCGAAATTGATTTGATGGTTTTAGAGAAACTATTTTTTCAAATATTTAAAAGGTTTTCATATATTAGGGAACTTAAAACAAAGAATTATTAACTTTTAATACCCGGTATATATTATATATACCAGGGTATATTAAGTATAGTTCCGACTTTGCAACGATTGAAAATATTGATCGCAGAAAAAAGTTTTGCTTTAGGTATTCATAAAATGACCAATTATTCCATTTCCGCATATCCGTCTGTCGGTTTGTCTGTCTATCTGTCTGTCAACACGATAACTCAAAAACGAAAAGAGATAGCCAGCTGAATTTTTGTATATGTGTTCTAGAGCTAAAAAGTAAGGTCAAGTTCGTGAATAAATCGGACCATGTTTGAGCAAATTGGGCGAAACTTTCCAATATTTTTAAAACCGTAAGAGATAGAACAAAAATTTTACATGAAAATGTTCCTTTTTTAAAAATTAACAACTTTGTTTGAAACTTATTTTCGTAAATTTAGTCTATAGTAGGTATTTAAACAATTAACTCAGTTAGTTATTATTTTCACTTGTTCAAATAAATTACCCAAGATTATTTTTAAGATGAATAATTCTTAAATTTTCGAAATAAATTTGGTATATTTCAAGAAAACAAAAAACAACTGAGTTATTTATTAGTGAATGTACTGTTATACACTCGTAGTACTTCTATACACTCGTAGAATAAATTTGACTGGCGATGTATTGAATAATGCTTTAAATTGTGGCAAAACAATTAACTCCATAAAGAGTTGTTTAAATGTTATAAAAAAAAGAAATTTAATAATTTTAAAGTAACAACCATTTTTTTTATTAGAAGTTCTCTTCTATCTCTCGGGGGTTTAAAAACAAATATTTTCACCTCTAACAAGAAGATATTATGCAAATTAGTATTTACAAACTCGACCAATCCAAATGGTCGAGCGGTCTAAGGCGTTATGTCTGCGCAGTATGCATACTTGGAAACTGGGAGGTTATGGGTTCGATCCCGACATCAACAGTTTGTCAATTATGAAGAAGAAAAAAAGGGGCGGTTAATTGACTAAACTGTCGTTAATTGACTAAACTAATGAACAAGAACGAAGTAACCGGCTATGCTTGAGAAGGTTTTCTGCAGTTAACACGAACTCCAGATGAATATCGGAATAGCTCCTATCATAGTCGTCTACATCCGCAAATCCTACCAATTCCTAGTCTATACACAAAAATTCCTTCCACTCGACTCACATGCTCACATGGACCTTATGGTCGAAGTGTAGTCCGTCCAGGGCAGCCTCTACAACCTATCTATCTATCTATTTACGAACTCGAAGTCACATTTTAATATCCTTAGAATTTGATACCAAGCTTAGGAGAGTATATCTGTCATCCACTTGGAGAGAATATGAATTGAAAATTATCTTCCAAGTTCAGTTACTCGTATATATGTGAAAAAACTTATCAACATACACTGAATATCTTGGCATAAATATAATATTTCAATTAAGTTCCGAATTAAGTAGTTCTGCTTGTCTCAGCCCATATTTCGAAATGCAGCACAACTGATGAATATTTATACCCCATTTTCTTTCCCTCAATTCTATCAAACGTGATAAGTTTGTTATAAGATTATTAGACATATTTTAAACAGCACATCGGCTTTTTTAGTATTTTCACCATTATAATAGCCATTGAATTTAAAAATTTTTATTTTTCGGGGGATTCAGGGGATTTTTTAAATAAACTACTTAGCATTGAAGATGCCTACAATAAGACTAAACCAAAGACAACGAATCACGCTCCTTACACTCAAAAGCACATAAATAAAGTATGCACCGTAACTTTGATCAATTTTTTTTTTTTAATTTATTTTATCGTATCATCTATTTGCGATTAACGGCGATACAAGTAAAATTCCATAGATACATTGGCAGAGATGAATAAATTTTGAAACATTTGAAATTTTTTTCCCCAAAAAGCATTCACTAATTATAATAATATTCTGTAACATTTTATTTTATTAAACTTGTCAGGAGGATAAATTATTAGATTAAATCAATGTTACTGTTTTTTTTTGTTTGTTAAGTTATTCCTCTAACGATCTTGCGTGATAACAAAAAAAGACATCACGCTACACAGAAGGTAGTTAATATACGTATTTTAATAGCTCTAGCAAGAACATAATTTATTCTAATTATACTTGTAAAATTACATTCCAAATATTATAATTACATATGTATGTCGGTATTAATTGTTTTTATACCCACAAATTTAAATATGTAAATTTTTGGTTAGAGGTATTCACTAAATTATATTTTTCATGTACTTTTCAGTACAGTGGCATAATTCTTCGTATTTTAGACAAAAAGCTATGGGAAATCTTATTTTTTCTCCTACACATCCCTATTCTTTAAAGCGAGTTTTAAAACTTAAATATTTTACTGGATGTTATACAAGATTTTTCGAACATATTAATATTTCGTTTTCCAAAGCTGTATTCTGGGGTTACTTCAAAAGCTAATTTGATGAATCATCTTCTAGTTTTTCATCGTCAAAAAAAAAAAAAACGGATGATAACGTTTAGCAAAAAAACCTTATTTCCTACTGTGATCTTCACCAGACTAATCAGATGTAATAAGTGGGAACAAGTCACTGTTGGTAAAGTTACGCATGACGTCGTATTCCAAAATGGCGGCTTAAGTCAGGCTACATTTCAACATTTTATAAATACGTATTTCGACTACAAGGTAGTCTCATCAGTATGAATTAGCTAATCGTAACTATCTCTGGGATATGGATATAAGATATGCAAATATTTTTCTAGGAATTGGGACAAAATTTGAAATTTAATTTCAAACCAGAGTTCTATTTGATTATTTTAATAATCTTTATATTAATAAGTATTTGTTTATTTCATTAACGTAACCCTAGTAACTATGCGTATGTAACTATCACAGTTGAGCCCGACTACTCTGTTTCGAATTATTAACACAAGATATTATAGTCCTATGGAACAAACGCCAATAGTATTGTGGGTAGTTTTCTATTTTCACTGCAAAATTCTTATAGTTTATATCGGCAGTGAAATTATTTGGTTAGCGATATCAGATATATATATCTGATTTACGATAGCACATAAACTAGGGTATTTCATAAGGAAATCATGGCCACCACGATCTCTGGAACTCTAGGAAATGCATTGTTAAAATATGAATCTGCAACCAAATAGGAACTTTATCTGTTCTTTTCCAATTTTATTTCACGTTCTCTCAAATGGAAACATAACAAGAATATATAGACAAAATTTTTATACTTATCTCTAATTGACTTTCAAATTCGCCCCAATACCTAGATCAGTTTTTGTATTATAAATACGTATTTCGACTACAAAGTAGTCATCATCAGTATAAATTTTCTAGTTCGAATTAACTCTTTGACAATAGACAAAAATAAAAAATAAATAAAAAGTTAAACAAAATAAACTAAAATAAATTTTATTGAAATTACTCTTGTTAAAATTACGTTCATTCAATTTATGGTCGAAGTGTAGCCCCTCCAGGGCAGCCTCTACAATCTATCTATATCTATCTACTCTTGTTAACATCACTCTTATTAAAATTACTATTATATTGTCTTAGGATATGTTATTCGTTGCTAATTTGGTGACAGTTTCACGGAAACTGTCATGAATGAAATTATTTTATTTTAATTTATTTTGTTTATCTATCTATCTAGTTCTAATTGTCAAAGAGTAAATTACGACTAGCTAATTGATACTGATGATGACTACTTTTTAGTCGAAATACGTATTTATAATACAAAAGCTGATCTAGGTATTGCCGCGAATTTGAAATTTTATTTCAAAAACCTATAGTTCTCATTAGTTATCATTTTATAATCTAATATCTAATTGACTTGCAATTTAAAACTCAAGCAATTCGTATTTTCAACTCCATACAAAAAGATGTTATTTATTGTTTGTGATTTTTATCATTTTTGCAAGAAAACATAATAAAGCCGTGCCTGTTGTCGTATAAACCATAAAAGAATCCCCGCGATGATTTCAACAATAGTGTACTCTACAATCATGATGATGCAATGAGAGAATATGGTCTGGTAGTATAAACCCATAGTAATAATAAAGTGGTTTCCCGTGGTAAAGGGTGTTTAATTGCTTCCGTCAATTTTGTATGGAATATATATATCATACATTCAATTATACAACAACCCTTTTTCTTACAATATAACAAGAACTACCACTCAATAAAATACTACACGTTTTACACGCATAGACCCAATCCTTAATATACTGTTGAAATATAATATCAGCATGCTTATATATTTTATCTTTATGGCTAGCTAACATCGAATCTATATCATACATATTATTAAAATTGATTAACTCGATTTAATCAACAAATACTACGGAGCTATTTTTTTGTATGTTTTAAACACCGGTCAAGATAGAAAAAGAATCGGGGTTCAGTACTAGAACTTTATACATCGTATTAATCATGACTGACGAAAATGCTACTAACATTGATAATATCGAAAATTTTGCCTTTAGTAACCTAGAAAATTCAGGGAGAACAAGTTTTTTTTTTAATCCTTAGAGCTATTCCTTTTTAAGAAATTTATCGTTACGAAGAAAATATTTTGAGAATCTTTAATAGCAGTACTTTCAAATGATAATCCACAAGATTTTAAAAACGCTTTCTTAAGATTGTTCAACTCAACCACAAGACATAAGAGTATTCTTACGTCATGCCGTTTACAAAAGAAACGTTTCTGGCAGACACGTAAGCAGAGGGATAAAATGATTTGATCAAATGAGGTGTTAAAAATTGATCAAAATTGATCAATAATTGATTGCAAATATGAAATAACGAAAAATAGATAGTGTAGTTTTGCTTGAACGATTTACCATATTAACCAATTTTTCTCTCAAATCAGGATAGTTAACGGCAGATTGAGAAAACTCCCATTATTATGGATCGTTGGTTTTCCAATGCTGGATAGTGGCAGCTGACAGCTGTTCAATTGTATCCTCTTCCTCGCTGCACTCCGTGAAGTAGTTGTCGTTTGTGGTTTTTCTTTTTTGGAGGTTCACCCCGGCTGCACAGTTTCCTGTGATTACTCCAGTGGTAATGTTTACAAAATATTTCCTGTGTTTCAAAAGTTGTATAGTTTTATCTTCATTTATCTCGGGTCACAGTGTTCAAGCTATGCGACAATTCTCGCGGACCTCCTTTTGTTTAATCAAAATAATTTTATTTATGACATTCTTTAACCCTTAAATCGATGGGAGGGGCGAGTATATTGCCTCCGCGCTACATTCTCCTGCCTCCAGCTTGGCTAGTTCATCTGCTGTGTCCGGAAACCCATCAGAGACTAACAGTTCGGGTCCATGAACGCGCTTCCCTTGAACTCGTCAACCTTTGATCTGGTCGCTTTCGCTGTTATAGCCGTAAATGCTGCCTGTCTATCCCGTATAGTGATATATTCTAATGGTTGTCACATGTATTAGTCTGGCTACCACTTTTATTGCCAGGATTTCGGCTTGTAATGCGCTACAACCATCCTTAAGTCTATATGACCTTTGTATATCCCACGCTTCCGAATATCTTGCCATTGATCCATCAGTGAATATGGATGTCTCATTGTTCTTTATAACTGAGTTTCATTCCCAGTCTTCTCTGGAGGGTTTTGAAAACCCTTAAATCGCTTACATTTAAGGAAATTTTATTTGAAATCGTGACCTCTCTAAAATTCGCTTAAAAGTTATACGAATGTAATTAATACATAAAGTAGAATACTATTTTGTGAAGAGTTTAATTTTCTATAGAGTTGTTTACATGGAACATATAATTAAGACCAACACAAACATTATTACGCGACCGACATGTAATAATATATAAGTATCGTGATAAGGCTTCATTTTGAAAAGATTGTCACGATCATGATAGAACAAACTTTTGCTATATATTAATACGTAGAATTTTAAGTAGCATATATAGCTGCAGTTAGTACACATGGCTACAAAAGTAGCGTTCTTTTTACAAAAGTTTATAATTGATTGCTTGTGCCTTATCCAATCGTTTTTCGAAAAAATGTTTCGAATAAAAATTGTTTATTAAAAAAACTATTATTTGAAAGACTTTCCCAAAAACCGAATGGATTTGGCACAAATCAACTGTAAAGTTTTGGCTGTACAATAAGCTTTGTAAAGCTTTTTAAACAGTTGTTTTCAGTAGGCAATGATTTGTGTGTACTAAGGCATTTTTCATTAGTTATACACAATCGATCACACTGTCTGATCGATTCGAAACGCGGTACATCGTGCCACTAGATATCCATAAATATTTTATTTTTACAAATGATAAAACTTAGATTTCTTTTAAGAAAACAATAATAGTTTTATACAAATACTAGCATTACCCGTTGCGGCTTCCTTCGTGAAAATGCTAATTGTTAGGACTAGTGTTTCACAGAGGCTACGAGGTAACCTTGCCTCGCCTCGGCCCTCGCCTACGAGGCACGAGGCGAGGCGAGGCGAAGTTCAAAATTTTAATCCTCGTTACTAACCGAGGCGAGGCGAGGTACATTGTCTCAAAAACCTCACCTCGGCCGAGCCGAGGCAAATTTACAAAAAGTAAATTTTTTTATTTTTAACAAAACATGTATTTTTACAAAAAAACTGAAGCAATAGATGATTATTTTGCAAATATTTTTTCAAATGACCAGCGATCCAACCTAGTAGTTCTCGAAATTCATCGTCTCTAAAATTTATATACATAAGTTTTATGTGAATTTTATGTCCAAATTTTATGTGAATTTCTCTATGCTGACACCGCCTCCAAAAATAACAATAATTGTACATATATATTTAAATATTTTTGCTTAGGTGAACTAAAATTGACACAAGAATATGCAATTATTTTTTTACTTTTTAGTGCATTTTTTGTTTTAGAATATTTGATTTTTGAAGTCGGGTTTCCATTTTGTCAAAATAGGTTTTATTTGTGTTTGCACTCTTGACATAGTATCAATCCATTTAAAACCCACTGCGAGTATGTGTGAATGTGTTTTAACATAATAATATGGAATCATCATCGTTCAAATACGATGTAGATGTTCAAGTGAACTTTTGGCCCCTTTCTAATTTTTTTATGCGACAAAACATATATTATAGTGGTGTTAATAAGTTTTTCAATATGATTTGCAAATTCGTATAGTCTAGGAGCTATAGTATCGTGCAGAAATTAATAAGGTTCATATCGAGTTATTCTATAAAACTTACCTTACATGGAATGGGAATTTCAAATCACTACCGGTGGATAATTTAAGGGCTTACATAATTGGTAATGTCTTATTAACGTTTGCTAATCAATCATAAAGTTCATACGTTGTCAAAGATTTTTGAAAGCTTTTATAGGATCATGAAAAGAGGTTCTATCGATTCCAAAATTTGTCAATTTGTGCACCCATTTCATTAGGTTTTTGAAAAAATATTTTGAAAAAATGTTGTAAATAAAAATACATCTCATTTTCAAAGCATTTTCCCAAAGACTGAATTAATAAGATAGATTGTAGAGGCTACCCTGGGCGGGCTATACTTCGACCATAAGTCCATTGTGATGCCTAAGGATGTGAGGAGTGAGTGGAGTAGAAGGCATTTTTGTGTATAGACTAGGAATTGGGGGGATATGCGGCTACAGCCGACTATGATAAGAACTATGCCGATATTCATCTGGAGTTCCTGAAGGAAACTGCAGAAAACCTTCTCAAGCATAGCCGGTTACATTGTTCTTGTGCATACGCCGACAGTTTAGTCAATTACCCACCTTTTTTTTTTCTTAATAATTGACAAACTGCCGATGTCGGGATTCAAACCCATAACCTCCCAGTTTCAAAGTAAGCATATTGCGAATTCATAACGCCTTAGATCGCTCGGCTACTTGGACTGGTGAATTAATAAGATACAAATCAACAATAAAATTTTCAACAACAAAAAAAAACGCTACTTTTGCCATATCACATCTACTCGACATGGTTAGTAACATAATATTTCATGAATACACTACTGCAACAATTTTGACACCCAGTTGACCAGTTGACAGAAACATGTGTGATCAGTAATATGTACACTCCTGTTCATAAAAAATGAAGTAGTTGAAACATTCTAAGTGTTAATGTATGTAATATTATACATATATTCAGTATAGATGCTTAAAATGTGACTTACTGGTTCAAATATTTTGAATGGGAGTGTACGCTAAGAATGCGTAACTGGTTGTTTCAAATATATTACATTTGAGTGTATATCAAGCAAACAAATAAAAATGACGGTAAAACTAAATAAAATTCCACAAATTTTAATCCAATTCTACAAAAACCAGAAGAAGAAAAAAAAACAAATAAAAGGTATGATAATTGAACAAAAACTAAGTTAAAACAAAACATATGTTTGAGATAATAAGATATTATAACAACCTAGAGATATAATAATATATATATATTTATTTATTTATTTATTTTTATTTTTTTTGAGGAAAAAAACAAACTATTTTGTAAACATTTTTTAACAGATAAATTGATAATTTATTAAGTAGTCAGAATAGTAGTATTACATACATTTATAATGACACCATCAACCACTCAAAAATATACACTGATGAGACCACCATCAACGGATAATATCATAGACATACAAACTGTATTAAAGAATATGTTATTAGATAGATAGTGTAAAGTTATTCGATACATTGAAAAATTATTCATAAAAGCCCATACAATTTGGTGTAGGATTATTTTAAACAAAGTTATCAAATGTGCTCGTTTTCAAAAGATTATTTAGATAGATTTTTTTATCTATATTAAAATAGGTTTTACATATTTTCAAAAGTTACGTTACGCTAATATTGTATCGTAATATTTTAACGTTATATAGTACCAAAACTGGTAAACAATGAGAATTCAAATACAAAAAATATCCATTTTTTTGAAAACAAACCACTTTGTGTGTATGCTTATGTTAATCATAATAGATTTGCTAGAATTTATGCTCAAACATCTGTAATTACTGTAAATTATAGAAACATATTCGTATAGATCTACACATCCTATTTATAATTTTTCAAATTTTTTTTACTTCATTCGCGGTACTGTTGTGGTCCGTAGTACAATTCATTGTACACAAATAGGGCTAAGGTATGAAGGCAAATAGGCTAAAACATACGAGAATAAACCACTGACCTCTAAATAACTGGACAGATTATCCTATGGTACGCCATAATCCCAATTGAAACACTCCTCAATAAGCCAAGGAACTAAGTTTTGCTTCAGTGCGCCTGCGCGGCATGTATGTGTGTAGTATTTCCACTACACATATAAAGTTTTAGTACCTAGAGGCGGCGCTGACTATCACAAAGTTGGAGCCGTTATTTCATGTTTAGACCCATAAGCATACTCTGTCCAGTTGTTCAGTGGAATAAGCTGTTGGCTGAAATCTTCTTACCGGAAGTGAGGATATAGTGATTTTTCAAATTTCGTAACAACAAAATTTGATGAGATAATTTTCCTGTAATCCATAGATCTTTATTTTAAGGTAGTTATCGAATAACCGTAATATTTAAGTAGTATCTATAAATTAAATTACTCTTACAGATTTGATTTACTCTTAAAGACTAATCTGTCTAGTTTGTGTCACAAAAGTATGTATCATTTTTAAACAATAATTACATAATAACAAATTTTTTAAATTATAATTGAAAAAAATAAAAAACAGATAATAATAAGAATAATTTGAATAATTATAACTGGGTGGCCCCATCATATTATTTAAATAATTTATTACCTCTATATAATGACTATAATGTATGTAATTCAGAGGTTATGTGTTCGGTGTCAAATTGAACGATGTTTTTTTATTAGATCTTTACGTTTCGTGGTCCCCTGATGCTTAAAAAGGACTTTTTGGACATTCGTCTGTAGATAGATAGATACATGCAGAGGCCGCCCTGGACGTACCACACTTCGACCACAAAGTCCATTGTGATGCCCCAGGATGTGATGATGTGAGTGGAGTGGGAGGAAATTTTATGTGTTGACTAGGAATTGGTAGGATGTGCGGCTGCAGCCTACTCTGATAGGTACTATGCCGATATTCATCTGGAGTTCGTTTTATTCTTAATAATTGACAAACTTTCGATGTCGAGATTCGAACCCATAACCTCCCAGTTAGAACACCGCTCGGCTTAGTGTTTCACCGAGGCTACGAGGTAACCTCGCCTCGCCTCGGCCCTCGGTTACGAGGCACGAGGCGAGGCGAGGTGAGGTTCAAAATTTTAATCCTCGTTACTAACCGAGGCGAGGTATATTGTCCCAAAAACCTCGCCTCGGCCGAGGCAAATTTACAAAAAGTAAATTAAAAAAAAATATATATATAGTGTCCAGCGATCCTACCTAGTAGATGTCGAAAGTCATCGTCTCTAAAATTTATATACATATATATATATATAAGTTTTTTTTACCATATTATGTGCATTCATGCAAAATAAGTCGAAGTTATTAAAAATTTTCCCTCGCCTCGCCTCAGCCGAGAAGTTGATGGCTGACTCAACCGAGGCGAGGCGAGGCCTGCCAACATTCTGCCTCGGCCGAGGCGAGGCTAGGCGAGGTGATACCAAAACCTCGCCTCGCCTCGTGCCTCGTGAAACACTAGCTCGGCTACTTGGACGGTTTTTTACATTAGACTCTACTATGGAGCACAAAATTTGAAGTCATTTTTTTAAATTTTATAATTGAATTGTGCCTTATTGATTCGGTTTTTGAAAGAATGCTTCGTATAAAAGTTTTTCATTAGAAATATAGTAACAACTTTTATTCTAAAAGTTTTTTCTAAAACCGAATGAATAAGGCACAAATCAACTATAACATTTTAGAAAATGTCATCAACTTATGCGGCCAAGTGTACATGTAGGTCGTGTGACTCTTTCACATCAAATTTTTAACAACAATTTACATTTAATAATTATCATGATAGTATGGTATAATTATTTATAAAATTAAATGTTATAATTTGAATAAATTTTTTTATTATACCTGAACAAAAAAGTTTTTTTACTTTAATAATAATTAATTAGACATACATAATTAAGTTAGTTCCTGATTTAAGGTAATTCGATTAATACACTGTAAAGAGAAAAATCTGAATTTGTGCTCTGTTATAGAGTAATGTGAAAATACGCATTTTTAATTAATATACATTAAAAAAATTATTTATTTTTAAAGATTAATTAATGAACTAAAATGTATTTTTATATAAAACTAGCTGTACCTGGCTAGTTATATAAAATTAGTTATATTAATTCGCGTTAAATAACGCTTCCCGTTACCAAACGCTTGGCGTTGACTAATGCCTCGCGTTAATTTTATGAAAAAAAAGTTTCAAACAAAAGTTGTTTCTATTTAGAAAAGGGAAATTTTTGTCTTTAAACTTTTCTTTTATAAATTACCATTTTCGAGAGAGAAATATTTGTCCCCCCTGGCGGATTCTTTTAGATAGAGACATTCTCGGGCAACCGCAAAGTATTTTACTAAAAGTGTTGTTGCATTTTTGTCTAATAATATTTCTGCTTATATGTTGGATATTTCGAATTTATTAAACAATTACAATAATGATTTTTCATGACTAGGCTATATTAGGTTCCGAGCCTTGTTAGGCGACAGTACCTTACTGAGCCTAGATGAATTTTTATGTAAAACAAAGGATATTTAAAATTGTTTCAGATTATTTTCATTTATCTGATAATCGAATAACCTTTATATAATATTAGTATATCTGAACAATCAAAAATTAGTTTTACAATAATTTTAATAATTAATTAGACATAGATACGTGAAGATAGTTATTATGTTAATCATAATATTATGTTCTAATAACATAAATGCTATTATCGTTTTCATGGGGCTATGAAACACTATACTTATGAGGGCGGAGAATTTCTATTCTGTATATTTGGTGTATTGATTTCCAATTTTTAATTTTTGGGTGGTCTGTTTATTTACATTCACTAAATATTTTTATACTATTTTATTATTCGGAAGCAACTAAGATTAATAATAATCTATGTAGAAATGTTTTCATAGCTAAATTTACAATCACATATTTTTCAATGCTTGAAAAATTGTCGAACTCAACCAGTGATTTATTCTTGATATATTTTTCGTATAATATTGTGTTTGAAGAATGTTTTTTCCGTCTAATTAGCGATCGTAAGATACGGTGGCGCCGCGCAGCGAGGGCTAGTGAAACTAGTATAGAGCATTTTGACAGCTACACATGTGCTGAATGTTTTTGTTCTTGAGATGGAAATTATCGCAAATAAAAAATGTGGTGGTGTTCCCCAGTTATTTTCGTAAACAAACTTACCGGTTCACAAACAGTAATGTCGCAAAAACGTGCTTGCACTTGCTTCCCGCGCCCGCTTTGCAAGAACAGTAGCATTCGATTTTTTTGTTGTCATTGATAACAAACACTTTAATTTGGATCTCATGAGGTTTCTCGGTGATTTTCGACGTTTGCAAACATGAAGATTTGATTAATAAACAATTATTTCGCTTCGATTGAATACCACAGAAAAACAAGTTTTTGGAACGAGAAATAGCCTCTCCTTCGATCAACGGCCTTTGTGAGTCGCCAAGTAGCTCAAATATATCACTAACACCAATATCCAGTGCTTTCTCCATGTTAAAAAAAAAACAAATAAACAAAAAAAAATGCAAACATTTACTCTGACAACTTGAACGAAAATCCTCTATGTCAGCCATATTGCATTCGCATCAGCGCCACCTCTAGGTAATTTCGTTCGCGAATAATACGGTTTACGTCCGCCACATTCAATTTTTGGACATCATCTATACTTTCAGGACTAGTAATAGTTTAAAAAAACCGTCAACTTTAAATTTAATAATGTTTTTATCATTTTTATTTCGCGAATAATGAATGAAAATTGAATAATACGCTGGTGAATTTTGTAACTCGCTATCGAGTATAATTTTCCAATAAAGCTGTACTGATGAACAAAAAACCTATCGTGGCTTTTGAAAAGCCGACAAAGTTCCTATTATTTTACTACTCTGATCAAAGTGATCAAACTTTGGATTTTTATGGTCAAGGAATGTAATTCCATAAAAAATATTTCATATTATGAGATAAAAAAGGAGGAATGAGTTTAAAATTTATTGATTTATTTTATTTTGAATATTTTTAATTTAATAGTATTTTAATGAACTAATGAAAAAATTTACAAAATAAAATATTAAGTAGTTAATTATATCTAAAATACAATCTTATAATAGTGAACAGGAAAAGCTGGGGGCGTTTTGTGAAATTAAATAACCATAGTCTTCACAAATAAATATTCAACACAAAGGACATGCATTTTTTTGGGACGAATAATAGCTTTTTAAGGCAAAAAAAATTTAATAATATCATATTTATCATTACTTCCACCAAATTTAATGATAATGATATTATTATTTTATTTTATTGTAGAGAGCTTTACTTCTTGGAATTCCATGATAGTGTTTCACGAGGCACGAGGCGAGGCTAGGTTTTGGTATCACCTCGCCTCGCCTCGCTTTTTTAAATATCAACCTCGCCTCGCCAGAATGTTGGCTAGCCTCGCCTCGCCTCGGCCGAGGCGAGGCGAGGGAAAATATTTACTAACTTTGACTTATTTTGCATGAATGTACATAATATGGTAAAAAAACATATAAATTTGAAAAAATATTTGCAAAATAATCTATCTATTGCTTCATGTTTTTTTGATTGCTTCATGTTACTATATTATTTATTTTTTTTTTAATTTTCTTTTTGTAAATTTGCCTCGGCCGAGGCAAATTCCTCGCCTCGCCTCGGTTAGTAACGAGGATTAAAATTTTGAACCTCGCCTCACCTCGTGCCTCGTAACTGAAGGCCGAGGCGAGGCGAGGTTACCTCGTAGCCTCGGTGAAACACTATTCCATGATGAGGTTTTGAAGAAAAATAATATTGAAGTTTTTCTTCAAAAAATGGTACTATTATTGGTAAGTTTTGCATTCATTTGCAAAATTTTATCTCGATCAGAAAATAGAAAGTGAGTTAAAATTTTCAGTACATATCTACTGAATTGAACTAGAAAGACTTATATGTTGTGGCCAGGAAACTATAGTTCAGAGACGTCGTCAAAGAATGGCTGATCAGGTCAACTAATTGATCGTCTTTTCTCCTTCGCACTGTGCCAGCTTCTTTAGATATCATGGCACATTTATAGCTCGACATGTTCCCTACCCAGACAGAGCCGAGTAATGGGCCTTTATAATAGATCTGCCTGGTCATATCACAAGTTTGTTCCTTACACCACTTTATACATTGACCCTGCCTTATGCAGACTGTGTTGGAAAGCTTTTCCTATAGTAAATCAATGTTAAATATTATTTATTACTAGCTGTCCGTCTGGTACTGTATGAAGTCAGTCAGTACACATATAAATAAAGTCAGTCAGTTATCTCACAGCTATACTGTATGCGTATGGTTGTTTGTTTGTCATTAAAGAGTGGGGATTTTGTGATGCACAATGCACATACTAAAGTGTACATTCATCACATGTGTACTGCCTGACTTCATACAGTACCAGACGGACAGCTAGTAATAAATAATATTTAACATTGATTTACTATAGGAAAAGCTGTCCAACACAGTCTGTATAGTTTCGTTCAAGAGCGGTTCGCAAAGGATACACCTGGAAGTCTAGAAGATAATAATAGTAATGGTATATAACCATTACATTCATAAATAAAAGCATATTCATAAATATCACCACGGTCTGCGTTGAAGTATTTCTAATTGATGTAAAAAATGTGTTTCATAATGTTAAAAAAATTGCAGACAAGCCGCTTGCCTGCTGCATGTCATAAAAAATATACAACATATTTTTATTATATTCATGTAATATTTTCCCTGTTACAACATAAATTATTATTCTATCTACGAAAAAATTTATGCACAATTCAAAATGATGTATTGAAAGAAATTTTTTTATTACCACACCAAATAAAATCGGAGAAGTATGAAACAAGTATATTTTGGAACTGGCTTGTTCATTCTATGAATATTAAATACGGAAAGACTATTTATTATTTATTACACTATCATGCCCAAACAATTGGTTCGATTTTTATAGAACTCTTAAATAGCTCAGTATTCAGCTATGGAATCTGAATACAATGGAGTCTGTCCTATATCGACTACGGCGAGTCTAAAATTCCCGGATACAAAATACTAGAATACACGGCGGTAGACGAGCCGCTTCACTACTTTTTTGGGAGAAATTGTGGTGACTCAAGGTAAGAGAATGAAAATATAGAAAAGACTGTAATTGCAGTCGACGTCGAAAACAAAAACAAAAATTGAGTAGAGCACTGAGTAGAGCACTCAAGTCCGTTCGGTCAGAAACACGGGCGAAATCTACCTATCTCTGCCGCGCAATCTGTTGCCGTCCAAAGACCGACAGCCACGTTCAGAATGAACTTTGGTATAATTGGCTGCAAAAGTTGATGTTCTTTTTATAGTTGATTTGTTCCTTATTCATTCAGTTTTCGAAAAAAATTTCTAATAAAAGGTGTTACTATATTTCTACTGAACAACTTTTATCATTTTTTTTCGAAAACCGAATCAATAAGGCACAAATTAATTTAAAAAAATTACATAAACTTTACAGCCAATAATAGATGGATAGATAGATTGTAGAGGCTGCCCTGGACGGGCTGCACTTCGACCATAGTCCATTGTGATGCCTAAGTCCATTGTGATGTCATAGTCCATAGTCAATGTACCAGGTCCATTGTGATGCCTGAGGATGTGAGGATGTGAGTGGAGTGGAAGGAATTTTTTGTGTATAGACTAGGAATTGGTAGGATATGCGGTTGCAGCCGACTATGATATGAACTATGCCGATATTCATCTGGAGTTCGTGAAGGAAACTGTAGAAAACCTTCTCAACCATAGCCGGTTACTTCGTTCTTGTCCATACGCCGACAGTTTAATCAATTAACCGCCCCCTTTTTTTTTTCTTAATAATTGACAAACTGCCGATGTCGGGATTCGAACCCATAACTTCCCTGTTTCTAAGTAGGCATACTGCGCAGATATAACGCCTTAGATCGCTCGGCCACTTGAACTGGTTAAGCATCCAATTATACTAAAGAAAAAAAAAAGTTTTTTCTATCAGATACATAAATTCCTTAAACAATCTCGTTCCCGAATTATTTTGTCCTGAGCCATTGGATCGCCATCGCTGATATATACAAATTGCTGAATTTATGTTTCAGTAAACTTTTATTTGACACTCAATAAAAATTGTTCTTTTTATTTCCAGTTTCAATTTCCAAAACTAACTCCTTTGCTAAACAATTCGAATTTTAAATTTCGTGTCCGTATTTGGGTAACAGAATATTACAAATATGCTAAATTTAAATCATTTACATGAAATAGCCTCTGATAAAATCGTCAGTCAAAATATCACCGACGTAATTTTATAATTGTTCTGTTTTTCAAAGTACGGAACACTAAATAAATGTTTCAAAAATACTGCAGTGTGTTTGTTGTATATTATTATTACATACATCAACAGTAACATACCAATTATAAAATTGCTATTACAAAATAAAATAAAAATTTTCAAAAGCTTTGTAGTGAGTTCAGTATGATGGTACACTTGGCCACAAAAGTTGATGTTATTATTTTTAAATTTTATAATTGTTTTGGGCCTTATTGATACGGTTTTCGAATAAAAGTAGTTTATTATAAATATAGTAACAACTTTTACTCGATAATTTTTTTCGAAAACCAAATGAATAAGGCACAAATCAACTATAAAATTTTAAAAAATGACATGCACTTTTGCGATCTATAGTACATACATAAAAATACCATCATGGTATGTATAACGAATCGTTTGCAATTTACCAACCGTCTAATAATATGTAGAACTGCGAATACTCCACACATAATATAATATAGACCATGTTTTTCATGTGTTGCCGATGTTCATCATACGTTTTTTTAAATATTTATCTATACAATCATCTATTAAGGGTTATATTAAATCACTATTAACGCAAAGAAAACAGAAAACAAATCTAAATTATTTATGGGTTATAGATAGATACATTTTTTTTTAAATTAAATTGCAAATTTAAGAAATTTGCAGAACACGTAGGAGCTACGCTGAATATTTTCTCAGAGGAAGGAAACTTCATTTCACACATTATATATATACTTTATCTTATATTTTTCCATGCTATTTTCTCTATTGCTTTCTATGCGGTTTTTTGCATTCGACGCGGAATAACTTTTATTTTCCCAACGCAACTCCTCCCCCCCTCCACAATGGGAAAAATTCACCAAAAATATCTTCTTTACTTCTATACATGCTTCAAGGATGCCCCCACCTCCTATAACTTGTATGTCCCTTTCTAAGACGCGGACCTGTGGCCGGAAAGTCAAGGAGCAGACCTTGCGAGTAGAGTGAGTATATATATATATACTGTTGAGCTCTTAAGATATATATATATATACTAGCAGTTTCCAGCGAGTTCATCCGCATTTATATAAAATGCATTTACATAGCATAATAATCTATCCCCCGTGGTTTATATAAAATTGGAGTCGGTTAAAATTTTTTTTGATTTTATCATTTCCACAGAAACTATACTTCTAAAAAAAACCATAAAATTATTTTATTAAAATTTTGTTCCAATTTTGAAATGTCAACTTTGTCGTTTCTACTGTAATTATAAACTATCTATTAAATATATATTTTTTCTTCCGACTTACTTTACAAATATCCATATTTAAAGCTTACTAAGAAGTATACACAAATAAATATATATGAATAATAACTTCGGCAGAAGTATACTGTTTAAATAAAAATAAGAATGATATGAAAAGATTGGCTGTTACGTCACAGTCGTCTTTGGTGTAGCGGAAGCATACTGGACTAGATATCTAGAGGCCCGAGGTTCGATTCCTGGTTGACGAGTTAATTTTTTCATATCAGTATTTAATTAATGATTCAATGACAATGACATTTGTCTAAATAGTATACGCTAAACTCATCTACAGTTTGTCTTACGTAACCGAATGGAATTTGGACAAACATCGTAATGTTGACGCTTAAGTATACACAAATAAATATATATGAATAATAACTTTGACAGAAGTATACTGTCTAAATAAATAAAAATAAGAATGATATGAAAAGGTTGGCTGTTACGTCACAGTCGTCTTTGGTGTAGCGGAAGCATACTGGACTAGATATTCAGGCCCGAGGTTCGATTCCTGGTTGACGAGTTAATTTTTTCATGTCAGTATTTAACTAACTAACTATTTTAACGTAATTGTAGATAGTCCATAGCCTTCCTCATGAATGTGTCTATCTAACGCAAAAAGAATTTTTCAAATCGGACTGGCAGTTCCAGAGATGCGAGTTATTTAAACCAACAAACAAACAAAAAAATGTATATAGATAGATAGAAACACTATATTCTATAGCATCACCTTACACATATTTATTTACGAAATTTGGTTATCGATGTGCTTTCGATACTTAACATTCCAAGTTCGTTATTTGACGAAATTGGCAAAAAGTGGAGTCACCTTTTATATCCTTGATATTAGGTTTATATCCTTGATTAACTTTTCGAAAACATTATTTACTCATAACTTCAGAATAATTTACTTTAATAAAACAAAATAAAATGGAAAACCCTGTATAACCCATCTGTTTAATAATGTGGTTTAAAATAATAATAACATTACAGGCACAGTTCACCATTTTATATCATCAAAAGTTTTATGTAAATGTAATTATTATAATCTACATATAATTATTTGTTATTGTTGTAATTACACACAAAATAGTTTCTAAATACAATACGTCCAGTCCCGGATTTACACAAAAAGTAAAAGATAATTTGCTGTTAAATCAAGGATTTGACGTTACCCCTAATTTGTCCAAATCTAACATTAACAGCATGGTTGAAATTATCAGAAATTTACTGAGTTAGTTTTATGACAAGAATAAACGACATTAGTTTTATGCCTAATGTGTATAAATGTATTGTGAACTTAGTCCCAAGTTTGTAATGATTGGAATTATTGATCGTAGAAAAAAATATTGGTAGACGTGTTCATAAGTTGCTCTATTTTCATCTATGTATCGAAAACGAAAAGATGTAGCATACTGAAATTTGAGTGAGCTATAGAGTTGCAAAGTGATTTTGAGCTCGTGAATAAGTAAAATCGGTCCATGTAACCCCACTGAAAATCTATATTTTTTAACCGTAAGAGACGCAAAACTAAAATTCCTTTTTTTATATACAAACTTTTCATACATCTACTCTTTTGTCACAATTTCAGCTCAAACATCTGTAATTTCTTGTAGATTGAAACCTATAACTCAAATCGATTTTATAACTCAAATTTGGTCACATATGTCATAACCAAAAATTTTATCAAAACAGGTCGACATCCTTCTAAAGATTGTATCTTGAAAATTATGAATCTGACGCCTATTTAAACAGGATATTTGTCTTTTTTGGTAAAAATAAGCAAATAAAATGATTTGCATATCATTTTTTGAAAAAGTGTATGAAAAATCTTTGTCATAAATTGTATGTTTGTATGAAGTACAAAAATCAGTTTGTATGCTTGTATGAAGTATACGAATGTTTGTGTGCTTTGAACACAAGTTTGATATATAAATATCTTCTTCAAGTATTGTGCATTGTCGCTAGTCTCGACAACTGTGCATTTTTTTATATCCAACGCAATAGGGAATATCAAGGTAAAATTACTTTTTAAATAACTTTAAAAATAAGCAAAATATGAATGATTGAAATTCCCGATTAGACAAAGAGGGTGATAACCCTCTTGATATGTTATGTGACATCATATTACACTTTCACCATTTAAAGTACACGTAAAACTCCATTTTTAGTATTTTTGCAAGAAAGAGACAGAAAATAATCTTTCTTAGCTTCCTTGATATTTGTCGGATTTTAATTTCGTTTTTAAATATTATGACAGTATTAACAGTATTTTCATATTCTGAAAATAAATGTGAAAAAAAATTATCATGCATATTCCCTATTATTTCTTTTTCAATGATTGTCCGGCGTCTGAATTTGTCATCCCTTCGAATGAAATCTTCAGAGAGCTAAAGATCTCAACCACTTTCAATTTTTTCTATAATATATATGATAGTATTTAATTACTATACATAGTATAAACTTGAAACTGTATTATACGGCAATGACATTCATATATTATAATATTATAAAGATAGTTCAAAAAATAGTGAAGGTAGAATTTCTTATAATTTTACAAAATTTCGAAAACTTGTTCGACCACTTAGCTATGATAATTTTCTTTTTAATTTGTTAATATTTTTATAATAAATAGAACAACATTTTTTTGAAATCTAAAAGGATTCGACCCACTTGTTAGAAAGAACCACCGCTTTTAGAGCTAATAGTACTCTATCTCGCACAAATTGGATGTACATTGTTCAAATTTTTCATTAGTCAATTTGTATAGAAACTATCCGATTTTTGAAAAAATGTTTCGGCCAAAAGTTTGTTCTTATAAAAATACTATTAAATTTTGTTTTAAACATTTGCGCGAAGACCGATTATATAAATTTTAACGATGTATCCCACTTTTAAGGATGTACAAACACTGATGTATAGTCCATTTATAAAATTCTTCAAAATCTTATATAGTACATTCATAAAAGTCCACAATAATGTTTATTATTTTTTGTCGTAAGTTAAAATTAATTTAACTTACTTTAATTTAATTTAGGCCCGTCATACCGGGCCTAACAAAAAAGATATTTAAAAAAAACTGAGATTTCGGGTAATTAAGCTACCGCCGACAGAAATAAACATTTACCCGAAATCTCAGTTGTTTTCTTAAATATCTTTTTTTTAGGCCCGTCATATCAGAATTTTATTGGATCAATCTCTTTATTAATATTTCTATTTTATATTGCGTAGTTTTTTTTTTATTCGTCTTATTTTATTCCAAGTGAAAATTATCAAAATATGTGTAAAAATATTAATTTATCCATAAGAGCAATGCATTAGAACTCGAACTTTTTCATTAAATAATTAATTCAACCCCGTAACCCCCCCCCCCCTGAAAATTTTGTAAATGATTTGCATGCATTTCAACTACATGTAAATAAAAAATCAAACCTTAATCTTTTTGAAGCTTCAATGCTCATACATCATTAATAGCAATGACACTGCGAATCTAAACTAATAAATATTTACCAAAAGCTAAAAGATTAAAAACTCCATTCCATTTTCATTATTTTAAAAACTTCTTGTATTAGTATATAAAAGATTTTAATACGAATGTGTAAATGTTAAGCAAACTTTGGTGGGACGTTTTAACTCATATTAAAGCACAAGCATTATTTCTACTCGATAAAATGAAACGGTTCATTTAATTGCAGAGCAATGGCGTTTGATTGGGGGTTTAATTGAATTTAGGGTTGATTTTCACTTCAACTTTCACCAACACAACATACACATACATATATACATAACATACTACATCCATTCATACATACATACATACATAGTGTATATAAAGTTCGATGGAGAGTTTAGAGTTAGGAAGCAGAACTATCAACAGAGCACGACACGCTATCCTTTACATACATTCTCATACATACTCATTACAATGACAACATATATACACGGAGATATTAAAAAAGGTTGATGCACTACGTTTAAAAACTAAAATCAATTCTGAAATAATCTGAAATATTTCCAGTGAGAGTTCATAAATACGTAAGGAAATTCCATAAAAAATGGTAAAATTAACTCCCAAAGAGCACAAATCAATGTGTGTGTACTTAGGCCATAGAATATTTATGCTATTTTAAAAACGTGTGCCAGATATTAACTTATTTAGCCTTTATTTTCAACGCTCGTTTAAGTTACAGTGCATTGATATTTTATATGAACTATCCTACATCAAAGTCGTCTTGAACTGCATTGATTCACTTAAAGAATTAGTTAAACATAAATGAATCATTAATGGCTGAGTACCTGAACATTCAAGAATTGATGGAAATGAAAGAGCTGATGAACTAGCCAAACTGGATACAAGTACTCTACCACATGGTCCAGAGCCAATTCTTGGAATACCAAAAAGCACAATAAAATATAAAATAAAATATTCCATTCGAGAATACCTATATTAAAACCTCGATATTTTGGCACTTTCAGTTTTTTGCTTATAACTCAAAAACTACATGTTCTACAGAAAATTCTACTTTTACTAAAATTAAAATTGAATTCGACCGTTTCACCAGATACAGTGAAGGGTGTTTTGTCATAAGACGAAGTGGAAAGTTCTGGAGTGTTATTTGGTCTGATATACCCATAGAACAGACATTGATGACGTCCAGCAAAGTTAAAGGGGGTCTATCTAGTGGAAGAGGCTTCAGTGACGCGTACTTTTAAGTTTTTTTGGAAAATTTCATCAGACATCAAAGACCTATAGGTAATGGGTTAAGATGATATAAAATATCATGGGTTAAGATGATATAAATTTAAGTTTGACCAGTGCATTTTGTAGAGAATTTTGTTTACTTTAATTTTGGTAAGAGTAAAATTTTCTATAGGACATATTATTTTTGAGTTGTAATCAAAAAACTTAAATAAGTGCCAAAATTTCGAGGTTTTTCGCCTATCAAAAGTTTTAACAGGGGCTTTCGAGTTGGCAAACTTAGTTTCAGGCTCCCCATACCAAACCATACCATTCACCATACCAAAAAATCCTTTAAAAAAAATATTTTGCCACCAATTAATGCACGCTCGGATGTACCTATATATTGAGCTATATATATAATTATATATATATTTTAATATATATATATATATATATATATATATATATATATATATATATATATATATATATATATATATATATATATATATATATAAATACATATATGCATCTATAAATACATATATAAATACATATATGCATCAATCATTTAAAATCACTTGTTACTTACAATAATGAACGTTCACAAACCTTGTTGATATGTTTCTAACTTGTGTGTTGTAATTCTATTCATTGTTCAATGATATTCACAACTTTTCTATATGTATATGCATATACAAAAGCTAAAACATTGTTTTATTTTTTCAATTTTCACAATATTCAATGAAATGTTTTACTTAACTAGAAAATTGACTTTTGTTTTCATTAAAACGCAAAATTATATAATCGGATTTATATGGATATGCTACCATTATTTTGCTGCAGCATTTAGCCGAATGAGTGATTCGTATAATCCAAGCCAGCTGCATATAACAGTCTATTTGTTCTATATCAAATAAAAGAAGAAAAACAATTTTTTTACACAATCGATCAATAATGCAAAACCTGTATAAATCATACATCATTCGTCGGAGAACTATCGGCTTCATAAGTGGTCACCTTTTCGCAAATTTAAGGAGTCGATTTACGCCAAATCAATTTGGTATTTGAAAAATGTTTCGAATAATAGTTGTTCGTTGTAAAAATCCAGAGAACCTACACCTTAAAAACATGTTTATATCTTATTTTAAAAAAACGCAGCTGTTTAAAAGTCATTTCACATAACCTTGATAAAGTTTAAATTGTATTTCAATATGTTGATCAATAGATCGACAGGGCGATATTTAATTTGATAAGTAATTAATATAAGTAATCGATGGACTAATATACGTAAAATAAATGTGGATTTGAAAACAAATCAATAAAATAATATCAGAATTGTATAAAATTATTTAAATACCAATTCCTGCCATCTATCTGTCAATGTATTGAAATACAATCTACACTTTCTCAAGATTTTTTGGACAGTCAGTGGCGTACGTCGAACGGTTGAATATTCTTTTAATTGATTTTCGGATTCTTCAATTGTTATATCCACATATCAATACAAATAATAAAACTGGCGATATGAATTTGGTTACTATAATAATAATAGATGCCAAAAGAAAACTATTTAAATTGTGTCTATCTTTTGAGTCTGTCTGTTTGTTCCGGCATCACGTTAAAACCACTGAACCGATTATAATGCCATTTACAAAGGATGGTAGATAGTTATACCGGGTAATTATATTTCAAATTTTGCCCCTATTTCTAGAACATTTGTTTGTATTTTATAAATACGTATTTCGACTACAATGTAGTCATCATCAGTATGAATTAGCTAATCGTAACTATCTCTGGGATATGGATTCAGAGATATGTTGCTTGTTGCTAATTTGGTGCCTGTGTCACAATGATATAAAAAAATTATGTCGTTTTATACGATTTGGCTGAGGGTATAATCTGACTTGAGGATTATTTAAGTTGCCTGACTACTGGATTAGGTGACTTTGGTGACTATGCGGCGTTTGTTTTGTCACTAAAGTGAGTGTACCTACTTTAACCTTGACATTCAGGTATTGGATTTTTATTTTTGAAAATGGTTTAATTATATTAAATCAGAATTTGGAATTGGGCCATTGTCTAAATTCATTATCTGTTTTCTCAATTTGTATATGTAGATGCTTTCGTATGCATCTAATTTCGTATGGGGTTTTTTACCGATTTAAATAGTTTTAGATTCGATATAAAAAAAAAAAAAACCACAGAATTAGATGCATACGAATGCATCTACGAATGCATTAAACCATTTTCAAAAATAAAAATAAAAATCCAATACCTGAATGTCAAGGTTAAAGTAGGTACACTCACTTTAGTGACAAAACAAACGCCGCATAGTCACCAAAGTCACCTAATCCAGTAGTCAGGGAACTTAAATAATCCTCAAGTCAGATTATACCCTCAGCCAAATCGTATAAAACGACATAATTTTTTTATATCATTGTGACACAGGCACCAAATTAGCAACAAGCAACATATCTCTGAATCCATATCCCAGAGATAGTTACGATTAGCTAATTCATACTGGCGATGACTACATTGTAGTCGAAATACGTATTTATAAAATACAAACAAATGTTCTAGGAATAGGGGCAAAATTTGAAATATAATTTCAAAAAAACCTAGAGTTCTCTTTGATTATTTTAATAATCTTTATTATACCGGGTAATATATATCTGGGGTGACCAACAAATCAAAGTCGCCAATTTTGGTCAATCGCTCGCGATGTCTTGACAAGTGAAGAAATTGTGGTAAGATTTCAAGATTTTGAAGAAAAAAAAAAGAAATTGTGGAATTTATATCTTTGCCTTTTAATAAAGATTTAAGTGTGGCATTAGCCAAAAAATTGCAAATTTTACAAACTGATTTAATCTTACAAGAAAATTTGAAGAAGATTTATGGAAATACGTCAACCGAGAAAAATATCCCAATATCATCAAATGTAGGGAATATATTTATTCTTGATTCAGATCTACATACCTCTCTGTATGAATCGGAATTTTCATACTTAAAGTGAACGAAGACTTAAAGTTAAAGTTCTTGCCTAACTAATTACCATACTGAAGACTCATTATTATTATCTCTCTCAGGATATACACCTAATTATGATTCCTTGGTTAGAGACATGCATATTCAGTCTTCCCATTAATGTTAAGGCAATAAAATAAATCTGTCTATATCTGTAGTTAAATTAAATTAATTTAGACCCGTTAAATAATTATGATTCCTTGGTTAGAGACATACAAATTCAGTCTTCCCAAAGGAAATAAAATAAATCTGTCTTTATCTGTATCTACTTTAAATTAATCTAGACCCGTTATATAATTATGTTTTTACGTAGGTGGATATACAGGATGTTTTAGTACGAGGTGCACTCCCGCGAGCTATTGATAGATTAGCAAAAAACAAGTCTACAAATCTTATATCATTCTTTCATGATAAATTTTCCAGACACAAACAAAATCGCGAAAGTAAAATTTTAAAATCAAATTATCAGCCTTACATTTTTATAACATTATAGCATTTTTATAACAAACTTTTCGTATATACCTTCGAACAAATAGTACAAGTCGATTGCGAGACATTTTTAAGATAAAAAGTAGATCTTATACACACAAAAGTTGGCCACCCCTGATATATACTATTTGACATTTCATAAACGGTACAGGAGATTAAGGTATTACCAAACTATATCAGCTGATCGGGTACTCGCGCGAAAAGAACTATATATAAAATTATATGTGTAAAAAAAATATTTTGGTACTCCTGCGCGTTGTTGAAAACAGCTGTCCGTTGTCATCAGTGTTCCCATTCGTCACATAACATATCATGCATATACTAGTCATCATACATATACTAGTATATAGTTTCAAACGACTTTCAAATAGCGCCCCGGTACTCATGATGCCAACTGAACCATAAAAATTAACCGTCTTCTGCGGACATGAAAAAAATGCACTTTTTTACACATATTTTATCAAAAAACTTAACAACCTGATGCTCATTCTCCCAAAGTTTTAAGGAAAAATATTTCTAAGGAATTGAGGAAAGTATGTGTCGAATTTCAGAACAACCGTGACTATATTGAGAGAGTAAAAACAGTCGGAATCGTGCATTTTATTTCACCATGTTTATGAAGATGCATGTTAAATTTCTCCAACTTACACAGCGATTTTCTCATAAACGCCATTGTGATAAATTCTCAAAAAACTTCAGCTGATTTCTGGGGATTTATTTTACTAATATTGTGAATTTCGTGAAGTTCTTGACAATCTAATAATAGTTTAGAAATACATTAAAAGTATTTCAGATAATTTATTTCAAAAACAAACAACTTTTGTTTGAAACATTTTTTTTCGTACGAACCAGCTTATAAACATTTTTGTATACCCAATTCTACTATAAAACTTTTACTAAAATCCCATGTTAAAAAAAAAACAACAACAAAGTACAATTATTTCATACTCAAGAAAATAAGTTTTCTACGTACTTGAACATTTTCGCAACTCATTTGGCATTTATCGATAATACAAACGATTATAAAATTGAATTTAAATAGTTGAAAATTATAATTACAAATGAAAATATTATACGTACGCTTGTCGGATTTTATTTTCTTCTATACTTGAAAATGTAGATTTTCACCAAACGTTAAAAGTAAAAGGGAAAAAGTAATAAAATCATTTTAGAATAAGTTAAAATAAATTTGTATATTGTGTGTGTGTGTGTGTGTGTGTGTGTGTGGGTGGGTGGGTGTATAGAGAATGAATGGAAGAATTAGTTGGTGGTGTGTAGCATATAATTTTGTTATCGATTGAATAAACATATGTTTGAAATTTGTCACAGATAATTAATTACCAACTGTAATAAATCTTTGTCTCTTGTTACAGTGATCTGCAGGGGAACAACATTACTGTTATATTCGATATGGACTTTGAAGATATGGTAAAATTACGAATGTTGTAAGTATTTAACAGAAATTTAATTTAATATTAAATTTTATAGATTAAAAATAAATCCGTGGTAGCATACTACTTGGCTAGGACTCCCAAGGTCCAGGGTTCGATATCTGGTGGATAATTTAATTTTTTCATACCAATTTTTAATTAAAAATTCCAATACATGTTTATCTATATATAAACCTATATATAGTATACGCTAGTTCTTTCTGTCAATAAAAAAAACTGACTCATTCATTAATATCATCTGTGGTGTAACGGTAGCACACTGGGCTAGAAATCCAGACGTCCAGGGTTCGATACCTGGTGGATAATTTAATTTTTTCATACCAATTTTTAATTAAAAATTCCATTACATGTTTATCTATAAAGTATTCGCTAGTTCTTTCTGTCAATAAAATAAACTGACTCATTCATTAGTATCATCTATGGTGTAATGGTAGCACACTGGGCTAAAAATCCAGAGGTCCAGGATTCGATACCTGGTGGATGAGTTAATTTTTTTATATCAATATTTAATTAAAAATTCTATGACATGTTTGTCTATATAGTATACGCTAGTTCTTTCCGTCAATGAAAAAAACCTGACTCATTCATTAGTATCATCTGTGGTGTAACGGTAGCACACTGGGCTAGAAATCCAGAGATCCAGGTTTCGATACCTGGTGGATGAGTTAATTTTTTTATATCAATATTTAATTAAAAATTCTATGACATATTTGTCTATATAGTATATGCTAGTTCTTTCATGCTATGTCTTCGTAACCTTATTGAAAATTGCCATTAGTATTATATTGTGACGCCTAAACATATACAAATAATAATATGCGGAATAATAACTTAATGTTGACTACGAAGTAATACTGCCAATGATGTGATAAAATTGATTCATTCCTCAGAATCATCCGTGGTGTAATGGTAAGACACAGGTCTAAAAATCCAGTGGTCCAGAGTTCAATACATGATGGATAAGTTAATTTTTTCATATCAATAATTAAATATACAAAATTAATGATATGTTTTTCTATATTGTATACGGTAGTTCTTTCATACTATGTCACACGTAACCTTAATGGAAATTGACATTAGTATTATATTGTGACGCCTAAGTATACACAAATAATAATGTGGAATAATATGTTAATGTTAACTACAAAGTAATACCGGCAATTATATGAATAAAACTGACTCATTCAACAGTATCATCCGTGGTGTAATGGTAGCAGGCTGGGTTAGAAATCTAAAGTTCAGGATAAGTTAATTTTTATACCCAGTATATAATGTAAAAATATTGATCGCAGAAAAAAAATTTTGTTAATGGTGTTCATAAAATTACCTAATTAGTCCATTTGCGCATGTCCGCCTGTCTGTCTGTCCGTCTGTGAACACGATAACTCAAGAACAAAAAGAGATAACGAACTGAAATTTTTTTTCTGTGTTCTAGAGCAAAAAAGGTCAAGTTCGTTAATCGGCAAAATCGGACCATATTTGGGCAAAATGAGCAAAACTGCTTATCTTTGAAACCGTAAAAGGTATAACAAATGATTAAAAATAAAAAATCTTCTCTTTAAAATAAACAACTTTTCTCTAAAAAAATTTTCTATAAACTGAATAGTTTTATCATAATTTGTGCTCAAAAGTTCCTCGTAGAGCGAAAAATATGCCCATCTTTAAAACCATAAAAGATTTTTTTTAATTGTGGGACAATTCAAAAATTGTTAGCAATTCAATCATTGATATACCACTCAGTATATACTGGATATTCAAACAATTAACTGAGTTAGTTGTTACATTACTTGTTTTATATCAATATTTAATTAAAAATTCTATGAAATGTTTGTCTACACAGTATACGGTAGTTCTTTCATACTATGTCTTACGTAACCTAAATGGAAATTGACATTAGTATTGTATTGTGACGCCTCAGTGTACACAAATAATATGTGGAATAATAAGTTAATGTTGACTACAAAGTAATACTGTCAAAGATTAATTTTGACCCGCAGACAAAAAAGGTTGTTTCGCATTTCCTCGATCAATAACATTTTTAACATGACTGAGAGAAAATATGCAAATTATATGCTGTGCGAAGATAAAAAAAAAACGTATTTTTATTTTGTTACAGACTTTTAGCCGACAATCAAATTCATACCATTGAACGAGATGCATTTCGAGATTTAACATCGTTAGAAAGATTGTACGTACAAAATTACTGCTACTAAAACTTTATTTTAATTCTAAATAATTTTCTTTATTTTTTTTTTAGACGTATCAGTAATAATCATTTACGGCACATATCTGACAATTTATTTGGGACCATGACACATTTAGTTAGATTGTAAGTATTGAGTGTTTTTTTTTTAATTAAAATTTTTTTCATTCCTTCTTAGCTCACTTTTTGTAAATGTTAATTTAACAAAATACTTTATTGGCAACTCAATATAAACACACTGAGCGGTAAAGAAAATGGGGCAACCTCACAAAATTAAAAAATCTAAAGTCATCATTTCTATGTATACTATGAAAAAAATGAAAGAAGTTACGCGCAATGTATTGTGGATGTGAAATTTTTAAAATCAGATGTACGATGGAGCCGAACATTTTCTATAGGCATAAATTGTTGAGTAACGAAAATCAAGATCATGTTTTAAGCAACAATGGTTCAGTTTTTTTAGACATGTGATTTTGATTATTGATAATAGTATTTAAAGAAACTTGAACAATTATGAATTTCAAAAACATACTGGCCCGTGCAGTGAAAGATATCCCTGGCCGGCAAGGTAGGCAGCTGCCTAAGGCGGCAAATGTTCAGCGGCGGCAAATTTTGATCGTTTACACTAGATATAACACTACTTGGGTGATCAAAAGTAGAATTTTTCTTTTGAAATCCTGATACATCCTTGAATTACTGAAAATGAACTTTATTTATTATTTATGATATTCACTTTATTTTTTATGACTCAAAATGAAAGGAGAATTATCTCATTTTTAACCAGACTTCAAAAAAGAGGATGGTTCTCAATTCGTCTGTATTTTTTTTTCCGAATTTTTTTATATTTTAATGGGTTTGATTCAAGGTAGGTCCCATTGTCACCAAATCGCATTCTGATGAGGGATCCCCGGGAAATCGAGGAAAATCCTCATTTTATATGTGATAACCGATTTCTACGAATTTTTTTTTATTTTTTTTTTAAAGGGTATACTCATTCATAATGGGAAAATAACCGACTTCAAAAAAATTTTTTACAAAAAAAAACCGACCTCAAAAAAAAAAATTTTGACAAAAAAAACTGAAAATCTGTTATGAAAAAATGCACTAAAAATTAAAAAAAAAAAAAAAAAAAACAACGGATAAAAAAAATGTGTTATAAAGAAATGCACTTAAAGTTAGTAGGTCGTTTAGTTGGTCTACCCATATTTAGACAAATAAAATAAGTTATAGAACTTCAAAGTCACTAAAAAGCGAGAAATAAACCTTATTTTGACAAAATGGAAACCCGACTTCAAAAATCAAATATTCTATAACAAAAAATGCACTAAAAAATAAAAAATAATTGCATATTCTTGTGCCAATTTTAGTTCACCTAAGCAAAAATTTTTAAATATATATGTACAATTATTGTTATTTTTGGAGTCGGCGTCAGCATAGCGAAATTCACATAACTTTTGGACACCGCCTCCAAAAATAACAATAATTGTACATATATATTTAAAAATTTTTGCTTAGGTGAACTAAAATTGGCACAAGAATATGCAATTATTTTTTACTTTTTAGTGCATTTTTTGTTATAGAATATTTGATTTTTGAAGTCGGGTTTCTATTTTGTCAAAATAAGGTTTATTCTAAATTAGTTCATCTAACACTGCATGTGTCGAGTTACAATTTCTACGTGGATGACAATATAGGACCAAAATAGCGAATTTACAATGAATCAATTATAATTAATACGAATTGGCGTCAAGCGAAGAAGTTATTTCATTCTTACTTCTAGTGTTTTCATCATGGCTTCAAAACTAGTCACGTGGTCAATCGCGAAGCCCATTTCGATGCTGGGCTCTGGTGTCTGCATGAAAATGTACCTTAAAAGGAGGGAACGAAAATTTTTTAGCTGTCTAAGACGGCGAATTTTCCTGAACCCATAGTTTTCGTTATTCAACCTTACATACCTGTAAAACATTACAAAAGCAATACCATCGAAACAATAATTATTGAGCTAGAATTCTGAAAACATTAACACATGTCTCTAGCTTGTCTGTACAAGCTAGAGACGTCCGGTGTTACTACAAAATTTTAGCTTGATTTGTTTTTAAAGTTATGGAAAAAAAGCGAAAGAATTAACCATTTATCCACTTAGCTCCGAATCTGGAAAATCATTATAAAAAATTAAAATTTCATTACTGGCTTTTTGCATCTTTTTACGTAGAAGATAATTACCATTATTTACAGGTGATCAACGAGTGGTCAAATGCTAAACACCGTGATCACTGGGAAAAAGTACCGCGGCAGGAGCTCGGGAAAATACTGCTTTAGAGTGCAACCAAGAGGCTGTCTCTCGACGTACTGAAGCTGAACAGGGTACTACTGCGGAAGGTTACCGGATTCATTACCGGGCATTAGCAACTGCACACAATGGGACTCCATAACGAGTCCATTGTGTGCAGATTGTGTGGCGAGGAGGAGGAAATGTCTACATTATCTTTGACTGCGAACCTCTGGGTTACAGCAGATACACAGGATCTTCGGTGCATCTCACCCCGAATATATGAACCTTCAGGAAGACCTGATAAGCAAGCTCCTAGCTATTGCCAACATATGGGAGAAGCGAATCACGTCGGTCTGAAGCAGAAGGGGGATCACAATGGACCATAAGGTTGAAGTGCAACACTTTTTAGACTCCAAGATGTATCTATCTATCTATTACCGTTATTTTATCCCAATCTAAGGGTACAAAATTTTAAATCAAAAGAACGTACGACATTTACAGAAAGAACTCCAATCAACCAGTTCTATTTGTCCCACTTTCTTTAGCGTTCAGTGTAATTTGATTTTGTATAGAACACCTATGGTTTTAAAATTACTCAAATCAAAGCTATTAATAATATTGTATTGTTTATCGAACAAATAATATTGTTATTTGTTTCAGAGATCTCAGTTATAATTTTATCAGCGTGATTGGTCATAAAACTCTACGGGGAATCCCCAGTCTACAATATTTGTAAGTTTGTCGTTGGTGGTGTTTTTTTTTCTTTATTATTATTGTTAATATGTATGTAATATAATTATTTATTTAAAATTAATTTAAAATTTTAATTAAAATACTGAACTAAAGCTTTTTAAATGAGTTTTGAATTTTTACATTAAAAATATAAGTTCATCGGTTTTATTATTAATCAATAATGTCAATCAGACATATTGAATCTGAAATTGAACGTTGAAAACCACTAAATACTTAACCACAGTATTTGCAACGTTACCAATTTTTCCAAGAGGCGAATTAATGTAGTTCACTTGTAAATTCCGCTTTCTTACGAATTAGAGTTAATTGAAATATGGCATTAAGTATACATATTCATATAGTCAGGTTATATTACCGTTAGTATAATATAACCGAAAGGACAACCATACCAATAATGTATAGATAGACGCTAGTCTACAAAAAAAAAAAACAATTAAAAAATATGCAAATAGTAAATAAATAAATGAATAATACACTGGAATCCAGATAGTGAGAAATGAAATTCATTCCACTATCATAACATCTCATGTAGCTCAGAGACAGAGCAGTGGTCTAGAATGCCAGAGAGAATGACAGATCTTCAACCGTCTTTTTGTCGTCGAACCGGTGTCCTTTGAGCGGTTTTTTCAAATTCGGGAATAACCAAAAGTCACAGGGAGCTATGTCGGAACTGTACGGAGGTTGGCGAAGCAGTGCGATATTGTGTTTAGTTAAAAACTGCTGCACAAGATTCGATAAGATTTCCCACCGCTTCCACTTTCTAAATTTGAGATTAAAATTTCCCAAATTGTAGTTGTACAGGAACAGAACTATTGGTATTCCAAGATCATCTTCTAATTCGCGCACAGTAAAACGTCAATCTTCTTCAATCGCAAATCGCACGCACTCGGTATTATCTACGCTCGGTTTTGTTGTCGCCGAAGGTCGGCCAGAACGAGGATCACTATCAACAGATATGCGGCCACTTTTGCAACGATTATACCACTTATTTGTGTTTTGCCCATATACTCATCCCCAAAAACCTTCTGCTTTATTTGAGTAGTTTCCGAACTAGTTTTTCCGAGTTTGAAGCAAAATTTGATGCAAATTCGTTGATCAGATCTTTCAGTCATTTTTAACAATAACAAAATCCGACGAACGCAAAAAAGGCTTTGTAAACAAATACACGCTATGCTTGCACTATGCGTCCTGGCGCAAAGATATAAAAGCAGGTCGGATACTTTTCGGACAGATCTCGTATACTCAAATAAGGAAGGATCTAGCAACGCCTAGTATTATATGACGATTAAAAATTTCGTTAAAAGATTGAAATTAAACCGAATAATTTTCAAAAAATATATTTTAATTTATAAAAAATATTTTTCTAGGCAATTGGATCACAATCAAATTACATGTATTGACGATAAAGCTCTGAAAGATCTAAAGGATATGGAAGTTTTGTAAGTATTAATTCTCTTGTAGATATCAGATGTCCAGTGTCATAGAGAATTATCTTAAAGATTTCATCCATCCTCCCAATTTTTTCATACAAATAGATGCATTATTGAAATCTGGTTTCCTACAGGAACAGAACTATAAATATCATAACCCATTAGTTAACTAGTGAAAATTTTGGTCCATCGTGTAGATTTTGCATAGAATCTCTAGAAAAATGCATATTTAGGTCAATAACAAGGGTGTCGACAGAGGGTGGGCCAGGTGGTACGAGGCCCACCTAAAACTCTGATCCTATAATTTCTTCAAACACTACAAATAGCCTAGTAAAATAGTACGACCTTTAACAAACTTTTCGTAATATTACTTATCAATAAATTGTAATCCGAATCATCGACATAAACCTGAACGTATTGGAAGACACGAGGATATATTTTGTTCCTTTTGAAACTCAATTTAACAATTTAGTGCATCGTTATGCCAAACATATCTCAGCTGTATATCTCGAGAACTATTGGGCGTAGGTAAATTTTGTAAATGACCTTTAATTAGCTCAGAAATTACTTTAAAACCAATAGTTAACGAGATATTTGAGAAAAACTGATTTTACGCGTCCTTCGACATTCAATAACTTTTTTTGCAAGCGCGATGTCGTTATGCCAGTAACTCTCGTAGTTATTAACACTTGTATTTTTTTAAATCAGAATTTGAAATACTACCAAATGATCTTAAAAAATTAATTTAATTAATTTTAAAAGTTGGTCCACCTTAAATTAATCGAGCCCAATACTGGCCCAACCGAATAGATAGATTGTAGAGGCTGTCCTGGACGGGACAGACTTCGACCATAAGGCCCATTGTGATGCCAAAGCATGTGAGAATGTGAGTGGAGGACAAGGAATTTTGTGTGTAGGCTAGGAATTAGTAGGATGTGCGGCTGCAGCCGACTTTGATAGGAACTATGCCGATACTCATCTGGAGTTCGTGAAGGAAACTGCAGAAAACCTTCTCAAGCATAGCCGATTACTTCGTTCTTGTCCATACGCCGACAGTTTAGTCAATTGACCGCCCCTTTTTCTTTTTCTTTTCAATAATTGACAAACTGCCGATGTCGGGATTCAAACCCATAACTTCCCAGTTTCAAGTACACACAACGCCTTTACAAGCGCGACTACTTGAAGCCCACCCAAATAAGTAAGGCTCACGGCTTTCTCCATGAAAAAGTGCTCCTTCAAAATCTTATATAATTTTCTGGTTTCCCCGATCGCTGGACATCTTGAAACAAACAATGGAAACAAATGTATATTGAATGATCTCAATTTTTTCTTTTTAGAACTTTAAATAAAAACAATTTAACCACTTTGGGAAAAGATATGTTCAGTAACATGTTCCGACTCCGAACATTACGATTATCTGAAAATAATTTAATATGTGATTGTCATCTGGCATGGTTGGCACGCTGGTTACATCATTTTAGAAATCGTGCGTTATATCCACGATGTTTTTCACCAACACATTTAAAAGGACAAAATATTGCTGATTTAGCTGAAAAAGATTTTAAATGTTCTGGTAGGTTGTTCATGAGTTTTATTAAAAATTTTGCTAAATAAATCGAAATTGAGTAAAATGCAATTTTTTTTTTAAAGGATTAATTGTTCGTGCTGGATTTGGTGAATGTGATGTTGGTGAACCACAATGTCCACATCCTTGTAGTTGTGCAGATGGTATTGTGGATTGTCGAGAAAAAGCGTTGGCAAAAGTACCTGATCGTTTTCCAGACGCTACAATCGAAATGTAAGCTCTTATGAATTTTGAAAAAATTTATGTTTTTGTTCTTTTGTAATTGTTTATTGTATTAGATTTTCTATTGAGGTTGAAAATATCAGAATATCTTAGTATATTGCAACAATACCTAACTTAAATAATTTTCCTTTTGTCTGTCTTCAATTTTCAATTTTTTTTTCTGGACATGTTTTCCTGTTACTTGATTTCAATTTGCTTAAGGTTGACCGAATAGTACAGTACATATTATAATAAACAGAAACACTCTTTTTAACAGAAATTAAAAATTTTAATCTGTAAATTAATTATTTAAATTTAGATAGCATCTAACATCACTATTAATCGGATTTATGTATTTATTTAATTACTAAAAATAATAAATAATCATCTTTTGAGGATTACAAAACTCTTCGTCAGACTTTTTTTTTTTAATTTAACGTAAATTTTCCGATTTTTCTCAAAAACGACCGATCCAATTTCAATTCAAAACACATCAATCGATAGGTTTTTTTGATACCTATAACTTTCTCATTTTAAATTATATCTAAAACTGTTTTCGGCACTCACTATTTTGTGAAACTATTTTTTTTTAATTAATATAAATACTGGAGGGGATCACCACTCTCTTGAATAATTTTTGGATCAGAACCAGTTGTTGGCATATACCAATACCAGAATATATTGAAAAAAAATTGTTTTTTGTGAATAAAAAAAACTTGAACTTCGATCACAAAAAGTTAAATGAGAAAGTTATAGATATCAGAAAAACCTATCGATTGACGTGTTTTGAATTGAAATTTGATCGGTAAATTTTTATAAAACCGTCAAAAATCGCAATTACTTATGTCTAATAATCCACAGAATTGAAGCCCAAAGCAAGCCAAAAAAGATGTTTTCTGAACAATTTTAAAAAATTAATTTTTTCCCGAGTTATGACGTTGCTTAACGTTGTCAATGAGAAAATCAAAACATGTGTACCCTCCCCCCCCACTAGTACAGCCTTTGGTGGATTTTTTTTAAATCTTCAGAGGAAAAAGGCTAAGGGTAAATTGCAAATTGCCACCTGACTACTAAAAAGTTTCAATTATATTTATAAATCTTAAACGAGCCCATTTCAATTTAAAATTTATGTATGTGTTCAGAGAATACTCGTATATGGTAATTTTTTTTCAAGATGTATTCTTAAATAATTAACTTCTACATAAAATTTTATGAACGTTTAATAAAATATTTTCTTTGTATTCATTCTCTTATAGGCGATTAGAGCAAAATGAAATAACAGAAGTACCACCGAAAGCATTTAGTACATATAAAAGATTACGCAGAATGTAAGTAATTAAATTAACAGTATAATATAAATTTATAATAAAATGGAGAAATGATTCACAATTAAATTTATTAACTATGGTTTTCTTTTGGTTTTTCACAGTGATTTAAGTAATAATAAAATTACAAAATTAGCTGGTGATGCTTTCTTAGGATTAAACTCATTGGTTTCACTGTAAGTATTTTATTTTATTATGTGGTTTGTTTTTCAATTTGCAATTTTAATTTATGTACACATATTAAGATTATTCGATCGGGATTCACTGAGATAGAAAAATGTAAATTACTAAATGTACGAGTGTGTAAATATACGAAGTCTGTCCGAAAAGTATCCGACCTACCGTCATATCTCCGCGCTGGCGTTATTTTTTGTCATCGGGCGAGTGGCATCCTTCAAAGTAGTCTCCATTTGATTGAATAACACGCTCCTAGAGGTGTTTCCACTTTCCGAAGCAGTCTTGGAAGTCAGTTTTTGGAATAGCCTTGAGTGCCCTCGTTGCATTATTTTCAATCGTCTATTTGTCGTCGAACCGGTATCTTTTGAGCGGTTTATCAAATTCGAGAACAACCAAAAGTCACAGGGGACTATATCGGGACTGTACGGAGGTTGGCGAAGCAGTGCGGTATTGTGTTTAGTTAAAAACTGCTCACCAAAGGCCTTCTGCATCATTGGAATAGTTTCCGAACTAATTTTTCCGAGTTTGAAACAAAATTTGATGCAAATCTGTTGATCTGATCTTTTAGTTATTTTTAACAATAATAAAATCCGACGAACGCAAAAAAGACTTTGAAAACAAATACACGCTCGCATGAACTATACGTCCTGTACGTGTCTGCGAGCAACCGATAAGTTCGTGAGGCTTTACTGTTGACGTTCATGCCTCGGAGAGGTTGCTCGAACACTCTGGCGCGAAGATATAAAAGATTTGTATGATTTTTCATATCTAGTATTTGATGTCAAAGAATTTTATCAATGAGCAGAAATCTTACTTAAATGTCAAATTAAATATAAACGCTAGTTTAAATATAAACGTTATAAATTAATAACATATTGGCATCAAGATAGTGCGAAATCCTATTTATTGCACGACCATAGTATCTCAGAGGCAGAGCATTGGTCTAGAATGCCAGAGATCGTGGGTTCGATTCCCATCCTAGATGTGTATGATTTTTCATATCAAGCATTCGATGTCAAAAAATGAAATCCCGGTTCCCCAATATTTGACGCGCTCATAAAAGCTTCAGGCGAACATTTAAAACCTGAACGCCCCAATATTTTTTGCATTCACATATTACTGACGTTGAGTTCTTTAGTAAATAGAATGAATGCATTTAAATACTGTTTGAATTGAATCTATTACCAGACTCGTATCAGCTTCGCACTGCAGTTAGGCCTTAGCTGTTGGTTGTATGAAAAAATGTTTTGTAAAATGTCTATAGGTTAGATAGATGTTTGGAACTGCCAAAAAGCATGAATATATAAGACACAAATTTTTATATACTACGTATTATCAGACAAAATTATCTACTATCTAGTGAAAACCGTGACATCCGCCGTAACTTGATACGGGAACAAACAATCAGATATAGTTACATACAATTTCAAAATTTTAAATCAATACAATAATTAAAAATTGGTGAAAATCGACTTCTTGGATTTATTTACAGACATATATTCATGCAATTCAACCTAACAAAATCGTGTTAAAAGGTATATATTCGTACGTTTTTATATCAGATTTCATTTGCTTTTGCTTTTAGAAAAAATGTTTCAAACAAACGTTGTTATATTTTTATATATGGAAAATATTTTCCAAATAATACTAAATTTGGTTAATATAATGATGTCTTCCTCTCTGTTTGTTCTCGCAATACGTTAAAACGTCTAAACCGATTTTGTGAGGTTGCCAGGTGCACAGGCTACACAAATCACATTTTTATTCCCGTGGCACCTATGTCTAAAACCAATCTTTTGAGTAGTGCGATTTTGAGAAAATCTTTAAACAACTATTCTTGAAATTATGTTTTCATACACACAATAGTTTTGGTTTAAATATTGGGCGGATTGATTATTGTGTATACTAATCGAATAACATTAAGTTTGTAATGAAATTGAGAATAATTATATATTTTATTTTGTGTGTAGTGTTCTATATGGAAATAAAATTAAAGAACTACCAGCAGGTGTATTTCATGGTTTAACATCGTTACAATTATTGTAAGTATTATTTAAATACCGTAGGCACTAACTTTAGTAGTACTTACTTTTGTGATTTATGGTTTTTTGAAATGACTGACTTACAGCAGACTATAATATTAAATGCTAATATTTTTTTAAATTGAATTTTTTTTTAAAATCACTTTCACAGTAGAATCTTATTAATGCTTACGCAATACAGTAGTATTTTGTTTAAATTCACATTCATTACTTGAGTAATCTAAAAAATGATTAAGACCGCCTGACCGAGGTGAAAACTTCTGTGGCGACTGTAATCAATTCTAAACAATATACATCCATGAATGATATGAATATTAATTAGATCAGGAACAATTTATAAATTAATATTACATATACAGTATTATAATGATAAAATTATTATTATACAATATTTGCCGTATTTAAAACTAAGTAAAAAAATTGCTATCAGCATCTTATCTACAAAACGGACAAGTCATATTGGATGCGTGGGTTGAAAACTTGGTTATAATTTGTAAATATTCAATTTTTATGTAAAATCCATCTTAAAACTACAGCAGAGACGTAAATCGACAAACCGTCCCGTAGTGTTGTGCATTTTTATTACCTTGGCGCTAAAATAAGTGCACTTAAAACTAGGTATCAATTAGTTATTAAATCGGCTACTCGAGCTCACTAAATGAACGTTTCACTTTTGAGCGTGACCGATTAGACGCATTTACTGTTACGGTGAACAAACCAGAAGCCGTTTACATGTCTTCGTTGATTTCATGACAGTCCGCTGACATAAAAGTAATCTTACATACAGTATATATGTTGTAAAAATGTAAACTTTATACCAGACTTCAAAGGTCGTTTTTCTAATATTCAAATAGTAGAATCATAGACATAGTATAATACTAGACTGCGCATTCGATGAAATTCATGTTCCAATATTAGAAAGAGATACAAACACGGTTACAGTAGAGCTATCTCTGTCATTCATTCACAGTGGAACAAAGATAGAAACACTGCAGATCAGAGACTGTCTGTTTCTAAAGTTGGTACAACTTTTCAATACAGAAAGTATATGAATCGCGCAGTCTAGTAATACTATGTCTATGAGTTGAACCATATTTTGCTCTAAAATCCATCAAATCAGTACAGCTCTTACACAGCCCTTATTCATGTTTGTGCATTCTTATTTTAGGGGCTATACCTTTAAGGATTTTTCACACTCAGCAATTTTGCCGACGGCGTCAAGGAGGCTCTTCTTGTTGAATGCATGTGTTTTCTAAGAAATAAACTACATTTATCTTTTAAAAATGTTGTTTATATCTTTCAATATACATGCATTTAACAAGGGGGGCAACTTTACCGCCGGCTGCAAAGCCGCTGTATTTGAAAAGCCCTTAGAGCTAATTGTGGTTACATTTTGATTTAAAAAAAAACAACAGGTATATCAATATATTATTGCTTTTAGGTTGTTAAATGCAAATGAAATTTCCTGTGTACGTCGAGATACATTTAAAGATTTACATTCCGTCAGTTTATTGTAAGTATAATAATTTCACTTAAGAACATTATTTGATCATTGGAAATAAAATTAAAAATTCTATTTTAGATCTTTATATGATAACAATATACAATCGTTAGCAAAAGGAACATTCGATTCAATGAAGAAAATTCAAACATTGTAAGTAAAAATTTTATTTTATAAATAATCTTGAAAACTGATGATAAAACTATTTCTTTCTTAATATGTTATAATATAGGCATTTGGCACGAAATCCATTCATATGTGATTGTAACTTACGCTGGTTAGGCGAATATTTACATCATAATCCAATTGAAACATCTGGTGCACGATGTGATTCACCAAAACGTATGCAACGTCGTCGAATCGATTCATTGAAAGATGAAAAGTTTAAATGTAAGGGTAAGCTGACCACTTTACCACCTATATCAGTGGTGTGGACGCTTTTCATTACTCATTCTGCTTTTTTTTTATATATTAATCATACAATAGCGTCACAAATTTTGAAAACATTTATAAACTAAATGTAATGTATTTCTAGATAAAATGTATATCTAGATAATCGTTTTCCGATTAAAATACAAACAAAGAAATACTACAGGTTTACCCAGAAAAAGGCGTAATAAACCATTTAAGAAATCAGGGTAGCACAATTTAAATTGTAATGTTTAATTTTGATAAAATATTGTAACGTCGTGTAATGGTAAGCACTCTGGGCTAGTCCAAAGGTCTAGGGTTCGATACCTGGTGGATATGTTTGTCTATATAGTATACGCTATGTGTTTCATACTATGTCTAACGTAACCATAATGGAATTTGATATTAGTATTGTATTGTTACGCCTAAGTATACACAAATAATAATGTGAAATAATAAGTTAATGTTGACTACAAAGTAATACTGCCAATGATGTGATAAAATTGATTCTTTCCTCAGAATCATCCGTGGTGTAATGGTAAGAACACTGGTCTAGAAATTCAGTGGTCCAGAGGTCAATACATGATGAATGAGTTAATTTTTTCATATCAATAATTAAATAAACAAAATTAATGATATGTTTTTCTATATACAGTATACGGTAGTTCTTTCATACTATGCCATACGTAACCTTAATGGAAATTGACATTAGTATTATATTGTGACACTTAAGTATACACAAATAATAATGTGGAATAATAAATTTTACTCTTATTCTAATTACGCCTACACTGGTCGTAATTCAGATCGTTATATCAGTATACTGTACACATGGCCACAAAAGTATCGCTCATTTTTCAAAATTCTAAAATTGATTTGTGCCTAATCTAGTCGGTGATCAACGAGTGGATAGACTTTAAACACCGAGATCACTGGAAAAATATACCGCAGCAATAACTGAGGAAATACTGTTTCGGAATGCATCCAAGATGCGCTCAACCTGATCAGCATATAAATTCGAAAGGTTGCCAGATTCATCACGGGATATTATCATCCACATACAATAGGACTCCACAATTAATCCATTATGTGCACACTGTGGCTAGAAGGACGAAACATCAAGCCACATCATATTTAACTGCGAATCTCTCGATTACCTATTAAGCAAGCTCTTTGCTATTGCCAAAATATGGGAAAAGCGAACCTCGTCATACTGAAGTAGAAGGGGAAGTACAATGGACCATAAGGTCCAAGTGAAAAACTATTCATACCCCAAGATTTATCTATCTACTTATCTATCCATTCGATGCTCAAAAAATGCTTCAAATAAAAGTTTTTCATTATAAATATACTAACATCTTTTATTCGAAGCGTTTTTCCAAAAATCAAATAAATAAGGTATAAATTAATCAAAAATTTTTTGAAAAATGCGCGCTACTTTTGTTGCCTAAACTAGTCTTTTGGATTCGTCTTTAGATTTGTTAATTATATTCAAATTTTGTGATGTGTAATGTATCATTATTTATTCAAGGAAAGTTCAAAATAAGGGGCACATATTCATTCTTGAATAAATGATGGCAGTATTACAATATAATCATTTCACGTATCATTTTCTTTTTTTGCTTAAATTGTCTCCTGTGTTCATAAAAAATTCCTTTTAAATAAACGCAAAAACTTGTATACACAGGTCAAGAAGATTACCGTACACGGTACGCAGGTGAATGTTTAGCAAATAGTGAATGTCCTGAGGGCTGTTCTTGTGAGGGAACGGTCGTTGATTGTTCTGCACGTGGGTTAGTGGAAATTCCACGTGATATTCCATTATATACGACAGACTTGTAAGTAAATCTTTTTTTTTAATTATTCATATCCATAGTCTCCATAGACACAAAAATATTTTCAATTTAATTTTTTTTAATAATTGTGAAAATTTGAGTAGATTAGGTTAGGTTTTATGGTTTGATACTTTCATTCGGAGACCTGTGAAAAGGAGAATATTTGAGTAACTTTTCGTACATATGTGAGATCATTTTGTAGATTGTCTATATAGCAATAAAACAAAGATGGGAAATATTTGTCTAGTTACAGTTTTCAACATTGAATTTTGATTTTGAAAGAAAGTTTTAGAGGATGGAATCAAGAAAAATTAAGGGCATTTATAGAGCGTTAACTTTCAAGACCTATAAAACCCTATGTATCTTCAACACTGATCTCTATATAACTGAACACACTATGGTTATAGGTCTAAACGTGAAATAACGGACCCAATTAAAACGCTGCCCAACCGCCAAACTAGTCAAGGTTGTTCTTTATCTGTCTAGTGGAAATACATATGACAGCCCCACATACATGACGCGCAGGCGCTGAAGCAAAAATTAGTACCTTGGCTAGTTGAGGAATTCTTCAATTCCGGTTAATGTCGTAACACGGGATAATCTGTCCAGTTATATAGAGATCAGTGATCTTGAAGCACTATAAAAATTATTAAATACACTTTGTAAAAAATTAAATCATTATTTTTTACTGGGTATGTATTAATGGGACGCGCAATGCGCGTCGACTCGAAAGTGTTTTAATATATAGGAAAAGTCATTTGCCTTTTAGAAAATTACATTTCCTATATATAAAAAACACTTGCGCGTCGAAACGCATTAAAGCGGTTTTTTCTTTAAACACAGCCATTGATACTTACTTCACCGCCAACTCAATTAAGGTTTATAAATAAAATACTCACATCATATGAGATTTCATAATGAAAAAGTTTGATGTATAAAAATAAAAAATACACTAAATTAAAGACTTAAAATTTTATTTTTCATTAAAAAACTTATTGTTTTTATCGATTCTCTTATAGTCAGTCCTCACAGTACCCCTCTGAAGGCACCAACAGAACCAAGCAAGGCTGGTTCCCATCTACCTCGATAACGCCTCTCAAAACAGTTAGGAAGACTAACGCGACATTTTGTATACTTATTAAAAAGTAATGTAAATATTTTGACAACCTTTGTACACAGAAAATTAATTTTTATAACTACTCTCAAACAAGTATTGCGTAGAGTATATAAAACAAAACATTAGCTATGTATATTATGAGAAGCAATACCAAAATAAACCCTGTTGTCTTTTGTATTGGGAACTCTAGTACTTGGATATGCTCTCTGGTGTGAAAATTATAAACTAAAGCTAGTAGGTCGATGTTTGCTGCCCCAACCTCCCTGATATACACTTCGGCCTACAAGTTTCGTGGTCGCACTCTGGGGGTACCTAATACGAATCACTATTCGATATATCGGTGAATTTTTAGTGTTACTAGTGTTATAAGGAAGAATTTATCATTGCCAAAATTTTACCATCGTTAATCATAGTTTTGAAAAACTTTACTACTAATTGTTCTCAAATTTATGAAAATTATTTTTAAACACTGAGGTATATAATCCAGACCACAGCTTGTTGGTTGAAATAAAATTATATTTTAACATTCAATAAAAATTACTTACAGATTATTAAACGACAATTTACTGGGACGTATTAAATCTGATGGTTTATTTGGCCGACTTCCAAATCTTTTAAAACTCGATTTACGTCGAAATAAAATTACTGGTATTGAAGAAAATGCATTCGAAGGAGCATCAAAAATTACGGAATTGTAAGAAATTTAAATACCTTATTATTTTTATTAGGAAAATATTTAAAAAAATTATTTTCTTAATTTTACAGATTATTATCAGAGAATCGTTTTATTGAAATACATAATAAAATGTTTCTTGGTCTGCACAGTTTAAAAATATTATCACTTTATGATAACATGATCACTTGTGTTATGCCTGGATCGTTTGATTATCTAACATCGTTACATACATTGTAGGTTATCACTTTTATTAACCATCGTTAACTGTAATAAAATCATTTCATTGTTTTCTTTTTTCGTAGAAATCTTGTCCAGAATCCATTTGCCTGTAATTGCCATTTAGCATGGTTCTCAGAATGGTTACGTGGTAAAGGATTGAGTGGTTCAACGCCTCGATGTGAAACGCCATTAAAATTAAAAGATATTCCAATTAAAGATATTCCCCAGCATGATTTTAAATGTACAAGTAAGTTCATAAATTTTTATGATCTAATTTATTAGCTCGAATTGTGATAATATTTAATTTTAAATTTGATTACACTCTTGTAAGATGTTAATTTAAACAATGTTGTTAGGATTCCGTATGCTAAATCTACAATTTTTTTTTAAAATTTTATAGGCGATAACGATCAAGGATGTTTAGGTGAAAATTATTGTCCACCAAAATGTTCATGTACTGGAACAGTTGTACGATGTTCGCATGCAAAATTACAAGAAATACCACGTGGAATACCACAGGAAACATCAGAATTATATTTGGATCAAAATGAGATTCAATCTGTTCAACCGGATCGTATTTCACATTTAAAATCTTTAACTAGATTGTAAGTATTCTATTCGTGGATATACCCAACTAGCCCGTACCCATATAAAAAAGGTCATAAATGATATAAATTTAATGACATGTCTATAAAAAGGAAAAGTCTTCATTGGATGGATCCTGTCTATTAAACACACCATTATTAATTCATATTATAAAGAACGTTGTATCTTGTTCGAACTAATCTTCGAAAGTGCTCATTCTATAAGTTTTCCCATTTTTTTTAAATCGGTCAATTGCGTGTCAGGTCACGCAATATGGTAGGGATCGACAGCTATAATTTTAACGAAACCTTATTAAACACCAAATTCGTTAATTTTATACGGCCATTTAAAATAGCTGTTAAATTTTATTGGATTTATTAACCCATCAATAATACGAACAAAATTAACCAGTAACATAAAACTCATGTAAAAACGGCAATTGAGAACCAAATATATCGTAAATGAAACCTAATTTGAAACCTAACGATTTTAAAATACCTATTCAATGACAACACTTTCGAAAGGTTACGTTAAAAAATTTTTTTACCCTCAATTTTTATGTAAGAAAGAAACCCTAGTATAAAATTTTTCATAATTTTAATAAAACCCATGAAGTGGTTTGGCATATTATTAAAGGTGCCAAATTTCACCCTTTTGGTCCCAAAAGTCTCTGAAATAACTTAATTTTCCCTGACTTTTTATATTATCCATTAATTTGTTATTTTTTTCAGGGATTTAAGTAACAACAAAATACGGATTTTATCAAATTACACGTTTGCGAATTTATCAAAATTATCAACGCTGTAAGTATCTTTTATCCTACAGTTGGAGAGTAAAATATTTATCGAATATGATTTTTTTTTCTAGAATTATTAGCTACAATAATTTGCAATGTGTCCAGAAAAATGCATTAATTGGATTAAAATCTCTAAGAATTATGTAAGTAATTTCTAACTCTTCAAAACTAAAAAAAAAAAAAAAAAAACAATTTATAAAAATTTCGAATTATATATTTTAGATCTTTGCATGGAAACCAAATATCGATGATACCAGAGGGAACATTTTCGGAATTAAAATCTATTTCACATTTGTAAGTAAATTTGTAAATTATTCTTTGTTGGTAATTTTAATAACCGAAACTTCTTTAGGGCTCTTGGAGACAATCCTTTGTACTGTGATTGTTCACTTCATTGGTTATCAGAATGGATAAAAGACAATTATTTCGAACCGGGTATTGCAAGATGTGCTGAGCCACCATCAATGCGTGACAAAGTACTACTGTCCACCCCATCATCTACTTTTCAATGTACAGAACCAGTTAGCAATGAAATTCTAGCAAAATGTGACGCATGCTATGAAATGCCATGTATGAATAACGGAGAATGTGTACCATTACCCGATCGACAATATCAATGTCGTTGTGCACCAGGATACCATGGTGAAAATTGTCAATATATGATTGATGCATGCTATGGTAATCCATGCCGAAACGATGGTATTTGTAAAGTACTCGAAGAGGGCCGTTTTAGTTGTGAATGTACACCAGGATTTACGGGTACGCGATGTGAAACAAATATCGATGATTGTATAAATAACAACTGTAAAAATAACGCTACATGTATCGATCAAATACAATCGTACCAATGCCAATGTTTACCCGGATTTATGGGCGAGTATTGTGAAACAAAAATACCATTTTGTACCAAAGAATATAATCCATGTATGAACGGGGCTCGATGTATCAATCATTTCACCACATACTCCTGTGAATGTTTACCAGGATTCAAGGGAGATAATTGTACAATAAATATTGATGATTGCGTGAATAATATGTGTCAAAATGGTGCAACATGTGTGGACGGTAATAACGATTATGTGTGCAAATGTTCAGGAGATTATACTGGCAAATTTTGTGAAGTCACACCAATGGTTGCAATGATGTATCCACAAACGTCACCATGCCAACATCATGATTGTGTCCACGGTGTATGTTTCCAACCATCTGGATCCAATGATTATTTATGTAAATGTGCTCCTGGATATTCGGGGAAAAAATGCGAATATCTTACAAGTTTGAGTTTTGTACATAATAATTCATTTGTACAATTGGAACCGTTGGAAACAAAACCTGAAGCGAATGTTACTATTATTTTTGCGACAACACAAGAAAATGGTGTTTTATTGTATGATGGTAGACAAGAGCATTTAGCTGTAGAGTTATTTAATGGTCGAATACGTGTTAGTTACGATGTGGGTAATTACCCTGTCTCGACAATGTATAGGTAAGTTTGATGTTATTACTAAGTTTATTTATTGAGCATATAAAATATTGTATTCAATAAAATTAGATTTAAGATGTTAGAAGACATTGGCCTCACATTTATATAGTGGAATTCGTTTATTACGAATCCGTATTGTATCAGGTGACTCAGAGTAGCAGCTATTCTTAACATGCAGTAGCAAAATGTCATACTTACCATTCAAAGGGAAATATGTGCCATTAAAGATGTATTCGATAAGATACCCGTGTGGAAATAATTATCTTCAAAAACTGAGAATAATTAAGAATAGTTGTTTTAAAACTCTGAATAAAACTTCTGAAAGTTTTATTTTTCTGAAAATCTCTGAAAAAATCTGAAAAAATAAAATAAATGTTTTATAAATGATTTACAGACAGAAAACATATAATATTTTGGACTATGCCATAAGAGTTATTCAGACTTTTTGGATAGTTTTTGAAATCTTAATAATAGTAATTCAGACTTTTAAAGAGAACTAATTAAATTAAATATAACAACTCGCCCTGGCGAGATTCGAACTCACGATCTCCTGTTTACTAGACAGGCGCCTTTACAAACTAAGCCACAAGACTGTTATATATATAACACATAAATACTATTTTGATAATTTATTATTAAAATAGTATTTGTTATGTATAAAGTGTTATATACATAACAGTCTTGTGGCTTAGTTAGTTAAGGCTCCTGTCTAGTAAACAGGAGATCGTGAGTTCGAATCTCGCCAATAAATACTGTTTTAATAATAAATTATCAAAATAGTATTTGTTATGTATAAAGTGTTATATGCATAACAGTCTTGTGGCTTAGTTAGTTAAGGCGCCTGTCTAGTAAACAGGAGGTCGTGAGTTACTATTATTAAGACTTTAAAAACTTTCCAAAAAGTCTGAATAATTCTTCTGGCATAGTCCTTTTTGAGAAGAAGTCAGTTAAAGTGCGAAAGTTGTTATCTTAATGACTTAATTGAAAAATTATTTGTTGAACTATGGTAGAGGTAGATTGTAAAGGCTGCCCTGGACGGGCTACACTTCGACCATAAGGTCCATTGTGATGCCTTAGGATGTGAGGATGTGAGTGGAGTGGAAGGAATTTGTGAGTAGACTAGGAATTGGTAGGATATGCGGCTGCAGCCGACTATGATAGGAACTATGTCGATATTCATCTGGAGTTTGTGAAGGAAACTGCAGAAAACCTTCTCAAGCATAGCCGGTTACTTCGTTCTTGTCCATACGCCGACAGTTTAGTCAATTAACCGCCCCTTTTTTTTTTAATTTTTATAATTGACAAACTGCCGATGTCGGTATTCGAACCCATAACCTCCCAGTTTCCAAGTACTACTGCGCAGACATAACGCCTTAGACCGCTCGGCTACTTGGACTGGTATTTGTTGAACTATGGTAATATTTCTATTTTTTATTTCAGTTTTGAAATGGTATCCGATGGTCAATATCACGTTGCTGAATTACTTGCAATAAAAAAGAATTTTACATTGAGAGTTGATCGAGGACTTGCACGTTCAATCATAAATGAAGGTTCAAAAGATTATCTACGTCTGTCCACACCAATGTTTTTAGGTGGAATAGCTCCTGAACCAGGACAAGAAGCTTTTACTCAATGGCATTTAAGAAATTTAACAAGTTTTAATGGTAAACATTTGTTATTTTTATGAATTTAAAAAAAAACGATAAAGCTAATTTTTTTATCGTATTAGGATGTATGAGAGAAGTATGGATCAATCATAAAATGGTCGATTTTGAAAATGCAAAAACACGTCAAAAAGTAACACCTGGTTGTGCATTATTAGATAGTGAAATTGAAGGTAAAATGGTGCCTGAACAAGAAATGATGGAAGCAGAAGCTAGTGTTTCACCACCTCCTCCAATTGTGGATCCATGTATATCAGGTAGTCATCAATGTGCTCGCGGTAGCAAATGTATACCATCGACAAAGAAAACTGGTGATTATACTTGTAAATGTCGGCCAGGTTTTACTGGGAAATATTGCGACCAAGGTGAGGACGCGTCTGACGACGATGATAAGTACAGTGACATAGGTATTTATAACTCTTTACTAACATTATGCATGTGTATGAATATACCTTTTACAATAAATTTGTTCAATTTTTTTAAGATCTTTTACTAAATTTTCGAAATTTAAAATTGAAACAATTTATTTGAAGGTTTGATTTTATTTCATTTTGCGATCGTATCATTTAAGCTATCCTTAACATTTATAAAAGTTTACCTTTGAAATATCATACATAGTTTAACTTAAAGATGTGAAGAAAATTTCAGAAATAATTTCTAGGATCATTTTATGTAAATATAGGCTGTTAGAGTCTTTTCGAATATGGCTTCATACAGGTCATACCAGCGTCGGGCTTAGAATTAAGGTAGATGATAAAATTAGGTCAACCAACAAACCCAACGTTAATAATAATCAAATAGGCAAGAATTTTTGGAAGTTTTTGTTTTCAAAAAAACTTTAAAAAAAAGCTGCTATCGTCCTTATCCTATGTTTAGGATAATCAACGAGTCCAGCAGTTCCTATCCCGTCGCAAAGAACGAAGCCTCTCTTAATGCACTTCACCGCAGAAAATCGTATATCGCAAGTTACTTACGTAAACAAGATTGTGATGATTACACAATAAGTAATGTATAAGTCGGTTATATTGGAACAAAAGTTCGACATATTTTCTGTCGAAGATCTCTTTGAGACAAATAAAAGTGTTCTTTGCTGTTTGATCTAAATCATCTTCGCATATCTATTTCTGTTCTTCTCCGTGTATAAACGATTTTGCATATCGGTAGTAAGCCTGGAGCCCCAGGCAGGTTAGGGCCCGGGTGGCAATCGCCACCGTGACTTTATGGCCAGTCCGACACTGGATCATAGAAGATAAAGGAATGTCTCATAATAATAGCGAATTTCGTATATAATCTGAGCAAATAGTTTAATACTTATTATTGTCAAATAGGTATAATTGCTGCCAAAATTAAAACATTTTACAAAAAAAGATAATCAGTATAAGTAGGACTTCAAGTGGTTTGCAGCACTGAACATTGGGAAATCTAGTTTCAGGACTGATTATTTGCGAAACAGCAAAATCATCAATACACAAATGTACCTTATTTTAAGACCTTTTTTATTATTTATCCAATTAAGAACTATTACCGTTATGTCATCTAAAAAAAGGAATATATTCCTCCTCTCTTAAGTATTGGCTTGAATTAGGTTATTCCCCTTTTTTATTTGGTCTAAAACTTATGCTTCTGGCAAACGAAAATCGTTAAAAGAGCAAATCATTCTCAAACTAACTAAATAAAGAGTTATTCCTTTAATTTTCTCCACATATGTAAGTTACACTACGTATAGTAAAATAGCTAAAATAAATTAAAACGGCTTTTGACGCTTAATCAATATTGCAATACACAAATATCAATCTCTAAAGGAGTGTTATTAAACATATAATTTTTAACTTTTCAGCGCCCACATGCAGAAAAGAACAAATACGGGAATATTATTCAGAAAATGGTTGCCGATCAAGAAAACCAGTTAAAATGGCAAAATGTGTTGGTAGTTGTGGATCAAGTTGTTGTCATACAATGAAAAGTAAACGTCGAAAAGTTCGTTTAATATGTAATGATGGTACACGTTATACAAAAGATGTAGACATTGTCCGAAAATGTGCATGTACAAAGAAATGCTACTGACTGACAAATGTCGCTTATCATAATTCCGACAACGGTGTTGACGATGTCAATAAAAAATTAACCAATAACCTTACAAAATTATTTGATAGTAACAATAACAGTATGGTGTCTGAACCATTAACACTTACCTTTATCGTTGCAAATCAAACAGTCAATGAGAACAAACTAAATAAGGAATCATATCAAACCATTGCCCGAACACATGTGTCTGAGTTACGCGATCCTGATAAACTATTAAGAGAGCATGAAAATTTTTGCATTTTTACTGCATTTCTATATTTTATAACAATCATGAGTTTTGTATACTTAATGGTTACATGGATCAAATTAAAAATGCTCAGTCGCATGGAGATTATGCCTTGGTAGCATTTACTTTATGTATGATCGCATCCTTTATCGAAATTTATAACTAAACCTATATATTTTTAACTTCAACAAGACCAAATTATTACAGAACTTTATTCTAACTCCTATTCAAAAACATCACATACGAACAGTTTTACTACCCCCTAAAATTAGATACAACATAATATATTTTAAGGCGTATTTTATATATTTAGAAAATTTTTAAAATATTTATTCCTACAATATCTCTTTCATAAAGCTTAAAATATTATAGAATAGAAGAAAAAAAGTTACAATGAATCTGTTTATTTTAATGAATTTCCCCGATTCGAGTAATTCCTAAATTTAGCGATGTGAAAACAATTTATCATCATTACAACTCTCCCCGCATGAGTACACATTTTTAGTGTATAAATTGTAAAAACAGAACATCTTAGGAATCAAAATTTTGTATGAAATACTGATCGCTCAATTTCGACTTGAACTAGGCCGATTTTTTAATAATTTACAAAACTCGGTCTTGCGCACTACCGTGCTCTAGATTTTACCGTCGACTCTAAACGGAAAACTACAAATTAACAAATTCATTGTTCACTTTTTTTTTAAATATCTTATGAATTTATTATCCCAAAATCATGATTAGGAAGTAATTTTTAAATTCCACATATTCGAAAAAGTATTAAAAGAATTACTCCTAATTAAAAACACATAAAATGTGCAGATAAAAGTGACTGACAATATTGAAAATTTTGGAAATGTGGATGCGTTCATGGATAAACTAATATAAAAAAAATATTTCAAAGGTTAGAATTATGACTAGCGACAAGATCTTGTATTAAAAAAAATAATAGAATGTATATCGATTGTACATGCACTCTATATTATTTATATAAAGAAAAAATGTACTTGGTACAACAATGCAAGTGTAAAACACTATTCCAAAACTTAATAATTCTAAACCGTTCTCAAAAATTAAATATCGTAATAAATATCAAAATTTTTTTTCAAGGACGATTTAGAATTAATCATTGATATTATAAAATTAGAATATTACATACTACTAAAAATAAGGATTACATACCACTAAAGCGGTAACGATTTCGGTTACGGTTACGCAAATTCAACCGGTTTAACCGAATTTCGGTATCAGTTTCGGTTCGGTTAGAATTCCTGGTATTTATACATACTCCAGAGCTGAGTATGTAAAATACTAATTATTTTTACGTAAAATTTTTCTAAATTTTAATCACTGTTGAGAAGATAAATGTTTATTTACAATTATTTATTTACTATTTTAAGATTTCAACCGGGAGATTTAAATACTAAATTTATTATGACTCTTGTAGTCCTGTGGATATGGAAAAATGATCATCAAGCAACCATTATTGTGTAATAATCCACACATTTTTCGTTAAGTTCTTTTACGTACAGTTCCTTTAAGAATGGCTAACCATAATATTATCACGCTCTCAATCAAATTGTGTATAGAACTCTTTTCAATTGTAAATACAATCATTAAATGACACGATAGTCAGATATGGTGTTGTTCATGTATTTTACGTAATTAACTTGCTTGACGACGTAAACTGTTTGCTATGCACCCATTTCTCCTAACCTCAAATACATGTATACTCCAGTAGTATGTAATATTCAATAACCTATGCTTAATCTCTAAACAATCTTTACACTGTAATATCGACACAAATATTCGGTCCGTACAAAGCAGTAGTGATCGTTCATTGGTGGCTGATTTATATATCAGACGTTAAGAAAATGTAAGGTTTATAATGGGTTTATATATCAAGTGTATTATTATACATACAACTGGTGATATTATGGTTAAAAGATATATTTTACATAAAAACTAACTTCTTACGGAATTCATCTTTTAACTACATGACAAATTAAAATAAAACTTTTTAAATCTTTGACGTTTGATACACAAATCTTCCAGCGTTTTGCCGTTTTATAGTGAATATTATGGTCGTGCATGGAGCTAATAGAAATTAAGCATCAGGCAGCCATTATTTTAACAAGAATGTATGAATTTACATAATTGTGTAGAATTTTAGAATTATATTAGAATTATAGTATTAAATGTTTATATTTCGTTTATACATACAAAAAAAATGGCTGATTATATAAATGAAATATAATCTAAAGAATACCACTATTGATATTATATATATTTAAAAAAATAAAAAACAAGAAAAAAAAACAAAAATGCTGTATAAAATATATGTAATAAGCTTTCAGATTTATTAAGTATTATAATAAAAATAATGTATTTCTGTTTTTTATTATTATTTATATTATTAAAAAAATGTTTTCTTTACTTAAAAATATGAAATGTTTTAAGTATGTTTGTGAATCCTAACATACATAAAAAAGTAACTGACAACTTGATTAAGATAATATTTATTTTTTGTATTTTGAATAGTTAGTTGTAAGGTAATTATATATAATATTGTATTTATTTAGAAATATGGAAATATCGATGTTGAAATTAGAATGTTATGAACAAACTTTTTCACACAGTGCGCAGCAGTATTTTTTATTTTCATAATCAAACGTTTTAAATAATGTATAAAACAAAAAAACAAATCAAACAACAACAACGGTTTCATCCATCATTTCATCTCACAATCAAGTTGACAGTGTGTCTATTTACCAAGACCTCTGTATATGAAATAAATAAAAAAAATTATTAAATCATTTTAATTAATGTTTTCTTTTTTGTTTGTTCCATTTATTCAATTCCACTATAATATAACCGAAACAAAACCTTTGTGCGTTTTTCATTAAACCGAGAGCCCGTGGTAAAATTGTCTCCTTTATTGAAAACCCTCAATGAGTAGTCAAATAGTATACATAATTGTCCTCCGAGAGCAATCGGTCACTCTGAGTTAATCCTGCATAAATAATTAAATAATTACTTTAATTAATTGAGGCTATAAGAGCTAACCCACAAACATATGGAAATGAAAATAAATCGATATTCAGGATCAGTAGTGGCTTTATTGACATTTTATGACATTAAAATGTTACTTATGACCCATTTAAATAATATTAAATAATACTTTGACTTCTTAAAAAATAAAAGTGGAGATTTTTCAACAACTCTCTTCGTTTTGGCACTATAAAAACATGGCAAAAAATGCATAACGAAATCGCACTTGCAAAAAAAGTTATTGAAGGTCGCGAAAAACAGTTTTTCTCAAATATGTCATAAACTATCGGTTTTACATTAACAGAGGTCATTATTAAATGTATGCCTTAGCTAATTCTACACAAAAAAAGGTACTATACAAAATTTACGTAGGACTAATAGCTTTCGAGATATACGGGTGAGAAAAGTTGGGCGTAATGATGCAATATACTGTTAAACTGAGTTTTAAAAGGGATAAAATGTACTGTCTAGCACTGAATTGCTATCTGACGGGTCGACATAAACCTGAAAGTATAGGACGACATATTTTGTCCTCTTTTTCAGTTTAAGAGTTTAATACATCGTTTGCCCAAGTTTTCTCAGCCGTATATCGCGAAAAACTATTCATCACATGTAAATTTTATACAGAACTTTTTTTGTGCAAAATTAACTAAGGAGTAAATTTGATAATGACCTCTTTTAACGTAAATGGCTTCTATTCGAGAAAAACTAATTTTCACGACCTTTAACCTTCAATAAATTTTTTGTAATCTAATCGACAAATTTTAATCTTGCGGGTCGATTTAAATCTGAACGTATTGGAGGACACACGGATTATAGACTTTTTCATCAATTAAGAGAATTCTGTTGGAAAATCTCCAATTGTATTTTTTAATAGGTAAGCTCATTTTTTTTGTACTATTTCACTGGACTAAAGGAAAACTTATTTAGACCACTATTGCTCTAATAGCCTCAATTATAATAGAAAAAATTAACCTTTCGTTCTATTACAAATTTTCCAAATGGAATTGAGATTTTAAAAAATCGTATTTTAACTATTTCGGCGACTGGTTTGAAAGAGTTTTTAATCGGAACCTTATTACCATCATCGAATATCCTTTAGTTTCTATTTGAAATAAAGTTACCATCCTCCAGAACATGAAAATAACGATCGTCTGTTGGAAAAATAATATTAAATATATTATAAAAGAACTTTTTTTCTCCTTGTATTAGGACTTAACGAAAATTCGTATTACAAGCTTTTAATTAATTCCTATATAAAACGATTTGAAATGCAATATGTGCACGAACTTTATCCACAAAAGTTTCGTCTTGATTTCCACAGGTTGTAACTTCCAAAATTGGTAGATAACTTCCAAAATTAGGTAGGTTGTTTGTCACTGTATTCTAATTTGATTGCAGTTCTAACGATCGTTTAATGTAGGTAAATATTAGTTTACAATTGTTAGCTCTGCAACGTGTGAGTCAATTTAGTAAAAGATTGGATGCATTTAAAAAATCCCTAACTATGAATTAAAACACAAATTTTTATGTACGCCAAATATTGTTCAATAAAACTGTTTTCGTATACTTGCTGATTTCTTCAACTATAAAAACTCATCAAAAATGCATCGTTGCTCCTTAGGCCCTGCTTGATATATAAGTATCTCGTATTTATAAGTCCTTCTGTATAAAACGCACAGTCAATTAAAATTAAGACATCAAGTCGATGGATTTAGAAATTGAATTTCTTTCCATTTACGCGCAAATTTTTTGAATTTAGATGGGGCAAAAATAAATACATAAAATAGGAGAAGTAAAAAAATTTTAAGGATGTTTCTGAAGTTTCAGAATTTTTGACCGTTTAGAACGCGAGATAATTAATATCAAAGTTATCATTCTCTCTGACTCTCTCTCATTAAAAGCATGTAAAACTTCATACCCGCCCAATTATTATCTGTTGTATTAGAAAAAATACTCAACAGAATTTTAAAAAAAAAACTAGAAGAGTAAAGATAAAAATTTATTAAATAAATTTTTTTTAAATAATCGTGTGTTAAGTACCGTTTGTTTTCGAAATATAAAAGTTTAAATTTTTCAAAATTACATTATTTTGTATATATGAACAGTACATTTGTCTATGTGTTGTATATGTGTGTTTATGTATTTGTTCTATAATAAAATCAAACCGGTTTTTTGTCCTGATTATATAACACAGTGCTGAAACGTCCTTAAAACAAAGTCAGCCATTAAACTAAATTTTTTCAAAATCTAAGAGAGATATACAAATACCTTACTAAGGTATTAAGAGCAAGATAGTTATAGTTGTTCATAGAAAAATGTAATAATATTTTTTTAAAGGCATGCATCTCAATAGTAGGTATTACAAATAAATCAAATAAATGATGAAAATAGATGTAACGAAAATTAATACTTTTAGGAAGGGTTATCTAATGTTTAATTCTTTATTTTACTAAATTAGATTACTTTGTTTTAAAAAAATGCCAAAATTTAATTCATTTAACAATCATTTTTTTAAATAATATTACGCACACAATACTTGTTGGTAGCCACTGTAGCCTAACAATTTCCGTATGGGGACGGATAACTTTATTTAATTACCAAATGTTAAGAACTATAGTCGTGATGTAATCATCATACCGACAATGGGCATTCTTGACAGCGCAAGTCAAGAATAGTAATTATAAGAAGCGTCAAAAGTTTGTTTTGACCACGAAGTATATACGAGGGCGGTCTGAAAGTTTCCGACCTAACAAAGATACAAGACATTTTTTCAGAAAAATTTTTTTTTTTTTTCAACATAGCCTCCTTGTAACTCTACACACTTCTCCCAGCGATGCTCCCATCTCTGTAACCCGTCCAAATAGTACTCGGCGTTTTTCCCTGCAAAATAATTGTTCACGAAGGTGATTGCCTCTTCATTTGACGAAAATCTCTGTCCTCCGAGCGCAATTTTTAGATGAGGGAACAAAAAGAAGTCGCTTGGGGCTAGATCTGGTGAGTAAGGTGGATGGTCAAGCAGTTCAAACCGTAATTCGTGGATTTTCGCCATGGCAACCGCTGAGGTGTGAGACGGTGCGTTGTCTTGGTGAAACAGGATTTTCTTTTTCTGCAAATGAGGCCGTTTTTCCGCAAGTTCTGCCTTCAGCTTGTCAAGTAATGATGCGTAGTATGCTCCTATAATGGTTTTTCCTTTTAGAAGATAATCAATTAAAATAACTCCATGACTATCTCAAAAAACAATCGCCATCACTTTCCCAGCCGAAAAAACAGTTTTTCCTTTTTTTGGAGCCGGTTCCCCAAAAAATTATTAAACTGGCTAAACAATTTCAACAGTGCGTACTCAGATCTGTACGTAGTGTTCATTTAGAAACAAGTTAAATTAAGTGCAGAAATTCGTTAAAAAAAGTATTACAAATTGGTGGATGTAATGAACACTTTGTAAAAAAAAAGTCGATTTTTATATTATGATGAGAGCACATTTTTATATTAAAATTAGAACAAATAGTCAGTTATTATCTTAGAAACTTGTCATTTACTTAATTTTTATGTTTTATTGTTTAAAGAGTATTTAAACTAGTCAGCAGACTTTCTCCGTTTAATCCTGCCATACTCTAACAACTGCAGGAATTTTGCTACAGTAACGCCATCTTAACGTCAATCGTTTTTACGGACACTTTTAATACTCAGAAAGATTCCTCCTATCTCTACCCTCCATTCTTAGACCTAAGCGCTATCAACATCAACAGTGGTATTCTTTTTCAAAATTTTATAGCTGGTCTATGGCTTATACATTAGAATTTCTAAAAAATGATTCGAATAAATGATCCGCCACAAATCAATTATAAAATTTTGAAAAAAAGAATGCCACTATTGATAATACATAGATCCAACAGAGATAGGGTGTATTCGTTTTGGACGTTTACACGCTTTCAACGCTTACGCTTATAAGCGCAATTTATTGGTGTTCGTATTGGCTTATGAACGCTTACACTGCACATGACAGATAAATAAACAATCGCATATGCAGTATTCGTTTTGGGAGTTAGTTCAATTGGGCGCTCAGGCTTTTGCTGCTCTACTTTGATGGATAAAGCGTTTTTGAGCGTGATGCGTGAACCCGACAATTAACGCGCTTTGTCAACCTACACACCGTCAAGTTGAACACTAAAAAGACAGCTTGATGGCGCTGAAAATTGATATTCTTGATTTGCACAGTCAAGAATAACAATAAGTGATTACATGTTAATTGTTAACATTTGGTAATTAAATAAATATATACGTACCCACACGGAAATTGTTAGGATACAATATTTTTAAGTATGTCTTAATTTTCCATGCCTGTGCATTTCAAACTAAATATCAAACGACACAGTTAACGTTCTATCTTTCGGTTTTCACAGGAATATTAGGTAAATATCCGCATAGATCAATAGTCAAAATTCCTAATTTCAGACTTACATAAACTCTGTATGTACTATGTTATCTTATAATATAGTATGACCCACTTCCAGGCATGCTAGAAGGATGCAGTTTTTTGCACTCGACGTGAAATATCTTCAAACTTATGAGAAAATTAGGAAAACTTTATTTTTCTTAACGCAACCCTTCTAGAAGAGATGGAAAAAATTAAGTGTGTTAAATTAAAATCTTATAGTGTGTATATATATACTGTGTGTATTCAGGATTTAATAGAAATGAAATACAAAATTTTTTAACATTGAGATGTTTTATTTTTATTTTCTATTTACATAAATGTTCAAATATCAAGATATAAAATATTAAGATAGAATATTCAAGCAAGAATATAACAATATTTCAATCAAAATTATAACATGCTATTATTAAAAAATATAACGATTATTAAAATTCGATCCAGAAATTGTTAAAACCTGGTTGAAAAATTTTACGAAAATTACTGTTTCAGAGATCAATGTACAAAAAAAATTAATTGTTAAATCTAAAATTTTTAAATAGCCCGTGTACACAATCTTGTTAAATATTTTCTAAATTAAATACCAATGAATTGTTGTTAAATTCCGCTTGAGAATATTTTTTGATGATAATTGAATGTTGCACGATTTTATCTCAATACAACACGAATTATTTTATATATATATATTTTAAAATATAAAGTGAGTTGAGAGGAATACATCAAAATCTAGGAGTGTTCCTTACAACTAAAAAATAATTTATAAAAACTATAAAATAAACTTTATTAAATTTTGTATTTCTTATCGGAAATGTATTTCGTAACCTACGGAAAAAATAATAATACTTAATTGTAACACCGGAACGAACAAACGGTTAATTCGAATTTGATAAATGAAATACTGTTGAAATCGACATTTCATACCAAATAGTCAAGGATGCATGACGTTCAAAATCAAAACGGAGCCATAAAAGTTTATACTATCGAATTGTTATATCTTGAATAGAATTAAAACTGTAACAATATTTTAAGATTTTTTTGATTATTTTTATGTGTATAGAATAACCCGTAAAGTTTTTTGCATTCCTCCTGATTTACCTCGTATAATTTAATTATAAATCAAGTCAGTTATCAACTTCTCCCATTTGAATTCTTTTTCGAAATTTTGATAATATTTAAGGCAACATATAAATATAAAAGTTTGATTAACTAAATGGAAAGTAACTGAAAATCGAAGACTATTTGCGAACGGAAAAAATTATAAGTAAAGCATACCATCAAATCCGTTCAAAAATACAAAATTTCCCTTCAAAAGCAAAACGTACAATTTACATTTCAAACATAAATTTCCCTATATTCTAAAAGAATATTCCTTATATTCTAAATTTAGAGTTTTAGTAATTTAGGACGCAATATTATTAGTTACTTTCTTTTAATGTACAGGTCGAACTAGTACAAATTTTTATTCGGAGATCACCAGTTCGGACTAGGATCAACTTCTCTTATTGAACAACATTACGAAACAAGAAAACAAAGAAAATACGATGTTAGATCTATGATATCAATACAGACAAAAATTAAGGAAATCCAACCGCTTGTGCATTGAACAGGAATCACAGATAGATTTTTTTAAAGTATTTAAGAATGTCGACGAATTTATCAATTAAAACAAGTAGTTCATTTGTTCATTCATTATTATGACCGATACAGCTGTATTGCTCGTTAAAGAATATATTGCTGGGGTCAGATATTTCTTAGATTAAATTAGATTCTAATCAAGAGTAAGTCTTATAAAGAGCGTGTGTACCGCGACCAATTTGATCTATTGTATCTCCTTTCGTAGATATTCCTTAAGAGATCCGGCCTTTAATACTTCCACATCGACTCACTGATCAGTGTTAACTAATTTTAAAATCTCATTGATATGAGGAAGGAATCATAATGATTATTAAATCAAGTTACCTGTTCACCGTGGTGACAGGTATAATATGCGTTTTTTTTAACTATTAGAACATTATAATTGCATGGGTTTCAAAAAATATTATAGTTACAGAAAAAATGGTCAGAAATTACCCATCATTAGGTATTGTAGTTAGTTATTAATATTTTTACACGAATATGAACTGAATTTCGTTCCTACGAATGTGAACTGACAAAATATCAATAAAATATACATTGGGGACTATCCTTAAAATACATAAAATTCACGCATGTTTACCCCCCCCCCCCCTGTATCACGCTGCGGCATATATTTGTCAAACCCCTAATTAATAATACGTCACAATTTATTTAGTAACATACACAAATTATTATTTTTTCTTTGACGATTATTAGTACCTATCGTAAAGACGTAGCTACTATTTTGACCGATAAATATATTTGGTTATTCATATATATAAATATATATATAATATAATAATACGTCACAATTTATTTAGTAACATACACAAATTATTATTATCATTATTATTATCGGTCAAAATAGTAGCTACGCCTTTACGATAGGTACTAATAATCGTCAAAGAAAAAATAATAATTTGTGTATGTTACTAAATAAATTGTGACGTATTATTAATTAGGGGTTTGACAAATATATGCCGCAGCGTGACACAGGGGGGGGGGGTAAACATGCGTGAATTTTATGTATTTTAAGGATAGTCCCCAATGTATATTTTATTGATATTTTGTCAGTTCACATTCGTAGGAACGAAATTCAGTTCATATTCGTGTAAAAATATTAATAACTAACTACAATACCTAATGATGGGTAATTTCTGACCATTTTTTCTGTAACTATAATATTTTTTGAAACCCATGCAATTATAATGTTCTAATAGTTAAAAAAAAACGCATATTATACCTGTCACCACGGTGAACAGGTAACTTGATTTAATAATCATTATGATTCCTTCCTCATATCAATGAGATTTTAAAATTAGTTAACACTGATCAGTGAGTCGATGTGGAAGTATTAAAGGCCGGATCTCTTAAGGAATATCTACGAAAGGAGATACAATAGATCAAATTGGTCGCGGTACACACGCTCTTTATAAGACTTACTCTTGATTAGAATCTAATTTAATCTAAGAAATATCTGACCCCAGCAATATATTCTTTAACGAGCAATACAGCTGTATCGGTCATAATAATGAATGAACAAATGAACTACTTGTTTTAATTGATAAATTCGTCGACATTCTTAAATACTTTAAAAAAATCTATCTGTGATTCCTGTTCAATGCACAAGCGGTTGGATTTCCTTAATTTTTGTCTGTATTGATATCATATTAAGTTTAGTTCCGACTTTGTAACGGCTGTCTGTCAACACGATAACTAAAAAACAAAAAGAGATAGCAACCTATCTCTTATTTGGTCGGGATAACTTTGCCATTTAGTCGGAATAACCGATCCATCGTTGCAAACGATGTCGGTATAGCCGACTATATATACTACACACATATATATATATATATATATATATATATATATATATAGTCGACATCGTTTACAATGGCGGATCGGATAAAGCGACATATCGCTTAAAGCGACGAACCTTTATCGAAATTTATCGGCTATAACAACTAACCGTCATATTTTTTCAGTTAGTAAAAAAGATTATTTTGTCTTATTATTAGCTACGCACTTCTTCCCACACCACTCGCGCCTCTTGCGCGCTCTGTGTCATTTTAACTATCAGGTATAGCGTCTTTAGTTATGTGATCCCTTCAATATATCCGGAGAAATATATATATACCGGGTATAAAAACTTTAAAATATAAATTGCACAATCACATTATCAGTCTTTTAAAATTATACCCCACAGAAATAAATGTTCTTTTGATCGATTTTTACTTACAAATTTGAAGCTAACCGGCCATTTATTTCGATAACTGACTTGATTCAATTTTTAAAAGTTAAAAAAAAATGATAAAAATATATCTTACCCATAAATATAAATATTTAATTAAGTCGCTGTGTTGCAGGAAGACGTTTCCTCCGACGATTCCTTTGTTGTTGACGTTGTTGAACCCATAGTTCATAATATCGTTCGGCTTTTAACCATTCTTGGTATTTGTACCACCATTCTTCCCATTTGATATAATCGTCAAGTGTAAGGTCACGTAAATAACCTCTTTCTTTATAGTATTGATAACGTACTCGTACATCATCCCATGAAGCTAGTCCTGATGGACCTTGCGTTAACAACTCATCAGGATAATGTCCTTGTGGAGCTGGTGAATGACTAATTTTTTTAAACAAATAAATACACAATAAGTTTCAATTGCTACAAACGTTTTTCATAAAAAGTATTATGGCGAGGTCAAACATTTTTATAAAAAAATTCCGGACAATATTTTTCACCGAACAAAAATACACTGAATAATAAATATTTTGACGCGAAAACGTCTATTCGCTACAGTGATAGTCGGTCGAACTTTCTTGTGACAAAATACAGTCAGATTTTAATCGCTCATAACTACGAGACTAATAATTCGTAAACAACGGTTGAGCCCACTACGGATAGATCATGCCTGTACGTGTTTGTCGCGCAGTATTTGTTTCTTCCTGTGACGTCATCATACCAGCGCAGACACATGAACGTGATTGTTATGAATTACCTTTGTGTAAAGTCATAGATTGGTGTAGCGTGGAAACGCGTTTAGCTAGGCCATTGAATCGAGTGTCATTGTGAAGAGCTTGCGGACTACTAGCACACAAAGAGATGCAATAAAATATTCGCCGGAATATAAGTTAAAAACGGTATTAAATTGAAAATTACAAAATAATTAAAAATGTCGTTACATAGGACTTGTAAATATCCTCGAAATTATAGAAAATGCAAGTCAGAGGAAAGCTCGCGTCGAAAAGAATCCAAAAAGCCTAAAAAGTACAGTAACGAGCGAATGCGAGATAGGTCTCCTAGACATGGTAGGACCTTGCCGTTGGTGGAGAGGCTTGAGTGCATCGATAAAGGGCAATGCTATGCCGGCGGTAACTATGTTACTGGCAGGAATAATACCCATGCCGGACAGAATAGCCTTGAGAAGTACACCAAGAAACCATGCAAAAAAACCTAAGCTACGGTGGGAGGCATTGTGCCTAGAGAACTAGCCGAAAGCTAGGGCAGCAGGGTTAAAGGCTGTCATAAACAATCCCCTTGGAGCAACTGGCGAACTCCACAGTACAAATGCCCTCCCCATCAAGGGTCCTGATGGGGTAGTAGACGGCCTGATTTACTCGTGGGACCAAAATGGTTAACAGTAAAAAAATAATAACTCCGGGGCTCAAATCCCCTCAAAATGTGATTCAGCCAAGACTGCGCAAGCTTACCTCGCCGAGACACAAAAAACTGCAGGTGCATTCAGCCCAACAGAAAATCTGGACGATAAGCTCCAGAATCAAGGAGAAAACTCTCGGGTGCAGCCCGGAGAAAAACAGCAGTAGAGAAAGCCAGAGCTGAGGGGAAACCGACTCCTCCGATAAGGAGGAAAATCCGGACAAAAAACTTACAGCCCTGATTTCTAAAACAGTGACACCTGTGGGGGCCAATTCAGGGAATCAACCCTTGAAAACACCACAGGAAAAGAGGTCTGAATACGGAACCGAAACCGCCTGAACAAAAAAGATGTGCGTTGCACTGCGGGGTTATCCTGAGGTCAAAATGACTCAGGAACAATCCGAAAAGATGCAACTCTCGATGCTGCTAACTCTCACTAGCCAAGAGCTCGTTAAGGGCCCATAGTATCGGGGTTGCTACCTGGACACGGGAGCTCTCGTTGTGCAGTGCATAGACACAACAGCCATAAACTGACTTATGGAGAACGGTCCGAATATCAGACCATGGGAAGGAGCGGAGCTTATCGCCTGGCTACGTAAACCCGATGGTGAGTATACTAGCTCCGCGAAGGATACACTCGAGACACTGATCCGGACTCATTTTCCGAATTCGGTTGCAATGGGCAGGGAAAATCCATCTCAAGAGCGCCAACTGGTGAAGAGCGGCGATTATTATTATAAACTCTTTCGACCCCTATAAAGCACGGCACACGGGGATACCCAGTGCTTTTACAAAAAGGAGCAGAGCATCTTTTAACTCTACTTGGTCACACATTCAGAGCAAGCTTAGCTACAGGTTATATCCCAACAGTATGGAAGTCAGTAAAAGTGACATTCTTATCAAAACCGAGGAGACTCAACCACTCCACGGGAAAGGACTTTAGACGAATTAGTCTGTCATCGTTTCTACTAAAAACGATGGAAAGACTAATAGGATTTCATTTAACTCAAGGGGCACTGTCGGGAAATCCGCTTCATGCCAACCAGCACGCGTATCAGGTGGGAAAATCCTGTGAATCAGCCCTCCACAACCTAATATACAGGATGAGGAGGAATTCGCAAAAAAATAGACAACCTTGTGCGTTTTTCTTAACATTGACGAGGCATTTGACAGTGCCTCTTACAATTCCATGATTAATTCTGCAAGTCGGCACGGAGTAGAAGACACCTTTGCAGGTGGATAAACTCTATATGGATAAACTCTTGATATGTAGAAGAATTCAAACTTCCCTTCTTGAAGAGTCTGTCACTGTGAGTGCCACCAAAGAGTGGTGTCCACAGGGTGGTGTCTTATTCCCATTCCTGTGGAGTCTGACAGTGAACAGCTTACTGACAACCATCAATCAGGAAGCACAATCTCGCGAGCTCATGCAAAACGCTCTAAGATTTACAGGAATGGTGTATCAATCAGGGATTAAAAATAAACCCTGGTAAGACCACACTAATTCCATTCATATGGAAAAGGAAGGTGGATAAGATAAAACCACCTATTCTCTTCGGTGAAAGACTACAGATCGCAAGGGAAACCAAATTCTCAGGAGTGATGTTAGACTCTAAACTAACATGGAACCCTCTTCTGAAATATATAAAAAATAAGAGCAAATCTTCACTCATGCTTTGCAAGAGAGCATGTGGAAAAGTCTGGGGTCTAAAACCCAAAATGATCCACTGGCTGTACACAACAGTAGTTAGGCCAATTATAACTTATGCTCCTTACAAGATATGCTCTAGTATGGTGACCAAAAGTTAATCAAATAACAGCATGCACAAAGCTATCCAGGATCCAAAGATTTGCCTGTTTGTGCATTACTGGATCCATGAGCTGTACACCCACAGCTACCATGGAAATCATACTAGGGCTGACACCGCTAAACATTGTAATAATAGGTAAAGCGAGATCCAGCGCCTATAGACTGTCTTGCAAAAATAATTGGATAAAAAAATCAGGTTGGAGATGTAAGGATCGTGGGAACATCAATCATCTCAGACCCCGTTTTTGAAATGGGCACAGATATGCTTCCTAAAATGTACTCCTTCTCAAAACGCCATCTCAAGAAAGGAATCGACTAGTATACAGACGGATCCAAAACTGAAGAAGGAACCGGGACGGTAATCTACGGTGAAAGACCCTAAGAAACCATAAGCCTCAACTTGGGGAAATATACCAGAGTCTTTCAAGCAGAAGTCTACGCCATACTGGCTTGCGCCCGTGAGAACCTACGTAGAGGTTACATAAACCAGAATGTATGTATTCTCTCGGACAGTCAAGCTGCTCTAATTGCCTTGCCTGGAACTGAGATCACCTCAGGGGTAATCAAGGATTGTCTAGAGGAACTGCTGAAGCTGTCAAAACGGGACAATGTTAAATTGATATGGGTGCCGGGTCACAGTAATTTCGAAGGAAACTAAAAAGCAGATACCTTAGCAAAGAAGGGAGTCGGAATACCCTTCATAGGCCAGAGCCTATTTTAGGAATTCCAAAGACTGCATGTAAACAGGTGATCAACGAGTGGATAAATGCTAAACACCGTGATCACTGGGAAAATGTACCACAGCAAAAGCTCGGGAAAATACTGCTTCGGAATACAACCAAGAGGCTATCTCTCGATGCACTGAAGCTGAACAGGATGCAACTGCGGCAGGTGACACACATTGGGACTGCGTTAGCATCTACACACAATGGGACTCCATAACGAGTCCATTATGAGTAGATTGTGTGGCGAGGAGGAAGAAACATCCAGTAACATTATCTTTAACAGCGAACCTCTAGGTTACAGCAGATACAAGATATTCGGTGCATCTCACTCCGAGTATATGAACCTTCAGGAAGACCTGATAAGCAAGCTCTTGGCCATTGCCAACATATGGGAGAAGCGAATCTCGTCAGACTGAAGTAGAAGGAGGAGCACAATGGACCATAAGGTCGAAGAGCAATACTTTTTAGACCCCAAGATATATTTATCTATCTAATGCGAGAGCTACGGCTGTGTCGAAAAGGAAATGAAATGCGAAACACTTGTTATGATTTTATCCCTGCGCCTTGCTTCATTTTTTGGAGAATTTTTGACCGAAAATATGTATCACATTCTTCATGTATTAAAATTAAAACATATTTGTAATAATTGTAGATTTTTTCAAAGTGTTTGATAAAACATTATAATACGATACCTGTAACGAGGAGGTGGGCTGCCATAAACAATATCATCTTCTTCAATCATTACTTTCAGATCACCTCCACTAGTATTTTTCGTAATTCTCATATTCTCAATGTCTCGTCGATCGACACTCCATTGAGCCATTTTACCAAATCTTTCACTTAACGTCAAACGTGTAGCCGCAACAACTGGTGGTGTATCCGAACAACTAGAACTTTCGTCAGATCCAGATGATTCGGCGACTGTTGGAGATAATCTTCTTGGTTTGTTTGACTTTTTTTCTTTTTTAATGCGTGTTTGTAAAACCTTCAAAATTTATGTTAATTAATTGAATCGTATAAATAATTATTTTAAGATAACATAATAAACTTTTAAATTTCTAACCTTTGGTCGTTTTGATTCTTTTGGTCGCCGATTTTTATCATGTGCACGTGCTGGAGGAGGTATTATTTCTTGAATTGGAAGTGGCATTTGATTTCGTACGCGAGGAGTTGGTGACGCCGTAGCCATATGTGTTGATCTTTGAGACATGTGACTTGAAGGAGGTGGTCGTCTTACTGATCCAACAGAAGTTGATGGTTTTGTTTTAATAGGACGTGGACGACTCGAATGAGAGGGTGGAGATTGTGGTGGAGGTGATGTAGGGCCTCGCGGTCGCGGCCGTGCCCCACCCACTTGACCACCCTTATTAACGCGGTTGTTTGAGTTATTTGACGCGGACGCTGAATTTACTTTATGAGATCGAGAACGCGGCACCGAAAACGAACGTGATCTATAAAACAAAAACATATATTAATAAAAAAGTTTTCGAAATTTTTACGTAATGAGATCCACAGACTTCGTTCTTGTTCAACAGTTTAACTGAACGGGTAAAACTATAATTGTAGTCGTTACAACTGACATTTGTAAGTAAAGTCGTTCTGTGACATTTCAAAATTTCTGTTGTCTTTAGAATGTAACCGTCTTTCTTCAATGTGCTTATGTCAGTCAGTCAGCATAGTAGTAGTAGTCGCGGAGGGGGCTCGAAGCTAAGCAAGTAGGTCTTTCTATGCCTTTTTACCGACTCCTAAAGGACAAGGGATTTGTATGTATACTAGGAATTGTAGGTTGTGTGACTGCAGCCGACTTTGATAGGAACTATGCCAATATTCATCTTGAGTTTGTGAAAGGAAATTACATAAAACCTTCACAGGCATTGCCGGTTACTTTCATTTTTGCCCGACAGTTTGGTCAATTAACCGCCCCATTATTTAAATTAAACTGCCACAGTTGGGTTTTGAACCAGCAAACTCCCAGTTTCAAGCAGAGCGCCTTTAACAACTGGACCACACGGACTGGTGAGTCAGAATAAGTCAACAGTTAAGAACTGCGATGAAATATATGCACAATAGGATATTTAACTTAATTTATTTTTCAATTTTATATGTGAAGATTTAATAAAAATTTGTAAAAAAGTGAAAGACTGAAGTGGTATTATTAAAAATACGTAAAGACGTTTTTAAAAATTTTGGTTTTTTTTTACATAAAGTTCAATTTTTAATTATCCAAAATTAACTTTGTACATTTCCTTAGTCCTAGTTTTAAAGATATTATCTTAACAGTTTTTAAAAATGTAGTTTCGAGAAATTAGATTTAAGTTTTCAATAAAGATTTGGCCAATACATTTACTTGCTACTGGAGGTTGTAGCTGTTGAAGTGATTAGCATGAACTAATAATTAAATAGCAATGTTAGTGTGATTCTGTCTTTAGATTTATAAGTAACAATGTTAGTGTGATTATGTCTTTCTTTAGATTTATATAAAAGAAGAATACTTAACAGTTGTATGTTCAGTTGTATATTGAAAATTTAAGCCATTAAATTAAAATACTGCTTTTATACTAAAAATAAACTATAGTTTTGAAAACTATTTATAAAGTAATAAATTCGTTACGCAGGAGCCGCGTCAACTTAGCGAATTTCCATAGAATACATAAATTACTCTCTAGCGGCCACATTTATGGTCTAATAAAATTGAAATGTCGTATCCGATTAATAATAAATGGCATAGGTCAAGGGGAAAGAGGGCATAGAGAAAGAAGAAAACACAAAATATCTCTCTTAATATTAGAGCAATCGAAAAATGTGTAAGGAATAAAGTTATAGAAAATCAAGTTTGCTACAATTCATTACCCTATCATTTTTCTCAAACTCTAATGTGTACAGAGATATCTAGTATTTTAACTTTCAATCTTTAATTGTAAATATTTCTGTAAATATTAGTGTAACAGAAAAATGATATAAAATTACAGTAAAACTTCCAACTTCTAATAAATTTTTGATTTTTCGAATATTAAGGGAGATATGTCAAATTTTATGTTCTCCCGTCCCTCTAAGCCCCCTTTCCCTTTGTCTGATTTTACCCATTAACGAACTTGACCTTTTGAATACCAAAAGCGCCTCAAATACCAAATTTTATTCCATTCAGAATAAAACTGACCGCTAGAGAGTCCACAGACACATAAACTTATATGCATGGCTATATATATATATATACAAAAAAATTTGTTTCCAAAATTTTTACGCTTTTACAATATTTAAACCATACGCTGTGGAAATTTTGCTTAAAAATTTATAAAATTGACGAAGCTACTATTACTTTTAGCGAATTCCCTACAAAAGAAATCCAGCTATTGTTTTTGTACCAATGTTGGAATTTCGTAAAAATTTCTTCAAATGTCCATCGATCCTACCTACTACATGGACATTTGAAGAAATTTTTACGAAATTCCAACATTGGTACAAAAACAATAGCTGCATTTCTTTTGGAGGGAATTCGCTAAAAGTAATAGTAGCTTCGTCAATTTAATGAGTTTTTAAGCAAAATTTCCACAGCGTATGGTTTAAATATTGTAAAAGCATAAAAATTTTGGAAAATAGATTTTTTGATATAATTAGGAGTTTGTAGCCTTAAAGCTTTTGTTATGAAATAAATGGACCCCTCCTTTTTACAATGTACAAAAATTATAAATATTTATTAATAAAACAGTAAAAAAAATACGATTACAGTCATACAGAGACGAAATGCATGTTTTATTTACGTTATAATGTAGTCGTACTTCCAGCGGTAAAAATTGTTAGTAAGGTTCTATATATTAAACAAAGGAAAAAAAAAAGAAATTTTAATAACAAACTTATACATGTACAGAGTAACATACATTCAGTCTGGCAACAGTCTGGCAACCCTAGAATATCTCAGCAAATAGAAGTCGGATAAAAAAAGTAAAGGGATATTTTAGTTCAGTCTATACCTAAAAACGGGTAGAAACAAATCTAGCGGCAATAAAAGTTGACTTCAAAGCTCTGTTTGGATTAGTTAAAAGTTAAGTATTCTAAAAGACCAGGAATCCAGGAGCGTTTACCTCTTAAACTATAACAGATACAAAAAAATTAATATAAACATTCTTTTGACGATTGAATTACTTGCCAATATTTTTTTAAACTCATTTAATGGTGTTAAAATTTTGTCGTCCACTTCACCCTTTACGGAGGGGGGGGGGTGTCAACTTTGTAGTTTTAAATGTTTTCTATTTTTGAATCTGATGTCTATTTGTCGAAATACCCGATGTTATACAGAATTTTGAGGAAACTAGACATAATGGAACGTCTTGTTTTAATTGTAACATCATTAACGCTAAGAAAGTGAGCCGTGTTTTGTCACTAGATCTAGAGAATTTAATGCAGAGAATTAATAAAAAATTTTTATTTTCTTGGAAAGTAAAAAAATTTTTTCCAAAATATTTTAAATTATTTAGCTCCATTACAAATATTTTCATAATTTCAAATCGTCGTAAGTAATAGTTTCCCTGTTTTAATTACCTGATATTCAAAATGGAACAAGTGAAATAACAACTAGCTGAATTAATTGCTTAAATACCAGGTATATTACTGAGGTAATGAAAAAAGTTTCAAATAAAAGTTGTTTATTTTTAAAGAATGAACATTTTTTTGTTTAAAAATTTTTCTATCTCTTACACGGTTTCAAAGGTGGATAATTTCTCTCCTGGGAGGGGAAAACATGTTCGATTTTGTCCATTTAACTCTTTTGTCTGATTCAGTGAAATGGCAAAATCGGAACGTACTTCCCCTAGCCGAGAGGGAGGGGCTAGGGGAGTTTGAGAAAATTCAAACTGTCTTTCTGCGAGTTGTTATGTCTAGTTATCCATGTCTACATGATTTTAAAATTATTAAATAGCTTTCAAAAATTATTGGATAGTTCACATTTAAAATTTAGAAGCTAACCGGGGCCGTAAGAGATAGAAAAAATGTTCCTTCTTTAAAAATAAACATCTTTTGTTTGAAAATTTTTTCATAAGTGCAAAATATATTGTTTATTTCACTTATTTTATTTTAATAATAAATTTAATATTCTGTAATTTATTAACAGTTTAAAATGGTCGCGTTAAAATTGACCGTTATCTTTGAGAAAATTCAAACTGTCTTTCTGTGCGTTGTTATGTCTAGTTATCCATGTCTACATGATTTGAAAAATTATTGGATAGTTCACATTTAAAATTTAGAAGCTAACCTCTGCCGCCTTCACAGATTCAATGTCTATTTCTCGAGGTACTCGGAGGTTGCCAGACTTAATTTGCACTTTACACAAAACGTACACATAAAGAATAACATTTTATACTGAAATAGTCTACCAAAATTCCGTTTTTCAAGGAAAATGATAAAGAAGAAATAACTAATAACATATTTACTAATAATCAGGGTGTCCACAGTCTTCAATCAAAAGATTACCTTATCGGCACTGACTTTTCCTATAATTTTCTCTATAAACAATTTATTTCTAGGATTCCCGCAAACTCGGAATTCGAAGAATAAATTTTAATTAAAGAGATATCACTAGATTTGTATTGATTCCGAGAGTGGTATAAGATGGCGGGTTATATTCTCGGCGGCCTGCATCATTTTGTTTATATAATTTTCTTAATAATAATTATAATATGCATAATAATAATTTTTTGAGTAGGCTCAGATTTAGTAGATTTATAATTAGTTAGATGTAGAAAATGAGAAATACTGAACGAGATCACCAGTGACTAAATTTTCATCCGATTATTTGCATTTACCAAATCGAATACTAATGTATACTATTTAGAAATTGACGCTCTTTGTGTGAATCAAAATGGGAAGGTAGAAACATGTAAACTTAAAGTAAATTAAAATCTCTCATTATTATTTGGGCTAATGTCAATGGCTAAGGATATTGGAAGGGGGTAAATTTTAATACATTGTACTCAGATTTTGTTCACTTTTTTTTAAAATTGATTTATTTCTCAAACGAAGCGAGATGCAGGAATCAAAGTTTATGGCAGTATTATTGGGTTAAAATGTAGATTTAAATTGGAAAATAAACCTATGTCCACGACCATCACCATCTTTAATCCCTAAACTTTATTTCTACAGCGATAAAAGGTAGACCAAACCTTAAATTACAAATTTGTTTTCTATAAAATTAGTAACAACTTTTATTGAAAATTAGGCAAACAAAATCCCAAATTTTCGAATCCGATATCTCAAGAAACAAACAATTCAATTCAATTTAGAAACAAATTAATTTAATATTTGGGAGAAAAAAAAACAATTTCGACATAATGTACTAAAATTTACCCCGTTCATATTTTCGCAACCATTGTTTTTAGCAAAAAAAATATGAAAGACATCGTTTTTATTCATAAATTAATGTCAATCTCTGTTAATAACAATGTTTCCAATAAAATTCGTAGTTTTTGAGAAACCAGCAAAATATTGCAATTTTACAATCCGGCATATTGACATATTTGTGGCAAAAAATGCAGTATTTTAGACATTTCAACTCCCGCTAAAAAGACATAAATAAAAACGGACTAAAAAGATTAAAAAAGTATTTATCAATTGCGAAGACAAAATTCTTAAATGTAACATATAGTCAAAGGCTACAGACATATCTCTACAACCTGTAAATACAATCAATTTAACAACATTCAGTCCGTAAAAACCTTTTTTATTAGATATCTATAACAGAGGTGGGCACAGACAGCTCGCCTGAGCCTTACGGGCTCTCCATAAGCTGGGTGAGAGTAAGTAAAGAAGGTATGTTTTGAAGCAAGACGGAACGATGTTTCAATACAGGTTGTCCTACCAATTATTGCCCAATAATTATATAGTATAGTCTATAGTATAGTCAATATTTTATTTTTTTTGAAAAACAAATTATGCGAAAAATAATTTCCACTACTACAAAAAGTACTTTTCACTTTTTCAATTCAAAGTAGGCTAACTCGAAGAACTCAAATTCCCACTTTATGTAAAATTTAACTTAATTCATCAAATTCCCATGACACTATACTGAGCATACTCCATACGAAGAAAAAATAATTAAATCAGGTAAATAATTCTTTATTAGTTCTCGGATATGAATAGTAAAATATTTAGACAAATTATTTGGAATTTCCAAAACTATATTTCTATTTAAATTATCCTTTGCAAAAATTTCCCTCTTTTATTACAATGGTCCAGCGGTAAACTTAAAGGTTCAAAAGATTTATATATATTTTTTATATATTTTTATTTTATTCATACACAAATATGATATATACTAAAAAGGTACATTTTACGACCCAAATTACCAGCCCAAAAATCCAGAGTATTGAATGATTGTATGTATTATTTACTTTGTATAATAGTGACCATAAAAAAGATTTGGTATTATTATATTTTTTTCAGAAAATGTTTTAATTAAAAAAAGAAAATATTAATAATTGGTAGGTTACCCTGAAATAACTCTATCTCTCTTCCCTACCTCTCACTCAGAGCTTGGCGGAGTCAACTCCTGCCCACCTCTGATCTATAAGAACTTGTTTTAATCTTTATAAGTAATTCATTTTTTACATAGTTGGAGTTTTTTGCTTTTTAGATTATTTGTATTCAAAATGGTGGGGTGGTGGTGGGCACCCTGTTTAAGAACCTGTAATACATTTATTTTCTAAAAGATTTTTATATTTTTTAAGTTACGGTTTGTTTTTATACCTATTTTCGAATAAGTATAACGATAAATTATTTTGCAGAAATATTTAAACACCCCAATTTAATAAAGAGCGTACAATTTTAACCGTAGGGATAAAACTGTTGAAAAAGAATGATCTGTGGGTACTTAAATAGATACCTTGAGCGTACTGTTTTGTGGCCACGATGTTTTGGCGAACAAACGGAGCATGAATCATCTGAGCAACTACTGAGAGAGCTTGCAGAAATTGATCTTGCGGAACGTGGTGGTGGTGGTGACCTAGGGCGTGGGCGTGATGATGACGAAGCCGATGGAGCGGGCGGTGTACGCCGTGGTCGTGACCGACTACGCGAACGACGTACAGAGCCGCCATTACGTCGCGACGGTGAAGGGGACGATGAGCCCCCGATGTAAAGAGCTTTATATCCAGTATGCCTCCAACTAAATCCATTTTAACGATGAATAAAATTTTACTAATATGTTTTAGCACTTTTAATTAAATATAAATTTCTTTTTATACTCAAAATTTATTAAAGTTGAAAAACAAATAATACTTAAATGAATTAATGAGAACTAAAAAGAATTTTGAAAATTTTAAGAAAACCTTCAGAAACAATAACTTACTCCATTCAAAAAGTAGGAAAATATTTCTGAAGATGTTTATCAAAATGAAAATATATAAATGAACAGTTATAAGACGTTAAAAGAAAAATGAAAATAATTTTTATAAAAATTAATCAAGTGGTAATACCATTTCACAATCCATATAAATTACACATCAAAATAAAATAAGTAACACACACCGATTTGGATCTTTTTCTTCCACTTCTAATAATTTTTTATCCCAATAACCATTTGAATTGGGTGAAGCACGTGCTTTCTTCATAACGTTGTCAATTTCCCGTCGACGTCCAGCCGGTTCGCTGGGATCTGTTATTCGCGAATGTGTTGGATTACGATCCATTCGAAGTCTGCTCGAAGCTGCAGCCGCGCGGGAACTAGACGAATGCAAGCCCTCCTTACGACGATCCGGTGACCGTCGACGTGAAGACATCTTTTCTGTAAGAAAAATATATGATCTATTAGTTTTCATTGAAAATGTATTCACGATGAATTTACCTTAAACATTATGTTTAAAAAAAAAAAAGATTTACAATTATATCGATCTGAATTATAAGTTGTACAACCTGTTAATCAAAGTAACTATAAACTTGCAGATTGCAAAATTATTCATAGTCGAATTTCATGTACGTTATATATTTTAATTATTATAAAACTGAAGAGTTTTAGATTAAGTTAAGATGATAATTTTTTTGTTTTTTGTCGTTACGTTTAAGGGTTTAAACACGAACAACAAAAAACTGATATCGTCATTTCATTTAAAGCTGAAAATTTATGTTAATATACCAAATACGACAGCTTTTTGAAACCATTCATGGTTTTCTTCTTCGTTAAACCTAAGGCTTAATGAAACATCAAAAATTCATAATTTTATCCGGAATATTTTTTGATTGACAATTGAAATTTCTAGAATGAACACTTTCCTAGACAAACATTTTAAAGTATACTCTACCCCCTTTGGCCCTATATAGTTGCGTCAATGTTATATTATAAATTACAGCAAAATTCAAATTCAGAGACTTGGAGTCAATATTTATCGAGTTTGAATCCTAGTTCAAAATTTATTTTAATACAAAAATTTGAATTTTCCCTAAATATAAGTAATTAAAAAATACAAACCTTAGATCTGTTGAACCAAAGTTGATCGTGAAGATGCTTCTTGTATGTTCTGAACGAATATGCATTCGCGATCGACGCGGCGTTGGGCTGCAACGATTTCGGCGAGCAGCAAAGCGACTGCAAGCACCCGATACTTATTAAATCACGAATAGCCATTTTATTTAGATTATAATAAAACACGTAATATACTGAAGGTAAAAATGATGGGATAAAGGATTAAAGAAGTTCTACTTAAAATAACATACAATTAGTATTAGTTACATTTTGAACTAGCCACAAAATATTGAGCATGGAATAAATACGTGAAAAAAATGAAATAAGCAAACAATAAAATGAATGATATAAAAACGAATACTTAAAAAATATATAATCAAACACCACGAAATCGAAAAGTTTTTTCCCGAAATTGTGTTTCGCGGATACACTTGACACGAATTATATCAACACATTACGATTGAATCATAAAACACAAATAACAACACAAAATGAAATGAGTTTACAGAGTTTTGACCCGAATAACGTAAATTAAACATATTACCGACACTATCCACCATTTTATTTTCTAAAACATCACCATATTTATAATTTATACCGTTCATTGACCGAACAAAACGACGTTAAGAAAAATATTCACGATTTTAGGTAAGTTGACACGATTTCAAGCAAATGTAAAACTAAAAACAGAAAACTTCAAATAAAATTATATGATAAGTTCGAAAAAAATATTTTGTGACAGATCAATATTAAGTAGATAACTTCACTTAAAATGATAATTATGATAAAAATTATTATTGTTCATCTAGAATACACTTAAAACTTACTTTATTCACTCTGTTAAACTTTAACGTTCCTTATTTACTATGTGTATAATAAATTGATTAAATTCGAACTCGTATATTTATTTATTTTTTATTGTAATCAAATATTCTACACTACCTACACTTGTTACCGGATGAGCACGGACAATTATGGAGGAAAACAGATTCACTAAACTCTACTTGTCCGAAGTTATGTACATACGGTTAGCAAAACATCGATAGGTGTTTGACAACAGTTTGCTTGCATTCAAAAGTAAAATTTCATGCAAAAAAATAATTCATACAACATAATACAGTTTTTTACAAATTAAATATTTTTGGTAAAATTAACATGTATGAATAATAAATAAAAAATTCAATACGAATATTAAGACTAATTATAATTGAAACAACGAACTCACCTGTATTATAAATTACTAGCTTAAGTTTATTGTTATATCTCCCGCCATCGTAGCGAAATAAAATGCAAATCAGTTTTAAGTCTAATCTATGGAGGTTAGAGTATAGAAGGAGAACTATATCCATGTTATAAAAAGTGGCCCAAAATAGAAGAAAATTAAGATAACGCTAATGTACTGGAATACCAATTTTAAAGAAACTAAAAGTAGATATTAAAAGTTGTCAAGGACAAGCTAACATCCGCTTTGCAAAGGCGGAATTTTTAAATTATTACATAAATCATATGAAACCTCAAATGTTAAAGAAGTAGAAAGACTATTTATTTAAGAAATTCCATGAATATAATAAACAATGAATTAGTGATGAATTTTTAAGTCACAATAAATTTGAAAAGTTAAAGGTATTTTAATAACAAAATTATAATTAAGAAACTTGAAGTAATATAATTTCAATTAATAAATTTTGTTAAAAAAATAGAATAATCAAATTTTTATCGAAGATAGAAATTAAAAAATTGTTTGCTAAAAATTTAATGAAGCATAAATTGAATATATCTATATTAAACTATATGTATATATATATATATATATATATATATATTAAACTATATATATATATATATATATATATATATATATATATATATATATATATATATATATATATATATATATATATATATATATATATATATATATATATATATTTATATATATATTTTTTATGTATATTATACTTTTCCCATATTATATGAAATTATATAAACACGCTACAATAATTAAAACTCTTTGCTATCTATAAAAATGGTATAACTTATTAACTCAATCACAAATCACAATAAAGTTTTTTGGTTATGGAAAATAAGTCAACTACTCAAGATTGTGTGATTATTTTGTGATATTTTATACAAAAAAAAACCGACCCCAAAAAAAAAATTTTTACAAAAAACAAAACAAAATGTAAAAAAAACTGAAAATCTGTTATGAAAAAATGCACTAAAAATTGAAAAAAAAAAAAACGGATAAAAAAAAATGTGTTATAAAAAAATGCACTAAAAATAGTTGGTCGTTTAGTAGGTTTATCCATTTTTAGACAAATAAAATCAGTTATAGAACTAAAACAAAGTCACTAAAAAGCGAGAAATAAACCCTATTTTGACAAAATGGAAACCCGACTTCAAAAATCAAATATTCTATAACAAAAAATGCACTAAAAAGTAAAAAAATTATTGCATATTCTTGTGTCAATTTTAGTTCACCTAAGCAAAAATTTTTAAATATATATGTACAATTATTGTTATTTTTGGAGGCGGTGTCCAAAAGTTCTATGAATTTCTCTTTGCTGACACCGACTCCAAAAATAACAATGATTGTACATATATATTTAAAAATTTTTGCTTAGGTGAACTAAAATTGGCACAAGAATTATTTTTTTACTTTTTAGTGCATTTTTTGTTATAGAATATTTGATTTTTGAAGTCGAGTTTCCATTTTGTCAAAATAGGGTTTATTACCTGTGACTTCTTAATCGCTGTTCAGCAGTGTTATTTATAATTTTGTTACACTGTAAACATAAACATTCTTCCAAAAATTAGGTTTTGGACGGCCACCTCGTTGTCCTCGTTGCATTTTTTTTATTTTACCGTAATTTATTATTTAAATTTAATATTCAACATAAAATATAAACTGATAATTAATAACAAGTAAAAGGTGGAGAACAAATTTATTTTTTATTTATTTACGATTTAGGATTTCAAAAGTTCCATCATAGGTTCACAGATGGCGCCAAAAGGCTCGACGTAAAATACGTCATGTACCAAAGAATACAATATACAGTAAAACCTAATCTCTGGTAAAACTCAGCAGGTGGTTATACCTGATAAAACTATGTATTATCAGAGTCTATTAGTCTACCCCCAGGAAGTTGGCCCGACACTTTAGAATTTCCCAATAAATAATACACCAAATAATTGCTCCCGATTTGCTCCGCAGTTTTTATTATTTGCTCCTTCATAGATTTTGAGAAAAACTCAAAAAAGTAAAAGTGAAAAAAAACTAGATCCTAGGGACATTTTGAAAAACCGATTTCAGCTGAAGCAAGACGCTTTAAAGAGTTTTTTATGAACCAGACAATTGCTCCCTGTTTACTCTTGATTGCTCCACTATTAGATATAACAAATTCACATTCGTTATATGAGAAATAATCGAAAAACATGAAGTGGCTATGGAAGTGGTGGGGGGTAGGCCAACTTCACAACCCGAATTTGAATGAATATAATAAACGAATCTTAAAAAGAATTGAACTGATCAATTGCTCCCGAATTGCTCCTAATTGCTCCGCAGTTTTTATTATTTGCTCCTTCATAGATTTTGAGAAAAACTCAAAAAATTAACGTTGAAATAAAACTAGATCCTAGGGACATTTTGAAAAATCGATGTTCAGCTGAACCAAGACGCTTTAAAGAGTTTTTTATGAACCAGACAATTGCTCCCTGTTTACTCTTAATTGCTCCACTATTAGATATAACAAATTCACATTCGTTATATGGGAAATAATCGAAAAACATGAAGTGGCTATGGAAGTGATGGGGTATGCCAACTTCACAACCCGAATTTGAATGAATATAATCAACGAAACTTAAAAAGAATTGAACTGATCAATTGCTCCCAAATTGCTCTTAATTGCTTCGCAAAACTCATTAATTGCTCCTCAATTGGGTCCAAACTAATGATAGAAAATCTATTCACATTAAGACCTAACCGGATGCTGGAGCATTCAAGTGGAATTTTGAGCGCGTAATTCAAACACATACGAAAATAATTACTTTGGAATATCATTCTGAAGGGCTTATTTTGACTTGGAACTGATGGCGTCCTCATAATTACTCAGGAATCATTAGTGGAAGTTTGTTTTATATTTGCTCCCTCATAATTACCGAGTTATTAATTATTTATCGCCAGTTGAATGAGCTATCTCAATGTACAGCTCGACCACCTTTGAACTAAGTGGGGAACAGTTATTCTGGATTGAAATGAATAAAATAAGGGCGGAAACGATTGCTCTTTTGTCGCTTCAATTTGCTCCATCCTTATTTTTAATTGCTCCGCCATAATTGCGAAGTTATTCGCTAATTAAAATGAATTTTGTACAGAACATAACCTCACTTTTCTGATTCGACGGAAGAGACACTGCTGGCGGACGACGCGAAGCAGAACCTCCAGAATAAGGCGCCAATTCAAAAACACAAAATACAAATAGACTGTTCGAGAATCATTCGCGAGAGCTGGATTCCGACTCTAATTCTAATTACCCCTTCGTAAAATTCTTGCCCGAGGATGAAGCCGACTTCGTTGTCTCCTTCGATACCCTTCCGATCGCTGCTTTGTATCTCGGTGTCTCCTGGCTCGAGACAGAAGGAACCTGAATGAATGAATTACGCGCTCAGAATTTCACTTGAATGCTCCAGCATCCGGTTAGGTCTTAATGTGAATAGATTTTCTATCATTAGTTTGGACCCAATTGAGGAGCAATTAATGAGTTTTGCGAAGCAATTAAGAGCAATTTGGGAGCAAGTGATCAGTTCAATTCTTTTTAAGCTTCGTTTATTATATTCATTCAAATTCGGGTTGTGAAGTTGGCCCACCCCCACCACTTCCATAGCCGCTTCATGTTTTTCGATTATTTCTCATATAACGAATGTGAATTTGTTATATCTAATAGTGGAGCAATTAAGAGTAAACAGGGAGCAATTGTCTGGTTCATAAAAAACTCTTTAAAGCGTCTTGCTTCAGCTGAAATCGGTTTTTCAAAATGTCCCTAGGATCTAGTTTTATTTCAACGTTAATTTTTTGAGTTTTTCTCAAAATCTATGAAGGAGCAAATAATAAAAACTGCGGAGCAATTAGGAGCAATTCGGGAGCAATTGATCAGTTCAATTCTTTTTAAGATTCGTTTATTATATTCATTCAAATTCGGGTTGTGAAGTTGGCCTACCCCCCACCACTTCCATAGCCACTTCATGTTTTTCGATTATTTCTCATATAACGAATGTGAATTTGTTATATCTAATAGTGGAGCAATCAAGAGTAAACAGGGAGCAATTGTCTGGTTCATAAAAAACTCTTTAAAGCGTCTTGCTTCAGCTGAAATCGGTTTTTCAAAATGACCCTAGGATCTAGTTTTTTTTCACTTTTACTTTTTTGAGTTTTTCTCAAAATCTATGAAGGAGCAAATAATAAAAACTGCGGAGCAATTAGGAGCAAATCGGGAGCAATTATTTGGTGTATTATTTATTGGAAAATTCCAAAGTGTCGGGCCAACTTCCTGGAGGTTATTAGTCTCTGGTATTATACATCAAGTAGTATACGTGCCCATCCGTGGTTACAACGCACGTTTATAGATGTCTACCTAGTGTTCAAGGTAGGCTTGTTCACATTACAACATGCGTTATTTTTAACGTTCGTTTGTCCCTGTCTATCATGAAGAATAGATAAATAGGAGATTGAACGACATAGGCAATTAGTCTGTTTTTTCGTCCTCAAAAACTCGTAGAGATCATAGTTATTATTTTCGCCACTAGCGGCAGTGCGAATATACCCGTACGGAATTATTATTATTATTACATATTAAAATCAACGGTTATCGCATCTTACAAATAAAAATTGTAAGTATAAAAATTGTTTAATTTTATAAATGTGAAAAAATGGGACGATGTTGTACAGGGAAAGCATAGATATACTGTTATATATCTATGAGTGGAAGGTTGTTTACGCATTCCTAGTGTCTGCATTTACGAAAGGAATATAGTCTGTAATTACCGGTTTTGCCATCTTCTTTCTTTATCTAATATATGTTAGTATTGTAAACATATATTTGTATATTATTATTAATTGCAATTATCACTATGATTCTCCATCTTTTATTTATTGCAGATTATTAAGAATTCTCTATTATTAATATTTATTTAATTATTACTTGATAATCGAAAACAATTTTTTATTATCTATAAAACTAAGACTTCTTATTAACTGAATGAAAGTGATTTCTTGGCGCCTACATTTAAACATTTAAATTCCGTACGGCACTGAGACCAGTGACCCCTACTGATAAAAGATAGTTACACCAATTCTTGACCGTTTTTTTAACATTACGTTCGCTCTCCTAATATATCTATTCTTCATGCTGCCTATCTTGAACAATATATTTCTATAAACGTGCGAAGTAACGGACGTTTTTCTAACGTTCGCGTGTCTCCTGTCTTAGGGTATATTCCAAAATTTGTTGCGAGCGCTGGCAGCGCTTCACCTCGCGTTCCAGAATTCATGACAGCACGCTGCAGCAGTACTGTGAAAAAAAATGACGTCATGAATTTTGATGTAATTTCCTGCTGTGACTGCTGCCGCTGAAAAGGTGAAGCAGTGAAAGCAATGAACATGGTGGCGTGCTGTAAGTGCTGTGAATCGCATTCCAATTTTCACGGCTGCAGTAGCAGTGGCAGCGCGCTTACAATTTTGGAACGCTGTTCGCAGCGTGCTTCATGGCGTTAACACTCACAGCGCTGGCAGCAAATTTTGGAACGGAGCTTAATATTATATCCAAGTGCCTTTAAAGCTTTATATTTGATTCACTTTCGCAGATATAAAAAATTATTTCAGCCAACAAATTTTTAAAGTAAATTAATCACATTTTTATTATTTGAAATAAAAACAGGCGCGGATCTATAGCTAAAGTATGGATGGGGTCAAAGATTGAAGCATCTCGAAGAGTCAACATTGAACATATTATAAAAAATAAAAACAGAAGTGGCAGGGGCAGGGGTTAAATAAATTCAAAGACAATTAAATACCTTAAAAAAGAAAATAATTAGAGAATAAACTTTATTTAATGTTACACGTCAAATTCTAATATTCTATTCTTTGTTTTTGCAACTGACGTGATAATGTCATCGACATCAATGGCAATATCTCGATGGATATTTAGTAACGTGAGACTGGAAAGTCCCTCTTCACCCATATTAGCATGCAGCCATGTTTTAAGATGTCGTAAAGTGGAAAATGATCGTTCTGCTGCTGCGGAACTCAAAGGAAGCGTGACGAGTATTTGGAACGTGACTTTAATGTTTGGTTTATGAAAGGTAGAAGAGAGGAGCATCAACTCCGTATAATAAAAGTGTCCGAGAAATTGTTAAGTTGTTAGAGTATGGCAGAATTAAACGGAAAAAGCTGTTGACTAGTTTAAATATTCTTTAAACAAAACATCAAAATTCAGTCAATGTCAAGCTTCTAACAGTATAACTGACTATTTGTACTAATTTTAATATAAAATTAGTACTTCATTATAATTGTAATCAGCTTTGTTAAATATTCTGATTGACTGGTATACCTAAAATCGTATCTATATTTTCTAGTCATACTCTAACATCTATACATCTATCCCTTATTGACTGTTAGTGCCATTCAGGTTTCTTTTTGAACTACTATTTTACGCTTTTAGTTGGGCACTTTTTCAACTTGTCCCTCATATAAGATGGTACTCCTTTGTATTTCTATTCTCCATGGTTTGGATATAATAATGGTCGTGTTCGGCCGAAGTAATCTTAGTAAGATAGTCAGATTATTTTACTTAGTCGTCGGCCGGGACACTTTATGCTTACTAAGAAACTTTTCTTATGCCGCCATTTTTCTTAGTTTCTACGTCACGGGCAGTGTTGCCAGATATCCCGTTTAACGGTAGATCTACCGCTTTTTTAGTATTACCAGATTCGGTAATAGATTAGGTTGTGGCGGTACAGTGGAACAGACCAAAAAATGTTGAGATCTATGGTTCTGTGGTGGTATAGTGGAACAGACCAAAAAGCGTAGTATCTATGGTCAATTGAATAGGGATATCAGATTCAACCAGTTAAATAGATGTGTAACCTCAACAAGTTGTAAAAAATAAATTAAAAGTATTTGATTCAAAAATAAATAAAAATTGTTTAAAACTTATAAATGGTAGAGTGTTTTAATTGATCATCAAGATCCTTTCAAACACCTACAATTGGTGACCCCGATTTTAAAAGAAAAAAGGAAAATTAAAGTGAACACAATAGCACGTGCTTAAAATTTAAAAACTAAAAAACTATATATGAATAAAAAGTGCATAGAACAATAACGTTGTAGAAAATCAACTGTATATGAAAAACAAATATATAAAAAATAGACATACTTAAATAAAATAAAAGTTAAGAAGAGTGATCTGAACATTAAAAAACAAAGTGTATAAAAAAAATAACAATGCCAGACGACGCAACTCCGGAAATACAGAACGTGAATGTTAAAATTCCACAATTTTGGTACGACAAACCTGAAATTTGGTTTGCACAAGTCGACGCACAATTCGCTCTCGCACGAATAACAACTGATGCAACAAAATTTAATCACTTAATCGCGAATTTAGATGCTACAATAATTGAAAATGTATGGGACATCGTATCCAATCTGAACGAAACAGATAAGTACGAAAAATGTAAAGAAAGACTTATTAGCGTATACCAAGTTAGTGAAGACAAGCAAATAAAAACCTTATTTAACGACTTGGTGTTGGGAGATCTAAAACCGTCAGTATTGTTACTATTTCGGATGGTGATATCGATAAATTGGCGGAGATCGCAGATAAAATCGTCGAATTGGCAACACCAAATCAAATAAACGCGATTAATACGGCGAGCGGTTTGAACAATTCGCAACCAGCAACATCAAGGGAAATCGAGGCGCTATGTAAAAAAATTGATGCCCTGGAAAGTAGACTTTCACGATCGGAAGCGCGTAGCCCGTCGCGGCGTTATCGTTCACGCTCAAGATCAAGAGCATATGAAAGAGATGGTAAATACTGCTTCTACCATTTCAGATTCGGAGAAAAATGCTTACCGGGAAAATGTACGCAACCTTGCCAATGGAAGAGTGAGGAAAACTTCAACCGACAACAGTAAACGCGTCCGATACTGTTGTGGAGGCCGTCGACGGACGTATTAATAGTAAACGCTTATTCGTAAGAGATGCAAAAACTGGGATACAATATTTAGTGGACAGTGGTGCCGATATATCAGTATTGCCACCAAATGCTAAAGACATAAAAAACGAATCATCATACTCACTGTACGCTGCAAATGGAACAAAAATTTGCACTTATGGAGTTAAAATAATAACAATCGATTTGGGACTAAGGCGGTTATTTCGTTGGCAGTTCGTTGTCGCTCGCGTATCAAGAGCAATAATTGGTGCTGATTTTTTACACGAATTCGGCTTACTTATCGACATTAAAAATAAAAAATTAATCGATAAAAATACGAAACTACAATTAAACACAGAAATAACGATGATAGACGAAAGTGAAATCATCTCAACGGTCGATAAAAACTGCAAATATCTGGGCATTCTCAAAATGTTTCCCGAATTAACAAAACCAAACGTAATTACAAGAGGTGTTAAACATAATGTCCAACATTTTATACAAACAACAAGCGGCCCACCCGTATTCGCAAAGGCAAGGCGGTTGGACCCTGTGAAATTGGCATTAGCAAAAAATGAATTTCAATATTTAATGGAGAAGGGGATCGTAAGTCCAAGTAAAAGTCAATGGGCCAGTCCCATCCACATAGTCGAAAAGAAAACCGGTGGATTTCGTATATGCGGAGATTATAGACGACTTAACGAGCGTACGATACCAGATAGATATCCAATACCTAGAATCGACGACGTCAGTAATATTCTCGCCAATAAAAAAATATTTTCAAAGATAGATTTACAAAAGGCTTACTATCATATACCAATGAATGAAGATGATCGAGAAAAGACAGCGGTAATCACTCCGTTCGGGTTATTCGAATTTAATTTTCTTCCTTTTGGTTTAAAAAACGCACCATCCACGTTTCAACGTTTCATACACGACGTTTTCCGCGGATTAGAGTGCGTATTCGCGTATATAGACGATTTTTTAATTGCCTCGAGCGACGAAGAGCAACACGAAAAAGATTTACGAGAAGTGTTCGAACGATTAAACCAATACGGTTTGCGAATCAACGTTGAAAAATCGACTTTTGGTTTATCAGAAATAGTGTTTTTGGGTTATGAGATTACACCAAACGGTATTCGAGCGGATCCGGAAAGGGTAAGCGCTATAATAAACCAAAAGTTACCCGAAACGATTCAGGACTTACGCAGATTTTTAGGCGTCATAAATTTTTATCGTCGCTATATACCGAACGCGGCGGAAGGTCAGGCAGCATTATGTGAATATTTAAAAAATTCAAAAAAGAACGACAAACGAAAAGTTCCGTGGACGGAAGAAACGATCCGCCAATTCGAAATTTGCAAACAGCAGTTGTCACACGCGACACTATTAAATGTACCCGATTCGAAGTGTGCATTAGCGTTATTTTGCGACGCGTCCGACGTGTCAATGGGAGCAGCATTAAAAGAATACGACAAAACCAACGATACATGGAAACCAATTGGGTTTTTCTCTAAAAAATTAAATGAAGCTCAGAAAAAATACTCCACGTACGATAGAGAATTACTTGGTATTTATTCTGGCGTAAAATATTTCAAACATTTCCTCGAATCGCGACCGACGACGATATTTACCAACCATAAGCCACTTGTATTCGCGTTTCAGCAGAAAAACGAAAAGGCTTCGCCTAGACAGGTGCGGCAACTGCAATTTATCTCCGAATTTACAACGCAGATACAACACGTGTCCGGTGCAAAAAACGTTGTCGCGGATCAGTTGTCAAGGATTGAATCGATAAATCATATAGTCGATTACGACGAAATCGCCAGGGCACAAATTAACGACGACGAGTTAAATAAACTAAAAACGAATAAGGAATCATCATTAAGAATTAAGCCAACAACATTACCCTCCGGTGAGCAGTTATGGTGCGATACGTCAACTAATTGTATACGACCGTACATTCCGAAACAATTTCAAAAAAATATATTTTTAAAATACCACAATTTATGCCATCCGGGCATCCGCGCTTCAGTGCGTCTTATAGCATCGAAAGCGGTATGGTACAGTTTAAAAAAAGATGTGACATTATGGGCAAAAACATGCATCGCGTGTCAAAGGTCAAAAGTTCATCGACACACAAATTCACCGACAAACCACTTTAAAAACATTGATCGAAGATTCGAAATCGTCCACATTGACCTCGTAGGTCCGTTGCCAATGTCGGAAGGTTACGCTTACTGTTTAACATGCATTGATAGATTTTCAAGCTGGCCGGAGGCAATTCCATTAAAGAACATAACGGCAGACACGGTTGCGCGCGCATTTTTCGAAAATTGGGTATCGAGATTCGGCGTTCCGGACGAAATTGTAAGCGATCAAGGCACACAATTTAAAAGTGCATTATTTAAAGAATTGGCAGTAAGATGTGGAATCAAAATGAATCAAACGAACAGTTTTCATCCTCAAAGCAACGGAAAAATAGAGAGATTTCACAGATCGTTAAAAGCTGCTTTAAAGACGCATGAAACCAACTGGACGTATTCGTTATCAACGGTTTTGCTGGGTCTGCGATGTTTGCCAAATGAAATACAATCGTCAATCGCAGAAATGATGTATGGCACGCCATTAAAAATTCCGGGCGAAATTATAAGTGATCCAAGCGAAAAAACAAGTTCACCACTAGAATTCATCGAAAAACTGCGCGAACAAATGCGAAAAGTCCGACCTATAGAAATTAAACATAAAAACAAAACGACAATTTTCGTACACAGGGATTTAAAAACCACTAATCAGGTATTTGTTCGTATCGATCGTGTAAAAAAATCGTTAGAAAAACCGTACGAAGGACCGTTTAAGGTCACGCAAAAATTCGATAAATATTTTACGTTGATAATTAACGGAAAAGAAAAAAATGTGTCAATAGACCGAATAAAACCCGCGTACATTCTAAACGATGTAAATAAGGAAGAGGAACCGGTACCAGTGAGTTCAGCAACAATTAATGAAAATCTAAATAAAGAAAGTGAAAAAAATAAAAATTGTAACAATAAAGTAACATTTAATAAAAACATAACAGAAAAAAATAAAAATTTAAAAAATTCAAATAAAGACAATGAAAACAATAACAAAAATAATAACAAAAACAGCAACAACAATATTAATCGCCATGGGGCGCAATCCAGTCGGATTCCTCTCCATGATCTTTCTTCCAGAGAACGCGTCATAAATACAGAATCACGACCACTGACAGCCAAAGCGTCGCGGGGTGGCCGAGAAATCCGAATGCCAGAGCGTTTTCGGTAACGTTTACACTGGAAGGGGAGTGATGTGGCGGTACAGTGGAACAGACCAAAAAATGTTGAGATCTATGGTTCTGTGGTGGTATAGTGGAACAGACCAAAAAGCGTAGTATCTATGGTCAATTGAATAGGGATATCAGATTCAACCAGTTAAATAGATGTGTAACCTCAACAAGTTGTAAAAAATAAATTAAAAGTATTTGATTCAAAAATAAATAAAAATTGTTTAAAACTTATAAATGGTAGAGTGTTTTAATTGATCATCAAGATCCTTTCAAACACCTACAAGGTATACCAGATTCAAAAAGTGAAAATTCCAATTTAAATAGTTTGAAATAAATACTTTTATTCAGAATTATTATAAAAAATTAAAAAAAATGAGACAAATTCAAAAATTTTTTATTTACTCAAAAAATTTCAAAAAAATGGTAGAACGGTAGAAATACTAAAATAGCGGTAGATCTACCGTTAAACGGGATATCTGGCAACATTGCCCTTGACGTAGATACTAAGTAAAATGGCGGCATAAGAAAAGTTTCTTAGTAAGCATAAAGTGTCCCGACCGACGACTAAGTAAGATAATCTAACTATCTTACTAAGATTACTAACTTCTTAGTTCGGCCGACCACGACCATTGTAAGATTTGAGAAAGATAGAGGAGGGGGCTTACCCCCTCGGCGCTCCGAATAAAAACGCTTGAATAAAAAAATCGGCGCTTGAATAAAAAAATTGACAAGTTGAATAAATTTACAACCCAACCTTAAAATTGAAAAATATTTTGCCAAATTATTTCAAAAATATTTTCATTTAGAAAGATTGGGCTAGTCGAACATTCTATCTATATATTAGTGTTTACAGGGAAGGTTTAAAATTATGATTAATAAAAATAAGATTTTATTTATAAACTTTATTCGACTTAAAACACATAAAATATGTAATAAAGATAAAATATTTCCATCTAAATTATAAAAAATAATTTGTAGATATTCAACAAAATTTTTAAAAACTATTAATGTACAATTATTAAATTAATTACTAATTTAACATAAAGGAATATATTAAAACATTTTGGTGAATCCAAGCATTAAAAGCACAATAATGAAACTTTGTACCAATGCTTCAGCTCCAGCTGAAAAACACAAAAAATATAAGTTACTTACATCAACTGTGTATCAAAAATATAATGTACCTTTTTCATTTATAGAAATGAAATTTATGGTTGTTGTCTTGCACTTAGGCCGGGTTGTTCCAACATCTAGGTAAGGTGTCGGGTAGCCTACTCGGCGGGTAAACTCCTAACTGACGGTTTTCCAACGTCTAGGTAACTTTACTTCCCGGGTAAATGTCCCTACTCGAAAGTCAATTTATACCGTCCGTAAAGTACCGAGTAGGCTGCTTAACCTTCCGGTAAACGTGTGTAGAGCAATAGTGGGGGTAAATAAATAGTGGTAATGGTTGAATATAACCTAAGAAATTGCACTTACTCTGCTCTGAAATTGTGAATCCAATATAACCTATAAAAGTGCACTTTTTTTGGTCCGTAATTGTATGTCGTGTTTGAAAGTAGCCAAACAAATTTTTTACGAAAATGAACATAGAACATTTATACGAGAATCTAAAATTTGGGACATTATTTTTAATATATAAAAGGCATACTTTGCAATAGTTTTAAAAAAAATGAAGTAATTTTTAGATTTTTTATTTTAGTTTAAAATTTTTGCGTTTTTCGAACTTTGGGAATTTTTTTCGCGAATTCTAATTAACCGATTTTAATGTTCATGGGCTCATTTGTTTTCTTTTTATATATAGAATTTAATAATATTCTTTGTCATATTTAAAATTTTTAGTTTTAAAAAAGATATTAAGAAATAAAACCGTTTAAAAACGCTTTTTTGTTATAAACAAATTCAATATTGACCCTGTTCCGTCACGAGTCGGACCGTAAAAATTTAGGGTCTTATTCTGGACGCCAAGATGAATCGATTTAGAAAAAATTGCGGTTCCAAGCAACCTGCCTGAAACCCCGTTTTTGAAGCTAATTTGACTCAACCAATAATAATAAAGAAACAAGTGAAAATTACAACTAACTGAGTTAATTCCTTAATTCCGGTATATTCTGAATTTGTGTAAAAAAAGGTTATAAAAAAAGTTGTTTATTTTTAAAAAAGGAACATTTTTTGTCTGTACATTATTGTTCTATCTTTTATGGTTTCAAAGATAGGCAGTTTTGCCCATTTTGCCCAGACATGGTTCGATTATGCCCATTCACGAACTTGACTATACTTTTTTGCTCTAGACTACAAATACAAAATTTTAGCTCGTTATCTCTTTTCGTTTTGGAGCTATCGTGTTCACAGACGGACGGACATGCGGAAATGGCCGAATTAAGTCATTTTATGAACACCTATGCAAAACGTTCATGCCGCCATGAATATTTTCAAGCGTTACAAAGTCGGGACTAAACTTAATATACCTTGTGTATTAAGTTTGTGTAATATACCCGGTATATCAAACTTAATATACCGGGTATAAAAATAGTATGTATGGTTGTAATGTATATAGGTACATGTAGACATGTATGCCTTCAATCGCCTATCAATTGTATTTCTCATTTTCAACTATGAGCACAAATTATGAGAAAACTATTGAGTTTATGAAAAAAATTTTCAAACAAAAATTGTTTATTTTAAAGAGAAGATTTTTTGTTAACAAATTTTTTTCTATCTCTTACGGTTTCAAAGATATAAATTTTCCCCCCTAGCGGAAAACATGTTCCAATTTTGCCCATTAACGAACTTGACCTTACTTTTTTGCTCTAGAACACACAAAAATTTTCAGCTCGTTATCTCTTTTCGTTCTTAAGCTATCGTGTCCACAGACGGACAGACATGCGGAAATGGCCGAATTAGGCCATTTTATGAATACCTTTGTGAAGTATTTTTGTCAAGGATTAATATTTTCAAGCGTTACAAAGTCGGGACTAAACTTAATATACCTTGTATTAATGTGTATTAATTTACTAATGCGTTGAAATTAGGTTATGGGTTTGACAAGCCGTTTACACTTGAACATTGCCACAAATACTTCCGGAAGTAAGAATCGATACATATCGCTGGGTAGTTAACAGTGGGGCAAATAACAGTAGAACAATGCTCACATACGTAACTGACGGGTAAACCTTACCCGGCTGTTAACTGCCGGATACTTTACCTGAAGGTTGGAACAACCCGCCCTTAATAATAGTGTTAAAAAGTTTCAGCTCAGAACACTCATCAATTATATAGACTGAGATTGTATTACTAATCTCTGATTGTATACTAAACTTTTTTTACTTGAATGTACCTCATGTGTACTCGGTTGGATTATATAAAAATGTCAAATGGCAATCTTTTACAATCATTCAACGGCCAATCATTTTTATACTCAGTATATGTAATATGTAAATAAACAAGGTATATTAAGTTTGATCACGACTTTGTAACGCTTAAAAATATTGATCGTAGGCATGAATTTTAGGCATATGTTTTCATAAAGTGGCCTAATTCGGTCATTTCCGCATGCCTGTCTGTCCGCCTGTCCATCTGTGAACACGATAACTCAAGAACGAAAAGAGATAACGAACTGAATTTTTTTTTCTGTGTTCTAGAGCAAAAAAGTAAGGTAAAATTCGCAAAATAGGACCATGTTTGGGAAAAATGGACAAAACTGCCTATTTTTGAAACCGTAAGAGATATAACAAAAATTTAATAACAAAAAATCTTTTTAAAATAAACAACTTTTGTATGAAAATTTTTTCCATAAACTGAATAGTTTTCTCATAATTTGTGCTCAAAAGTTACTCGGAAAGCGAAGAATATGCCTTCTATCTTTAAAACTAAAAGAGATTTAAAAAAAATTGTGGGACAATTCAAACAATGATATACAATTCAGTATACAATGGTAATTCAAACAATTAACTCAGTTAGTTGTTACGTTACTTGTTTGTTTTTATCATGGAGACTATATAAAGGAGATATAAGTCATACGGGAAAATTGACAAAATATGGCAACGAAATGGGAGAAGTTATATTTACTTTTTATGCCGTTAGGGTCGCAAGTTTTTGATAGATACTCATCCTTACCAAAGTGAATATAGTATAATAAATAGAAGTGAAGTAAGCCAAGTAACTATTTTTATTTTGAAGTGATCATTTTGAAGTACACGATTTGGTTAAAAAAATTTATTAAATAAAAAACTGTTTAAAAAACATTTAAAATGGGAAAAGTATGTGCAGTAGACAATTGTAAAAGTGGTAGTGCTTGTGACAATAAGCAACGGGATCAATTGGGTTTAAAAAACCAGGACTTTTAAAGTACCAAAAGCTAGTATAAATATTCCAAAATTAATTAAATTGTATGACATTATATTAAATATTAATTTTCAGCATTATTATTAATAAATAAAAGTTTAATTTAATATCTGATTCAATAATTTCTTTCATTTTTACAATTCCAACATTACAGGTTACTATTTAATTATTTGATATTTTTTTTTTATTTTTATGTAATTATTTTGCGAATTTTAACTATCACTTCAACTAAATCCTTATTGAAAAATTGAAATTACTTATCATTTATTTAAAAAAATATTTTATTGGAAAAATACTTTGGCTGGAAATAATTTTTATAATACTATAAATGCGTAATGTTTTTCAATTAAAACTCGCGCCTTATACTCTCTGTTCTGTTTCCGATGCCGAAGGAACACTACTGACATCATATTTTTGCCAATTATTTGTTTACATGGAGTTATGTGTCCTTGTTTATGGTCTATGGTTTTTATCATGAAGAATAGATATATTGGTCTAAGATCCGGCATTAGTGAAAACCTTCCCTCATCTGTTAATTGATTGAAATATTATTGAAAACGCTTAGTGCAATGTAAACAATTTGGCAATGTAATGTCTGCCAGGAGAGTTCTGCAGCAATTAACATTAAATAATTTATTAAAAATTGATTTTTTTAATAATTAAATCCCTCACGTGTTAATTGAATTTTGCTTGTTAAATAACATAGTATACGATACGACAAATCTTGTAATAGCTGGCAGCGCTGCTTATTACTGCTACGGTTACCTGCAGCCAGGTGTTCAAACTTAAAGTAAACTTAGCTTACTTTCCTCATATGTTAATTGAAAAATATTTAGCTAATTTAAAAGTTTAGAATAATAAGAATACATCCATAACTGGCAGCCATCTTAAAATCCATTAAAATCAATTGCAGCCTATATAAGAAAAATTTAAAAAAATAGAAATTAAAAAAAAAACCTTGTAGAGAGAGAGAGAGAGACTATTTCATTATTCCACGTAACAAACAAGGAAAGTATATGATTCGTGCTTGTAGAGCCTACTCCATTTTTAAGTGTATTTATACTAATAGTGGTATTGTGTATAGAGAATGCAGAGTTCATTATAAACGGAATACACTCTATATTCGCATGATCATATACTTTCCTTGTTTGTTACGTGGAATAATGCAATAGTCTCTCTCTCTCTCTCTACAAGGTTTTTTTTTTAATTTCTATTTTTTTAAATTTTTCTTATATAGGCTGCAATTGATTTTAATGGATTTTAAGATGGCTGCCAGTTATGGATGTATTCTGATTATTCTAAACTTTTAAATTAGCTAAATATTTTTCAATTAACATATGAGGAAAGTAAGCTAAGTTTACTTTAAGTTTGAACACCTGGCTGCAGGTAACCGTAGCAGTAATAAGCAGCGCTGCCTGCTATTACAAGATTTGTCGTATCGTATACTATGTTATTTAACAAGCAAAATTCAATTAGCAGGTGAGGGATTTAATTATAAAAAAATCAATTTTTAATAAATTAATTAATGTTAATTGCAGCAGAACTACCCTGGCAGACATTACATTGCCAAATTGTTTATATTGCAATAAGCGTTTTCAATAATATTTCAATCAATTAACAGATGAGGGAAGGTAAGGCCGGATCTTTGTTTAGACTATGACCATGAAGAATAGATATATTAGGAGAGCGAACGTAATGTTAAAAAAACGGTCAAGAATTGGTGTAACTATCTTTTATCAGTAGGGGTCACTGGTCTCAGTGCCGTACGGAATTTAAATGTTTAAATGTAGGCGCCAAGAAATCACTTTCATTCAGTTAATAAGAAGTCTTAGTTTTATAGATAATAAAAAATTGTTTTCGATTATCAAGTAATAATTAAATAAATATTAATAATAGAGAATTCTTAATAATCTGCAATAAATTAAAAGATCATAGTGATAATTGCAATTAATAATAATAATATACAAATATATGTTTACAATACTAACATATATTAGATAAAGAAAGAAGATGACAAAACCGGTAACTACAGACCATATTCCTTTCGTAAATGCAGACACGCATTCCTAACCTTAAACAACCTTCCACTCATAGATATATAACAGTATATCTATGCTTTCCCTGTACAACATCGTCCCATTTTTTCACATTTATAAAATTAAACAATTTTTATACTTACAATTTTTATTTGTAAGATGCGATAACCGTTGATTTTAATATGTAATAATAATAATAATTCCGTACGGGTATATTCGCACTGCCGCTAGTGGCGAAAATAATAACTATGATCTCTACACGTTTTTGAGGACAAAAAAACAGACGAATTGCCTATGTCGTTCAATCTCCTATTTATCTATTCTTCATGCTATGACATAAGATACGACACAAATGTCAGACATATATTTCTTTACTGTTCACCATGAAGAATAGATATGTAGGAGATCGAACGACATAGACAATTCGTCTGTTTTTGCGTCCTCAAAAACGTGTAGAGATCATAGTTATTATTTTCGCCACTAGCAGCAGTGCGAATCTACCCGTACGGAATTATTATTATTATTATTACATATTAAAATCAACGGCTATCACATCTTACAAATAAAAATTGTAAGTATAAAAATTGTTTAATTTTATAAATGTGAAAAAATGGGACGATGTTGTACAGTGAAGGCATAGAGATACTCTTATATATCTATGAATGAAAGGTTGTTTAACCGTACACTGAGTGTACGGTGTCTAGTGTCGTAGACAAAACGAACCTTGATATAGGTATAATTGTGGTATTGTAGGTTTTTAGGAAATGTACCACTTCACTTTGCAAACTAAGATCGTACAAAATAAACACTAAGGTTGTAAGTACGTTTTCAAAACCAAAACCGTTAATACTTATATTCCCAAGACTACTCGCTCTGGTCGCGTGGGGTCCCACCCCCTTGACAACCGTGGCGGTCATCGGCCTTGGCTCCGCGTCCTTGATATAATACAAAAAAATCGCACCTTTCTAGCATGAATAGATGAAAAATGGGTAATTTTTGGGAGTTTCCGAGAGAAATGGGAAAAGCTTTTCCCATATGTTTGAAGTGATTCGGCGTTGAATGTAAAAAATCGAAACCTTCTAGCAAGTCTAGAAGTGGGTTAGAATTTGTATACGTGAGTGAGTCAGTTACATAAAGGGCTCTATATATTATAGGATATAATTCAGACAAAGACCAAAAATTAGACAAATTGTCACTTATAAAAAAAACCATTGGAAATTCATGATAGAAGAGCTCACAGCTAAATAAAGAACACAAAGACCAAAGAGAACCATTATGGATAATATATATTCTTTAAAATATACCTCTACAAACCCGATCGTCGTCACTAATATATCCATTGGGACATCGGCACACACTATCATCACATGTAAGTTGGATTTCTCCTGGTGTATAACATTGATCAGAATCGGTACATATTCCATCCAAACCTATAAATTAAATATTTTATTGGATTTGATAATTAACGAATTTCCTCCAAAGGAAATGCAGATATTGTTTTTGCACCAAAGTTGGAATTTCGTAAAAATTTCTTCAAATGTCCATCGATCCTACCTATTAGATGTTAAAAATCACTATCGCTAAAATTTATATATATATATATATATATATATATATCTATATCTATATATATATCTATATATATATCTATATATATATCTATATATATATCTATATATATATCTATATATATATCTATATACATATCTATATATATACATATATATATATATATATATATAATATATATATATATACAACATATGTACTTTTTTTAAATGCCTGTGGACTCTCTAGCGGTCACAGTTTTATTCCGATTGGAATAAATTGGGTTTTTGGGTCGCTTTTGGTATTCTAAAGATCAAGTTCGTTAATGGGTAAAGTCGGGCGATTGGAAAGGGGCTTTAGAGGGAGGGGAAAACACAAAATTTGACTATCTCCCTCAATATTTGAAAAATCGAAAAATTTATCAGGAGTTAAGTTGTAGGTACTAAGTTTTACTGTAATTTTGTTTCTTATCATTTTTCTGTTACACTAATATTTACAGAAATATTTACAATTAAAGCTTGAAAGTTAAAATTCTAAATATCTCTGTTCACATTAGAGTTTGAGAAAATTGATCAGGTAATGAATTGTAGCAAAGTTGATTTTCTACAACTTTACTCCTTATACATTTTTCGATTATTCTAATATTAATAGAGATATTTAATATTTTGTGTTTGTTTGACACGAATACATAAAATATATTTAATGGTAAAAAATTTTAATTGTCGTTTCCATAGTAACTATAAACTATAATCGTTATACCGTTTTTTTTTGGCTATTAATAAATTTAATTTTTGCAAATAATAATATCAGATATTCTATTTCATTTTGATCACACTAAAATTATGACCGCTAGAGAGTGATTTATGTATTCTAAGGAAATTCGCTAAGTTGACGCAGCTCCTGCGTAACGATTTTTTTTTAAATTTCTTTTTTTTTTTTTTTTTTTTAATGTATAATTATACTGTATTTTCAACTAAGATGTCATATATACAGTGTGATGTTAAATTTTTGTGTATGTTTCGAGTATTATGAAATTTCTGGGGAGACACGCACTTCACTGAATGTTATTATTGTTGGTGGATCTTGGATTGTCACTGTTTTCTTGATTTATTGTTTTTTTTTTTTTGTTTTTTTTTTTTTGATTTGAAACAAAACAACATTGAATACCTACCAACATTCAGAATACATGATCCATTATAACGCGACGGATGATAATTTTGCATGCATGCACATATTTTTGAAGAAGAATTTGTTGGATCAACTGAACAATGCCCCAAATAACCCAAATATAGCTTACATTCTTCCTCTAATTTACATGTTTCATTAATACGTTTCGCTGAAATATAAATATAAACACATTTTAGATATTATTACTATAGAAAAAATTTAATACACGTACGTGATAAACATGTTTTACGATCTAAGTCCATCGTGAAAGTGTCTAGGCATCTACATTTGTCGTCGTCACAATAAGAATTGGGTAATGTTGAGGAACAATCTGAATTTTCCATACAAAAACCTTGGACAGCTATAAAAAAGAAAGTTAATTTCTTAATTGTACTTCAGTACTTATATAATAAATGCTATGATTTACCGGCTATACATTCGTTGTTTTTCTTTACAAAATTCTCCCAACAATCACATTTTTGTGGTCTTCCAGTACACCTGGCCCATTTCGTATCACAATGAATGTCTATTTTGCATGGTTCACCTAACTGTTTAGATCCAGCTAAAGCATCCTCTAATTGGCCATCTATAAAATATTATTTCAGTTAGAAAAAAATGGTATTATCTACAGCTGAACCAAAATTCACAAAAGGGGTTCAAAGTTGTAATAATTTATTTGAAATTCATCATAGAAGAGCTCACAGCCAAATAAAGAACTCAAAGTGTGAAATTTTGACCGTAGCTATTCGACCTACAGGTTTCGTAGTTACACTCTGGTTGTAATAATATATGTATCAAAAATGTACCAAAAATGCTTTTGATAATTTTCATCCGACACACATACAGGTACATAATATTTAAAGTAATCAAATAAGGTTCTTGAATTCGAGCCAAAGGATATTTCGAAAAATAAATAGATCAGCCAATAGATTGATATATAGTTATATCTTGGGGTATATAAATTTATTGCACTTCGACCTTAAGGTCCATTGTGCTCCCCGTTCTACTTCAGTCTCGCGAGATTCGCTTCTCCCATATTATGATAATAGCCAGGATCTTGCTTATCAGGTTTTTCTTAAGGGGTGAGATACACCGAATACCTTGTATCTGTTGTAACCTCCTACTCGCCGCACAGCCTGTACATAATGGATCCGTTATGGAGTCCTATTGTGTGCAGATGCTTACGTAGGTGATAAAGCTCGGTGATGAATCCGGTAACCTCCCGAAGTTGTATCCTGTTCAGATTCCGTACATCGAGGGATAGCTTCTTGGATGCATTTCGAAACAGTATTTTCCCCAGTTTTTGCTGCGGTATATTTTCCCAGTGATCACAGTGTTTAACATTCATCCACTCGTTGATCACTTGTTTACATGCTCCCATTGGAATTCCTAAAATAGGCTCTGGGCCCATGAAGGGTATTACGACCCCCTTCTTTGCTAAGGTATCTGCTTTTTCGTTTCTGTCGAAACCACTGTGAACTGGTATCCAAATCAATTTAACATTGCTTCGTTTTGCCCTAGCTCCAGCCAATAATTTATTGCCATAAAATTTAGGTGGAGTAGTTAGTATACCGGATTAATCATAAAGTAGCAGTTTTATGAACATAATTTAAGCAAAAATTAAAATGGCAGACTGTACTTTGTTATCGAAAATGTAGGACACACTATTAAAATACACACAATTTAAATCATAAATAATTGATAGAATGCCTTTTTTAATAAAAATTATGAACAATTCTACTTACAAACAATTTCTGAATGGTATACAATTAAGCACAAAAGCACACACAAATAATTAAAAAGTTTCATTTTCGCTGGTAAAGTTTTTTTTTCTGCTTTTTAATTCTGACAAAGGTGTAGTAATTAACTTTAATGAAACACCTTAATCATTGTTATCAAAAATATATTTTTTATCATACATAAAAAAAGTGAGATAGTCAACACAACTAGATAGATAAAGCTATAAAATAAATTCTGGTGATTTCACAAGTTTTAAACTCTTTATCTCTGTGTTTACAAATTTACTAATATTTAGGGAGTGTTTATTTCAATTGAATTTGAAAAATTTCTTACTATATCAACTTATCGTCAGCCCCGGATCTACGATTTTTCCTAACCGGGGCAAACACTTGACATTAGCGCCTCTTCCCTCCAGCATTTGAGATGATGATTTCAAAAAACTCACGAGAAAAATATACTGGGTGAGAATTTCTGTGACTGGGAGAATAAAAACCATTAAATAAATTTGCACTCTTTATTACTTATTTACCACAGATTTACACGTCGAGCTTTCCTTTCCTTGTATCCTTGTATGAGTCTATAACTTCAACAGAGTCTCATAGGTAATTTTATTTTCGATGGCTAGGATCGCGAGGCCAGTTAGACGTTTCTGACTCATTGTTGAACGTAGATAGGCTTTCATTATTTTTAGCTTGCTAAAACTTCGTTCGCAGCTTGCAGATGTCATGGATAATGTGCAGTATATCCTATAAGCTATACTAAAATTGGGAAAAGCTTCTTGAAAGTCGTGTTTTGAAAAGTATTCGCCGTAATTTTAGACACTCAAATATTTTTTAGAAACGTTTTAAAAGTTTAGTTTTAAGTTTCTGAATGCACCTTTCTGAATGCACCCAGTAAAAAGAGTTTTTTTTCAAACATATGAATTTGGCACCCTCTGAAACTGTCACCTTGGGCTGGTGCACCTGTTTGCCCCTCCTAGATCCGGAGCTGCGTATCGTATATGATGCTACAAACCATACCTTAGTGAATAATTTACGAATGGATTCTACATATCGAAATCACTTGACTGATTTTCTAACGAATTCGCGTGAGGTTAATCATAATCAGTCAATTTTAAACCAAAGTCAAATTTCAAAGAAAACCAATGTAGCTACAAAACACAATTAAAAATTAAACGATACTTTTTTATGTTTTTTTTTTTTATTGAAATCGTTGACAAAACAAAAAGTTGTTTAGAATTTTACTTTTTTATTAATAATATTAATAAAAATCAAGTGAAAATCATGTGAAAAAAACAACTAACTGAGTTAATGGCTTAAATAACCGTCCAAGTAGCCGAGCGGTCTAAGGCATTATGTCTACTTGAAAATGGAAGGTTATGGGTTCGAATCCCGACAACGGCAGTTCGTGAATTATTAAGAAAAAAAGAAAAGGCGGTTAATTGACCAAAGTGTCGGCGTATGGACAAGAACGAAGTAACCGGCTATGCTTGTGAAGGTTTTCTGCAGTTTCCTTCACGAACTCCAGATGAATATCGGCATAGTTCCTATCAGAGTCGGTTGCAGCCGCACATCTTACCAATTCCCAGTCTACACATAAAAATTCCTTTCACTCCACTTACATCCTCACATCCTTAGGCATTACAATGAACCTTATGGTCGAAGTGTAGCCCGTCCAGGGCAACCGATACAATCCATCTATCTATCTAATGGCTTAAATACCTGGTATATACTGAGTATGAAAAAAAGGTTTCAAATAAAAGTTGTTTATTTCTTAAAAAAGGAACATTTTTGATTTATAAATTTTTGTTGGATTTCTTTCTGTTTCAAAGATGGATAATTATCCCCCGAACTCTAGAACAACCATACAAAATTTTAGGTCTTTATCCTTTTTCGTTTTTCAGTTATCATATTGACGGACTCAAATGCGGAAAAGAACTATTTAGGTCATTTAATGAACACCTTTAAAATTTTTTTCTACGATCAGTATTTTCAAGTAGAGTTAAGTTCATTTATAAAGAACAGTTAAGTTCATTCTCGAATGTCGTCACAGTTTGAGTGGATCAGTCTATTTTCAAAATGAATGGGAGGAAACATATATTGAATACTGCGTATTAAATATATGATTAAAATATGGTTTAAATAAGTAGCCCTTCTACTTTTAAATAAGTTCCCCTTACGCGCATATAAAGTCCAATACAAATGAATTTGATTCTATCTAGAGCACGGAAGTGCGCAAGGCTGAGTCATACATACCGACTATAAGAAGTGAAAATAACAACTAACTGAGTTAATTGCTTAAATACACGGTATATACTGAGTTCATAATCTCTATAGCTAATAGCTGATCTCTCTCTCTCTCTCTCTCTCTCTCTCTCTCTATATATATATATATATATATATATATATATATATATACAGATGTTTCAGCTGAAATTGTCGTAAAACCATTCAGTTTATGAATAAATTCAGTTTCAAACAAAAGTTTTTATTTTATAAGCAGAGTGTTTTTTGTACATAAACTTTTCCTCTAGTACTTACGGTTTTAAAGGTAAGGAAATGGACTATTAAGGTCATTTTATGAACATCCACTGGGAAAAAATTCAGTTCGTTATTTTTTTTAAGTTTTTGAGTTATCGTGTTTACGGACATACAGACGGATGAACAAACGGAAATGGATAAATTATGCCATTTTAAGAACACCGATACCAAAATTTTTCTTCGGCGATCAATTTTTTTCAACCTTTACAAAGTTGGGACTAAGTTAATATACTCTTGTACATATTTATTCATACCTCGTACAATGAGTTACATGTTTTTCATATTTTGTTGTTTCTTTTCTACTTTTTGGGTATAATTTAAATCTCATTACATTTATTTTTAAATCATTACTGAATTGGTACCGGTTTTATTCCACTAATTATTGTTAGAAATAAATAAATAATAAGATAAAATATTTCATTATGACAATGTAAATATTGTTCGACAATTAATTTAGAACAATATAATTTTGGTAAATCATCACCTCTTCCCCCACACATTCTGTTCTATAAAAATATAATTTTTAGTACAGTTAATAGAGAAGCTCGTTACTCTTGTTTGCATAGCATTAAAATACAGGAGTTTTTTTTTTAAAATTAGGTTTAGTACCACGTACTGAATGTAAATGAACAAAATCCTTACATATTTCAACCCCGGAAATGCCGCCATTTTGAGAAAAACTGTATCGGTCTATTCTCCATTACCGTGCACTTTAAGCTAAAAGTGGAAATAACCTTTCTTGTAGAAAATTGAATTTCCTTTTTTTTGTTTCTTACTTTTTTTGTATCACCTACCGTTTACGACTTATACGACTATTACTATTTATATATTGGCTAAATTAAGTCGTAAACGGTAATACAAAAAAAATTAGTACACAAAACAAAATAGGAAATCCAATTATCTACAAGAAACGTTATTACAATTTTTGATCTAAAGTGTACGGTGATGGAGATATTGGCCTATACATATATACAGTTTTCCTCATAATGGCGACCCTTCCGGGGTCGAAATTTGTAAGGATTTTGTTCGTTTACATTCAGTACGTGATACTGAATCTAATTAAATAATAATAATTCCTGTAATTTGATACAGCGCAATATTCTCTATTTTTATTGTACTATGTTTTATAAATGATAAGTACAAAGTCTGTTGAACAGTTTATCAACCCCTATTTCATTATGTTTGGTTATAGTGGATCGAATGAATGGTCTAAGATCCGGCATTAGAAAAATCTTCCCTCATCTGTTAATTTACTGAAATAATGTTTAAAAGGCAGATAACAATATTATAAATGTATTAGTGCAATGTCTGCCATCGTAGTCCTGCTGGCTATTAAAATTAATTAATTAATTAATATGATATAGTGTCTTTGTTCGTTGCTGCTCGAACAAATATAATTGTCTCTCTCTCTCTCTGCGTAGAACACATTTTTTGAAAATGTATTACTGTGATATTATAAAATATATTTTATATATATAAAAAAATTTTTAAGTAATAAAACTTTCAAAAAATGAAAAAAAAGTATATAAAAATATATCTTGTTCTACGCAGAGAGAGAGGCAATTATATTTGTTCGAGCAACAAACAAAGACACTATATCATATTAATTAATTAATAAATTAATCTTAATAGCCAGCAGGACTACGTTGGCAGACATTGCACTCATACATTTATAATATTGTTATCTGCATTTTAAACATTATTTCATTCAATTAACAGATGAGGGAAGATTTTTCTAATGCCGGATCTTAGACCAAAAGTAACCAGACCAAATTTGGATAGTAAATTTTTTTTTAATTGATGAGGACACAAGGCTTTTAATTTTTTTAAATTTTTCATACTTTTTCCAATAGCACGATAAAGGACGTAAATTTACCAGGAAAAAACTATTTACTTCTTAACTAATAATTGTATTTCATATCAAGCATTTGATGTCAAAGAATGTTATCAATGTTCTGGCATATTACTTGTCAAATGTCAAATTAAGTAAATGCTAGTCACGTCCGTTGGTATAATATAACCGTAAGACAACCATACTATCAATGGGTAAATTGATGCTAGTTTACAAAGAAACTATCAAATAAAATAATTTTATTGATCATACATATGCGTGAAGTTGGGCTACTAACTAATTCTTCTAATTCTACTAATATTATAAATATGAAAGTTTGTAAGGGTGTTTCAGGATAGTTGTCACAGGATAGTTTAAAATTTTACCGTATAACATATAAGCTATATTAATTTTTTGTTCCATGCACCCGTGCCGCGTTGTATAACAGAAGAAACACCTTTAAATACAAAAAAACTTTAACTTTTTTTAAAAACATTTTGGTTCAAAACATTTTGTATACATCCAAAAAGAGTTGTTTAATTAAATTGGCATACATTTCAATATATTTATCAAATGTGATTATGATGATAACAAAGTAATATGGTACCATCTAGATGAACCATCAATTGTAGTATGCGATACCGCTACAGTACCATCCATTGTAGTGTACTCGATTCTAGATCTTGGACTTCTTCAATATCTTACTTAAAACATTTCTAGGAACTCTTGGATTTGGGTAAATACAGACCTTCGAATTCTGAATGGTCATCAACTTTGCTCATGAAAAAGAAACCTGATGGTTCTTTTCGTGCATATAGCGATTATCGTCGACTGAATTCGATTACGTTACCTAATTGATATCCTATTTCAATGTGAAATTACGTGATAAAAGGTATTTTCCAAACTTGACTTGAAAATAGCTTATTGTCAAATTCACATACACCATAATCATGTCGCGAAAACTACCATTATAACTTCTTTTGGCCTATCCCTTTGAGAGCCACAAAGGGATGCCCGCAGGGTGTTGTCTTATCCCCACTCTTGTGGAGCCTGACAGTGAACAGCCGAACTGACGAACATCAACCAAAAAGGATACTATACACGGGGATTTGCGGACGACGTTGTAATTGCAATTTAAGGACCCTGTGCACGCACAATCTCGGAGCTTATGCAAAACGCTATAAGATGCACACCGGAATGATGTATCAATCAAGGATTGAAAATAAACCCTGGTAAGACCGCACTAATTCCATTCACACGGAAAAGGAAGTTAGATAACATAAAACTACTTATCTACTTCGGTGCAAGACTACAGATCATAAGAGAAGTTCTTAGGAGTAATTTTGGACTCTAAACTAACATGGAACCCTCATCTGTAATACATAACAAATAAGAGAAAATCTTCTCTCATGTTTGCAAGAGAGCATGTGGAAAAGTGGGGTTTAAAACCCAAAATGATCCACTGGCTTTACACAACAGTAGTTAGGCTCATTATAACCTATGCTGCTCTAGTGTGATGGCCAAAAGTTAACCAGATAACAGTATGCAAAAAGCTATCTAGGAAGTCATACTGGAAGTCATACTGGGGCTGCTTCCGCTTAGCATTGTAATAATATCTTGCAATAATAACTGGATTAAAAAAAATCAGGTTGGACATGTAAGGATCGTGGGAACATCAATTATCTCAGTCCCCGGTTTTGAAATGAGCACAAATATATCTCAACCCAACACATCGCCCCCCCCACATTTTATTATTGTAAAAAAAAATTATTACAATATTTTTTACTTAAAAATGAAAAAAAGGATTTTAAATTTTTCAATTTTAATGACGAAAGGGGTTGGGTTGGGTTGGTGGGGTTGGGGTAGTTTAGCGGGATTAATTTTATTGGATGGTATTGGTTTGGCGTAGTTTAGGTGCAAGCCCCTCAAATCAACAAAAGTAATCAACAAAAAATTTTTGTTGATTACTTCTAAAAAATCTATAAAATTATTTTATTTAAATTAAAAGTTGACGCATAACGATTTTTTTTTTAAATAAACAACTTTTGTATTCTTTATTTTTAAATAAACTGCATAGTTTCGCCATATTTTCAGCTCAATTACAAACATTATAAATACATGTTTCATTCGGAGATGTCTGATAAAATTGCATACGTTGACACGCTTTCGAAAAATAATTTGTTGGATTAACTGAACATTTTCCATAAATACCCAAATATAGCTTACATTCTTCGTCTAACTTGCATTGTTCATTAATATGTTTGGCTAAAATAGAAATATAAACACATTTTAGACATTTTTGCTAACTATAGGCAAAGTTTAATACACTTACGTGATAAACATGTTTTAAGATCTGTGTCCGGCGTTATAAGTGTCTAGGCATTTACATTTGTCGTCGTCACAATAAGAATTAGGTAATGTTGAGGAACAATCTGAATCTTCGGTACATAAACCTTGGGCAGCTATAAAAAAGAAAGTAACTTCCTTAATTGTTTATAAGAAATGCTAGGATTTACCGGCGATACAGTCGTTTTTTTACAAAATTCCTTCCTTTTTTTAGAAAATTCTCCCAACAATAACATCTTTGCGATTTTACATTTTGGCGGACCACGTGCGTCTATTTTACATGGTTCAACTAACTGTTTCGATCTATATAAAGTATCCTCTAATTGGCCATCTATAAAATTAAATTATTTCAGTTAGCAAGTCAGGCTCCTACAATTAGGGTTCCGTACCAATAATTTCTTAGATAGATAGATAGATATAGATAGATGGATAGATAATTTCTTAACGGTAATTTTTAGAAACTTTTTTGCTATGACATTAGATCACTAGACCAAAAATATTTTTAGAATCCTTAGAGGTTGCTCTTTCAAATGAAAATCACACGATATATTAATAAAAAATTTTTCTGTTGACCAAACCATTTTAAACTAAAATAAGTTTTTCTAATCGTTGACTGGCGATATGTGTGCAACTCATCAAGACCTTATATTATGACGGACACGAGTGTGATCTTATAAAGGTTTCGTTTTTCTTTAAACGTTCAGTCTTTTCCACATATTTCAAAAACTATGACATTGATAGCAAAATAAAGAATTTTTTAATTTGACATCCACAGGGCCACAAAATTTAAAGTAATTTAATATGGGACATTATGTTATGTTTATTGAATTAAAATTTTCGTGTAATAGTAGGTATAGCTGATAAATCAGTCGTTAGCAGTTTTATGAACATAATTTTTTCTAAAATTAAAATGGCAGACTGTACTTTGTTATTGAAAATATAGGACACCCCATTTTATCAATGTTTAAAATACGCAATACATTAACTTTAATTATAAAACTTACAAACAATCTTTGGATGCTATACATACAATTAAGCAAAAAAAAACACATAAATAATTAAAAAATTTCATTTTCGCTGGTTAGATATCTTTTCTGCTTTCTAATTCTGACAAAAGTTTGGTAATGAACTTTAATGAAACACCTACTTTTTTATCGTAGATAAAAAAGTAACAATAAGAACTGAGTGTTCTTGCAATTTCTTTCTTTACACGCCATATAAAATATTATGTACAATTTATGCTAAACTATTAAGGACGTTCCCAAGAAAATCAGTTTTCTTACGATTCTTCTGTAATTTTGAATATATCTAGTTAAAAGTATCTTCCACACGTAGAATTTTTTTGTAATGGTCCTTACGGTACTAAATTTGTAAATATTGACAGTTAAAATTTGTATGTTTATCATATAAAACTTACCCCGATGAATATTGTCACACACGTTTTATTAAATATCAATAGTAATTTTCTTACGATTCTTTTAAAAAACTGAGACTAAGTAATTGAAGGTATAACAAATATCTTTCTACAAAAATAACAAAAACAAGCGGTATTAGTTATCTTATAAATATTGTTTAAGTCCTCAATTTAAACAAAAATTCCATTATGTAAACTACAATAGATCAAATAAAATATAGTAACACTACAACAAAAAGTAACAGTGTTCCTCAAATATATTTTATTTGATCTATTGTAGGTTACATAATGGAATTTTTTTTAAGTTGAACACGACTGCACTTTGGGAACGTCCTTAAAGTTAGTTAATTAAATTATTTTAAATTAACAAATTTTGTTATATATTTCTCCAGTGGGTAGTGGTTCTTGGAGTTTTACTAACCGCTATTAATTTTATAGGACTCGTGAGTTTATGTCCGGTTCAACCCGTTTGTACTGGAAATTTACGACTTCCAATTCCCGGATTATACTGAGTTCATTATCATGAAGGTGGTTCTGTGAGTTCTTCGATAAATTATAGTGAGCTCTGGTGCTTCCTGGTCGTCAGTTGATTTCAGCTAGCCTTATTCTAACAGTTTTTGCACTAGTAGCAACGCTAGGATCCATACGGATCCTTTGGTCAGTCTCAGAAGCAGTAGAATAACGATTGCCAAGTGTATACATTAACATAGAACGATCGAAATTCAAATTCTGAGATGGCTACCACGTAGCCCAGAGTGAAATCCAATAGAAAATCTTTGAGATGAAGTTGTCCGACGTAAAAGAAGATGAATTAACCCTCCTGAGCTTTCGGGCAAGAATAGGACGTAATCACCCAACATATCGTAGTGGACTTTATTAATAGTATACCTAGAAATCTTGAGGATTAGTCATTATAGAGCAAGGAGGTAATACGCACTGTTAAAAGTAATCTCAACCTTTCACCTACACATCTATTAAATTAACTTAGAAGGAAGTAAGGTCTCGGTGTGGAGAATATTATTACGTCATACATAAAATACATACAATGGATCTCATATGTATAAGCATCTTTATTTTTTCCCATTATAAATGTCTTTGTATATATATCATTGTTTATTAAGTTAGTCCGGCCACGGATTAATTTACGTTTAAATGATAAAAGATTTTATTGTAATCAATACTTAGAACATTTTTTTGACAATGCTGGAAAACGAGGTTTTTTATCCAGTTAAAGTTCAAATAATTATGTTTTTACAACTCAGCATTTAACATGTGACCTTTACGGGTGCTTTACGCAAGCTCAATAACTCTACTGATTACAAATCAAAGTATATATTATGTAATTAATCTTTTTTTTAAACTATTTTTTTAAATTTATTGTACACTAGCAGAAAAAGTCAGCGTACAAATTTTTTCAAATTTTTGAAGTCGGTACGGGACCAATTTTCCTTTCAGGAAATTCGCTAAACTTTAATGTAAACAAAGGCATGGGGTGCACCGTGCACTCTACCTTCTCTTGTAAAATTAGAGCCATTATGAAGACGTAATTAGAGAGCACCCCATGCTTTTGTTTACATTAAAGTTAATTTTGTTGTCATTCTCTTTATTTTATTCTGTTTTATTTTGCATTTTTAAAATCATATTCCAATAAAAGCATGTTTTTTTAGTTTTTTTAAACTCTAAATTTTATTTTTTGTTTTTTAGTCTTAAATAAAATTATTTTTTGTGTTGTAGTAGTTCCAATCTTCATTACTACGAGTGTTGGAATGAATCCAAAGAAAGTTTGTATTTCCAAAGAAAGTTTATATCGAATATAGCATAATAGTTCAGTAAAGTTAAACATGAAAAGGTGGCCGTGCTTGCAAAAGGTCCGGTCGTTCTGAATTTTATATATGTTGTTAGGACCTAAACCAATATTAAAAAACCAGATTTGCAATTTCCAAACTGCTGTGCGAGCAGCGGTGTACCCAAAAAACCATGAAATTTTCGGACTTTTTTCAGTTCTTGCTCAATATCTCAGTGAAGGAACGGTCTGACCGGTATAGCCATTCTATACACTTTTAAAGTAGACTAAATTCAACAATTTGAGATCAAAACGAGCTCTATACAGCTATTGGTTCCCAAGATACAGTTCTTAGAATATAGGCCATTTTTTCCAAAAAGTGAAATTTTTTCGAAATGGTCACTTATTTCGTAAAATATCTTCTAAAATACGCATCCCACGTCAAATATTATATGTAATAAACTTGTAGCAAATTTAATTAGCTTTTATTTGAAATATTGGTACCTGTATGCTCAGCGGTTCTCTCAAAAACGGCAGATAACCAAAAACAGTCATAAGTTAACCAGCGCAGATAACCATCGCAGCGCACATATTTACCAGATGTTTGTATCCATATTTTCGGTAAAAGTAGGTACCAATTCCAATCAGAAGGAAGGAAACAAAAGATCGAGGTCGTACAGCAGTTATCAGAACATGAGAAAATGACACACACTTCTTCTTCCATGCTTCAAGGGGCCACGCTTGTTTTTGAGAACAACAGTCTCAAAAAATAGCTGTACTGAGTGTCCCTTTGTTGGAGGCCATCTCCACTATGACTATGTCATCGACAAAACGTTTTTGGAGGTGAGTTTTCGTTGTTCTCACATCAGGGATACAACCACACTTAATTTTAATTTGCTGCAGAAGGTGTGATAAAGAAAACTGGCATTCATCACTGTTTTCCAACAGGTAATCGTACACACAATCCATCGCTTCTTCAGTATTACTGGTTAGACGATACCCTCTCTTATTCCACGACCACTCTTTTCTTTTTAGAAATTTAAGACAGAATCTAAGTCAAAAAACATTAGCTATGGTATACTATTCATTGGTTCATAGCAGACATTTCTATACAAACTATAAACTAAAACTATAAACTATGCTATCACACTATAAACCGTTATATATAAGTTAGAGATATGCAAATTTGTATTTTGGCTATTAATAAATTTAAATTTTTTATTTTGTCTTTTTTTAATTTTTTTTCTTTGAATATTTTTGTATTGCCACCGGTTTTTAAAATGTCCGCCAAATTGCAGATTGTTCAAACGTCCAGAAGTGGGTGAAAAATCACTTACAAAATTCCATTTAATTCATACTTAAGATAGATACAGGTCAAGCTAATAAAAGCATGTTAAAAAAAGAATGTTTAGTTTATAAAGTTGTATTTAATTGCTGATTTGACTCATACACAAACGGGCGGCCAGACTACCTTAAGTAAGAAAATTTAATTTGATTATAAACAATTTTTCCTTATCAAATAAAATGATTTCTGTTCTGAGTTTGAAATTAGAATCGAAGTTACATAACTACATACCACATAAAAAATTTATATTTGTAACAAGCTTATAAATACAGTTAGTTTAAAAATACAGTTGTAATAGTTTTTTGTAATAATGTATTGACGGCTAACAGATTTACCTTGATTAAAATTTTTTTAAATTATTTTTATTTGAAGGACTTTTTTATACACCTGTTGTACCTGTGCATATCAAAAGGAGATGTCTAAATTATCACGTTGTTTAGTGTGTTATCTATTGTAATTAATATGGTGGTCTCAATTTTTACATGCACAAATGAAAAATGATTCATCGAACAATTGTTGTTAATTCGTTGATAAGATATGAGAAGGTTTTTTTGTATGATATTTGAATATACAATTCAAATTAAAATGAATAGTGTTTTTAATTTTTATAAAAATTAATTTATACAATTTACGATTTTAAACGAAATGTTGTGTTCAAAATTGATATTTATTTGTTGTTTTATTTTGTTAATTCATCAAAATTTTTGTTTAAAATGTAAGTATACACAAAATTATTAACCATGAAATTTTAGTTATTTTGAACTATCTATGGATATAGATAATTAGTATAGGTAATACTTCATACTATGAAGATTTTGTGTGAAATGTATGACTCGTATCACTTCCATATACATATGCAAAATACTGGTACCTCTGCAAAATACTGCGTGTCTCACACGCACCAAATTAGCAACAAGCAACATATCTCTGAATCCATATCCCAGAGATAGTTACGATTAGCTAATTTTTACTGATGATGACTACATTGTAGTTGAAATACGTAATTATAAAATACAAACAAATATTTTAGGAATTGGGGCAAAAATTTGAAATGTAATTTCAAAAAACCTAGACTTCTCTTTGATTATTTTAATAATCTTTATTAGTCTTCAATATGTGAATAAGTCAGGACAACGTTGTTTAGTATACGTTAACTTTAAATATGCAAATGCCGATTCGCACAGGTATGTAGATCCTATAAATGTACTTCCTACATTTGGTGATATTGGAATATTTTTCTCGGTTGACGTATTTTCAAAAATCTTCTTCACAATTTCTGGCTTGAAAGATTAAATCAGTTTGTGAAATTATATTTTCAATTTTTAATGCCTTCACAATGCTTTTCACAATTTTTGGGCTAATGTGTTTCATCTTAAATCTCTTTTTTAAGGAAAAGATATAAATTCCACAATTTCTTTATTTTCCAATTACATTAAATTCTTCAATTATTTTTTTCTTGACAAAACATAATTAAAGAATTTAATAGTGGTGGATGGACCAAAATTGGCGATCGACTAGATGACTACCCCAGTTATATACCATTTGTTGGTTGTATAAAAATTCCAATTTTTTAATATACATTATTACACTTTTCAGAAAATTTATTCACATCCATCTACACAGACACTATGCAATTATTTTTTACCTTTTAGTGCATTTTTTGTTTTAGAATATTTGATTTTTGAAGTCGGGTTTCTATTTTGTCAAAATATTTTTTAAACGTTATATTATCGAATGATAATTAGTGAGAACTCTAGGTTTTTGAAATACCGGTATGTTGATGACATTTTTACGATTTTTGATACGGCCAAAGAAAACCCGAAAACTTTTCTGGAAAAGCTCAACAAAATGAACCCATCTATAGAGTTCACAACAGAAGTCGAAAAGGAAGGCTCGATCCCCTTCTTAGATTTAAAAATCAGCAGGAACAAGGGCACAGATAAATTAGATTTTGACATATACAGAAAACCGACCCACACAGAAAGGTACATCACTTCTGACTCGAACAGTCCACCTCAACATAAACTAGCCATTTTCAACTTTCTAATAAATAGACTACTAAAAGTGCCAATGTCGAGAAAAAATTATTTTAAAGAAGCCAAACATATTAAACAAATCGCAATATTTAACGGCTACACTCCAAAATTAATAAATTTCATGATCCGTAAAATTAAATTTAAAATTCTTAAAAGAAACACTACGACACTAACACCAGAACGGGCCGACAACGAACAAAATAAATGGTGCAAGCTAACGTATTTCCCGCCTTGTACGAACAAAATTAAAAAAGAAATGGAAGATCATAATATAAAAATAGCTCTCGTGAGCAACTGTAAACTTAAACAAATCCTCGGAAACCCAAAAGAAAAAATAATAGACGAACAAAAATCGGGAATCTATAGCATAGAGTGTCCTTCGTGTTCACAAACATACATTGGCCAAAGCCGTAGACAAATAGGAACCCGATTCAAAGAACATATGGCTCATACGAAATACGGCAGATTAGAAAAATCCTGTGTAGCTGCACACATTATAGAGAATGACCATAAAATCGACAAATCTAATTTAAAACTTGTTAAGGCTGTTCAAAATCCCTCAGAGCTGGATGCATACGAAAGCATATACATTCAGAAATTCAAAAGAAATATTATGAATCTAGACAATGGACCGGTACCAAATTCAGATTTAATCAAAATCTTATGGTAAAATCAAGTGCCAATATATCCATCTCTCTCTAAAGATGTCGAAATACAAAAAACGTGTTCACTGCGCAAGGCATAACTCAGCACCAATCAGGTGCGGTCTTAGAATAGCATCTAAAGTCGGCCGAACATATATAAGTAGCGTAAAACCAAAATAGTTTGAGATACTGTCACCAAATTAGTAACAAGTAGCATATCCTGCGACAATATAAGAGTAATTTTAATAAGAGTAAAATTAACAGGAACAAATGTGAATGAAGAAATTTTAACAAGAGCAATTTCAATATAATTTAAAATTTATTATATTTTAAATCTAGTATATATTTAATCTAGTTAATTTTCTATTTATTTTTATTTTTTGTCTGTTGATCTCGACTTTATAACTATCTCTAATTGTCAAAGAATAAAGTACGACTAGCTAATTTATACTGATGATGACTACATTGTAGTCGAAATACGTATTTATAATACAAAAACTGATCTAGGTAAAGGGGACGAATTTGAAATTTTATTTAAAATATTTTTTATTTTATTTTATTTTTAGTGCATTTTTTCATACCAGATATTCAGTTTTTTTTACATGCATTTTGTTTTTTTTTTGGGGTCGGTTTTTTTTTGTAAAAATTTTTTTGAAGTCGGTTTTTAAAAAAATTTTCTTATTTCCCATTATAAATGAGTATACCCTTTCAAAAAAAAAAAAATTCCCAAAAATTGGTTATCACATACAAAACGAGGATTTTCCTCGATTTCCAGGGGATCCCCTCACCAGAATGCGATTTGGTGACAATGGGATCAATCTGAAATCAAACTCTTTAAAACAAAAAAAAATAATTCAAAATCGGTTCATAAATTACGGAGTTCTGAGGTGACAGACAAATCTGAACATTTAAAACAATAATTTTGTTATTATCATTTTTTCTGATGATGGAAATGCGTTTCCGAAACTATAGTCAAAAGTCAAATATTTTTTATGAAAATATCAAACATTTGTTTAATTAAATAATAATTTTGTATTGTTACGTACTATGTTTTAGTGTATATATAGAGGTGAAACTGTATATAGAATGAGTTTGCGCATTATTTAGATTAATAGTAGCTATTTTTATAAATTTTTCCAATATATAAAAATATGGAAACATGTAGGCACTGTATGGTACTGCATTGAATTGTGTTCTATTTGTAATCAAAAGCATATTTACCATTGACGTCATAACGTTGACAAATACATTAGTTTCTAATTTAAAAATCGTCATTCAGGAACTACGTAAATTTCTTCGTAAATAGGTAAAAATGTTGATAAATTGCCATAAGCTTTTACTGCAATGAGTCATCGTCACACATTTTATGTTTGCATGAAAAATACGTTTCCCCAAATACGGTATAAATGAAATTTTAATTTATCCCAATTAGTATATTAATTATACCTGATTATACCAGTGAATTTTCGAAGAAAATGTAGCTGTAAGTTAATGCTGTACCGATGACACAAGTTCGAAAAAATTTCTTCAGATCTCCATCGATTCTACCTAGTGATGTCGAAAATCATCATCTTGCAAATTTATATGTATATATATATATATATATATATATATATATATATATATATATATATATATATATATATATATATATGTAACTGTAGCCACTGGTGGTCACAGTTTAAATCCGATTGGAATTAACTTTGGTATTTGAGGTGCTATTTACATTTCAAGGCCAAGTTCTTTAATGAGTAAGATCGGAATTGGGACAAGGGAGGTGTAGAGGAATGGGGAAACACAAAATTTGGTATATTTCTCTTAGGGGAGACTGGGGTCGGTTGAACCATTTTCGGCAAAATCCTTATGACTAATTTAAACTGAGCGTATTTGACAGTAGGCTTTAATTAAACCTTAATTATTCGACTACTAATGGATATGATTATAGTGGCATTATCTGCATTGCAAAAACATCTGGGACCAATTTAAAACTATCAGGGACAATATTTCAACCGATACCAACTATATGACGGTGTAGAGCTGTAAGAAACAAACAAAAAAGTTTAATAAAGTTTTTAAATTTGATGCTTAGTTTTTGAGATATAATCAATTAAACATTGATAAATTCAACCAATCACAGAGCGGATAGTGTAAGGAGGCGTGCTCTACTGCCTCAGCAGTAGAGCGAGGCGCTTTATCTTTTAAAGGCTCGCAGACGGTAAGAGGCCCCATTTCGTTACACTATGCGCTGCCTGATTGGTTGAAGCTCTACACCGGGGTATAGTTTTCATGAATGAATTTCAGAACATCCTGTATAGTGTATCTGTATATATAGTCGATTTTTGTTTTTGCGCCCCTTGTTTTCCGTCAGTTTAAGAGCGGATCCACATTATATAATAACGATCACGGTTCGTTCTCGGTCAGATCGATTATATTTATATTTTTATTCTCGATTTGACCGGAACTTGACTGTTACACATAGTATGAATGCACACATTGTTTCTCACTTAATAATATTTACAAGGCCTAGATGAAACCAAGAACGAACCATGATCGGCATTATAGAGTGGTTCCAACCTAAGTGCTGCTTTGTGGCAACGTTTTACTATTTCAGAGTACTGAAAATACTTCAGTGCTCGTAGGTGATTTTAGTGAATCTGTTCGACTTGTATATGTTCTTGTATGATCTGTTGGAGGAGTAACATTTTCACGTATTGGAGGAATTATTGCAGTTACTAGAGAAGACTGAACAGACTCTAGAGTTAGACTAGAACATTTCTATTACAACTTGCATCTTTCAAATTTGGCGTGTGTTGATCATCTTCTACATGGAAGTTTCGCTGTTCATTTACAATGAAAGGACTTATAGCCTGAAAATGATCGTCATCTTCCGGATTCTCTTCATTTGGATTTAGCCGGTCATAGCCGGTCGGTAACATAAGATGGCGCAAAATCAAGTTCCGAGAATATGTTGCAATTAAATCGGTTAAAACGTTTTATCCGACCCCACAAAAATTGTTACAACCGTCCCCGGCACATGTTTCAGAAAATTTGTTGTCATAACTTCCAAAAAAGTCAATTTGAATAAAAAGTTCTTACATTAAAAACTATAACAACCGTTACTATTAAAAAACAAAATAATAGCAACAATTACTATTGCACTCAAAAACACAAAAACCTCTTTTGCACATGTATAATGATCTCGAAGCGACACTGAACATTGGCAAGCATGTACCGACAATAAGGGCTCATTCTTTTCTCCTTGTATGGCTCCGCTATCAACATTTTTTTTAAAATTATTAGCCTTGTTTCAACCGACCCCGGCCTACCCTAATATTGGAAAAATCGAAAAATGTCCTTTAAGTATTTTTTTCTGTAACTGTAACACTGTAATTACGAAGGCCGAAAATCTCTTAAACTCGGCCTTGCGCACTTCCGTGCTCGAGATATTTACAGAAATATTTACTAATTACTGTTGAAAGTTAAAATCCTAAATATCTCTGTACAAATTAGAGTTTAATAAAATGCTGATAAGGTAATGAATTGTAGCAACGTTGATTTTCTACAACTTTCTTTTATATATATTTTTAAATTTTCCTTATATTAAGAGAGATATTATATATTTTGTATTTTATTCTTTTTCTAATCCCCCTTTTTCCGTCGACGATTCTACCCATTAATTGGCGATTCAAATGCCGAATGTATATGAGATACGAAATTTGGTATTGAAATATTGGTGATATTGAAAAAAGCCGGCATGAACATTAATGAACTATTTCCAGGCATTATTAGTATTATCTATTTATACTGAATTTTGTAACGAATTTAAAAAAAAATTGATTTTAGAATTGGGGCAAATGAAATTTAGCTTATGACCTTTATATATAAAGTTTTTTTAAAGTTTTTTGTTTGAAATTTTTCTTCTGATGGTTCATACTTCATACCTATGCTAGGATCCGATAGATGGTCCGCTGTAGTCAAGTTGTTAACAAATTATATAATTTGGTGGAAGTTCTGGGAATCAAAATAACATTAGCGGAAAAAGTTGAATAATTCAGTAGACACTATCTAGTCCAAAAGTGGCTTTCAAAAATTAAAGCGTTTCTAAACGCGAAGTTTTACAACATTGTCTTTCATTTATTTTGTACCTACTTAGCAAGAAAAAGGGGTATTGCAACGCATGCCGGGTATAGGAAAAAGGCAGGAAATTAAGTCAGAATATATATTTATATATATATATATATATATATATATATATATATATATATATATATATATATATATATATATATATATATGTAAATATATATATATATATATAAACTATAACGGTATTGTATATTTAGTTCTGACTGTGTAACGGTTGAAAATAGAATTCATAAAATGACCCAATTTGTTTATATCCACATACCCGTCTGTCTAAACGATGACAGATAACGTGTTGGAATTTGTGTGTGCGTTTTAGTGCTCAAAAGTGAGGGAAAATTAGTGAATGGATAGAATCGTCCACAGGAAAAAAAAAATTAAAAACAAATTTTTTTTATTTTTTTGTAAGAAACAACTTTTGTTTAAATTAGATAATTTTGTAACAATTTTAGCTCAAATATATGGAATTACTCCTAATTGAAAAAACATGTATGTATATAACGCATTTATACTTACTTTTTATTTATATACATCTATGAGTGTGTAAAAAGTAAAATAACCAATGCACGTATTGATAATGAACGTCGAGTATATACAGAACTATTAAGCATTTAACTAAGTTAAGAGCTAAGTAAAAGGCATTTTGACAAAATTCAAAATGACAAAATAAAATTTAAATTTATCAAATTTTACTTCGTTTCAGCAAGAAAAAAAAAACAGACGAAAATTTTAAAAATTGTTTGGTTTTCAAAAATTAGACTAGAAGACTATTTTTCTTAATTATAAACTTCGTTTATTAATATTTGTTTGTTTGTGTATACTTTCGTGTCCACATAACGTTGTTTGTCCAAATTCCTTTCGAATACGTATGACAAACTGTAGAAGACTATAGCGTATACTCCGACAAATTCCATTGTCATTGAATTTTTTAATTAAATTAAATACTTATATGAAAAAATTAACTCGTCAACCAGGAATCGAACCTCGGGCCTCGGGCCAGAGGAAAGCACACTGGACTAGTTATCCAGAGGCCCGAGGTTCGATTCCTGGTTGACGAGTTAATTTTTTCATATAAGTATTTAATTTAATTAATAAATTCAATGACAATGAAATTTGTCGGAGTATACGCTATAGTCTTCTACAGTTTGTCATACGTATTCGAAAGGAGTTTGGACAAACAACGTTATGTGGACACGAAAGTATACACAAACAAACAAATATTAATAAACAAATCACTTCAGAAAGAAGTAAATACTATCTAATAAATAAAAAATTAGAATAATATGAAAAAGTTGGCTGTCACATCACAATCGTCTTTGGTGTAGAGGAAAGCACACTGGACTAGTTATCCAGAGGCCCGAGATTCGATTCCTGGTTGACGAGTTAATTTTTTCATATAAGTATTTAATTTAATTAATAAATTCCATGTCAATGAAATTTGTCGGAGTATACGCTATAGTCTTCTACAGTTTGTCATACGTATTCGAAAGGAATTTGGACAAACAACGTTATGTGGACACGAAAGTATACACAAACAAACAAATATTAATAAACAAATCACTTCAGAAAGAAGTAAATACTATCTAATAAATAAAAAATTAGAATAATATGAAAACGTTGGCTGTCACATCACAATCGTCTTTGGTGTAGAGGAAAGCACACTGGACTAGTTATCCAGAGGCCCGAGGTTCGATTCCTGGTTGACGAGTTAATTTTTTCATATAAGTATTTAATTTAATTAATATAAACTACGTTGTTTCAGATGTATTCGAAGTGCCATGTAAACTTGATTCAGAATGTTGTCGGAATGCATACTGTGATCGTCCCGATTTATCAACCGGTGGCGTTTGTAGATGCTTAGAAAATTATATTTTACAAACCAATAAAACTCAAATGGATTGTTTATATAGTAAGTATCATAAAATAAACACGTATAGTGAAAACCGTTTAAGCCGATATTTTACAATTTGTATACTACAACTTACCATTTCCACAATGCTATGCCGGATGGATATGCAGTAGTTTAATAGATTAACGTAAGCAATAGTTGGATCTTATTGGAATCTGTATGTCGTTGTCTGCATGTATAATAAAAAGAACTGAACATATTTTCTCCTCATTTACATATACAGGGTGACCTGAAATTCATTCAAGAAAACTACACCACGATGTAAAGCTGCAAAAAAAACAAACAAAAAAGTTTATTAAGGTTTTTCGATTTGACGCATAGTTTTTGAGATATAATTAATTAAGCGGTATAATTAATTAGCGGGTGTCGCTACACTACTCCACCAATCACAGAGCGCATAGTGTAAGGGCGTGGGGCCACAGTAGTGGAGTAGGGCGGCCATGCTCAAAAACTACGCGTTAAATCGAAAAACTTTATTAAACTTTTTTGTTTGTTTTTTGCAGATCTACACCGTGGCATAGTTTTCCCGAATGAATTTCAGAACACCTGTATAGATAGATATACCTTGGGGTATGTGGGTGTATTGCACTTCGACCTTATGGCCCATTGTGCTCCCCCTTCTACTTCAGTCCGACGAGATTCGCTTCACCCATATCTTGGCAATAGCCAGGAGTATGCTTAACAGGTTTTCCTGAAGGTTCAAATAGTCGGTGTGAGGTGCACCGAATGTCTTCTATCTGCTGTAACCGAGAGAATAACCGTAAAAGATGATGTGGCTGGATGTTTCCTCCTCCTCGTCGCACAGTCTGCACATGATGGATCCGTTATAAAGTCCCATTGTGTGCAGATGCTTCCGCAGGTGATAATACCCGGTAATTCCTCCTCATATAATACGACTTTGCATTCTGCATATTGAAAACCTGGTTTTGAATGAATGATTTAACAGAGAAGAACAGCAGGGACCTCATCTTGCTTTTGTAACATTTTCAGGAAATCTTCAAATATATATGGCCAAGTGAGGAACCTATTTGAAAACTTTGAGTTCGGACCTCTTCTTAGTATTACCATTCGACTCTGCACGATTTTTTACTATTATCTAGACCTTTGACTCGTAACATTATTAGCGTACACTATTTTGTATTGGAACTTTTGTATGCTGCGTAGAATGCCAGAATAAAGATCTCTCCAGAAATTCAGCTAACTAGGAAGTAATCTTGCTTTAAATCAAAAGTATCTCTACTCGTTGTCGTTACGAGTGTTATCTTAGATAAAGTATTTATATGTTGATTCAGTCGTGACTTCTCAGGCGCGGATCCAGCTCTCAAAAAAGGTTGTGATCAGAGTCACCCGAAAATCGGCCAAGTGCCAGTTGGAGTATGAACTCGCTCATGATCGATATAGTGCATTCCTACAAAGGAGATGTTTACCAAATATATGACGCCCTGACCAAGATTTTATATAGTGTATAGTTCCACATGGTCAAAGCCGTTGGCGAATAGTAGTATATTTATAAATTAATAGAGTGGTAAAATATAAATAATTTCATTAAAATAACTTACCATTATACAATATATATTTTATGTCGAAGAAACAATCAGAGCAACTTACACTGACTGACTTTATAAAGTAAACATTTTTCGATTCAAGTTAGGTTATTTATGTTTACAAACAGTACAAACTACTAACGTCAGCAGCACGCCATGCCACCACAAAGGAAGGCGGCTCGGAAGTTTTGGCAGCAATGTATACAAGTTTTGTTGTGCATACAACAACCGCTTACTTTTAAATTAGTAGACGACTATGTACTTTTAAATTAGTAGATGACTATGCGCATCCGGGGAGTATTCATCTCTTTTTTCCAATACATGTGCCAAAAAGAAACAGATATATATTGTCAAAAATGTGACATATCGTGTCAGCATATCGTTTATGATGACTAAGTACTTCGTTGCGTTCCGAATCACGCACGATTCATTGCTTTTTATTTTATTTTACTAAGGCATTGGATATAATATCATCAGTCTATCGACCTCAATAGACCGTGAAAGTGTGACTCACAAGTCTATTAGAGTTGTGGGCATGCTCATCGTGCCTACAACGGTGGATCCGTGTACATCTACATTTTGTCGTCATACCCAGTGATCCGTCGTAAACGTTGAACAAGGCTATAAATGGTTTTTACTGTATTTATAAATATTAATTATTATGTAAATTATATTTTTATTATGTGAACGAAATAGCACCAAAATATATGGGTGAATCGTGTGAAAAAGATGTTCAATGCCAAGTATCATTCGGTAATAGTGCTATTTGCTCAGAATCCCATTGTAAATGTTCACCAAATACACATTTTGAGAATGGCGTATGCTACAAAAATGGAAGTAAGTATTATATTCAAATGATAATTTAACCTTCGCATACCAACAATTTTAACAATAATTATGAATATTTTATAAATTCTTAATCTCAAATTACTTTGCAAATTAATATAGGTTACTAATTAGTTTAATTAGTTATGCCGCGAGTAATTATTATAGAATTATCAGACGAGACGAGAGTTAAGATTTTTGATTACGAATAAAGAACAGACAAGACGATGGACGCATTTGTCTGTTTATCGACGAGAGTGAGAATATTTTTTCTCTCGAATAATGCTAAGTCCAGATACTACGAGATAAAACCCAAAAAATTCAAGAAGAAATGAGAAAGGCGACATTCTCGTCTAGCGGTAACAATGTTCAAGATACCCAAAGAAAATTTTATACTCGGTATATATAATATACACAAGGGTATATATATTATGTTTAGTCCCGACTTAATGGTCCCGACGTAACGGTTGAAAATATATAGATTGCAAAAAAATCTTAGTATAGGTGTTCATTAAAATATCTAATAAGTTCATTTCCGCATGCCCGTTCACCAGTCCGTCTATCTATCCACCTGCCCAAAAACGAAAATAGAAAACGGTCTGAAATTTTGTATCCGCTCTAGCTAAAAAGTTAGTAAATAGGCAAAATCGGACGTGCTTTTCACCGCCAAACAGGAAAATATCCATCTTTGAAATCGTAAGAGATAGAGGAAAAGCATAATGATAAAATATGTTTCTTTTTTGAAAATAAACAACTTTTGCTTGAAACTTGTTTTCATAATCTTAGTATATACCGGGTATTTAAGCAATTAACTGAGGTAGATGTTATGTTCAATTGTTTTCGTTAGTTTGCTATTTAGATACATTTTACAATCTTTTTATTTAACTTCACTCTCTGATTGCCTGTTTGTTTGTGAGGGAAAATCTTGCAATCAAAATTTAGTCTTAAACTCTTAACTGAAGTGGAGCTTTGAAAATATGTACGTGTGTATAAATCTCCTAAAAATGTAATATTGCATGACTAATATCGTTCTCTATAGATGGAATTAGAAAATATTACCTGAAATTAAAATTTGGTAGAAGTGTTGATAAATATTGGGGAGTAGTGGAAGCAGTGGGAAATTTAATTGAATTTTTTAGTCTTAAAATAAAAATAAATTAATTTAAAAAAATATATATAATAGACTTAAAAGTAAAAATAAAAGCTTGGGACGAACATTTAAAACCTGAGCGTCGCAAGGTTCGCATATGTATTTTTGTTATCAAAAATACATATGTGTGTGAAATTTCAGCTCAATTGTAAAGTTAAATAAATACTTAAACAAGTTAAATAAAAATATTGGAACATTTTTCTAGTTTGGTTCAATTTAATTGAAGGAAATTGTACAAATATTATAAATATTTACAAACTCAAATCATGTAAACTGACTTTTAACTGGCGGAACGTAAAAATATGAATTTTAAATTCAGAAAAACTAAATATAGTCTAGTTCACATGTACGATTTTTCAAAAAATTTCATACGATTTTTCAAAATTCAAAAATTTGCATTTTCCAATTTTATATTAACAATTGAAGATACGTCAAAATTTAAGATTAAAAAATAATTATCAATTTTAAATGTTAAATGCTACATAAAAATATTTTTTTTAAATTTTTTAACACCATTGTATAAAAAATTGTTATAAACAAATGCATTGTTTATGAGCTAATGAAAAATTTTTTTTTCGTAATTTATTGGTTGATACAATTTATGATTTTTAGTGAAAAAACGGTTTCTTAAAAAAATTTATTTGTTGCTAAAAAATGCGTTTGTTAATTAACATTCTATTTTTGCAACTAAATATTAAAATTAAGAAACCATTTTTTCTCTAAAAATCATAAATTCTATTGTTCTTTCGGATTATAAAAAAAAAAAATTTCTTTATAAACAATTTGTTATAAATAAATTTTTTTTTTTTTCGTATATTTTTTTTAAAATACTTAAGTTTATTACGAAAACAACCATGTGCTGCATTTTACAAAAAAAAATTTTTTTCTATTTTTTAAATAACTTTTTTTTTTCATCATTTGTTTTGCTTTTATTATTTAAATAACTTTGGAAATATGGCAGATACGCCAATTATACTTTAGGTCTTTTTTATTAACTATTAATTAATTAACAATTTTAGCTTTTAATAAAAGCCCTAGCTCTATTATTTATTTAATTATTGACTATTGTTTATAAAAAAATATCGAAAAAAATTTTTTTTTGTAAAATGCAGCCTATGGTTGTTTTCGTAATAAACTTAAGTATTTAAAAAAAATATACGAAAAAAAAAATTTATTTATAACAAATTGTTTATTAAATAAACAAATAAAAAATGAATAAAGAAATTTAGCAACAAATAAATTTTATCAACCAATAAATTACGAAAAAAAAATTTTTCATTAGCTCATAAACAATGCATTTGTTTATAACAATTTTTTAAACAATGGTGTTAAAAAATTTAAAAAAAATATTTTTATGTAGCATTAGTGTTCGATAGTATTTCTCGAGCCACCCTTCTTTATGCTTCAGAAGTCTGGGCATACAACTATATGGAAAGTATTGAATCAGTCCAAATCAGATTTATCAAATCGATTTTATGCCTCGCAAGAAGCACACCTAACTTTATGGTTCGTCTGGAATCGGGAAGGTCAAACTTGTCCATCGAAATCGTAAGAAGAATCACCAGACCACAGGCTTATCAAAATTTGTTTTAATCAACTATACACTCTTTCCATAGCAGACACATCCTGTGATGCCAATTGGTGTAATCAACTCCGTAACTTATTAATTTATGTGCACAAACAAGATCTTCTAAGCTCTTACCAACTGGGAACCATAAAAAAGGATATTGCGGATGTTATCGACCTGTATTCAGTGAAAATGCATAACAACGACCTAAAATTATTACAAGAATCGCATTATAGTGAAATGTTTGACCAGTTATTTGAACTAAACGACCACAATCAATACTTAAATGTACGTTGCGCTGTATCTAAATTAAGACTTATTTCACAATTAAAAACATCAAGTCGATTCAGCTTTCGGATACTAATTGGTAATCAAAGATATACTTTAAATTATAAAGAAATTTGTCCAATTTGTAACACTGGCGAAACGGATAATCTATTTCACTTTTTTATCACATGCCCTATATTTAAAACATATAGATCACAATATCTCAAGAACTACTTGTCGTCTTTTGGAGAAAAAGTAAAACCCTGGTTCAGCCTATTTCACATACAAACGCAAAAACAACTAACTGATATATATAACTTCACTGTAAACTCATTTCGTCTAAGAGCATTTGCATTAGACCAATAATGACATAGCACATTTACAAGGCAAAAGAAAAGAAAGAAGAGAAGACAGAGAAAAATATATATTTCTTTCTACGTATTATTCTCTCTGTTTTAACTTCATACAGAAATTTTAAATTATATTTATTTTTGGTACACCAAATTTATGCATTTACTTTAATACATCCTGTATGTTGTTTTTTAGAAATTATTATTCTTCATATTTACTTGCAAATATTTCATAAAATTTTTACATAAACTATGCTTTATCATTGTCGCTACTGTTTTTATAATCGTTATTGTTGTTATTTATTTGCAAATGATGAAATTGTTATTTTACTAAGATTTTTACTTCTTTTTAACTTGTATTTATAAATATTTTATTAATTGTTATTTTACTGAAATTTTTATTTATTTATTCTTCTGTCATGGGTATTATTTTTTTTTTTTTTTTTCTTTGTATTTTTTTTTTTCCTCATCTTTATGGGATTTTAATTATAGTATCTAAGCCATAACCAATCATTTTTTTTTTAATTAACTTGTATTTTATATGTTTTTATTTTTAATTCTCTTTTTCAACTGAACTCATTGTTATAATCGCTGTATGGTATTTTAACAAATAAAAATATAATAATAATATATGTAGCATTTAACATTTAAAAATTGAAACATTCGAGATATCGAAAAAAAAAAATTTATTGATAATTATTTTTTAATCTTAAATTTTGACGTATTTTCAATTGTTAATATAAAATTGGAAAATGCAAATTTTTGAATTTTTCCAACGGGGATCTATTTGTTAGCCTATTAAGAATAACTCGACGAAGTGAAAAAATCCTAAGGCTTTAGTTCAATAATTATCGCGGTTTTTCTGTTAACATTTACTGCAGAAAAAGTTGTTAATTAACAAAAGCATAACTAATGAAAAAATTGGGATAAAAATTTTTTAACCGCGGATTATTGTACATTCATGTATCCCAATAATACATGAATTTTATCATTCCGTAATATTCATATTTAATATGTTTAAATAATTTTTTTAGTTACTGCGTCAGAGTGACGCAGCGCGCGTAAAAGTCAAACTACCCGTTTTTGGCAATATTTTCAGGGCTCTGTAAAAATTATAAATATTGGAGACACAGTTCCGAGAGTGGGGACTTTTTTTTAGCAAATTTAATGATCTTTTCAAATCTTTTTTAACATTTCGAAAATCTTGAATATTTTTTGAGATATTCAAAAAAAACTAAACCCCCACTTTTTTTTTTAGTTTATTGTTTATAACTTTTGCTATTTTTTTCGGCCCCTTTTGGAACCTTTCCTTAAATGATCTACACAATAATCCGGATCGAATGACACCTTGGTCGTAATTTTCGGAGACTATTCAAAATTTTTTTGAAAAATCGTACATGTGAACCAGACTAATAATATTTATTTAAATTTTAGAAATTGGTGACATTTGTGATACAAACGCTGATTGTTACATTGAAGATGCACTAACATTTTGTGTAAATAGTGCCTGTGTCTGTAATACTTATTATCATCCAATCGAAGCTGGTACAAAATGTGTGAAATCGAAACGATTAGAAGATAAATGCGATTCAGATTCAGAATGTACAATTGAAAATACACGATGCTTAGGTGCGTGTCGTTGTCAAATACATTATGTGGAAAATAAACAACGGACAGCATGTTTACAAGGTTATTATTCTTTTATAATATATCTACCGTGCTCTAGATATGTTAACTTTAAATGATCTCGTTCTAAATGTGACGTATAATATTACACTAACTATATGAAACACTATTTATACATGAAATTATAACTTGTTTGTAAACAACATAACCTCATAATCTTTCAAATTAAAAAAAAAATTGACTTATTATTTAGGCTAAAATACCAAACAATTGATAAATAATTAACTATGAGAATAAATATGTAGTAGAAATTTAAGGCTGCCATCTCCCCAGTTTCAACGTTCGATTTATTTAGACCTATCTCCGGTTTCCGGACAACTCATTCATTCTTTGGATTTTCTCAATGTTTGTATTTATTTTAAAATGTTAATATGTATAGCTTATTAAATTTTATAGAAAAAAGTTTCACGTTTCACACTAGCGAAATTAAATTAGTGGAAGGGTTAGATTCAGTATAATTTTTTTAAATATTTCGCGCATTACTAAAAAAAATAGGAATATTCTCCAATTAAAAAATTTTTCAATGCCGGAGATTTACAAAATGCCCGGATTAGAAACATTCCATAGGTGGTAATTTTTTAAATGGGGAAAGAAAATATTAAATTGTCATGAGAACACAATGTGAAGCTATAAAAGTTCGTTTATTTATAAGAAGTCAAAAAGAAAAGAAAATCGAAATCAAGGTTTTTTTTGCTTCCTTAGGTTGTTGAGACACTACAGAGTTAAGCAAAAAATAAAGGTCTGATGTATTATTTATCAATAGTAAATAACGTACAGTTGCCTTACAAGACCCACTTTTGCGAAATGATTATAAAAACGTAAAATTGTGCGTAATAAACAAAAATAAATAGAAATTAAGTAAACATTAATTATTTATGCATGCAATATATTTGAAAAAAATCATCACAATTTGTTGAGTTTCCATGGAAAAAATGATAAAAACATCGATAGTGGGTCTTATTAGAAACAGGGTCTCTCAATAAAACCCATTAAAAAACTTTGTGTATTAGGGTCAAATCAAAGTATATCAATATTAATTCTATAAACAGTCATTAAAATAGATATTTTCTTATTTACTATTTATGCACTTCGCACGACAACTCAGCCAAAAATAGGTTGGACCGTGTTAGATCTATTAAAAATATAAGTATAAATGTATATCTGCATCCGAATTGTCGAGGCGTCTTAAGTAGCACTGGTTTTCGAATGCGCAGAATCACTGGAGAGTTTGGTAAGGTCAAAATAGGTCCCCTTGATATGGGATACTGCGGGATTGAGGGCAATGAAACAGTTGAGGATCTCGCCCGTGAATGAGCCGTCCTTCCTCCCATGCCAGTGACCGAAACTATATCTAGGAAACAGATTACCTCTGCCCTAAACGAATGGGTGGGTAAGTCTATGAACAGGAAATGATAAACCTCCTAATTGGTGTGCTTCCTGGCCACTGCAGGCTCAAGAGGCAGCTATCGGCCATGAGATTAGAGGACCGTACGATATGTCCAGACTGTAACGGGGCGAATTATAAGCCCTTCCACCTTCTGGCAGAATGTCCTTACAGAGCCAGAATGAGGTATCTAGGCATCGGCTCAACCGAGGAATCTGAGGTAAAACAACCAAAGTGGAGCTCTGTCCTGTGAAGACGGATATAGGAAACGACGGATAGAGGGCTAGAGGAAACGACCAAGGCGTTGTGGAGGATAGAGATGGTTGAGGGGGTGGGTTATGGGTCGGTTGAAGGCGTAGAAAGGCTTATATGCCAGGCTTCGGCCTCCCCTCTACTACTACTTCTGTAAAATCTATTATCATTTAACCGTAAATTTTTCCAAGTCCGGGCTATCTTAAATCTAGTACAGTCAAAAGTTTAATTTTGTTTCTTTTTAATTTTTAGTTGTGGATAATTTCGATGAATATTGTGAAGAAGATGCACAATGTTCACAATTTTTAGATAATGGTGCTTGCGTATATAATAGATGTGGATGCGCTAAAGGTTTTCATTTCTCTAATAATAAATGCTGGAAAGATGTTGATGTATTTGAAAAATGTGAAAATGAGAATGAATGTAAAATTCATCCTACATTAGATGGTATTGTTGAATGTGTTGAAGAACGGTGCTTTTGTAAATATGGTATACATCCAAATCGTACATGTCATAGTCAAAATTATTCAAATAATAGTAGTAATAATAGTTACCAAACGGTATTATTTATTAATTTTTATAACTTATTTTTAGTGTTTTTTGTTTATATTCTATTGTTATATTAATTATATTGAAATAAACATAAAATTTTTTTATTTTTATGTTGTTGTTCATTAATATTCATTCTCACCGTTTTTTTTTAAAGTGTGTGGCTTTAAACGTAAAACGTAAGTTTGAGACTCTCTTAATTATTTCGTCGATCGCACCGGCATTATATTAGTAATACTTGAGACATTAGACCATGTATATTATACCAGAGATTAGTGTTATACTTCCATTAGACATACTTAAGGTTGCTGTGAAACTGGAAGGGGTAAGTAAGGGTGTAGAGCCAACTCTAAATCAGAGACGGGCGTAGGCGGCTTGCCGGAGTCGAACGGACTCTCCATAAGCTGGGTAAGAGTAAGTAATAAAGGTATGTTTTGAAGTAAGACGGAACGATGTTTCAATACAGGTTGGCCTACCGATTATCGCCCAATAATTTATTCAATCAATTTAGAATTAGTTTTATAAAATATTTATTGTTTAAAAAATATATTTTACAATATGGAGAGATACACCAAAAAACATAATAATAATAATAACAATAATGATGATAGTAATAACAATAATTACAACAACAACAACAACTATATGTATTCCCACTTTATGTAAAATTTAACCATTTAAAAATTAGTAACAAATTACCAACCCTTCCCCCACCCAGCTTTATCATTGGCATCTTTTTTGTATCCAGTGTCATCAAATTGCAATGACACTATACCCTCTACTAAGAAAAAATAATTAAATCAAGTAAATAATTGTTTATTAGTTCTCCGATATGAATAGTTTAGGCAAATTATTCGGAATTTTATAAAATCTAATTCTAAAATCTAAACTAAAGCTAAATCATCAAAAAATTTACAAGCGGTAAATCACCAGCCCCAAATTACCAGCCCAAAATTCCAGAGAATGTATTCAATGTATTGTATGTATCTAGAGCACGGTAGTGCGTAAGGCCGAGTTTTAAAGGACACATTGGACTTCTCACTACAGTCCTATTACTTATGGTTAATTTTGGCTCATTTTTTGGGTGCTGTATCTTTTGAAGAGTTACAGGGTTGATATTTCGAATATAGATACTTTATGGAATTATAAGAACCAATGTTTTCAATCAACGTTAACGAATTAACCGTTAAAAAGTTATTTCACTTCAAAAACGCAAAATTCGCGGGAATGCCTTAAAAAACTTAAGTATTAGATATCAAAATTATGAGCTACTTCCAGATATGCTGTAAAGTTGATATTTGGCATGTAGATAGCTGTAGTACCCAAACCGACGGGAAAATTGCGAAAACTGGAAATTTGTATCGGAAAAGCGGAAAATTTAACATTTTTTTGTTTTAATTAACTTAAGACTGTGTCATCAGCAAACTACCATGTAGAAAACGTACAATATCATATATACCTATTAATTTTTATACCACATAGAAATAGACATAGCAATTTGAATACAGCAGTGTGCGTTTATTTTAAAAGTTAAGCACAGATGATTACAATTAGTTTTTGGATGGGTGACCCAACACTGTGTGAATTTATTTTATTTTATACGTTTTTTATTGTAATTTTGTAAACATTAATTTATATTCTCATTTTATTTTTTTTAACTTTTTTATTATATTTTGCATTGATCAATTATTATTTATTACTAGCATTGCCCGTTGTAGCTTCGCCTGCAAAAATTTTTTAAAGCCCTTATAACCAAGCCCTTATGCTAGAATGATGCGGTTTTTTGTATTCGACGTGAAATTGCTTCAACTTCAATTTTTTCAGTGCAACCCCTCGGAAAATTGGAAAAACATCCTCCAAAATTACGTTTTTCTGTTCTTTAAATGCTATAAAGATTGAATTTTCACTAATCGACCCGAAATAACGTCAAAATTAACAGAATATTTTGAAAAATTTCATTACCTACATCGCAACCACACCGAAAATGGGAAAAACATCCCTAAAACTGACCTTTTTACTTCTATTCATGATAGAAAGATCGGTTTTTTTCGATCACAACCCTTCGAACTTGCTAAAAACACCCCCAAAACCAACCTTTTTGTTCTATACATGCAACAAGATGCAGTTTTTTGCAATCGATGCTTAATAGCTACAAATTAGGAAGTTATTTCGAAAAACTTAATATTTTTTATTGCAAACTCCCGAAAAATCGAAAAAGCACCCCCCAAAATTACGTTTTTCAGTTCTATATATGATGAAATGATGGAATTTTCACCAATCGACCCGAAATAAAGTCAAGTTAACAGAACACTTTGAAAAATTTCTTTACCTATAACGCAAACCTCCGAAAATGGGAAAAACACCCCTTAAACTGCCTTAAGGCATTTTGATTAGACTAAAAATATGACCGCTAGAGAGTGATTTATGTATTCTAAGGAAATTCGCTAAGTTGACGCAGCTCCTGCGCAACGAATTTTTTTTTGTGACGTGGAGCCAACGGATCAAGTCATTTCTTCAATGACTGTTACGTTGATAATCAATTATCTGTAATAAACGATTAGTTTAGAAGTCATAATCGAAACAAATCAAGTAACATCTTATATATACTAAATTTTATATAGTTATTTTAATAAAAAATATATCACTCTTATTTCACATTAATTTGTGGCGTTTTAATAAAAGGCCTATGATCGATGAATATTATTATCAATAATCCAATGTATAAAATTTATGCTTTCTTTTCAGTTTTCTTTGGCAATAACACTGCTTGAATATTTGGTAATATACCACATTGACCAATTGTTACAACAGATAACAATTTATTTAATTCTTCATCATTACGAATTGCTAATTGAAAATAAACTTGTTTATTTTTAAACAACTTGTTTACTTAAAAAAAGTTACATTGTAACAATACAATAAAACAATCAATGTTTTCTATTTGGAGTATTAAAACATACTGATATATCAAATAAGCTTGTGAAGACTTAAATACCTATTTTTATTTAAATACTAAATGTCTATCTAATCAAAAAGGAGGCGGTAACCATGTCAACAAATCAGATCGATATATGCTTCATATGTTATTTTAATTACAATTAAAATTGCTAAATTTTCCGTTTGTAAGAAAGGTAAGTTTTCGAGAAAATCTTAATAAAATAGTTGCTTCTTAATAAGTGATGATATGGGATAAAGGACCGAGCTATTTACAAAGTAAATAGATCCAGATTTCATATAATAGTTGCTCCTTAAAATGTGATGATATACGAGAAAGGACCGAGCTATTAACAAAGTAAATAGCTCTAGACTTCAAATAATAGTAGTTCCTTAAAAAGTGATGATATCCCATAAAGTTTCGAGCTACAAGGTAAACAGCTCGGTAAACTATTTACTAAAAAAATAAATGAGGGGTAAATTAATTAAGTGTAAGAAAAAATTTGGTTGAAATTTATGTCGTAAGTTTTCCCTTAGTATGTTTTTAAAATTTTAAAACGCGGCAAGTTTTAAAATATTTGAAATCATCAGAAAAATTAACTTGCCGCGTTATAAAATTTTAATAAAAACATACTGTACAGAATATTGTACAGAATCTCATATATGTTAGGTATACAAGTGTTACACATACAAGTGTTACACATTTAATTGTTTTATTAATAAAAACACAAAAATTGCAGGACAATTTTTAATGCGTGTTACCTCAGAACTCCGTCATTTATGAATCGATTTTGTTTTAAAGGGTTTGATTTCCCATTGTCCCCAATATTATACTACAACCATACTATATTGATGTTTAAGCCATTCAAAAAGCGAGCAGGGCCAGTTGACGTAATATAACGCGAAGCGGTCTCCTTCGTATATGTGAATCTAAAAAGAGTAAAGTATCGCGAAGCGAAAGGAACGCAAAGCATACGCGAAGAGTAACAAAACGCTACGCGTTTTGTGCGAAGCCTTCGGCTTCGTATATTTAAGCCTTTCAAAAATGATTGATATCCGACCAAAAACATAAATGTAAGAAAGGGCCGAGTTTTCGGAAAAATCCTTAGCGTAATAGTTCCTTCTTAAAAAGTGATGATATGAGAGTAAGGACCGAGCTATTTACAAAGTAAATAGCTCTAGACTTCATATAATAGTTGCTTCTTAAAAAGTGATGATATGGAAGAAAGAACCGAGCTATTTACAAAGTAAATAGCTCTAGACTTCATATAATAGTTGCTTCTTAAAAAGTGATGATATGGAAGAAAGGACCGAGCTATTTACAAAGTAAATAGCTCTAGACTTCAGATAATAGTTGCTCTTTCAAAAGTGATGATATCCCATTAAAGAGCCGAGCTATTTACAAAGTAAATAGCTCGGTAAACTATTAACTAAAAAAAAATAATGAGGGGTAAATTGATTAAATGTAAGAAAAAATTTGGTTGAAATTTATTTCATAAGTTTTCCCTTAGTATGTTTTTAAAATTTTATAACGCGGCAAGTTATTTTTTCTGATGATTTCAAATATTTTAAAACTTGCCGCGTTATATAAAATTTTAAAAACATACTAAGGGAAAACTTATGAAATAAATTTCAACCAAATTTTTTCTTACATTTAATCAATTTACCCCTCATTATTTTTTTTTTAGTTAATAGTTTACTTTTTAAGAAGCAACTATTATATGAAGTCTAGAGCTATTTACTTTGTAAATAGCTCGGTCCTTACTCTCATATCATCACTTTTTAAGAAGGAACTATTACATTATTTCTTACATTTATGTTTTTGGTCGGGTTGTATATTTTGAATAATAGTGACCATAAAAAATATTTGGTATTATTATATTTTTTTCAGAAAATGTTTTAATTAAAAAAAGAAAATAATAATAATTGGTAGGATACCCTATATTTACTCTATCTCTCTTCCTACCTCAGAGCCCAGCGCAGTCAAGGTCTGCCCACATATGCTCTAAATAAGTAAAAAATTTGAAATTAAATCGATTCAAGTAATTTAATTTTTGTAAAAAAAATATTTATTTGTATAAAAAAAATATTGTTTAAAACTTAATGCTAAATTTAATTTTTTCGAAGAGTTTTATTAATTAAAAATATGTTTTTATATATTTCCAAAAAGTTGCATGGTGATAAAACTAGATAAAACTAAATAAAACTAAAAATAAAACTAGATAAAAATAAATAAAACTAAAAAGAAAACTAAATTTAGAACATTTTTCGATTTACAAATTTAATTATCTCAGAAACCAAAAACAGGATTAATTTGAAGTTTGGTCCAGGTATTTAAAAGACTTTGATAATTATTATGACATTTTTTCATAACACTGGCATTTCTGGTTGTCGAGATATAGATTTTTGTATTCATGTTTTTACCAACGAGTCCATTTAACCTATGTTAAAATCTCTTAAAAATCGTAACTTTAACATTTTTTTACGCAAAAACTAAAAAACAGGATCAACTTCAAATTTTGACAAGATATTCTTTATTATTGAAATAATAAGCTGTCAAATTTTGAAGAACATGTCATTAAATTGAATTTTCTTCACAACAACCTTAAGATTCAACGCATATAAACATACTATAATTCTAGTAACTTCTTGGATTGTCTTCCGAAATAAAATATTTAAATTCTTAATAAAATGTAAGCAAGTGAATTTTGATTTCAGTTGTAATTTTGATTATAAAATTAAAAAATAAAAATGAAAAAAAAAATTATGAAAAAAAAACATTAAAAAAACTTATGTTAGCTATAAAATAAAATTTAAAATATTTTATTTGTTGAAAAAATTGTATTGTATAGCATAAAATGAAGAAATTATATACTATTGTTTTGACATCAAATAAAATAATAAAAACAATTAAAATAAATTGTTATTTTTGAAGTATTAACTGTAGCGATATTTGTCGGGTTTAATTTTTAAACATTTCCAACATTTTGAATTTCTTACACTTCTAAAGCGTCTAATGTGTAGGCGCAAACGGTAAGTGCTTAAAGTTAAAAATTGCTTAAAGTTAAGAATTGCTTAAAGTTAAGAATTGTTTAAGCAGCCGATATCGGGGGCTTAAAATTAACTACTTTGTCTATACTATTTAAGAACATCTTAATATTAATCCTTACTTAACCGATTTGGTGAGAATGGACAAAAATAAATTCAAACGAACTTATAGATGTTTTACACAGGATAATTTCTTGAACAGAAAGATTATACGTTTTTAGTGTCCGACCGAAACTGGTTTTTAAGACCGAAACCAAATTTCGGCAACGGTCTCAGTTTCGGCCGAAACCGAAACCGAAACTTCCTTACAAGGATCATGTTTTGAGGGGAAAATAAAGAAAACGTTATTATAATCAGTCAGTTTTATTTTTTTATCTTTAAATCACATAGCTATGCAGTCTTCGACATTTTCACTTATTGATAATCAACATAACACCCCTCATTTAAAAAAAAAAATTAATTGCGTCTTAAAAATACTTAAAATAGGTGAGGTGTTTATTTGCCAATTAGCCAAAATAATTTTTAGATTGTTATGTTAAACTTGATTCTACTATAATCTATGTATTAGTTTGTTATATTAAATTATTTTTTTATGTTTACAACCTACTCTTATGCTATATCACGTGATAAAACTTACCGAATTCAAAATAAATCGAAAACTCTCAACAAACAAAACGAACTGCAAACACAAGCCAGTCACGACATGATTAGGCACGTGGACGCGGCAAAATGCCTTCGTCGCTTGGATGGAATTTACCGCACCAAACATGGACAAAGCGCGAGATCTCCCAAATGCAGTTTCGGTTTCGGTCGTAGTTTTGGCAATTTTGCCGCCGAAACCGAAACCCTCTTTTTGCCGAAACTCGACCGAAACCGTTCGGACACTATACGTTTTTTTCGCAGTGAATTTCAATTCTTTTAAGTAGTAACATGAAATTAAACAAGTAACAATTAACAAATAACAACTAACGGAGTTAATTGTTTAATTATCCTGTATATATACTCAATGAGTTTATTATTGCGTAAACTGTTGATTTTACATTTAACACAGCACATTTACGCACAGATCTATACAAATACAAAGTAGTATAATGTGGGTCGGTGGACAACAAAAGTGACGTTCATTTTTCTAAATATTACAGTTGAATTGTGCCGAAACCATTCGGATTTCGAAAAAAAGTTTCAAAAACTGAATGGATTCGGCACAAATCAACTTCAACTGTGTACTTTTTAAAAAGAACGTCACTTTGGCTGTCGAATTGTTCTTTATTTATTCGGTTTTCGGAAAATGTTTCGAATAAAATTTATTAGTATATTTATAATGAACAACTTTTTCCGAATAATTTTTTCGAAAACCGAATAAGTAAGGACATTTATCAATTATAAAATATTGATAAATAAGGACACTTATCAATTATAAAATAACACTTATCAATTATAAAATATTGATTTAGATATTTGAGTCAAAATTATAGCAAAACTATTTTGTTGAAAAAATTTTTCAATCGAATGTTGTTTATGTTTAAAAAAGGAACATTTTTGCCTTAAAATTTTTCTTTTATCTCTTACGGTTTCAAAAATAGATATTTTCTCCCTAGCGGGAGGTTGCACGAATCGATTTTTCCCATTCATCGGCTTCAAGTTACATTAGCTCTAAAACACACACAAATTTTGTTATCTGTCTTCGTTTATGGGTTATCGTGTTTACAGACAGACAGGCGGGCATGCGGAAATGAACGAATTGGGTCATTTTATGATATACACCAACAATTACCTAGAACACAGACCCAAAAGCTTTTCAGTTCGTTTCTGAGCACGTTATCTCTTTTAACCGTTAAAAAGTCGGGGCTAAACTTACAACGCCCTTGTATATACTAAGTTCAGTATCAGTGATTAAACTGTTTATTTTTTGTTTACAAACGCACAGATGTAAAAAATATGACTGATGCAGGGTATAAACTTCAAAGGAACCGCACTTTCACCCGGTTGCCTCGTCAAAAAATGTGACGTTTTGCCCCCGTCCATTTGGAGTCCATTCGGACGGTACGTGGGGGTTCAGTATCACTTCAAGACCCAGATTAACACTCGCCATATAGCTGCCTCCTCGATCCATCTGGTACATGCCATTGCTTTAACTAATACACTGTGTAAAATAGTTTATGATAATAATTTTGAATGTAAAATAAAATAATATGTACTACAAAAACAACAGCGCGTTTATTAAGGGATTAATTACATGTTAATAATAAGAATACTTTTAATGAGAAATGCTCTCTCATATCGTCTTCTACATTTAACAGACTCGATCTTTTTTCGTTTTTATACTTTACTATATACATGTTTAAAATTTGGCGGCACAGTTTAAGAATTTGGCGGTACACAAAAGTGCCGCGGGCACAGTGGTTAAGAATCACTGTGTTAATGTATACGTGTAATTTTCAATAATACCAATTAAAAATATGATTAATATAATTGTTTTGTTCAAATTATATACCACTAACCCTGTTTTTTGCTAAAACAACATAAGTCAAGAACAGTTTTTCTAAGAATGACACAGTTTTTATTGATTCCTGAAAAATTCTAATTGTGTGACTTATGAGGTTTTAGAAATGACCGATTCAACTGTATTTTTAAAAAACTTGACTTTTTTTTATTCACTACAAACTCAAACATCTATGATTACCGTAGATATCAGAAGCATGTATTTACTTTACACGTTGTTTATTTGCGATATATGTATAAGTATATTATTTTATGTAGACAACATTATATATATTCAAGTAATAACTTCAACATAAGTGTAAATAAAACCTAAATAATATAATAAAATAGAAATATTTTTAAGAATTTGGCCTTGGCCTCCACATTGGCCATTCACCAAGCATATTAGTACAGTCAATAGAAAATATTGCGCTGCACTATAAATTACAGGATTTTACAGGAGTTACTATTTCTTTAAATTAGGTTCAGTATCACGTATTGAATGTAAATAAACAAAATCCATATAAATTTCGACCCCGGAAGTGACGCCATTTTGAGAAAAACTGAATAAAACAGTAGATATAGGCCAATATCTCCATTACCGTGCACTTTATGCCAAAAATGGTAATAACCTTTCTTGTAGATAATTCGATTTCCTGTTTTTTGTTTATTAATTTCTTTTTTGTATCACTTACCGTTTACGATTTATACGATTATTACTATTTATTTATTGACATGTTGACTGATATCTCTTCTAATAATTGTTTAAACAATAAAATGTAATAACTTAACTTTTAAATCTACAAATTACCTACAACTTCTATTAAAAATTTTTTTTGTAAAAAATAAAATATTTTTATAAAATAAATATTTTTAAAGTTATATATAACGCGTTTAATGTTGCACTACAGGATGCAAGGTTGATAAAAACGTGGTATGCATAATGATGAAAATTCAATAAATATATTAAGAAATATGATTGATAGTGACATAATTAACAATAAATAATTTTCTTTCTAAACAATTATTAGAAGAGATCGGTCAAAAATTCAATAAATAAATAGTAATAATCGTATAAGTCGTAAACAGTGAGTGATACAAAAAACATTAATGAACAAAAAAAATAGGAAATTCAATTTTCTACAAGAAAGGTTAGTATCATTTTTGGCCTAAAGTGCACGATAATGGAGATATACACCGATACAGTTTTTCTCAAAATGGCGGCACTTTTCGGGTCGAAATTTGTAAGAATTTTGTTGATTTACAATATTTCTATTCTTCATGTGATTTACATTCAATACGTGATACTTAACCTGATTTTAAAAAAATAACTCCTGTAATTTAGTGCAATGCGGACAAGAGTAACTCTATTGATTGTACAATATTTGAATATTTATATCACTTACATAAGATATATATTTATTTATAGAATAAAAAAACATAGTGAAGACCATATCGATAAACGAAATAAATAATTATCGATGTGTTTAAATTATTTAAACTTAAAGTTGTATTAAAATTGAATCGTAGGAAGTTGGAAAATATGTAAATGAGTTAATTTTAATAATTTGGGCGTTTCGTCATTTATTTATGACTTCTTCAGCAACTGTAATAAATAAATATTAAATGGTATTTAATATGGACAATACTGTTCAATTCATTAGTTTGTACAGATAAGACTTTTGAGTTAAATTTTGTTTGTTTTTTCTTTTTGTTTCCCTTTTTTCTATTATCAGTTCTAGAAAGAACTATAAATAGATCTATTGGCTAAAATGGCTTGAACAGTGATCCATCCACTTGTAGTCACTTAAAAAAACTATATAGAAAACTGTATACTATTTTACGTAAATCTAAATCTTAGGTTTAACACATGTTATCTATTCAGTCTCTTCAAACTATTACTATTTTCTAAAAGATTGATTACTTCAGTATTCGGATACCGTTCAAGACCGGTACCAGATACCAGTTAATTTTTTTGAGTTTAAATAAAACCTAAAAATATTAAATTGTTTATAAGTAAATTAGCATAATGTAAAACATATGATAACTCTCTTAAAATGTCACGTATCGGGAAATTTTTTTAAAATTAAAGATCTATAAGTTAAAAGAAAATTAAGTTTATTTAAATAGTTTTTTAACTGTTTTTTCTAAATTTGTTTCTAGCGGGCTATAATCAAATTGAAAAATAATGAGTAAAAATACAGTTACAAAAATAATTTTGTTTTTCATTTTATAGATATTTTTCAGACCTTTCATTTAAAAAAAAATTTACTCATCTCGGATCATTTGCACCCCTTTTATTTATAAAAATAGGTTACACGATATTTAATTAATTGTCGGGGGCCTAATTTTTTTTAAAGTCTAAAATTTGGTACATTATTTTTAACACATAATAGACATACTTTGCCATAGTTTTAAAAAAAATTAAGTAATTTTTAGATTTTTTATTTTAATTTAAAATTTTTGCGTTTTTCGAGCTTTGGGAATTTTTTTCTCGAATTCTAATCAACCGATTTTAATATTCATGGGCTCATTTGTTTTCTTTTTTATATAAAATCGATTAATATTCCATGTTATTTTAAAAATTTTTAGTTTTAAAAAAGATATTAAGATATTAACGTTTTTTTGTTATAAACAAATTGAATTTTGACCCTGTTCCGTCACGAGCCGGACCGTAAAAATTTAGGATCATATTCAGGACGTCAAGATAAATCAATTAAAAGAAAACAATTGTGGTTCCGAACAACCTGCCTGAAACCGTGCTTTTGAAGCTAATATGACTACTATTTATGGAAATTTAATTATTGAATTTTATAATGACGTCTGTAAGAATAATTATTGTTTTTATACCTGTCATTGTATTTACTTATTACAGTTGCTGAAGAAGTCATTAATAATTTAAGTCTAAATTATTAAAATTAACTCATTTACTTCAAAGATTTATTTTATTATTAACTATGGATACGATCAACGAATCAACTTTATGTTGTATGTGTTCAACAATGCTCAACATAACATTGATTATTCAAATTAAAACTGAAAAATATATATATACGATATATTTGTGATTTTGTTAAAATAAAATCATAAAGAACGACAGTATAAGAGATTTGTTTTTAGCTAGCTTTATAATAATAAGACTAGACTTATTATTAGAAATATTATTATAAAGTCACTTTATTAAAAATAAGTCTATCAAAATGATCAATAAATCGAGGTATAAATCATACCATTAAAAGGTCAAGTTTATTAACAGGCAAAATATGTCCAGAGAAATGTGACTTAGAAGAAAGAAATATTTTGAATTCACTTCTTAATATTGGTATGCAACCTCTACAGGGTTCGAACCATAGATCTCCGAATATTCGTGTGTATCCGTGTGTATGCATTGCGTTTCATATTTACAAATATTGATAATTTGTATAGGGAGCTTCTCATACTGCTATTCTACACATTTATTATTTTTTACTAAACATAATATGCCTCATTAACATATTTCTTTAGTTTTATAAAAGCTGACCGAAATTTTCCATATAAAAATAATAATATTAAATACTATTCAGACACAAAAGTTTAATAAAAAGATATAGTATTGAAAAACTACAATAGAATAATTATATATTGTATCTAAATCCAATTATTATACATTTTATCATGGTAAAACAGAACCAGTGTTCTGTGTTACAATAAGTGTAGCGACATACGCAAAAATTCAATAAAACCTATTTTGACAAAATGGAAACCCGACTTCAAAAATCAAATATTCTATAACAAAAAATGCATAAAAAGTAAAAAAATAATTACATATTCTTGTGCCAATTTTAGTTCACCTAAGCAAAGCTTCACCTATAGAATATTTGATTTTTGAAGTTGGGTTTCCATTTTGTCAAAATAGGTTTTATTTCTCGCTTTTTAGTGAGTTTGAAGTTCTATAACTTATTTTATTTGTCTAAATATGGGTAGATCAACTAAACGACCTACTAACTTTTAGTGCATTTCTTTATAACACATTTTTCTTATCCGTTTTTTTTTCTTTTTAAATTTTTAGTCCATTTTTTCATAACAGATTTTCAGTTTTTTTTTTACATGCATTTTGTTTTTTTTTTTGTAAAAATTTTTCGGTTTTTAAAAAATTTTTCTTATTTTCCCATTATGAATGAGTATACCCTTTAAAAAAAAAATTTCGCTGAAATCGGTTATCACATATGAATTGAGGATTTTCCTCGATTTCCCGGGGATCCCCTCTTCAGAATGCGATTTGGTGCCAATGGGACCAATGGAAAACCAAACCCTTTAAAACAAAAAAAATTCAAAATCGGTTCATAAATGACGGAGTTCTGAGGTGACACACATAAAAAAAATACAGACGAATTGAGAACCATCCTCCTTTTTGAAGTCGGGTTAAAAATGCAAATGTGATTGGTTGAATTTAATAAAGTTTAATTAATTATATTTCAAAAACTAAGCGTCAAATCAAAAAACTTTATGAAACTTGTTTGTTTGTTTTTTGCAGCTTTACACCGTTGCAGTTTTCCTGAATGAATTTCAGAACAGCCTGTAAACATTAGAACCAGAGGTAATGAAATTTATCAAGAACAGGCCAGGTTTATCAATATATATATTTGTTACACAAAGTTTTCGAGCCCATAAAAATTATATCATTGATAATGTGGCTCATAATTCTAATATTCTTCATTTATCAGAAACATGGAGTAATAATGATGAAGACATTCCTGTATATCTAATTTCAACTGTATTGTAAAATTTAAATGTTTTAATGTAAGAGCTGGTGGTGTACCTACTTACCAAAATAATAACGATCATTCATCATTCGTTCTGTAATGTCTAATATTGACTTATATTTCAATACTAGCTGACCTGACAGACGTTGTCCTGTCTTAACTATGAATATTGTATTCGAATTGGTATAATTAATAAAAAATAATAATTATTCCAAAAACATATTGTTTATTATTCTAATGCTTTATGATACACAACATTCTTAGTTTTATTTTCTAGCGACTTCATCAATTGTTGGCGCATTAAAATGTTTTGCGTGTTGTCCTGCAGGCGTCTTATCGGCTTTGATGACAATTTTGTGGTTATCAGATGGCATGCGGTCTAATGCGGTCGTGAATAATGCAACCAATTCGTTGTGCTGATGGAAAAACATTTGGAGTTGTTCCACAATTGATCTTTTCACCGAATCGTTGTATGCACAATGCTGATTGACTTGTCTCGCTGAATTGCCCATAAAATAAATTTGCAAAAATTTTTAGTCACTATCCCATTTTTGCAATAAGGAACCTGTTGGTTGGTATTTGACCCTGAATCTGAAAAGGTAAACAGATAATAAATAGATGTAACAGAGAATATTGTATAGCGAATTGTTGGTACCACCATGTGGCTCTCCCATGTTGCTCTCTAAATACTTTCTCAGCACTCCCAATGCCCCCATCAAATTTTTTATACACACTCACTTCTTTCTGCTTTTGACAATTTACCGAGCTACAAATGTACTTTAAGCCATTTCAATTGATGCACCAATTGAAAGCTGGTAACGTATTTTGCATCAGGCACGTGGTGGTAAAAGTTTATTGTTTTTCAATATACTTACCTTGAAACTTGGCTTAAATTTTTCTCGAATAACTTTTATTGCGCCAAATGACGTCATTTGAAACTAATTATTTTATTGCTCGATATGAGTCAAAAAATGTTTCGAATCTAGCCCATTTCCTGAAACCAATGAATGAAGTGGCTCTTCTGGCGGTAACAACCGCGTCAATTTGACTTGACCACTCGCACAACACAATCCAGGGGCTTCATTTTTAAACTTAAATGCCTTTCAATATTGACACACAACGTTCATTGGTCCAATAGCAACGATTTGATGTGAACTGTAATCGATTTCCACATTATAATTAAATGCAGCTCGATAGGGGTTAAACGCAACATTTCTACGTTTTTGATTTCGATTACATCGATTCCATTCAACTTCATTTTTCAACTCTTGTATATCTTTGACTTCTAGCTTTTCGAGTTCTGCGACTTAATTTTGTACGTCTAATTGCTGGCATTTAAAAAAAAAATCATTTAAAAAAAAAATTGTTACGCAGGAGCTGCTTCAACTTACCGAATTTCCTAAGACTACATAAATCTCTATCTAGCGATCATAATTTTAGTGTGATTAAAATGAAATATAATATCTGATATGATTTTAGTATTTGCAAAAATTAAATTTATTAATAGCCAAAATAGAACGATGTATAACGATTATTGTTTATAGTTACTATGGAAACGACAATCAAAATTGACATTTCAAAATTAAAACAAAATTTTAATAAAATAATTTTATAGTTATCTTATTGAAGTAGAGTTTCCGTGGAAATGACAAAATCAACACAAATTTTAAACAACTCCAAACAAAGAAATATGGTCGTTAAGTTTTCCTAAATTTTCTTAATTTCTTCTTTCATGAGAACCTTCTCCTAACAATAGGAAACACAACAACGTAGAACATAACAACACGCAGGGTAGAAAATTGTGCAACATCGATCGAGCGAGTGCTATCAGTTGAGTGTTATATTAAGCTGTTCGTTACATGCTGAAAATACACTCTGAGCGCATTCTCATTACGCATCAGAAGAAGGATAACTTCAAAAAATGTACCTTTTTTAAAAAAAAATAACTTTTGTTTGAAACTTTTTTCATAAACTCGGTATATATCGGATATTTAAGTAATTAACTCCGTTAGTTGTTATTTTAACTTGTTATAGAAAATATTATTTTCGTAAATTCATTCGAATTGACGAATAATTGATGGTCATACATAAAGGTATTCAAAATATAATTACCCAACATGTAATGTGTTAACCGTTATAATATTTGATTTACCTACGTCATGTCAGCATATACATATAAAACTGATTCATAATAATAGCATAACTTCTGTAATAATATTTCTGAATAAGATTTGCGTGTTAGACAACGTCTAAAGCATGAATACATAACAATAAATAAAAACTTCTTACAATATATTTTTAGTTTTATAAAATACAACATACGACGATATTGATTTTCGACAGATTTTCTTACTATTTGATGGTGTGTGCCCTTGCTATTGCTTTAATTTATAACATTGAAACTTATATTTGTTAGTGGGATCGCGTCGCATTGTCGTATAACCACCAACTAACTACCCGGTGTGATGAATGAGTGTGTATCTATATTATGTGTATTATTAGAATTATTCGGCATAAATACGAATATGAGTTGGCGCTTATTAAATCAATTAAAATAAACACATGTGAAAAATATTTATATATTTATTTTATCAATTATTTTCATACAGTTTTTATTTAAATTACATCCATGATTGATCTGTTATAAAATAATTGTTTATTGTAAAAACATAAAACTTTATTTCTGTTACAAAAAAAAGTTTATTTTGAATGATCGTTACATTGTTAAAATTTAATGTTGTGCAATTCTTTGCAATTTTTGCTACAAGAAATAAAAATTGATTTATAGTGCTTCCGTGAATTTTTAAGTAAGTATAAATTTTATATTTTAATTGTTTTTTGTTGTTGTAAAAAACTAGTATGGTTTGCCTTTCGGATATATTATGCCAATGTAAGTGACTAGCGTTAACAATAGCGTTACAATTTTTCAAATCACACGTTGATTTCTTTTCTTTCTTTTCAAATTTTAATAAATTTTACAGTGTTTTGAAAAGGTATATAAAAATTTGAAAAGATTTCTTGGATTATTTGAATGTAGAGTTTAGTGTCAGTAAATACAGACTTGTGTCACGAATCATTTAAGTATTTTAAAATATAATTACTTTTTCCCTATATTTTTTAAAGACTTTTGGCGAAATTCAGAAGTGTGAATAGAAACAATATTATTATGATTCTTTTTTTGAACAACTATGACAAGATTTAATAAAATACGAATTGTAAATGTATTCGGATTCAAAAACTTCTCTGTTATTTAATTTTATGTTTTAATTCAATACTTTTTCGAAAATGATGATTTTAGTGAATTATAAATTCAATTTTTCTGCACAAAATACAACATTAAGTAATTGTGGGCTCACATGGCGAAAAATTTCCAAATTTAAAGTTGTTTTACATAATATTTATTAATAAAATTACTTCGAAAATTAGTTACCAGTTGATAGTAATAGTGGTATTAGTAGTAGCAGAGGGAAGGTCCAAGGTTGGCAAATAGACTTTTCTAGACCTTTTTTACCGACCCTAAACGACGAAGGAATTTGTATGTAGACTAGGAATTGTTAGATTGTGCGACTGTAGCCGAGTTTGATAGGAACTCTGTCGATATTCATCTGGAGTTTGTTAACGGAAACTGCAGAAAACCTTCACAAGCATAGCCGAAACTTTCGTTCTTGTCTATTTGCCGACAGTTTAGTAAATTAACAACCCCAATAATTTAAAAAAAATTTTATGTTATAAAATTTGAAGTCTATGTCTGCCTACCTGTCTACCTGTCTGTTTGTCTGTCTATCTGACTGTCAGCGGGTTTATCTATGGCATCGTAGCACTCAGACGCATGAACAGATTTTAATGCGGTTTTTTAATTAGATAGCTGGTTTCGTTGCGGTGGTTCTTAGCAATGTTTGATAAAAATCTGTACAGTCGTTTGAAGATTATCAGCTCTTATCCAAGATTATTGATTGTATAGGCATATTATTAACATTCTAATTTTACATATAAATTTGGTGGAGGTAACGGGAAGTTCTTATTATGTTTCAAATTATATCCCGAAACTTTTAGCAAACAGCAACTAATTAACGATGTAATTTTATTAATAAATAATTGTGTCAAAACCACTTTAAATTTGCATTATCTATTATTTATACTTATCAAATTACAAGCATACTTCTGGAAATGTTTAAAGAACCAATAAAACGCATGTACACTCACGTACATAAAAATTGAACCAGTTGAAACATTTTAAGTCTTACTGTCTGTAATATTATACGTATATTAAGTAATATATACGAGCCTAGAATGTGATTTACTGCTTCAATTATTATGAACGGGAGTGTATATACATTTAATTAACCATGCAAAATTATTTAAACACCTCACGTCATATATTGTTTTCTCGAAATCCATGAATTACAGTTAATTTGGACAGAAACCATTCGATTTTCGGAAATATGTTCAGAACAAAACTTGTTAGTATTTTTATAACGAACAACTTTTATTGGAAACATTTTTTCGAAATCTAACTGGTAACCGAACAAATCAATTGCGAAACTTGAACAATGTACATTTCTTATAAAGACGATAGTATATAATTTCAAAATTATATAGAATTTTATTTCATGGTCAATAACAATAGCAATAAAACTTGCTTTCATATATATTTTAATCAATAAAGGTGGCACTTTATATTTGCATAAATGGTTTGAAGCATCCGTATTCAATTTTTGATGAAACTATATTATGAAAAAATCTTGCAAAGCACCACACATTTAAAACTCGTGAGCATTTTTTCTTTTGGGTCGTTTAAAAGGCCTTCGAAGTATATGAAAAGAAATGCTTCTCTTTGGAAATGCGATCTGTATAGAGGCAGTACACATATTATTTATTAAGTCACATTTTTTTTTTGACAATGTTTGACCCCTCGCTTTCATGTAATATTCAGGTTATTCCCCAGCAATAGGTAATATTCAGGTTTAAATTACGGGAGCTGCGCTAACTTGCGCGAATTTTCTCAGAATAAATCAATTACTTTACTTTTGGAAATAGATCTTAATTAACTTTTATCTTATTAATGTTTATGGCCATCCGTAACCGCTAGAGTGGCTACAGATACATATATAAATACATATGTTTTCGTTTCTGATATGCTTTTGGTATTTCAAAGGTCAAGTTCATTAACAAATAGAATCGATCAAGGGTAAAGGGAAGAAAATACAAAATATGGAATATCCCTCTAAACATTAGAAAAATCCATTTAAATACATTATAAATATCAAATAGCCATGGTGATGCATTTGTAATATTCATTATTATGGGTATTGTTTTTAAATTGCAAATATTCTGTAAATATTAGAGTTACAGAAAATATGGTCAAATAATGAATCGTAGCAAAATTTATTAAATCAACAATTAAATCAACCGGAAATTGATTTCCGCCTCAGTTTTTCTGTCAAACCTCAGCCTTTCGTTTTACAGAAAAATCAACTGAAAGGAAATTGTAGAACATTTTATTTTTTCAAAAGTATATACATATTTACTTCAACAAAACAAAAATTACGGCAGTTTGAAATTTTCGTTATCTACTAGGTAGCTTCGATGAGCATTTGAGGAAATTTGTCAGTAATTCGTTCTTGGGACAAAATCAACAGCTACACTTTCTTCAAAAATTCGCTGAAAAATGAATTACAACATTGCATTCTTTATTGGTTATATTTTGCAGTATAATTATGTTCATAGATCACATTTTTATTATTCTCTTTATTAACAATAGAAAATCCCGCCATGTCACATTTTCTCAGATCCACCCAAGCATGCGAAAAAATCCGTCCTTCAATTGATATATAGAGAAATATATGTTGGACTCTGGACTAATAGATTTAAGGTTATAATACAATATCTATTGCATACACTCAGGGTATACAATTTTAATGCATTGTATATAATAAATGGGTTTCCCCGAAAAATAACAATACAAAAAATTTTTTGTCATTTACGTTGATCTTAATGCAGGAAATGGGTTCAAAAGAGACATTTTTATGACACTTCTCCGTTACATTTGCGAATTGCATATTCTTGTAGGGCTGATGAACCAGATGAAGACCTACTATTTTCCAACCACCGATTCACCACCCATTTTTTTCCCACGGAAAAAAAGAGGATTTTGAGCCATAGCGACGAAACTGTGAATTTGACAGAAAAAAAAGTAAAGGAACCATTTTTAGGTATTAACAAGACAAACAATTTGGCGCGTCGGAAATTAAAATCGATTAATCAAATTGCTTATTATACAATTTAATATTAAAGAGCTAATGATGAGAGTAGTACGAAAATTGATTGTAGGCAACACCCCCACATTGCATAAGGCACAACATTTTTTATTTTAAATGCATATATTTTTGGAAATACTCATTAAAATATACAAAGAGGCATTTTTCCGAGATTTTCAAAGCTGTACATGCATTATTGCATTAATAATTAGTTATTTTAGAAATGACCAGTTCAGCTAGTTTTTATTACTTTGCGAAATAACTAATTAATCGATTTTTATTTCCGATGCGCCAAATTGTTTGTCTTGTTAATACCTACAAATGGTTCCTTTACTTCTTTTCTGTCAAATTCACAGTTTCGTCGCTATCGCTCAAAAACCACTTTTCTCCGTTTCGCCAACTTTGAACGTATGGGAAAAAAATGGGTGGTGAATCGGTGATTGGAAATCTGGGCTATCAGCCCTACAAGAATATGCAATTCGCAAATGTAACGGAGAAGTGTCATGCAAATCTACCCATTTCCTGGTCTATACATGATTGATACAAAAACGAGTAGGATATCGTTTAGGTAGGAGCAAAACACTTTGCAAGCAAAATTTAGATAGATTGATTTTCCAATTGAATTGTTGACAGGGGATTATTAGTAAATTATCACCCTTAAACTATCCCATAAACTAAATATACCCTTAAACTGAATTCCATATTTGATTTATGCCGAAAATTTGTATGATTTATGCAGTTTGTATTATTATGACGAACAATTTAGATTCAAGGCATTTTTTCGAAAACCAAATGGCACAAATCAACTTTGAAATTTTGAAATAAGAACTGCACTATTTTGGTATGCATGTAAAATGCTACTATGATCAGTTACATTCACTAATGCTATTATGTCCGTCTCCTTCCGTATTTGTTTTGTAAATTTTTATACGCAGTATATATAATCAAGGTCGCATTGGGCCGAAAGAGCCCGGGCAGCTCCCCACAAGCCCGGGGCCCGGAACGGGATTATGGTAGATAGATATTATCGGAAAATAATGAAATATACAAATTATTAATTATCAACTATGAATATTATTAGGTAAATATAGTTCCAATTACTTATAATATAACAAATCGAAAGCTAGCCAATCAACATATTTAGCCAATCAATATTCGTTGATTATATTTCTGTGTTTAATATAATCAACGAATCTAACAGTTCTTGCCTCAATAGAGAGCGAAGCCTCGTTTTAATGCGCTTCAGCGCTGAAAACCGTCTCTCACAAGTCGCTTGCGAAACGAAATTCGGAGAATTACACAATATGCAACATATAAGGTGGTGTACATGATGATGTGCATGTTATATTGTGATAAAAGTTTACATGCATATGATATGCAACTTTGGCAGACGTCCGAACCGCTTCGGGAAAAACACATGGCGTCCTTTGCAGTTTGGTCTAAGACATGTTCGTCGTCTTTTTCCTCACTCTGAGAATCTGAGTTATTCATGGCTTGCTGCCTAGGTGGAACGTGCTCATCCCAAACAGTTTTAGATAGATAGAATAGAACAGAATAGATAGATATTTATAGATTCACGATACAATGCATCTCTTAACCAATGTCAAATGTCGTATATTATGATACACGTCAAAATCCGTTAATTCGTTCAAAAGGTATCGCCGTTCAAAAATTTTCAAACCAAGTTTTAATTTTTCTGTTTCATTTCTAAGTACGAACTATCTGCTTTACATGTAGGTCGCAAGAGTCGGATCCTAGGCTGCGTGGACCCCCTACCGTACCTACCGCTTGGCTTGTGGCAAACCCTGCAAACCAGGACCGTGGGGGGGGGGGGGCGCAGGCTAGTATCCGGTTAGCAAAGCTCGACTATATGGTCAGTCCGACGCTGTACATAATATATGCAAGGGTATATTAAGTTTAGTCCCAATTTTGTAAATAAAATAAAAATATTGATCAAAAATATTAATTAGTCCTTTTCCGCATGTCCGTCCGTCTGTCTGCCTGTCCTTACACACGATAACTCAAAAACAAAAAAAGTAACAAGCTGAATTTTGTGTGTGTTTTCTGGTACTAAAAGTAAGGTCAAATTGGTGAATGCGCAAAATCGGACCGTGCATCCCTCCAGTAGGAGGAAAACTCATCTAAAGATTAAAAACAACTTGAAACCTAGTTAACAACCCGAAAATTAGTTTCAGTTAGATGATGTTTTCACTTGTTTTTTGAAGTAATAATAATAAAATAGATAATGTAGAGTGATAATTAGTGAAAATAAGCTAGATTGATATGCCAATCTGGGCTATTATCTTTTAATTATAGAAATCTAAAATTTTCAAGTGGATGCTGGAAGTTATTCGTGAGCGAATAAGTTATATTATTTATTTTATCAGGGATGGTCACAACCGTAGTTTGGTACCGAAAATTAAACTTGCCATTCTCTTATTGTGTAGTCGTATAAGTTTGTACCAGCTTGTACCACCTGTTTGTATAATTATTTTCTATATATGTGAATATGTATCACTTCATACAATACAGCCTATGAAGACAAAGAATGAAGAACATCAAATTTTCTAGCCAATAACAAAAAAATTGTTAAGTTACATTAACAATGTTAATTATTTTAAAAAAATATTGAAATGGTCCGGAATAGGAATTATATAAGAATTATTATAATAACTGAACAAAAAAATACTTTGACTCCATATCCCAGAGATAGTTACGATTAGCTAATTCATATTGATGACTACCTTGTAATCGACATACGTATTTATAAAATACGAATAATTGTTCTAGAAATTGGGGCAAAATTTGAAATTTAAATTTTGGAAGTTTCAGCGAATTTATGCATTTTGTAACTTCAAAAATAACTTATACGCCGGTCAAAATCAACAAAAAAAATCGTTAAATTCGTAAAACATGATGTTTCTCTGATTTTTTAGTATGTTGTATGTTGACCCATTAGGGCTATGTATATCTAAGTATGCAACTCTCAAAAAGTTGTGGAAAAATTTTTATACGCGAAAAACTGCGAAATTTTTGGACTTCTAAACCATGGATTTTTCTTCGAAAGCTATTTTAGATGTTTTTTAAGAGCATTAAATTTGTGACAAATTAAGCTCAATCGGAGCTCTGTAGGTCAATTCGTTACCGAACTACGGCACTTTGAAAATGGGTCAGTTTTTCCAAAAATTTAAAATTTTAGTTTTAGACCTTCTTTGGACCGAAATTGCGTCGAAAACATTGGTCCTGCGAGTAAAACTTAACTTAACTGCGAGTAAAATATAACTTGTAGGCAATTTAATTAGCTTTAAATTAAGCGCAAAGCGAAGTCTATAAGCCTTGCAGTTTTCTCAAAAACCCATATTAGGTAAAATCGCATTTTTCCAGAAATGTTCTATAACTTTTCCTATCTTTTGTTTTTTGGTTTGGTAATGAAAAAGAAGGCATGTAATCATTTAAAAAAACGTTGAAATGTATTTTAATATAAACATAAATAATAAACATAAGTAATCAAAAGTATAGTAATTTAAACAATTAATCAGTCAATCAAATTAGAGACATAGTCAAATAGGCCTGTCAAAATCAACAATAAATTAACAAAACATGATGTATCTCTGATTTTTTAGTATGTTGTTTGGACCCATTATTTAGTATGTCAATTTATTGTTGATTTTGACTGGCGTATATTACAGTTTTCACCGTTTTTAATTTATACTTGCCTTTACTAAGAAATATCTAAATTTAAAACTTAATTATTTCGTTTGTTTCACTGGTATAATACCAGTGAAACAAACCAGTGGTATTACATAAGAACTATAACATACTTATGGCATACGTAATATACTTCTTTAAATATTATTTGAAAACCAAGCAATTATTTCCAGATATAGCCTGAAGCTATATCTGGAAGCTACATTAGAAGAGCACCTTTTATATTAAAAGTTTTCTGAAGATTTTATTAAATATAAAAAATTACAACTATATTTCAACATAACATTTTTCTAACTAATTATTGATTAAAGCATCAATAACAATTAAAATTTTAATTATTAATTTTCATTAGCAGCGATGTCCGGGATATCCAATGTAACATTTCATTCGTTTAGTAAGTCGATATCGGGGACTTAAAATTATGAACTACTTTATCTGTTTAAGAAAGTTTATCTAACGCTGCAATATAATTTGTCATAAAAAGTAGTTAAAATTAAATCTTACTTCGATGATTCGGTGCAAACGAGCATTAAACAGGTTATTGTTTAACATGTGCAACAGCATAATTATGCTACAATAAGGATGCTACAATAACAATAAACGATGGTCAAAATACGCTTCATTTTCGATATAACCCGAGTAAAACTTCTCAAGAATATTGAGTAAGGAACAACATATAAGATACAAAAAAAAATTCTCAAAAACTGATGTCGAGTTTATAAAATGTCTTATAATTTGATTTTGATTTTTTTTAACACTACAAATAATTACGTGGCACCTTAAATTAACAAGAAAGCAAATTAGTCTTATTTATTGATTGGAATCTATTAAAATTATCTAGATAAAAACTCAAAAATACTACTCAAAAGTAAAATTGAAAGGTTTAAAAAACAAGTATGAGTCTGATAATTGCAAAATCAGTATGTGTTCGGAGATAATGATTAAAAAATATGCTATGTCAAGAGCCATTACCTTTTTCTTGTGAATGAAAGAAATGATTATCCATAATGAGTATATGTCCTTGATTGTACCCGATCAACTGATAAACAAATATTTGTTTTGTAAAATGAATTTGAACATATGTTTTACTTAAAATGTATGGGCCACAGTTCAATTAATTTTATCAAAAATCGATTAAAAAATTTATATTATCATTTAGCACAAGTGAAACCAGTAGCATATTTTTGATTGGCAAATATTGTTAGTTCTTTCAATTACCACAAATAATAAAAATTCGACACATAGGAGCTATAATGCCTAAGCGAATTTGGAAATTTTTGATTTCAGTCCGATTATCGAAAACTGGATTACCCAAATACCCAATTTCATTCCAATCGGAATAAAACTGTGACCGCTAGAGAGTCCACAGACATTTAAAAAAAGTACATACGTTGTTATATATGTATTGTTATATACGTATATACAAATTTTAGCGATAATGATTTTTAACATCCAATAGGTAGGATCGATGGACATTTGAAGAAATTTTTACGAAATTCCAACATTGGTGCAAAAACAATAGCTGCATTTTCTTTGGAGGAAATTCGCTAACAACTAGTTGCTAGAGATACATACATATAAATCAACTATACAAATTAAATGAGATAGATAGAGACAAGATGACAAGTGATTTTAAGATTACCGTCATAAAATAATAAAATAATAATTTTATGTTCCACAATTTTGGTTGCACGTCTGTAAAGAAAATATTTTGTAGGCGGAGTTCAATGTTGCTGCACAATGTTCCGCGCCTGTAGTCTACTTTAAAGATACAAAGGATGTTGGAATTTAAAAAAAAAAAACATTTTTTCATCAAGGTTTATCATAAACACTCTTTTGTCGATTTTGATGAAACAAAAATGATTCATTAACCCGTTTTTACACGTGAAAGTTTTGATGAAAGTTTTCATACGCAATAAATGTATGTGATACAACGATACTTCCATCTCTTTGTTCATGCAGAAATATATGAATCGCATGTTTTGTTAATAGCTTAGAATTCTCGTCTTCACTAAATATTTCTTTCTTTGCCAACCACTTCAGTCACATGATCATAATCAACCAATCACAAGGAAGTAAGCCAATCACCCTATTATTACATCTAAAGTTACATATAAGATTGCATCGAAATAGACGCCAGGTCTATTGTGTTATAACTGCATAGTTTCATCAAAAAATACTACTAAGCTTGCGCACCAAGTCATGCGTTATGAACAGTTTCTTGAAAAGTTACATGTGCAAAATAGCCCTTAGAGATTTTTTGAAGTTATACTTCTTTTGGCGCGTTATGAAAATCCGATCAGAGTGTATTTTCAGCATGTAACGAATCGTTGATAAATCACTCGACGGATTTAGCACTTACTCGATCGATGTAACACTGATTTCTATCCTGCTCTATTTCACAGCGTTTGACAGACTTTCAGTAAAAAATATGTATCATATCAGTACATTGTTGTAATGAAAATTAGTGAAATAATTTTTAAGACCTCAGCACACAATCTAATTGCAAAAAGAAAATAATAAGGAAAATAGTTCTAGATCTAAAATTATTTTATTTAAAAAAAAAAGAAGATATAATTTGTTTTATGGCAAACTATTATTTTTTTTTAAAATTAACATAAACGCTTATTATTGTATAACTTATGTAAGTTTTAAATTGAGTTACTAACTTTATTGGGATAAACAAGATTTGTTTTCTTATAAATGTTTTTTTTGAATCGTCTAAACATGTTGTTGCGACGGTATATAAAGCCGGTGCCTAACCCAATTTAGGTCAGTTGTTAAATTCAGTCCGAAAGGAACAGTAGTGTGGTTTGAAGTTACCATTGTTGAATTGATCATTGTTAAAAATTAGTATTGTTCGAGTATAAATAAAAAAAATATTAAAGAAAATTAAATATTTTTTTGTTTCGAGTATTTGAATCTGTATAGATTCGAAAGTGCTCCTTTTTTTTTAAGTTAAAAAGAGAGCCAAGATACCGCGACAACATAGACAAAATTTATATATACATGTATTATATGCTTAAGCGAAACAGACAGTACTAGTCCGTCGGTTACATGAGTAAGGATTACACTCTGCAGTGGACAATTGTTTGTATGTGATATGATTTTTGGATATTGATAGACAAGATAATATTAGACTTTATAGAACATGTGATGAATAATCGTTATAATTTTGGTAAATAGGTACACCGCCAACATATTGGAACATTTAAATTTGACTCTACAGTTGAAATTATGTACAGGAATGTCTTCATCATTATTACTGTTTGTGATAAAAAAATAATATTAGAATTATGGGCTACATTATCAATGATATCATTTTTATGAGCTCTATAACCTGATGAACCGGCTTAGTCTTCATTAATTTCACTAAATCTGATTATAATAATGGATGCCAGTTTTTCAAACTCTAATTTTATACGAAGAAGTGACGCTGGTTCTGTTCAACCATGATAAAATGTAGAATCATTGGTTTTAGATACAATATATAATTTTTCTATTGTAGTTTTTCAATACTAGAAGTGTTTACTTCTAGTATTATATTTAATAGAAGTGTTTACCGTATTATTTATTTCACCAAAAGATACATTAGTGCATAGGTATAGTCAATATTAAAAAAATTAACAATTAAACCAATTAACTTAAGCTGTATGGGCAATTCATTACAATGTGCTTATAACCGTCCAAGTGGCCGAGCGGTCTAAGGCGTTATGTCTACTTGGAACTGGGAGATTAATGGTTCGAATCCCGACATCGGCAGTTTGTCAATTATTAAGAAAAAACGGGGCGGTTAATTGACTAAACTGTCGGCGTATGGACAAGAACGAAGTAACCGGCTATGCTTGTGAAGGTGAATATCGGCATAGTTCCTATCAGAGTTGGCTACAGTCGCACATCCTACCAATTCCTAGTATACACACAAAAATCCCTTCCAGTCCGCTCACAACCTCACATCCTTAGGCATTACAATGGACCTCATGGTCGAAGTGTAGCCCGTCCTGGGCAACCGCTATAATATCTACGTGCGTATATAAGTACACACACACTTTTTTGTATAGACTTTTAATCTTAGAACAAGTCAAAGAATTACTTCCTTCAATATGATATTCAGGACAATCTGTATATAAACATACTTAATATACAGAGTGTTCTGAAATTCATTCAAGATAACTATACCATATGGTGTAAAGCTGCAAAAAACAAACAAAAATGTTAAAAAAATTTCTCGATTTGACGCTATTTTTTTTTAAAGATATAATCAATTAAACATTGATAAATTCAACCAATCACAGAGCGTATAGTGTACGTATACTCACATTTTTTTTATTTTACGCCAATTATATATATATATTTTTTTATAATATTTATTTTCAGAATATGAAAATACTGTTAATACTGTAATAATATTTAAAAACGAAATTAAAATCCGACAAATATCAAGGAAGCTATAAGCTTTTAAAGATTATTATCTGTCTCTTTCTTGAAAAAATACTAAAAACGGAGTTTTACGTGTATTTTAAATGGTGAAACTGTAATATGACGTCACATAACATATCAAGAGGGCTATCATCCTCTTTGGCTAATCGGGAATTTCAATCATTCATATCTCGCTTATTTTTAAAGTTATTTAAAAAGTAATTTTACCATGATATTTGTCAAGTAAACATGCTTCAATTCAAGTGAAAAAAAATTTTCATGCATTTTCCCTATTCCCATGCTTCCTCACACTATGCGCTCTGTGATTGGTTGAATTTATCAATGTTTAATTGATTATATCTTATGAGCGTCAAATCGAAAAACTTATTAAACTTTTTTGTTTGTTTTTTTGAAGCTCTACACCGTGGTTTAGTTTTCTTGAATGAATTTCAGAACACCCTGTATAAAGTCTATTGAAATTTTTTATGAGATTTAATATTGTGGGATCTGTTATTTGTTAACTAATGCATGCTAATTTTCTACCAAATGATTTTTATCATTTAAATTGAAAATGAAAAATATTTTTCTTATTATTTCAAGGTGAATATAAGTCATGTCTAAAATATTCAAATAATGATTATGATATATTACGACCAATAATAAACATACCGTCCGTCAACTGATAATAAATCCGATTATGCTAAATGCAACTCATTGGCGGAAGGTCAAATTGAATTTTAGATTTTGCCGCCGCAACTAATCTAATAATAATACTAAATCTCTTACGCTCTGGTTCCGTTTTTAGACTAAAACATGGCTCGGAATGTTTTTAAAATGAAATTTAGGACATCATCATTTTTATTGATAGAAAGCGAAAAATAAATTAGTATACAAATCCAATACGTCTGAATGAATTGTCAATTTTTCAGAAGCATAGAGCTTAGTCCCAAGTTTTTCGTGAATAAAATAAAACTGTAACTTGAATCGGAAAAAGTTTAACTAAAAAAACAACCTAACGACTGATACTTGAATCAATTAAATCGGTCTATTAGTTTTCAAGAAAAACCGTGAAAAATAGAATTTTTGTATTGTTTTTCCATATCTTTTATTAAAATTACCATTTAAATGATTGCTATTCAACATTGATTTTTCTCGGCACGAATTAAAAAAAAAATCCTAATCTAAAATAAATTCCTCTAACCTTACCGATGACCGTAGGATAACAATCGAGTGCACATTTTTTCTTCAAGAGTACTACAAAGTTAATTAACAGTGGAATCGGCCTAATCAATTTTTAGTATAAAATAATGCGTTATACGGACAAGACTACGAACGAGGCTTTAAGTGCAAGAACAGTAAGGACGTCGTGATTCCTATATTATTGTTGGGTCTTGGATTTGCTCATCATTAAGCCAGTTATAGTCCAATAATTATACTAAATCTTTAAATTAATAATTATTCTGGATATGGTTTACCTCATCCAACACCCAGGTCCTCTTGAACAGGACACGTACTCTTGAAAATTCTAGCTACGACACTGTATCAGTTCATGAATATTATGTTTAAAATAATTAACTGATACGTACATAATAGCATTTAATTACTAGGGGATTAATAATCACGTAAAAAAAAGTTAGAAATTATAGCGTATGGCATATCATTAATTTATTGTTAGATCATTAAGTATCATTAGTTTTCTTAACTTTATTTTACTTATTGTTAAAGAAAATTGATTGTCTTTGCAAGGCTGTATATCGAAAGGAAAGAGACATGTATTAAACCAGGGCATATATCAACAGAAAAATATGAGACACTGGTTTGAGTTTTACTACAATTGCAGTGTATCTAAGACCCTTTCAAAATTAGGCAAAATTTTGATAAAATGGTAAATGTTGATAGATAGTATGTTGTCTGGGTTCAAGTTTTCGATTCATAGCAGGCGTTTTCATCCTCAGACAAAATATCCCCGACAAAAAATCCCAGAACAAAATATCCCCGAGACAAAATATCACCAGACAAAATATCCCAAAGACAAAATATCCCTCGATGTAATATCTTTTGATAATGAAAAAAAAAATACCTCTAGTTGTTCGGGTTTGCGAGTTTTTGGGCGATCGCACTATACAGCGTTCTATATGTTTCAAATATCGTGGTAAAAATTACTGAAATTAAGTAAGGTAACTATTACAACCGAGTACTACAATCTTTCACTTCATCGGTCATACCCCGAGTTAGTCGGGTTTGCGTGTTTTTGGGCCCCGCACTAAATGGCGTTCTATATATTTGAGATATAGTATCAAAAATTATTGAAATTAAATCAGGTAACTATTACAATCGAGTACTACAATGTTTCACTTCATCGGTCATACCCCTGGTTGGTTAGGTTTGCGTGTTTTTGGGCCCCGCACTAAAAGGCGTTCTATATATTTCAGATATCGTGGCAAAAACTATTATTATTATCTTTTTTTCTCTTTCTTTATTCAAGGCTGAGCCCGATTAGTTTACCGCACGGACATAGTCAAGTGACGGTAAACTGTGTTTTTTATTTATTTATTATTCAAGTCTGTCATGTGAACCGGAGAATGTGTGTGAGTGTGCGTGTTTATTTGTAAGGTTGTTTGTGTGCTTGTAGTGTGTATAAATGTATGTATGTTTATTGTGTTATGTTCATTGGGAAAATTTGTAAGTAGTAAAGTTCATTGCTAGATTTTCTGTAACTCAAATATTTACGGAAATATTTGAAATGAAAATAAAATACAAAATCTTCATTTCTCTCTTAATATTAGTAAAATGAAAAATGTATAATTAATTAAGTTGTAGTAAATCAGTTTTACTACAATTCATTATTGGTCAAATTTCCTGTAGCTAGAATATTACAAATGCATCACCATGGTTATTTGATGTTCTTAATGTATTTAAATAAATTTTTCTGTATTTAAATAAATGTTAAGAGAGATTTACCATATTTTAAATAACATAACGAATTTTTTTAATTATTGCTGTGTAATCTTTACACATGGTATGTAGACGTTTGTATTCAGCTTGTCTTTTAAAATAGATCCAATCTAGAAACAATTTATAGTACATCTATCACTGTCTATGCACAGTATATCTTGATATAATGTACTTTGTTACACCCAAACTGCATTTTAAAGGCAGTGGAGCTATTACGTTCCCACCAAAGACTGATTTAAGACAGTGCATAGTGTTTGAAAATATTTGGTTGTGTTATTTTAACGATATTTCGACAATATCAATAGTAAGGTTAATAAAGATTATGCAAATAATCAAAGAGAACTCTTGGTTTTTTTGAAATTATATTTCAAATTTTGCCCCTATTCCTAGAACATTTGTTTGTATTTTATAAATACGTATTTCGACTACAATGTAGTCATCATCAGTATGAATTAGCTAATCGTAACTATCTCTGGGATATGGATTCAGAGATATGTTACTTGTTGCTAATTTGGTGCGTGTCTCATTTTCAAGAACGTCTTATGAATGGTTTTGGAACCATCAAGTGGCCAGTATCTCCTAACGACTTTTTTTGTGAGGTTTTCTCAAAACAGAAATTTATTCGCGGAAAATTTGCAACAATTAAGGCAAAAAATTGTTGACAGTTGTGCGAATATTTCTCCTCAAGTGCTAGAAAATACCCGGGTAGAGTTTTACAATCGACTAGGATATGGTTTAGCAAATAATGGAATAATCGAATAGTTAGTTTAACAATTTAGTTTGTATGAAAATTCCTAATTTTTTTTAGGGTATTCTTTTTCTTTTAATTTGTGTAGTTTGTTGCTTTATGTTTTAATGTTAATAGAACACTATCATTTATTTCAAAACATTTTACATAAAAATAATAAGAAATATTGTAAAAATAATTTTCAATTGTTGTAAATAATGCAAAACTTTTATAATAGACGATGTACACAATACACAAACTTTTCTGCATGTACAAATATGTACTGAGAACAATATGAACAAATGTCTGTGGTGAGAACGTATCAACCCCGCCACTGATTTTAAGGTTGTTGTGAAACTGGAAGGGATAAATTAGGGTGGGGAGTCCTATGCTAAATGCATTGATATCTCATAAATTGCCAACTCTAAATAAGTAAAAATTTTCCAATTAAATAGTTTTAAATAATTCAATTTTTGTAAAAAAAAATATATTTTTGTAAAAAAAAAATATATTGTTTAAAAATTTAATCCTAAATTTCATTTTTTCGAAGAGTTTTAATAATTAAAAATATGTTTTTATAAAGCTAGATAAAAATAAATATAACTACAAATAAAACTAGATAAAAATAAATAGAACCAAAAATAAAACTAGATTTAGAACATTTTACGATCTACAAATTTAATTATCTCAGAAACCAAAAACAGGATTAATTTAAAATTTGGTCCAGGTAAGACTTTGATAAATATTGTGACAGTTATTCTTAAAACTTACATTTCTGGTTGCCGAGACGTAGATTTTTATATCACTGTGATTACGACCAAGCCCATTTAACGCTGTGTATAACCTTACTTCAAAACTGTAACTTTCACATTTTTTTATTATTGTCAAAAACTAAAAACAGGATCAAGTTTAAACTTTAACAGGATATTCTTTATTATTTAAATAATAAGCTGTCAAATTTTGAAGAACCTGTCCTTAAATTGAATTTTCTTCATAACAATCTTAATGCAGTTTAAGTGTAACAAAGTACACCATATTGTTTCCAGATTGGGCCTATTTTAAAATACATGCTTTATAGAGATTTTTGTATATAGAGATTTTGTATATAGAGAGAGAGTTCGTATACCAGTTGTTTAGTTTACATCTTCGCATAGTAGATCTCCCACGAGTATGGGAGAGTACATATGTATACATTAAGCAATGTGTATGAGAAGGAGGTCTTATAGGTTTGATAAACAAGCATATTTTTAAAAACAGTGAATAATATTCATAACTGTTCGAGTGGTTGGTGATTGTCTCATACAACACAACACAACAGTAATAAAACACATACAACACATACATAGGCACATGGCACATACAACAAAACACATAGGCACATACAATACAACAGTAACAAAACAAATCTATAAGACCTCCTTCTCCTACACATTGCTTAATTTATACACATGTACTCTCTCTACTCGTGGGAGATCTACTATGCGAAGGTGTAAACTAAACGTACGGTATAGAGATTGTATCCTAGCAACTATCTTTATTTGCTAATTTATTTGAGTTATTGTAAACTTTAAAAAACAATTTGACTGTGATTTCCGGATTGTCGTGTCATCACTATTGTAAACTGAATTTTTTTTTCAAGGTTTCAAACAATTTAATCATGGCCAAACCAATTATTTAGAATTACAAACATCGATTAAATATTATTAAAGAAGATTTCTTATGATAATATTAATAGTATTATGAACGAATTGTTTACGACAATAATAAAATTACACTTAAAATTTAATGGTATCGACAGTGTCATTTTCATCTCAGTGACCCTGAAAACTATTGATTGGTTTTGGATATTAATATCGGTCATTTTCGATTATGGAACATGGAAGTATTAGACGCGTATCTCACAGATACAGTATTTGTTATCCTAACTGCAAGTGATTTCTTACCAAGTTTAGTGCAAATATACAGATAGATGAGCAATCGAAATTGAGATAAATTTGATATTGTTCGAGATCTGAATCGTAAAAATATATAGCTCTATATATGTGGCAATTCAACTATTTTGTTTGTCTATTACCCTGTAAAGCTAAACATTTACTTTACTGTTACCACACTTTTATTTGCTTGACTTGTGTGTAAGCAAATCTTGCCAGTCGCTTTTCAGCCACTTTTAATCCAGTCGTATCAAGTTTGAACATATAAGCAATTTTAATTGCAATACAATAATTTAGTACCATCTAGATCAGGTACAATCAGATCAGAGTGTACAAAGGTAAACTCCCTTTCAATAAAATTGAACAGACCGGAACCGAATCAGTCTCTCAAAATTTGATTATTCTTGTAGTATAGTAAGTTCAAACCTAAATGAGACAGTCGCAGAAACACATTTTTTTTGGACCTAGTCTATATGATATTTAAGGTGAAGTAGTATATCATTATCATTCTACACTTCTGTGTGTTAACAACTAATCCAGTGAATCTCAAACAGTTTCGTGTGTGTGGTATTTTGGAAGTTTTTATATTCTTTATGTTATGTACCTCATCTTCTATAGGTATCTGCAAAATAAGTTGTCCATTATCTACAACTTCGTTGGCTAATCGGTCAGCTTCCTCATTTCCATGTATACTAGCATGGCCTGTTATCCAAGCAAATACCAATTCATAGCCCTGTTCCAAGAGCTGCTCACTCAATTTTTTTGTGTCACAGATGATAGGGTCTCTTGTGTTGTCATTTGATTTTAAGGCATTTATGGTACTACGCGGCTTCCGCCGTATAAACAAAAAAATAAAATTAAAATAATAATTAATAATAATAATTATCAAATAAAATTTAATGAATTTAATGAATGTTTGAAAAATTCAAACATTTGTTTTTACTTATACTCCGCTTCAAAAAAAAAAAAATTATTTTTCTTTAATTCAGGTAAAATTTGTAGTCATAATTTTTAAATTATGATTGTCGGCTTTATTCAATAAAAATCGCTTAACCAAAATTATTCTTTAATAAATTTTAATTATTTTTTTAAGAATTTTTTAATCCTGTTTTAATAATAATATTTTTAATCCTGTCATATAATATAATATAATAGAATTATATTTCCTTGTTACAAAAACATGGGCAGACCTCAGGTCAATAAGCAACCATATGTTTCGGTTTTATGTTTTATTACAAGTAATTAAAATTCTATTATATTACAACAGGATTAACAAATTCTTAATAAAAGAATTGAAATTTATCAAAGAATAATTTTGGCTAGCCGATTTTTATTTAATATAGCCGACAATCATAATGGGTTAAAGCCCGGTAAATTATGATAATAATTTAAAGGTAATGTAATAGAATTTTAAGTACTTGTACTTAAACGTAGGCCTGAGGTCTGCACAGTTATAGTATTAATTTAATTGCTTGTTCAAAAACATTTTATTTAATAACAAATCCGAAAATTTTATTGAATATCAATTCTATAATTTATTTTCATACTATTTACATCATTGATTCACTTGCATTTTGTTTGATGTCCACTGGTATATAAATAAATATAATCTTTTATTGATAATAGCCATCTCGTTCTTACTATGATGGATGCATATATGAATATCTTTGTCGATGGCCATAGCCAATAGAAATAAAATATAAGATAAGTTTATTATAATGCCATTTCTTTTTATATAATTGATAAAGTGTATCTTTTCCCTTTATTGAATTATTATATTAAATTCCCCTTTTTCATATATTAAATAGCATTAGTGTATTTTTACCCATTCCAATTTTTTATTTCTGCGCAAAAGGGGAATGGTGTCTCATTTAAGTTTGAACTTACTATAACAGATAAAACATTTTATTTAATTTTTAAACGTAAGAGTAAGATAACACGTAACATACTTCAATAGACGATCAACATCAAGGTTTTGATGTCAAACTGCTAACATTTATAGCTGACATACTATTTTAATTTTTATATAAAACAATTATCGAAACTAAATTAAAACAAGTAATGTAACAACTTACTGAGTTAATTGTTTGAATACCCAGCCAGCTTATATAGTGAGTTGTATATCAATGTTTGAATTGTTAATATTTCTGCCTATTCAATGTTTATAAAATATGAATTATATGTAAGTGTTTGTTTTGTGGTAATAATATTGAAACTGTAAAAATGTTCTTGCATTTAAAAAAATGTATATTAATGTTCTTGCGATTTTTATAATTTTAAATATTGAATTATATAATTGAAGAGGAAGTTAATGCGGAGCGTTAGCCAACGCGAAACGTACGCTAAAGTGAACGGTAAGTTAGCCAACGCAAAGCGTTGGTCAGTGAGAAGCGTTAGTGCATGGAAAGCGTTAGGTGACACGAAGTGGTGATAAGTCAACGCGAAGCGTTGGTTTGAAAGCGTTAGTTATTTAGTAAACGCGAAGCGTCAGTCAACACGAAGCACTAGCTAACGCGAGGAGGGAGTTAACGGGGAGCGGCAGCAAGTCAACGTGAAGGGTTGGTAAAAACTAAGCGTTAACCAACGCGAAACGTATGTCAGCCAAAGCAAAGCGTTGGTCAATGAGAAGCGTTAGACAGTGGGAAGCGTTAAGTGACATAAAGTGGTGATTGATCAACGCGAAGCGTTGGTTTGAAAGCTTTAGTTATGTAGTAAACGCGAAGCGTTAGTAAACCGGAAACGTTAGTTAACGTGAAGCGTTAAGATAACGCAAAGTGTAATTGAATCAACACGAAACGTAAAGATAAAGCAAAGCGAGAGTGAGTGAACGCAAAGCGAAGCGTTTTTTGTTCAAAGCGAAGCGAGATTTTACGCGAAGCGTCAGTCATCACGAAGCACTAATTAACGCGAAGAGGAAGTTAACACGCTAAATAAAAAGCTTGGTTTTTAAAAATAAAAACCAACGCGAAACGTAAAGCAGCCAGCGAAGCGTTGGTCAGTGAAAACCGTTAGTAAATGGGAAGCGTGAGGTGACGCAAAATGGTTATTAGTCAACGCGAAGCGTTAAGATATATAAATATATATATATATATATATATATATATATATATATATATATATATATATATATATATATATATATATATACATGTATATAAATTTTATAGATGGTGTTTTTTGATAGGATCGATGGACCTTTGAATAAAATTTTGCAGAATTTTGACATCTCGTACAGAATCTGTACGAGAAAAACTATTTCTTTGAAAAGAAAAATCATTTAACCCTTTAACTTACACACAAAATTTGTTTATTTTAAAGAGAAGAAGATTTTTTGATTCCAAATTTTTTTGTATCTCTTACGGTTTCAAAGATATAAATTTTTCCCCCTGGCGGAGTGAAAAACGTTCCGATTTTCCCTATTAACGAACTTTACCTTATTTATTTGCTTTAGAACACACACAAAAATTTTCAACTAGTTATCTCTTTTTGTTTTTGAGTTATTAGGTTCACAGACAGGCAGGCGGACATGTGGAAATGGCCGAATATGGCCATTTTATGAATACCGTTATGAAGCATTTTTGTCAAGGATTAATGTTTTCAAGCGTTACAAAGTCGGGACTAAACTTAATATACCTTGTATATTTACATATACAGGATATAACAATAGTATTTGATGTATGTTATGTTTGTACATGTGCCCGTCTTCGATCGACTCATTTTCAACTAAGTCAAATTTTCAACTTTGAGCACAAATTATGAAAAACTATTGAGCTTATGAAAAAAGTTTTCAAACAAAAGTTGTTTATTTTAAAGAGAAGAAGATTTTTTGATTAAAATTTTTTTGAATCTTTTCGTTATCTGATTTTGTTTTTGAGTTATCGGGTTCACAGACAGACGGACGGATATACGAAAATGGCCGAATTAGGCCATTTTATGAATACGGTTATAAAGCATTTTTGTCAAGGATTATTAATTCAAGCGTTACAAAGTCGGGACTAAACTTAATATACCGTGTATATTTACAATATACAGGATATAACAAGGCACATTTGAAAAGTGACCAATTAAAATAAAATTAAAACTGTCATTTGAGTAATTTTAGAAGACATTGTAGTACAATCTAGGACATCTATATCCTAAATCGTAATTATGTATTTCCAAAATCATACTTACCTTATTTGGTAATAAATTTCGTTTAGAAAATATAATTTTTAATTAATATTACACTTACATTTTTCAATTTTTCTAATATTAAGTGAGATATTTTATATTTTGTGTTTCTTGTTTCTTCACGCACCACTTTCCCCTTAACTTTCTATTCCTTCATTTGTTAACTCCGAAATTATGAAATGAACAGACTTAGAAACAGGTTCAGCGAATACTAAAAATAAATTAATAGTAAAAAAACATTTTTAAAAACAAGCTTTTATTTAAATGCTTTAAAAAAAAGAAAATCAACTTTAAATTAAATCAAACCCATCAATTTATTACATTATACAGTTTATATGATATAAAAGTTTGTCGCGAGATTTACTTGTGTGAATAAACAAGAATACAATATGTAACTTGATCGTTTGACTTAATTTAAAGTTTATTTTCTTCTTTTTAGAGCATTTAAATAAAAACTTGTTTAAAAAAATGTTTTTTTACTATTAGTTTTTATACTAAACTCGAAAACTTTAATTGATTACCAAAAAAAAATGAGCCGATACGACTTTGATGACCAGTACGCATTAGGAAACTCCCCCGTATGCATATTGAAAAGTTATATTAAAAAAACTTACTTTGAACCCTTTAACAAACTATTTTCGCTCATATTTTGAAAATTCTGTCTTGAGAAGATCCATATCTATGGTCATTTTCTCGTATTACCATTTTTAACACTTTGTATTTTTATCTAATCCATGGAAATGATGAAATTGTATTGAACTTGTACTGATTATAATGCACGATAAACTAATTTTTCTTTTAAAAGAAGCGAAGTTTGAGAAAAAATTATTTCGCGGTGTGTAACCATATCTATACTGACGTACGATTATGAATTTATGCTTTCTATCGCAAGGAACCGTATTTCTAACGGAAAAAAAGCTATATATATATATTACATTCGTGTTAATTTCCATTTAGATAGATATAGATTGATAAATCTTGGGGTATAAAAAATGTTACACGTCGACATTATGGCCCATTGTGCTGCCTCTTCTATTTCATAGCCAGAAGTTTATCAGGTGTTCCTGAAGGTTCACATATTTTGGGTGAGATGCACCGAAATTTTGTATCTTTTATAACCGAGAGATTCGCATAATTTTCATTTAATTTATTTTAATATTATTGATTTCTTTAACTTGTTCAGATTTCTCATTTTTCTAAAACCTATGCCATTGTACAGCAGTTGTGTATGTTTAATTGCCTACATAACAAAATATTTATTCAGATTAAATATTCAAATAGACTATATTTATGTTCTGAATTTTTCCGTATCTTTGTTTGTTAATAAAAAAATGGAAAATCAAATTTTTTAAATTTTCTAACGGGGATCTTTTTTAAATTCTTCAAAGAATAACTCCCAAAAGTAAAAAAAAATCCAAATTTTATCTTAAAAATTATCGAAGTTATCCAGATTGGAAAAAATTTTTAATTGACAAAAGCATGGTTAATGGAAAAATTGGGGTAAAAATTTTCCTTTATATTCATATTTAATGGGTTAAAAAAATTTTTTTTGCTCAAGTGTCTGAAACAAGCTGAGCCGAATCACTCCTTTTCAATACCTATTTTCATCTCTCAATTATAATTATAAATATAAGTTTCCTGCTTTTTAAGACTTTTTTTTCGATATCTACAATAGTTTTTGAGATATTTTCAAAAAACGAAACCCCCTTTTTTTACTAAATTGTTTATAACTTTTGCAATTTTTTTGCACGGGACTTCAACTTTTTCAAAAACTTTCTAGATGCAATTACGAATCGAATGACACCTTGGTCATGACACCTTGGAATTCGCAAAAATGGCACATGTTTACTAGTCTATTAGGAGTAAAATCATTATTTAATTTCATAATATTCATTATAATGAAGAGTAAATAAGTCTTTGCGTGTAATTTTATACAAGGAAACAGTACGTCAATTTTTCTTTGAAGAGACTAGGATCTTCGGGAAAAAAGGATTTCACATTAAGATTACGATATAAAATAAGGAAGATTATGTTAGACATTTTTATCGAAGTATGATTGACTTTTCATGAAACGCCCAGACACTACATGTAACTCCATCAAGTTTACACAATACGCGGACGTTTCATGGTGTGCCTAGAATCTTCGTGAAGGTCGCCTTGAACATTAATAAGATAAAAGTTAATTAAGATCTGTTTCTAAGAGAATGTATTTGTTCTGGGGAAATTCGCTAAATAGACGCAGGTTCTAGGTAACGAATATTTTTAATTGGCAAAAAATTCCGTAGCAATATATTATTATTATTTCACATATTACAGACTCAAATTATTAAAATACAAACACGTATCAAATTTTAATATTATTAGGACCAATATAAACAACATAATAATATATCATATCATAAATTCATAAAAATACAATGCCATAATAAAAATATATATATTTTATTACGTTCAGCAATAATTTTACTATTATTATATTTATATACGCTTCTTAATTGTGTTCAATTTATAATAGGCCAACAAAGATCAATTAGAGTATATTATGAATGATTTGCCACAATTGTTGTCCACTCTAAATTTATTAATTTTGATTAGCAAAAAAAAAAAACCAAATCAAAAATTTTATTGATATTATTAAAATGAATAAAAAATATAATTCATACTATTATGCAAATGAATACAAGGCGTTCTTAATTATATATTTTATATATATATATATATTGTATTAAATTCGAAACAACAATATACTCTCCATTATTCCGGTTAATGCAGGGGTAAAAACGAGAACGGAGTTTGACACTGAACAATTTTATGCCGGCTGTACACACTCGCCGAGGGCACTCGGCGAATGTCTCGGCGACACATTCGTAAGACACATTCGTAAGAGCCACAAGTGGAGCTGTGTACACTCTCGCCAACTGTTCGGCCGGCAATACAGTTCTCGTCATTTACTTAACGAAATTATGTTGGTATACCTGAAAAATGACATTATTAAATTAATAATTACGGAGTAATAATTTTTTGATTAAACTATTAAAAATTATTATTATTCAAATGAGTATTGAAGGACACTAAAAGAATAAAAAAAGTTTCATAAATTTATACAGTTTTTATTTATTTTTAACCCGACTTCAAAAAGGAGGATGGTTTTCAATTCGTCTGTATTTTGTTTTTTTTTGTTTTTATTATTTGTTACCTCAGAACTCCGTCATTTATGAACCGATTTTGAATTTTGTTTTTTTGTTTTAAAGGGTTTGATTTCCGATTGATCCCATTGTCACCAAATCGCATTCTGATGAAGGGATCCCCTGAAAATCGAGGAAAACTCTCATTTTATACGTGATCACCGATTTCTGCGAAATTTTTTTGTTTGTTTCAAAGGGTATACTCATTCATAATGGAAAAATAAAAAACTTTTTTAAAAACCGACCCGAAAAAAAAAATCAGTTATAGAACTGCAAAGTCACTAAAAAGCGAAAAAAAAAAAAATTTGACAAAATGGAAACCCGACTTCAAAAATCAAATATTCTAAAACAAAAAATTCACTAAAAAATTAAAAAATAACTGTCCAAATTTTATGTGAATTTCTCTATGTTGACACCGACTCCAAAAATAACAATAATTGTACACATATATTTAAAAACTTTTTCTTAGGTGAACTAAAATTACGATAGTGTGTGAACGGCAGATTATGATTGTGCGTGAACTTTGCAGTATTTGATATAGATAAAGTCAATATTTTTCAATTATAATACGGTGATCAAATATTTATGAATTTAATTAATTAAATAAATTTTTAATTAATGTAATGTATTCAAGCGTTTGGTTCCATAGTTAATTAACCACATAATTTATCATCATATAAGAATAAAATATTTTTCCAATTCAGTTTCTTTTAGAGATAAAAGACAGACAGCATGATATAGTTCAGAATTTTAAGTGGTTCCGTGAGTATTTCATAATATATTAAAAAATGATGAAATCAATTATGTTTTCGTAAATGATAATTACATACAGCTTATATTATGTGATCGTCAGTGGCGTAGCTATCAAAGGGCTAGAGAGTGCCGTGCACCGGGGCCCCCAAGCTCAGGGGTCCCCGGCAAACCTCGTATTGAACTAGCTATTGACCAGCAAACCTGGTACTGAACTAGCTAAAAATAAAATTAAAGTAAATATTCTGATATAATAGGCCCCAACTTTTCCCTTCAATTTCTTAATATTTACCACCTACTTCTACCTGAATTAACTAAGGCATGGACTATTCACCAATTCTGTAAAGAAATAATGAGAAAATATGGAGTACTAGAATGCAACCTAACAGAAGTATGGAATGTTACTTTTCCATACAATTCCTGTCACTTCTGCAGAAACTGAAAGATCATTTAGCAAATTAAAAATAATAATAAATTATTTAAGGAATACTATGGTCCCAAGCTCGACTCCGCTATTTATCGCTAATAGCAATCGAACACAATGCCGCACCAAGCCTAGATTTAATCGAAGTCATTGATATTTTTTCGAAAACTACGGCTAGGAAAATATTATAAACTAAATTGTTATTTTGTTGTCAGTATACACATCAGTATAGTAGGTAAGTTCGGCTTTCATATAATAACTGGAAGAGCTCCTTTAAAGGGATAAGTTTGCCTTTGTACATGACTTAATGTACAATAAATGTTTTATGTACAATAAAAAGTGTTTTACATACATACGTACGTTTTGATTTACTTCGTTTTATTGCTTAATACTAATATTGTTAATTCAAGTATACTAAACTCTTCACCTGTAGAACCTAGGCGATCACTCACACAAGATACTAGTAAGTAGCTTTGCTGTGCCCTGCAGAGCACGCTAAAGAGCTGATGATAAAATTTGCACCAGGGCCTTTGGTTACCAGCTACGCCACTGGTTTTCGTTCGTTTCATAACTTTGCTTAATTGTGAAATAATATTATGTAATATTTAATCGGTATACTAACAAATTATATACATACCTACATTTGTAAAATATTTATGATTTAATTGGAAACAATTTGATGAATTGATTAAATAGTATCTTTAAATTATATTAGGGGTATAAATTATTTTAATAATTAAATAATACTGTGATTAATTCAGGTGCAGAAATATGATTAAATTTTGAGGAGAGTCATATACATTAGTTTCTGGTAATCGAATAACTGTAATTTGAGCTATAAATAGGGGTTCAACTAAATTTTTATTAAGCTTAAAAAAGACAAAAAATTATAAATTTTTATAAATTTTATTTCGTTTTCGAATGAGAAATTTATCCGCTATCCAATCACAAAGAATCCATAAAAACGGAAGAGAGAAAAATACGAAGCATATAATTTTCAAATTCATATTTACTTCTTTGTATTTGATTGATTGATTTTTTGTGTTGGGGTCTAAAATGTATTGCACTTCGACCTTATGGTCCATTGTGCTCCCCCCTCCACTTCACTCCGACGAGACTCGCTTCTCCCATATGTTGGCAATAGCCAGGAGCTTACTTGTCAGGTCTTCCTGAAGGATCATATGGGTGAGATGCACCGAGTATCCTGCATCTGCTATAACCCAGAGGTTCGCAGTTAAAGATAATGTGGCTGGATGCTTCTGGATGTTTCTGGAGGCTCATTGTGTGCAGATGCTTCCGCAAGGGATAATGCTCGATGCACTGAGGCATCCTGTTCAGCCTCAGTGCATCGAGAGATAGCCTTTTTGTTGCACTCTGAAGCAGTACCATCCTGAGCTCTTGCCGCGGTAATTTTTCCCAGTGATCACTAGCATTTACCTCTTTGTATAGTAACAAACATAATACTACAGTGAAATGGAAGATAGAAGTATGAAGTCAACCTGTTATTACAATAGTGCTCGTTGTGGTAGAATATAATACCAAGCTACTAAAAGTCGACAGTGTACCACTAATTATAGCGGCCGCACGTCGCTTATTCATGGTGACACTGAGCACTTATTCATTGATGTAACACTGAGCACTTATGAAATCAGTGGTAAAATCAAGAAATGGCTAGTATCCGATGAACCATCTGCATCGGATCACAGACAAATCTATTACAATATGACGGTGAGAACGTACCAATGTAATATACACTATCGGGATCCGAGGAGAACAAACTGGGACGAATATAATTCGACACTAAAGTTCAAACTCGCCACAATCTAGAAAAAAGTTAAAACAGCATTGGAATTGAGCTTACTGCAACTGAGCTTCAGCATTCAATAATTAACTCCTTCCAAGAAAACTGCCAAGAGGTCTCAAAAGACATCAGCAAGTCGACTTGTTGGTGGAATGAGGGCCTAAGGAGTCAGAGGCGAAGGGTTCGCCAGCTATTTAACAGAGCAAGGAGGTTGGGGAATAATTAAGGGGATTTAATAAGGGGACTGGAATAATTACCATGAAGCCCTTACCGAATACAAAAGGTCTCTGAAGAAGGCCAAAATGGACTCATGGAGGAAGCTCTGTCATGATGTTGAAAACACATCTGAGGGAGCAAGACTCCATCGTGTCCTGGCGAAAAAACCCGCTGACACCATCGGGTCACTTCGTAAACCCGATGGTGAGTATACTAGCTCCGCGAAGGATACACTCGAGACACTGCTCCGGATTCATTTCCCGGATTCGGTGGTAGTGGACGGTGAAAACCCTTCTCAAGAGCAGGTTAACCAAGGTCTCCCACCCACTGGCGAAGACTGGAGAAGAGCGGCGATTGTCATTAACTGCTCAAAGATCGAATGGGCAATAAACTCATTCGACCCCTACAAAGCACCGGGACCAGATGGGATATACCCGGTGCTTCTACAAAAAGGAGCAGAGCATCTTTTAACTCTGCTTGGTCGTATATTCAGGGCAAGCCTGGCTACGGGTTATATACCAACTGCATGGAAGCCAGTAAGAGTGACCTTCGTACCAAAACCGGGGAGGCTTAACTACTCCACGGGAAAGGACTTTAGACCAATTAGTCTGTCATCGTTTTTACTGAAAACAATGGAACGACTAAAAGGATTTCATTTGACTCAGGGGACATTGTCAAGAAATCCACTTCATGTCAACCAACACGCATATCAGGTGGGGAAATCCTGTGCATCAGCCCTTCACAACCTAATATACAGGATTGAGGAGGGATTCGCAAAGAAACAAACCACCTTGTGCGTTTTTCTTGACATAGAGGGGGCATTTGACAATGCCTCTTACAATTCTATGGTTGATTCTGCAGGTCGGCACGGAGTTGAAGACACCTTTTGCAGGTGGATAAAATCTATGCTGATAGGAAGAGGAATACAAACTTCCCTTTTTGGAGAGTCTTTTACTGTGAGAGTCACAGAGGGATGTCCGCAGGGTGGTGTCTTATCCCCACTCCTGTGGAGCCTGACAGTGAACAGTTTACTGACAAACCTCAACCAAAATGGATACTACACACAGGGTTACGCGGACGACATTGTAATTGTAATCCAGGGACCCTGTGAAGGCACAATCTCGGAGCTTATGCAAAACGCTCTTAGAGTCGCACAGGAATGGTGTATCAATCAGGGATTGAAAATTAACCCTGGTAAGACCGCACTAATTCCATTCACACGTAAAAGGAAGGTGGATAACATAAAACCACCAATCCTCATCGGTGAAAGATTACAGATCACAAGGGAAGCCAAGTTCTTGGGAGTAATGCTGGAATCCAAACTAACATGGAACCCTCATCTGGAACATATAACAAATAAGAGCAAATCTTCTCTCATGCTTTGCAAGAGAGCATGTGGAAAAGTTTGGGGTCTTAAACCCAAAATGTTCCACTGGCTCTACACAATAGTAGTCAGGCCCATTATAACCTATGCTACTCTTGTGTGGTGGCCAAAAGTTAAGCAGATTACTGCGTGCAAAAAACTGTCCAGGATCCAGAGACTGGCCTGCTTGTGCATCACCGGATCCATGAGCAGTACACCTACAGCTGCCATGGAAGTCATACTAGGCCTGCCTCCGCTAAGTATTGCAATAATAGCTAAAGCGAGATCCAGCGCCTATAGATTGTCTTGCAATAACAACTGGATTTATAAAAATCAGGTTGGACATGCAAGTATCGTGGGAACATCAATTATCTCAGACCCCGTCTTTGAAATGGGCACAGATATACTTCCCAAGACATACTCCTTCTCAAAACCTTTCACTGTAGTATGTGATAGGGCCATGTGGTCGGAAGGAAAACCACCCTACCTCAGGAAAGGAATCGTCTGGTATACAGACGGATCCAAAACTGAAGAAGGGACCGGGGCGGGAATCTACTAAGGTACTGCTTCAGAGTAAAGAGGTTATCTCTCGATGCACTGAGGCTGAACAGGATGCAACTGCGGCGGGTTACCCGCTTCATTACCGGGCATTATCCCATTCGGAAGCATCTGCACACAATGGGACTCCATAACGGCTCCATTATGTGCAGATTGTGTGGCGAGGAGGAAGAAACATCCAGCCACATAATCTTTGACTAGGAACCTCTGGGTTACAGCAGATACAGGATATTCGGTGCATCTCACCCCGAATATATGAACCTTCGGGAGGACCTGATAAGCAAGTCTCGTCAGACTGAGGTAAAAGGGGGAGCACAATGGACCATGGGGTCGAAGTGCAATAGTTTTTACCCCAATATTAATCAATCAATCAATGGTGACCGAGCTCTAACTGTTTCGTTCTTTCGAGTTCTTTTGTGTGTGAATAGCTCGGACACAAATTCCGTACATTTTATATACAGACACTATTCAGGCACTAAAAAAATCTGTTAAAGTGTGAACAGTAAAGAAATTTATGTCTGACATTTGTGCCGCATGTTTTGTTGTAGTCTAAACTAAGCATAAAGGTGAATGAGGTCTTCATAGGACGAAACACGGTGATTCTTCTAAAAAAAGTGTCAAGTCATTTAATAATTTAATATATATTGATAATTGTGTTAAATGATAAAATTTTATCTAAATATTACGATGATTCGCAATTTGCATAATACGCATAAATGTTAGTATTGGACACTTTACAAATTTCCTTTGCAGTGGCGATTTTTAAATAAAAAACTTCAGATAAAAATGTTAACTTTATAAATTTTATTTTAATTGAACTATTGTGTAACTTCATTGAGTTTTCACCATAAAATTCTAATCACAATACAATTTGTATAAGGGGAGAATTATTTCAAATAAATTTTTAGAACCTTTCCACACACAATGGCTTTGCCGACACCCATGCCGTCATTTTTACGAGTACAATATAATCAAATGGAGCTTTTCACAAACACTTCGGTCCACCATTCTTGCTATTGAGTACTTTGTTGCTTATATTGTAATTAAACAACGGCGTTAACGCAAAAAAAGTATCTTACGAAAACTTCTGTCGAATGAAATATGAGGATTTCGAATATTTATTAGAAAACGTTATTCCTATAATGAAAAAAAAAAGATATGTATATGAGAAGACGTGTGTGAGATTGTCAATCACTCCAGATGAACGATTAGCACTAACCTTGAGATTTTTAGCGTCAGGTAATATTTGAATCTTAGATAGGAGCGAACCTTTTTAAATTTCGTACATTCTAATGAACTTGACCTTCAAAGTATGACCATTTGCTTAGTTGGATTCTTCTGAAACAAGGTTGTAATTACTAAGAAACAAGTTAATGAATGTATCATAAATAAATTTAATTAATTACTAACATTATGTAAAATACCTATGTGAAGTTGGCAACCCACTTAACGGTAGAAGATTTTTTTAAGTTTCATTCGATTGTACTCGGTTTGTACCGGATTGTACCACCTTGATTTTCGTTTGTACCCTAAAGGGTTGAAAAATATAGGGGTGGGTAAAATTGCTCCGCAACTCGTGTTGAGATAAATGATTTTCGTTGATGCCATTGTGAAGAGAATCGTTTGTACCTGTTTGTACCGATGTTAAAAAAAAATTAAAAAAATTTAAAATAAAAAAATTTTAATAAAAAAATTTTTTTTTAATTTTAAAAAATTAAAAAAAAATTTTTTTAAATTTTTTTCTTTATTTTCGTATCTCAGTTAGGAATAAATTATATGTGGTATCGTTTTGGTAGAGACAATAGTTTCTCGACGATTAAAAACGGGTACAAACGATATAAGTGTCGGTACGCATGGGTACAAACGATTATGAGTGGGTACAAACGATTTGTCGGTGCTACAAACGATAAAAGTGTCGGTACGCATGGGTACAAACGATTTGTCGGTGTTACAAACGATATTAGTGTCGAAACGCATGGGTACAAACGATTAGAGTGGGTACAAACGATTTGTCGGTGGTACAAACGATAAAAGTGTCGGTACGCATGGGTACAAACGATTATAAGTGGGTACAAACGATTTGTCGGTGGTACAAACGATAAAAGTGTCGGTACGCATGGGTACAAACGATTATGAGTGGGTACAAACGATTTGTCGGCGAAACAAACGATAAAAGTGTCGGTACGCATGGGTACAAACGATTATGAGTGGGTACAAACGATTTGTCGGCGGAACAAACGATAAAAGTGTCGGTACGCATGAGTACAAACGATTATGAGTGGGTACAAACGATTTGTCGGCGGTACAAACGATAAAAGTGTCGGTACGCATGGGTACAAACGATTATGAGTGGGTACAAACGATTTGTCGGCGGTACAAACGATAAAAGTGTCGGTACGCATGGGTACAAACGATTATGAGTGGGTACAAACGATTTGTCGGCGGAACAAACGATAAAAGTGTCGGTACGCATGGGTACAAACGATTATGAGTGGGTACAAACGATTTGACGGCGGTACAAACGATAAAAGTGTCGGTACGCATGGGTACAAACGATTATGAGTGGGTACAAACGATTTGTCGGCGGTACAAACGATAAAAGTGTCGGTACGCATGGGTACAAACGATTATGAGTTGGTACAAACGATTTGACGGCGGTACAAACGATAAAAGTGTCGGTACGCATGGGTACAAACGATTATGAGTGGGTACAAACGATTTGTCGGCGGTACAAACGATAAAAGTGTCGGTACGCATGGGTACAAACGATTATGAGTGGGTACAAACGATTTGTCGGCGGTACAAACGATAAAAGTGTCGGTACGCATGGGTACAAACGATTATGAGTGGGTACAAACGATTTGTCGGCGGTACAAACGATAAAAGTGTCGGTACGCATGGGTACAAACGATTATGAGTGGGTACAAACGATTTGTCGGCGGAACAAACGATAAAAGTGTCGGTACGCATGGGTACAAACGATTATGAGTGGGTACAAACGATTTGACGGTGGTACAAACGATAAAAGTGTCGGTACGCATGGGTACAAACGATTATGAGTGGGTACAAACGATTTGTCGGCGGTACAAACGATAAAAGTGTCGGTACGCATGGGTACAAACGATTATGAGTGGGTACAAACGATTTGTCGGCGGTACAAACGATTAAAGTGTCGGTACGCATGGGTACAAACGATTATGAGTGGGTACAAACGATTTGTCGGCGGTACAAACGATAAAAGTGTCGGTACGCATGGGTACAAACGATTATGAGTGGGTACAAACGATTTGTCGGCGGTACAAACGATAAAAGTGTCGGTACGCATGGGTACAAACGATTATGAGTGGGTACAAACGATTTGTCGGCGGAACAAACGATAAAAGTGTCGGTACGCATGGGTACAAACGATTATGAGTGGGTACAAACGATTTGTCGGCGGTACAAACGATAAAAGTGTCGGTACGCATGGGTACAAACGATTTGTCGGTGTTACAAACGATATTAGTGTCGGTACGCATGGGTACAAACGATTAGAGTGGGTACAAACGATTTGTCGGTGGTACAAACGATAAAAGTATCGGTACGCATGGGTACAAACGATTATCAGTGGGTACAAACGATTTGTCGGTGGTACAAACGATAAAAGTGTCGGTACGCATGGGTACAAACGATTATGAGTGGGTACAAACGATTTGTCGGCGGTACAAACGATAAAAGTGTCGGTACGCATGGGTACAAACGATTATGAGTGGGTACAAACGATTTGTCGGCGGAACAAACGATAAAAGTGTCGGTACGCATGGGTACAAACGATTATGAGTGGGTACAAACGATTTGACGGCGGTACAAACGATAAAAGTGTAGGTACGCATGGGTACAAAGGATTATGAGTGGGTACAAACGATTTGTCGGCGGTACAAACGATAAAAGTGTCGGTACGCATAGGTACAAACGATTATGAGTGGGTACAAACGATTTGTCGGCGGTACAAACGATAAAAGTGTCGGTACGCATGGGTACAAACGATTATGAGTGGGTACAAACGATTTGACGGCGGTACAAACGATAAAAGTGTCGGTACGCATGGGTACAAACGATTATGAGTGGGTACAAACGATTTGTCGGCGGTACAAACGATAAAAGTGTCGGTACGCATGGGTACAAACGATTATGAGTGGGTACAAACGATTTGTCGGCGGAACAAACGATAAAAGTGTCGGTACGCATGGGTACAAACGATTATGAGTGGGTACAAACGATTTGTCGGCGGTACAAACGATAAAAGTGTCGGTACGCATGGGTACAAACGATTTGTCGGTGTTACAAACGATATTAGTGTCGGTACGCATGGGTACAAACGATTAGAGTGGGTACAAACGATTTGTCGGTGGTACAAACCATAAAAGTGTCGGTACGCATGGGTACAAACGATTATAAGTGGGTACAAACGATTTGTCGGTGGTACAAAGGATAAAAGTGTCGGTACGCATGGGTACAAACGATTATGAGTGGGTACAAACGATTTGTCGGCGGTACAAACGATAAAAGTGTCGGTACGCATGGGTACAAACGATTATGAGTGGGTACAAACGATTTGTCGGCGGTACAAACGATAAAAGTGTCGGTACGCATGGGTACAAACGATTATGAGTGGGTACAAACGATTTGTCGGCGGTACAAACGATAAAAGTGTCGGTACGCATGGGTACAAACGATTATGAGTGGGTACAAACGATTTGTCGGCGGAACAAACGATAAAAGTGTCGGTACGCATGGGTACAAACGATTATGAGTGGGTACAAACGATTTGTCGGCGGTACAAACGATAAAAGTGTCGGTACGCATGGGTACAAACGATTATGAGTGGGTACAAACGATTTGTCGGCGGTACAAACGATAAAAGTGTCGGTATGCATGGGTACAAACGATTATGAGTGGGTACAAACGATTTGTCGGCGGTACAAACGATAAAAGTGTCGGTACGCATGGGTACAAACGATTATGAGTGGGTACAAACGATTTGTCGGCGGTACAAACGATAAAAGTGTCGGTACGCATGGGTACAAACGATTATGAGTGGGTACAAACGATTTGACGGCGGTACAAACGATAAAAGTGTCGGTACGCATGGGTACAAACGATTATGAGTGGGTACAAACGATTTGTCGGCGGTACAAACAATAAAAGTGTCGGTACGCATGGGTACAAACGATTATGAGTGGGTACAAACGATTTGTCGGCGGAACAAACGATAAAAGTGTCGGTACGCATGGGTACAAACGATTATGAGTGGGTACAAACGATTTGTCGGCGGTACAAACGATAAAAGTGTCGGTACGCATGGGTACAAACGATAAAAGTGTCGGTACGCATGGGTACAAACGATTATGAGTTGGTACAAACGATTTGACGGCGGTACAAACGATAAAAGTGTCGGTACGCATGGGTACAAACGATTATGAGTGGGTACAAACGATTTGTCGGCGGTACAAACGATAAAAGTGTCGGTACGCATGGGTACAAACGATTATGAGTGGGTACAAACGATTTGTCGGCGGAACAAACGATAAAAGTGTCGGTACGCATGGGTACAAACGATTATGAGTGGGTACAAACGATTTGACGGCGGTACAAACGATAAAAGTGTCGGTACGCATGGGTACAAACGATTATGAGTGGGTACAAACGATTTGTCGGCGGAACAAACGATAAAAGTGTCGGTACGCATGGGTACAAACGATTATAAGTGGGTACAAACGATTTGACGGCGGTACAAACGATAAAAGTGTCGGTACGCATGGGTACAAAGGATTATGAGTGCATATATATTTAAAAATTTTTGCTTAGGTGAACTAAAATTGGCACAAGTATATGCAATTATTTTTTTACTTTTTAGTGCATTTTTTGTTATAGAAGTCGGGTTTCCATTTTGTCAAAATATGGTTTATTTCTCACTTTTTAGTGACTTTGAAGTTCTATAACTAGTTTTACTTGTATAAATATGGGTAGACCTACTAAACGACTTACTAATTTTTAGTGAATTTTTTTATAACACATTTTTTTTTACCCGTTTTTTTTTTTTTTTAAATTTTAAGAGCATTTTTTTATAACAGATTTTCAATTTTATTTACATGCATTTTGTTTGTTTTTTGTAAAAATTTTTTTTTTTGGGGTCGGTTTTTTTTTTGTAAAAAAATTTTTTGAAGTCGGTTTTTAAAAAAATTTTCTTATTTTCCCATTATGAATGAGTATACCCTTTCAAAAAAAAAAAAAAATTTCGCAGAAATCGGTTATCACATATAAAATGAGGATTTTCCTCGATTTTCCGGGGATCCTCTCATCAGAATGCGATTTGGTCCCGACACTTTTATCGTTTGTACCACCGACAAATCGTTTGTACCCACACATAATCGTTTGTACCCATGCGTCCCGACACTTTTATCGTTTGTACCACCGACAAATCGTTTTTTCCCACTCATAATCGTTTGTACCCATGCGTACCGACACTTTTATCGTTTGTACCGCCGACAAATCGTTTGTACCCACTCATAATCGTTTGTACCCATGCGTACCGACACTTTTATCGTTTGTACCGCCGACAAATCGTTTGTACCCATGCGTACCGACACTTTTATCGTTTGTACCGCCGTCAAATCGTTTGTACCCACTCATAATCGTTTGTACCCATGCGTACCGACACTTTTATCGTTTGTTCCGCCGACAAATCGTTTGTACCCACTCATAATCGTTTGTACCCATGCGTACCGACACTTTTATCGTTTGTACCACCGACAAATCGTTTGTACCCACTCTAATCGTTTGTACCCATGCGTACCGACACTAATATCGTTTGTAACACCGACAAATCGTTTGTACCCATGCGTACCGACACTTTTATCGTTTGTACCGCCGTCAAATCGTTTGTACCCACTCATAATCGTTTGTACCCATGCGTACCGACACTTTTATCGTTTGTGCCGCCGACAAATCGTTTGTACCCACTCATAATCGTTTGTACCCATGCGTACCGACACTTTTATCGTTTGTACCGCCGACAAATCGTTTGTACCCACTCATAATCGTTTGTACCCATGCGTACCGACACTTTAATCGTTTGTACCGCCGACAAATCGTTTGTACCCACTCATAATCGTTTGTACCCATGCGTACCGACACTTTTATCGTTTGTACCGCCGACAAATCGTTTGTACCCACTCATAATCGTTTGTACCCATGCGTACCGACACTTTTATCGTTTGTACCGCCGTCAAATCGTTTGTACCCACTCAAAATCGTTTGTACCCATGCGTACCGACACTTTTATCGTTTGTACCGCCGACAAATCGTTTGTACCCACTCATAATCGTTTGTACCCATGCGTACCGACACTTTTATCGTTTGTACCACCGACAAATCGTTTTTACCCACTCATAATCGTTTGTACCCATGCGTACCGACACTTTTATCGTTTGTACCGCCGTCAAATCGTTTGTACCCACTCATAATCGTTTGTACCCATGCGTACCGACACTTTAATCGTTTGTACCGCCGACAAATCGTTTGTACCCACTCATAATCGTTTGTACCCATGCGTACCGACACTTTTATCGTTTGTACCGCCGTCAAATCGTTTGTACCCACTCATAATCGTTTGTACCCATGCGTACCGACACTTTTATCGTTTGTACCGCCGACAAATCGTTTGTACCCACTCATAATCGTTTGTACCCATGCGTACCGACACTTTTATCGTTTGTACCGCCGACAAATCGTTTGTACCCACTCATAATCGTTTGTACCCATGCGTACCGACACTTTTATCGTTTGTACCGCCGTCAAATCGTTTGTACCCACTCATAATCGTTTGTACCCATGCGTACCGACACTTTTATCGTTTGTACCGCCGACAAATCGTTTGTACCCACTCATAATCGTTTGTACCCATGCGTACCGACACTTTTATCGTTTGTACCACCGACAAATCGTTTGTACCCACTTATAATCGTTTGTACCCATGCGTACCGACACTTTTATCGTTTGTACCACCGACAAATCGTTTGTACCCACTCTAATCGTTTGTACCCATGCGTACCGACACTAATATCGTTTGTAACACCGACAAATCGTTTGTACCCATGCGTACCGACACTTTTATCGTTTGTACCGCCGTCAAATCGTTTGTACCCACTCATAATCGTTTGTACCCATGCGTACCGACACTTTTATCGTTTGTGCCGCCGACAAATCGTTTGTACCCACTCATAATCGTTTGTACCCATGCGTACCGACACATTTATCGTTTGTACCGCCGACAAATCGTTTGTACCCACTCATAATCGTTTGTACCCATGCGTACCGACACTTTAATCGTTTGTACCGCCGACAAATCGTTTGTACCCACTCATAATCGTTTGTACCCATGCGTACCGACACTTTTATCGTTTGTACCGCCGACAAATCGTTTGTACCCACTCATAATCGTTTGTACCCATGCGTACCGACACTTTTATCGTTTGTACCGCCGTCAAATCGTTTTTACCCACTCATAATCGTTTGTACCCATGCGTACCGACACTTTTATCGTTTGTACCGCCGTCAAATCGTTTGTACCCACTCATAATCGTTTGTACCCATGCGTACCGACACTTTAATCGTTTGTACCGCCGACAAATCGTTTGTACCCATTCATAATCGTTTGTACCCATGCGTACCGACACTTTTATCGTTTGTACCGCCGTCAAATCGTTTGTACCCACTCATAATCGTTTGTACCCATGCGTACCGACACTTTTATCATTTGTACCGCCGACAAATCGTTTGTACCCACTCATAATCGTTTGTACCCATGCGTACCGACACTTTTATCGTTTGTACCACCGACAAATCGTTTGTACCCACTTATAATCGTTTGTACCCATGCGTACCGACACTTTTATCGTTTGTACCACCGACAAATCGTTTGTACCCACTCTAATCGTTTGTACCCATGCGTACCGACACTAATATCGTTTGTAACACCGACAAATCGTTTGTACCCATGCGTACCGACACTTTTATCGTTTGTACCGCCGTCAAATCGTTTGTACCCACTCATAATCGTTTGTACCCATGCGTACCGACACTTTTATCGTTTGTACCGCCGACAAATCGTTTGTACCCACTCATAATCGTTTGTACCCATGCGTACCGACACTTTTATCGTTTGTACCGCCGACAAATCGTTTGTACCCACTCATAATCCTTTGTACCCATGCGTACCGACACTTTAATCGTTTGTACCGCCGACAAATCGTTTGTACCCACTCATAATCGTTTGTACCCATGCGTACCGACACTTTTATCGTTTGTACCGCCGACAAATCGTTTGTACCCACTCATAATCGGTTGTACCCATGCGTACCGACACTTTTATCGTTTGTACCGCCGTCAAATCGTTTATACCCACTCATAATCGTTTGTACCCATGCGTACCGACACTTTTATCGTTTGTACCGCCGACAAATCGTTTGTACCCACTCATAATCGTTTGTACCCATGCGTACCGACACTTTTATCGTTTGTACCGCCGACAAATCGTTTGTACCCACTCATAATCGTTTGTACCCATGCGTACCGACACTTTTATCGTTTGTACCGTCGTCAAATCGTTTGTACCCACTCATAATCGTTTGTACCCATGCGTACCGACACTTTTATCGTTTGTACCGCCGACAAATCGTTTGTACCCACTCATAATCGTTTGTACCCATGCGTACCGACACTTTTATCGTTTGTACCGCCGACAAATCGTTTGTACCCACTCATAATCGTTTGTACCCATGCGTACCGACACTTTTATCGTTTGTTCCGCCGACAAATCGTTTGTACCCACTCATAATCGTTTGTACCCATGCGTACCGACACTTTTATCGTTTGTACCACCGACAAATCGTTTGTACCCACTTATAATCGTTTGTACCCATGCCTACCGACACTTTTATCGTTTGTACCACCGACAAATCGTTTGTACCCACTCTAATCGTTTGTACCCATGCGTTTCGACACTAATATCGTTTGTAACACCGACAAATCGTTTGTACCCATGCGTACCGACACTTTTATCGTTTGTAGCACCGACAAATCGTTTGTTCCCACTCATAATCGTTTGTACCCATGCGTACCGACACTTATATCGTTTGTACCCGTTTTTAATCGTCGAGAAACTATTGTCTCTACCAAAACGATACCACATATAATTTATTCCTAAATGAGATACGAAAATAAAGAAAAAAATTTAAAAAAATTTTTTTTAAATTTTTTAAAATTTAAAAAAAATTTTTTTATTAAAATTTTTTTATTTTAAATTTTTTTAATTTTTTTTTAACATCGGTACAAACAGGTACAAATGATTCTCTTCACAATGGCATCAACGAAAATCATTTATCTCAACACGAGTTGCGGAGCAATTTTACCCACCCCTATATTTTTCAACCCTTTAGGGTACAAACGAAAATCAAGGTGGTACAATCCGGTACAAACCGAGTACAATCGAATGAAACTTAAAAAAATCTTCTACCGTTAAGTGGGTTGCCAACTTCACATAGGTATGTAAAATTATATTAAAATTTCATTCTTACTAAAAATCTAATTTGTATTGGTAACTCGTAAATCTCATATTTGGGATGTTATCATATAAAAAAATTATTTATCCTTATTTGTTATCTAAATTGTTAATAATAATATTTTTTATTTTAGGTTTGGCCGAAATACTTCCAAAAAATCTTCCAAAATGGACAACTCTGGTAAATAATTTTATTATATTATTTTATATTATTATTTTATTAACACACAAAATAATTTAACTTTTCGTAAGAACTATTTGATAAAATATAATGGAAAAATATATTAAAGGACATCGCAAAAAACATTTGGGCCCTGAGTTAAAATGATTTTTTTGTAGCTTATGATCACCCGACTAAAAAAGTTTCTGGGATATAGCCTATTCGATAAATGACCAGTTTTTTACACATATGCATTAACTTGACTTTAAAAAAATTTCTAAAATATCTTTTGCTTTTGAACATGTTCGATTGCATAAGTAATAGATAAACCTTGGGATATTGAAGTACTGTACTTCGAACTTATGGCCCATTGTGGTCTCCGTTGTACTTCAGTATGACAAGGCTTCGCTTCTCCCATATCTGGAAATAGCCAGAAGCTTGTTTATCAGGTTTTCCTGAAGATTCATATATTCGAGGTTAGATGCACCAAGTATCTTATATCTGCTGCAATCGAGAGATTCGCAGTAATAAAGATGATTTGGTTGGATGTTTCTTCCTTCTCGCCGTAGTGCAGTGTGCACATAATGGATGCATTGTGGAGTTCTATTGTGTGTAGATGCTTTCGTAGGTCCAGGTAGGCACATCGAGGGACAGCCTCTTGAATTCATTCTGAAACAGTTTTCCCGTATTTTTGTCGAGATATGTTTTCCGAGTAATCACGGTGTTAAAAGTTTATCCGCTCGTTGATTAGGTACTTGTTTGCATGCTGTTTTTGGAATTCCTAAAATAGGTTCTGGGTCTATGAAAGGTAATCCGACTCACTTCATTGTTAAGGTATTTGTCTAAAAGCCATTATAACTATTTTTAAGTTTTTTTAATAAAAATATTAATAAAAACTCAAGTAGCTAGAAGGTTGCTGGTTCCATTCTCAACACTGGTAGTTTGTCAATTAAATAAATTTAATATTTGTTTATTTGTGTATACTTTCGTGTCAACATACAAGTGTTTGTCCAAATTCCTTTCGGCCACGTATGACAAACTGTAGAAGACTATAGCGTATACCCGACACATTTCATTGTCATTAAATTTATTAATTAAATTAAATACTGATATGAAAAAATCAACTCGTCAACCAGGAATCGAACCTCGGGCCTCTGGATTACCGGTCCAGTGTGCATCCTCTACACCAAAGACGATTGTGATGTGACAGCCAACTTTTCCATATTATTCTAATTTTTATATATATATATACTTTTTATATATTTATCAGACAGTATAAACTTCTTGTTTGAAGTGATATTTTTTATTTAATATTTGTTTATTTGTGTATACTTTCGTGTCAACATACAAGTGTTTGTCCAAATTCCTTTCGGCCACGTATGACAAACTGTAGAAGACTATAGCGTATACCCGACACATTTCATTGTCATTAAATTTATTAATTTAATTAAATACTGATATGAAAAAATCAACTCGTCAACCAGGAATCGAACCTCGGGCCTCTGGATTACCGGTCCAGTGTGCATCCTCTACACCAAAGACGATTGTGATGTGACAGCCAACTTTTCCATATTATTCTGATTTTTATATATATATATACTTTTTATATATTTATCAGACAGTATAAACTTCTTGTTTGAAGTGATATTTTTTATTTAATATTTGTTTATTTGTGTATACTTTCGTGTCAACATACAAGTGTTTGTCCAAATTCCTTTCGGCCACGTATGACAAACTGTAGAAGACTATAGCGTATACCCGACATATTTCATTGTCATTAAATTTATTAATTAAATTAAATACTGATATGAAAAAATCAACTCGTCAACCAGGAATCGAACCTCGGGCCTCTGGATTACCGGTCCAGTGTGCATCCTCTACACCAAAGACGATTGTGATGTGACAGCCAACTTTTCCATATTATTCTGATTTTTATATATATATATACTTTTTATATATTTATCAGACAGTATAAACTTCTTGTTTGAAGTGATAATTTTTATTTAATATTTGTTTATTTGTGTATACTTTCGTGTCAACATACAAGTGTTTGTCCAAATTCCTTTCGGCCACGTATGAAGTATATATATATATATAAAAATCAGAATAATATGGAAAAGTTGGCTGTCACATCACAATCGTCTTTGGTGTAGAGGATGCACACTGGACCGGTAATCCAGAGGCCCGAGGTTCGATTCCTGGTTGACGAGTTGATTTTTTCATATCAGTATTTAATTTAATTAATAAATTAAATAAATGTTTTTTAAAAATAATGGGCCAGCTTATTGGCTAAACTGTTGGCGTATGGACGAAAGTTACTTTCGAAGAACGAAAGTAACTGAGTATGGTTGTGAAGGTTTTCTGCAGTCTCCTTTGAATGTCGAACTCCAGATGAATATTGACATAGTTCCTCAAAGTGGGATGCACTCGCACAACCTACCAATTCCTAGTATACATACAAATTCCTTGTGCTTTAGGGATCGGTATAAAAGGCCTAGGAAGGCCTACTTGCCAGGCTTCGACCTCCTCTCCATTACTACTACTAAAACTCCTAGTATGCTAATGCAGAGCAGACATTTAATTAATATTAGTTTTAAATAATTTTGATGGCTTTCAAACATCAAATTACATAATACCTATGCAATCGAATATAGTCACAAGCAAGATATTCTGTGGCGAAAAAAAACTTTGAGGTCTTGGAATCTATTATTTATGGCGCAATAATTGTTAAGGTATTTTATCAATATTTATGTGTACATAATTATTAAGTATAATATAGGGAGCTAACGGCTAACTAGGTGGAGATGATTAAGCAAAAACTGTAGAGCACATTTTGGTTTTGAATCGTTTAGAGAGAGGTCTTCGAACTACACGTTTCCAAGGGTATGGTTCGATTTGATTTAAGCCACCTTTTGTAAAACATTGTAAATCTATATACATAAACGAAAAATAGTGCGAATCAATTCAAATTCTCCTGGAGGTTTATTGGTATGAAGAAGCTATCTACCAAACCTAATCACAATCGAATGCTCTGCTTACAGAAACTTTTATTGGATTGTTCGCGTGACATAATTATTAAAAAATCATGATTTGTTGAAAAAATCGCATACTCATTTTATATTGGATATATATATATATCCATTTGAATCCTTGTAGCAATAAAAATTGTTTAATGACGTGTATGTTTAATTGTTGTTCGAAAATAACTGTCCTTGATAAAAAAAATTTTGTGAATTATAATTGTGACGTATTCATGTAATAAAAATTATCTATATTTTATTAAAATTATTTACAAACATTGAAATGTACATATATTTAGATAATTTCATAATATCATGTAATTAAACTTCTATATTTTTTCGAAAAGGATGTAGATAATGACTATTTAAAATATTGACATTTCAATGTTTGTAAATAAATTTTAATATACAAGCGTATATTAAGTTTAGTCCCGACTTTGTAGCGACTGAAACTATTGATCGCAAAACAAATTTTTTAGTTTAGGTGTTCATAAAATGTAGACGCGATAACTATTAAACGAATAGAGATAACGAGCTGAAATTTTGTTTGTGCGTTCTAGAGCTATGTTCGTGAATGGGTAAAACGCGACGTGCACTATCCGCAAGGGAGTAGATTTGCATCTATGATACCATAACAGATAGAAGAAAATAGAATAAATGTTTCTTTTTTAAAAATAAACAACCTTTGTTTAAAACTTTGTTTCATAAACTGAATATTTTCGCCACACTTGATATTGAGTTCAGTATATACTGAATATTTAAGTAATTAACTCAGTTAGTTGTTATTTCAATTGTTTTGCAAAAGTCGATATTTTCATAGATTTTCATAGAAGTAGAAGTTATTTTTACGTAACGTAAAATATTTACTATCTATTGTGTAGCAATTTTATATACTTTAATATTGGTGTATTGTTTCTTTTTTGGTATGGTTCCAAAAATATTAATTTATTTCTAAATATAGTGTACTAAATATTAATATTAATCAAATAATTATAATTAGCATTTCTAATTAATTTATTAATTCTATTGTATTCGAGTGTACCTACACATGGGCGTAGCTATAGCATTTACATGGAAGGTGTCGAACAATGCACAAACGTAAAGTAGTTTTTGCCCGTGACTTCACGTAATAAAAGAGCAGAGTTAAAACGCCAATAATATCAATCAACTTAATATCAATCAATCAACGGTGAAAATTTTTCACCGTGTACTATTTTGTGGCACGGAAACAAAAATTGGATATTCGGTGAATATTAGCGTTTTTGCGTTGACTAATGGGGGCGCACCCCCCGAATCCCCTCCCTTACATACGCTCATGAGTCTATGTATCTTTTGCTACATATTTGTAAAATTACTATTATCAGCAAAATTAACATAATATCATTAATAGTAACCTTCAATGTGTAAATATAGTATTTTGTATAATCATTTATTGATCACTCATATAAAAAATTAGTCTAAGACTGAGACTTTCCAATTGTGATACACTAAAACAGGATTCCCTAACCTTTTTGTACCTTAGAGCACTCCCTAGAATATTGGTAAGGGGGCGATCGCCATTTATTTTTTCAAAGTAAATTTATAGTTTATATTATACAAGAAGCATTTAATTTAAATACTATGATTTTACCAGAAGCGAATTTCGTCAGGCTGAGGTAGAAGGGGGAGCACAATGGACCATTAGGTCGAAGTGCAATAGTTTTTAGACTCCAATATTAATCAAATCTAATCTAATGATTTTATCTTTTAAAATTAATTTCTCACCCGGGCGTACTAAGGGCCACAAAAGGAGCGTTCTTTTTATTGCAGGTTGATTTGCACCGTTTTTCATTCGATTTTTGGTGAAATATGTTTTGAATAAAAGTTCTTAGTATATTAATAATTAACAACTTTTATCCGAAGCATTCTTTCGAAAACCGAATGAATAAGGCACAAATCAAAATTATGAACAAACAACGCTACTTTTGTGGCCATGTGTACAACATCCTAAAGCATCAGCAAGGTATGTTTTGAAGTAAGACGGAACGATGTTTCAATACAGGTTGTCCTACCAATGCATCATTATAAGTATATAATTTTTTGGCGGACGATGATTCAAAATAATTATTTTTAAAAACAGCAATTACGCGATCGCGTTCTGCTGTCCCTATTTCGAATTTTTCAAACTCGGCAGATTGTTTCGCGGTAAATGACGTTGAAAATTAGTTCTTTATAAACAAATAAACGTTTTACCACAAAATAGGCAAATTACCTCGTTATCAGTTTTGTTAAATATACCAAAACGATGCTCCCACTCGTTGATACAAAAAATATCCTCCTTTTCTTCGCAGACGGCGCCGCACCTCCAGTGCTGAAGTTATCTAAGACTGCTTACGATGTATTCTCCATTATTAAAATCACTACTTTTATTTTTTTTGAAAAAAGAAATTATGCGAAAAATAATTTTCAATAGCACGAATAAGTATTTTTCACTTTTTTAACTCTTTAAAGTAGACTAAATCAAAACAACTCAGTCAGGTTGAGTAACCTATCATAAAATTCCCACTTTATGTAAAATTTAACCATTTAGAAATTAGTACCAAATTACCCCCACCCACCCAGCTTTATCATTGGCATGTTTATTGTATCCAGTGTCATCAAATTCTCATGACACAATACCTTCTACTAAGAAAAAATAATTAAATCAGGTAAATAATTGTTTATTAGTTCTCTGATATGAATACTTTACGCAAATTATTCGGAATTTCCAAAAACCTAATTCAAAATCTAAACTAAAGCTAAACCATCAAAAAATTTACAAGCTGTTCACAGTTCTCAATCGGTAAACGTAAAAGATCAAAAGATTTATATTTTATTCATACACAAATATATTAAAAAGGTACATTTTATGCCCAAAATTCCAGAGATGTATTGTATAGTGTATACTTTGTATAATTTAATAGATAGTGACCATAAAAAAGGGTTGGTATTATTATATTTTTTTCAGAAAATGTATAATTAAAAAAGGAAAATAATAATAATTGATAGGTACCCTGTATTTACTCTAATTACCCTCTATTTACTCTCTCTTCCTACCTCTCACTCAGAGCTTGCAAAGTCAAACCCTGCCCACCTATGATTTATACAATTTAATTTTTAATCCATTCCATTTATTTTCAAAAATATGTGCTAGATGCAAGAATAAATAGTACGTGTGCACGAACGTTTAGATATACATGGTGTATTAAAGATCTCTTTCTTATCTTATAAGCTATTAAAATTTAGATAAAGAAATCATCTAGAATTATTATGCCAGGCAGTAAGCTAGTGATGTATATTTTTGTCAATGATTTGAAAATAAAAAACCTCATTTTTATAAAAAGAGAATTTTAAAAGCTTGCAACTTGAAAAAATCAAAAGAAAATCTTGATCCCCGGTTATGCTGCGGTATATTTTCCCAGTGATTACGGTGTTTAACATTCATCCACACATTGATCCCCTGTTTACATGCAGTTTTTGAAATTTCTTAGATAGGCTCTGGGCCTATGTAAGGTATTCCGACTGCCTTCTTTGCTAAGGTGTCTGCTTTTTCGCTTCCGTCGAAGCCACTATGACCTGGTACCAAGATCAATTTAACATTGTTACGTTTTGCCAGTACCAGCAGTTCCTCTAGACAATCTTTGACTATCCCTAAGATTACCTTAGTTTCAAATAAGGCTTTTATAGCAACTTGAGTATCCGAGATAATACATACGTTCTGGTTTATGCAGCCTCTACGTAGGTTCTCACGGACACAAGCCAGTATGGTGTAGATATCCGCCTGAAAGACTGTGGCATATTTCCCTCAAGTTGAGGATTATGTTTGCCTTGGATATTCACCGTAAATTTCCACCCGGTCCCTTCCCCAGTTTTGGAGCCGTTTGTATACCAAACAATTCCTTTCTTGAGATAGGGTGGTCCTCTTTCCGTTCACTTGTCCCTATCACAGACTACTGTGAAAGGTTTTCAGAAGGAGTACATTTTGGGAAGTATATATGTGCCCATTTAAAAAACGGGGTATTAGATCATCGATGTTCCCACGATCCTTTCATGTCCAACCTGATTTTTTGAAATCCAATTATTATTATTCTCTCGAGATACTGAGACTGCATCAAACGATTAGGAAAGTTTATATGTTCAGAAGAAAGCAGTAACACACATTCGGATCTATGTGGATGCGAGACCCTCTCTCATAACGAAACAATACGGTTTAGTTCGATCTACATTCAAGTCTGAAGTTTATGAAACACTTTCGGAACACTTATGCACTCTGATAAAACCAGCGATACTCGAGCCGGCTTCAGTGCCGGTCACAGTATATTTTCATACATACAGGAAAATCTTGGGGCCAACCCGCACTCTCGATGTCTGAAATCCACGACCGTATGTAAGGAGGCGCACCTGGAAGTAGTATCAAGCATCAAACAATATAGCAATTAATATTTGAACTTTTTGGAAAGCTATGATATTCCAATACATAATTTTTGCGGGCAGAGTTATGAAAATGCATAAAATGTGGCTGGAAAAAATACTGTTCAAGAGCGAGGGCCTTAACTTATACCTCGGATTTGGTAAAGTCAGCCTTAGACCATTCAAAACATCGGAGGTCAAAAATGACAGCTCTTCAAACGCTTCAAATAAACCTCCAGCACAGTAAGGCAGCCTCCGCTGTCTTCCATAAAAATGTGCTGGCAAGGTGAATTTTCATAGCTCTAGTCCAGGAACCTTGGGCTGTAAACCATAGGATTCTTGGACAAGGAATTGCTGGAGGACAAATCATTTACAATAAAACTTCAGAGAAACACAGAACTTGCATTTATGCATGGAAGGGAATCAATGTCTTGCCGCTGTTAGAGTTTTATCAGAGCTACCTTACAGTGCTAAAACTAAAATAAAAACATGGGGAACGAAACTGGAGTGGTAAACATCGCTTCGATCTACCTACCCTATGATACCTGATCCAATATTGTGAGGCAAAAAACCACCAACTGATCATGGGATGCGATGCAAACTCTCATCATACTGCATGGGGAAGTACTAACACAAATGCAAGAGGTGAGTACCTCTTTGATTATATTATAGCTAATAACTTAGATATAGTTAATCAACACAACAGACGACTTTTATTACCAGAATTTAGCTGGAAGTCATAGATGTAACACTGAGTACATATGAAATCAGTGGAAAAATCAAGAAGTGGCTAGTATCCGACATCGGATCACAGACAAATCTATTACAAGTTGGAGGTAAAAACAGACCAATTTAATATACATTATCGTGGTTCGAGGATAAAAAATTGGGACAAATATAATTCGACGCTAAAGTTCAAACTCGCCACAATCCTGAAAAAAGTTAAAACAGTGTTCGACATTGAGCTTACTGCAACTGAATTTCAGCATGCAATTATTAACTCTTTCCAAGAAAACTCCCGGAGGTCTCAAAAGACATCAGAAAGTCAACTCGCTGGTGAAATTAAAGGCAAAAGGAATTAAAGGCAAAAAGTTCGCCAATTATTTAACAGAGTAAAAAGAACTGGGACAAGTACCATGAAGCCCTTTCTGAATAGGTACAAAAGGTCTCTGAAAAAAGCCAAAACAAACTCATGGAGGAAACTCTGTCAAGATGATGAAAACACATCTGAGGAAGCAAGACACCATCGTATCCTAGCGAAGAAACCCGCTGGCACCATTGGGTTACTACATAAGCCCGATGGTGAGTACACTAGCTCTGGGAAGGATACACTAGAAACACTAATCCAGACTCCTTTTCCGGATTCGGTGGCAATAAACAGTGAAAACCTTTCTCAAGAACTATTTAACCAAAACCTCCTAGTGACAAGCGAGGACTGGAGAATAGCGGCGATCACCTTCAATCGCTCAAAGATTGAAGGGTAAATAATCTTATTCGACCCCTAAAAAGCATCGGGGCCAGACGGGATATACCTAGTGCTTTTACAAAAAGAAGCAGAGCATCTTTTAAATCTGTTAATCAGCATAATCAGGGCAAGCCTAGCTACAGGTTAAATTCCAACAGTATGGAAGCCAGTAAGAGTGACCTTCTTAGAAAAACCGGGGAGGCTCAATCACTCCATAGGAAAGGATTTTCAAGACTAATAGGATTTCACTTAACTCAAGGGGCACTGTCGATAAATCCGCTTCATGCCAACCAGCACGCTTATCAAGTCGGAAAATCCTGTTAATCAGCCCTCCACAACCTAATATACAGAATTTGGTAGGGATTCGCAAGGAAACAGACCACCTTGTGGGTGTTTCTTGACATTAAAGGACATTTGATAATGCTTCTTACGATTCCATGATTAACTCTGCAAGTTAGCACGGAGTAGAAAACACGTTTTGCAGGTAGATAAACTCTATGCTGATAGGTAGAAGAATACAAACCTCCCTTCTTGGAGAGTCTCTCACTGTTAGAGCCACCAAAGAATGTCCACAGGGTGGTGTCCTATCCCCACTCCTGTGGAGTCTGACAGTGAACAGCTTACTGACGAACCTAAACCAAGGACGATACTATACACAGGGATATGCGAACGACATTATAATTGCAATCCAAGGACCCTCTGAAAGCACAATCTCGTAGCTTATACAAAACACTCTAAGATTCACACAGGAATGGTGTATTAACGAGGGATTAAAAATAAACCCTGGTAAAACCACACTCATTCCATTTACACAAAAAAGAAAGGTAGATTAAATAAAACCAACCATCTTCTTCGACGAAAGACTACAGATCGCAAAACAATTTTAATTTCACGAGTGTGTTAGACTCTAAACTAACATGGAACCCTCATCTGGAATATATAAGAAATAAAAGCAAATCCTCTCTCATGCTTTGCAAAATAGTATGCGGAAAAATCTGGGGTCTAAAACCAAAAATGATCCACTGGCTGTACACAACAGCAGTTAGGCCAATTATAACCTATGCTGCTCTAGTGTGGTGGCCCAAAGTTACCCAGGTAACAGCATGCACAAAGCTATCCAGGATCCAAAGACTGGCCTGTTTGAGCATTAATGGATCCATGAGCTGTACACCCACAGCTACCATGGAAATCATATTAGGGCTGACATCGCTAAACATTGTAATAATAGGTAAAGCGAGATCCAGCGCCTATAGACTTGATAGATCTTGCAATAATAATTGGATTTAAAAAAATCAGGTTCGAAATTTAAGGATCGTGGGAACATCAATGATCTCATACCCCGTTTTTGAAATGGGCACATATAAATTTCCCAAAATGTACTCCTTCTGAAAACCTTTCACTGCAGTCTGTGATAGGGACAAGTGAACGGAAAGAGGACCACCCTATCTCAAGAAAGGAATTGTTTGGTATAAAAACGGCTCCAAAACTGGGGAAGGGACCGGGTGGAAATTTACGGTGAATATCCAAGGCAAACATAATCCTCAACTTGAGGGAAATATGCCACAGTCTTTCAGGCGGATATCTACACCATACTGGCTTGTGTCCGTGAGAACCTACGTAGAGGCTACATAAACCAGAACGTATGTATTATCTCGGATACTCAAGTTGCTATAAAAGTCTTATTTGAAACTAAGGTAATCTTAGGTATAGTCAAAGATTGTCTAGAGGAACTGCTGGTACTGGCAAAACGTAACAATGTTAAATTGATCTTGGTACCAGGTCATAGTGGCTTCGAACGAAGCGACGAGCAGATACCTTAGCAAAGAAGGCAGTCGGAATAACCTACAAAGGCCCAGAGCCTATCTAAGGAATTTCAAAAACTACATGTAAACAGGGGATCAATGTGTGGATGAATGTTAAACACCGTAATCACTGGGAAAATATACCGCAGCATAACCTCGGGAAAATACTGCTTCGGAGTGCATCCAAGAGGCTGTCCCTCGATGCACTGAACATGAACAGGATACAGCTGCGTAAGGTTACCGGATTCATCACCGGGAATTGTCCCCTGTGGAAACATCTACACACAGTGGGAATACATACGGCTCCATTATGTGCAGACTGTGCGGCGAGGAAGACGAAATATCCAGCCACATCATCTTTAACTGCGAATATATGGGAGAAGCGAATCTCGTAAGACTGAAGTAGAAGGGGAGCACAATGGGCCATAAACTCTTCAACCTAAGAGTCTGCATGCGCTGATATGCTGTTAACGACAGCGTAATGGGTACAATCATATTTTTGAAGCTTTAACATTAATTCATCCAAAAATTGTTCATTTTTTCTCGAATTCGAACAATCGATGGAAAATATTACCAAAATGTTTAGGTGCAAATAAATCTCTGAAGTTCCTCTCTGAAACCAGATGCTCTGCACACCGCACACGATTAAAAAAAAAGAAAACATTTTGAGATTATTATTTACGTCTTTCTTTTCGGCTTTCTAAAAGAAAGTAAACTCTATGTGCCCAAGCGCTGTACTTGGCTTAAGACGGGCCTGTGTATACGGCAAATAAGAAAATTTAAATCACATTCTACGAATCGGTAACAATTAATTCCTTACACTACCTAATCAATTTATGTATTGATATATTTATGCGTTACACCATATTGATTCACAATATTTAAATTTTGTCAGTGTTTTTTAATCATCATCATGATACTTTTATCTATTTTTACCAACTAATCTCCGTGTAATAAATTAAATCCAATACAAATTAAATTGTATAAAGATAACTGACAAATAAATTAACTTAAAAAAAGACAATTAAACGTCGTGTGACACCGTTTGTCACAAGTACTCAAATTAAGTACACTTGAATAAAACGGTGTTTTGATTAATTGATTGTTGTTGAAATTAATAGATTTAATCTTATAATTAATATTAATTAATATTTGTTATTGTTATTGTGAATTCTTTTTATAGAATATATTAGAATGTCGAATGCGGATGAGAAAAACGAAAAGAATAAACATATTGGAGAGTTAAATAATATTAAAAAATATGTGGTATCATCAGCTGTTGAAGATGAAACAAGAGCTTTTGAGAAAAAAAGTGTTTGGAAATGGTAAGTGTTTGTTTGTTTTTTCTAATATATACATATATTAAAAGTTTAATAATGCAAGTTGAATTTATGTTCGAAATGTTAAATGGAATATGGTTGGGATTTTCTTGTGGAAATTTGTTTTATATTGTTGAATGATTTTGTAAATTAAAAGTTTTATGGCCCCAGAATCGATTTTAATATATAAACTCTGCATGAGTATGCTAATCATTTAATAGTATTTATCTCCCCAGAGCTGTAAACAAGGTAGTTATATACGTGCCCCTATCACCCCATTTTAAGTATAAAATTAAAAATAAATATAATTGTATGATTTAAAAAAAAATTCGTTACGCAGGAGCTGCGTCAACTTTGCGAATTTCCTTAGAATACATAAATCACTCTCTAGTCACAATTTAAGTCTGATCAAAATGAAATGTCGTATCTGACATCATTTTAATATTTTCAAGGCCAATTTTATTAATAAATGGCATACATCAAAGGAAAAGGGGGACAAAAAGATAGAAGAAAACACAAAATATAAAATATAAAATATCTCTCTTAATATTGGAACAATCGAAAAATGTATAACGAGTAAAGTTGTAGAAAATCAAGTTTGCTATAATTCATTACCTTATCATTTTTTCCAAATTCTAATGTGTACAGAGATGTTTTGAATTTTAACTTTCAATCTTTAATTATGAATATTTCTGTAAATATTAGTGTAACAGAAAAATGATAAGAAACAAAATTACACTAAAACTTAGTACCTACAACTTAAATTCTCATAAATTTTTCGATTTTTCAAATATCAAGGGAGATATGTCAAATTTTGTGACATATAACCCATTAACGAACTTGACTTTTTGAATACCAAAAACGTCTCAAATACCAAATTTAATTCTAATCGGAATAAAACTGTGACCACTAGAGAGTCCACAGACACAATAACTTAATTGTACAGAATATATATATATATATATATATATATATATACATATATAAAAATTTTAACGATAGTGATTTTTGACAACTAGTAGGTAGGATCGATGGACATTTGAAAAATTTTTTACGAAATTCCAACAATGGTACGAAAACAATAGCTTCATTTGCTTTGGAGGAAATTCGCTAGTAAATGTCATTAAGAAATATTTACATATTACGACCGTTCTTAACTTTTAACCATTGGCATGAGAAACTTCTTTTCAAAATTGGAAAAATATTTCCAAAATTTCCATATATATTGAATTCATACACCTTTAACGTGTACAATTTGAAAATTATAGCATAAAATCATAATATCGGCTTAACCGGCTTGGGCCCTTCTTGGAAAGCCGGCCCCGGAGAGAAACTCTAGACCCCCCCCCCTTCCCGCCAGACTTGATGCTCAACTAGGGACACGATTTTATATCCTAAAACATTGCAAACATTAAAGGTGGCAAATAAATAGACGCTAGTTCAGTGCCGGATTAAGGCAGCGTGGGGCCCGTAGCAAATTCCATTAAGGGGCCCTTGCTTTACCTTAGGTTTTTAAATTTAGGGTGATTAATAAAACAAGATGTTACAAATGAACTTTTCTGGATTTAATGTGGGCAAATTTAGAGATTACACTATTGATATCGATTTGTCTGAGCAAATCAGTTTCTATATTCATCAAGCTGAGGTGATTTAGACGTTCTTGGCCCATCGTGTTTCTTCACTCATTTTTTATACGCTTTAATGTTGAAAAAAAACATTCGCCACTGCAGTTGGTGATCATGAGAGATAAGTAAATGCGCAAGGCAATTTCTACATTTGGGAAACACGATTCTAAAGCATTATTCATTAAAAGATTTTAGAATCGCAGTTTCAGAGCCTCGTCCTTCTTCCGGTCAATAGCAATAGCCACATCTGTTTTGAGCAGTTCAGCGAACTGCACTAATTCGTCGCCTAGGCAGTCCTCCAAATCATGTGCGTAAGCACTGACGATAATTGAAGATTTTTTCAAAATATCCTCTGTTGTAAGAGATTTTAACTGACGAAATACTCCAAAAACACTAGTTACTTTATGGTATGCTTTCATACGTTTAGCTAAAGCAGACAGTACGTTATCAATAATGACTCAAAAAATATATAACATCAGTGACTTGTAATTTCAAGTCAACTCAGACAGGCGTGGATGCGCGGGGTCCCCAAAGACGCGGGGCCCGTAGCATTTGCTACTCTTGCTACGTAGCTAATCCGGCACTGCGCTAGTTTACAAAAAACAAATTTAAAATATGTTAATAGTAAATAAACAAAATTAATAATACAATGGCATCAAAAATGGTAGTGAAAGATCATATGCATAGCGCTACCATAATATCTAAGGTAGCTGAGTTGGTAGAGCATTGGTCTAGAATGCCAGAGGTTGTGGGTTCGATCCCCATCCATAGATGTGTATGATTTTTCATATCAAGCATTTGATGTCAAAAAATGTTAAAGAAAGTGTAGTTGAGATTTAAATAATTCGTAACGTGTAGGATCTACGTAGACTGTGCGAAGAAGATGAAATTATTATACATATCAAATAATGTGATGGGTATTATAAGTTTTGTTCGGACTTTGTAATAACTAGAAATGTGAACAAAATTTTTCGTACCGATATTCATAAAATGTTCTATTTTCACACGCCTGTCTGTTTGTCTGTCAACACGAAAAATCAATAAATTTGCTAGTACACTGAATAAGGAACTGATAGACTTGACAAACATATTTTTATAAAGATTACGTTATTTTGATGAAGATGTCGGCCAGAATTTGTATTAACGTGATCATAAAAGGAGTTGGTATACATATTTAAATTTAAAATAGTCATCGAATGAGTATTTGATGAATACAGGGTAATAAACCAGTAAAAGTTTGTCACATTTCCGATAATCAATAATACACCTCACTGGTTTATGGCGATAAAATTCTCTTTAGATTACTATTTTAAGTTTGAATATAAAACGTCACCTTTTATCATCTTAATAATAAAAATTCTGGCAACCTTCTACTTCAGGATTTAAGAAAAATGATTGCACTTTTACTAGGGTGATAGGGGTAAGTATCTTGATCTTCGATATCAATTCACCTTAAGTTATATTGGTTGGTTATTGAATATTCAGGCAAAAATAAATATTGGTTTAAACTTAACAAATTATCTTTTTTATTTTTATTGAATATTAGGCTTAGAGTTCTGTTGGAATACACAATGATATCTTGATATATTCATACAAACATATCAGGATATAGCGAGGACAATACATTATTTAAAATATTAAAACTAATGTATTGTTGATAAATTATTACTTTATTTTACGCGAAAATAAACAACAATAAATGAAATTAAGTAAATTACGTTACTTTTCACAATAAATTATATTATTATATTATGTTTACCTTTTTAATTTAAAAACGACCAGTAATAAATTATTACACCCGATGTAGGTATAATAGATTATTATACCTACCTATAGCTTTTTCATCAATATACGAAGGTATTATGAGTTTATTCATAAAATGACTTAATAAATTCATTTCCGCATTTTCGTCTGTCTGTAGACACGATAATTAAAAAACGAAAGGAGATAACGAACTGAAACTTCGTATTTATTTTCTATACCAGGTATTTAAGCAATTAACTGAGTTAGTTGTTGTTATACACGGTATATGTAAATATACAAGACTATATTACGTTTAGTTCCAACTTTGTAACTCTTGAAAATATTGATCACAGAAATAAATGTTTGGACTAGATGTTCATAAAATGGGCGAATTCGACCATTTCGCCATGTCCGTTCGTCTGTGTACACGATAACTCAGAACCAAGAGACAAAGAGCTGAAATTTTGCGGGTGTGTTCTAGAAAATGTAAGAGAAAAAAATGTTTCTTTTTGAAAAATAAACAACTTTTGTTTTAAACTTTTTTACATAAATTCAGGATATACGGGGTATTTAAGCAATTAACTCAGTTAGATATTATTTTCACTTGTTTTAGGTTGGTAAATTTTTTTTCACTGAAATCGGGATATCTGGAGATTTAGTCTAAAAATTGGGAGTCGGAAGAAATAGTACAATTTTGGAAGCTCCCGATTTTTCTGCTCAAGCACCTACTCATTATTGGTCCCACATTTATTTACTTTCCGTTTGGGAAATTATTTTACTAGGTCCGGTTTTTCGAATTGACAATTTCGACATATCTCTACGTTTCGAGGTCCTTAGAGTACGAATCCACTGTTATTAAAGAGATGTCTGTGTGTGGGTGTATACGTACGTTTGTGCACTTTTTTCGTCTCGCATATCTCAAGAAGAAATAATGATATCGAATCCGGACCAATATCATTTGACGTATAATTACATATTGAACACCTTCTAAGGTTTGCAAAAAAATTGAATTGGCGGTTTTCTTATAACAAAAAAACTACTAAAAAATAATTGTTCTTCAATAACTTCATCTAATTAACGAATTTTTGAAATAATGATTTTTCAATAGAGTTAGAATATATAGAATTCTAACTACACCCGAATTGTCAAGGCGTATTAAGTTGACGAATCTCTAATTGATTGACTGGTTTTCAAGGGAACCAAATGGGAAGCTGACAGTGTGGGTAGACCAGTCGCATCCAGCTTCGTTATTAATATTAAGTACACAAATGTGAAATGGGGAATCAATTTTTACATTTGAACTCAAACGTTTCATAGAAAAATTTCAATTCAACAGAAAAGCTATTATCAAGTATGACTTAGCCTGAATATATATTACTCATTACAAAAATGCAGTTGTGTCATCTTATCTAATAAAGTACGAACTATCTGGACAAGAGCGTGTAAAAACTGATAAGCAAATTTTTCTTGTGGGTTGTTAGAGGCTCTCAATGTCTACAAAACGATTACTTGCCGATTGAGGATGTGGTACTTTTACCACTTTTTTAATCACATTTTTGTGTGAGTAATACTTTATTTCTGGTTTAATTGGAGACGAGGATATGAGAGATGCGGAAACTTTTTATATATTTTGAAAAGAATTGTATTCAAGTAAATTTTTATTAAATCTATGATAGTCCTATTCATTACAAAAAGTTTTTTGTGAACACTCCCCATCCAAAATTTGAATCAGTTGAAATATTATTGTATTTAATATTATATTTATATTTAGTAATATTTATACTTATAATGTGTCGGATGAAGAACGTCCCAGCAAAAAGTTATGGAGGTGAGCCCCCTTTTTAATATCTCAAGGAAAATGTATGGGATCATTGACTTTAGTGGACTCAAATCCGGATAATTTTTCCGCTCTGAAATCACAAAACTTATTTATTAACATGATAAACATTATTATTAATCTTTTTAAACAATAAATTTCGATTAAGGTAATTGTTTGATAAATAACTTAAAAAAATAGAGCATGTCTATGTTCTATGTACATATACCGTCTGTTTAGTTTACATCTTCGTATAATAGATCTCCCACGAGTATGAGAGAGTACATATGTATACATTAAGCAATGCATATGAGAAGGAGGTCTTATAGGTTTGATAAACAAGCATATTTTATCATTCAAGCATATCATTCTTATTTTTATTTTGACAGTATTACTTTCTGTCGAAAAATTTCATATATTTATTTGTGTATACTTAAGTGTCAACAATACAATGTTTGTCCAAATTCCATTTAGGTTACGTAAGACAAATTCTAGAAGAATAGCGTATACTTTAGCGTAGACTAGCATTTTTCATATCAGTATTTAATTAAAAAAATTCAATGACATTTAATCTAATCTTCTAGAAATCTAGAATTTGTCTTATGTAACCTAAATGGGATTTGGACAAACAATTGTTGACGTTTAAGTATACACAAATAAATATATGAATAATGAGTCTAGTCATTTGATAACAAGGAAACTGAATAAATTGGTAAAATTTATGAAGTAAAAATCGTAATATACTAAATGTAGCAGTGATTCACTTGCTTTGTTTCTCCATAAGCATACGATTCATCGGAGAAATCCCTAACCAAAATACACCAGTCATTCACCACATTTAAAAGCCGCAAATGTACTCTTTATGTAATATTTTTCATCGTGTAAAAATTGTATATGCAGTGGCGTAAATATGCGATATCTGAGGGGCACCGTAGGGAGAACACCCAGAACGTGCACGTAAAAATTAAAAAAAAAAAAAAATAATAAAATTGGAAAAAATTTATCGGTATATTAGGAGTACCACTAACCATCCCTGACAAGCTACTTAAAGTCCATTGTCTAAGAAACATTATTTTAAAGAGAAAAACCATATGAAGAAACAAATTTCAATCTTTAATAGCTTCGATTCTAACATAATAAATAATTTGGTTCGCAGAACAAAATTTAAAATTTAACGAAACAATTCCACCGTACTAACACAAGAAACTGGCAACGTTGAACAAAATAAAACCTATTTTGACAAAATGGAAACCCGACTTCAAAAATCAAATATTGTATAACAACAAATGCACTAAAAAGTAAAAAATAATTGCATATTCTTGTGCCAATTTTAGTTCACCTAAGCAAAAATTTTTAAATATATATGTACAATTATTGTTATTTTTGGAGGCGGTGTCCAAAAGTTATGTGAATTTCTCTATGCTGACACCGACTCCAAAAATAACAATAATTGTACATATATATTTAAAAAAATTTTTGCTTAGGTGAACTAAAATTGGCACAAGAATATGCAATTATTTTTTTACTTTTTAGTGCATTTTTTATTTTAGAATATTTGATTTTTGAAGTCGGGTTTCCATTTTGTCAAAATAGGTTTTATTTTAATGTTATTTATTATCTTCTATTACTTGTAAGAAGAATATATTATATTATCATATTATTTGTGGCCCTGGTTTGCTCATTTCTGCGCCTCTCCAGTGTCTGTGGCCTGTGCCTGGACACCGTTGGCACAGCCCCAGTTACGGCGCTGTATAAGGCCCGCTTTATTAGGCCCGCAATGGAGAAAGAAATCAATAAGAATCAGCAATATTATAAACAGTGTGTCGCATTGAAACATCACTGATAAAGATGGGAGATTGCTGTCAAATCGAAAACTTATTTAATTAGAAGTATGTGTTGTATTTTTTTTCTATTGATGTTTCGGCTTATTTGTTGGAGATTTCCAATTAATTAAAAAATTACAATAACGATTTTTCATAACTGGGTTTTATTATAGGAACCGGGCCTTGTGGCCTTGTTTGGCCACAAGGTACACTACACAGTACACTACATTAATTAATATGCAAAATTTTGTGCATATTTTACCAATTATTTTTACCCAATATGTTATTTTATTGAATGCAATTTTATTTCATTTAAATATTAATTTATAATAACGTAGTCTAACCAAAATGTTGATCCATTCTAGACAAAAAAATCTATCTACGCTACTGGTTTTATTGCTATATTATCGTGACCAAAAGGTGAAATCATTATCTTTGGATTATTGCTAAAATCAATTAATAACTAATTAATCATGGGAAACCATATGTACTAACACATAACCATTTTTAAAAAGGAAAATGGATAAAAATTAAGAAATAAAATATCAAGTATTCATTCTGGGTATTAATCGAATATTTCTACTCAATATAATATAAAATTTTAATCTCAATAAACTCATACTTTAAAAGTCTACAAATACAGAATGGTTATAAATTTAATTCCCCTATTGAAAATTGACTTGAGGGCGGGTATTAAAAATATGGCTAACTATTGTGTGCAACGAAAGAGTAATCCATTTGTTTACATTCAGTCATCATATTTATTTTAATTAATTTATGTAAAATAATTATTTTTTTCTAAATTTCGACAGTTGCAAACGTCAATTTTTTTATTTAAATTTATTGGCAAATAGAAATTTCCAAAGTTTTGTTAATGCAGGTATTTCTATAGAGACTATCAACTTTATTAGATATCTGGGTCGGCTATAACTTTTGAACGGTCAAAAAACAGCTATAACTTTGGAATAGTTTGGTATTTTTAACTTCTGATAGTTTTTCTGGAGTGGTAAGGAAAATTTGCTTAGGGTTTTCTCACATTATTATTTCGCTATCTCCTGTAGAAGATAGGAGATAGTTTTCTCCAAACAATTCGGACAAACACACAACATATTTTCCTTTTATATATAGACGATGACACTGCACACTAAATTTGGTTTCTTTTTCTTCCGCCCGAAGTCATGGCCTGCAAAGTGGTCAGTTATCATAAATAAATATAGTATTTTATGCAATTTATTTAATTCTATGTATTTATCTGACTTTTCCACTTAATATTCAGTAGAAAAGCTAAATAAATAAGATATAGTAAAAAAACATTTTATTTTTCATTCATAAATATAGATTACCACAAATTAAAGCCCTCGACAATTATTTTACTTATGCAAGTATAGCCGATAATAAAAGCGGCGTTCTGTTTAAAAAATTTTATTGATGATTTGTACTGCATCCATTTGGCTTCCGACAAAAAGAGTCGGAACAAAAAGTTTAATATTTTCATAATGAAAATCATTTATTTGAAGTATTTTTATAAGCCCAAGAACTTTGATTCGAGTCTCTGATCTTCAAAGATAATCGTACAGTTACAATGTTCACGAAGATTTCATCAACTTGTTTACTCAGTTTAAATTGTATATCTATCAAATGTTTTGATTTATATTGTAAACTATGCTCCTAATATTTTTAGCCAAAACCATTGGATGTGTAAAAAAAAATATTCCAAGAAAAGTTTTTTTTATGAGATAAATTTTTTATTTATTTAAAGATGTTCTCAATCTTGTATCGTTTTAATGATAAGTTTCCGGCTAGCTCCCCCGTGGATACAGACGCATCTTATATGTTACCCGATAAAATACTTTACTTTTCGGTGAAAACGCATCAAAATCGGTTAAACCAGTTTAACGTGATGCGGGAACAAACAGACAGTTAGACAAAATTTTAAACTATTGAATATAATGATAAGAGAAGCCAAAAACAATTTGGGATCTAAATAACTTTATCCTCACACACATTGTTAAATACTAGGGTTTGTGGTTTCTCGACCTTTTTTAGTTCTCGAGGCGCGATAATTCTCGACCGGGATTTCTCGAGTTTCTCGAGTATCTCGAGAAATTTTGAAATTTGTAATAAAACACAATGTTATTTCCAAATTTTGGCTTTATTACAAATTAGACTGATAGATGAGATCAATTAAATCAAATGGTAAATTTTTAGTTACCATAAATTGCACTTATTAATTAACAAATCGACAACAAACAATAAATTAATCAAACTATACTTGGCTGGTCTATATAAAAAGTAAAGAGTAGGGTAGTGCTTATTTTTTGTATAATTATTGGGTCCTTACCAGTTCCCAAATGTACAACAGTCTTTAATTAAATAAAAAATAATTAGTAAAATTAAATAAAAAAAATTACTAGTACATATTTAGATAACTATAAAAACTCGTTAAGAAAACTGTTTTGCTACCAACTTCAACTAAAAATGCCCTTTATACTTAAACTATTATGTTAATAACATCACAGTCTTTCGATTAAACAAATTATAATTAACTTTCAATACTATTTATTTAATTTGAGCATAGTATGTCAACTAAAACTAAACCAGTAACCCGCAAAATAATCAACAAAGAAATCAAATTTTAATTTAATGCTTTTTCCTTATAAAATACGCTGTCAGAAATACCAGAGCATTAACAGCATCATCTGATAGGCGGTTTCTTATTTTACTGACAATGTTTCCCGATAACGAGAAAACACGCTCATTCTCCGTCGATGTTGGCTGAATAGTCATTACAGATTTGTTTTTTCAAGAGTAGGCGTCACGTGTTATATGCGTGTTTTTTTTTTGGTTTGAAATTGATTTCCAACGGAATTGATTTCTCCAATTCTCGAGGCGTTGAGTTTTTTTTCCCGTCTCGACTAAAGACAAATTTCTAGACAATTCTCGAGCAGAAACCCTATTAAATACACATTAGTGATAATCTCTCAGAATCAATTTATACTAATCAGTTTCTTACGCTTCTTATATATAACATTTGGTTTTGATATACATTTTTATGCGAAAACTTACCCCTTTCACATTACTGTTTTTGGTGGGATATTAACAAATTTAATATTATTTATTTTGAAATGATTTTCCATGTACAGAAATTGGCCCTGTCTACCGTTTTTCAATAAATATAATGAAATATATAAAATAAATAATATATATAAAAATATATTTCAATGTATTTTACTACAAGTATAGATAAAAAATGCTATTAAAAATATCAAAGGACTTTTGAAACACGTTTTTGTTTATTATCTCTTCCAACCACAAGCATGTGGAAATATTTATGTCCGTTTGGAATTTATGCAAAGCAAATTGAAATTAATATAATTCGACATTTATTTCTTTTAACAGTTTTATTTATTTTGTCAAAGCGGAAAGTTCATAAACCATATTTCATTTCTCTAAAATTCTTTTGTTTATTTTATTTTGTAAAATAAAAAATAATAAACTTATACTTTTAAGAAATTAATACTTAACCATGCGATTAACTAAAAAAAAACGTTACGAAATTTCTAGGATTACATTTCAACCCTCGAAAAAGAAAGAAAATTCAGAGAAAATAGAAGCAGTGCCTTTTTCTAAATTAGTAAGTTAAATATAAACAGATAAAAATTTTAAGATTGTTTTTTAATATTTGTAATTTTTTCAACAGTTTAAATTTGCAACAACTGGTGAATTAATTGTGATATTTTTTGGTCTTATATTAGCCGTATTAATGGGCTTTAGTTTTCCATTTATAAATGTTATTTATGGTGAATTTACATCGTTATTAATTGATCGTAACACATCAAGAATATATGTTCTAAGTCATTTTGGAGGTGGTCGAAAACAGTAAGTAAAAAATAAATAAATATATTTAGTTAATTATTACAGTAAACTTTTTGATTGCCAAATTAATCTTGAAGAAGGTATTTTGTGAAGTGAAACTTGTGCATTAACTTGATATAGTGTTGAATTCCAATCATCTATGACTATTGGCATACTCCTAGGGCCAGGCCAGTTTTTGTAGTCGATTGAAGTCCAAGGATCCGCCACCCTTTCTTATTATTTTGATCTGCTGAGCATAATTTTCGAAGCTGCTTGGTTGTAAAGTGGGGAGATATATTTTTATAAACAAAAAAAACCTTTATATGTTTTTTGACATAAAAAATTATTTTTCAAGTATATTGATTCATTCTAAACAAAAAAAAAACCTTTTGTTTTTCCGGAAAAAATTCTTTTAATTTTTTACATTGCGCTATTATTAATACTTAATTTTAAATACATAATAATTTTATTCGGGAAAACTATGAGTTTTACGAAAAGATTCTTTCTTTGCTTAGAACGATTCAAAGTACCCGCAAAATTTTTTTTACAGTTTTTAGCGAAATTCCTCCAAAGGAAATCAGCTATTGTTTTTGTACCAATGCAGGAGTTTCGTATAAATTTCTTCAAATGCCCATCGATCTTACCTACTAGATGTCAAAAATCATTATCGTTAAAATTTATATATATATATATATATATATATATATATATATAAAACTATATATATATATAAATATATATATATATATATATATATATATATATATATATACATATAAGTTTATATGTCTGTGGAGTCTCTAGTCGTTAGAGTTTTATTCCGATTGGAATAAAATTTGGTATTTGAGGCGCTTTTGGTATTCAAAAGGTCAAGTTTCTTAATGGGTAAAATCGGACGAGGGGAAAGGGGGGTTTAGAGAGAAGGGGAAACACAAAAATTGACACATTTCCCTTAATATTCGAAAAATCGAAAAATTTATAAGGAGTATAGATACTTAGTTTTATTGTAATTTTGTTTCTTATCATTTTTCTGTTACACTAATATTTACAGAAATATTTACAAGATTGAAAGTTAAAATTCTAAATATCTATGTACACATTAGAATTTGGAAAAAATGATTAGGTAATGAATTATATATAGCAAATTTGATTTTCTACAACTTTACTCGTTATACGTTTTTCGATTGTTCCAATATTAAGAGAGATATTTTATATTTTGTGTTTTCTTCTATCTTTATGTCCCCCTTTCCCCTTGACGTATGCCATTTATTAATAAAATTGGCCTTGAAAATACTAAAATGATATCAGATACGACATTTCATTTTGATCAGACTTAAATTGTGACTAGAGAGTGATTTATATATTCTAAGGAAATTCGCTAAGTTTACGCAGCTCCTGTGTAACGCCTTTTTTGTTGTTGTTTAGAATGAGTTAAAGTGCTTGAAACAAATATGGTTCATGCGAAAAACATATACCTTTTAATTTTCATTATAAAAAATTGTTTACAACTATTTATGACCAGATTTTACAGACAAACATCCTCAAAATCTTGTTCACCTAATCAGAAAACTTAGAAAACAATTTGCTGCACTTTGGACCTCAATCGGCTACGAAAATTGACCTGAAGTGGTAGATTTGTTACAAAATCAGGGCTTCATTTGATCACTGGCCACTAATAGTGAATAAAATTGGTCAAATTTCAATAAACGAATTTTGCTGCAACGTATTTTGTCAGTTTTCCGTATATTTAGTATTGAGCGCTCCGCTGCCTATTTGTGATTGAACTTCTATAGAATTCTTAGTTCCAAAAGAATTGATTTGTCCGAGATACTTGAAGGTCCTAACTATTTCTAAGTATATATCTTTAAATTTGATGTTCAAATCAAAACCCGCACTTGGCATAGTCTTAGTTTTGTCCGTGTTTATTTGTAATCCCATCCTTTTACTTTGAAAGCTAAGTTCGTTTATCATATGTTGTAGTTGTTTTCTATTGGATGCAAACAAGACTATGTCATCTGCAAACCTTAGATTCGATAGATATACCTCATCGATTTTTATCCCAAGATTTCCCCATTTTAGTTCATCAAATACTAGTTGAAGCACCGCGTTGAACAGTTTTGGTGAGAGTGGATCGCCCTGTCGAAGACCCCTTTTTATAAGAAATTTTGGGCCTTTAGTTTGCATCAGTATCTCTGAGGTTATATTTTTGTATATATTTTGGATCAAACGGATGTATTTGTTCTGAACACTGCACTTCATGAGTGCTCTCTAGATACATTCATGTTCCACAGTATCGAAAGCCTTGTAGTAGTCAATAAATGCCAAAAATATAGGAATGTTATATTCCTTACTCTTTTCTATGATTTGGCATACAGTTTACAAGTGATCAGTGGTTGAGAAGGCTCTTCTGAAGCCTGCCTGATCAGATGTTTGATAAAAATCTAAGTGATTTTGTATGCGATTTAGCAGAATTCTTGCAAATACATTATACAAAGTAGGAACTAAACTAATGGGTCTATAATGGTCTATACCAGGGTTGTTACCTTTTCTATAGAGAAGACAGATGGTTGCATTCGCGTTAAACAAATATGTGCGCGTGTTTGAAAGATTATCTCCACCAAACTTAAGATACTCATTACAAATTTTATCTGCACCTACACTTGCTTTTTGGAGCCTTTAAAATCGCACACACTTCACTTTTGAGAATTTCCGGCACATATGAGGATTTGATTGAATGTTGAAGTTGAAATGGTTGAATTTTCAATTGTAGTTTAGATTCATATAAGTTTCTGTAAAAATTTGTTGCCATTAACATTATATGCTTTCGGTTACCATCGTGTGTTGCTTCCGTGTCGATTTCTGGCATCCATGTTTTAGCGTTAAATAGATTTTTGTTTAATTTTTTAATGACGATATGATTTTCTAAAGTTTTCAGTATTAAATTGTTATTTGATGTTCTTATGTCTTTCCTGATCACTCTCTTGACTAATTTGTTTGTTTCTGTTAATTCCACTTTCTATGATATGGATTTATTTTCAATTTTTTATACCAAAAAAAGTGCCTTAAGAATGTAAAAATTATTTTCATCTACCTTTACAAACAACCAAGATATTCACAATTCTTTAAAAGTCGAAAAATCTTAGTTTTGCATGTAACTCGCAAACAAAAGATGCTAGCAAATTTTTGTTGGCACCAATGAATTAGTCTCAAAAAAAGAGATAAACAGTGTGCCATCCATTTTTTTCTATCTCTTATAGTTACCGAGTTACCCCATAAATCCATCAAAATTGACCCACTCTGTACATATGAATTTTGCCCTGCAGAACTTTGGTCCCAATTTTTTACAGAAAGTTTTTTAAATAATTTGAAAACATTATTGTTTTGGAATAAACTTTTTTCATATTGTTTGGCTACATTCCAACTTAAAAGATTTTCTAACTTTTTAAAATAAAATAATATTTTAGAATGTATAAGTTTTTAAGTATAAAAAAGTCACAAGCCAATTGGTGGATGTTTCTACCCATTAAACAAATCATCCACCAAAATGCGTTTCTAATACAAGGGTTTTCAGATTTAACATTATAAAGATAAACCCATAATCCCAAATATTTCTATTGTAAAGAATATAAAAAGAAATTTTTCCGTACGAAAACAACCATTTTTTGATAGTATTTAAACATTTTCGCTTTAAAAAAATGGGATCAAATTTCACTGTGCAAAAATTGCATTTTTACAATTCGTGCAAGAAACAAAGAAAAAATTCTGAATAGTTTTTGATACAATCTCTCGGTATCATACCATTTTTTAAGAAAAATTTTTAAATTTGTATATTTAAGATATTACGATTCATGTGTAGAATAAATAAATACTATTATTATGTTTATTATTATTATTTTTTTTAAATAAAAATTTGCTATAGTAAGACTCTTCATAATGGTAGCATATTTCGTCAAAATTTAAAGATTCTAAACCTAGAGTTCTCTTTGATTATTTTAATAATCTTTATACATATAAAGTATTTTATCTTTCTCTAGATAGATAAATTGTAGACGGGCTACACTTCGACCATAAGGTCCATTTTGATGCCTAAGGATATGAGGATGTGAGTGGAGTGGAAAGAATTTTTGTGTATAGACTAGGAATTGGTAGGATATGCGGCTGCAGCCGACTATGATAGGAACTATGCAGATATTCATCTGGAGTTCGTGAAAGAAACTGCAGAAAACCTTCTCAAGCATAGCCGGTCACTTCGTTCTTGTCCATACGGCGACAGTTTAGTCAATTAACACCACTCTTTTTTTTTCTTAATAACTGACAAACTGCCGATGTCGGGATTCGAACCCATAACCTCCCAGTTTTCAAGTAGGCATACTGCGGAGACATAACGCCTTAGACCGCTCGGCCACTTGGACTGGTATATCTTTGTCTAACAAATCAATATTAAATAATATGTTGTATCTGTAAAAAAAACATTTACTACAAGAATAATAAAAATTGTGAGACACTGATTCGGTTCAGGTCGGTTAATTTTTTTTGAACAGGAGTGTACATAGACAGCTAAAAACATAAACCTTCCTTTTGGCTTTGCTGGAGTCGGGTAAAAAAGACATGAATAACAGTAATTCAAATCAATAACAGTAATTTATGAATATGATTTCTTAAAAAAATATATAATAAAGATTTTTGTTTTCTGATTTGTAGAGTAAATTTTTCTGATCCACGTGATGTATCCGATGCGATATTAGAAGATTCATTTGCATTTGGTTATGCTGGCTTAATCTTATCAATATATATATTTTGCTGTTCATCATGTTCAGCGTATTTGATGAACTTTGCAGCATTACGACAAATTGATCGAATACGTAGAAAATTTTTTGAATCTGCATTATCACAAGAAATCAGTTGGTATGATACATATACAAACATGAATTTTGCATCAAGAATGACTGAGTAAGGAATGCAACGAAATTTATTTTGAAATTTTTTTATTGAAAACTGCTTAATTGCTTACAGAGATTTAGAAAAGCTAAATGCTGGAATTGGCGAGAAGATAACTTTATTTGTAAATTTAATGAGCTCTGTTATCATCGGTTTGATAACAGCTTTTGTCTATGGTTGGGAATTAACGTTAATTTGCTGTGCAAGTGCTCCGTTTCTTATTCTTTCAAGTGCTTTTGTATCAAAGGTAAGACTCTTGCTATTAATATTTAACCATTGGCTAAGTGCTACTTTAACTTATAGTCTAAGCAGTGGTACTGGGCTGTATTCACAGCTACTTACTTAGGTCATATTTTCTGACAGCTTTTACGTTCTGCAAGCGCTGACCAAAAAGTAAGACGACATTTTGTTTATACTTTTAAATAAACTAAGGTCAGGCAGTAAGTAGCTGTGAATGCCACCCTCACGGCTCTGATATATATAAAAATAAAAGATAAAAGTAATTTTTTTTTTTAGTTACAAGGAACATTAAGTATGAGAGAATTAGAAGCGTATGGAGGAGCCTCATCAATTGCTGAAGAAGTATTTGGATCAATTCGCACGATAGTTGCATTTCATGGTGAAGCAAAAGAATCCGAAAGATTTTCTAAGGAGTTGGTGCATGCAAAAAAAGAAAGTATACGAAAAGGAATTTTAACCGGTGCGGGTAATGGTATCTTATGGCTAGTTACATACAGTAGTTATGCTTTGGGAGTTTGGTTTGGTGTCATGTTTATAATTAGCGATCGTGGATTGGAAAATCCTACGTACACAGCTGGAGTATTTATGACAGTATTTTTTTCTGTATTATTGGGAGCTACAAATTTAGGTATCGCAGCACCATATTTAGAAATATTTGCAACAGCAAAAGGCTCTGCAGCAGTCATATTTTCAATAATTGATCGTCCATCAAAAATTAATACATTCAGTACTGACGGTTTGACACCAGACCATGTAGAAGGAAACTTTGAATTTAGAAATGTGCACTTCAATTATCCAGCACGACCAGATGTAAAGGTAAGTTAATCTAACGATGTATATGTCTTCGTTAGCTGATCGATTAACATACTAATATTTTAGATTTTGCGAGGATTTAATTTAAGCGTAAAAAAAGGTGAAACAATTGCGTTAGTGGGTCCATCTGGCTGTGGAAAATCAACGGCCATACAACTATTACAAAGATTGTACGATCCTCTACAAGGTCAAGTATTCTTAGATGGTAATGATATAAGAAACTTAAATGTAAAATGGTATCGTCAACATTTTGGCGTTGTTGGGCAAGAACCAGTACTTTTTAATGAAACAATTGCTACAAATATTAATTACGGTTTGGATGGTGCAACTCAAGCAGATATTGAAAATGCTGCTAAACAAGCGAACTGTCATGATTTCATATCAAAATTACCAGAAGGTTATGACACTAGAATTAGCAATGCTCAATTATCCGGTGGACAAAAACAACGGATTGCTATTGCGCGTGCTTTAATCCGAAATCCGAAAATATTATTGTTAGATGAAGCAACATCCGCATTGGATTTAAAAAGTGAAGCTCAAGTACAACAAACTTTAGAAAAGATCGGAATTGGACGCACTACATTTATTGTGGCACATCGTTTATCGACGATCACGAACGCTGATCGTATTGTATTTGTTGATAAAGGTGTTGTTTGTGAAATTGGTACACATTCGGAATTAATGGAATTAAAAGGTCAATATTATAATTTGGTTATGACAAATACAGTAGCACCAATGGAGGATAAAACTGATGATGGTAAGTTGAGTTTTCTATTTTAGATCGTTATTACACTGTATATGGATATGATCTTTGCCAAAGATCATATCCGAAAATATTTCATCACCTATGACTATTGAATCATTTCCATACATTGAATAGACATTGGTTTTAGAGCCCGTAGTAAAAAAGTAAACAAGCAACTTATTCAAATCTTTTATATGTGTGTCCTCAGCAAAAGCTAGAGACACACATACACTTCAAATCTTTAAAAAAAATTTATACCAAGCTTTTGACAAAGAACTTTGATAAAAGATATTTTATAAAATCTTTTACAGTGTAATACCGATCTTAGTTAAACATTATAATAATTTTAATAGTTACTTATACGTGCATCGAATGCAAAGTTCAATCCAAAATCTTCTAATGTCAGCACATACCTTTTCATCTATTTTAATGGCAGCACATACCCTTTCATTAGTGTCAAGACAAAAACAATGTATTCTTTTGAATCAGGGAAAGTTATGCAAAAGCTATATAGTTTGAGAATTTTTAGCATTTCGATATCACCTCTTGACGAAATTGAACAGCAGGTAGTTTAACCCTTTAACTGCCAAATAATTTTTTTTTAAATTAAGTATCTAAATTAGCTAGCACTTCCCATCATGCTCACCTTCCCCACCATGCTTGCTGTTATGCTCACATGGGGGCCAGTATGGAAGCCACACATGAAAGACACATCATATTAATGTGGTTGTTTAGGAGAATGGCCACGATCAAACGCATTAATGAGTTTGTAGCAGTTAAAATGTTTTATAAACTTTGGGCTGTTTCAAAGTAATTAAATTTGTTGAATTTATTCATATTATGGTAGAAGCCAATAGATCTAAGACTTGCTCGCCACAGTTTAAACCAACGCTAGTATGAACAGTGTTCTTTTCCAACAAAATCGTTAAAATATCATAATTACACTATTCAGGTTAGGTTGAGTAGTAGCGGTTGTCTTGGACGGGGCACACTTAGACCATAAGGTCCATTGTGATACCTAGGGACGTGAGTGGAGGGCAAGGAGTTTATGTGTGGACAAGGAATTGGTAGGTTCTTATCCATACTATAATTCGTTCTTATCTATACTATAATTAACAAATTGCCGATGTCGGGATTCGAACCCATAACCCCCAGTCCCAAGGAGAGCTCCTTAACAAACGCGGCTACTTTGCCGGTTACGCTATGCAAGTGTGATTTGTTTTTCAATTGCAGAAACCGATTTGTTTTTATACTTTGTTTAAATATAAAAGGGTATTATAAGTTTGGTCATAAGTTTTGTAACGGTTAGAAATATTCCATTTCTGAATGCCCGCCTGTCCGCTGTCTACACGATAATAACTCAAAAACGAAAACAGATAAAAGGAGCTGAAATTTCTTGAGTATGTTCTAAAGCTAAAAAGTTTTTTCGAGTTCAATAGGTTTGCAACAATTTCAGCTAAAACACCTGTGCAAAATCATTTATAATAAAAACGTATGATAATAGTATCGTGGTATAGTATATAGGTACTACAAGTCATATTTTTACACATCTATGCGTTTGTAGACGTAAAGTAAATAGTACACCAACTGAAAAAGAATTCATCGTATACAGAGTATTCTCAGTTGTCACATTTATTGTTTTCTAAAATTTTTGTCTATTAGTGTATTTTTATGGGTTTAGATGATGAAAGCAAAGTTAAGAAAATAAACAGACAGAAATCAATTGCTGAATCAGTCATAAGTGATTATGAAAAAGAATTAGATGAAGAAAAAGAAATTGAAGAGTACTATAGCAAAACAAAACAAAGTGTTTTTATACGTGTATTACAAGTGAACAGGCCTGAATGGATATACATTTTTGCGGGTTTAATTGCATCCATATGTGTTGGTGGTTTTATGCAATCATTTGGAATATTGTTTGGGCAACTCATGGCGGTATTTATTACAAAAAAAATTACTTACTATTTATTATTTAATTTCTGGCGATAGATTTTAGGAATAGAAGATTCTGAGCTTGCAACTTCAGAGGCTAGAAAATACTCTTTGGTATTTCTAGCAATGGGATTTTGTCTTGGTTTATCCCAATTCGTCCAAGCGTACACATTGAATAAAGCTGGAGCACATTTGACAACTCGTTTACGCGAGAAAATGTTTAGTGTGATGATGTCACAAGAAATGGGTTGGTATGACGAACCGAAGAATAGTGTTGGAGCTTTAGCATCAAGATTATCTGGTGAGTTTATTCTTTCTGAACTTGAGCATGTCGATGATGTATTAAATCTATTAATTAAATTGATTTTAGGTGATATATCATCAATACAATCAGCAGTTGGTACATGTGTTGGAGCCATTTTCCAAAGTTTCTTCCTAATTTTAATTGGTGTTGTTATAGCTCTTGTATTTTGTTGGAAATTGGGAATTGTTTGTAGTTTTATGATGCCATTCATTTTAATATCAGTATGTTTAGAACAAAAAGCAGCTAACTCTTCAGGTGGTGATAAAAAAGCTATTGAAGAGGCTACCAAAGTGGCTGTCGAAGCAATATCAAACATACGAACTGTAATAAGTCTTGGTCAAGAGCACACATTTTTAAAGAAGTAAATAATTTTGGCTATCGTTTCTCAACTTTTATGACCTTCTCACACAAACTGATATGCTATTTTGCGTTTTTCGGAAACTTTACCCATAGAAGATTCTAAAATTGTTTCAATCTATTCAAAAGTATTTTAAACGTACCGATAAGTTTCCTTACAATGCTCTATAGGCTCAAGAAAAATCTCGATCTCTTTAAACTAAGTTTAAGAATTTTCGCAATTGCATGATTTGCGAGGAGACACACTCTGAAACATATAGGGATCCTTCACGGTGCGCTGTTAATAAAATAATCAGATTCTTCTACACCTACAAAAGTCAGTTAAAATATACAATTTCTCAGGAAAATGTTTCGGCCGAAACCACAATTTTTTTGTTATAGATGGGTTACCAAAATAGATTTAGGAGGCAGATCATAAACGCCTTTCAATGTGATCCTTTTCGAATTGAGAAACGTTATTTATAAACTATAAATAATAAAGATCGGTTTTTGTTGAGGGTAAAATTAATTACTTTTACAACATTTATTTTTGCAAATCCACGTTTTTATTTAATAAGATTGTTGACATGTTTCGGGTTTTATCCCATTGTCGAAACAGTTTCGACAATGGGATAAAACCCGAAACATGTCAACAATCTTATTAAATAAAAACGTGGATTTGCAAAAATAAATGTTGTAAAAGTAATTAATTTTACCCTCAACAAAAACCGATCATTATGGACTTCCACAAATTAAAGCTCTCTACAATCAATCAATATAAATAATAAACTTAAACTATATTTATAATAAAACTGATCATCTTTATAACTTATATTTATTTTTTAGGTACGCTGATGAATTATACCAGGTGGAACGAATATTAAAAAAAAGGATTAATTTCCGTGCAGCAGTTTATGGTTTTGGTCAGGGAATTATATTTGCTTTGTATACTGTGAGCATGACGTTTGGTGGTTATTTAATTGCCGAGGATAACGTTGACGTACAAACAGTTGTATTGTAAGTTAGACTAAAATATTATTTCATTGTTATAAATTAACAAGTCTAATAAAAACATTTGAATTTAGAGTAACAGAAGTAACACTTTACGGCAGTTATATGGTTGGGCAAGCATTGAGTTTTGCCACAAACTTTATTGGTGCTAGAATGAGTGCAATACGTATATTCCAAACATTAGATCGTCAACCAAAAATAACATCAAATCCGACATCTTTTTCAAACGATCAGAAGGTATTCATTATTTTTTAAATACGGCTTACTACACTTTATATCAATTAGTTTATGTTTAACCGTCCTTAAAAATTTGAAGTATTTTAGAAACCCAAAAAACTAATTTAAAAAATTCCGCTAGTTCGCCTTACACCGCCCGAAATTTTTGTAGTCCGGTCGTTCCTTAACTATTTAATCAAAAATGGAAATTTGTAGAAAGTTTGCGGTTAAGGCCTAGATAGTAAAATTTCTTAACGACCAGTTCAGAATTTATTCAGGAGGTGTGAAATATTAAGAATCTCCATTAGAAAGGCATTAATAAATTCGGTCTCATAGATTCCGTGAACAATTTTAGTCATTCTGCTTGCTATACACTACGTTATTGAATGGTGGCATTGATCAAATAGGTTGAAAATTTGTAGGAAGCTTAATATTAAGAGTCTAGATGGTAAAATTTCCTTGGCGAATTGATCAGAATTTATTAATGTTGGGCAACGGGGTGGGATAAAGGTGCGAAGAATCGAATCCGGTTGGAAAGAGTTCGTATTTATACTCTTGTGTAAGTTATTTGTGTGCTTTTTATTTTTAGTATATCGAGGGAAATATTAAATACAAAGATATTAAATTTCGTTATCCTACACGTCAAAATGTTGAAGTATTAAAAGGATTAAATTTAAATATCCAAAGTGGACAACATGTAGCGCTAGTTGGTTTTAGCGGTTGTGGAAAATCTACACTTATTCAATTATTACAAAGATTATATGATCCAGATGCAGGAATTGTGGTAAGTATTTTTAGGGCCTAGTCAAGGATAAAAACTATAATTTTATCAACAACTGTAGAAACGCTTTAATGGATGATTTTATAACACATTGATTGTGTTTAACTTAGTTGCAACTTAGCATGCTAAGTTGCAACTAAGTTGCATCATGCATTATTTTATATTATTAAATTCACTATATTAGGGGAAATTCCCCCAATTTTGTAATACTGCTGACAAGTTAGTAAGTATGTCTCGAAAGAAACACACTGTACTAAAATGCACAAAACTAAATTTTTTTAGACTGACTAATTTCGTTTTTATACAAAGAGATGAGTTGTTCCAAACACAACCATTGTAAAGAACGATCTCTTTGAGAAGAATTATCCCAGTTCAATTCTTATCAGTTTCAGTGCATCAAATATAAAATAAAAGTATGTTATTGTTTTCAATTTATAGTCATTAGATGGACACGATACCAAAAATGAATTATCTATATCAAAATTAAGAAATCAATTGGGCATTGTATCACAAGAGCCAGTTTTATTTGATCGAACAATTGCTGAAAATATTGCATATGGTGATAATAGTCGTAATCCAAATATGGAGGAAATCATTGAAGTGGCAAAACAAGCAAATATCCATACATTCATCAGTTCATTGCCATTAGTAAGTATTCGCAAATTTCCTGAAAGGAAATAGAGCTATTGGTCTCGTACCGACTTCAAAATTTTGCAAAAATTTTTCAAATCTCCATCGATCCTACCTATGTCGCAAATCACCATCTGTAAAATTATATATATATATATATATATATATATATATATATATATATCTGTAATCGCTCTAGCGGTCACAATTTTAATCTGATTGGAATGAAATTTGGTATTTGGGGCGCTTTTGGTATTCAAAAGGTCAAGTTCGTTAATGGGTAAAATCAGACAAGGGGAGAGGGGGGTTTAAAGGGAGGGGTAAACACAAAATTTGACATATCTCCTTTAATATTCGAAAAATCGAAACATATATAAGAAGTAAAGTTATAGGTACTAAGTTTTACTGTAATTTTGTTTCTCATCATTTTTTCTGTTACACTAATATCTACAGAAATGTTGACGGTTTAAGATTGAAAATTAAATTCCTTAATATCTCTGTACACATCAGAGTTTGATCAAAAATGATAAGGTGATAAATTGTAGCAAACTTAATTTTCTACAACTTTATTCCTTATACATTTTTCGGTTTTTCTAATATTAAGAGAGATATTTTATATTTTGTGTTTTCTTCTTTCTTTATACCCCCTCCCCCCCATTCTCCTCGACAATTGTCATTTATTAATAAAATTGGCCTTTCAAATACTAAAATCATATACGACATTTCATTTTGATCAGACTAAAATTGTGCGCTAGAACGTGATTTATGTATTCTAAAGAAATTCGCTAAGTTGAAGCAGCTCCTGCGTAACGAATTTTTTTTCATTCTCGCCAAATCAATAAGGCGAATCTTGTACACAGGCAGCGTTCGACATATTCTCTAATAAACTGTTTCACTTCGAGAACTCTTATCCTAAAGTCGATGTACACATTAAAAGCATAAAATAATCGAATGAGTGCAAGAGCTAATTCAGTATAGTTTCTGCCATTCTGATGTTAATTTAAATATAATAAACGGTTGGATTAAATACCTGTAAGGCAATTACCACGTAATGGGCAACTTCCCATCTCTCCGAGACAATTTTATACAAGAAGATTTAAATAATCCACAACTATTTTTACCAACTTTATGAACACTTTATTAAAGTTACATGATTTCTTTCAAACAGGGCTACAATACAAGGCTAGGTGCAAAAGGCACACAATTATCCGGTGGACAAAAACAACGTATTGCCATTGCTCGTGCATTAATACGACAACCAAAAGTTTTATTACTGGATGAAGCGACGTCAGCATTAGATAGAGAAAGTGAAAAAGTTGTACAAGAAGCATTAGATAAAGCACAAGAAAATCGTACAAGTATAACAATTGCACATCGTTTAGTTACAATACAAAATTCAGATTTAATATGTGTAGTCGATCAGGGAGTGATTGCAGAAAAAGGAACACATGAAGAACTATTAGCGAAAAGAGGGCTTTATTATAATTTACATCAATTATCATCTATAGAGCATTAATTAACAATTAATTATGATATGAAGTTCTATGACAACTAAAATTAATGATTTGACAGAAGTAATCTCACAATTCAAATTTTAAATGAAATCCGTCACGATTTTGGAGGGATTCATTATATAAAACTACTGTTAGTTGCAATGTCAAATGTTTTTCTTAGAACTTTCAACGACATTTGAAAGCTCAAAAATAGCTCAAAGTTCCTTTGATGGAAGGACATTTCAAATCCTTTCATTTATTTTACTATTTAGTTGATTTGAGAGTAATTTCTTTCATTTATGTATGATACCAAAGAAACTTGGCACAATCCTGATAACATCTATTTATCGACGAAAACCAACTAAAATTTTAATTGGTCTCTCATTCTTAGTTAGAAGAAAATCTGTATTAATGTCGATACAAACAGCTGAGAAATGCAGCTTAAACTATTTAAAACTAAAAAAACTGTGTACGTGCCTTGTGATAGAGATGTCTCAGCTATTTGCACCAACAATGACTGCCTCTAGCGTATTTTATACCTAACTAAGAGTGTGAGATAAAAAAATTGTTTCTCTTATGTTCAAATCTAGCATATAGGAAATAAATGCAATTTACGTTCTCAAATTTCGGAAATGTTTTCTACTTAGAATTAACTATAGGTGATTTAATTTGAGGTAAAACATCTCAATGAAATTAAAATGTTTGCCCCAATTCCTCGATCAATTATTTGTATTTTATAAATACGTATTTCGACTACAAAGTAATCTTTATGTTGGTACATCTAACTCATGTAAAATGAAAATCTAACAACGAACATCTAACTCATGTAAAATTTTGGAGAACTGAAAATCGTATATATCTGACAACCATAAAATTGACAAATCGAATTTAAAACTACTGAAATCGGCACAAAACCCCTCAGAGTTAGATGTGTACAAAAGTATTTATATACCTACACAAATTAAGAAAACAAATAATGAATTTAGATAATGGACCGATTCCAAATTCTGACTTAATAAAATTAAACCCTTTTCAAAATTATTACTTGAATGTCAAGGTCATCCGTGAATAACACCCTAACGCTATTGACAATAACAAGACCATATGATCAGAAAAGGATTACCGCCAATCGACGCAGTGGGTTGGGTTTATCACACACTTAATCCTTTAATTGGTCAGTTAACTCAAGTAATCTCTCGTAATACCTAAGTCCGATCATATAAAAGCCAAAAATTTTTTAATATCATTGTGAGACAAGCACCAAATTAGCAAGGAGTAACATATCTTTGATTCCATATCCCGGAGGTAGTTACGATTAGCTAATTCATACTGTGACTTCTTTGTAGTCGAAATACGTATTTATAAAATACAAATAATTGTTCTAGCAACTGGGGCAAAATAATCTTTATCTGAATGAAGGCTTCTTTATCTGATAAAAAACAAGTATTATTTTTTTGTGCTTTAAAAATAACCTAGGTAAGCTTTAAACAGTGATTTAAATATAAAAAGGTTTATTTTTAGATACTACGATTTTTAGAAGACTATATAACAATTCGTTTCCAGAAACGATTGTATTTGTAAATGAGTAATACATTTTCCAGATAATTGTATATCCCTTGTATACGGTTTCGAGTAATCAAGAGGAAATCAAATATTGTAGAAAATATTTTATACTACAAAATTTTATCCCGACCCAAAATGTAAAATTAAAAAAGGTTCTTTCAAAGGCTTCTAAAAATTACGCCATGTTGCGTGACATCATTAGCCAGTCAGTCAATGCAACACAAAATATAAATATTGTTCAGTTTTGTTGTAATATTAAGTCAACTCACAAAACTCCTGGAAAAAGATGTCCTAATGTGGAAACCAATTTGAGGATTTCGGACAATTTTTATTCTTTTTTAGTTTTTATAACTTGTGCTTTAGAACGTGTGTACAAACAACGTTAATAGCTGTTAGAATCATGGCTAATGACGTCACATTCAATCTCGTCGCGTTTGAAATCCGAGCTAATTTTTATTCTCTTTTAATATTGAATAATTTAAAATTGAGCAATAAAAAACAATTTATTCAATGCTTTTATTATTTTTGAAGCCTAATCTTTGCAAGTAATTCAAAAAAGGTATTTGTTAAAAATTCCCACGATTACTCCATTACGAAAAATTAAAAAAATATATTCCATTTCTATATCTTCCGTTTCTAGTTTTATTATTCAAATATATATAAAATTGTCTTCAGTGATAATATATGTCACAGTTATTATTTAAATACCGTGAATGATCTGTGATGTTATTTTCGAATTGCCTACAATGTATAAATGGCCTTATTTTTTAATAAAGAAAAAGTATAATTTTCATATTGAATGTAAATATATAAAATGTATTATATTTTTCATTTATTGTAATTATAATAATAAAATATTATAAATAAAACTCAGAAACCTTCATTTTTAAACGGTATTATTTAGCTTGCCCTGTTCGTTTTTTGTGTCAAATCTTACAAGCTGAATTAGAACCACTTCCTCTTATCCTACGAAATTGAATTTTTACATGTTGGTTTAGTCTCGATGACAATGCATTTTTATGGTAAGCATGGCATGAACCGAGAAGGGGAAAGCACAATATTTGATATCTCTCTCTTAACATTGGAAAAATCTAAAAAAAACATAAGAAGTAAGGTTGTAGAAAGTTAGTTTTACTATAATTAAGTTTCTTATCATTTTTTTCTATTTCTCTAATATTTACAGAGATATTGACGGTTTAATATTGAAAATTTAAATCCTAAATATCTCAAGTTGTTTATACACATTCAAGTTGTAGATAAAATGATGAGGTAATGAATTGTAGCAAACATGATCTTCTACAACTTAACTCCTCATACGTTTTTCAATTTTTATAATATTAACTGAGATATTTTATATTTTGAGTTTTTCTTTCTCCAAGTACCAATTTTCGCTTAACTTACTACCCATTCACTTGTTAACTCCGAAATTATGAAATGAATTATGAAATGAACAGACTTAGAAATATGTCCAGCGAAAAATAAAAAATAAATTAATAATAGTAAAATAAAATTTTTTAAAACAAGTTTTTATTTAAATGCTCTAAAAAGAAGAAAATAAACTTTAAATTAAATCAAACCCATCAATTTATTACATTATACAATTTATATGATATAAAATCTTGTCGCGAGAGTAATATGTATGTCAAGAAAATTTACTTGATATAAGTATTTTTCTCTCTCAGTGTACACATACGTCACGTCCACTCCCCCTTTTTAATATAATTTTCACTAAATAGAATGAGAAATATTATATTAAGTAACTAAATAAAAACTAAAAACTTGAAGATAAAAAAGGTTAAAAAAAATTGTTAAGTTAAACGGTTTTATTGAAAAGAAAGATAATAATGATGTAGATAATGTACTAAAAGCTAAAAAATAATTAGGTAGGTCCTAGGTACCAGTCATCAGACCACTCATCCTCATCAATCCAGGGCATTGATCAGATTCAAAAATAAAATCGTGGGGCGCGTGAAATTTCTATCAACAGTCAACCCCGCTCATATCATTACAAAAGCTATTTACATATTTACTCAAGTTACGCTACGCCCCACGATTTTATTTTTGAGTCTGATCAATGCCCTAAATTGATGACGAGAGTGGTATGATACTGGTACCTAGGACCTACCTAATTATTTTTTAGGTTTTGAGTACATTACATCATTATTATGTTTCATTTCAATAAAACCGTTTAACTTAAAAATTTTTTTACCTATTTTATTTATTAAGATGTCTGTAAAACTGGGCACGAAACAATCTAAACTTTAAATCAGATATTTCATTTGGATTCCGTTTCTGAAAAAAAAAATTAGTCTGGCATTATGTTATTTTTTATTACTTTGAGAGTACTAAGGATGTTCCAACATGAAACCACTTTTCGACAGATTTTGCTCATTTATTTTCAAAAGCTAATTATAACGTTTTCTAATAAATCCCGAAGTTTCAGAATTTTTGACCGTTTAGAACGCGAAATAATTAATAGCAAAGTAATCATCCTCTCTCACTCTCTCTCATTAGAAGTATGTAAAACTTCATGCCCGCCCTACTATTGTCTGTTGTATTAAAAAAAATACTCGACAGAATTTAAAAAAAATAGGAGAGTAAAGATAAATATTTATTAATTAAATTTTTTTTTAAAATCGCATTTTACCGTTTTGTTTTCGAAATATAAAAGTTTAAAATTATTTAATTGCATTATTTTGTATATATGAATAGTGAATATGTCTATGTGTTGTGTATGTGTATATATGTATTTGTTCTATAATAAAAGCAAACCGGTTGTTTGTCCTTTTTATATAAGACAGTGAAGGAACTACCTTAAAACAAAAACGGCCCAATTTGGTATTAGACTCTAATTCTTCTCTTCAATTTAATAAAAATTAATATTTATAAAAAAAACTAAAATACATGCTTTTATTAGTAGGTAACGCACTAAAAACAAAAAATTCAAATTTGTAAAAGCATGGGGTGCTTTTGTGTTGGAAAATTCTTTGAGTAGACTATTCAGTGTTTGTTTAAGACCTGAAAATAAACTCTCCATATATTTTACGGTCGCTTCTACCAAAATTATAAAATATATTTCGTGGCATATTTTCGAATTCCATGATGCGTTCATCTAGAATCTAGATCAATAGTTCCCAAAGTGCAAGGTCTATGTAATCAAAAAAAAACTTTGGGGGTGCATGCAATGAAAATGGAGGTCTGCGTATGTGGTTCATATTTAGCTATTATACGTATTACTTAATATTTACTTATAGGTAATAGACATAGAAATTACCTACTTAAATATTAATTAAGTATACTTCATATAATTTATTAAGTATTATTTCATAAAATTGTGTTAAGGAATGTGATTCCTATTTAGGTAGATCATTACCAAAATTTAGGCGTTACGTTATGTCATAAAGCGCCTAATACAGATTATACCTATGTACTTATATTCTATGAATTGCGAAAACACCTGAGCCATCCTCCTTTTAAAAAATATGTTATACGTGCAGTGATGTGATGATATTGTATTTTTTTTGAATATGATATGGCACTTTTCTTTTTTAAATTGTAATTTATGTGTTAAATTAAAAAAATTCTTTTTATCACTTACTTGGTAATATTTTAATTCGTACTACACTTGTTCGACTATTTTAAATTTTCAAATTTTATTTATTATATTTTAAATTTTATTAAAATAAAACGCTATTACATAATATTTACTAATAATGGACATAATATGTATGTGCATTTATTTTACTCCTCACTTTTAAGTAAAAGGAATGCGCCCATGAAATGGAATTTGCCCTTTTCAATATTTTTTTAAAAATAACAATTAAATCTAGTTAAAAATCACTATCGCTAAAATTTATATATATATATATATATCAACATATCTATAAGTTTATGTGTCTGTGGGCTCTCTAGCGACCTCAGTTTTATTCTGATTGGAGTATAATTTGTTATTTGAGGCGCTTTTGATATTCATGAGGTCAAGTTCGATATTGGATAAAATCGGGCAAGGGGAAAGGGCGGTTTAGAGGGAGAGAGAAACACAAAATTTGACATATCTCCCTTAATATTCGAACAATCGAAAAATTTATAAACAGTAAAGTTGTAGGTTTTACTGTAATTTTGTTTCTTATCATTGTTCTGTTACACTAATATATTTACAGAAATATTTACAATTAAAGATTGAAAGTTAAAACTCTAAATATCTCTGTACACATTAGAGTTTCAGAAAAAATTATAATGTAATGAATTGTAGCAAACATGATTTTCTACAACTTTACTCCTTATACATTTTTTGATTATTCTAATATTAAGAAAAATATTGTATATTTTGTGTTTTCTTCTTTCTCTTTGACTTATGCCATTTATTAATAATCAGATACGACATTTCATTTTGATTAGACTATAATTGTAGCCGCTAGAGAGTAATTGATGTATTATATGGAAATTACCTAAGTTTACGTGGCTCTGCGTAACGAATTTTTTTTAACTTATCAAATAATAGTAAAATAAGGGACGAAAGTTTGTATGGGAAGTGCGTTATTTTTGAAGTTCGAAACGTGCAAGTTGGTATTTCGGCTTTTTAGGTTTAAGAAAAAGCGGATGGTTCCTGAAATGTTGCTGATGGGAAATCCCATCGGACACACTAGTATTTCATAAAATTGTGTAAGTAAAAACTTGCATATTAAATAACCAGCAGCAACGCATTGTACTCTTATGCGGAGTAGCAACGCTTGCCCATAATCAGACTTGTACCAGAGCCTTGGATGGCGGCGCAAACTTGACCACTAGTGCTATCATGTGTTTGTTTTTTTTTTCATTTATAAATACAGTGTCAAAAATAAATAGATTTGGCAGCTTTAAGCAATAAAATTTAGTGAATCAGGGTCGTAAAATTATCGTGCTTTTCAATTAATAGTACAATGACTCAATTTTCCACTTTTCGAGTTAATAAGAGGTAATCTTTGTACCGTTTAAATAAATAAAGGTATAAATAATAAGTTTACATGCTTTTTTTTTAATTTAAAAAATTTCCACTCTGTAGTAAACCCTTTCAAAGAAAGTAGCTCTAATGGGTCAGGTGAAAAACTCTAAGTTTGTAAAAATTCAATATAAGGCAGGCAGTGGGTCTGCGGAAAACCAAAAACAAATCGACATGGTGTCTACAGGACACAAAAGTTTGGGAACCTATAATCGAGAAGTCAAAATAATAACGTGTTAAAAATAGAGCCCAGATTACAGACACCTATTATTTGTTACTTAGTTGTTCTAAAACATGTTTTAATAGATTAAACAATAATTGTTTTTTTTTTTAAATATTTTATTTGTTTTTGCTTTGTTTTATTTAATACAGTTGTTTGAGTTAAAAATTTGTTTTTAAATTTTTATTTGTATATATATTGCAGTGCCGTAACTAGGGCGGTGCCAGCGGTGCCCAGGCATAGGGCGCAGATCCTTGAGGGGCGCAGAAATATTTGGTCATTTCCCTAGTTACCCCAAGTTACGGCACTGTAATATATATACAAATAAAAATTAAAAAACAAATTTTTAAATCAAACAACTGTATTAAAGAAAACAAAGTAAAAACAAATAAAATATTTTACACGACCACAAATATTAAAATTGTGAGTTTTGGCAAATATTTTCGAATAAACGTTTTTTCACCTAATTCATAAACGAAATTTATATATACTTCCTTATTCAAAACTCTACCAAATACTCATAATTAAGTATACAAAATGTAGTTTTTAAATGATAGATTTAGTTTTATAAACATAATCCATTTTATTGTCAAAACCGGGTAAGATTAGAAAATTTTTCAATGGCGCAGTTATAGAAGCTCGCACCGGGTGCATAAAAGGTTAGTTACGGCACTGTAATATATATTAAGGACGTTCGAAAGAAAAAAAAAAGCAGAGAAGTTCCTGTAAATTAATATGTTATTGCGAATAAATGAAGTCAATGCGAATTCATTGGTATGCTTCAAAATGTTGGTTCAAATAAATTTTTTCATTTTTTTCGATATTGAATTTCATACTTTTAACATTGAAACTACAAAATTAGTCTTTATAATCGAATATAACAGTTTAAAATGCAGAGAAGTTTTTATAAAACTATGTAAATTGTTGTTAAATAAACAAGGATTTATTCGAGCCACAGATGAAGGTATGTTTAAATGCATATTGGAAAGTAATAATAAATTATATAAGTAATTTTATCATTTTAGAGAAGCAAAACACAAGATTTTTCTTTTTTATTTGAAATAAAAGAAACATTACGAGTCACAACTCCCGAGTATTATTATTTACCAAATACCCATAGAATATTTAAATTTAGTTTCAACGTATACATTAAATCTGTAACGCTGCGGGCATGCGCAGTCGCTTGATACCACACTTACGCCTTTCCCCGAAAAATAACTCTTTCGAACGTTAATCCCAAGCACAAACACAGCAGGGATGAATATTTGAAATATATTTTTAATTGATTAAAGATAATTTCACTAATTCATAGCGAGATAACGAGTACAATTATTACTATACGCGCTTACAAAGGGGAATGCCATGAATCTTGCATTGTGAATGTAGTGCGCAAATTAATAGTTCATATTTTGTCATAGGTTACTGTATCCCAACCTTTTCTTATGTTTGATATTGTAATATTGTAATTAAAGTGGGAATCTCGTGTGTGAATCTTTTATTAAATATCTTAAGTGAAAACATGTCGGAAAAAACTGAAAACTGTAACGACAGTTGTAAGTGCGAATAATAATTATAAAATAAATATTATTGTGAACGGAAGATTTTTTAAATTGAGAAAATTGAGAAAGAAAATGTATAAGCTTAAACCTTTAATTACTACAAACCTATTAATGCATTTGCCCTTGGCCGTTCTCCCAGTGATACAATCGCAATAGTATGATTGGCACAGTCGTATCTCTCATGCGAGCATGATGGGGTTAGCGTGTGAGCATGTCCATGACTATCCCCAGGCTGGCTCAAAGTTCGATTTTTCGACTTTTAAACAATTATGAATATCTTGGTTGTTTGTAAAGCTAGATGAAAATAATTTTTACATTCTTAAGACACTTTTTTTGGTATAATCCAGTGGCGTCGTGAAAGTTTGAGAAAAAAGGTTGGTTTTCGAGATATGGCCTAAAGTTGTGTTTTTTATAGTTGGCTATGGCTTAGTTAGAACGGATTTTTTTCCCTCTTTTTAACCATGTATCATTTATAGGATCGCTTTTCATTCCAAAGTCTGAAATAGCCAACGTAGTAATTTCCTAGTTTAATTTTTGCGTTTTTTATATTTATTTCAAGGAGACGATGATTATTTACGATTTTGTTTCCACCATAAAAATAATAAACTCATTTAATCGTAAATGTAAAAGATGTCTTACAAAAATTACGAGAAATTTGATATGTTAGAAAGCTTTATTCAAAGTAATAACAATTGTGATATTGCATCAGAAAGAAGACGACCTGTTAAACGTATTTTCTATCACTTATAGTTACCGAGTTACCCCATAAAACCATCGAAATTGACCCACTCTGTACAATAGGCGTTAAAAGTTGATGTTCGTTTTTAAAATTTTATAATTGATTTGTGTCTAGACGCGTAAGCATAGATACCTACTATGTAATTATATTTCAAATTTTGCCCCTATTCCTAGAACATTTGTTTGTATTTTATAAATACGTATTTCGACTACAATGTAGTCATCATCAGTATGAATTAGCTAATCGTAACTATCTCTGAATCCATATCCCAGAGATAGTTACGATTAGCTAATTCATACTGATGATGACTACATTGTAGTCGAAATACGTATTTATAAAATACAAACAAATGTTCTAGGAATAGGGGCAAAATTTGAAATATAATTTCAAAAAAACCTAGAGTTCTCTTTGATTATTTTAATAATCTTTACCTACTATGTATACAGGAAGTATTAGAGACTGTTTTAGGCCACTATACTCAGAAATTTTACAACTTGACAAGTAAAACATGAAATACCTTGCACCTGAAAAACTTTCTTTTTTTTTTTTTTTTTTATTAAAATTGGCTTTAGCAAATTTGCTATACAGCCATTACCCAAATATTACAATTATATTACAATAAATATTACAATAAATACATAACAGATTTGAAATTAAGTGTAAGATTCAAAAAAGAGAGAGAAAAAAAAAAGAACAAATAATTTTCAAGGAAAAGACAAAAAATAAAAATATTTTTGGTTCGTACCAATGCGTATACACAGGGACACGCAGGAATTTAATAAGGAAATTCGTCGTCGGGACCCGTCGAGACTTTCTACAGAGGAAATATAACAATAAATACATAGGTTGGGGGCCACGGATGGGTTTACATTAGAGAAATTTTATAGGTGGAACATAAAATGCACATGGAAGTTAAAAAAAAAAAAAAAAAAAAGAAAGCGAAAAAGGAGAAAAGTTTTAAATTTTGTATTGGGACTTGTTAAGGAAGGTGCAAATTGCAGAAAGGACTTCAAAGTTGTTTAACGATAGGAGATGGGGAAAATAGTATGGACCTAAAACACCTATACGGGCTAGGGAGTTGAATAACATTGCTCTATGTTGATTAAGAAGTGGGCAGGCGAAGGTGATGTGGTTGATATCACAATAGTGATAGCCACATCTACAACTGGTGCTAGGAATAACATGTATTCGGTGTAGATGGGCGGGTAAACTGTTGTGCCCAGTTCTGAGGCGGCTTATTGTTGCTATATTTTTCCTGCTCACATCCCATTTATGGAACCATGTCTCAAACATTGGAGTAAGTTGTAGTTGGTATAGGTAGCGCCCTTTTTCAGACGCGCTCCACGTTTCGCTCCAATCATTCAACATGTCATTTTTGCAGACAGCCTAAAGATCTTGAATTGATGGTGGTGAGTTGTCCAGTATGCCATTATGAACTGCGTCCCTAGCCAACATATCAACAAATTCGTTCCCACGTATACCAATGTGTGATGGGCACCACACAAAGGCAACGCAGAAATGTTTCTGCGTTAGTTTTAGTACGGTATTTTTGATCAATACTATAAGAGGTGGAGTTTGTGGGAAATGGAATGCTGTTTTAGGAGGGAGAGGGAGCTTAATGAGTCAGATATTATAGCTGCCCTTCTTATATTTTTGGTCTCCACGTATGAGAGTGCTTCCAAGATAGCGACACATTCTGCTGAGAATATTGAAAAATATTGAGAAATACTCAAAGTGGCAGAATGTGCGCTTGTAATGCAATGTAATGCAACTCCCACACGTGACTCAGCATTCAACTTTGAGGCGTCTGTGAAGATGTAGGTATAATTGGGAACAGTGGAATTTAGGTAGTTGTTGAATGCGGAACTGACAAAGAATGGACCATAATCGGCATCCTCCTTACCAAGTCCACAATCAACAAACACAGGAATTGTCGAGTATCGGGAAAAGAAATCAAAGGAGAAGAAAGGGGACAGAAGAGATTGGTAAACAGGAATTATCGCAAACACACGATAAGCCACTAAAAGGAGAGGAAGGTCTTTGTTTGACCAATAGGACGAATTTCTGGATAGGTTGTTCAATCGGATAAGTTTTGGAATTAAAGGATGAGATAAAGAGGAATATTGGTTAAGGAAGAACTTTTTTGCTAAATACAGACGACGGACTATAAATGGAGCATCCGCTGCCTCAATCTGTAAGGAGTTGGTAGGGCAGGAGCGCATTTGTCCAAGGGCAATGCGTAAAGATTGAAATTGAACTTTATCCAACCTATACGATCGTTGGTTAGATAATGGGCATAAAAGGAAAGAGCCATAGTCGATGAAACTTCGAACGATTTGTCTATATATCATAAGCAAAGTACTTTGATCAGCTCCCCACCAAACTTTGGTAAGAGCACGGATGATGTTGATTCGTGGAACACATTTACTTATAATATAATCGACGTGTGAATTCCATTGCAATTTTCCAACAAAAACGACTCCTAAGAATTTAACAAAAGTGGGACATGGAATGGATGTATTCAGAAAAGGAATGGATTCGATATTGCATCTGTGCCTAGTGAAGACAATAGCTGAACTTTTAACAGCGGATATTTCCAAATTGATAGACATCAAATGGTGATGTAGGTTGGACAGAGCGTTTGAAACATTATCTATAGCTGTTTGTAAGGATTTAGAAGAAGAATACAGGACAAGATCGTCTGCATATTGTAGGAGTTGGGTGGGAGGCTGATTTACGATCTGCAAACCAACGGTGTAGATATTGAAAAGGAGTGGGCTCAAAACTGCACCTTGGGGGAGACCCACATATGCAGTTCTGGGACCGGATAAGTGATTCTGGTAATTGACAGTAAGATAACGAATTTTTAAAAAGTTGTTGATGTACGAGGTAATTTTAGGGGGGGCTGATAGAGATGTTAGGATGTTGATTAAGGTGTTAATATTGTAGCGGTATCGCATTTTCATTAAATTATTATTATAATTTTATTTATCATTTTTATCTGTTGCTTAACAACTATAACTTCTCTCTTTTATCACGGTTGCTTTGAATGTTAACAACTTTGATAATTTACATATAAATATATAATATGTCATAATTCAATCTAATAAAGATCAATTATATCTTTAACACTTATTTATTATTTATACATCGAGTATTTAATTTACAAAAAGAACAAGGAAAAACACACTTACGTGCTTTGGTACCATATTTATTATGATACCAACACACAGACTTCACCTGAACTTTGTGTAAATTGGTTTTTGGAGTATATTGGATCTTTGAAGGTGACTTTTTTGAATTTTCCAGTTCAGTGACTTTATTTTTAAGAATATTTAATTCTTTATTTAACATAAAATTATCTTTTTTTTGAATTTCTGAAACGGGAAAAGAACTGATATTAGATATAGAATTTAATTTATAAATATCATTAGCGAAATTAACAATAGTTTTCAGATCAACATTATTGTCAACGGTGACAAGTTGAATTTGAATTTGTGTGTCTAATTTACCAATGAATAATTCACGAATGAAATGTGAATCAAGATTTAGACCACTTGATAGGGATATCATTGTATTATATAATAATTGAGGAGTATCGAAATCTTTTTGAGATAAATTTAATAATTTATTTAGACGATCTTTACGAGAAAGTCCAAAAGTTTCCTTTAGAATATTTTTGAGTGTATCAAACTTATTTTCTTGTGGTGGATTTACAATAATATCTCTAACATGAGAAGTGTAATCCTCAGGTATAGCTAAAGAAGTTAGCATGAATTTAGTTTCATCATCAATAATATTTTGAATAATGAAGAAACGAGAAACTTGAATTATCCATAATTCAATGTCTGTTACATTAAATTGTGGAAGTTTTTGTAAATTTGGAAGATGTATTGTAGGTGCATCTAAATTCGGTAACTCATTTCGATTTCTAGGCATATTAAAAATGAAATGTCAAAAAAAAAAATAATAAAAATATTTTTTTAGAAATCGAAATAGTTATAAGCGTAAAGCAAAAATAAGTATTATAACAGAAATGAAAGACTTATCTGTTAAATTTGGTGGGTGGTATGCTATATTTTGTAAGAATTACAATATTAAATAATAATTCATCCAAACCAATCATCCAATAGTCATCTGTTGGAAGATTTTGGAAATTTTTTCTTTAAAAATATGTTAATTTACCACCCTCTTCGCTTATTTGAGCTCGGGGCGCCAAATTGTTGAGTAAATAGATTGATATAATAATTAATTATTATTTAAATAAATAATAAATAAGTGTTAAAGATATAATTGATCTTTATTAGATTGAATTATGACATATTATATATTTATATGTAAATTATCAAAGTTGTTAACATTCAAAGCAACCGTGATAAAAGAGAGAAGTTATAGTTGTTAAGCAACAGATAAAAATGATAAATCCCAGAATCTTCGTACCTGACATTGATATAGAAGATGTATGGAAAGCTGTCCATAATCTTGGTCATCCATCAATTAGACAAACCTTGAAAAAAGTACGCACATTCTTTTTTAACCCTAATCTTATTTCGCGAATCAAAAATTTGACTCGATCATGTCCGATCTGCCAATTAAATAAAATCACTCGTCACACTAAAAGTGATTTTATGCCAATTGAAGAACCAAGTATCAAATTTTCTTTCTTACATTTAGATATTGTTGGACCTCTTCCTCCTAGTGAAGGATATCGGTATATCTTCACTATCATTGATCGTTTTTCGCGTTGGGTCGAGGCTATTCCAATCAAAACTATCACGTCGGAAGAAATTATTAACAATTTGATTGCTTCTTGGTTCTCGCGTTTTGGTTTACCTACGAGGATCACTACTGATCAAGGTAAACAATTTCAATCACATATTTGGAAAGATTTTTTGTCTTCTCTAGGGATTAAGCATATTTCCACTACTGCTTATCACCCTAACAGCAACGGTATTATTGAAAGGTTTAACCAGTCACTCAAAATTTCTTTAAATTGCTGTCAAAAAAATAATAACTGGTACAAAATTTTACCTTGGGTACTTCTAAATTTGCGCTCCTCGGTCAAGGAGGATATTAACCTTTCTTCTGCAGAAATTTTATATGGAATTCCTCTTCGATACCATATGATTTCTTTTCAGAAAACGTTGATACATATCATTCTGTTCAACAATCTACTCGAGAGTTGAAAAATAGAATGATAAACGCAAAATTTTTCTTTACCAGACAGTTCACCAACAAAAATGTATTTTTACCCAAAAATTTAGATTCATCAAAAAAAGTTTTTATACGCGAGGATCATGTCAAACCTCCACTATCTTGTAATTATAGAGGTCCTTTCTCTGTTATCAAGAGATTTCCTAAATTTTTTGTTATTGATATCAATAACAAACCTACCTCTATTTCAATTGACAGGCTAAAACCTGCATACTTTTTTCAATGTTAATCTTATCTTAATTAACTTTGTATTTAATTATAAGATGTACATCAACTTTTAAAGTTTTTTCCGAGTGAACAAGGTTGTTTTATGTTACAACCTTTTTCTAGTCGTTTTTCTTTATTAGTTGATGGGGGGAAGTATGTAGCGGTATCGCATTTTCATTAAATTATTATTATAATTTTATTTATCATTTTTATCTGTTGCTTAACAACTATAACTTCTCTCTTTTATCACGGTTGCTTTGAATGTTAACAACTTTGATAATTTACATATAAATATATAATATGTCATAATTCAATCTAATAAAGATCAATTATATCTTTAACACTTATTTATTATTTATTTAAATAATAATTAATTATTATATCAATCTATTTACTCAACAATATCAACATTATCGAATGCTCCTTTCACATCTATAAAGCAGCAAACCAGGTATCCATTCTCAGAGAGAGCAATCTGGACGTCAGTTAAAAGAATAGACAGGTTATCGAGGGTAGAGGATTTTTTTCGAAAGCCTCGTGAGTAGGATGGAATGATGTTGTTGTATTCACACCACCATTCCAACCTGTTTTTTATCAAATGTTCCATAACTTTGGAAACACACGAGGCCAATGCAATTGGGCGATAGGATTGGTGGGCATTAGGATCATTATTAGGTTTCAGTATAGGGATGATCATCGTATGTCTCCATTCGTCCGGAACCAGAGAACTTGTAAACAATTGGTTTAAGATTAACAAAAAACTTCTTGTTGCATTGTTGGATAGGTTTTTTAACATGCTATAATAGATATTGTCTGGACCGGGGGAAGAATCCACCAGACCAGACAATACCCCCTCCAATTCAAAGATTCCAAACGGACAATCCAATGGATGATCATTCTGGATTGATGGAATTTCTGTTGGGATGGGTACGTAATCAGGGGTCAATTTTTGTAGGAAATGTGGGGTCCAATCTTGATTGGTCGGAGAAAGAGGTTATGGATTAATAGCCCTTCTATACATTTTAACTTTATTCCAGATCTCTTTAACAGGCGTACTCCTGGAAAGACCCTCACAGAAGTTCCTCCAGGAGTTCCGCTTTTTCTCATTAAATAGACGCCTGGTTTGTGCTTGGCTCCTTCTATAAGCGCAGTAATTATCTGGTGTAAAATTACTTTTTAGAGACTCCAAGGTCTCTTTTCTAGCTCTAACTTGTTGTTTACATTCGTTATCCCACCAAGGGGTGGGAGAGATGGGTTTTTTGGGGCGTTTGGAATTGGGAATGGATAAATCACCGGCGAAGGAAACAGTTTGATGGAAATTTGAATACATTTCCAAAAAATTGCATTCGGGTATAAGGGTAGCAAGGGAATCGTCGACAGTTTGAGAAAATAAATCCCAATCTGCCTTCAAGCACCGTCTACGGGGGACATGTTTGGGAAGGGATAGATTATGGCGGTGATTTAGGTTAAATAAAATAGGAAAATGATCACTGCCATAGGTATCATTTAAGACACGCCAGTAGGATATTAAACTAAGGGAAGGAGAGCAAAATGTAATATCAATAGCAGACGTTCTTTTTTGTGGTGAAGGGATAATTGTCGGCGATCCGTCATTCATGCAAACCAAATTTTTGGCATCCACGAATTCCGTGAATTTATCACCTCCCCTATCGGATGCAGTACAACCCCATAAAGAATGATGATAATTTAGATCGCCTGCAATTATTATGGGTTCTGGAACATTACGGAACATGAGGTCAAGTTGGTTAAGTGTAAGGATGTTTTGGGACGAGTTATTGTAAATGGAAATTATAGAAATACCAGCAACTCTAACTGCGATAACCTGGAAAAAAGGATCCATCGACTCAATCGGAATGATTTGAGCAGAAACACCCCGCCTAACAAGTATCGCAGTACCACCATAACCATCATATCTATCATTTCGGAAAATTTGAAATCCGCGGATTTTAGATGGTGAATTTTCTTTCAACCAAGTTTCACTGAGGAGTACAATATCAATGGGATAGGAAAATAAAATAAGTGCAAGGTTAATTTTATTTTGGTTGAGGCTTCGGATGTTCCATTGGAGCAGTTTGAGCTCTGTGGTCAACTGGACCATTATTAAATTTATTAATTAGAGTTTGCAATATGTTTATTTTAATAGCTGGGTCTAAATTGAAGGAATTTAAAACTGAGATGAGCGTAGAAAAGAATGGATCGTTAGGAGCAGGAGCATGAACAGAAGAAGAAGAGGGAAAATTATAATTTGTTGGGACATTAGTTCTACCATTTGGGCAGAATAAAAGGTTGTCAATCTGTGTCGCAACAGGGCTTGAAGGGGGTGAGGAGTTTTTGCGTCTTTTTAGATTAGAGAGAGCAATATTCGCAGTCGCAGCATTGGCGTACGTTCTTCTAATTGTGGGTTTTGTGGTGAGGATGGGTGAAGTATTATGTGAGAGTAATGGGAATTGTTGGGGAGTTGAAGACACATTTATGGGATTTTGTACGCCAACATTGCTTAATATTTTGGGGACCTTGCCGCAAGCTTCAAAGTATGAAACGCCATTAGAAGCCATAATCTTTTTGATGGCAATTTGCCTTCTATATTCGGGGCAATTTTTATATGTGGCAGAATGGTCACCATTGCAATTAATGCAAGTTTTCGGAAGGGAGGGTTCTTTGTCACAATGAAGGGATTGGTGAGGGTTGGAGCAAATGGCACAACGTGGAGAACTTTTACAGTTTTTGGTGATGTGGCCGAATCTACAGCAATTGTAGCATTGGGTTACTGGAAAGATGTAGGTTTCGATGGGGCGGGAACAATAGAATATGGTGATGTAGTCCGGGAGGATGGTGCCTTCAAAGGTAACTAGGATGGTGGAGGATGGTTTATAGGTCACGGAAGTATTGTCATCAGAAGGTGCTATTCTTCTTGACATTCGATGAACTTTTATGATATTGATATTTTTGTTGTTTTTCATATTTTCTAGAAGTATTTGTTCATCAATGGCAATATCAATGTCTCTAATAACACCTGTCCGAGTGACACAGTGGGTAGGGACGTAGGCATGTAGATTTTCTTTTCTCAATATAGGATGATCCAGGAAAGAATTAGCGGTAACACAGGAATTAAATTGGACGCAAATTCTATTGCGACCCAAATTTTCAACCTTAATAATATTATTTATTTTATTATTAAATAAAATACGTCCAACTGTCAAAGGATGCAATCGACCTATACTTTGGTTAGTGGATTCTATAAATATCTTGAACGGGCCGAGTGCATTCTTAGGATATTTGTAAGTTGTTTTTTCTTTCGGGGTAGTGGTTGGGAGAGATGGCTTATCATGGCTTATTAAGTTAATTGGTTCGTTAGGTTGGGTATCCAGACCTATCCGAGAAGGGTCTGGAGGAATAACATCTTCAACCACCTCCTATAAGTTGATCACTATATTTTTAATTGAATAAAAACAAATTTGAATTCGAAACAATTCAATTCAAAGAATAAAGTATATTAATATATAAAACAATATAAGTTTTGGACAGCTATGTAAAAAATATATGTATGTATATCTGACTCACCAAGTTTAAACCGATCACAACACAAATAGATATTTTTTTTTTTTGTAATTGTACAATAATTGTTATCGACAATTATATAATATATTGATATTGTTGTACGACTATTTTTATTAATTTATGGAACACGTCTTTATTCTATGAGAGTTATAACAAGAATCTCCCCTGAAAAACTTGCACAATAAACATATAGGTACCAACAACTTTCTCACTTTTGTTAAAAAGTTCGAAACACATTTTTGTTTTTGCTGGGATACATTTTACAGGTATATACAGGTATAATTATTAAAATAAAAAATAAATTAGTTGCATATTCGTAGGTATGACGTTTTAGAAACAGGCAATATAATAAACATTTACAAAAAGTTTTAAAAATAAACAAAATATTTCCACAAATAAATTTTCATTAAAAAAAATTATCCTTGACAATGGCACAATTAAATTAAATATCAGCAAATACGTAATAATATACATACATTATTTGTTCAATTGATTGTTATAAAGGGTTCCATGACGATTTCATGTTTGAATTAAGACGAATTAAATATCATTATCCAATAAAATTGTACAGTTTATATGTTAACTGTTGCTGAACACAACAATTAAAGGTAAGAACCATTTGTTATATACATATATTTCATCTTATTTTTAAATAATTCCCGCAAAAAGTACCATTGGACGATCAATAATACCATGCTATATAGTATACTACCGTTATACAATAAAATCATGCGTTCACACAACAAATTAACTTAGATGATACTACGTAGGTATTATTTTAATGAAAGAATCACAATAATATTGTTTTTATGATTTAAAGTTTATTCTATTTGTTTAAAAATGTCTAATATTCAAAATTATTGTTGTAAGTATTTAAATATTCATTTTCATGTTTTGAATGGTTTTATAATTAATTGATAATATTGTTTTTTTTTTTAATAGTTACATACCGGTAAACACATCAAGTTTTGTAACCATGTGGTTATCACAACAAATAAGTATACATTTAATAAATAGTTGTCCAAAAATTTTACGACATAGTTATTTGCAAATGAATAAAATTCAAATGTGCCATAATAATATATTTACAAAATCGTACAATATCCAACGAAATAAATATTTAATTATAACGGTAAGAAATATTTTATATTTAACAAGACGGTAATTGCATGTATATAGTTGATTTTTTTATATTCATAGTATTCCAAATCTGTATTATACTACAGGAAAAATTGTTCTTTTTTTACAAGAAATTATTACGAAACACTGGGTACCAGTTTTATTTAGATTCAATCCACCCAAATGAATTTTCGTGATTGCAATTTTTCTCAACTTATTAGATTATCAAATTCTCGGTTAAATGTGAATTATAATAAATTATTGTATGTGGAATAATTTTTTTTGAAGGATTTTTATAGAACTCGCCAAAATAAGACGATAATAAAGAATTAAACTTTGCGATATCTCGTTTAGGTGTGGAGGTATCGAAATTTAAATTTTTTGGAGATTTTGACCAAAAATGATGATAAAAATTATTTTTAGAATAGAAAAAGAACATCCATCCGTAAAAACCATTTTTTTACTTACTAGATGTATTTATTAATGTATAAACGCGATTTATTTTATATTATGGTCGATGGTGTTAACTATTTTAACCGATTACGACAATCACTTCACTTCATTTCACTTCATCGGTCATCGACCCCGACTTAGTCGGGTTTGCGTGTTTTGAGCTCCCGCACTAAAAGATGTTTAATATATTTTAAATATTGTAAAAATTAACATTTTTATATTTTTATGTCTTAATTTAAGTTCTATAAGAATCCGTCGTCAAATCGCGGCGCCAAGGAAACCGTAGAAATGCCTCTTTGTCAATAATATATTAAATTTTTAAACATAAGGTAGAAATAATAAAAGAGCCTTCGCTAGTTGTTTTGCACACTTTATTCACATGTGTAAAGTCAATAAACAAATGCAATGTTCTATCTTTTGTTTGTTTTCTGTAAACGGGATATTTATTTCATTAGCAATCACAATCTCCAATACTGAACATGATAAAAAAGATATACCAACGGTAAGGGTATTTACTTTTTTTCAATACCCACAATACGGGTCAAGTTTGTTGGGTTAACGGGTCGGTATGCTTTAATATACCGTATAATCTATGGCGGTATATAGGTCTCCACGTGTAGAGTTTCTTCGGTAATAGATACCAGGAGTCGATATGTTTATATTATTATGTATTCTGATTCGGGGGCTCAGTTATATTAAGTCAGTTATACCAGGGTAAGTTTAGTCCCGACTTTGTAACGCTGGAAAATATTGATTGTAGATATAAATGTTTGGAATAGGTGTTCATAAAATGGCCTAATTCGGCCATTTCCGCATGTCCATCTGTCTGTCTGTGTGTCAAATTTTGTATGTGTGTTCTAGACAAAATGGGCATGGCTGCCCATTCTTTAAACCGTAAGAGATAGAACAAAAATGTAAGGACAAAATATCTTCCTTTTTTAAAAATAAGCAACTCTTGTCATAAATTTGATACATAAATTTAGGATATACCGTGTATTCAAGAAATTATCTCAGTTGTTATTTTCACTTGTTCATTATTGAAAAAGTATATTGGTCAAGATATATCACAAAGTTTTGATTGACATGACCTTCTAACATATATTCTCAAAAATTGGTTTTTTTACAATAATTAATTAGCAATTTACCATAAATAAGTAAAATTTCAAATTCGCCCCCTTTACCTAGATCAGTTTTTTGTATTATAAATACGTATTTCGAGATCAATAGACAAAAATAAAAATAAAATTTTGTCTATTGATTTCGACTTTCTATCTATTTCTAATTGTCAAAGAGTAAAGTACGACTAGCTAATTTATACTGATGATGACTACATTGTAGTCGAAATACGTATTTATAATACAAAAAACTGATCTAGGTAAAGGGGGCGAAATTGAAATTTTATTTCTTTCAAAAACCTAGAGTTCTCACTAATTATCATTCGATAATGCAATGCATAAATAAATAAATAAATTTACCATGAAATTTCATATTTTGACATATTATTTATTATTAATACAGAGATGAAGAGTATGTTATTAAAAATTGTTATCTCTTCTTATGTATTTTTTAAAATTGGCGATTGTTTATAAATATAAACGATTCAGGCATAATCAATTACCGTTTTGTCAATATTTTTTCCACAGTTCGTTAATTTATTTGTGTCTAAAAAAACCTTTTCAGCGAAATTTATCAACAAAGAAAAACTCACATACGTTATCAGACCAACACAAAAATCGTTTATCAAAACGTGTAACCGATTTATTCATCAAACATCCAATACTCGTAAATAGTTTTATATATGGCACCCTATATATGGCAGCTGAATTTTCACAACAAACGATTAATCGCAAAATTATGGTATATATTTTAATTTAATACTTTTTGATATCATCACTCATATTCAATAATTTTTTTTTTTTAATGCGTTTTTTTTTCTTTTTATTTTATGTTTTATAGAAAACTGATCCTAATAATTCTAGTTATGATTTTGAAAAAGTTTTACGTTTTGGATTTTTTGGCATTTTTATTTTTCCACCAATACTTCATGCATGGTAGTGTTGAATATTTTTTGTTTTTTAATTTTATATAATTTTTTCTTAAGTTTTGGTTTATATTTCAATGTGCGTTTAAATTTTCATAATTCATTTAATCATTCCATCGTTAAAAAAAATTGTATCGATCTGAATTGATTTATAGTTAGAGCCCCTAACTATTTGCACAGTTAGTTGATTATTAGTTATTTTGGCAAGTTATGTGCAATGTCAGATAAGCTATATTTTGGATAGTACACCTAGGTAATAGAGTCAAATTAGCTTCAAAAACGTGTTTTCAGGCAGGTTGCACGGAACCGCAATTAACAAAAAAAAAAAGATGTAATTTTTAGATTTTTTATTTTAATTTAAAATTTTTGCGTTTTTCAAACTTTGGGAATTTTTTTCTCAAATTCTAATTCACCGATTTTAATGTTCATGGACTTATTTCTTTTTTTATATATTAAGGTAGTTCCAGCACTGTCTTATATAATCAGGACAAAAAACTGGTTTGCTTTTATTATAGAACAAATAATATACACACATACACAACACATAGTATATATTCACTATTCATATATACAAATTAATATAATTTTGAAATAAAAAATAATTTTAAACTTTTATATTTCGAAAACAAAACGGTAATCCGCGTTTAAAAAAAATGTATTTAATAAATATTTATCTTTACTATCCTAGTTTTTTTTTTAAATTCTGTCGAGTATTTTTTAACAGAAAATAGTTGGGTGGGCATGAAGTTTTACCAAATGAGAGAGAATGATTACTTTGCTATTAATTAAGTGTCGAAAAGTGGTTTCTTGCTGGGACATCCTTAATAATAATTTTTGTGTTTTTTCTTGTTTTTAGTTTTAAAAAAGATATTAAGAAAAAAAACGCTTTTTTGTTATAATCAAATTCAATTTTGACTCTGTACCGTCACGAATCGGAACGTCATTCAGTATGACATAATAAATCGATTTAAAAAAAAATTGCGGTTCCAAGCAACCTGTCTGAAAAATGCTAATTTGACTCTAGTAAAGGTTAATGTTTGTGAATATAACAACAGATAAACGTGAATTTCTGTCTTTTTCAGTTCACAGATTTCTATGAGTTACAATTGGGACATGATTTATTAATTAAAAATATGTATGGAGACCAAACCAGTTTGCCTCTCGCAACATTAAAAAGACTTCTTTAATGAACTATGTATCATTTAGAAAGTTGTGTTTAAAATAAGTTCACTCAATAATGTTCATATTTTAAAAAAAAAAGTACCTGGGCGGACAAGCTCTGTCACGGTATCTTGGCTCTCTTTAGTCTTCAAAAGGAGCGCTGTAGAATCTACAACTGATTCCGATACTCGACACGAAAAAAACCACAAAATATTTGTAAAAATTTACTAAATATATGTCAATTGGACAACACGCACTTAAAATAAAATTAAATAAAACAAAAACATTATGATATCCAAACCTGAACTGATTTGATTTGAACAAAAAAAAAAACGAATTTAAATTTTAATAATTTTTCGTTTATATCCACAATTATAATTGAGTTTCTATCTCTGTTTAATACAACAATGTACACTGACTTTACTTGAACAAATTACTTTTAAACTGACTGTTACTCCAACAATGTTTATTTATAATATTGATACTCGAACAATAGTAATTTTTAACTGATAATAATAATCCAACAAATGTCAAATTTAAACTGAATAACTGTTCATTTAGAACTGACTTGAAATTGGTGAATTCCTCTCTTTATATAAGGTCCTGGACCATTCTAGAACAGTGCTTGTTTGTACCAAATAGAAAATATTGTTTTTTTGAGAACATATTTTTTGTTAAGATCCTTCTAGAATATTCAGTTACGTTTCAGCCATGGTCGTATTCAAAGGGGTCAGCAATTGATAATGTATTAAAAATTATATATGCCTGACCGAGGCACGATCTGGCATATATTAATTATCAAACCTATAAGAGCTCTTTCTCATACACATTGTTTAATCTATACATATGTACTCTCTCATACTCGTGGGAGATCTTTTATACGAAGATGTAAACTAAACAGTCGGTATATATTATATAAATTATATAAAGTATTAATAGAGTCATAATTTTACAATGATAATGATCCCTATATTATAATTAAAAAACTCTAAACGGTATATGCATAAATATTATTTAGTGCAAACAAAGTTATTTATTATTCAGATAGATTCAATTTTACTAATTGGAAGTTTCCAAATAAGTGACTTTTTCCGATTATGACATAATTTTAGACAAACGGTAAACCTACAGCGTATGATCCTCACATGATCACAAGATTCGGAGTGTTAGGTGGAGCTGTTTATCCACAAATTTATTATTTTTGGTAAGTTTGAAATTTAAGCCAAAACTTTTTATTGATTGAAAAAGAAAATTCAACTGAAAAATTGATAATTTTACTTATTAATATCCATTAATCAATTACTTTGTACCTACAGGTACAAATGGTTAGATAGAAGTTTTAATGGCAAATCTGGGATAATTATAGTTAAAAAATTGTTATTGGATCAATTTGTTCTGACTCCACCATTATTAGCTACGTTTTTTATTGGTAAGGCATTAATGTAAATTGTTATTTCTATAATATCTACAAAATACAAAGTAGTATAAAGTTCGTAAATTTGTTTCGTAATGTAAGGATTGCTATATATTATGTAAATGTCATGTAATGTCTGAATAAACAGACATTTTAGTCGGTTTTGCAAATAACATGTTACTATGCCAATATTGTACACTCCGTTCAAAAAAAATGAACATACTTGAAATGTTAACTTGCTTACATTTCATAAAACTTCTCACTTTTGCAACTCTCTAATTTTTTGAAAACATGTACACAGATTCGTCAATATACCCTATCCTAAACTCCGCAATTTTTCACAATGTCTTCCAGCAGACACAAATTGTCGCGGCTCTCTTTAATCCTCAAAGGAGCGCTGCCCGAACCTGCAACAGATTCCGAAACTCAACAAAAACAAAACAAAATATATTAGTAAAAGGTTTTACTAAATTTTTTCTAATTGGAATGACACGCAGGTTTTTTTAAAGAAAGAAAAAATAAATTAAATTAAACAAATGTTTTTACGAAAACAAAAACCTGGTTTTATTTGCTTTTTTTTAAAAGAATTTAAATCTAATTTCTTTTTCAACAATTTTTTTATATTTTTCAACACTATGTCAAACTTTGGATTACTTGTACAAATGCCAACTTTAACTTAAGCTTTAACTTGATCTGAATCGAACAACACTTAATTATAACTTTTGAACTGATTGAACAATAATCAGTTCAAAAGTTATAATATATACTTTGAACCGAATCAAACAACAGTCAATTTTAAACTGATTTTGATTAGCATTGGCTGCCGCTTTATATACCCGTCAAGGATCTCTCTAGAACATGGTTGTTGTTTTGAAGACATATTTTTTTGAAAATATATTTTTGCATGGAGGCTTCTCGAAGAATTCAGTTTATCAACAACCATGGGCGCAGTCGGTGTCATCTCATCCTGTTTGATATTTAACTGTCCATTCAACAGACATGGCCACTGCTCATTCAAAACTATACATATATTTATGTTATCAAAAACATTCGACTTGTATTAGACTTTTGATTTTTAAATTAAATTATATCTAATAATTCTTTTCAACTTTTTATAAAAAAAAAAAGAAAAACTTTAAATCAAAAGCAGCTATTAATTTCTTTTCAATTTTCGACTTAAAAAAAACTTTGTTTAAAAAAAAATAAATCGAACTAGATTATTTTCTTTTTGCACTTAAAAAAAACTGTTTGCACTTAAAAATATTTTTTCTTAAATATTTTTCGTCATATTTTCCTCAAAAATTATTGGATCCAGAAAAATTATTCTCAATAATTTTCAATACAACAAACTGACATCAAACTTGATAGGCCTTCAAGTGAAGAGGCCTACTACCCCTGGGTGCTTTTGGATGACAACTGACAACAGAGTCTCTGCATTTCATTTTTCACTTGCGGGAATAGATAGCGAAGATGATGAGGCTGGCCAAATATATAAATTTTATGCATAAACTAATTATTTCTGCATTTCCCCTAGTTTTATATGTGTTTATAATCACCTGTCCTTACTACCTCGTTCTGCCTCATACCCTTGGCAGAACGGGACAATTGAAATAATTTTCTATTTTTGAAAAAAAAATATTGTTCTTTTATTTTCTTACTATATTATTGTATTTTTGTGATTATAACATCACATTCGAATGTGTTCATAGACAAATTTGTAGCTGTCTGAATAAACCCGTTTGTACTTTTAACCCATATTTTCAGTTTCGTACCCCGTTCTGCCTCGGGTTCCCCTATAATGTTTGTTTTAAATCATTATAATGTGTTAATTACGTTTTATTTAAATGTTTAGGTTTTTTTTTATCAGTTTTGGTCATTTGTGTGTAAGAGTGTATCTTTTCTAGAAAATGGTTATAATCATTTTTTGAAAACTTGTACACGGATTCTTCAATATTTCCCATTCTAAACTGAAAATCTCGAACATTTTATTACATTTAGTTCGATTAATATAGCACCGTTAATTGTCATAATTCAACGTACGATACCTCCCCTCCACTACCCTCCTCAATAAATTAACTAATTGTATAATAATAATATGCTTTATTCGAGTGACTGAAATACAGTTTAGAATGCGTCTTAAAAAAATAGTTTCACATACAAAATAAAATATAAAATAAAAACTATATAATTATAATTCTGAGTTGAAGAATCAATTTCTTAGAATCGAAGTTTACTTGTTATTTTTTAAAGCTGAAAAAATTCTAGAATATAAAATATGGAAAATTAGATAATTTTACGCACATAATGAAAATGTTGAAACAATTAAATCGTAAACCGGCGTGCCACTTAACTTTTGAATATTATCGATCCTAAACGTATAACGAATGCTTTTTTATTCACGATAGAAGTATTTTATCCCCACTATGTCCTTGGGCTTAGAAAACAAAACAATGCCAGATCAATGTTCTAAGGTTATACTTTTGCATCCACTTGTTATATAATTTCGCTGTCTAATGCATATATATACTACTATGGTCCTCAAAATAGCGTCCTTTTTTCAAATTTTTCTAGTTGAAAAGTTGTAAGTATATAACTTAAGTATATAACTTTTATCCGTAGCATTCTTTGGAAAACTGAATGAATAAGGCACAAATTATAAAGTTTTGAAAAAAGAACGCTTTTTGTGAGACGATGTGAACATACCAAAGCTAAATTAACACAAATTTTTGTTTCGTATAGGTATGAGTCTACTCGAAGGTAAAGATGATATATTCGATGAATTTAATCAAAAATTCTTTACAACATTTCAAACAAGTTGCCTATTTTGGTTGCCAGTACAAACAATGAATTTTCTATTTATCCCACCACACTTTCGTATTGTATACATTGCGACAAGTGCGTTTATGTGGGTAAATATTTTATGCTACATTAAAAATTTGGATTGTCATAATGATAACAATGAAATTAGTTTGGAATCTACTCATTAACAAGGAATTAGAAAATATTTATTGTCATAGTATTCTATTTTGAAAGGATTCAAAACCAGGATTGGTTCTCAAAGGAATTCTATGAATTGAAAGCAATTTTTACTCTTTTGGTAAGACGCTCGGTTATAAATAGTTTCAAAGATACAAGAACCAAAACTGTATGTATGTGGTTTTTGGATAATTGTATCGTTTGGAATTATACGAGGTCTATCCGAAAAGTATTCGACCTGCCTTTTTGTCTCCGCGTTGGCGTTATTTTTCGTCATTGGGCGAGTTGCTTCCTTAAAAGTAGTCCCCATTTGATTGAATAACATGCTCCCAGCGATGTTTGCACTTTCCAAAGCAGTCCTGGAAGTCAGTTTTTGGAATAGCCTTGAGTGCTCTCGTCGCATTATCTTCAACCGTATTTTTTTTCGTCGAACCGGTCTCCTTTGAGCGGTTTTTTCAAATTCGAGAACACAGGGGGCTATGTCGGGACTATACGGAAGTTGGCGAAGCAGTGCGGTGTTGCGTTTAGTTATAAATGCTGCACAAGATTTGATAAGATTTCCCATCGCTCCCACCGTTTCCACTTTCTACATTTGAGGTTAAAATTTCCCAAATTGTAGTTTTTGGTATTCCAAGATCATCTTCTAATTTGCGCACAGTCAAACGTTGATAATCTTCAATCACAAGTCGCACGCGCTCGATATTATCCGGTGTTTTGTCGCCGAAGGTCGGTCAGGATGAGTGTCGGAATGAAGGTCGGTCACTATCAATAGATCACTTTTGAAACGATTATACCACTCTTTTATTTGTGTTAAGCCCATACACTCATCCTTAAAGGTCTTCTACATCATTTGAATAGTTTCCGAACTAGTTTTTCCGAGTTTGAAGCAAAATTCGTTGATCTGACTTTTCAGTCATTTTTAACAATAACAAAATCCGACGAACGCAAAAAAGGCTTTATAAACAAATACACGCTGCGCATTGTAGGATACGTCCTGTAGGTGTCGGCGATCAACCGATAAGTTCGTGAGGCTTTACTGTCTCGCCGAGGTCGCTCAAATACGAGGGGCGCGAAGATATAAAAGCAGGTCGGATACTTTTAGGGCAGACCTCGTATTGCATTATTTAAGGGGCTGTCAATATTTGCATTACTCAGTATAATCTACCGATCTCTGTATACACTGGACAGATTATTCTACGTTACGCCATTAACCCCAATTGAAGCACTACTCAACTAGCCAAGAAACTAAATTTTGCTTCAGCGCGCCTGCGTTTTCCATTATATTTACAATTTAAAAAAATTATATTTATGACTACGCGAGTATCATAAAATTAATATCATTAAATTGTTTAAACAAAACCAAAAACTAAACAAATGTTTATATTTAAATAAGATCTCGGAATTTAGTACCTTTGCTAGTTGAGGCGTATGATATATGTGTGTTAGTGTTTGCTGTATTTCCACTACACACATACATTTTTAGTATCTTGGCTAGTTTTGGCGGCGCTGGCTTTCATTAAGTTGGAGCCGTTATTTCACGTTTAGACCCATAAGGAGAATCTGTCCAGTTATATAGAGGTCAGTAGAATAATCTCACCCAGGAAATCTTTTCATCTAAGAGCTATTCAAATAATTCAATTCAATTCACGGTTTTATGGGTAGATGGTTTATTTTTTTCATAAGAATCTTTTATCAAAAAAAACAAATATGAGTCTTGATGTCGGGTAATACAAATATTGAAATGCGTAAGTGTACATTACAACTGAAAGACTCTGTTAGTAGAGTCTGATTGACTCTAAAATCAGTTTCGTGCTTTTGATCTAAAAATTATGATGTACTTACAGTAAACTTTCCATTGCCCGCATATTTCCCCATTTTTTAACGATACTGGCGACAGTAAATGAAAATCTATAACGGTAGATGAATCAATTATACGATTAGACCTACAATTATATGAAACAAAACAAAAAAAAGACCGAAAGAAAGTTAGGGAAACTATTGTTTATCGAGTCATAATTTATAAAGCAAAACTTCGCAGATAATCGGGAGTCAACTGTAGAAAGCACCTTAAATTCAAAGAATTCGATTGAATACCAATTACAAAGAGGTTTAAAAGAATGTTCTTTTATATTTCTATAAATAAAATATTTTCTTAAAGCTTTATACTCATTTGATGAGAAAACCACCCCAAAAATGCAGGTTGGGTAACAAATTTCAAAGTAAGTTCGCAATTATATACCAGTACCCCGGAGAGAACACAACACTAAGTCCAATTACCGAGACAAAAAATACCATGTACACATGCTCACAAAAATAGTTAAATTATTTGTATCTTATTCATTCGGTTGTCGAAAAATGCTTCGAAGAAAAGTTGTTCGTTATAAATATACTAACAACTTTTATTCGAAAAATTTTTCCATAAACCGAATGACTATGGTACAAATCGACTATACAATTTTGAAAAATGTGCGCTACTTTTGAGGTCCATAGTACATATGGTGTTGTGTACCTCAGTATGATTAATGACATGGTGCTCAAAGTTTATAGTCCTCAAGTTTACATCGTAGCACAGTCATTTTAGATTTTTCCCACTTTTGATCCGTTGTTTTCTAGTAAAATGGTGAAAAAGTACCAAACGTGTATTTCAACCCCATCACAGGAGCCTATTTTACAATGTAGATAAATCAATTCGTCACATATTTGAAAATGTTTGTTTTTGCTCAAAAAATAAAAAAAACTGAGATAATGAGGACAAAACAACTAAATTACTAACTCAAAGATGGCAGACAACGCCTGGAGTTGTTTGGTTATAATTTGTAATTTTAAGCATCTCCGAGAAGGGGTGTACAAACTTGGATCAAAATATTTTTGCCGCAATTAACTTTTGGGATTATGTTTTTTATCGTCTATAATGACATCTCCGCAATTCTTAAGAAGATAATGCCATGTGTGTACCACTGGCAAAATCGCAAACAATCTATATTTGGAACTAAAAAAGGGAATTTCGAAAAAATCGGTGTTGTATACCACCTGCTCAGGGTACTGATAAATAGAGTTAGCTATTGAGTGCCTTTTCCATGAAAAAAAATTTTTTTTTCTCATATAATTTTTTTCATTCATTTTTTATGCTGATTACAAGATATATTTTTTTAAACCAGATAAAAAATCGTTAATTTGTAAATGAGAATCAAGCTACAGAAAATATTTTCATTTATTAGGTAATTAGATGACCTAAACTATAAAAAATTTTCTAGATTTAAGATGTAACTATCTCAAATTACTAGCTTTAAATTTGCGAAATATATAAATAAAAAAGCCAACAGTAGACGTCCAAAAATACAATTTTAATTTATGATCAATCCCAAAAGTGGCAGGTTGCGTTTTCAATATTTTATAGCTGATTTATGTACCGAATGCATTTGATTTTCGAAAAAATGTTTAGAATAAAAGTTTTTTAGTTCAAAAAATATCAACCATAAGAACCAATTTTGAAATAAGAATGCCTCTTTAGAATTGATCGTAGTAAAATGATGGTAAATTACCTTTATAACAAATAATTAAATAAAAAATATTAATAAAGATCTACATTGCACTCAAAACAGTGACGAAAATTATTATGGAAAAAAAAATGTGTGTATACTAATGAATTGATCATAAAGTATTCTTATATATAAAGATATCGTGTGAAGGTTCGATCGCTTTGAAATACAACAGACTTTCTGCAGCGTCGGGCTGTCCATAGAGTCAGTATGGCGTTTGTCACCCAGGCCCAGTCTAGATGGGCAGCCGAGGCTTAATACATACACGCAAAATAGTCCATACAAGGAGAATGAGGAAGAAAGAAGAGCAGGAACACATCGGCGAAAATGGTTGAGATCACACTGTAAAGAATGGTATATGTTTGCCTCGAATAGATTCGGGTGCTTGTCGAAGGTCCATACCATATGCGTATAAACTTTTCTCCCAATTTAACGAGCACATTGTGAGAGACGCAGATTGTGATAAATTTTCCCGCATAAGCACATTAAGACGAGGCTTCCTTTTCTACTGAGCCAAGAACTGCTATACTCGTTGATTATTCTAAACTCCGAATCGAATATTATCAAGGATAGCGAGAATAGCGGCTTTTACGAACGATTTATTCACAAATAAATCAATAAAAAAAATAAAAGAAGTTAATTGGCTACGGTATAACTAATTGGAAGTTTTTACATAAAAAATACTTCTTTGAAAATTAAAACTTCTAAAAACGCTTCGATACTGCAGTATTATTATCATTTGGTTTGGCGGGCGGCCGGCCATTATAGCCACAATGCCAACCGGGCCCCATAGGCTCAGTCCGACGCAGCACTGTCATACGGAATAGTTAATAACATTAGCATACAAAGCTGTTTTACGCTAAAAGATGAGTAAATTTCATACAAATCGTTTTGCTAAAATTGATCTAAAGCTAAGTGATGGCCACGTACATCGCCGTATATTCCGTTTCGAATCTACCAGATCCATAACACGATATTTGTTATTGTAAATGCGTATACTACACACGACAAATTCATTAGTATACACAAAACATTCGCGTAATTTTTCATACTATGTTTAAATCTGATCTAAAAGTAGAATAAAATACGCAAACTCAAAAAGTACTTATGTAGGTGTGTTTGCATTCCTCACCTACTTAATTAAACGCCAGAAACGCTTGGTCATTTTTCAAAATATTTTAAATTGATTTGTGCCTTATTCATTCGGTTTTCGAAAAAATGCTTCCAGTAAAAGTTGTTCATTATAAATATAGTAACAACTTTTATTTGAAGCATTTTTTCGAAAACCGAATGAATAAGGCATAAATCAATTAAAAATATTTTGAAAAATGGCCAAGACTTCTATGGTCCATAGTAAACAAAAAGTATAAAGAAACAAATTAAATTTATTCTTTCATTCTATCAGTTGGATTGTTTTAAAAGCATAGTTATATATTTTTTTTATCAAAAAAAAATATACAAGTAAAATATAGTTTTGTCAAAACTTTTATCCCATGTACCCGATTCTGTATTTTAAGTGAGATTGCTCACTTCTCGCATTTTCATCTCACGTGAGTTTACTCCCGATTCTGCCCGATTCTGTAAGGTTGTAGTGAAAAAACGAAATTACTGAGTGAGATGATTTGGGTCATAGATAATATATAGTAGTTATCTCTATGAATGTAGTAGTGTTTGACATTGGTATCCGTGTAAAAATAAACAGCTTTACTTTGATTGTTTAATTCTTCAATATTTCAATTTTTCAACATGAATGTGACTGATAAACAAAACCAAATTATTTTAAATTTCATGCGCGCCGACCCCGACTTTGGACGGGGTAGATAGATAACCAAAGAATACATATATACATTCTTTGACATTACCATGAAGAAGATTTATCTATTCTTCATGGACATTACCATTCGTTGTTTTAAGCCATCGATTATTTCTCTCTCTCTCTACCTCTTTCCTTTGTCTCTTGGAATTCACTTATACGTTATGAAATTCCTTGTCGAACAAACTCACGTGAGATGGTTCACATTTTCACTATGGTGAAAGTTACGGAATCGAGAGAAGTGCCCACATTTAGTATTTTCACCAGGGTAATGATTCTGGTAGTGATCCAGGGTAGTGATAACGTATAAGTGAATCCAAGAGAGAATGGAAAGAAGTAGAGAGAGAGAGAAATAATCGATGGCTTAAAACAATGAATAGTAATGTCCATGAATAATAGATAAATATTCTTCATGGTAATGTCAAAGAATGTACATATGTATTCTTTGGTTATCTATCTACCCCGTCCAAAGTCAGGGTCGGCGCGCATGAAATTTAAAATAATTTGCTTTTGTTTATCAGTCACATTCATGTTTATTCATGTTTAAAAATTGAAATATTGAAAAATTAAACAATCAAAGCAAAGCTGTTTATTTTTACACGGATACCAATGTTAAACACTACTATATTCATAGAGATAACTACTATATATTATCTATGATCCAAATCATCTCACCCAGTAATTTCGTATTTTCACTACAACCTTACAGAATCTGGCGAGTAAACTGACGTGAGATGAAAATGCGAGAAGTGAGCTCACTTAAAATACAGAATCGGGTACCTGGTTTCAGTTACAGAATCACTACCCCATATTCTTTTTGGACGTCTACACGTGAGTTCGTATGTTTACGTATGGAATGTATGTTACAATTAAATACTCAAATAATTTGACAAATAATTAAGTTTTATGAACAGTTTATATTATAATATATTCGATAAAATTTTTAAAAAAATTGTTAATCACGTGCTTCCAAAGCTTTACATAACATATTTTTATGAATAAACAAAAATTCATTTAGTCTATTTAACGAATTTTAATGACAATCTAGTTACTAAGAAATATTTAAAGTGTATTATAAATCTAAAACAATTCATTATATCTAAAGGCAGGTGTACACTAACGAGTCGAGTGCTCGTGAGATGTTTACGAGCCATGCGTTTGTGAAATTTACATGACAACATCCCTTGTTTCTTTATTCTTCAAGTAATTTGCTATATTTAATTAATCATCAAACTAGAGTGATTTTTCTCTTGCCACCGTCATGATGGAAAAAGGATGAAATTGGATAAATAATAAAAATCAAAAAACCCATTTGAGACGTATGAAATACCACCCAGATTGGACTTACTCAAATATGTGAGTTTTCTGTTTTCTTTATTTGGTTAAATCAATTTCACAATTTTAGTTTTGTGTTCTGCACAAAACATGGTGGCTAGCGATCTGTAAAAGATTGAAAACGTGGTTGTATCAGGAAATTTTGAGATTTTGCAAAAGTCTAGTGATATTAAGAACCTAAATCTTTTTAAATAAAGTAATGTTTTTGAAAAACAATACCCTCCTTCTGAAGTAGTCGGCTAAAAAGGGCGTAATCATGTACACGTGCGATAATACTTTTTCTCTGTACATACTGATGGTGTACGAAAATTCTCATACATATAGGAGAGAGAAAGGCTCATCGATGGCTCACGAACGCTTGGTTCATCAGTGTAAATCCATCTTTATATTATTGAAAATGTCTGGTCGGATATCAGCGTTATTATAATTGGTTATGTGTCTCGCCTGAAAATGACGTAATTATAGGATAATAATATTTTCATAGACCCAAGTAACATCCCTGGTTTGGGTAAAATAACACATTTCGTTTTATACGTCATTCATGTGATAGATATATTAAAAATCATTCCACGCTAGCATTTGACCAGGCACATCGTATTTTATTACATTGCGTCTTCCTCCTTAATCAATATATAGGTACTATTGAATATTGTCGTTTTACAAAAATTGTTTTTTGTTCACCGTGCCAATACAAATTCTAGCACATAAACATAACAATCATTTCATATAATAAAAGAGTTACTATAACATAAATTGTGAAGTTTTATTATCAAAGTAATTTTGTTGGGTCCAAAAAAACATTGAAAAGATATAATTACGATAAAGTTTGCAAATGAACATAAAGCACTTTAAATGTTTATGGTGTTAAATATCGCACACTTTATATAATACAGTGAATTCGATCATTCATAAGTTCATAGTTTTAAAAGCTGTATTAATTAAATCTGCACATTTTATAAGACAATATTTTATTCAAGTAAAATGTGAATATTTTGAGTAAAAATAATATAATAATTTATAAAAAAAAAACCTATTATTTAATAAAATTATTCTCAAGTATAATTTAGTCTGTTTTTTTTTTAAAGGAACTCCAATATATCCATTCCTGTTATATTTTTTATAAAAGCTTTTATTAAAGTTCACTTTCTGTTTGTGAGGAAAAAATTTGATTATCAATTTTTATACTTCCGGATTTCCGATCATGCACACATATTTAGTTCTGTTACAATAAACAACATAAGAGGTAGAAAATAGTATAGAAATAAATTTATTTATATACCCGCCCTGGTGGAAAATATTCTCTTCAAAAACTGAGAATAGTTAAGAATAATTCTTTTAAAACTCTAAATTAAACTTCTGAAAGTTTTACTTTTCTGAACTCTCTGAAAAAGTCTGAAAAAAATAAAATAAATGACTTAAAGACAGAAAACATATAATATTTTAGACTCTGCCAGAAGATTTATTCAGACGTTTTGGATAGTTTTTAAGTCTTAAGTCTTAAAAATAGTAATTCAGACTTTTTCAGAGAACTAATTAAATTAAATATAACAACTCGCCCCCGCGAGATTCGAACTCTCGATCTCATGTTTACTAGGCAGGCACTTTAACAAACTAAGCCACGAGACTGTTATGTATTTGTAGCGGTAACGCTACTAACATCAAATATACTTTAGTTTATTAGATACCTCTGCACTTCAACTACATTCTCCCTGAGTTATCACGGTAATTATTTATGTTTATTACAACTAAACTGTAGAAGGTTTGATGGATATAAAGAATCCACTATTAATAATCCTACAAATAACAAATAAAAAGACACGAATAAAGATATTATATATGATCTTTTATTAAAATGAATTTATCAAAAATGTCTAAATGACTTTGTTGATTGTTACCAAAGTAATAAACATAAATAATTACCGTGATAACTCAGGGAGAATGTAGTTGAAATGCAAAGGTATTTAATAAACTAAAGTATATTTGATTTTAGTAGCGATACCGCTACATATTCAACACTTTATACATAACAAATACTATTTTAATAATAAAGTTATCAAATATATAGAGGGTCCTGGACCATTCTAGAAGAGTTCTTTTTTGAACCATCTAGAAAATATTGTTTTTTAAAAACATATTTTTTTTATAGATTCTTCTAGAACCAATTAGTTTCTCAACAACTACGGACGCATTCAGAGGGGCCAGTAATTGATAAAACTTATTGAAAATTATATTGGTTTGTCTGCGATACGAACCAACTCAATACCCCTCTTGTTTGATGAATTAATGCTCTTGGCTATCAGAAATAAATCGTAAATATAAATATCTTAAATCGTAAATATTTCTGATAATATTAGAGTAACCTAAAAAGGATAAGAAACGAAATTTTAGTAAAAGTAATTATTTATAACTTTGCTCCTCATATATTTTTTATTCTTCCAGTATTAAGAGAGATATACCAAATTTCGTGTTTCTCCCTCTCTCAAAATCCCCTTTTGCCTATTAACGAACTTTCAAATATTAAAAGCAAACTAACATACAAAATTTCATTTTGATCGCATTATAACTGGTTACTAGAGTGGCTACAGACACATCGCTAATGAGAATTAAAATGTTCAAGAGAAGTTATGCCAAATCTATAGAATTCAAACTGTTTATTTTTAGACAAAAAAAAGTTTTTTTTTAATTTTTCTTCTATCTCTTATCGTTTTTGTAATATAAATTTTCGCCTACCCCCGCCAGAAATCAACAAACAAAAATTTTGATTGACTTTTCTTGGTGGTTTCAACCTAATCTATCTTCCTACCAAAAATCAACTTTCTAGGACAACTGGAAATACCCTAGAATGTTAGTGATTAGTGAGTGAGTGAGTCAGTCCCCAAAATGTCGATTTTTAGAGTTAAATCTTCAAAACTATTAAAGCTGTAATGTTAAAACTGGATACGTACCGTCATATGGTGGATCTCACACTACGTTTAAAGTTGGAGCTTCGTAGATGGGAAAACACAAAATTTGATATATCTGTCTTAATCTTAGAAAAATCGAAAAATGAAAATGAAATATTTACGAATTAAAATTGAAAGTTAAATTCCTAAATATCTCTGTACCCATTAGTTTGAGAAAAAATGATCAGGTAATGAATTGTACCAAACATGATTTTCTCAACTTTACTCCGTATACATTTTTTATTTTTTTACTATTAGGAGAGTCCCATCTGTGTCCTGTCTTCCCAAAACCTATGCCGTTTATTTAAATAATTGAACTTGCAAATACCAAAATCATATATATCAGATACGACATTTCATTTTAATCAGACTACAATTGTGACCGCTAGAGAGTGATTTATGTATTCTAAGGAAATTCGCTAAGTTAACGCAACTCCTGCGTAACGAATTTCTTTTATCTACTGTTAATCTTAGTTTTTGATAAAATTTCTTTATTGTGTATTTTACTTCTAAGGTTTCTGTTTTTCTTTTTTATCTAACAACAATCAATAAATAACCGATAATCACATTACATATTAATATTGATGATAATTATATTGATAACTAATTTCATTAAAATACTAATTAAACCAATATAACATATATAGGCATATAACCGCTTAAATTAACATGGAAATATATCAAAAAATTTTCCATCTTCTGTTTCGTTTGTCCATTTTTCCCGGCATTAGCTTATAGTTAGTTAATCATCATAATACATAAAATTGTCAAGTGTGTGGCAAGTATTACATTAAAAAGGATACGTTGATATTACAGACAATGGGACTAAATCTATCACTTTTTAAAAATCTCTATATTGTATAGAAAATAGAGAAATACAATCTAGGATTTCGAAACAAATATTATCCAGTATTTAGCAATCCATATTCGCATCTGCATCCACAATCGCGGAACTTCCGCATTCATTTTAGCAGCCGCATCCGTAATGATCAATGCTTTTTGCGGATGATGATGGTTAGCATTTCTGATTTAAATTAATCACAACGTGTTTAGATGTTTTTATTATATATGGATTTTTTTTATTGATTTATCTATCAACAATTTATCAACAATGCCACCACCGACGCAAAGTGTGATTTAGTCTGATTTTAAACTAGATGACCAACACCGAGATAAACATCAGTGTAAAATATGCAATAAAATATACTTCGCAAAGGCCGTACAACCACGTCTTTGAGGAATTATGTAAAATCGGTGCACCCGGAGCAGTTTAGGCTGTTTAGCGCGGGAATAATCTATGAATTTCTACGAAACAGGATGGAACCTGAAAAGGCAGCGAAATTGCTGTTTATTAAATATAATGCACCAAATTTTTCTATTTTCATTCAAAAAACTTGATTATAATATAAAGATTATTAAAAATTATTATCAAATTTTTCCTTTATTCATGTATGACTAAATTAAGTATCTCTTTAAAAAAATTTACGTATAAATCCGCATCCACAACCGAGGAAGTGAGTCTTATATTAACCGCTTCCGCTTCCGCTTCCGCATCCGCAACATCCCTGGTCTGTTATAACCCGACCAGATTATGGGTATGTTCGAAAATTTGTTGTCAGCGCTGTGAGTGTTAACGCCATAAAGAACGCTGCGAACAGTGTTCCAAAATTGCCAGCGCGCTGCCACTGCTTCAGCAGCCGTAAAAATTGGAACGCGGTTCACAGCACTTACAGGTCCATTGCTTTCACTGCCTCACCTTTTCAGCGGCAGCAGTCACAGCAAGAAGCTACGTTAAATTCGTGACGTCATTTTTTTCCACAGTACTGCTGCAGCGTGCTGTCATGAACTCTGGAACGCGCGGTGAAGCGCTACCCGCGCCACAGCAAGTTTTGGAACATACTCTATATTGTACGAATTAGTCGAAAATCAAAATACAATAAACGCGTTCTTAAGAAGTATTAAAATAAATATGTATCCTAAGCTTAAGCTCAAAGGACAATGGAGACATTTTGAAACAGCAATTGACGTCTGCATTTATAACGGATTCCTTATATATAGACTGGAAAAGAAGAAATAACTACGTAACTTTCAAATTTAGAGCGATACAACATAGCGGACATATTATATTTGGTGTAACTCAGTTCGAAAATACGCATTGTTGGGAATAAAGTACTACCTACCTACAATTTTGCAAACAGATGGAGAAATCACGGCCATTGTGATTCTCCTATGTTTAGCCGGTCGAAATTATCCTCCTACAAATCTTGTTGATTATGTCTATCAATTTTTTTGTTTCTTGTTTTTATACCCGGTATATGTAAATATATAAGGTATTTTAAGTTTAGTCCCGACTTTGTATCACTTGAAAATATTGATCGCAGACATTGTTTGGCATAAAAACGAAAAGTGAATGGGCAAAATCGGACCATGTTTGTACAACATGGGCAAAACTGCCCATCTTTGAAACCGTAAGCGATGGAAGAAAAGTTTAAGGGAAAAAAATGTTTCTTTTTTAAAAATGGACAACTTACTTTTGTTTGGAACTGTTTTATAAATTCAGTATATACGGGGTATTTAAGCAATTAACTCAGTTAGTTGTTTTTTTCATTTGTTTAATGATCATTTTACATACAAATGAATTCATCATTTTTAACAACAAAATTTTACTACATCTATTCAAACGTCAAGCTCGTGGAAGATAAGAAGTCAGGCGCGGATACAGGATTTCGCTCGGCAGGGGGGAGGTGAATTTCTGTTTGATTTTATCTATCATCCAGAAAACTTGTTTTATACATTGAAAATTTTGATTATTTTTGGAGTCGGTGTCAGCCAAGAGAAATTGAAAAAATATTGTCGTTTTTTTTTTTCGAAAAAATATTGTATTTATTTAAATTTTAATGTTTCACATAAAATTTATCCGCCACATAAAATTTGGATTGGACAACGACTCCAAAAATAACAATAATTGTACATTATATTATCCTAATAATTTGATTGTCTTTTAAGCATTCTACACATATATTTAAAAATTTTTGCTTAGGTGAACTAAAATTGACACAAGAACACTTAATTATTTTTTTACTTTTTAGTGCATTTTTTTTTTAGTGCGGTTTTCCATTTTGTGAAAATTTTTTTTATTGTTGCATCGAATACTACGAGCTTAGTGTAATTTATATGACCTTTTATGTATAACATATGCTATTACAGCGAAATTGAATAATCTTAATAAGGGTCGGGTCTTTTTTGGATAACATCAAGTGGGCTTAATTACGGGCATTACCACGTGATAACAAAACTACAGATAAAAAACAATAGAAGGAAGAAATCAATGAGATTCCCACTGCTTCCAATGATGAAAAGCTCAGATATTAAGATCTAATAGTAATAAACCATGTTTTGACAAAATGGAAACCCGACTTCAAAAATAAAATATTCTATAACAAAAAATGCACTAAAATGTAAAAAAATAATTGCATATTCTTGTGCTAATTTTAGTTCACCAAAGCAAAAATTTTTAAATATATATGTACAATTATTGTTATTTTTGGAGGCGGTGTCAACATAGAGAAATTCACATAACTTTTGGACACCGCCTCCAAAAATAACAATAATTATACATATATATTTAAAAATTTTTGCTTTGGTGAACTAAAATTGGCACAAGAATATGCAATTATTTTTTTACTTTTTAGTGCATTTTTTGTTATAGAATATTTTATTTTTGAAGTCGGGTTCCATTTTGTTAAAATATGGTTTATTTCTCGCTGTTTAGTGACTTTGAAGTTCTATAACTAGTCTTATTTGTCTTGTCTTATTTGTGTAATTTTTAGTGAATTTTTTTATAACACATTTTTTTTTTACCCGTTTTTTTTTTTTTTTTAATTTTAAGAGCATTTATTTATAACAGATTTTCAATTTTATTTACATGCATTTTGTTTTTTTTTTGTAAAAATTTTTTTTTTTGGGTCGGTTTTTTTTTTGTAAAAAAATTTTTTGAAGTCGGTTTTTAAAAAAATTTTCTTATTTTCCCATTATGAATGAGTATACCCTTTCAAAAAAAAAAAAATTTCGCAGAAATCGGTTATCACATATAAAATGAGGATTTTCCTCGATTTTCCGGGGATCCCCTCATCAGAATTCGATTTGGTGCCAATGGGACCAATGGGAAACCAAACCCTTTAAGACAAAAAAAAAATTCAAAATCGGTTCAAAAATGTCGGAGTTCTGAGGTGACACACATAAAAAAAAAAAAAAAAAAAAAAAAATACAGACGAATTGAGAACCATCCTCCTTTTTTGAAGTCGGGTTAAAAACAAACAAAAATACTACATTATTCACTATAAATTTTCAAAGAAGTGATTATTCAATATTACAAAAAAAGGTCCCATTGATACATCACTGATAAACGCGGGTTTCCTCTCCAAACAAAAACACATTGGACCATAAAAGTGTTACTGCATTTTTGTCTATTGATGTTTCTACTTATATGTTGGAAATTTGGAATTAATTACAATAACCATTTTTCATGACTGGGCTTTATTAGGATCCGGGCCTTGTTAGGTGACAGTACCTATTTAAAATATTTTAAAAATACTCCTGTATTGATAAGTGTGAACAGGTAGTGGTGAGTTTATAATAATTAATTGATAATAATACATAAAAGGGGTACCGCAAATGGGTCCCTAGCACCTAAACCTAGAGGTTCTCAGTGCCCTCCTTGATAACAAACTGTCTCCCGAAAGCGAGATGTCTCTAAGTAAGAGGTGCTATTTTAAGCAGATGAAGTTATACGATTCTGTCGAGGCCAGGCGCCGCACAGAAAGCCCAAAGCTTCTCCGCCGGGATTGCTGCCAGGATTGATGGATCCAAGGTTTTGGACCCAAACATTCTATCCGTGACACCCTGCAGGTTTCTGCAGGTGCAAATGACATGTATGGAGGTTTCATCGTCCTCCATACAGACGATAGTGTCTCACGAGGCACGAGGCGAGGCGAGGTTTTGGTATCGCCTCGCCTCGCTTTTTTAAATATCAACCTCGCCTCGGCCGAGGTAGAATGTTGACCAGCCTCGCCTCGCCTCGGTTGGGTTAGCTATCATCCTCGCCTGGCCCGAGGTAAAATTTTTACTAAATTTGACTTATTTTGCATTAATGTACATAATATGGTTAAAAAAACTTGTTAGAAAATAAATGTCTTTAAAACACGGAATATAAGTTGCTTAGTCTCTAAATTTTTATGACTCCTCGAATGAAAACAGTAAATTCAGAAAAATTTGGCCTAAAAAAAATATTATGAAAAGATGATATCCCGTGATGTTTTAAGAACTATATAAGAGGTTCTTCAAAATGCTTCCACGATTTCCAATGCGAAACCCATATACAAGTTACTATAAGTATAAAGGAAATTAAACTTTTTAACCCGACTTCAAAAAGGAGGATGGTTCTCAATTCGTCTGTTTTTTTTTTTCAATTTTTTTAAATTTATTAATTTAATTATTCATTGAAATAACAATAATGAAAACATACGTTATATAATGTAGTTAGTATTACAGTATTATATATAAAATGAACAGACCCTCAAAATTTTGATTATTCTTGTAGTAAATGTTTTTTATAGATACAACATTTTATTTTATTTTTATACGTTAGAGTAAATATAACACTTAACATGTATTAACATTACATATATTTTTTAAATGCTTACACTGTCACTGACACTGCAGATATAAATAAAAAAATTTTTTTTTGTAAATTTGCCTCGGTCGAGGCGAGGTTTTTATGACGATATACCTCGCCTCGTCTCGGTTAGTAACGAGGATTAAAATTTTGAACCTCGCCTCGCCTCACCTCGGTCCTCGGTCACGAGGTACGAGGCGAGGCGAGGTTACCTCGTAGCCTCGGTGAAACCCTAATACAGACCCTATAAGTGGGATCATCAGAGATCCCCAAGTTATGAAGGTGGTCGTTCAATCTACAGTTTCAAAAGTCCCAGCACCCTTCTCAACTGTGTTCTAGTGATTATGATAATTTAAAAATATTGAAATTGCATGGTCAAAATAAGCACATCGGTTTTTACTCAAAGATGTATCCGCACCTGTAAGAAGTACGTCAGACATTTTCGAATAAGCTTGTCTATTTTGAATTTTAAACATATAAGTATTATTCATGTCTGAATAGTTTCTTACATTATTAAGGTTTCTGCAATTACCTAATAGAATAAAAAGAAAATTATTACTAAATTATAATGGTAGTGTGTGAAGCCGGAATTCGAATTATCACATCATATCGGCAACTGCTCTCCATTGTAAGTTAAATAAAACAGAATAATTAAAAAATTTACTCAGAAATTGCTTTCCAATAAATAGTTTTGGCTGTAAAAACATGGATTTTGGTATCGATTCTCAATGGATATCAAATGACTTTAAAACTGAACATTTTTTGCATAGATTTAAACCAGCTATGCTATATAATAACTCTGTTCCCGTAAATGGATCGACTGAAAATATTTACCCAATTGATAGTGCAAATGGTTCAAAAAATTATGGAATAGTGTTAATAGGATTATTTTTGTTGCTGCTTATTAGTAATAAACTCAAAACCATAAATGTAAGCATATTTCTTATAAGGACTAACTTATATTATTTCAAAATAATTTTCTAAAAATTTTATTCTAGATTGAGTTTTTGAATGAACTAAATTTTTTGCTGAAATCAATCAGTCAGAATTTAACAGCTCTATTATGTTTGATCGTTTTTCTTGTCATTTTACCAATAATTTTATTGGTGTTAGGATTTTTTCTTATTTTTCGTGTTATAGTTTTATGTATTTTAAAAATCAATTTTCGTGATCAATTTATTGGATTATTGGCTGGAACTGATTGTATTTGGGCTCTTGAAGATCAAAGTTTATGTATTATAACTGGATTAGGTATATTAGAGGTGAGTGACTCTATTTGTTTTAGAATAAATATACTTGAATTTACACGAAAAGTTGATCTTATCGTATGCTTGGCCATAAAAGTTAATATCATTTTTCTAAATTATTTATAAGATGTACTTTGGACCACAAAGATTGATGTCATTTTTTTTTTTAATTTTATGCTTAATTTGTGCCTTATTCACTCGGATTTCCAAAAAAATTTCGAATAAGGCACAAATTTTTCGAAAACTGAACCAATGAGGCACAAATCAATTATAAAATTTTTAAAAATGACATAAACCTTTGTGGTCCATAGTACATCTTATACGCAGTTTACTGGTATGAACTATGGGTCAAAGAAGTCGTGTCCTGTTTTCCAAATTGTATAATCATTTTGTTTGCCTTAGTCATTCGGTTTATGGGAAAATGTTTCGATTAAAGTTGCCAGTTTGTCGATATATAAATTTTCTAATATTAAACATTCACTTTGATTGGCGTTACTGACAAATTTGGAATGGAGTAAATTCAATTAACAATTCAAATGATTACTTAATTGAATTAAATACGGGAATGTGAAGTAATTTTATAATTTTGTGCAATAAGTATTTCAAAGAATACATTTAAGTTATTCCATTTATTTCGAGAAATTGCATAATAGTCCAGTTACGATCTACATCCGTGCTTGCAAAAGGTCAGGTCGTTCTGAATTTTTTATATGTTGTTAGGACCTAAACCAATATTAAAAAACCAGATTTGCAATTTCCAAAGTGCTGTGCGAGCGGCGGTGTACCCTAAAAACCATGAAATTTTCGGACTTTTTTCAGTTTTTGCTCAATATCTCAGCGAAGGAAGGGTCTGACCGGTATAGTCATTCCATACACTTTTAAAGTAGACTAAATTTTCAACAATTTGAAATCAAAACAAGCTCCATACAGCTATTGGTTCCCAAGATACAGTTCTTAGAAAATAATTCCAATCAGAAGGAAGGAAACAAAAGATCGAGGTCGTACAGCAGTTATCAGAACATGAGAAAATGACACACACTTCTTCTTCCATGTTTCAAGGGGCCACGCTTGTTTTTGAGAACAACAGACTCAAAAAATAGCTGTACCGAGTGTCTCTTTATTGGAGCCCATCTCCACTATGACTATGTCATCGACAAAACGTTTTTGGAGGGGAGTTTTTGTTGTTCTCACATCAGGGATACAACCACCCTTAATTTGCTGCAGAAGGTGTGATAAATAAAACTGGTATTTGTCACTGTTTTCCAATAGGTAATCGAACACACAATCGATCGTTTCTTCAGTATTACTGGCAGGACGATACCGTCTCTTATTCCACGACCAATCTTTTCTTTTTAGAAATTTTAGAGAGAATCTAAGTCAAAAACATTAGCTATGGTATACTATTCATTGGTTCATAGCAGACTTAAATATGGAATTTTGTTATGGGGGTCTTCCTCTCAATCAACACAAATTTTCATAAAGCAAAAGAAAATATTACGAGTAATTGTTGGTGTTGGCCAGCAAACTCCCTGTAGACAATATTTTAAGGATCTAAGAATCTTGACGCTCTCCAGTATATACATTCTCCATTGTCTCGCCCACATAAAGAAGAATATTCATACGGTAGATCAAAATAACTTTAATCACACGTATTATACAAGACATGGTAGCGACTTAAGAGTACCCAAGCACAACTTTAATGTCTTCGATCATGGTCCATCTTACAATGGCTTTTCAACAAGTTACCATCTCATATAAAGCTTGAATGTACCAAAGGAAGTTGGAAACCACCTGCAAGAATTTACTGCTCGATCATTGTCCATATAATGTGGATGAATTTTTTTCTAACAACCTACAATGTTAGGAATATATGACGAACCAATATGTATTATATTTGTACATCATTTCTGGTCTAATAAATTATTATTATTATTATGATCATTATTCCCAGTAGCAAGTGGTAATCTGAACAGGCTCCTGTAGCACAATCGGAGCGCCTCCTCGCCATTGACGACCTGGTTGCTGCAGACGGGGCGTACCATAGATTGTGCTACAGGACCCTGTTTAGATTACCACCTGCTACTAGGAATAAGATAGGGCATCGTCTAACCAGTAATACTGAAGAAGCGATGGATTATGTGTACGATTACCTGTTGGAAAACAGTGATGAATGCCAGTTTTCTTTATCACTGCAGCATATTAAGGGTGGTTGTATCCCTGATGTGAGAACAACGAAAACTCACTTCCAAAAACGTTTTGTCGATGACATAGTCATAGTGGAGATGGGCTCCAACAAAGAGACACTCAGTACAGCTATTTTTTGAGACTGTTGTTCTCAAAAATAAGCGTGGCCCCTTGAAACATGAAAGAAGAAGTGTGTGTCATTTTCTCATGTTCTGATAACTGCTGCACGACCTCGATCTTTTGTTTCCTTCCTTCTGATTGGAATTGGTACCTACTTTTACCGAAAATATGGATACAAACATCTGGTAAATATGTGCGCTGCGATGGTTATCTGCGCTGGTTATCTTTTGGTTATCTGCCGTTTTTGAGAGAATCGCTAAGCATACAGGTACCAGTCTGATTTCAAATGAAAGCTAATTAAATTTATTACAAGTTTATTACATATAATATTTGACGTCGGATGCGTATTTTAGAAGATATTTTGCGAAATAAGTGACCATTTCGAAAAAATTTCACTTTTTGGAAAAAATGGTCTATTTTCTAAGAACTGTATCTTGGGAACCAATAGATGCATAGAGCTAGTTTTGATCTCAAATTGTTGTTAATTTAGTCTACTTTAAAAGTATATAGAATGACTATACCGGTCAGACCCTTCCTCCGCTGAGATATTGAGCAAAATCTGAAAAACGTCCGAAAATTTCATGGTTTTTTGGGTACACCGCCGCTCGCACAGCACTTTGGAAATTGCAAATCTGGTTTTTTAATATTGGTTTAGGTCCTAACAACACATAAAACATTCAGAACGACCGGACCTTTTGCAAGCACGACCGCCTTTTCATGTTTAACTTTACTGAACTATAAATAGTTACACGCCTTTTTGGATGGCATATTTGTTCCTGTAACGTACTTACCAAAATCACAATTTGCGTCAGAAATTTCAGTCTAGCGATGTTAATTGCGACGCTTTACGTCTTTCTAAGTTTAATCTCCTTTACCTAGTATTATTTTCTATATAATATTATTATTAATGTTTTCATCGTGCCGTTTCCTCAACTAACACAGATTCTTTGGCATTTTAATAATATATCGGCGGATAGGGGTTTTCATCGACTCCTCATGTAGATGTAGCATACTATCTTCTGGGAAGAGTGAGAGTTAACGTCAAATTAGCATAATCTTTATGCAGATTTAGTGGTAGATAATAATTGATTTAAAATCTTATAGACATCTTTATGGTCGTATACGTTAATATCCCCGAAAAAAATATCCTGGACAAGATATCCCTGATAAAATATCCCCGGACAAAATTTCCAGCGACAAAATATCTTACACAAAATATCTCTTGATAAAATTACTATATCACAAAATATCTCTGGACAAAAATAAATATAAATATTTATCGAAAATTCAACACTGTAGCTCTTTTCGTTCAGAAGATATTTTGGGGTCAAACAGTGTTCTAATATTTCCTTAAGTTATAGCACTGTAGTGAAAAGTCCGAATGTGTCCCTTAAACTCGGCCTTTCGCACTACCGTGCTCTAGATATGAAAATATAAATGAGGAGCGAAAAAATATAATTTTATTTAATTTGGTTTAACACTTTAAACATAATTTCAAATTTACTTAATTTCAAAATTCAAAATTTTCGCGATAATATTTAAATTATTAAAATTATCATAATTATTAACATTTGCAAATAACCATTCATTATAATTTCGGTATGTTTTGCGACGTGGTACCTATTGCAAGCACAAGTCCACAATTAATTTGCGTTATTAACGTTTCAGTCAATGTTTGCTCATCTTTAATAGCTTTTATAAATGAGCCGAAACTAGCATGAGCGACTGACACACGCCAATTAAAACCGGAATGACATCCTTTCAAGGAGTTGTTAGAACGCAGATCGTCATTTTTAACAGCTAAATTGCATTTCTAAAGTAGATCATCATATATTTAATTGATTAATAATTAATTAAATGACTGTAATTATAATTTATGGTAATAATTTGTGGTATTTTATTATCGATTTTATTACAACAAGAACATTTTGTCTGAGATATTTTATCCGGGGATATTTTATCTGAGATAACAACATTTTGTCACATAAAAAAAATTTTTTTTTACGAGCGTAACAGTATATTTATTTTTAGAGGTGTAGATACATTTTTGCGATTCAGTTTATAAATAATTATTTATAAAAAATTGTCTTGTTGTAACTGAATTTTAGGTACCTGAATCAGAAACACCATTTGAAGTTTACCATAAAATCAAAGAACGAGTTTACAATCGATTATTTTCACATCCAATTCAATGTCCAAAACTGTTTTATAAAAGACAATCATTTATGGGATACTTTTATTGGGAACATCCAGAATCAATTCATGTAGAAGACTATGTACGACAAATACCAAATTTAGGAAAATCAAAGCAAATAACCAAAGATACATTAGATTCATATATATCTCAAATATCGAATGCACCCATGTATAAGAATCATACAAAATCTTGGGAAATTTTAATTGGAAAACAAACACTTGAAGATAGTGCTAAGAAGAATTCCGATATTCAATATTATCCAATTATATTTCGTGTTCATCATACACTAGGTGATGGTTATTCACTAGTACAATTATTGCTTGAAGCAATTGCTGAAACCAACATGCAACTGGAAAATAGGAAAATTTTAAGAAAATATAAAAATTATAAAAACAAAGCAACATTTATTGTGAATAAAAAACCATGGTTAGAAAATTGCATGAAAATATTTTATATACCAAAATTATTATTTAGTCAAATTATACGGAAAGCTGATGTAAATATTTTACATAATTCACAATTATCTGGAGAAAAACTTGTAACATGGTGGTCAGATAATGAAAATGGAAACATTTTAAGTAAAGTTAAAAGAATTAAACATCATTATTCGAATATACGATTTTGTGATGTTATCATTTCAGCGATATCAGTTTCGTTTTCGAAATATTTTCAACAGGTAAGTAAGTGATAATGCTAATGGATGCTAAAATATCGCCACGCTTATAAACACTTTTTCTCGGGTCAAATTTATAGACCATAACAAGAAATTAATATATCGAGGTTATAGGATAAAAAATCTGGGTTTGATTATACCGCGCAATATTGTTGACATTACTCATTAACTTTAACATTTGTAGTCGGAAAAATACTGTTATGGCATGCACTCAAGAGGCTCTCTCTCGATATAACCTCACTTCGGAAGGTTATCGGATTTGTAGTGGTTTTCGTTATAAATGAAACACCTTGTATATAAATAACATCTTATATATTTGAATAACTACACTACATAAATTTTGTATAATGTTACTTTGTACTTTTAACTTAACTACCCGTGTGTACTAACGTTGTATGGTTACTGTCTCGAACTGTTGATGATTGTCTGCTTTATATACCGTCTGTTTAGTTTACATCTTCGGTGACCACTCAAACAGTTATGCAAAATATGCTTGTTTATCAAACCTATAAGACCTCCTTCTCATACACATTGCTTAATGTATACATATGTACTCTCTCATACTCGTGGGAGATCTACTATACGAAGATGTAAACTAAGCATAGTGTATGTGAAATGTACTCGCTCTAAGGAGGTGCCAGAAACGCGTTGAATATTATTTCCAGAACATACTTATACACATATATGTAATACATATATGCTTATACAGTTAATCTGTTTCTATAGGTGAGTTTTTGTATACTATAGTATTAAATACAATGTGTGCAGTAATGTATTAGTATGAGTCACTACAGATTCATCGTCGGACATTATTACCTACGAAAGCATCTATGTACTTGACTATAGGACTCCTCAATGGATCCATTATGTACAGACTGTGCGGTGAGAAGGAAGAAACAACCATCATCTTTAACTGCGAATCTCCCAGTTACAACAGATACAAGATATTCTATCTCTCGGCCATTTCCAAGATATGGGAAAAGCGAATCCCGTCAGAACGGAGAGCACAATGAGCCATAAAGTCGAAGTGCAATACTTTTTATACCCCAAGATATATATCTATCTATCTATCTATCTATCTTAAAATTCGTATAAATAATTCCTTGATATATAAATATATTTTGGGATCAGTGCCAAAAAGTGAACTTAATTTTCTTCAAACACCGAGATAAGCATAGAGTTTAAAAGGCGATTACTTCTAATTTATTTATTTAATAATTTCGTATACCTTAATATTGGGGACCTATCACAATCCCAAAAATATTTAACCGAAAAATCAAAATGTTTTGTATCAAACTGACTTTAAGGGGAATACGGATAATGGCAGAAAAGCAGTAAATTTTATCAATCAATCAGAGTGCAGTAATTTTGATCGCACGATAATTCATTGTAAGGCAGCAAGGAACAAATTATGATTATGCTTGCCTGTCTGTCTGTCAATTTGTCTGTTCGTTAATAAGTATTTTTAGGAAAACGATTATCTTGTTTCTAGCTATAGTCCTTTCGTTAGTAAATCATGGTCAAAGTTTTGATTAGAAATGTTGGTGAGTCTACATGTAATCAATTTCAACCGAATTAGTTGAGAGAGAAAGGTAGTGAGAAGAAGACATTGGAAAATTTGTGATTATTTTTCCGAATAGACATAATTTCCTCTTTAATAGTATTATAAAATTCATCTGAAATTCATTCAGGAAAACAATACCATGGTGTAGAGCTGCAAAAAAACAAATAAAATGTTTAATAAAGTTTTTCGATTTGATGCTTACTTTTTTAGATATAATCAATTAAACATTAATAAATCCAACCAATCACAGAGCGCATAGTGTAAGGAGGCGTGGCTTCAGCAGTAGAGCGGGGTGCTTTACCTTAAAGGCTCGCAGACGGTAAGAGAGAGCTAAGCAAGCTAGAGTAGCGACAGTCAGAGTTTTCAATAAGTGTAGCGGCACCCGCGAAAATTAAAAAATGTTTACCATTACAACGTTAGAGAGGCAATTTTGCCAAGACGATCGAATAAACGTATTTTCCAATAACGAATCCATCAACGAACTTAATACTGATTTACATACATTCATTTTACATACTCCTTACACTATGCACTCTGTGATTGATTGAATTTATCAATGTTTAATTCTACACCGTAGTACAGTTTTCTTGAATGAATTTCAGACACCCTGTAGAAATGGAATATTGTCTTAAACATTGGTTTAGAGTGATGTGATTATCCCATATAACGACACCCAAATGATCTGACAGGACTTGGTCGGAAAAAACTAAAAAATGTTTTCTTACTTGCAAACAGACACACGTCTTTCGTTCTTTTAATCGAGACGGTTATAGTTCTTTTAATATCATAGGCTATCTATAGCACGACAGTGCGAATGCCAAGTCTATGGGGGCGTGACTATGTGAACTTGTGAATATTACTACAGGCTATGATAATTAATTATTAGTACTTTACTTTTACTTTTTAACTCTGAAGCCAGTTCTACTTTTTTAAACCTTTACCAATTTATTTCCGAGTTAAATTCATATTTAGACGGAATAATCAAACTAAAATATTCGCATATAAACAGGATGGGAGTATTGTATCTCAACGAATACGTGCGTAGATTCCAGAACTGGGCAATGCCATTTAATTGTATTCATTATTTCAGAAATGTGAAGAAATTCCAAATACATTGACATTAGTAATTCCAGTTCGAGCTGAAATGGAACACATGGAGTTTAGCAATAAAATTGAATTAACTAATCGCTTTACCGTGGGATTCGTTGATGCACCTATAAATTTCGAACAAAAATCAATTCAACAACTTGAAAAAGTTCATATTCAAACTGAAAAATTACGAAACTCTTTAGAATTTTCTGTAAGTTATATATGTTTTTTAAATTGAACAGGCAAATTTTTCTATTTGTATTCCATAGAAATAAAACTTTACTTTTTACATTTTCGGTACAAAACCCTAAAAATTGTTTGTACCTTGTACCATATTGTACTATGGACCACACAAGTTGTCATTTTTTATAATTGATTTGTGCCTTATTGATTCGGTTTTCAAAAAAATGCTTCGGATAAAGGTTGTCCATCAGAAATTTAGTAACAAATTTTATTCGAAAATTTTTACACAATTCAGTTATAAAATTTTAAAAAATGACGTCAATTATTGTGACTAAGTGTACCTTGGTATATATATATATATATATATATATATATATATATATATATATATAACACAAATTGTATAACATAATTTTGATATCAATGTTTCGATATGAAAAATCGAATACTTCTTGGCTGAAAATCTTTGGCTTTCTGGACCTGCGCACTACCATCTGAGCTACACAGATATTATAATAGCATGTGGGTAGCTTAGTTGGTAGAGTTATGGTCTGAAAAACCAGAGGTCTTGGGTTCAGTCTTAGGACAAGATAAGTATATAGGTACTAATGTTCAGACATATTACTTAAATGTCAAATTAAGTAAATGCTGGTCACCTCCGTTAGTATACCATAACCGAAAGGTAACCATACTAACAATGGAGGATAGACACAAAGTTTCAAAAGAATTAAATACCCAACTTTTATTTTTATACATTTATGGTGTATGTAGAAGTAAAATAATTAGCACAAACACTGATAAAGAACGCATTATGCACCCGGTATTTAAACAGTTAACTCAGTAGTCACTTGTTTTCTTTTTTTTTAGGTAAATTATTGGTTACTAAAAGTATTATCTGCTGTATTACCATCTCAAATTTTGCAAATATTACTATACAGTGAACATGCCACACTAATTTCAAGTAATATTCCGGGACCAAGTAAAATAATTTTATCAGATGATATGCGGTTGAATGATTTAATATTTTGGGTTCCAAGTCGTGGAAGAACAGGTATCAATATTTAATATTTATCTTCTATTGCAGTAATTCTCAACATCTTTTTTATCGTGGCACACTTTTAACGATTTCAAAACTGGACGGCACACAAAGAAAAAGATTAGTTTAAAAGTTGTTTACTTACCTATAATAAACTGGGTAAAATAGTTTATGATAATAATTTTGAATGTAAAATAAAATAATATGTACTACAAAAACAACAGTACGTTTATTAAGGGATTAATTAATTAAGTTAATAATAAGAATACTTTTATTGAGAAATTTGAGCTTGATGTTTTTTGATAATTTTATTTATATTTGATTGTAAAAGTGACAATCGTGACTACTCTCATATCGTCTTCTACATTTAACAGTCTCGATCTTTTTTTCGTTTTTATGTTGGTTAATACTTTACTATATACATTTCTAAAATTTGGCGGCACACTTTAAGAATTTGGCGGCATTGTGGTTGAGAATCGCTGGTCCATTGTATCCAAATAAGAAAATAGTTGTGAGCTAATATATAGAATTAGAATAGAATTTACAAATTACAGAATTTACACACCAATAGAATTTAAATGATTTTTAACCTCCAATGTGCCTTTATGCAAGTACATAGCCTATTTTTGAAGTTTGACCTCGGATTTATGACCGAATAACAACTTTCCGGGCCTAGTGTCCATTGAGATACTTTACCACCATCTTAATATAAACTATCAGTTTAGCGGGGCTAAATTCGAATCTATCGAAAGTGTTTTCCCATAAGGTTTGTTCAAGATCATTTGATTCCAGAAAAGCCGTTATCTATTTTTTTTAAATTAGAGCTCTATATATAGAATTTTTAAATTAGTATCTTTTTTATATAATTTTTAAATTACTAGCTCGAATAGAATGGGAAAAAATTTTTAAATAAACTTTACCCGGAAAAATAAACTACGAAATTTTATATTAGCTAATATTGCCAAATGAAAAATTAATATTTGATATCCATACATGTAGTAGATAAATAACAGACAATGATGTATGCATTACTAATGAAGTAGAAAGCATATACACACATCCGATTTCTATGTACCAAATTATGTTTATACATATAGGATGTATGTAGGAGGGCTTCTTCAACGTACAAATCAACTAAAAACTTTTGAAAATGACCCCTACTTTTGTGATTCATAGTATCTGTTTATAAATGTTAAATATCAAACCACAAAGTAAATTATAGTCTTTCTTCTATATAATATACGGAGTCATTCGTGTTTTATTGTTATTTCTCCGGCTCCCGTGAGCGAGATAAAATACATACCAAAACTAACTTGGTTAAGAATCATTTTCTTAATCCTGATTAAGAAAACAGATATGAATTTAGACAATGGCCCAATTCCAAATTCTGATTTAATAAAATTAAACCATTTAAAAAAATTTAACACCTGAATATCAAGGTTAGCTTCAATCAACACCCTCACCTTATTGACAAAAACAACACCGAATGGTCAGAAAAGGTTACCGCCAATAAATGGGTTGGGCTCTTCACACACTTAATCCCTTAATTGGTCAGTCAACTCAAATAATCCTTCAGGTACCACCTCAGTCAGATCATATAAAAGACAAAACTTTTTTAATATAATTGTGAGACACGCACCAAATTAGCAACGAGCAACATACTGACTTCATATCCCTCTCTGACTCCATATTCCAAAGATAGTTGCGATTAGCTAATTCATACTGATGACTACCTTATAGTCGAAATACGTATTTATAAAATACAAATAATTGTTCTAGAAATTGGGGCAAAATTTGAAATTTAATTTTAAAAAACTTAGAGTTGTCTTTGATTATTTTAATAATCTTTACAAGAGTTTCATCAAAATCGGTCCAGTAGTTTTTGCTTGATGCTCGAATAAACAAATAATTACAGTTTTATAACATTAGAGATACATATTAGGGTATTATAAGTTTAGTCCCACTAATCGAAACTTTGTAACGGTAGAAAATTATAACCGCATTGGGTATAGGTTTTCATAAAATGGCCTATTTAGACCATTTGCGTATATCTATCCGTCAGTATACAAAACACTGACTAATGGCTACACAAAATACTGGCTATTGAAAGATGCACCCAGTTTAACCTAGATAGGAACTATCGGAACTGCGATATAGCGATCCTCTCCGATATCAAAGTTCTTGCGCCATCAGCTCAAAAAATAGCCAAGTATCCCTCATTGAGTCCCAGGACATGTGGGAATGAGATAGCAGATAAGGGCCGGTACATCCTGTGGACTGGGTGATCACTTCTATCGAGAGATCAGAAAGGAAGATGGCACTAAGAGAGCCACACTCTGGAGGAACCTTTTGGGGCTCAGGCAGATCAAGAATATTTTCGAAAAAAGCAAAATAGACTGCGGCTACTGACGAAATTTCTAACGGGGCATTGTTCACTTACGAGATACCTTAAGAATCTAGGCTTGGGAAATGAGGGCAACTATAGGTTTTGTGGAGAAATAGTAGAAACTCTGGAACACCTCCTAATAGACTGCGATGCCCTCATACACAAAATAAACAAAATGTCTAGGAGTCTACCAGATACGTTCAGGAGAGCTACCATCCCTAGTCCCAACCCAAATCCTGCACTTCCTGAAATAAGCAGGGCTGGATGAGGTGCTTTAAGACGAGACCATATCTCGTCAGGCACCAGATGGAGGAGCACAATAAATCTGATAGTTCGCAATCTCCTGCTAAAAAACTCTATTTCGAAATTTTCTCTAATAGAATAAAATAAAATTTTATTAATCGGTTTTTAAAATATAGTCAAGTATTTTTTGTGTGTTTATTTCAGGAGTTGGAATATCAATTTTAACATATGGTAATCGTTTACAAATTGGTATTGCTGTTGATAAAGTATTGATATCATCACCAACTGACATCAAATCAATTTTAAATGAAATCATCAAAGAAATTGAACATTTAGATGCAAACACAAGAAGATCTCAAACGAAATTAGCTGATTGATTACGAAACGATTAAAAACACATTTGTATTGTATACAATATTTTTAAAACAAAATACAATTTATTTTTTTTAAATATAAAAGTATAAATTTGTTCCATAAATTATATACAAAAAAAAACATATAAAAAGACTACCATAATGAATTTATTTGTTCCATTAATTTGATTGTAAAGTTTCATTCTGAAAATCATCCGGTGTATTTGAATCGCCACCTGCCTGTTGCTGTTCATTGGACATTTTCCGATTTAATTTTTCATCCATGATTTTTGTACGACATTTGATCATAGTTAGCGGTACTTGTAATCCACACATTCGTTCACTGATTTCAGCATGTTTTTCATGCATTTTGTCAATCATTGTTGATACATTTTGTATATGTTCATGTATATTTTCACTTGGTATTATCTCTAATCGAAATTCCCGTGAGTATAGACCATCCTTTCGAAAATATTGCATTGCGACATACACTCCAAATGTGAAAAATGTTAATGTTAGCATATCAGAGAATGCCATTGCACGTATTGCCTGTGTCAGATTATTTATGACGTATGTCGGTATTCGTAATAAAAATGCGCCTTGGTCATGTTGATAATCGGTTGTTGACGATGTATGTGAGGATGTGTCATAGATTATGGATCGTTTTGCAGTTAATATACTCAATATTCCATTAAAGATTTTTTCCATTATTGACGGTTCATGTACAGGTTCGTAAATTATATTTGTTATCTGTCTTAGAAATTCTTCAACTATCTCCATATAAAATTTAGTCACAAAAGCATTTTGTAAATACAAAAAAAAAAAACAGTAAAATTCCAAATAAAATAAAAATTGTGGATGCAAACTGACAGTTATCCAAATAAAAACAAAAAAGAATAAATGTTCATAGTGTTGTTTTTTAATTATATATTTATGTCGGTATATTGATTTTTTTGCATGCACTGAAGAAGACCTTTTGCGAACTCGAATTTTCTCGCATTCTTTCAACATAACTTTATTGGATTTTTGTTAAAATTTGAATATGTTTACTATTGTTTCGTTGTCTGAAATGAAACGTAATAAATCCGTTTTTACTATGAATGATAATTTGAGGTGGTGCAATGATGGTGCTTCAGGCGATCATCGATTGAAAGTAGAGGTATGAGAATGAGAAATAGTTCAATTGTACCTAAATCATACGGTTTTTTTGGGGAAAATGTTTGGCTCCAGGATGCTGGCACCCCATCCATGGAATTTCGAAAAACCAATTATACCATCTAATTGGTCACTAATTGGTCATAAATTGTCCGGTAGTCCCATTAATTGGTCAGCGATAAAACATTTTATCGATGTTTTAAATTTTTTTTAAGGTCATGAAAAAGATTTAGGCGGTCTCCCAGGAAATAGATTTTTCCCAGGAAATAGGCCTGACCAATTATTTATTTTAATTGACCAATTATCAGTGGATTATTCTCAATCGATTAGTGCCTTTATTTTTCTCTGAAAGGAATATGGGGTGCTAAAATTTTTTTTTTGACCTTGAAAAAAATTTAAAACATCGATAAAAAGTTTTCTATCGCTGACCAAATAATGGGGCTATCATTTATGACCAATTGTGACCAATTATATGGTATAATTTGTTTTTCGAAATTCCATGGATGGGGTGCTAAAAGTTTTCTATGACCTTGAAAAAACTAAAAGATCAATAAAAAATTTTCAATAATATAATCGTATTTCGTCAGGTTATGTTTCCATGATTCGGCTAACGGATAACTATGCGTATGCGCATCTTTCAATCAATTTTGATCGCTGACAAATATTTTCGATGAAAATATTGATTGCAGAACAAAATTTTTAGTATAGGTGTTCATGAAATGACCTAATTAGTCAATTTCCACATATCCGCCCATCTGTAAACACAATAATTAAAAAATTGAAACTGTGGCGAAACCAACTCAAACATCTGTAATTACTGAACGTGCGTGTAAAAAGTATAAGTTCATGCATTGAAAATGATCTGAGTATATACCAGGTATTTAAGCAATAAACTCAGTTAGTTGTTATTTTCACTTGTAAAATAATCAATATATAATCTAGTAAAGTAAAACTTGTTATATAAGGTACTTCAATTTCCGGCAGTTATCGATCAATTATACATTGTAACGTTTTAGGGCGTGACCTGTATACGCAGTAGATTCTTTTGATTAAATCCACGAGTAAGAATTTTAACAATTACAATTTATTGGATTTCTATAATGAAGATACTAACAATCAAAAAATAGTAACAATCAATATTTGCAATAATGAACAATAATTGAACAAAAACACTTCACAAAAACAATATTCGTGTATATAACATAACAATATAACAATAATCGCTTTGAATCGCTTATATCAATATCACATAAAAATGGAGCTTGTTGTTACTCAGCCATCCGATTTCCTTATATACTCAGTAGATACCATCCAAGTAGCCGAGCGGTCTAAGGTGTTATATCTGAGACGTCTATTTGGAATTGGGAGGTTGTGGGTTCGAATCCCGACATCGGGAGTTTGTCAATTATTAAGAAAAAAAAGGCCGGTTAATTGACTAAACTGTCGGCGTATGGACAAGAACGAATTAACAGGCTATGCTTTTGAAGGTTTTTTGCAGTTTCCTTCACGAACCCCAGTTGAATATCGGCATAGTTCCTCTCAGAGTCGGCTGCAGCGGCACATCCTACCCATTCCTAGTCTACACACAAAAATTCCTTCCACTCTACTCACATCCTCACATCCATAAGCATCACAATGGACCTTATGATCGAAGTGTAACCCATCCAGGGCAGCCGATACAACATATCTATCTACTCAGTAGACTCTAAATAGATTCTAGAGTATCATTATCGTTTCTTCCATTTCTCGAATGTATCAAATGTAAACTGTAGACTACCAGAATAATCTACAAAAACTGCAGTGGTCGTCTTCACATACATTTTAACAATATGTTGTCTCTCTACAAGTCACAATTGCATCTTTGATCATTTTCTTTACAGTTATCAGAAGTAAATAATAAAACAGACGAGATAAATCCATTATCAGTATATTTTCAAAAAATATATTCATTGATAAGAAAATTAGAATATAGTTTATCAATATCACGGCATTTAGAGAATCAAGAAAAAATTCGAATAACACTTTTACAAGCGGAAAATACACGTTTATTGAATCAAATAGAACAATTAACTAAGAACAAAGAAATTGAAGACAATAATGATACGATTCATACAAATACGAAGAATAGTGATTTACGTATATATGAGCCATGTTCTACAATGAGTATGGTTAATCTTCAATACAAGTTAGTTTTGTTGATTAACATAAAATATTTTGACAAAATGGAAACCCGACTTCAAAAATCAAATATTCTTAAACCAAAAATGCACTAAAAACTAAAAAAGTAATTAACTAAAATTGACACAAGAATACGCAATTATTTTTTTACTTTTTAGTGCATTTTTGGTTTAAGAATATTTGATTTTTGAAGTTGGGTTTCCATTTTGTCAAAATATTTTTTATTTTTTTTAAATTTTTAGTGCATTTTTTCATAACAGATTTTCAGTTTTTTTTACATGCATTTTGTTTTTTTTTATTGTACAAATTTTTCTTTTGGAGTGAATTTTTATTTTTTTATTTTTAGTGCTTTTTTTTCATTTTTTTTAACACATTTTTTTTATCCGTTTTTTTTTTTCTTTTTTTTCATTTTTAGTACATTTTTTCATAACAGATTTTCAGTTTTTTTTACATGCATTTGTTTTTTTTTTTTGGGGTCGGTTTTTTTTTGTAAACAATTTTTTTGAAGTCGGTTTTTAAAAAAAGTTTCATATTTTTCCATTACGAATGAGTATACCCTTTCAAACAAAACAAAAATTTTCGCAGAAATCGGTGATCACATATAAAATGAGGGTTTTCCTAGATTTCCCGGGGATCCCCTCATCATAATGCGATTTGGTGCAAATGGGACCAATGGGAAACCAAACCCTTTAAAACAAAAACAAAAATTCAAAATCGGTTCATAAATGACGGAGTTCTGAGGTGACAAACATAAAAAAAATACAGACTAATTGAGAACCATCCTCCTTTTTTTGAAGTCGGGTTAAAAAAGGCAACATACAGACGAATTGAGAACCATCCTCCTTTTTCGGGTTAAAAAAAAAATAGAATAAAAACTTTTGGTATTACGCTTTGATTTCTAGACAGAACCTAGTATATCGTTATTTATCGATTAGTAGGTATATTAATTGTCACTGTACTATCGTCAGCAATTGGTTTTTGTGCCTTAGTCGGGATTTACACTGTTAATGCCCTTTTGGATTTGAAAAAAGTTTCAGATCTGGCAACCAATGCACCCTTTTGGATTCAGATAGTACATGGGTAGACGATTCTAAAAAGCCCGGGACACAAATTTCTCTGGCCCTCTAGAGTCACAAAAATATGGCGGCCATATTGATTACGTCATCAACGCCGCTAGACTGCCAGAGAAATTTGTGTCCAGGGCTTTTGAGACTCGTCTACCCATTTATTATCTGAATCCAAAAGGGTGCTTTGGTTACCATATTTGAAACTTTTTTCAGCTACCTAACCCCACTATGCATCATTTTTCGATGTACATCCAAAGTGAATCACGCAGAGTGAAATCATCCAGAGTGACCATCCTTGTTTACATATTTTCATCTAGTCCTGTGGTTTTAGCTCACGCACACTCATTTGGATTTATCACTTTGGATGTTCATCTTGGAGGAATCAAAGTGATAAGTATTGATTTCACTTTTGTTTCATCCAACGTGTACACTAAAGATGAACGATTAACAAAGGCTACGCTGATGACATATTCATACTTGTCAAAGGCAGGGACGAGGGCATTATCTATGTGAAGCGTTAGTGCATTGACAAAGAACTCTCTGTCAAACCGGAAAAAACGGGCTGTGTACTGTCCACAAGGAGACGAAGAGCTGCTCAACGGATGATCAGCATATCTGGCATTCAAATTACACAAACCAGAACGGTTAAGCATATCTAGGAGTCATCCTGGATGCAAAACTGAACTGGAGTGATCATTTGGATTGGAGACTAACCAAGACAAATAGTGTCTTCTAGATGTGCAGGAGAGCATTTGGACAGTCTTGGGGACTCCAACCTCACATGGTGCACTGATTATTTACAAAGATCGTAAAGCCAATGCTCACATTTGGCTGTGGAGTATGGTGGACAAGAACCACTCTGGCCGTAGCCAGGAAAAATTGAACCACCTGCTCAGAGTTGTATGCCTTAGTGCCACTGGAACAACTCCTACTGCCGCGCTGGGTGCCATTCTAGGTATTCCGCCGATTCAGTTAATGATTGAAGCGGAGGTCATGACAGCTGCCTACCGACTTAGGAGTTGCAGACCATGGTACATAGGACAAACACAGTTCATGCGAGTATAATGAACAGGTTGGAGACTGTGACCCCACTTGTGGAAATGGCACAGGATTAATAATCGTTTCTTCCTGTGAGGAATGGGATCGAGATGTACCTAACTACCCCCCTCCTCCCGGACCATATCTAACACGGATGGGTCAAGAATTGGAGATTTATGTGGTGCGGGAGTTTATGGACCTATAATAAAGGAATCGATTTCTCTTGGTCAATATGCGACGGTTTTTCAATCAGAAATCTTCGCCTGAGAGGTGCTCAGATTTGTAATACGAAAGGTTACAGTGGGGCACATATCAGCATCTTTTCAGACTGGGACTTTGCGCGAGGCATGCGACAGGACAAGTTGTGAATAAGCACGGCTAGGCCATTCGACTTTGGTTGAAACTCAATAGAATACAGTTGAGAAGGGTGGTGGGGCTCTTGACAGGACACTGTCGATTGAACTACCACTTTCATAATTTGGTGATCTCTGATGATCCCACTTGTAGGCCTGTATGGAGGACGATGAAACCTTCATACATGTTATATGCACCTGTAGAAACCTGCAGGGTGTCAGGTATAGAATGTTTGGGTCCGAAAGTTGTGGGCCTTCTATGTGGCGTCTGGCCTCAACAGAATCATATAACTTCATCAAGCGCCCCAATATGCCCCACCGTAGCCATATAGCTTTATAAATAAACTTTAAATGAATATTTTTGTAATTTTCCAAAAATCTTCCTTTTTTAGCTATTGTGAACTATGGGATACTTATCAAAAAATTTTAGAAACATTAACAAATAAAGATCAACAATTAAAAATATACAAAGACAAAGTGAATAATCTTGAGAAAGAATTACATGATATGAAGAATTTGAGTATTGTAAAAGACTCTAAAATTTATGAGTTATGTTTAAAATATCTCCGATTAAAACGCAGACGTGATAAAGTGGTAATTTATATTTTAATAACTGTCAATAATTTAATTTACCAAATATTTTACTACAATTTATTACCTGATCCAGGGCAGCCTCTACAATCTATCTATCTAATAATTCGTTTAGGATGGTTGAGCCCACAAAAGATAGATCATTTCTTTACGCATTTTTCACGCAAAATTTATTTTGCCGGTGACGTCATCGTGCCAGTGTAGGGGCATTCGCGTGAATGGTTATGAATTACCTTAGAGTAAAGTTATAAATTAGTGTATCGTGGAAACGTTTTTAGCTGGGTAATTAGGATTTTGACTAAGATTTGATGTGATTGTGTAGAGCAGGCGGAGCACTACTAAGAAGCATAGTGAGAAAGTAAAAATATTCGCCGGATTATAAGTAAAAATTGTATTAAATTGAAAATTATAAGCAAATTGTAGATTTCGTAATTCGATTTCCTTATTTTGAATTATAGAAAACGTGTAGTAGAGAAAAGCTTGCATCGAAAGAAATCCAAAAAAATCTAGTGCCAAACGAATGCGAGAGCTACGGCAGAGTTGAAAAGGAAATTAAAAACGGCGGAAAGCGATAGCGGCGGTAGCTGGTAATCTGTCTGTCTGCGGATCATGTGTAGGATATTTCACGAAAAATCAACGGCACCGACCCGAACTGCGCCTTTATTATTTTTTTTGGAACTCTTACAAAAATATTAATTTTTCTATTCTAAAACTAATAGAGTCAAATTAGCATTTTTCAGGCAGGTTGCTCGGAACCGCAATTCTTTTTAATCGATTCATTTTCTGAAATTTTTACGATCCGACTCGTGACGGAACAGGATCAAAATTGAATTTGTTTATATAACAAAAAGCGTTCTTTTTAATATCTTTTTTTTAAACTAAAAATTTTAAAAATGACACAGAATATTATTAAGTTCTATGTAAAAAAAAGATAAGAAATGAACATTAAAGCCCATGAACATAACAAAGTTTGAAAAACGCAAAAATTTTAAATTAAAATAAAAAATCTAAAAATAACTTCATTTTTTTTCCCAACAATTAATAAAATACCATGTCACCTATTTTTATAAATAAAAAGGGTGCAAATCAAGCTGGATTAATAAATCTTTTTTTAAATGAAAGATCTTAAAAATATCTATATAATAAATAAATAAATTATTTTTTTAACTGTATTTTTATCCATTACTTTCGACTGTTTATAACGCGGTATAATCAGATTTAAAAAAAAAAACAGTTAAGAAATTATTTAAATAAACTTAATTTTCTTTTGACTCTTTTGTAGATTTTACGATTTTTTATAGATCTTAAAAAAAAAATATCCCGATACTTTAACTTTTATGAGATTTATCATATGTAAAATTACGGTTCCGAGCAACCTGCTTGAAAACCCGTTTTTGATGCTAATTTGACTCTAGTATACTTATTATAATTAACCATACATTAATCGATCGTTTATTATATATTTTTCTTCCTCTAAGAAAATTCGTTTTTAGTCGACGTAATTTTGTTTTTAAAATTTTTAAAAACGACAATATTTTACAACGGGTCGATTTGTGAATTTTTTAATTAGATAGTTTTTTCTATTTAACTTACATATCGGATGTGAAATTAAATTCCAGTTTTTTTTAATGTTTATTTACTGAAAATACATATATACTTAATACCAAATGTCAAATCAATGTCTATGTTTAGCGGATCATGCTCGGCACTAAGCGCTGACGATTATTTGAACAAACTAAATATTATTATTTTATTTTTGTATTAAATATAAATATCCAACAATTTTAATAAAACAATATAAATTCATTCAATTTATAAACAAACTGCGAATTTTAGTCTGCAAATATATATAACTGCTTTTATTCGCTAAACACACCCGATGATTTTACGAATTTTGCATGGAGATAAAAACATTGATCTTTTGTTTATTTTTAGGAACATAAGATGGAAAAATACATTAACAATTTACAAAAATTTGTAGCTAATACACATCAACAATTTACTAATTGTGAAATGAACAATTGAGCAGGTGATAAATGCTTACAAAAACTAACTAAATTAAAGATTTTTTTTAATTTTTCTATTTAGCAGGTTATTAATACTCGAATAATCGAATGTAATAGCACTTGAGTAGTAATAATAATTACAACAACAAAAAACAAGTGAAAATAACAACTAACTGAGTTTATTGCTTAAATACTCGATATACACTGAATTTGAAGAAAACTTCCAAATAAAAGTTGTTTAATAAAAAAAAAAAAAAAAGAAACATTTTTTGTCTTTAAATTTTTGTTCTATCGCTTAAGGTTTCAAAGATACTCAAAAATGGTCCGATTTTGGCCATTAACGAACTTGACTAACTTTTTTGTCCAAGAACACACAAATACAATATCAGCTCGTTATCTCTTTTCGTTTTTGAGTTATCGAGTTGGCAGACGGACATCCGTTACAAAGTCGGAACTAAACTTTATATGCCCCGGTATATATTATTTATATACGAGATATAATTAGTTTAAAAAAATTGGTATCAGACTTTTTTGCAGCAGAATCCTGATCCATATTCAGGGGCATACCCCAAACTTGAATATGCAAAAAAATCGGATGGGAAAATTTTCCGAACGTATGCGAGATTTTCACTTTGTCTATAATAAACAATAAAATTTTAATAAAATATCGAAAATTTAATTTAATTTTAAATCTATTTTAAGAAACCAAATTTATAAAACTTAAATTCATTTCTTATTGATGTATTACATTAATTTTTTATGAACTTATTAACTTTAAAGCCCATTACACAATGAAAAAAATAAGATATAAGAATAATATATAAGAATAAAATATAAGAATAAGATATAAGAATAAGATATAAGAATAAGATATAAGAATAAGATATAAGAATAAGATATAAGAATAAGATATAAGATATAAGAAATAAGAAATAAAATATAAGATATAAGAAATAGTGGAATCCAGCAGATGGCAGAACCGTTGATCAATTCACAATACAAAAATAAGGAATAAGAAATAGGATATAGCAACAGAATTTCCGTCGCGTTGGATATCTATTCCTTATTTCTTATTCCCAGCCAATCACAATGTTATGCGCTGGATGCTATGCGCAGTCGACTCTCCGACTTATGTTTTTGACATTTGTGCACACACCAGCAGCTGGCATTCAACCGCTGTGATTGGTTGAATATTATATCTTATCGCCTATTTTGTTTTGGTCGCTGTGCTATATCTTATTCTTATATCTTATATTTTATTCCTTATTTTTATCATTGTGTAATGGGCTTAAAATTATGGTAAATAATTATTTAAAAATTTAGTTTTAATTCATAAATTTCTGTCTAATTGAATAACCCGATAAACCCAATTAACTGTCTCTCTCGTACTCGCTACATGTATATTGCCTCAGCACATGCACCGTACCATGGCCTTCCAAGCACATGTCTACGTCATACTGGCTTGCGTCCGTGAGAAACTACGTGGAGGCTACATAAACCAGAACGTATGTATTCTTTCGGATAGTCAAGCTGCTTTAAATGCCTTTTCTTAAAATGAGGTCACCTCAAGGGTAGCCAAGGATTGTCTGGAGAAACTTCTGAAACTGGCAAAGCAGAACAATGTTAAATTGATTTGGGTGCCGGGTCACAGTGGTTTTTAAGGAAACGAAAAAGCAGATACCTTAGAAAAGAAAGGAGTCGGTATACCCTTCACTGGCTCAGAGCCTATCTTAGGAATTCCAAGGACTGCATGTAAACAGGTGATCAACGAGTGGTTAAATGCTAAACACCGTTATCACTGGGAAAATGTACCGCGTCAAGAGCTCGGGAAGGTACTGATTCAGAGTGCAACAAAGAGGCTATCTCTCGATGCACTGAAGCTGAACAAGATGCAACTACGGAGGGTTACCGGATTCATTACCGGACATTATCCCCTGCGGAAGCATCTACACACAATGGGACTCCATAACGGGTCCATTGTTTGCAGATTGTGAGAAACATCCAGCCACATAATCTTTGACTGCGAACCTTTGGGTTGCAGCAGATACAGGATATTCGGTGCATCTCACCCCGAATATATGAACCTTCAGGAAGACCTGATAAGCAAGCTCCTCGCTATTGCCAACATATGGGAGAAGCGAATCTCGACCGACTGAAGTAGAAGGGGGAATGCAATAGTGTTTAGACCCCAATATAAATCAATCAATCAATCAACATGCACGTACAGCCGATCTTCGACTATGTCTGGCAGGATGTGAGAAGTTTCGAAACTGTCCGGCTACTTGGGAAAATATTTGCCCAAATAACTTATATAAAATTCACATTTTATACTATAACGTAAGTACAATTACCGTTTATTAAACTTTAAAGGTATCTCGCGGAGTGTTCCTTCTGTAACAAGTGTCCTGCAATGGATGACGTGATTTCTAATAGTTTCCCGTAGAAAATATAAAAAAATCACGCTTTATACTCTAACGTTTCTGGACAGCAATTTTATAAAACTTTGCTACCTGTTACCTGTCAAAAACACCGCGACTCATGCAGCCCCGGATCTTACTTGTCTCACGCAAATAAATATTTGCAATACATCCAAATCGTGTGGTAATAATTGAATAGGCAAGCAGCCATTTACCACACGAAAAGCGGGCACTAAGATAGTACATTTCCCGCATTGGTAAAAAAATATATATATTAAATTATATAATTTATCGTGAAGTGTGTTAGTTAACGCGATTCGTTACGTAAATATAAAAGACACGTTATGTAATAATAAGATAAAGCGAAACTTCACTTTTACACAAATAATACACAATTACATGTGATATGAAACAAGTGAAAATAACAACTAAGTTAATTGCTTAAATATCAGGTATATACTTAATTTATTTATTTAAAAGTTTCAACCAAAAGTTGTTTATTTACTTTATTTATTTTTTTAGTACTATTTACACTTACAAATTAATAATTTAAGTATCTAAAATATAATGAAGGAAACAGATTAAAAATAGTTTATAAACTTGGAACTTCTTAAAACATGGATTAATTCTATTACAAAAACACCATTCAGATTCAACAAATGTCTGAGCTCAGTTTATTTTAAAAACATTTTTTGTCTATAAATTTTTGTTCCCTTGCTTACGGTTTCAAAGATAGACAGTTTTGCCCATTTTGCCCAAACATGGACCCATTTTGTCCATTCATGAACTTGACCTATGGCATTTTGAATGACTAAATTGTATTGCGCATTCAATAACCATACTCATTCCTTATCTTGTGAAAATTAACTTAAGGTCTATGATTTTAAATCATTATATGGTCTAAGACTCTAAAGTCTAAGGTAACTCCATGAAATATCGCTCGCATTTAGTTACTTACATAGTCGGTTTTATTCTTGTCTCTTAATAAAAAAAGTAACTTCAACGTTGTAAAAATAGTATTACATAAATGGTAAAAACGGATATCACAATTCACTGTTGTCATAAGCTTCGTTTGAATAACATGCCTGACGAAGTGTGAAATTTTTACTTCATATTCGATTTTGCGCTTATTGCCTCGGGCCCATTAGCGACTTATTTAAAGACGGAAGCACTACGTACATATTTCGTCTTCTCATAAGTATGTAAAATTAGACACGTAAGTACATTTTGTAAACTAAGTTTAACATGGAGTATGTTTTAAATCTAATTTTATCCGAGCAATATTTGGTTTACTTTGTCATTTTACTATACAATTAAATTCAACCTTCGCTGAGTGTCCATTGTGGTTATTATTATTAATTTTTGTTATTTTTCTTACACTCGTATTTTACACGTGTTGTAAATTTTCACTGATAAGAGTATTAACCAATCTAATTTGTATCCACGTGATAATACTTTCTGATATGTAACAAAAAGTTCATGGCATCTATTATATTAAAATTCGTTAAATTGCATTTCATAATTTCTGTTACCAAGCACGGTGCTGAGCATTTTTCTTCTTTAACTACAATTGACAATTTTATAGCGAAATCTTTCCCATCAATTTTGTTATCATTTTCTTTGTTTCAATATTCTAATAACACACGTATTTTTCTCTACACGTAGTTATTTTCTGTGATATTCTTATTTGTATTTTTCTTTTATGAATGAAATCAATTACACACGTATTTTTCTCTAGACGTGGTTATTTTCTTTGTTATACTGAATTTGTATTTTTGTTTAATAATTGAAATTAATAAATTCATCAATAAATTACATTTGATATTTTATATTCCATGTTAAATTTATTTACCATATTCACAGTTTAATTGTTTAAAAAATTCCTGTACAAATGTGAGTGCCAAAACTTAGTAACCTACAATACGATCCACACAACAAATTCGCTTCCACTTCGTAAAAATGATACCTTCTTTCGTTATACAAAAATACATTAATATAAAATACAATATGTGATTTTCTAATTTTTCAGATATTCGAATATTCAATATAATTCTCAACAATCGATTTTATATACTTATATCGTAGTACAACAATCCAATAAAATATCAATTTTATTATTGAACACTTATTTTCAGATACATTTGCAAATATTTTAATAATAAAAAATTTTAATATCTTATTGTCGGTTATACTTTTCGTAAAATTGTACGTATAAAATTTATAATTCATATTATTTTCATTGTTAATTTTTGTTTCATAATCATAATTTTTCAACACGTCACAGACCTTAGATAGATAGATTGTAGGGACTACCCTGGACGGGCTAGACTTCGACCATAACGTCCATTGTGATACCTAAGGATGTGAGGATGTGAGTGGAGTGGAAGAAATTTTTGTGTATAGACTAGGAATTGGTAGGATATGCGGTTGCAGCCGACTATGATAGGAACTATGCCGATATTCATCTGGATATGACTATGCCGATATTCATAACCTCCCAGTTTCCAAGTAGGCATACTGCGCAGACATAACGCCTTAGACAGCTCGGCCACGTGGACTGGTCACAGACCTTACTCGAAACCTGGCGAGCAGGCCTGTAATTTGTATGTAGACTAGGAATAGGTAGATTGTGCGGCTGCAGACAACTTTGATAGGAACTATCCCGATGTTCATCTGGAGTTTGTGAAAGGAAACTGCAGAAAACCTTCACAATCATAACCGATTACTTTCGTTCTTGTCCATACGCCCGTCTATAATATAGCAAAATAAAATAGTTTGTGTGTACTATGAAGGCACAAAAGTTTAATAGTGAAGTTTAACAAAAGTTTATAGTGAAAAACTACAATAGAAAAAGTATTCTACATTTTACATGGTAGAACAGAACCAGCGTCACTTCTTCAAGAATATGTATTTTATAAAAAAAGATTCCATTAAACTTGAAACTACTTCCTAAATCCTAAATACAAGTTTTAGGAAAATAATTCTTTTATTAAAGCTGGTAACATTACATTTTCTAGAACAGTGTAATGATCACCTTCCAGTACTGCCACAGGTATTTTCGATGATCCTTTATCCGTCAAGGAAGATAAATCATAATCTTCAGATATATCACTGATCATTTGTATAGTGGGTCGTACCAACGCAATTGAAGCATTTAATTTAAATTCTTCGGGTATATTATAATTTATAACTGATTGGAACCGGGCTAATACACCATTACATATTGTACGAATATAACTCTCAGAATATGATGAAACACCTACTGGTACTTTTGAAATTAACAGATCCACTCTTGATTTAAAATCAGGTAAAGTTTTGAGTTCACTCTAAAAAAATTGCATGAGTAATAAATGAGCAGAAAAATTAATAAATATTTGTGCACATTAAACTTACCAAAATGTTTGTAATACCTTCAGTTATTAACAGCGATAATATCGCAATTAATAATCTTGATTCGATAACATTTGTTGATAAATCATTTGACAATGAAAATTGCTTACAAACCAATGTTTTTATAAATGTTGGAGATCCATCAATAAATAAACACCGCCCTTTATACCCTAATTTTTCTAATCGCTTAGATATTTCTGTTATTAATAAAGAACCATATGAGTAGCCAACAATACCATATTCTAAATTTTCAGCTAGCTTTGATTTGATGTGCTAAAATTAAACAGATGAACTTATATATTAAATTATCCTGAGAAAATAAACAAAATATGGATAAATTTACAAAAATAAAATTTGAAAATTGTGTACTTACTGAAACGATGTTTTCTGCTATTTTAGGAATACTGTTAGTGGTATCCGCAAATGGTATTTGTAAACCATAACAATGATGATTCAATCTCGAACAAAGTGGTTCAAATATTTGGCATTGGCCTTCAATACTAGGAACAAAGAATAATGGCATTGATTTAACATTACATTGTGTTGAACGCAATTCAATTATGGGTTCAGTCACTTTTCTTTCATCGCCCAATGTACGAATAAACATTTTAAATGTATTTTTTGAGTTTCCTACTGTTGTTGCACCTAATTCAGGATTTTCAAGTCGTTCTGTTTGTATTTCAGATAATTTTGAAAAAGTTAAACTTCGAATATCTTGTGGTGTTAAGAACAGGTCAAATTCTCTTTCTAATGTTTGTTTAATTTCAACTGTCATCATTGAATCCATTCCTATCTCCGCTAAACTTGCATGTTTACTAACTGTCGTATAATCTCGTATACCCATAATATTTATAACAGCATCCAAAATATTCACTCCCGCATCAAATCCAGCAACTACCATACTGGCAACAACTGGCGATCTTTGCTTAGTAAAAATATCCATGGCATCAAAGCAACTGTTTAATTTTTGTTGAAGTGTTCCACCAATCTCTAATTCCGTGCCATTATCTTGCATATCGACTACAATACCCACTTCACCAATCGCGCCCCATTGTATAGCTAGGGCTGGTAATCCCCTCGCATGACGTTCTTCACAAATACGTTCCATTACTGAATTTGCCATTCCATAATTAGTTTGACCCACGTTGCCACGTCCACATGAACCACTTGAGAATACAACAAAATGACGTAATTCTGAGCAAAGCACTCGACTTACTTCATCCAAATATTTTGTACCCAATACTTTACCACCGAATGAAGTTTGGAAATTTTGTACTGTTTGATTTTCAAATAATGCATCACGTAATAATGCGGCTAAATTGTAAATACCATCAACCGCGCCAAACTGGTTGGCAAATTGTAAAATTTCAATGCATCCTTGTTTTGTTGAAATGTTTGCAGTAGTAATTTGTACGTTTATACCAGACGAGCGCCATTTCCTAAAAGTCAAAGAATTTTTAGTTAATTAACAATAGCACTATGAAAAATTCGGCACGAATTCTAGATCCAATTAAATTTTTAAAAATTTAAGAATTTGTAAGAGTCTTCAACATTAGTTTCTGATAAATTCTGAAAAAACTTACTGTACTCGAATTGACTGATATCCTTTCTTTAAACCTTGCCTTGATGACAGGACTAAATTTTTACACCCTCTCTGAATCAACCAATTTGCCAGCTCCAATCCAAACCCACCAAGACCGCCGATAATCACAACAGTTTTATTATGTTTTACATACAATCTAATCAGACAAATAAATGGAGTAATGAATAAGTTAGGTACCTACTTCTATAAAGATTTCGAAAATTTAAACTTACTTTGGAATAGCAGGTACCATGACCGTTTTCTGCGTTTCATCTTCTCGAATTTTTATCAATACTTTACCAATATGTTTACCAGCACTCATGTATCTAAATGGTGCTTCTAAATTGTCTATCCCAAACACAGTTCTTGGCAATGGCTTGATAGCACCATATTTAATACCTTGCGATACCATTGATTGTAGTTCTTGTTTTTCCGCTGACGATTTATGCATGATATTATCCAACATAATTCCATGAAATGATATTCCACGCATAAATACTTCCATTCCAAGTTTATTATTCTTGGATAAATCAAATTTACCAATTTCCATAAATTTTCCATATTCACCTAAACACCGTACCGATGCCTGTAGCTTTTCTTCGGCTAATGAATTCAACACAAAATCAACACCACGACCATTTGTAGCAAGCATAACCATTTGTTCGAATGAAGTGTCACGTGAATTACCAATATGGCTATCTGAAAAGTTTTGATCAAATAAAATTCTTAAAAAAATTACACTCACACCTTATAAACTACCTTTTATTTGTGGGAATAGTTTCTTAATAAATTCTCGTTTGTCTTCTGTTCCAACTGTTGTAAATACCTCGCAACCATAATACAATGCAACATTAATCGCTGCTAATCCAACACCTCCAGTTCCAGAATGAATCAGCACAGAGTGGCCCTTAGACATACCAAACTTAACTAGCGAAGCGTACACAGTCGTATATACAACGGGCAATGTTGCCGCATCTTCTAAAGTCCAATTATCTGGTACTGGCCATGTAAAAACGTCGTCACAATCAACGCGTGTTGCTATTCCTGCGCGTGGAATTAATCCCATATATCGTTTACCATTTGAATCGACTCCAGAAAATTCCAAACCTTGAACACAATCTGGTGGTAAGATACAATCAGGATCAGATTTAGTTATAAAGTCAATGCTCAATTTTCCAGTAGCAGTCAAAATATCCCGAAAATTCAACCCCGAATAACAAGTTTCAATAATTCTTTTTGATTTATCGGATAATGGTAGTTCTACCCAACTCATGTTGGATAGATCCCCTTGAATTGTGCAGTTAATATAAGCTGAATCTGTCATTATTTTCGTTTCAAACATTTTTAAATGACGATATCCACCCCAAACACCATCCTTGTACACATTTAAGGTCAAACCAAGATCTAATTGTGTCTTATAGAATCTATTATTGATATCAAATTCTGGTGCACTCTTATCGTTTATGAATACAGCTTGAACTGTCTTATTTAAGTGTTCTTTGCGCAAACAATTGAATAATCCTACTAAACCACTTATAGGTTCATTTTGTGAAAATAAAATTATTGGGATTGTTGTTGTAAATGTCTGTTGTAATTTCTCTATCCATGGGAATTCCATATCATTGGTAATTTGAATGATTTCTGGTTTGATTAAATTCATTCTTTGTTTACGTAGCAGCAATAATTTTTCGTCCTCAATGAATAGTTCACACAGTAAATCGTAACCAGGTATGCAATTTGATTTCGTTTTAGAATTTTCCCGGGATATTACAAAACTATTTGCATCCTTTAAAACTTTATGAATTACTGGCAATATCTGCAAAATGAAAAAAGAATTTGACTAAGACCATGTCATAGCGCATGTCTTTTATTTTCATTAAATTGGTATTGGTACTCACATCTGGGTCGTTTACTAAATCACAAGTTACGACGTAGTCAGCTTTGGATTCAGATGTTAATGGTTTTTCAGAAACTTGACAATTGTTTGGCAATTCATGCAACCGATGTGAAAGGACTGTTATTACAGGTTGGATTAATGGGAAGTCACTGAGGACTTCAAAGATTTTAGGTGTTAATATATCGTTGACTTGATTGTCAACCTCTACAATCTTGACCTTAACATTGGGTTGATTCTCTAGGCCCAATTGGAAAAATATTCGCATAGCATCAACTAACTAAAAAAAAAATAAATTTATGAGCCCGAATTGGTAATAGTAGCCTTCAAGTGTGAAAATAAACCTAATGAAATGTTCCCAACTTGAATTTCTTTGGTATGCTTAATTTCTAAGTTGATACGTACAGTATATTGTTGTGATATGGAACTTTTTAACGGAACAAATTCTTGTTTTTCTAAAACAGCTTCATCCAACGGCTTACGACGATTTGTGGAAGTTGTGAGTAACCCTTCAATTTGTATACCACCCCCTTGAAGCACTTGATATTCTTTGTAATTTGTAACTTTTATTGATAATTTACCATCCTCGTGTTCTTGGACATATCGGAAATGATCTTGTGGATAAATTATTAATTTTTGTAAGCTTGTTATCACATACAAAAATCTAGCATCCTGTTTTAATATTTGCAATTGTAACATATTGTCCATAAACGGAACCCAGTTATCTACTTTCCACTCAATTTGTCCAATAGAGCAACTGTTATCCGTAGAGATAATGCCCTTAAAATCATCTTGATAATTATAGCCACGCAAACGTAGCTCTTTGTAGATATCACACGAGTTTAATGGTAACTGATCACTATCGTTGATAATTGGTTTCACTTCCGGTAATTGTAGTAATTTATTCGGGTTATGTGGTATTTTTTTTATTCGGCCAGTAACAACAACAGAACTACTTTCTGTTATTTCAAAATTCCCAGTACATTTTTGTATTGTTACTGTCAGTTTTAATGAAATGTTATTGGATATGTTTGTAGCACGTAAAAATTGAACATCTTCGTATTCCACTGCGACATTTTCAATCGGTTCACCTTTGATATCTGCTAAAGTACTCCATACTAGATACAAATATCCAGTCATCGGATATAGATTACGACCTGTCAAACGTAAATATGGTTTGTTAATGATAATTTAAGTAATCATCCTGTGGTCCATTTGAATTACCTTTGCTCCCATTAGTTTTTGTTAAAGGAACTTGCAATTAAAGTGTAATAATGCATTACTCAAATATGCAAGGATGTTTTTGTACAAGATATTTTTATAATTTGGATCATTCTATTAGTTTTTCTTGTATCACCGCCTTAAAATGTATGCATTAGCTTTGACTTGACAATTCAAAAGAATTAATTTTCCAAGAAATATAGAACATATTCTATTGCAAACAAGACAGGAGAGGAGAGAGTTGCATCATATCACTATTTTAGACAAAATCGAACTTGATTATGGAGCACCATGCAGATATGTAATTTGTGCCAACTTTTAGTGATGAGCAAAATCTGCGATTCTGCAAGACCAAGATCATACATACACTACCAAGACCAAGACCGATTGAACAAGAACAAGACCGACAACAAGACCGAGAATGCAAGACCAAGACCAAAGTGCAAGAATAAACTAAAAATTATAACTTCCGTTATAAATAGGATATATGAGAATATTGGCCGTAGCTTCAATATATGTTTTTGTTGGAACAAAACACTTTGTGTGTTTAAAGCTAACTGTACACCTGAGACAAAGTCTCGAGAGAAAGTCTCGAGACTAGTCTCAGGGTATTGTCCATTTGAGATCACTTTTTCTCTCGTGACAACTCTCTGAGACTCGATAATCATTCAAGTCTCGAGACAAGGATATTTCGTTTCCACTTGAGAGTCTACTCACAGCTGTGACAAGACAATAATAATAATAAGTAATGTAGCAACTAACTGAGTAAACTGTTTGAATACCCAGTATATACTGAATTGTTTATCAATGTTTGAATTGTTAATATTTCTGCCTATTCAATGTTTATAAAATATGAATTATTTGTAAATGTTTGTTGTGTCACAATTTTTAAAAAATATCTCATGACCTTAAAAATGGGCATATTTTTTACTTTCCGAGGAACTTTAAGCACAAATTATGAGAAATCTATTAAGTTTATGAAAAAAATTTTCAAACAAAAGTTGTTTATTTTAAAGAGAAATAGATTTTTTGTTAACAAATTTTTTGTCTACCACTTACGGTTTCAAAGATATAAAGGGGGGAAACACGTTCTGATTTTGCCCATTTACGAACTTGGCTTTAATTTTTTGCTCTAGAACACACAAACAAATTTCAGCTCGTTATCTCTTTTCGTTCTTGAGTTGCGGAAATGACCGAATTATAAATAGGCCATTTTATAAATACCTTTGTGAAGCACTTTTGTCAAGGATTAATATTTTCAAGCGTTACAAAGTCGGGACTAAACTTAATATAACTTGTATATTTATATATACTGGGTATAAATATTATGACATAAACAAACTGTATTTCTCTATGGATATGAACCATAGATAAAATATAGTAATGGGGACAACAGTAAAGTCTCCGAGAGCTCGCAAACTCTTCCAACACGGACGGTAGGCTGGAGACTGAGTCTCGAGAGCATTAATATGCATGTCCACCTGTGATCGGTGCTCTCTCGGAGTCTGTTCAGAATTATCTCCGATACTGTCTCAGCGCCCTATCCATTTTTGAGTCGAGTCTCGTGACTACTCTCGAGACTGTTTTGTCTCAGATGGACACCTACCTTAAGATTTCCAGTTTACTCCACTAAATTTAAACATCAAATATAAAAAAGGTACTGGTAAACTTTATCATTGTCTGAAAACAAGGATCTACAAGAATATTCTTGAAGTAACTATTCTTTTCCGATGTCTAGTTAACATATGTTTGATGTGGAGCTAAGCTATTTTTTTTAATATTTTTACTATGAAAACCAATAGAATACGGTAAAATTTTTAATTATTGTAAAATAAAGCTTAATTAATTATAGATATTAATTATTGATCATTTATAATTCATACCTATAAAAATCCTTGAAAAATTTCCAAAAAGACGTAAGTAACAGACTAAAATGAGCAAGACCAAGACTGATTACGCAAGACCAAGACTACAAGTATTTGAGCAAGACCAAGACTAAATACGCAAGACCAAGACTACAAGTATTTGAGCAAGACCAAGGCCAAGACCGGACAAGCAAGATCGAGACCGATACCAAGACTGTCTTGGTCTTGCTTTGCTCATCACTACCAACTTTACATTCACAATGGCTTCTACTAGCAATATAACTTCTAAAGAAGAACACTTGTGTTTTTAACCCGACTTCAAAAAAGGAGGATGGTTCTCAATTCGTCTGTATTTTTTTTTTTTTTTTTTTTTTTTTTTATGTTTGTTACCTCAGAACTCCGGCATTTATGAACCGATTTTGAATTTTTTTTTTTTGTTTTAAAGGGTTTGATTCCCGATTGGTCCCATTGTCACCAAATCGCATTCTGATGAGGGGATCTCCGGAAAATCGAGGAAAATCCTCATTTTATATGTGATAACCGATTTCTGCGAAATTTTTTTTTTTTTTTGAAAAAGTATACTCATTCATAATGGGAAAATAAGAAAATTTTTTTAAAAACCGACTTCAAAAAAAATTTTTCCTTAACAAAAAAAACCGACCCCAAAAAAAAAAAATTTTACAAAAAAAAACCAAATTCCTTGTAAAGAAAACTGAAAATCTGATATAAAAAAATGCATTAAAAATTTAAAAAAAAAAAAAAAACGGGTAAAAAAAAAGTGTTATAAAAAAATTCACTAAAAATTAGTTGGTCGTTTAGTAGGTCTACCCATATTTAGACAATTAAAATCAGTTATAGAACTTCAAAGTCACTAAAAAGCGAGAAATAAAACTTATTTTGACAAAATGGAAACCCGACTTAACAAAAGAAGCACTAAAAAGTAAAAAAATAATTGCATATTCTTGTGCCAATTTTAGTTCACCAAAGCAAAAATTTTTAAATATATATGTACAATTATTGTTATTTTTGGAGGCGGTGTCCAAAAGTTATGTGAATTTCTCTATGTTGACACCGCCTCCAAAAATCACAATAATTGTACATATATATTTAAAAATTTTTGCTTTGGTGAACTAAAATTGGCACAAGAATATGCAATTATTTTTTTACTTTTTAGTGCTTCTTTTGTTAAGTCGGGTTTCCATTTTGTCAAAATAAGTTTTATATAAGAAGTATACAAACCATCGATTATATGTCCAGTAAGACTCTTATACTGTACATTCTTTACATCGATATCAAAGGTTTTTTCAAACGAATTTACTTGATAATCATTGCACATTTTCGCTACGGGCCATTCCCTTGAGTGTTCCCATACAACAGTAGGTCCAATCATTGGTGTACCACAACTTACAGGAAATTCAATCTCTGGATATAATTTTGCCAATTGTGGATTAAATCCTTTTGTATACAAGCTATAAATTAAGAGACGCACATAAAAATCACATGTTTTTAAATGAATTTTTTTTCAACGCCCATACTTTCCAATTGTAGTGAACATTGTTGATAAATTATGATCGTTGCGGTGCATTAACGACCCAACAAATATATTTTCCTTATCAATGACATCTGTTAATGTGGCAACTAACAGATTATCTGGTGTTATTTCTATAATTATTGTATTTGATTCGATATTTTTGAAACTTTCTTTGAAATTAGTGGGTGTATGCAAAATATTTGCTAGATATTCTGCTGTGCACAATTCATCGTCATTACTATTGTTCGTGTTGTGATTATTACAAATCCATTTTTTTGATTTAAGTTTTGGATTTGGAATTAACTGTCTTAATTCATTTCGTAATCTTGGATCTAAAATATTAAAATTAATTTCATTTATTAATAAACGTAGAATTAAATAAGAATATTAAAGATTCAGGTTGTTGCTTCTATGACAATAATTTGGGTACTTTTAGAAATATAGCTAGATTAAAATCGTTTAAAAAGCAAACTGAAACCATAAATTGATTCAATGTGCTTTTTTTGTTTTTTAAATAGGACTTAAAAGTTTTGAATTATTTCAGTTTGTATTAATATCGCATAAATAATTTTCTTGAGTGTTCAATACCGATGTATACTATTGGAATATAATTTTTTCTTTTTCTGTAAAATTTCTGAACAAAGTTCCCTTTAAAAAGTCCAAAAAACTTTGTTTAATAATAATAATATTTTTATTTCCGTTCGTTCATAGTACATAGAAAAGGTCAAAAACTTACAATTTAGCTATAATATTTTCATATATATCTAATAAATTATAATAGCAATCATAAATAGAAATCTCTCCAGATTTGATGTTTCTCCCCACTTCCGATTTCAAAAATCAGCCTCGTGATTTCCCGAATTCAGTGAAAACAATATTAATTTGTTTTAATGTTTTTTGTCTCATTTATAAAATTTTAAAAACACTAAGGGAAAACTCACGAAATAATTTTCTACCAAAAGGAAAAATTTACATAATAAATTTAGATTCATTTTCTGACACTTAAATAACTCGGGCCTCTCATCCCATATCATCACTTTTTAAAGACAAACTATTATATTAAGGATATCCCCGATAACTCGGCCCTTTTTACATTTGTTCTCATCGGATATCACTGCTTTTCAAATGCTTAAATATACAAAGACGAACGCTTCGAAAAAAGTAACACTTCGCATATAACGCTACGCGTTTTGTTATGCTTTGCGTTACTTTACGCTTGCATAAAGCATAACTTTTTTTTTTCTAAGTAGATTCACATTTACAAAGGAGACCGCTTCGCGTTATATAACGATAACTCGCTCTGCTCGCAAAGGGGTGCCATCCTCTTGAACTCCAAAGTGGCCTTCGGTCTTGGCTTCACTTCTTAGAAAGATTCCAAAAAAGCGCAACCTTCTAGGATTAATAGAAGTAAAAATGAATGTTGGGTAGTTTTTCCAAATTTCGGAATGGTTGCGTTTGGAAAATTAAAGTTTTTCGATATTCGTTGTAAAATTCAAATTATTCTTCGTCGAAGGTATTCTATCAAATATAAAATAAAGTTTTCTGTTCTTGAAAATTTAGTCATAAATGCCCATATGGAACTAAACTACCATATGTAGAAAACATTAAAAGTTAAATAATTTGATCTTAAACTACTTTTATGTAATATAATACGAAATATGAATATTTTTTCATTTTCTCTACAATATATAATGAGAATTTATTAATATAATAAAACTATTTATTTAATATTGTCGCGGTATCTTGGCTCTCTTTAACCCTAATTTTCAATACAACCATATATTATATTATATTTAATTTCCTTAATAATTATCAATGAGAAACAGATATCAAATATATAATATTTCAATCCTAATTAGCTGTAGAATTTATATGTTAAACAAAATTATATAACTTGTTATTTTTGATATATTATCGATTCTTTAGGCGAAACTATTATATTAAGGACATCCCCGAAAACTCGGCACTTTTGCACATTTATATTTTTGATCCAATAGATAATAGCTTAAATAATTTTTAAAATTAATGAAAAAATATCGTTCATATCAAAAATTGGAGTGTTATATTATTAAACAAAATTACGTATAGTTATTAAATCCAGACAAAATCTTCTATTTTTTTGAAAAATATTGAAAAAATTATTTATATGCTAAATTATAAATTAGTGTTTCTCTATTGGAATATTGTTAAGGTGTGGTTTTTTAGATGATACGCAATTAATGTCTCGACCAATCAGATTGCAATATATAAGGTATATGTTTCACAATGTTAAATTTATCATAACAAAATAGTCAAAAAATTTCTATTTTGGGATAGAAATTTAGGGTTTTCATAATTTTCCTGTCGGTTTGGGTACTAGATCTAGAACTGTATGCCAAATATCAATTTTTAAGCAAATCTAGAAGTACGCTTCAATTTTGATAGATCATACGCGGTAAATTTAGAACGTTACACTATTTTACGACTTTTGAGTTAAAATAACTTTTTAAATGTTTATTCCTTAACGAGCGAAAAACCGTTATAATCTTGCTATATTCGAAAACTCACCACTGTAGCTCTTTTCGTTCAAAAGTTACATAGGGATCATTTTTCGCCTGTTATTTCGATAAGTAATACACTAAGCATAAGCTTAAGCGCACAAGACCAAAACCCCTTAAACTCGGCCTTGCGCACTACCATGCTGTAGATATTACTAAGTAATATATTAATCGATCTCCTGATATGATTGATATAATATATTGATGTCTAGACTTTCTAGAACTCTGAATAAGTAACCCAATATATTTAACCTAGATGTTCAAAATGATTAGTTTTTTTTATGGAAATAATACCTTTTACACACTTTTGTTCCGCAATGTTAATTTCTGATTCTGATGGAGAATTGTGACTAATTATCTGCAATTCACAGAAAATAATAATTTAAGCACACTTCTAAATATAATCAAAACAATAACTTATTCGAATTAAAATCGCTTACACTCATGGGCCCTTCTATCAATTTCGTATCAAATAATGCTAAACCACGATAATATGCAGCTATAATTGCTTGTTCAGCAGATAAACAATTATCCACGTATGCACACGCCAGTTCGCCAGTCGAATGGCCAATCAAATAATCAGCTTCAATTCTAATTGCTTTCAATATGTCAACCAAACCAATTTGTATTGCTGTAATTCCAAGTATTGCATATAATGGATTATTACAAATTATTGGATTTGTATCCGTTATAATCTGCACAATATCTAAACATAATGGAGACAGAAATATGTTCAACTGACGCATTGTTGCTGCAAATTTTGGTATTTTCATTAATGTTACACCCATGCCAGCCCATTGAGTTCCTATTCCACTGAACACAAAGCAAATTGGGGGTGGTTGGGCCCCATCTTTAAAAAATTTTGTTGCATGTGCTATATCATGTGGTTCAGCTTTCTGCAGCAACACATATCCACGATATTCATGGAGTCTGATATTCTTACGGTAAACGTCGTGGTATAAACGCACGTATTCGGCATCTAATGACTGTTTTTGTAAAGTATTGATTACTCTATTCACTGCATCTTGAGTTCTAAAAATTAAATGAATTGTTTTGAATTAAAAAAAAAAATTGTACTATAAATCAGGCAAGGAACAAGCATCTATATTTCTACAAATTCTTATCAGTATTACTACGTATTACTAGTGTTTCACGAGGCACGAGGCGAGGCGAGGTTGTGGTATCACCTCGCCTCGCCTCGCTTTTTTAAATATCAACCTCGCCTCGCCTCGTTTAGGTCAGCTATCGGCCGAGGCGAGGCGAGGGAAAATTTTTACTAACTTTGACTTACTTTGCATGAATGTACATAATATGGTAAAAAAACTTATATATATATGTATATAAATTTTAGAGACGATGACTTTCGACATCTACTAGGTAGGATCGCTGGACAATTGCAAAATATTTGCCAAATAATCTATCTATTGCTTCATGTATCACTATATTATTTTTTTTTTTTAATTTACTTTTTGTACATTTGCAAATTCCTCGCCTCGGCCGAGGCGTGGTTTTTGGGACAATATACCTCGCCTCGCCTCGGTTAGTAACGAGGATTAAAATATTGAACCTCGCCTCGCCTCGCCTCGTGCCTCGTAACCGAGGGCCGAGGCGAGGCGAGGTTACCTCGTAGCCTCGGTAAAACACTACGTATTACTATGTATTACTTAAAAAGTTCCAGAATAATGTCTGATACTGTACGTATGGTATAAAAAGTAACACCTCCGTGGTGTATTTCTTTTTAAACACTTCCCTAAAACCACAACAACAAAAACCTAAAATTATTTACCTGCCAGATACACAAACAAGTCGAGGTAGATCATCTACAGGATATCCATTATTAATTTTCATTTTTTTGAAACGTTTCAACAACACATGTGAGTTAGCTCCACCAAATCCAAATCCACATACACCAACATAATCACCTTCTAAAGGTGTAATTTTATCAACAACCTCAAGTTTTTTTTCTGCTAACCCACGAATTTCTTTACGTGGTGTATTAAAATGTAAATTTGGTGGAATTAAGCCATTCTCCATTAATAGAATACATTTTGCAATTGCTGCAAAGCCAGCTGATGGTTCAACGTGTCCTATATTCGATTTAACCGAACCAATTTTTAATGGTGTTGTACGATCTATACAAAATACAGACTCAATTGAAATACACTCCTCAACGTCACCAACTTTAGTACCGGTGCCATGACATTCGAGGTAAGCAATATCTTTTGGTAAAATCGTAATTTCCTGATAGAATTCATTCAATAATTTGGATTGACCTTTCGCAGATGGATAAGTAATACCTTGTGGCTTATATCCATCACAATTAATCTTTGAATGCACAATGTACGTATAAATACGCTTAGCATCTTTGGCACGCATTAACAACAAGCATCCAACTGCTTCAGATCGCACGTAGCCAGTTGCTTTGTCATCAAAAGTACGACAAACTCCATCTTTTGATAACACACCTAAACGTACAAACTGTAATGTTAATAAATCGCTTAAACACAAATTTCCTGTTATCACTAATGCATAATCCACAATTCCAGTTCGCAAATCTCTATACGCTAGCTCAATAGCATACAGATAACTTGAACATGCTGAATCCACATTCATTGATGGTCCTTTCAAATCTAGCCAATAGCTTAAGCGATTTGCTATCATTGCTTTACTATTTCCAGTCATACCATAACCGTCGACATTTGCTTTTGAAAAAAACCAATAGTTATCGGTTTCAGACGTGGATGATCCTGCATAGACACCAGTGTTTGTACCACGTAAATCGTCGGGATGTAATCCAGCATCAATTACGGCTTCATATGTTTTCTCTAATAACATACGAATTATTGGATCCATTGAATAAATTTGTTCTTCGGGGATGTTAAAAAATTTATCATCAAACTGAGTGGCACAATGGGGTTTTAAACGACCACAACGTTTTGGTGCTTCAGGATGCGTGGACGTGTGATCGTCCGATACCATGTCAATTCCATTATATAAATTATGCTTGAATTCGTCTATATTTTCACAATTTGGAAGGAACCCAGAAATTCCACAAATTACAACCTCCTCGCCTGGCACTGGATACGTACACGAAAGTTCATATGGAACACCCGCCATTGGGCTAAATTTAACAATTACCTATGCTTTTTATTTAGTAAAATGTTAAAATATGTGTTATTTTTTGTTAATAGACTGCATTGCTTGCTCATCAAAGCGTACACGATACATTTTAGCGAAGAAAATATTGCTATTGTGGTTGTACCGATGAATTTATTTAGCAAAAATTTCGCTCATAAATTTTTTAACGAGCAAACACCTATATTATTAAACGAACATATAGTTGCGCTCATTAGTGCAAAATTTATTGTTGCAGATGAAAAAGGTCCGCCGCCACCAGAGCAGTTGATTAAAGCTCAACTTCGTAGGCTTATTAATGGTTTAATGTTTCAAATATTTGACGTCTTAAATATTTGTCCACAACCAATTAAAATATTGCATGTGACTCAAATGTTTTCCAATTAGATACTAGTAATATTCTGGTTTAGAATATGACAAGTTGGTTTGGAAGTCAAAAATAAAACAAAATCACTTTAATGAAACAAAAACAAAACAAACTTAAACACAAACAAACAAAATTACTTAATTTATTTATGGTAGAGTCAAATTAGCTTCATCAAACGGGGTTTCAGGCAGATTACTCGGAACCGCAATTTTTTTTTTATCGATTCATTTTAACGTCCTGAATTTGACCCTAAATTTTTACAGTTCGTGACGGAACAGGGTCAAAATTGAATTTGTTTATAACAAAAAAGCGTTTTTTCTTAATATCGTTTTTAAAACTAAAAATTTTAAAAATGACTTAAATATTATTCAATTCTATATAAAAATGAAAACAAATGAACCCATAAACATTAAAATCGCTCTATTAGAATTCGAGAAAAAATTAAATTAAAATAAAAAATCTAAAAATTCCCCGACAATTATTAAAATACCATATCACCGATTTTTATAAATCTTTTTTTAAATAAAGTCTTAAAAATATCTAAAATATGAAAGACAAAATTTTTTTTTTTTTAACTCAATATATTTATATATATATATATATATATATATATATATATATATATATATATATATATATATATATATTTATATATATATATGTATATATATTTATATATATATATATAATATAATAAAATAATTTATTTTCTCCATAGTATATCTATGGCTTTCTCTCAATAGAATAGGGACCGCGTATGGACTGCAGAGGCAGCACTACTCACGATTCTGGAGCCCTCTGTTGTTAATTTGACTAATTATTGATTGCAAGTCAGCTGATCGTTCTATCGATAACTGACCGAAACCAAAATGTGTGTTGGTAACATTGAATAAATCTAGTGATAATTTTAATTCGAATTGTTATTATCAATATAGAAAATTTTAATTCGAAAATTGAATTTAAATTATTCATATTGATAATTTTAATTCGAAATTAGAATTAAAATTATCTACATTGAAGATTTTAATTCCGAATCAGAATTAAAATTATCAATATTGATAATTTTAAATCAGAATTGCAATTAAAATTATCAATATAGATAATTTTAAAACATAATTAGAATTAAAAGTATCAATATAGATAATTTTAATTTGTATTTATAAATTATTTATAATTTGAATTATAATTTGTATTTGTATAAATTTTCAATATAGATAATTTTAAGTTTAATTATCTATATTGATAATTTTAATTCCAATTATGAATTAAAATTATCTATATTGATAATTTTAATTGCAATTCTGATTTAAAAGTATCAATATTGATAATTTTAATTCTGATTCTGAATTAAAATTTTCAATATAGTTAATTTTAATTCTAATTTCGAATTAAAATTATCTATATTGATAATTTTAATTCAGAATTGCAATTAAAATTATCAATATAGATAATTTTAATTCGAAATTAGAATTAAAATTAACTATATTGAAAATTTTAATTCAGAATCAGAATTAAAATTATCAATATTGATACTTTTAAATCAGAATTGCAATTAAAATTATCAATATAGATAATTTTAATTCATAATTGGAATTAAATTTATCAATATAGATAATTTTAATTGGAATTAAAATTATCAATAAAGCCTTTTTTTTACTCGTTAAAATTTCAAGAATATAAATTATGTATATAATAAAAAAGCAATCAATTTTTATTTATCTTGCAATTATGGATCATGTTTCTCTACTACTTAAATAATTTAACTTCTCATACAATCTTATTTTTCACTACAAAGTGTGAAAACTCTCCGTTTCTAATAATATTGTGGTTCGTTTAAATTTCTATTGAAAATTGAATGCTTTAATTAATAGATAAGTACGTAACAACTATTCTAATTTTAATTTGAAGTGACAACTTAATATATTCTAACAAATAAAATTGTGGACAATTTAAAATATTTACCCATTATTCGTCGATTTTTTACTACCACATAATTTTTATTCATGTTAATAAATTTATTGATCTGATTCTTTGTAACTATTTGTAATGAAGTCATTATGCTGAAGAATGAATTTTATTTATATACAAATTATTATGTCAAATATTTTTCGATGGTTTTAAAAAGCAAAACGGCGTGCCATAAATTTTTGTATACTTCGGATTGAGACATAGAAATTCAAATAAACGAAAGAAAATTTATTTTAAAAAAATATTATCTAACAAGTAAAAGTAATATAAAACTTACAAAAACCCACTCCGTAAAAATAATTATTTGTTGGATAGTTCGAAACGTCTTTTTTTATATTTTTAATTTAAAATAATTTATTTCCAAAATTTTGCTAATGCAGGTTTTTTATCGAAACTATAAACTATATTAGACATATGGCTATAAGTAAATTTTTTTATCCACAGACGCCATATTCTATCCTATATCACTACCACAATTAAAACTAATCTAACGATACCTCATATATCAAGCAAGCCGTTTGAGCTAGAGAACGTGCCAAAGAAATAAACATACATCCATTCGTAGGTACATACATGCACTTGGAAAACATTACACTCCTTCTGGGGCAGTCAAGTAAAAATACATACGGTAACGGTATTTCGATTGCTACTCAATCATCGTCAGTATGAAAATCGTTTAATCGGTATAGCCACAATCGGCTTAATTTAAGAATAACACTTACATAATAACAAAATATCACAATAATTTCAAAATAATTTCAAAATAATCTTCTTGTTTCAAAGAAGTCTAATTACAAGTAATTGAATTTTTATTAGAAAAAAATTTTACACACTCTTCAACAACTAATTGACTGTATGCTGTTTCAAGTGCAATAAAATACTACATCATAAAAACTAACAGAAATCATTCCTTACTTATGCCAATTTTAACCTTTTAACCCAATTTTTAAAATTAATTATTTAATTTTAGTTTTCATTATTAAATTTTTTTTAATAATGAAAATAAAAAATGTAGACATAATGTTAGATATATATATAACATAATTCGATTAAGTGTGAACGAGTCGCATACAAAAAGTGTTCAGTAAAGCATTTACAAAAACTGACGGCAATTCAGAATGAAAATAGGTGAAAACTTTATTGAATCACACATTTGTAACTACAGCTATAATAAAACAAAATAATTAAAGAGACCTGTGGTATCAAAAATACGACTATAATTAAAAAAATTTTGACAAAATGGAAACCCGACATCAAAAATCAAATATTCTAAAACCAAAAATGCACTAAAAAGTAAAAAAATAATTGCGTATTCTTGTGTCAATTTTATTTCACGTAAGCAGAAATTTTTAAATATATATGTACAATTATTTTTATTTTTGGAGTCGGTGTCAGACACCAAAACTTTGAAGTTCTATAGCTGATTTTTGTCAGAATATTTGTCTAAATATGGGTAGACCTACTAAACGACCTACTAATTTTTAGTGCATTTTTTTATCCGTTTAATAATTTAGTACAATACAAAGGCAGTTTAAATTTTTTATAATCATTTTAAAATGCCCAAAAGATCAAGACTTTCTAGAAATAGTTCCCAGGCGAGGGCTTCAAAAATACGCCGTAATGAAGAATCTTTATCAGGAACTGAAAATCGTCTTGCAAGTCGAGAGAATACGCGGCGGAATCACGTGCCAGAGAGTCGAGTATCGAGCGTTCGCAGCGGCTTGCCGAACAAAATTTGAGAACCTCCCAGGTACGCATGCGAGAGTCGATTATCGAGAAATAGAAATAAAAATAAAATATTAAAAATTCATTAAAATAATAATATTCAAACTTTCCTTATAATTTTGTTCTTTTTTAACCCGACGCAAAGAGAAGGGTGTATGTGTGTGAGTGAGTGTGTGTGTGTGTGTTAAAATTTACAAGTTTTGTTAAATACCCGTGCGAAGCCGGGGCGGGCCGCTAGTAGCTTATATTCGAAAAACCAGCACTGTAGTTCTATTCGTTCAGAAGATATTTCGGGGTCAAATCGGCTCTGATTTTTCGTGTAGTAATAGTACTGTAAGCGCGAAGGCAAAAAAACCCTTAAACTCGACCTGTCGCACTACCGTGCTCTAGATATGAAACTTAAAAGAATGTTGCGTTTTAAAAAATGTATATTAATGTTTTTGCAATTTTTTTAATTTTAAATATTGATTTATATAATTTATCGCGAAGCGTTAGTTAGTTAACACGATGCTTTACGTTTTAATAAGATACGTAACGTAATAATGCGATAACGCGACACGAAATATACCGAAAAGCGTTACTCTTACGCTAATCATTACTTAAAGCAAAGCGTTGCACAATGCGGAGAGTTACATAACTCGGAGCGTTAGTTAACACGAAGCGCTACTTAACGCGAAGTATAACGTAATGCTAGGCGTGAGTCAACGCGAACCGTCACTTAGCTCAAGGCTATATTCAACGTGAAGCGTGAGTTAACGCAAAACAGTACTTGCTGCGAAGAGTATCTTAAGCATCGAGTTCAGTATCAGTTCGCGTTGACTCACGCCTAGCGTTAAGTTACACGTCGTGTTAAATTACGCTTCGCGTAAAGGGCCCATCGATTTATGTTACACTTCGCGTTAAGTAACGATTCACGAAAACACGAAGCTATGTTAACGCGAGGCGTTAGTCAATGCAAAGCGTTAGCTAACACGAAGCGTTATCCAACCTAACGCGAAACATTAGTTAACGCAAGAATTAGTTAACGCAAATCGTTGGGCAACGCAAATTGGTACCACTTGCGAAGAGTATCTTAATACAAAGCGTTTCTCAACGCGAAGAGTTAGACGAAGTGTGAGTAAGCGCGAAGCGTGTGTAATATATGAGTGTTACAGATATTCACAGATATATTTTGATATCGGTACAAGACCAATAGCTTCCTAGAAAAAGAATATCGCTAATAAAACTTATTTTGACAAAATGGAAACCCGACTTAACAAAAGAAGCACTAAAAAGTAAAAAAATAATTGCATATTCTTGTGCCAATTTTAGTTCACCAAAGCAAAAATTTTTAAATATATATGTACAATTATTGTTATTTTTGGAGGCGGTGTCAACATAGATAAATTCACATAACTTTTGGACACCGCCTCCAAAAATAACAATAATTGTACATATATATTTAAAAATTTTTGCTTTGGTGAACTAAAATTGGCACAAGAATATGCAATTATTTTTTTACTTTTTAGTGCTTCTTTTGTTAAGTCGGGTTTCCATTTTGTCAAAATAAGTTTTATTTCTCGCTTTTTAGTGACTTTGAAGTTCTATAACTGATTTTATTTGTCTAAATATGGGTAGACCTACTAAACGACCAACTAATTTTTAGTGAATTTTTTTATAACACTTTTTTTTTACCCGTTTTTTTTTTTTTTTTAAATTTTTAATGCATTTTTTTATAACAGATTTTCAGTTTTCTTTACAAGGAATTTGGTTTTTTTTTGTAAAATTTTTTTTTTTGGGGTCGGTTTTTTTTTTAAGGAAAAATTTTTTTTGAAGTCGGTTTTTAAAAAAATTTTCTTATTTTCCCATTATGAATGAGTATACTTTTTCAAAAAAAAAAAAAAATTTCGCAGAAATCGGTTATCACATATAAAATGAGGATTTTCCTCGATTTTCCGGAGATCCCCTCATCAGAATGCGATTTGGTGACAATGGGACCAATCGGGAATCAAACCCTTTAAAACAAAAAAAAAAAATTCAAAATCGGTTCATAAATGCCGGAGTTCTGAGGTAACAAACATAAAAAAAAAAAAAAAAAAAAAAAAAAAAAAAAAAAAAAAAAAAAATACAGACGAATTGAGAACCATCCTCCTTTTTTGAAGTCGGGTTAAAAATAGTGTACACAATGAATTAGGGATCCGCATCCACAACCGCGGATCTTCCGCATTTATTTTAACATCCGCATCTATTGCGAATGCGGGTGTTGCTTATTTTTTAGGATTTTTGTTTAGCGACATTGCCCTTTATTAAATATAATGTATCATTTTTTAAATTTTCATACTAAAAATTAGATTATCATATAAAGATTATTAAAAATTCTTACCATCTTGTTCCTTAATTCATGCATCTAAATTAATCCTTATTTATTATCTATATTATGTCTTTAATAAAAACTTGGCATATAAATGAGCTTTAAAATAGCTGCATCCGCGGATGTTAAATATTTCGCATCCGCAACATCCTTGAAATGAATGTATGAATGCTTAATTAATATAAATACGGATAATATATAATAACTTGGATAAACAAATTTAAATAATTTTAAAAAATAAACTAACTTGTAAACCAAATATTTGATTTTTACGAAAATTAATATTTAAATTCATAAAATTTGTTAAGGATAAAGATTAAGGTCACATTACGTATATTTATACTTATTTACAAGAAATGAGTATCGACAAACTAAAAACATTAATTTACATAAACATATTTAAAGCGTCCCTCACACCAAAGCGAAACATTCGCGTGGATTTTCGCAGTGCCCAACACTTCAGTTGTAAACATGACGTCGTCCGATGAAGAAGAGGCTCTTCTGCTATTTACTTTAATAGAAGAAAACGAAAAGAAAAAGGTAAATACTATTCTCTAGTAAGATAAATAGAACCTCTTTCTATAATAGACCTTTCCATACCTTATTACTTTTAAAAACACCGGTAGAAAATATTTCATGATGTTGCAATACTTTTAGAAAAACGATCGGTGCATGAAATCAATTTGGAAAGACGACAACATGGAGAATTTCATACCTTGATAAGAGAAACAAAGTAAACAAAGTCTGCAGCGTACTGGAGTTGTGACGGAAAAAACGTTGCACAAAACCACAAACATCGCATCAATCAGTGTACCCCCACTAGTCGCCATGTAAATAGAGAAGAGAGATTTTTTTCGCGGCGAATAAGTTCGCTTCGCGATTATTTCCGCTTTGGTGTGAGAGATCCTTTAGTATTGAACGCGTATTTTTTTTTTATTTTTTCATACCGAGGCTAAAATTCCATGATTCTTCCCTCTGAACTTTCTTGAATCTATAAATTCCTAGACATTTCAGATTTTCAAAGTTTTTCAGTTTCATTTTCGAGAGGGTCGGATTAATCATAAGGCTTAAAAGGCAGTAAACTTCATTTACTGCATTTTATTAATTTCGATGCTTATAGATTTTTGCGATAATTTTCTGCAAATGAATTATAAAATGAATCAATAAGAATGTTATTTCAACAAGAGAATAATTGGATCTTATTCGATTTCCCAAAAACAGGATGAATAAGGTGCAAATCAACTATTGAATTTTAAAAAAAAAACGCTACTTTTATGGCCCAAAGGGCGTTATTTTTAAAAATATTTCAGTCGATTTGTGCCAAATTCATTTGGTTTTAAAAAAAAATTTCTCTAATATAATTTATCTGTCATAAAAATTCTAAAAATTTCACAACAGTTTTTCAAAGCCGGATTCGAAATTTTGAAAAAAGATTATTATTATTATTATTTCGACTTAAGGTACCGGTTTGCTTATATTATAGAACAAATACAAATACACATTACATACTCACATACATATGTATATACACAAATTAATGTAATTTTGAAAGAAAAAAAATTTTAAATTATTATATTTCGAAAACAAAACGGTAAAACGCGATATATAAAAAAAAATTTATTTAAGAAATATTTATCTTTACTCTCCTCGTTTTTTTAAATTCTATCCAGGTTTTTTTTTCAATATAACAGATAATAGTTGGGCGGGTATAAATTTTTACATGCTTCGAATGAGAAGCTCAAAATTTCGAACTTTGTTATTAATTATCTCGCGTTCTAAACAGTCAAAAATTCTGAAACTTGGGGATTTATTAGAAAACGTTATTTTTAACCTGTGAACAAAAATGAGCAAAATCTGTCGAAATGTGATTTCATAATGGAGCTACGTGAAGTAAACCGATTGTTTTTTTTTCAATCATTTAACATAATTAAATTCGTTACTTCTGATTTTTTTGCATTATTATTGGTTTTGAGATATGAGAGACGATAATGTTTATCCTTCTACCGAAATCGGTGATCATAATTTTTGATTACTTCGAAAATGACAAAATACCTATAGCGGAATTCAAATTTATTAGTGTATTGTTTAGAAAATCTCCCTCCCATAAGATTTATTTCATAAATGGTAAAAGATCATCAGTTTAGAGTGCAATGTAATTGTTTCTTACACGAATAAAGATAACTAAGAATTTATTCGAAAATCGATTAGATTCGGCAAAAATTAAATGCAAAATTTGGTTTAATTTAATTTTGGTAATAACAACGTTTGCGATAATTCTTACAGTTTTTGAGATATTTGGAAAAAAATCCATTTTGCCTCTTTTTTCAAAATCATTGTCACAACTCTGACTTAGGCGAAACATCTTATTTTAATGACGGCTGTACACACTCGGTGAGACAAGGCAAGGTATAGCTCATGCGAGAGTGAACTCACAACGCTCGGTCTGCCTTGCGTCAACTTGCCTCGATCGCCTCGCCATTTTTTTAACACGATAAATATATCGTTTTTAAATTACGATATCCTAGAATATTTTTATCATTGTAAACAATAAAGAATTCAGTGTTGATATATTTAAGGTGAACTGACTGAAATAAATTGCAATAAATATAAATAAATAAATTATTATTGTTTATTACAAATTATTATTATCATTTAACAATAAATTATTATTATTAAGGTCATAAATTTTTAGGGTAAGTCTAAACAAATACACACTAAAGTAAGTTCAGTATTGAGGTAATCTGTTCTCTTTTTTTTCAGCCGCTATAAATATATCAATTTGCATATCCGATTACATATTATTTATTAACCCGACTTCAAAAAGGAGGATGGTTCTCAATTCGTCTGTATTTTTTTTTTTTTTTTTTGCTTTTTTTTTATGTGTGTTACCTCAGAACTCCGTCATTTATGAACCGATTTTGAATTTTTTCGCATTCTAATGAGGGAATCCCCGAGAAATCGAGGAAAATCCTCATTGTATATGTGATTGTAAATTTTTTTTTTTTTTGTTGAAAGGGTATACTTATTCATAACGGGAAAATAAGAAAAATTTTTGAAAACCGACTTCAAAAAAATTTTTTACAAAAAAAAACCGACCCCAAAAAAAAGACAGAATGCATGTAAAAAAAACTGAAAATCTGTTATAAAAAAATGCACTCAAAATTAAAAAAAGAAAAAAACGGGTAAAAAAAAATGTGTTATTAAAAAATGCACTAAAAATTAGTAGGTCGTTTAGTAGGTCTACTCTTATTTAGACAAATAAAATCAGTTATAGAACTTCAAAGTCACTAAAAAGCGAGAAATAAACCATATTTTTAGATAATGGAAACCCGACTTCAAAAATCAAATATTCTATAAAAAAAAATGCACTAAAAAGTAAAAAGTAATAAAATAATTGCATATTCTTGTGCCAATTTTAGTTCACCTAAGCAAAATTTTTTAAATATATATGTACAATTATTGTTATTTTTGGAGGCGGTGTCCAAAAGTTATGTGAATTTCTCTATGCTGACACCGCCTCCAAAAATAACAATAATTGTACATATATATTTAAAAATTTTTGCTTAGGTGAACTAAAATTGGCACAAGAATATGCCATTATTTTTTTACTTTTTAGTGAATTTTTTGTTATAGAATATTTGATTTTTGAAGTCGGGTTTCCATTTTGTTAAAATATGGTTTATTATTTGTGTATACGTAGGCGTCGTCAAAATACAATACTAATGTCAATTTCCATTAAGGATACGTTAAGGCATAGTATGAAAGAACTAGTGTATACTATATAGACAAACATGTGATTAAATTTTTTAATTAAATTTTGATATGAAAAAATTGACTCATCTACCAAGTACCCAACCCTAGACTTCTGGATTTTTAGCCCAGTATGCTTACTAATACACCACGGATAATTCTAGGAATGAATCAATTTTTTCATATCATTAACAGTATTACTTTGTAGTCAATATTAACTTATTATTCCACATTATTATTATTTGTGTATACTTAGGCGTCACAATACAATACTAATGTCAATTTCCATTAAGGTTACGTAAGACAGAGTATGCAAGAACTAGTGCATGTCAAACATGTCATATAATTTTGTAATTAAATTTTGATATGAAAAAATGATCTACGCAATTGCATAGGTTCACAAGTTTCAATATTGCATGTAATCCTGCCTATGGGCTATTTTACACATGTAACTTTTCATGCAATTATCCATAACGCATACTTTGGTGAGCAAGCGCAGTAGTATTTTTGATGAAACTATGCTGTTATAACAAAAAAGACCTGGCGTCTATTTCGATGCAATCTTATATGTAACTTTAGATGTAAGAATAGGGTGATTGGCTTACTTCCTTGTGATTGGTTTACTATGATCATGTGACTGAAGTGGTTGATAAAGAAAGAAATATTTATAGGCTATGATTATATACAAAAAAACAGGGCAATAAGGAACTAAGACGTTTACGGATTTTTATTGCAGAAATCGGTCAATGGGTCATTTAAGCAGAAAAAATCACGGAGTGCTATTAAATTAAAGGGTGGAAATTGGAGATAGGGGTGGAAATGCACTCTTTTCAGTTTTATCAATATATCTCGCAAACGAAGCAAAATTTCGATATATTTTATATGAAACTATTGGTAGAGAATTGAATTTCCCATAGAAATGGCATATTTAAAACATTTTTTATGCCCAAAACATGTTGAAACAAAAAGCAAAAACAAGGCCAAAATTTTGATTTTTTTGGTTTTTTAGCTTTAAGCCTATAACTTTTTTGGGGTCAGAGATAGGTATAGACATTGCTTGTAGAGAAAAAAAGTAGACAAAATTTCCTTTAAAATATCTACACTCACACTCATATAGTAGATACACATATCTAACCATCAATATCAGCATTGCAATTGAACCTGCGACACAGTACACATTGTATTTAACACTGTACAATTCTAGAAAAAATTAAACAACAAGACAGAACGATACATTTACACTTTTATACACTCACGTATAAAAACATATTAACTTTGTAAGTATGTTCTGGAAGTAAAGAATATTCGATGCGATTCTCTCACCTTCTTTGAACGCGTGTATTTCAGATATATAAAGCAGGACAACAACAGCTAACCAGTTCAGTAACAATTTAACATTCGTTAAAATCAAAAAGTGGATACAATTCAAAAGTAAAATAAAAAGTTGTAATTGTTATCCAAAAAGTAGTGAAATAAAGTTTACAAAAATATACATTTCTTTTTTTTATGACAAGATTTTAAAATAGAGGGAAAAGGACTGGTAAAAAGTGTGAAATTTACTACCTTCCCGCAAAAGACTATTATAAACATGATTATTAAATAACCTTCATTATTTAAAAAAAATAAACAATATATAGGTATTTCTTTGATTTTACACACCAGATCCACCTAATGCCAAGGTTATAGAAATTTGTATTAAAACGTATAAAATGTTTATTAATAAATTTAATTATTCAGTATAGACATTTATGTATTCAATAAAAAAATTCATTTACCAGTAGTTGCGGCAACTTGGCGAATTTCCTCAGAATAAATGCAAGACTTTGCTAATGTTTCAATTTCATCACAGTGTGTTCTAATAGGGAATATGCATGACAATTTTTTTTCACTTCAATTGAACTATGTTTACTTGACAAATATCAAGGTAAAATTACTTTTGAAACAACTTAAAAAATAAGCGAGATATGAATTATTGAAATTCCCGATTAGACAAAGAGGGTGATGCCCTCTTGACATGCATTGTGACGTCATAATATACTATCACCATTTAAAATACACGTAAAATTCCGTTTTGCAAGAAAGAGACAGATAATAATCTTTAAAAGCTTATAGCTTCCTTGATATTTGTCGGATTTTAATTTTTTTTATAAATATTATTACAGTATTAACAGTATTTTCAAATTCTGAAAATAAATATGACATATTTGGTATCATGCATATACCCTATTGGATAAAACTGTTGCCTCGAGTGGCTACAGACATATATGAATCACACTATTGACAAACCATGCGATGATTGTGATAAAACATTTAATACTAAAAGTAAGTAACTTAACTAAACATATGAGACAAAAATGAGAAAAAATTCGTTACGCAGGAAATTCGCTTCAACTTACCGAAATTCCTTAGAATACATAAATCACTCTCTAGCGGTCACAATTTTAGTGTGATCAAAATGAAATGTATATGATTTTAGTATTTACAAGCCCAATTTTATTAATAAATGACATACGAGAATGGGGAGGGGGAGTTATAAAGAAAGAAGAAAACGAAATATAAAATATCTGTCTTAATATTAGAATAGAAAAATGCGTAAGGAATAAAGTTTAAAGTTTAAATATATATAAATTTATATATATATATATATATATATATATATATATATATATATATATATATATATATAGATATATATATATAAGTATATATATATATATATATATATATATATATATGTGTGTGTGTGTGTGTCTGTAATGGCTCTAGCGGTCATAATTTTAATCTGATTGGAACAAAATTTGGTATTTGAGGCGCTTTTGGTATTCAAAAGGTGAAGTTCGTTAAATTTTCCCCCTGCCTCTAAACCCCTCTTTCCCCTCGGCCGATTTTACCCATTAACGAACTTCAGCTTTTGAATACCAAAAGCACCTCAAATTTCAAAGAATACAACTTTACTTATTATACTTTCTTCGATTATATCGATCCAATATTAAGAGAGATATTTTATATTTTGTGTTTTCTTCTATCTTTATGTCCCCCTATCCCCTTGACGTATGCCATTTATTAAAAAAATTGGCCTTGAAAATACTAAAATGATATCAGATACGACATTTCATTTTGATCAGACTTAAATTGTGACTAGAGAGTGATTTATATATTCTAAGGAAAAGTTTACGCAGCTCCTGCGTAACGCCTTTTTTTTTAATTCAAGAGAAAGAATATCATTTTTTACCGTATTTACCATGTTTTTATCATACTTTTACCAAGCTTCTCTTGTTTTACAAAATGGCTTTTTTTACCATACTTATCATTTTGTATAATTTCTGTGGTAAAAACAAAGGTCAAATTGCAGTTTAGCGGCTTTTGTCAAAAAAATATTTTTTGGTTCGAAAATGGGTATATTTGGAATAAAAACTAAATTAATAAAAACCGGGTGGAGAGCGACATTTTCAATTGCGTATTTAAAAAAAAAAATGAAAAGGGTCGATATTTTTATTATATTATGTTTTATATTATAATATTATAGTCAGTGACTATTCCAACGGAATACTTACAATCTTTCCTTCATCGGTCGTTCCCCGAGTTGGTCGGGTTTGCGTTTTTTGAGCCCCCGCACTAAAGGCGTTCTATATATTTCAAATATTGTAGCAAAAACTACTGAAACATCTTGTATATAAATAACATTTTTACACTCCCGTTCAAAAGAAATGAACAGACCTGAACCGAATCAATCTCTCACAATTTTGATTATTCTTGTAGTAACAGGTACAACATTTTATTTTATTTTTATATGTAAGATATAACACTTAACATGTATTAACATTACATAATTTTTTTAATTCTCACTCTGTCACTGACACCGTATGTACAAATAAAAAATATAAATTCAGTTTATACTTCTGTTTCTTTTTTACACACTTAAAAAATATTCTACTTATCTTTATTTATAAATAAATAAAATTATACATTATACATTATACAACGAGTTACAAAAGTGAGGAGTTTTATGAAATGTAAGACAGTTAACATTTCAGGTCTGTTCATTTTTTTTTTAACGGGAGTGTACATTCAAATCTGTTCTGAATGATGATGCATTGGTAGTGATGTCTTGCTTTATATACACTATGGGTTTATTCCGTAATGGTAACATCAATAAATTGTAAGTTGGCATCACTTAAAAAGGAGGGGTAGGGATGGATGGACCTGTGTTCCACCATCATAAACATCATCAATCATAAATCTTTTGCTGTAAGAATCATGCAATGACTGAGAAACAAAAAATTAAATAAAATTGAATAAAAACAAAAAATTATATTAAATTTTGTTTAATAACAGACTCGGCCTTGCGCACTACCGTGCTCTAGATAAGATTACCTAAGTATAATTTATAAATAAATAATAAAAATGATTCCTCTATCATTACAAAGCATACGTCATACGACTTGATGATGTTTATGATGGTGGAACACAGAACCATCCATTCTACCTCTCCTTTTTAAGTAATGCCAACTATCAAACCTATAAGACATCCTTCTCATACACATTGCTTAATGTATATGTACATATGTACTCTCTCATACTCGTGGGATCTATGATACGAAGATGTAAACTAAACAGACGGTATATGAAATGCATGCGTTCTAGAAGATGAGCGAAACGCCTTGAATATTCTTTATTATTACCAGAATATTCCTATAGTCTGTCCGCTTCTAGAACGTGCATATATGTAATACTGATATATATATATATATATATATATATATATATATATATATATATATATATATATATATATATATATATATATATATATATATGTAAGCATATAAAAAGAGACAAAGATATGCGCGTATAGGTAAATGCATCGCTCTGTCTTGTTGTATAGTATTAAACTCGCTCTGCAAGGGGGGTTCACCTACCCCCAAGGCAGCCTTTGGCTTTGGCTCCGCGTCACAGAACATAACATTGCATGAATTGTAAAAAAAGTTTTTGGGGGGTGTTTTTCCGATTTTCCAATTTCGCGTCGAATGCAAAAAACCGCATCTTTCTAGCATGTCTAGAAGTGGGTTATGTTTTTTATAGATCAGTGAGTGAGTGTGTCAGCTTCACTTCTAGCTTTATAGTATATTAGATACAATGTGTGCAGTAATGTATTAGTGTGAGTCACTACAATATAGAACGCCTTTTACCCGACCAACTTTGGGTATGACCGATGAAGTGAAAAATTGTTGTAATCGGTTGGAATAGTTATCGACCGTAATATTATAAAACCATCGACCTTTTTTGCGCAGTTGTTCACCTTCTTCATAAATAAATAATTTAAAATATCGCTCATCACCCCCTTCCCCCAGGTTTTTTTGATCCAGAGACCAAAATAAACTTTTTCGAATCAAAAAAATTGTTATCATTTATTTTGGCAAAAGCAGCTTTACCAAAACAAATTACAATCAGACAACTGAAATGAACTATCATTAACAGCTCCATTCATTTAGCCCCTTATTAACACTAAAATTCAGAGGTGGGCAGGAGTTGACTCCGCCAAGCTCTGAGTGAGAGGTAGGGAAGAGAGATAGAGTTAATACAGGGTAACCTACCAATTATTAATATTTTCTTTTTTTAATTAAAACATTTTCTGAAAAAAATATAATAATACCAAATCTTTTGTATGGTCACTATTATACAAAGTAAATAATACATACAATCATTTAATACATACTCTGGAATTTTGGGCTGGTAATTTGGGTCATAAAATGTACCTTTTTAGTATATATCATATTTGTGTATGAATAAAATAAAAATATATAAAAAATATATATAAATCTTTTGAACCTTTAAGGTTACCGCTGGACCATTGTAATAAAAGAGGGAAATTTTTGCAAAGGATAATTTAAATAGAAATATAGTTTTGGAAATTCCAAATAATTTGTCTAAATATTTTACTATTCATATCCGAGAACTAATAAAGAATTATTTACCTGATTTAATTATTTTTTCTTCGTATGGTCAGTATGCTCAGTATAGTGTCATGGGAATTTGATGAATTAAGTTAAATTTTACATAAAGTGGGAATTTGAGTTCTTCGAGTTAGTCTACTTTGAATTGAAAAAGTGAAAAGTACTTTTTGTAGTAGTGGAAATTATTTTTCGCATAATTTGTTTTTCAAAAAAAAATAAAATATTGACTATACTATAGACTATACTATATAATTATTGGGCAATAATCGGTAGGGCAACCTGTATTGAAACATCGTTCCGTCTTGCTTCAAAACATACCTTCTTTACTTACTCTCACCCAGCTTATGGAGAGCCCGTAAGGCTCAGACGAGCTGTCTGTGCCCGCCTCTGCACTAAATCTAATTGTTTTTAACCCAACTTCAAAAAGGAGGATGGTTCTCAATTCGCCTGTATTTTTATTTTTATTTTTTTTTATGTGTGTCACCTCAGAACTCCGTCATTTATGAACCGATTTTGAATTTATTTATTTTTTTGTTTTAAAGGGTTTGGTTTCCCATTGGTCCCATTGGCACCAAATCGCATTCAGATGAGGGGATCCCTGGGAAATCGAGGAAAATCCTCATTTTATATGTGATAACCGATTTCTGCGAAATTTTTTTTTTTTTTGAAAGGGTATACTCATTCATAATGGGAAAATAAGAAAATTTTTTTAAAAACCGACTTCAAAAAAATTTTTTAATTTTTACAAAAAAAAACCGACCCCAAAAAAACAAATTGCATGAAAAAAAAGTTAGTAGGTCGTTTAGTTGGTCTACCCATATTTAGACAAATAAAATCAGCTATTCAGCTTCAAAAATCAAATATTCTATAACAAAAAATGCACTAAAAAGTAAAAAAATAATTGCATATTCTTGTGCCAATATTAGTTCACCTAAGCAAAAATTTTTAAATATATATGTACAATTGTTGTTATTTTTGGAGGCGGTGTCCAAAAGTTATGTGAATTTTTCTATGCTGACACCGCCTCCAAAAATAACAATAATTGTACATATATATTTAAAAAAATTTTGCTTAGGTGAACTAAAATTGGCACAAGAATATGCAATTATTTTTTTACTTTTTAGTGCATTTTTTTTTATAGAATATTTGATTTTTGAAGTCGGGTTTTCATTTTCTCAAAATATGGTTTATTTCTCGCTTTTTAGTGACTTTGAAGTTCTATAACTGATTTTATTTGTCTAAAATCTAAATATGGGTAGACCTACTAAACGACCTACTAATTTTTAGTGCATTTTTTTATAACACATTTTTTTTTACCCGTTTTTTTCTTTTTTTAATTTTGAGTGCATTTTTTTATAACAGATTAAAAATTTTTTTTTACATGCATTCTGTTTTTTTTTTTGGGGTCGGTTTTTTTTTGTAAACTATTATTTTTTTTACTTTTTAGTGAGTATTTGATTTTTGAAGTCAGGTTTCCATTTGGTTGATGGTTAATGATGGTTTATTTAAATCGTTTGACGGTAATTTGTTTATTTATAAAAAATTTTTTTTCTAATCGCCCTAAATTTTTTTTTTAGCCCCTCAGTTACAAAATTCTTCAGATTTTTTTTTCAATCGACGTAAAGACGTTTGATGGTGATTTATGGTCTATTATTTTTATTGAAACAATAATATTTTATTAGTTATTCATAATTTACTATATTATCCATTACACACTCCCATTAGTGCATCCATTTTCGCTGAGTGAGTTACCTGAATAAGCGCTGTTATACAGGTAATGTTAAGGCACGCGGTTGTAAGTGAATCCTGACGTGCCAGGTTGTTATTGTTACGAATATGATCAACAGTACTAAAGAAACCACGGCTAAGATGATTGAGACGGAGTATAATAGAGATTCTAATAACGCTTATTTAAAGTGAGGATAAAAAATATAAGACGTGGCTGTGAAGGCGTTGGAAGCTGCTGTTTAAGTAGAAGCTCATTGAAAAAAAATTTCCCGACGTGCAGAGGCTAGGGGATCGGATAATCATACAATAATAATAATAATAATAATACAATAGTTTTCTTTTGAACTCTTGCTATTTACAATGGTTTAATAAAAAACGTACAAAAATAAACTCTATGAATAAACTGCCAAAGTTTGAGCTTGATTGATTTTTTTTTTGTCGAAGAAAAAAATTAAAAACCGAAAAACCGGTTTTTCGCATTTTTTTCGAAAAATTTTGAGGTTAGGATAAAAATGGTAGGTACAAAAGTTGTAGATCTTTTTATTACCTACAACTATTACATTTAACTTTTTCCGGTAGGATGCACAGTTTAGCCATAAATCGCTAAAAACTGGTTTCGACCCCTAAAAACCCACCCCATTCCACCCCGGATAGCAGCTGTCGGTTCGATTTATTTTTTCCTCTTTTATAATAGCTTGTTTAACAATATCCCGCTGTCAGATTGCTGTAACGAATTATTTATTTTTTTCTTAATTCTGACGCTTATTTCTACTGGTCTATATGTATATATGTATTCTGTATTACACTACAATTGTATTTTAATCAGTTCAAGAATTCAAAAATTTAAATACTATTTTGTAATGAAATTACAACACAATTTTCATAATTAAATAAATATTTTCATAGACAACATTACAAAAAAGTTATTGAATCTATTAAGAATTAAATGTAATACTGCAGCTGCATATTTGTTTCTTACAAATCTAATCATACATATTTAAATTATAAGAGAAATATTAAATATTTGTTTATATAAATATATTTACTTATTTCTATTGTTTAAATAAAAACAAATATTAATCAATATAATATATATATATATATATATATATATATATATATATCAATATATTACTATTAAGTTATTAAGCTTAGTAGCTTTATCTTTGCTCATTGTATTCTTACTTAAAAATAATGTTAAGGCACTTATAACCGCGTGCCTTAACATTACCTGTATAACCGCGCTTATATACAGGTAACTCTCTCAGCGAGAAATGGGAATTGGATGCACTAATGGGAGTGTGTGATAATATAGTAAATTATGAATAACTAATAAAATATTATGGTTTCGATAAAAATAATAGACCATAAATCACCATCAAACGTTTTTACGTCGAATGAAAAAAAAAAACTCAAGAATTTTGTAATTGAGGAGCTAAAACAAAATTTAGGTCCATTAGAAAAAAATTTTTTATAAATAAACTAATTACCGTCAATCCATTTAAATAAACCACCATTATAACCATCAAATGACCATCAATATTCGATTGTTAATGAGGAGCTAAATTGGTGAAGCTAAATAATGTTTATATATTTCAAATTAGTTTCAAAGTTATCCACTCAAATCTAATGGCGCTAAACTAAATATCTCTTTAATTGTTCTATCGGTAAATTGGTACACCTGATGACATATTGAAAAAAATTCGTCTTCAAATTTGATAGAAATGTCAAAAAGATATGGCCGAAGGTGGTAATCATAAAGACAATAGAAGTTATTTAAAAAAACAAAATGAAAAAAGTGACGAAAGCACTGGCTCTGATGCTGAAGAGACAAATATTTCTTCTAGACCAGATTTATTTAATGAAAACGTATTAAATATTGAACGAAAATCATCCGGCGAAAATTTGATTTCAAGTAAATGCAATAGTAAAATACATTGCTAAAAATAGTTTTAAGGACCAACACGGGCATTATTTTTTAAGGACAACTTTTGTCACATATATGTTTTAAGTCTATATTGCATGCAAATTAAATTACATTATTTTAAAGAAATTCATAACTTTTGTCAAATATAAAATAATTAGCTTTCCGTCAAATTTCTGGTTTTGGTCTACACAGAATAAATATCCAAACATTTTCGAAAAACTTATTAGAGCATAGATTTAGTATTTTTATGAGCTTACTTAAATTTTGGGTATTATTATGGTCACAGATGAAAATGTGTATAATAAATTTTAATAAATATTTCTATTTAGATCAAAGTGAATTGCCACGACGTGAAGAAAATCCATTTTCATTTAAACACTTTTTAAATCGCGATATACCTTCAAGTAGTAATGCAAATTATCAACAAACTGGTGCACGACCAAAAATATTTTCATCAAATCGTCAACATTCATTACCGGCAGCTGTTAGCAATAGTAATTTTCAAAATATTGTTACAAATTCAGAACCACATCGTATGTCATCAGTGGACAATGTTCGAAATGAATATCCATCAGTGTTACCCGACTTTGTTCAAGATCATTTAGTTATTGAACAATGTTATTTAAATCTTGATGGTGTAAATAAACAGGATATTGATAATTTACCAGATTTTACATTAAACAGGTATTCAAATTTCGAAGTACAGTAGAACCTCGTTAAGTCGCATCATTACAGGAAATCATCTTTTTGTTTAGTAAATTGTGTATGAAACTTATTTACGCAAGAAAGAGATTGCATAGTATGAACAGTAAAACTTTGTTTTATATAATAAATGCGCATCGATTTATAATAAATTTTTATTTGGTCTATCTGAAGACCTGTCTTAATGAGGTTCTACTGTAATTGCAATTTTATGTCAGAGTTATAATTATTCGAATGTTCTTAGACCTAGTGATAATCAAAATCAATGGAGTCCACTGAATAATAGCAGTAACAATGATAGTAACTCAGATTTAACATTTAATCTAACAAATCGACGTCGTACCCCGCGAGTTGTTGATTTTCCATTAGACCTACCGCTGTCGTCAGATATAAGCAACCACTCTGAAGATAATGGTATTTCTGGTTCTAGAAGTTGTCCTCAATCTGGAGAGGTATGCAAAATTTGGTATTTATCTAGAAGTAGGGCTGGACTTCTAGATCAATTAACATTTTCAATATCAATTCAACATTTTTTTATGCATTCAAGTCGATGAAAGTTTATATTTTATAAGAAATTCTTCTAGTTTGCTTCGCTAATTCGGTTGTAATCGAACTACAAACAGGGATTAATTTTATACCATATCTCTGGACATATTTATAAATAAATATTTGGTATGGTTATATTTGAAAATATTGTTATCCAGAATAAAAAAAATAAACGGTTTACTTTTCTTTAAAAAAGCGATCGCCACCCACAAATCCACAATTAATTAGAGAAGCATGTAACTTGACAAAATAGAATTGCATACAAAAAACTAAAGCCTTTATTTTTTTCGAAATCGGTGGTTCGAATAAAAAGTATGTCATTAAAAATTACCATTTAAGATAAAAAATTTAACTGTAGCAGACCTCATATGAATTTGCTTATTTTAATGTTTTTGAGGAGACATATAATGGATATTGGGAACTGGCATGGAGGCGTGGCTTAGTTAATATGACTGACTTTAGGTTGAAAATTTAAAATAAATACGTGTATTGTGAATCAGTGACAGTTAATTTAATAATTAAATACTTTATTTAAGGACGTTCGAAAGAATCATTTTGTGGGGAAAGGTGTACGGGGATGGGGGGGGGGTGTTTCAAGCGCACTGCGCATGCTCGCAGTGTTACATATTTAATGTATACGTCTCTTTTATTTTAAATAAAAAAGTAAATTCTTGTGTTTTGCTTCTCTGAAATGATAAAATTACTTATATAATTCATTATTACTTTTCACAATGCATTTGAAATGCATAGATGAACATACCTCCATCTTTGGCTCAAATAAATCTTGTTTATTTAACAACAATTTACATAGTTTTATAAAAACTTCTCTGCATTTTAAACTATGTTTTATTCGATTATAAAGATTAAATTTGTAGTTTCTCCATAAGACCCAATGTTAAAAGTATGATTTTCAATACTGAAAAAATGCATTTGAACTAATATTTTGAAGCATACCAATGAATTCGTATTGACTTTTTTTATAACATTTAATTTACAGGAATTTTTCTGCATTTTTTTTTCTCTTTCGAACGTCCTTAAGTGAAATTTTTAACTGGGTAAGTCAAAATGTTGCTCAAAAAGAAAACTTTTATGCGTTTAACCACTAAACGTCGTATTGAACACCCCAACGTAAAATAATTGTTTGCCAGTTTTTAAATTTGAATGCATAAAATATAATTTTTGATCATATTTTATATGGTAGAACTTGCCTCTTGACACAAGAATTACTATAAAATATTTAAATAATTTATTATTGTTTTTAACTTTTTAAAAAATGTTATTAGGTCGGTGTTTCAAAAAGTTTACCAGATTTTTTGTCAGATGGGCCAATCCATTCATCAAATCGTCTTTCAAATAATACACTATCAACAGCAAACGAATCATCATCGGATGTTGATGTTACATTACAACGAGATGTAGATCAACGATCAGATAACGATCATTTACGCGATGAAATACATTTATTACGACAACAGTTACATGAGAAAAATTTGCGTATACAAAATTTAGAACGTGATATGACTGTTATTCAAAGACAAGAAAAAAATTATATTGATGCGTTAGCCAAATCTATGGAACAAGTTGAAGGAAATTTAAATTCTAGTACTGTAAGGTTTATTTTATTTTATTTTTTAATTAGGTATAGAGGGTGATCTACTAAAAGAGAAATACATATTTAGTTTTTGATTTTTTGTGCGGTGTCTCAAATTTGTATATTCTTAACAACGATGTAACAAATTTTAAGCCAGTGCTGTGTTTTCTAGATGTAGGGTTTGGATTTTAAATTTACTTTTTTTTTGTGGTATAGGTTTTATTATTTGAATAACTATGTCTCAACTCGAAGTCAACAAAAATTGATTTTTTATTTTGTTAAATGAAACTTGAAGACCTAACTTGCTTTTTTAAACATATCCTTGAGTAAGTCTTGGAAAATCAATCTTGTAGTTACTTTTCTGATGATTATATACGTTTCATTTTTAGTGGACCATCTTGTATACATCAAATCATATCATTTTTCTGTATTACTTAGGAACACTTTTTTCATTATTATTTAGAAACGCGTTGTTTCCGCCGAGAATACGGTGTCCAAATTAAAACAAGAAATTAAAGGTTTAAAGGTAAGAGCAGCTTTTTTGTATTGAGGTTTTGTCACATAAGTTAAAACTTTACGCAATTGAAAATTTGCGATACTGAAGTTATTTGCTTAAAAAATTTACTATTTTCGGCAGTAAATAAACTAGTAAAATTAAGATTAAATAATAAAAATAAAGAATAAGGAATAATAGAAAGTTAACTCGGACTCAATCTGTTTATTTACCACCGAAACTAGTTTGGCGCTGACTTAAATCTTTATTTTGGCGCTGAGATCTAACTATAACGCGATTCAAATTGGGTTTATATGTTTTAAGCAACGAAAGAAGCAATTTTCAGAAAAATGAAATTCTTAGACTAATGTTGACACAAACAAAACAAAAATCTAATTGAAAGTATAAAGATTATTAAAATAATCAAAGAGAACTCTAGGTTTTTTTGAAATTATATTTCAAATTTTGCCCCTATTCCTAGAACATTTGTTTGTATTTTATAAATACGTATTTCGACTACAATGTAGTCATCATCAGTATGAATTAACTAATCGTAATAAATAGTAAACAAATGTATAGTATAAATATTAATGATATTTTCTTATTAAGCCCTAAAAAACTCTCAAAATTATCGCACTCTAGACTAGAACGTCCTTAATGTTGATGGTATTTAATTCTATAATAAGTTTTCATCAGATCTTTACTTAATGCCCTGAAGATCTTTAATTCCTTGATGCCAAAAATACATTTGGCCCGTGGTATATATCTGTATGTGTGCGCGGTTGTATGGATCGCCACTTTCAATTAGAAATTATATTTCAAATTTTGCCCCTATTCCTAGAACATTTGTTTGTATTTTATAAATACGTATTTCGACTACAATGTAGTCATCATCAGTATGAATTAGCTAATCGTAACTATCTCTGGGATAGGAATAGGGGCAAAATTTGAAATATAATTTCTAATTGAAAGTGGCGATCCATACAACCGCGCACACATACAGATATATACCACGGGCCAAATGTATTTTTGGCATCAAGGAATTAAAGATCTTCAGGGCATTAAGTAAAGATCTGATGAAAACTTATTATAGAATTAAATACCATCAACATTAAGGACGTTCTAGTCTAGAGTGCGATAATTTTGAGAGTTTTTTAGGGCTTAATAAGAAAATATCATTAATATTTATACTATACATTTTTTTACTATTTATTTATTGATACTTTAAAAACATAGAGAAAGACTGCATTTTAAACATGACCATGAAAAAAGTGATGCTCTGGTTAACATGATTTTGGAGTTTGTGTTTATCTGAATATGAAAAAAAATTATTGTTTAGAAAGGTTATTATTATGACAGGAACTACATGCCAATCATGTCGACTAGCTTGAAAAAAGTGGTTTCGTGAAAAAAGCGTTGAAGGTTTGAAGTAATAGTTTAAGTGATTTAATGGTATATATTAACATACATTATATAAATCTGCCATTCCCGGATTAGTAAGACAAAAATGAAATATATAGTAAATTTTACTACTGTCCGATGTGGGCCGGAGCGTTACCTGATCCCACCGTATTAAAATGGCTATAACTTTGTGTAAATTTTCATAATTTTTAAATTTTGTTTTAGAGGTATATTTTTAAAGGTCTATACTTTCAGAAAATGAAAAATTCTAGACTAGAATACCTCCTTAAAAACGTATATATATTTCTTAGAATGAAAATTATTCTTTTCAACTCTTGTATTTATTAAAATTCTAGACTGAAGTAAATCATTTACGTAAGGAAAATACAATGTTACGAGAACACAATTTAGGCGCTGTTGGTGGTTGTGGGCCAAGTACTTCAAGAGATTATCATCCACCAGGAAATAGTGCAGCTACTAGACGAATAGCTCAAGAATTACGAGGAGCTGCAAACAATGCTGAGCATTCATTACGTAATTTATTAACAGGTTTAAATAACTTACGTTTAATTGCCGATTCTGTTGAGAATATGCATCGTGTTGAAGAACGTCAAGAATTTAGTTTATCTGATTTAGAAGATGAATCTGGGCCTGCGTTATAATACATTTTAGGTGCCATAAATAATATCTGAGATATCTGTTATTGGTAGGTGTAAGTATGTTTTCATAAGAGAAAAAAACGTATTTTCGATACTATAAACGATTGATGTTGATAGTGGGTAGCAATGAAGAGGAGTGTGATACTATAAATGACCTCTTCACATAGATGTTTGTTTGGTTTTCTTTTTTATATTGAATTTTAAATGCAAATTCTTGATTTGATATCGCAATTAAGAATTTGTAATGTATTTATATTATTTTAATTTATACAAATCCTTTAATTGCATATATGAATTTTATTAATAAAAAAATATATAACTCCAAATGTACAACCTTTTTTTGTCTCTTTTTATGTGAAGAGGTGAAATTTTCCGAGGTGCTGTGGATATCAATATTATTTATTCATTATTTCATTATCGACTTGAATAAAATTAAAGGACTAATAAAGAGTGTGTCAACAAGATCTTGAATTTTAAATTTAAAAAAAAACAGTAAGTTATTCGTACGACAAGAAATTTAATAATAATTTTTTCAAACGGCGTTGCCAATCGTTCACATTTACAAAAGTTGATGGCTGAATGAGCTTTCGGTAGATTTTGTCTTATTCAATAAATCTTGCAACATAACTTGACGGTTGAATACACTATAATTTTATCGTTCTACAATAGTTTAATCATGTTAATATCACGGGGATAATCCATGGGCTCTCATTTGGAAAGGCAAATTAATTTTGCCTATCTGTTTGTAAAACAAATTGTAATACGGTATAATAATAAGTTTGTTCTTTTTATTTACTCCTGCTACCCTGGTTCAACTAGTTTATAAAGAACAAACATTACTTAGAGACTCTCTCTGCTGCTTTTTAGCACTTATGTAGCAGTTTATTTACACTCCCTAAGTTTTGAGATAGTGGAACAGTATATGTACTAAGGCGGTCATATTTCTTTAATAGTAGCGTACCTTTGAGTTAACTTAAAACTTTTAGCAACACTGTTACACTAAAAAAAAATTAGTGTAGAGTATTTAAAATTTAAAAATTAGTGATTGAACTAGTGCTTTAAACAACTAACAAATGTACGAATATGGCGCACAAAATAAAATAAATTCTTGTTTGACGGATATTTTACTTCAAATTAAATCGGATAGACAGACCCTTCATTTGAATTGTTTACATTTTTTTAAATTTAAAATTGCAAGTTTTTAATGATACACTTTTCTATAGTAAATAAATAAAAATTTAGAGTTCCTTTCTTAGTAAACATAACGCACATATATGTATATCGCCATTACTTTGTTAATAATTTCAAAAGAATAATTGAAAATTATTGCTTTCTCAATTCATACGTTGATTTTAAAATGTGGATACACTTGGACAACGATTTGAATTTCAATCCACAGTGCTTTATTTTTTTACGTTTACATAAAAAAGCCTAATATTTTAAGGTGATATTCGAATTTTTTACTGATTATATTTGATTATTAATTTAATTTAAAAGGTTATCATATAAGCTGTGCCTACTCATATGGTAGTGTGATAATAATTTTACAAGTTTGTCATCTGCGGATGAAACTTAATTTTTATCATTTTAAAATATTAGAAGGGTTATATAAAAAACTAGTCCTACTCCGCAGCTTTGCCACTATTTTAACCAATGCCATTTTATTGTTTAATAACTGTGCGCCGTGATTTTGCTAAAGCGAATTTTGCTTTAAAAATTTAAATTTTGAAATATCCTTAATAATATCCGAACAGTATAATAGTAGTACTATGGACCACACAAGTGCATGTCATTTTTTTAAATTTTATAATTTATTTGTGCTTTATTGATTCAGTTTTCGAAAAAATGCTTCAGATAAAAGTTTTTCATTAGGAATATAGTTACATCTTTTATTCGAAAATAAGATACAAATCAACTATAAAATTTAAAAAAACGACATCAACTTTAGTGGCCAAGTGCACAATCAATGCAGTCTAAATAAATAAATTTTAGTATGTGGCATGGGTTTAAAAAACTTTTTTTCCACAAATTTGAGGTAAAAAGTATCGTATATCCGACGTTATGGCCTTAGCCCGATGGATAAACAAAATTTTATCGAGTTCTGTTTCTAAGGGAGCTAACAGACAGGCAGACTTCCAATTTTCAAATTATGTATTCACATGTGAGAATCTTACTAAATTATCACGCTAGTTTGTGACTAGACACTGCGTATCATGAATTAGTAATTAGAAAAAACTTAAATAGAACACAAATTGGATGATTGATAAAAAAACTCGTTACAGATGTTTAAAAATTTATTCGTGTTCGTGTATTAAACATGTAAGAACTAAGTTCAGAGTGGAGTAAATCCGATAAAAATTTTATGCACAAATATATGACTCATTAGGGTGCGTTTTCAGTGAAATATAACAGCAAACTTGATAGCTGCACTATAAAACAAATACATTGTATCTCTTAATAATGCAGCCAAAATACTGAGCTCTAATAAATTGCACAGATGAACGAAAAGCTTCAAACATATTTGTTTTGCAGTTACGATTGTACAGTAAAGCTGATGAGTAAGAATATAATCTCCGATTATACTTACATAATATATATTATCATCTTCAATATTATCTTCCACTGAAAAAACCTTAAATTTTGTAAGTAAAGTGCTTTATCAGCTAATGTATAATTTGGACAAATAATACGCGTGGACAAATTATTAAAATCTATAATGGATAACAATAACCAATTTTTACGTGTTTAATTTAACTGATAAAAACAATTTACAAAATAATTATATGCAAAATAGAAGTTATTGCCAAAATTTGGCGCCAAATAATTGAAAAAAATATTTTTGAAATACGCCATATTATATTTTCAATATATATATTTTTTGTATAAATTTTTATTTATATACAATTAGGAATATATGGCGCAGTTTCTTTATATTTTTACTCGTTTTAATAATATTTAGAATGATAAAATAAAACAAAAAATTCCCATTAACCAAAACCATCTATATAGGAAGTTTATGAAAACGGACTTCGCATGTTTTATGTGGAAATTGGTTCTCGGTTAAATTGGCTGTAATTGTGATATGTTGTAGTTATTGTTTTGGTCAAAATTTAATAGTTTTGGATTTACAGAGCACGAAAATCAGTACATTTATTTTGCTTTCATGCTTTGTACTTCAAAACTAAGTTTAAAGATTTTTGATTAATATAAACTACTAGCTTATATCCGCGTTTTATTGTTATATCTCTGACATCGTAGCGAGATAAAATGCATACCAGTTTTTCAGTCTAATCATAAGCTTTTAAACAAAAATTGTTTCATTAAAATCAGTCCAATAGTTTTTGCATAATGCTAACAAACAGACAATTACACTTTTATAATATTAGAGACAACACAGTTGGGAAATAATTTTTTTAAACATGTGGACGGTTTTTTTCAAGGAATGATTCCTTGTTTCAACGATTTGATTTTTTAATGTTTCAAAATTTACGAAAGAATCATATTTTGTTATTAATCCTCGACGCTGTATCTCAAAATCAAAATATTTCTTGAATCATTTTTTTAGAAAAGCTTTTTTTCATATTTTGTCTTTCGGGGATTTACCTTTATAATATTTGACAGGAATTGCCTGTTTATGGTTATTGTCTGTTCACACCAGTTTTTAAAAACCTTTGCGATGTATATATTCTGATTATTATTGACTGTATATTACCTGAAATTCATAAAAGAACAAATCGTCATGAAAATTATTGAAATTCTTCTCGTATGTTTAAAAACACCATATTTGAGTCGTTAATTTTTTGTTTGTGCAGATAATTTTTTTTTCAAATGACGATCAAAGTAGAGTTTAATTCGAATGGTCCAATATCGTTTTCAATATTGCTTAGTTTATAAATGTAGATAATTCACATTTAAAACTAGCTTCTTTTTTTTTTAAACATTTCTATGCTTCTTATCGGTTTACTTTATATCGAATAATCTTTTTTTTGCACATCATGTGATTTAATAAGATGGATGCAAATTTTTTTAATCTAAAGCTCTGGTTTTCTCCGAAGCAGTACTATAATACAGGGGCTATTTTGTTACATAAAGGCGTCACGTTACAGGTTAGCATATTGACGGTGGAATAAATTGTTAAATTATATTCTTAATGTAGTTCTATGGGTTAAGGAATTACAGCTCAGATTTTGATTAAACTTTATAGAAAGTTGTAAAATATGCTTACAAATACTGTAAGCATATTTTACATATATGTAAAATATGAGTACGTAGTTAGTTATTTTTTCAGAAATTAATAAAAAAATGAATGACGAAAATAATATGCGTTCTTATGGTGAATAGCTGATATTTCAAATTTGAAAACGAAATTAACATTTTGGCTCAGATTTTCTCGGAAAAGTTTGCATCAATACATTGATAATCTATCGACATTGAATTGAAAAGAAAATTTCTAATAGTTAACAAACAATGGAAAAATATGTTTTTAGAGGAAAAAACCAGATAGGTGAAGAGATTTGACAACGTTTATAAAACACAGCTTGGTATGAACACGATTATTTATATACATGTATACGCACCGACGCACACACACGAGGGCATGCTTCTCTAGCACATATACAACTGTTTGCTGCGTTGTCAATTTTTTTTGATAAGAGAGAAAAAAAGAGTAGAATGAATATGTTATAATAGAGTCAAATTAGTTTCAAAATCGTGTTTTCAGGCTGGTTGTTCGGAACCGCAATTTTTTTTAAATCAATTCATTTTGACGCGCTGAATAAGACCCTAAGTTTTTACGTCCTGACTCGTGACGGAGCAGGATCAAAATTTAACTTGTTTATAACAAAAATGCGTTTTTTCTTAATGTCACCTATTTTTATAAATAAAAAGGGTGCAAATCATGCTAGATGAATAAATATTTTTTAAATAGGTGTTAAAAATATCTATAAAATGAAGAAAAAAAATTATTTTTTAAACTGTATTTTTACCCATTATTTTTAAATTTGTTTATAACGCGCTATAAACAAATTTAAAAAAAAAAGTTCAAAAATTATTTAAATAAACTTAATTTTCTTTTAACTTACAGATTTTTTATAGATCTTTAATTTTTTTTTAAAATATCCCGATACGTTAACTTTAAAGAGAGTTATCATATTTTTACCTTTTGCTAATTTCCTTATAAACAAATTAATATTTTTAAGTTTTATAAGGCTTAATCGAAAGCTTAAACACTTACCTATCTAACTATAAACACACACACAAAATTTCAACCAATATGGTTTATTTCTTAATGAAAAGCAGGATAAAATCCGTGAATATTTAATTAGAAAATAATAATTTTATTATTTATATACAGCTTCATCGAAAGAAGTTTAACCAATGACTATATATGTTCATCTCATATAGCCATATTCTGAATGAATTTTTATTAAATTAAAGATTTACAGAAAGATTTAAATTAAAAAATCTATAATTTAAATGAAAATTAAGTTTATTTAAATAATTTCTTAACTGTTTTTTTTTTTTTAAAATTTGTTTATAGCGCGTTATAAACATATTGAAAAATAATGGATAAAAATATAGTTAAAAAAAAATTTTTTTTCATTTTATAGATATTTTTAAGACCTTTCATTTAAGAAAAAGATTTATTCATCTAGCATAATTTGCACTCTTTTTATTTATAAAAATAGGTGACATGGTGTTTTATTAATTGTCGGGGACCTAATTTTTTTTCACGGCTAAAATTGGGCACATTATTTTTAACATATAAAAGGCATACTTTGCCATTACTAAAAAAAATGAAGTAATTTTTAGATTTTTTATTTTAATTTAAAATTTTTGCGTTTTTCAAACTTTGGGAATATTTTTCTCGAATTCTAATAAACCGATTTTAATGTTCATGGGCTCATTTCTTTTCTTTTTTTATATAGAATTGAATAATATTCTATATCATTTTTTAAATTTTTAATGTTAAAAATGATATAAAGAAATTACGCTTTTTTGTTATAAACAAATTCAATTTTGACCCTGTTCCGTCACGAGTCGGAACGTAAAAACTTAGGGTCATATTCAGAACGTCAAAATCGATATTTAAAAAAATGCGGTTCCAAGCAACCTGCCTGAAAAATGATAATTTGACTCTAGGCTTAGTCCTTTTTATTCTAAGAACTACCTTTTAAATTGTTTTTCAGAGTCAGTAGAAAACTTTTGCAGATCATATTCTCTGCTTTGTTTCCTAAAAACTGTTAGATAACGGTTATGTTACGTCAAACTTAACCGGCCATGACTATCTTTAAAGTAACCTATTTTCAAAACATGACGTTGTATGATAGTATCACTTCCGAGGAAACCAGTTAAAATGAATTCTCATGAATGTCAATTTAACGCAAAATTTAATTTTCAATGTAATTATATTATGTATTAATATTTAATTACAATGAGGGTCAAATGAATCTACATTTTAAGATCGATCCTTCAATACTGTGGGAATTTTATTTTAAGGTATTATCATAGGTTTTATATTTCAAAATATAAAATTAATTATCCAGTACATGAGTCTATGATCTAACGCGAGACGGAAAAATTAACGGTATCCTTTTTTGAAACTAAATTTTCTGCACTTTCATTGTAGAAAAAACAAATATATTATTTTGTGTTCATAGAAATATATACTTTTTTTTAAATAATTTTCAATAAAACAGAAAAATTGGTTGTGGTTTTTTGAAGGTTTATATATCCTATAGAAGGTTTAGAAAGACCTATATTTTATCTTCCTCACTCATGTCAATCCGTCAATTTACTACATCAAATACCACCGAGACATATTCATTCGTGCCCTTTTGGACGGGTCAATTTGTGTAACTTAAGTGCTTCCTCTATATAGAACGATATAAAATCTTAAGCCTAGTTTGACAGGCTTTGTCTTTGATATTAGTCATATTTTTAAAAAAGTTAATAATAATTGCCAAATATAATTTAATTTGGTTAAATAAATATCAATACGAATACTCAATACTGTCAACTATACATTAGTGTTACATTTTTTAAATTCACATGTATTGTTGAGGCTTAATTTGTATGCATTTGAGCTAGAACGCGGCAAGGCGTCTATAAACTTAATTTTATTCTAACCAATGTTTTAATTATGATATTTACCGCAATAAATCAAACGACAAAATTAAAAGTTTAAACAACTAAATTGTCAAAACTTTAAGATTACCTGATTCAAATATTATAATACTCGAATTTCCCTACAGATAAGCATAGAGTACGTCGAGTATGCTTTGAATGCTTGCTCCATGGAGACTAGACATGTCGACTAGTCTAGAAAAAGACTAGACATGTCGACTAGTCTAGAAAAAAACTAGACATGTCGACTAGTCTAGTCTCCATGGCTTGCTCAATGATTAAACGAACACAAACAGGGGTAGCTTGAAACGTTCTAAGAACGAGTACACCGTTTATGAGGGACGCAAAGGGCCTAATAATGGGCGATCATTTAAGTTAAACAAAAGTACTATGTTTAGCAACAGATCTTAACATATATGACCAACCTAGAAGTATAAGATCTTTGCGTATTATGGTCTGATATCAAAGATAATTCAGGATATACAGTTTTTTTTATTGTGATCAAAGTAAAAAATTTTATTACTGTTTTCTGTTCATTTTATTATTATAATAAATACATTAAAAAGTTGTTTATAAGATGAAATCATTTTAGATTGAAATATCACTCCATATTTATTGTATAAAACAAACTATTCCGCAATATAAAAATCGTTTATACTAAACATTTTGTAATCATTTTTTAACAAGAAGTCTTGTGTGGAGAAGATATATTAATTTAATAAAAATGTATCTAAATGTTTAATTAAAATTGGATTAAATCCAAAAGTTTCTTGTTTAAATAGAAATATTATTTTAATATCTTTTATGTAATTAAATGTGATTTAAAAATAGTTCGTGTTTTATTTTCAAATATGCTGATTTTTAAATAAAAATATTTTACATACAACCAAAAATCGAAACCTACCTATAGTATATGTCAAATAAAACGAGGGCTTAGAGGAAGTAAAAAACACAAAATATGGAATATCTCTTTTAATATTAGTTAAATTGAAGAATTTATCCTAAGTAAAGTTATAAAATCTACATTTTACGACAATTTACCAAATTGTTAATAAATTTCAATATTTGGAAGCAGAATTAATATACCGTACGTTTAGTTTACATCTTCGCATAGTAGATCTCCCACGAGTATGAAAGAGTACATATGTATACATTAAGCAATGTGTATGAGAAGGAGGTCTTATGTGCTTATGTGTTTTGTTGTGTTGTATGAGACAATCACCAACCACTCGAACAGTTATGAATATTATTCACTGTTTTGAAAAATATGTTTGTTTATCAAACCTATAAGACCTCCTTCTCATACACATTGCTTAATGTATACATATGTACTCTCTCATACTCGTGGAAGATCTACTATGCGCAGATGTAAACTAAACGTGCATAAGTAACGTTATGATTAAATTAGTGAATAAACTTTTTGTTTACGTTTTTTTTTTCAGAATTAACTTTGAAAAACTTGGGAAATTTATGATGGAAAGACTCAGCACAGAACAAAGAACCAAAGTTGTTCAATTTTGAAAGTCAGCATTCGATTATTCACACACAAAGATCATATCGAAATGCACCTAGCGCTCAACAATTTACCGATTGGTTCAGCGTTTTCGGTAACACGGGGCTGTCTGTAATCATCCGCGTGCTGGAAGACCTAGTGCAGTTCGAAATGATGTGAACATTGCTCGGGTGCATGCAAGTATTGAGGAAAACCCCGAAACTTCCACCAGGCGATGTTCGCAGCAGTTGGGATGTCTAGGCGGTCTTTGCAAATAATTTTACATACATTACACCTTTTCCCATATAAGATTCAATTGGTTCACTAATTACCAAATGATATCATCCACCTCCGTGATCATGTAATATTAATTATATATATAGCTTTTTTCTATTATTAAGAATATTTGTTTTCTTAAATTTTATTTGAATGTTATAATCAAACGTGTTAATTCTTGCTAATGCGAATTAAAATACGAGCGATAGCTCGTTGAACTCGTTATGACGTACTAGAAAATGTGAAAAAATTTCAAACCTACACATAAACAATTGCGAAAGTTATAAACTATTGCAGATATCGGATATCAAAAAAAAGATTCTTAAAGAGCAGGAAGTTTCCTAAAAAAGGGTCCTACATCCCGGAACTGTACCACTAATATTTATAATTTTAATTGAAAGATGAAAATGGGCTTGAAAACGGGTGATTCGGCTCCGCTTGATTCCGACACTTGAACAAACAAAAAAATTTTAACCCATTAAATATGAATATTAAGAAAAGAAAAATTTCAGGTTCTTACTGGATACTTAAACAAACAATAATCAGTCGGCAAAAAATGATTACCCCAATTTTTCCATTAACTATGCTTTTGACTAATTAAAAAATTTTCCAATCTGGATAACCCTGATAATTTTTAAAATAGAAGTCTGAAATTTTTTTACTTCTGGGAGCTATTATTTGAAGGATTTAAAAACGATCTCCTTCGGAAAATTTAAAAAAATTTGATTTTTCATTTTTTTATTAACAAAGATACGGAAAAATTCAAAACATAAAGTAATGATCCATTATTTTCATTCGTAATTTATTAAAAATGTGAGTTAGAGCTTCATTTAAAAGCTCAATTTGTTCATTGGTTAATGGAAAACAAAAAACACTTGAAGTGGTCTTGTCGTACCTTTAATAGTTTAAAAGATATTTAAATTTTAAAGTCGCAATACTTTATTTATGTTTTGAATTTTTCCAGCAGCATGGACAATGTGTCTCGGAGGAGAGAGATAATGCATATAATCGGCACCGTATTGTTGGGACATTCTTTCCTATACCAACTGTCCATATAGGAGTATTACAGTGATGCGATCTGCATTCAATTCTCAATTTACGTTTCGATTAATTAAACCCTTAAATGACACACTTCCATATATGTAGTACTCCTGTATGGTCAGTTGGTATAGGAAAGAATGTCCCAACATTAGATTGCCGACTATATTTTTCTCTCTCTCCTCCGAGAGAAAGTAATCTCCTCCTCCGAGACACCTCAGTAGTGATTCTGTAACTGAAACCTGGTGAAAATCCTAAATGTGAGCACTTCTCTCGATTCCGTAACTTTCACCATAGTGAAAATGTGAGCCATCTCACGTGAGTTTGTTCGACAAGGAATTTCATAACGTATAAGTGAATTCCAAGAGAGAAAGGAAAGAAGTAGAGAGAAGAAATAATCGATGGCTTAAAACAACGAATGGTAATGTCCATGAAGAATAGATAAATATTCTTCATGGTAATGTCAAAGAATGTATATATGTATACTTTGGTTATATATCTATCTCGTCCAAAGTCGGGGTCAGCGCGCATGAAATTTAAAATTATTTGCTTTTGTTTATCAGGCACATTTATGTTGAAAAAGTGAAATATTGAAAAATTAAACGATCAAAGCAAAGCTGTTCATTTTTACACGGATGCCAATGTCAATCACTACTATATTCATAGAGATGACTACTATATATTATCTATGATCCAAATCATCTCACGCAGTAATTTCGTATTTTCACTACAACCTTACAGAATCAGGCGAGTAAACTCACGTGAGATGAAAATGCGAGAAGTGAGCAATCTCACTTAAAATACAGAATCGGGTACCTCGCCTATACTGTATATGCCTGAGAATTCTACAATATTGGTAGTGAGAACATAAACTGGTTTACTCGTGTTATTTATGCAATAAAAAAGCATGTAGAGCTGACAATATTTCGCTCCGAAATCGGACTATCTGTCTCACAATGTTGGAACAGCTTCCACTTATAGAAACTGACTACATATAATTAAAAAAAAAAATACAGACGAATTGAGAACCATCCTCCTTTTTTGAAGTCGGGTTAATAATAGTATTATAATTATAATAGTAGTATTACATACTCGGCCCTGCGCACTACCGTGCTCTAGATATGCACACTTCACTGAAATGACGTTATGCTACACGGTGATTTTTTGACCCCTACGTGAAAAATTGAGCAATACTGCTAGTTTTCAAAATTTCTCTTTGAAAAAATTTTTAAACATTTTTCTCACCTATGCAAAGATGCCTCAACTTTAACCATATCGGATTTTCATTTTTTTTAAACCAGGAAAAAAAAGATGAAAAACATAAGGGCACTCAATCACACATTTTTTAAGTTTGCAATATTTTTAACAAAATATTTAGGGTTAGACTCCAAAGATAGGCAACGCCAAAAAAGTCATGGCCCCGTGACTTAAAAAAAATTTATTCTGAGGGAATGCATTTTTCAAGGAAAAAATTACACGGGGTGAGATAGGAAGAATATCAGGTGTATACTTTAATTTTTTTATCTTGGCCAAATTAATTTATTTATTTTTGTTGCAATCCAAAACCTTATTTTTTTCACGTGTATTTGTTGACATAGCTGACTCCAGCACAAACGAAATACAGCGCCTATGACCGTGAGCTATTAGCAGTCTATTAGCAACTTTACCATTTTCACGGATCAAAACCCAATTACGTATGCCTTCACCAAAAATCCCAACAAAGATTCTAGACAAACGCGTCATCTAGAATATCGCGCAGTTCACAACCGATATACATCACATCAGCGGATTCGACAATGTAGTAGCAGATACACTTTCGCGAATACATGGTTTATCATTTCCATGTACTATTTCCTAATCGAACATGGCTAACTTACAATAACAAGACGTGGAACTTCAGCACCTAGTTAACAAAACAGACATTACGTTGCGTCTTCAACACATCAAAACCACATTAGCGGATCAGACGATAATTAAAGACGATTACCTAAAGCTATGCGAGAAGAAATTTTCAAGTCGCTACATAACCTTGCACATATTCTTAACGATAACGAAACAGGCGACGATCAACCTTAACAAGCGAAACGTACAACACTTGACACAACGCCAAACAATGATAACGTTTCTAAGAAAACCACGAGATCGGGAAGAACTATTCGTCAACGTGTACGCTTCGCCGATACATTATCACTGGCAAGAGGGTGATAATGTATCCGTGTTTGCGATAATGCAAACCGTCGATACAGTACAGAAACATACATTTACATATACACGCATATCCTTGACTCTGTTTATATGTATGTAGGAGTTTACATATATGTAGGAGTATTACATATACTCACGCATAGCAGCAGATCGAATTTATAGGTATTTCCAAGTAGCCGAGCGGTCTGAGACGTTATGTATGGTCAAGAGCGAACCGGCTATGCTTGTGAAGGTTTTCTGCAGTTTCCTTCACGAATTCCAGATGAATATCGGCATAGTTCCTTTCAGAGTCGGTTGCAGCCGCACATCCTACAAATTCCTAGTCTACACACACAAATTCCTTCCACTCCACTCTTATCTTAGGCATCACAATAGACCTTATGGTCGAAGTGTAGTCTATCCAGGGCAGCCGCTACAATCTATCTATCTATAGGTATGTTCCAGTAGTGTAAAGAATATCGATGCGATTCTCTATCCTTCTGAGAAGCGTGCACACAGATATAAAAATATACATTTCAAGTATTTCATTATCGCACGCACCCTTTCGCTACACAGGTAATTATTTAGAAGTGGAGCTCCAGACAAAACTCGCTTTAAAAAATTTTCCACCCCCTGGAGACCATTTCAATACATAAAAATAGTAAATTTATGATCGGGGAAGGCATTTTTAATAATTGTTTATAAACAAAAACATTGTTATTAACAAAAAAAAATTTTTTCTTAGTGACTTTAATTTCCATTTTTAATATAGTTTTTTATTAGTTTTTCAGTTTTAATATAGTTTTGTCTGGAGCCTCACTTCTAAATAATTACCGAATATTATATGTATGATGAAACATAAAGATCTTATCAAAAGAATACATGAAAAATGGTCTGGGTTAACGGAAGAACATTTGAAAAAATTCAATTAAAAAAAGGTTGGGTAAAAATGGTATCCAGTGTCATTTAAGGGTTAACAGATATTTACAAAAATTCTTCTACTTTTGGTATTTTTATTTAAAACAATGTTCATAGTTGAATAACAGAAAAAAATTAACCATACGTTCATTATTCAATGTCAAAAAGTTAGTTATCGTAGTGTTTTAGGTATACATAAGATGGAGGTCAGTGCAGTTAAGGGTACAATTTTACCTTAATCCACCACTGATTTTACTCAAAATTAATTAAAATTCTCTATTTTCCTATTTTGAATGAATAAATTTGTTTAAGATTAAAATCATGGAGATGTTTAGTATCTATGATTAAAATAATGATGCAAGCATTTTTTTAAATTTCACATTAATTGAATGATTAGATAATAATAAAAAAGTAAAAATAATTAAACGATATCAAAGAATACAATATACAGAAGCGTATAAGTATGACTTTCGTGTTACTTAAAATTTGTAGTGCGTATGCTGACCACTAGATGACAATAAAAGTTCGATTTCGGTATTTAGTGCCATTATTAGCACAAACAACTGTATTCTTTGGCAGAACTTAGTACCAGTTGGACGGATCACATCGAAGCAGGGATGTACTTCAAATTTATATTAAAAGGGAATCCACCAATATTAATGAAATTTTTATGAATTTTTAGAATTAATTAGTCAAAATTTTTAATTTGTTTTTTACAAGCTATATAAAATATAAATATTTGTTTTTGTAGTTTCAGTTGCTATTTTAAAAGAATACGCTTTAAATATAAGTTTTTTAAATATAACAAATATTGATATTTTTTACAGCTTGTAAAAAAAATTAAAAAATGATGACTAATTAATTCTAAAAATTCATAATAATTTCATCAATATTGGTGGATTCTCTTTTAATATAAATTTGAAGTACATCCCCGCTTCGATGTGATCCGGGCAACTGGTACTAAGTTCTGCCAAAGTACAGTTGGTTGTGCTGATAATGGCACTAAAAACCAAAGTCGAACAGCTATTATCATCTAGTGGTCAGCATACGCACTACAAATTTTAAGTGATACAAAAATCGTACTTATACGCTTCCATGTGTATTGTATTCTTTGACGATATATACCCAAAGAGATAATATATATAATCTCTATGTATATGCCAAATGAGAGTTAGTTCAATAGTTTTTATTCTTCTCATAAATACTAGCATCAAGATTGATACACTAAACCGATTCTTTCAAAATTATTAAATATTAATACGAAAAGTGATTTTCTCAATTTTTTTTAACATATAATAATTGCAACATAAATATTTTTATAATTGAAAATGTACAACGTATCAAAAGGACCTAGCAAATTAGTTACACAAACTCGAAGAGGTATATTAAATAATATATGCAAATTATTTCATCATTTCTAACAATTATTCATTTTTAATTTTTTAGCAGGCATCTCACAACATTTAGAACGTTTAGAAAATAGAAAGGATAATACAAAAAAATCATATGAAAGCTTTATAGGAAAAGAATCTAGGTAAAATTTCGATTTTTTATAATTTGAGGTTAGAAATGCTCAAAATTGACTTTATATTTTAGTGTTCCGAAACCTACATTTCATAGTAATGGTTATTTAAAACGAAATAATTTGAATAATTGCAATCGAGGGAAAGAAGTGATTAGTCCACAGCATGCTGAAATTATACGGTTTATAAATGATTGTAAGTAGACAATTATTATATTATACCTAGTGTAATGGTTGCAAATTTCAAAGTTTGTACAAAAAAAATTGTACTCCATTTAATACAGACTTTATCGATCTGTCGATTTGTCTTACATTTTTGAAATTTGAAAAGATACTATCGACAGCAAAGCGGCGTTCTTTTTTCAAAATTTTATAAATGATTTGTGTCGAATCGATTCGTTTTCGATAAAGTGCTTCTAGTAAAAGTTGTTACTATTTTTATTTTAATGATTTCTTTAAAAAACGAATTGATACAAATCAAAATTTTGGAAAAAGAAGGCTACTACAACTTATGCTATAGATAATATATTTATAGATTGGTCCACCCCAATTAGACTGGACCCACCTGGAGTTGCCCAAAAGTATAAGAATAGATATAACATTTAGGGTTTTTAAGCTTAGTTTTAAACGTGGAGTACTATTTCTTACGTTTTGATTTTTAAAATAGAGCGCCTAATCTATAGAGTCGTATTTTTGACGACACACTGGGATAGATATCCGGAGGTCCGATTCCTGGTGTATGAGTTATATACAAAAATATTTAATTTCAGCTTGGAAAAATATACATTCACAGTATGAACAGTATAGTCCAGCATCATCACCAGGCAGTAATTATTCTACAAGTGAGTATTATGTACGAAATTGTAATACTAATCACACAAAACCACACGAATTCAGAACCAAAACATTAACATCAAAGGCAACAGTTGTATATTATAATTCACAAATACATTAAAATCCATTATTACAAATTAATAACGTACTTTTTTATTATTTTAATTTTCCTACCATTGTACATCATAGCCCAGTATCTATGTTTGTACAACAACCATACAAAGCGTCTGATATGGGATTTTCTTATTTCTACTTGTGCATATTGAGACCAGTAATAAAACATCACGTTTTCAAATTCGAAAGATATCGGCTACATTTTTTTTCCTAAATTCAGATCAAATTTTTGAATTAAAAAAAAAAATCTCGGTATTGTACACGTTGCTTTGGTAGATATTATTGATTTTTTTTGTAAAGTTTCTGTTTTCGGATAAAGACTGCTGTTTAAACAAAAAATCTTTTGCATCATCTTTTCCACATATGAAATGAAATTTTTTGATATCGTATTTACTTTTTTTTAACAAAAAATTGAAACTAATTTGAGTTATTTTAAGGTAGTTGTCTTGCACTAATCGTGTTAAAAAGTTTCAACTCAAAACCCACATCAATTATATGAATAGGCTGACTGACATTGTAGACTATACTTTTTTTACTTGAATGTACACCGTATACTTGTTCGCGTGGATTATATAAAAATGTCAATCGTTTCGTTAATCTATTACAATAATTAAATGGGAAATAATTTTTTTTCTTCAAAATATCAATATAACATTATTTTACTTATATTGTCCTAGTTTTTTAGCCAAATTGCTCGATGAATTCTTAAAATATAATTATAAGTGTGGTGAAATTACTACTTTAATATATATGTATATATATATAGTAACACTTAGAATGTTTCAACTGGCTCAATGTTTATGAACAAAAGTGTACATGTAATGTTATTCATACAATTTTTTAGAGCGATTTTTATCCAAACAAACGGTAAAAAATTTTGAAATTTTAAACGAAGTTATATAATTATATTTTGAATAATTTATCAAGAATCAGTCAATTTCGTCGATGACGTGTTTTACACGGCAACTATGTTAAACGTAAATACTACTATATATCCTAAAAAATTGTACAAAATTGTGCCGTCTATAAGATTCATAATAACTACCAATGCTCTAAAACCATTCAATATCAAGATATTATAAAAAATATTTAAAAAGTAAAAAACTTTGGTGGGCTTTAGGTCACAAAAATTTTTGCCGGGGATTCTCCCATTAGAAAACTTGGTTTTCTAAAACTATTCAAAATAAGGAATAAAGAATTTGCAAATGAGATCTTCTACACAATACAGTCATTTATTTGAATGGAGCTGTCATAGTGTTTCCACTAACCAAGTTTGTTTCAGGAATAAATTTATTAAAACGAGTCATTCTTTTGTCCTAATGCTTTTTCATTTAGTATTTTTATAATTCATTCAATAATAATTAGGAACCATTTGTATGAAGCACGATTCCAAAGAATTTTTACTACCAATTCGTTTTTGTAATAAATTTCATATCACGATTGGCATTCGTTATTGAATGAATTATTATGTAAATTAAATTATTATGCAAAAACAATCAAATAAGTGGCTCCTTTTCAGTGTTGCCAATTTAGCGACTTTGTCGCTAGAAGTGACGACTTTTGTTTAAGTCTTAGCGACAAAAAAAAAAGATTTGACGACAAAAATGGTTTAGCGACTTATCTGACGACTTTTGGAGTACAAATCAAAACAGTTTTAAGGCCAGTAAAAGATACATTTTTTGTTAACTCGACACAGAATTATACAGTGCCAAGAGATATTTATGGAAAACTTATCAATCTTTACTTGAAATTTCCAATTTTTTAACTTAATTTTTTTTTCCGAGTTGACAAAAAACATGTAATATTAAGTAATAACCGTAGAATCAGTTTTAGCAACTTTTGATATTGAGTCTAGGGACTCGAATTTATAGGAGTTGGCAACACTGGTCCTTTTCATGAATTTAATCAAAATTGTTCAGTCAAACACTTGTAAAACATTTTCTACTTCATGGATAAGAAGTTATTTCAGGGTATGAAGCCCATTACACAATGAAAAAAATAAGGAATAAGAAATAGCACAGCGACCAAAACACAATAAGCGATAAGCTACAATATTCAACCAATCACAGCGGATGAATGCCTGCTGGTGGTGTGTGCACGAATGTTAAAAACATCGAAAGAATCGATTGCGAATAACATTGCCAGCCAAACCTGTGATTGGCTAGGAATAAGAAATAAGGAACGGATATCCAACGCGATGGAAATTCTGTTGTTAAGTCTTATTCCTTATTTTTGAATTGTGAATTGATCAACGGTTCTGCCATCTGATGGATTCCGCTATTTCTTATATCTTATTTTTTTCATTGTGTAATGGGCTTGAATTGTCATAGGTTGTATGCACTAGGGCTTCATATGGTCGAACTCTATTGATAATAATTTTTGTTTTAATACACGTGTATTAAGATCAGTGTTTTACTCATTAGTATTTTCATTGGGTGTGTTTGTGCGAACAAATATCTTAGTATCCTAAGTTAGATACTCAGAATATCTAACTTAGTTTTCATCCGGGAAACTTTGCAGATACTTAGCAACTCAGACTAGAACGCCATTTTGCTTAGTATCATCCGTATTAGTATATAAATAAATTTATAACCGACAAAAATGAAAGAAACAGATTTATATTAAATAAATATATTTAGGTACTTATATATGTGTTTAGTTATGTACTGTACGTAAACAAAATTGCTGCTTAGTCAGCAAGTCTGTCCAGGTCGAAAAGTGCTGTACTCAGTCGCTAAGACCTTAATATATTTATATGCTGAGTATCTAACTTAGGATACTAAGGTATTTGTTTCCCCAAACACATCCAATCTCTGATTTTAACGATAAATGTACTACAGTAACGTCAACCTAAAGCGTCCATCCATATAAAAACAGGCGAAACGCGTGATCGGAGTACATGTTGCGAACAATATGATTAGATCGTTTGATAACTTGGACCGTTTAGTAATTAATACAAGTTATTTTTATGGTTTTCATTCGTTATATTCATATTCAAAAAACGAAAACGATAGATTGAAGCCGGTCTGCTTTGGCATATGCTCACATGTTCAGTGAATGTATATGTTATTGTCGATGGACTCTGTAGGTTGAGTTTAATATACACTGCTCACTTGGGTGAGAAAATGTACATATTATTCAAAGAAAAAGTTTATTGTCAATTACTGTTTTATAATGTGTGACCAATTCATTCTTTAAGTTTAGAGTTTTAGATACATGCATACACCCTGTAAAAAGTTTTTTGGGTTGATCCGATCATGTTCAGTTCAAATTAATTTAATTTTTTTAAATTTAGTATGTTTTTCTACTATCGTCAAGAAAATTAAGTCATAATTTATGTACTTTTGGTTAAATTAATGCAATTTCGTTGTAAATTTATTTGATATTATCCATTAAATGGTTTTTGTAAACATAATACATATTGAACGCGCTTATACCCGCGGCTTCACCGCGTTTATTGCTGTATCTCCGGCTCCCATCATCGTAGCGAGATAAAATATATACCAGTTAAGTCTAACCATAAACACAAAATGTTTCATCAAAATCGGTCCAGTAGTTTTTGCGGGATGCTCGAACAGATAAACAGACAATTACAGTTTTATAATAGTAGAGATAGGGAATTTTATAATCAATTTATATCGCTAGAGACGCCAATGTACTACAAACCAACAGACTTGATGTGTCTCGAAAGAATTTGCAGTATATTTGTATAATTTCTGGTTAGAGATCGGATTATATGCATTTGCATATTTTGTTTGATTTTATAAAAATTTACGATAATTGGATATTTTGTTGTGCCTCCTATGGTGCAGTATTGCAAAAACTTGAATATTTGAGAAAATCGCTGCATATTCCAAATTTTTTCTATTTTGGTGCATATTAAGAAGTTTTCATTGCTATAATATAAAAATTTATATTTCGCGTTTCTTTTTTATTAGTTTTGACAAATGAGTAAGTCAAATTTGCCTGTTCTTAATGTAGTTTCAGCACTGTCTTATATAATCAGGACAAAAAACCGGTTTTCTTTTATTATAGAACAAATACATATACACACATACACAACACATAGATATATTCACTATTTATATATACAAATTAATGTAATTTTTAAATAAAAAATAATTTTAAACTTTTATATTTCGAAAACAAAACGGTAAAACGCGATTATTAAAAAAAAAATTTAATTAATAAATATTTATCTTTACTCTCCTAGTTTTTTTTTAAATTCTGTCGAGTATTTTTTTTAATACAACAGATAATAGTTGGGCGGGCATGAAGATTTACATGCTTCTAATGAGAGAGAATGATTACTTTGTTATTAATTATCTCGCGTTCTAAACGGTCAAGAATTCTGGTACTTCGGGATTTATTAGAAAACGTTATTTTTAGCCTGTGAAAAAAAATGTGCAAAATATGTCGAAAAGTGATTTTATGCTGAAACATCCTTAATCAATGAATATATAAATGGAATCCAATTATAATTTATAATTAAATTATATAATGTTTTCAGATTCAACACAATCTGTCATATACTATGAAGAAGAACCTAGTGCAACAATACAAAATTTTCAACCATTTGATCTAGAATCATGGTGGAGTAAGCGTATATATAATAAAATAACAAAATCATTATGAATCTTATGTTAATGTTTGTTGTCTGTTTTTAATATTTCATAATGAAATTTTTATTTAAATATTTCAATCAACGTGCAAGGTAATCGTGATATTTCATCAAACATTTTATGATGTTATTTGACAATAATTACTGTAATTTCATCACAGTTTCATTTTCTGTATATTTGAAGAAAAAAAATTGAAATTTACATTTCACTCTTTCGTTTTGTTTAATCATTAGAATATGAGACATAGTATTATAGGTTCTTTATTAATTTATTGTCAAAATACATTTCATAAACAGAATTTTTATCTACGAGTAAATGCCATTGTAGTGTAATCTCTCAGGATTTTTGAATTTATTAGATTTTAGATAGATATTACTTTTTTAGTGACAATAAATTTCTTTTACTTGTATTCATTAATTCATATACGTTGCATTGCATTGCCTTTCAAATTCACGTAACAAAAACATCAAACTTAAAAAATAATTTATTTATGAAACAATTCAACAGAAATATAACTAAAATTAGTTATTCCTCTGAATAATATAGTAATTAATATTCAAAAAGTATACTGAGTTCAGAGTTGATGACATTTTAAATTATATTCTAATCAAGTGAATTGCTTAGACTAACTAATCAGGTAAAATATAGTGCCAGTGTTGTCATAAATAAACTAAACAAAATCGTCTTATTTTTTAAACATTGATCTCATTGATCTCTACTAAATTGATGATAAAAGATGAATTCGAGTTGACAACACAAAACAAAATTTGTTTAAAAAGTATAATTAAAAAATACTCAGTTCTACGCCCAGATACCGGTATTTCAATTGCAATGCAAGCATCGTCCGTAGAAAAATTCCATATAACACATTATTATAGAAATAAAATTATACCTTGATAAAAAACAAATTTTAAACACACCAAATGAACTATTGACATGTTCAACTAATGACATGAATAAGTCATTTAGCTAGAATTTTAAAAAAATAAATAAATGTATTCTAACTAATAAATGAGATATTCATTGAACATATCAAAAGTTCTTTTGATGTGTTTAAAAATTTGTTTTTTCCCAAGGCTTTATTTTATTTCTATAATGTGTTTTCGGAATTTTCCTACTGACGATGTTTGCATTGCAATCGAAATACCGGTATTTAGGCGTATATCTTACGTGTATTCTTTAATTATATTTTCGTATAAATTTTCTAATATACAATTTTGTTTCGAGTTTTATGTGCTTAGTGAGTGATTTAGATATGTTCGTTACAATATCTGATTCTTTTCTAGTGATTCTCATTATAAATTTTAATACCTGATATATATAAATTTTGATTTCTTGTTTCAATATTAGAGAAACTATTCAAACTTGATAAGTTACATTTGCAAACAAATTCTGTAGTTGACAATTGAGAACGGATCACTTTGATCACGACGTCTGGTGGTTAAAATTCTAATTATGGTAGGGTTGCATTGCGTACTACTAAAAGCAAAGAAAGTTTTTTTTAGCAACATTTGAACCTGTTCAGTTAAAAATTTCACTCAAAGAAAGCATTAAATTATTAAATTAACTGTCACTGATTCATAATTATTAAATTTGCGACCTAAAGTCGATCATATTAACTAAGCCATGCTTCCATGTCAGTTTTCAATAGAATTATAATGTATTATACAATTGTGAGTTCAATTCATGTTTAAATTCATAAAACGGTATATTTTATATCTAGACAATATAAAATTTAGTTGAAAATACTTACAGAAATTATTTTATTATGTATAGACATTGTACATCAAATTTTTCTCAACAAGACGATTTGCTTTAGTTATATTAATCAGAGACGTGTCCTCACGTCTATCTGTGTCATTATTAAGTTAAAATTACTACTCCTAAATTTATTATCAATGTAACTGATTGTTCTGAACTCAAAATCATGGTTGTCGCAGAAATTGAATATTGTTAAATATCGAAAGAAAAATTAATGAACATTACACTAATTTAAAATATAACACATTTGAAATTTCGCATCAAAATAAGGCAAAACCCACATTTAATAGTAGTTCATTAATTAAAAAGACACAATAGTTGGATGTGCAGCAGCAGGGTATTACATCAAATTTTAAAAGACTTCAAAAATATGGGAATTTTGTCACCAAGCAAGATTATTTTCAACTACACATGATATGAAATAATATTTCAAAAATAAGATTATTTCTAAGAAATAATGTAGATATTTGAAGTCCACAAACGCATTACCCGCCGAATAAGCAATTATTTTTCAAATTTTATTTTATTATTAGCAAATGTATTTAAGTACTAAACTTCTCGTTTGGTTGTTCGAAAACTTGCGTTACACGAAAGCAGTTAAAGATAATAAAATGTTCCCTATGTTATTTGCTTTGAAGCTATGTAAATATAGTTTTCTGGGTAACGAAAGCCACAGATCAGTATATTTTTTTAAATTCTTGTGTCCGAAATTCCTCGCTCATTGTTTTATTCACCTAACAATCCTTGTAGAAATTTGCATTCTAACCATCTTACCTGTGGAATAGAAAATCACAGATTAATAAAAGTATTGAAGTTATAAAAGTTTCCATAATTCCTAGGATTTAGTTTTTATTATTCACCAATATTAACGTACACCCGTTTATAACTTCAAAAAACATACGGACGCTACATTTTCGTTTCTCACCAAACTTGTTTAAGAGCGAATTAAAGAGGAATATTTTGCTATCTTTTACTTTTTATAAATATTTTATTTCTTTTTCATTCATAAATACTTTTCAGAGCTTTTTATTGTGTATTTTAGATTATTTGAACTTTAACCATGTTTTGTAAATAGTTTGCCATAAAATTTCTAAAAAATATAGGTACTGTTCAAATTTTGTGAAATATATAATTCAAAACTTATATTTTGAGCCTAAAAATCATGTAGACTGTAGGTTATGTAATTACAGTAAACTCTCGCCAATCTGACATCAAATCATAAGGGAAGTGGGAACTTAATTAAAGGTTACGTGAAAAGTTTAAATAACATGAACTCATTTTGTTTTTATTCACCCTGAAAACCTTTATGATTTGGCAGTTAAGCTGGGACTTTGAGAACTTCATGAGCGACCTGAAAAATCTGGATATGTTAAGAATTTGAGTCGTAGGTCCTGGTTCACTGGCTAGGTCAAATAACAGAGTTACTGTACTAACTTTTTGGTTTTGTTTAGTGTGCTGGTTATACAAATATAAATTGTATATTTAGACTGATTAGTAATATTTTTTAAGTTAAAATAAATAAAAAACAATATTTGTGGAATATTTTATCACATTTCTTTTATTTGATAAATGGCAAATATTATGCATCAAATTTTTATTATTTTCGTTTTGTTTATTTGTTGTTTATCAAAACAGAATTGTTATCAGGCTTTTTTAAAGTAACTAATTTAGGTTCATCTCGAGAACAGAGTTTACTTTCTACAATATAATATTTGGCACAAATTTCTTATACTTCACGCATATACAGTAAGGGTTCTGGAACACGTCTTCTGATTTGTCCAAAAGTGGATGAACAAGTTTAATCTGAATATGACCTAAAATTTAGTGACCTAATATCAAATGACCTAATATTTAGTGATTTTTGAGATGGCCTCGTAAAACCCTTATTGAATATTGTAAACAAAATTTTTGCAATCATTATAAACCAAAAGGCTGAAATAATCGGAGAAGTAAACAGTATTCATTTAAGGAGACTATAGTATTCATTAAAAGTACGCTTAAATATTACATTGCATATTCAAAAAATTGTGCAGAGTAATTTATTTTGAAATTTTGCAAAGGTAATACAAAAGTCTACGGTAAAGATCACGATAAATTCAACATTAAATTTGCAATTTTTAAATATCCTAGAAGACCATGAAAAATTTTCAATTCTAAATTTTTAAATGATAAACATTATATTTAGAGAAATGAAAATAAAATTTTAAAACTAATATATTTAAGTGTAATTCAATCATATTTAAAATTAATAATTTAAATGTTGGCTGATTGTGATAAAAATTCTTTTCATCAGCTCAATAAAATTGCTCATCGTAAAAATTGCCAATTTATTGTTTATCCACTGTGGCGGGGAACTAAGTAAACCCAGAAATGTTAAGGAGTTACCAGAGAATTTCCACCTCGATTAAGAAAAATAATAAATCCTAACATTTGGGTAAATAGTTATTGTTTTAAATTTATTTAACGTTGTAAAGAAGAAAAGGTACTTGGTCCTATGTATGTATCATAGGTTATTATGAGCCACAAAAGTAGCGCTTTTTTTTTTAAATTTTATAGGTGATTTGTGCCTTATTCATTCGGTTTTTGGGAAAATGTTTCGAATAAACGTTATTCGTATATTTATAATAAAACTTTTAGTCGAAGCATTTTTCGAAAACCGAATGAATAAAAAAACCTTACGAAAAAAAAAACCAGTACTTTTTTGGCCATGTGTACTTTCAGTCCCACCACAGATTAACTTCTCCGTCTTTCTTAACAATCATAAGTAATAACTTTATCATTGTTACTAGACCCATGGAGACTACACAAGGAGATCGAACTCAAACGGGAAAATTGACAAAATATGGCAAGAAATGGTAGAAATTATATTTACTTTTTATGCTGCTAGGGTGGTCGCTAGTGTGTTGATACGTACTGATCCGTACCGAAGTCAATATAGTGGAATATAGTATAATAAATAGAAGTGAAGTATGCAAGTAACCAGTTTTATTTAAGTGATTATTTTGAAGTATGCAAATTGTTTAAAAAAATTTATTAAATAAACAACATTTAAAATAGGAAGAGTATGTGCAGTAGACAATTGTAAAAGTGGTAGTGCTTGTGACAATAAGCAACGGGATCAATTGGGTTTAAAAAAACCAGGATTTTTTAAAGTATAAAAATAATTTAATGATTTAAAGGATATGTCGTCAGAAAATTTACACTTAAATGTAAATGCGTTGAATGCATATTTGTATTTTTTTTATTTTCAGCATTATTATTAATAAATAAAAGCTTAATTTAATATCTGATTCAATAATTTATTTTCATTTTTACAATTCCAACTTTACAGGTTACTATTTAATTATACGATGTTTTTTTTTTTTAATTATTTTGCGAATTTTTAACTATCACTTCAACTTCAACTTATTCCTTATTGAAAAATTGAAATTACTTTATCATTTATTAAAACAAAGTATTTTATTGAAAAAATACTTTGGCTGCAAATAATTTTTATAATACTATAAATGCGTAATGTTTTTCAATTAAAACTCCGCCTTATACTCTCACCACTCGTTTCCGGCATATCAGCGACACTACTGACATCTTATTTTTGCCAATTGTTTACATGGAGTTAGGTATTCTTGTGTAGTATCTATGACTAGACCATTGATGTCAAAATAATGTTACAAATCATGGAGACTAGACAAGGAGTCCGAACTCCATGTAAACAAATAATTGACAAAAATAAAATGTCAGTAGTGTTCCTTCTGCACCGGAAACAATGGAGAGAGTATAAGGCGCGAGTTTGAATTGAAAAACATGACGCATTTATGTAGTTTTATAAAAATTATTTCCAGTCAAAGTATTTTTCCAATAAAATACTTTTTTTAATAAATGAAATAAAGTAATTAATTGAAGTAAGTGATAGTTAAAAATTCGCAAAATATTACATAACAATAAAAAACAAAATAATTATAAAACATCGAATAATTAAATAGTAACCTGTAATGTTAAAACTGTAAAAATGCAAATAAATTATATTAAAATTATTCAAATCAATTGAGAAGATTATTGAATCAGATATTAAATTAAACTTTTATTTTAACAAAATGACAAATATATACTTCACTTCTATTTATATTCACTTTGGTGCAAAATAAATGAAAACTAGCGAAGCTAGTGGCACAAAAAGTAAATATAACTACCATTACGTTGACATATTTTTTCAATTCAATTCCCGTTTGAGTTCGGACTCCTTGTCTAGTCTCCATGTTACAAATGTTCAGACATATTACTTAAATGTTAAATTAAGTAACCGAAAGACAACCATACTAACAATGGATGGATAAACACAAAAAGTTTACAAAAACATTTTAATAATTAATTTAACAATTCAATTGAGTTTTACTATCCCAAACAAATGCTTTTGCAACTGTCATTTTTTGGAAAATTTATTAACATCAAAGTTTTTATAATCTTTTAGATATGATGAATTTTTTATAGTTTCTTTAACGGCATAAAGTCGAAATTAATTATAAACCTTGTTTATCTTCTGTTTATTAGCTGAGTTGATGTGATTAGAAAACATGAAATATACGACGCGACGTGCCAAAAAAATCTATAAAACTTGAAATTTTAATTTTTTATGATTTAACAAAATATACGCACAAAACCTAGTACTTAAAAAAATTGCAGAAAACTTCTAATCTGAAAGAAATTAATAATGAAACTCCATGGGAAAATAAATCTGTGATAATATATACCACGTCTTATATAAGAAATAAAACTAATATACAAATTTTAAACTGTTACTGTTTTTATTTTTATTTTTTAATTTGTTAAAAAAATGTTTTTCACAAACAGTGTTGGACTGAATAACTCTGACTCTTGACGAAAACCTTAAAATGAAGAATGCTACTAGTTCATCTAATTTCTTTTGATTGTCTCTCCTAAAGTGGCGATCTTTTTTTAATTTTTTGCAGTCGATTTGTGCTGAATCCATTTTGTTTTCGAAAACAAAAGTTGTTCGTTATAAAAATGCTAGAAATTTTTCTTGTGAACATTTTATCGTAAATCAAATGAATTCGGCATAAATTAAGTGTAAAATTTTGTAAAGAAACTACTTATGGAGTCGATAGTAACCAATGGTTTTTTACATTTGGTTATATACATAATTCATTCAATGATGAATAGAAATAGTCATATTAGTGGCATTAATCGCTGTCCTCTATATAACTGGACAGAATATCCCATGTTAATTAGCGCCGTTTCAACTAGCCAAGGTACTAAATTTTGCTTAAGTTTGTCTGCGCAGCGTTTATGTGTAATAGCATGTGTGCTAATGTTTGTGTGGCAAGCGCACTGAAGCAAATTTTAGTACCTTGGCTAGTTAAGGCGACGCTGTCTACCCTTTTGATTTTGGAACTTATTTCACGTTTAGAGCCATTAGGTAGGATACTCTGTCCAATTATATAGAGGTCAGTGGCATTAATACAAAATATTGGTTGAATTGAATCAATTCCTTATACAAAAGAGTGGCGTGGAATTACTCTTCAAATACAAGTGTTTGTATCTACCATGTAATGAGTTACGACCTTGATTAAGGTAATCTGGTATAAAAGATCCGCATCGCATGGAAATAAACTACCAGCGACTTTATGTGAATAGTTTTTCTATGTGATGCGATACGTTTTCCGCACTTACATGTACACATAGCCACAAAAGTAGTGTTCTCTTTTCAAAATTTTTATAATTGATTTGTGCCTTATTCATTCGGTTTTTAAACAAATACTTCGGATAAAAGTTATTCATCATAAATATACTAACAAATTTTATTCGATATATTTTCACAAAAACCGAAAGAATGAGGCATAAATCAACTGTAAAATTAAGAAAAATGAGCGCTACTATTGTGGTCCATTGGCACAAAATAAATCAGTCCAACGCTATTTTAAAAATAAATTTTTGTTATAAAGCAGTACATCACTACTGGATAAACAATGTATCTCTTTTAAATTTGTTTGTTATTATTGGAAAAAATAGAGATCTTTTAAAAAAAATTGTATTAGAATTTTATGGTTTATTTAATTTGTAATACAATCCTTTATCCTGTACTATGATTCGAAACTCCATTCAGTGGTGCATTTAACAATAGACCGAGTTACCCACTACTATATTTTATCTATGGAATAGATCAATGTCTAGAATGGCATTTTTGAGAAATAATACAAAAAATAAAAAATATATATAATTATGATCTTATAGTCAACGCTACATTTTCTTTCTATTGATAACTGACCTTTTTGGTCACGATATCTGATTTCAAAAAGATATACTAAATTCATTATTATCTTAACATTATGGAGGTTAATACTCTAACCTACATACTTAACATGTAAAAGAGAAAATGTCGAATTTTTTTGAGAAAACTATATGAGAAAGCAAAATAATGATGATAGAAGATCCTAGGTAAATTTTCTTTACGACTCCAATAGACTATCAGAAATTCGAAATTTCAAACCGTTCCAAAGTTATAACAGTTTTCTGACCGTTCCAAAGTTATAGCCGGTACATATAGCCAGGCAATGTAGTTTATAGTTTCTATAGAAATTGCATTAACATAATTTTGGAAATAAATAATTTGTCAATAAATTTAAAATATTAAAAAAATTGACATTCAACCTCAAAATTTAGAAAAAAATTATTATGTGATTTATTGTTTCGAGTCTTATTTTTTTGGAAATCCATTTTATAGGTTTATAATTTCAGTAAATGAGATTGCTTTTTTTCCACTTAATTTTATTTATTTTTTGTTTTAAAGAAAAATAATAGTAATTTTTCTTTAAAAAAAAATCAATGTAAATTATTATGTAGGAATAATTATATAATTTACTGAAATTATAAACCAATAATTATTTGACTTAAAAAAATAGATAATTCCTTCGTTGCACACAAAAGTCAGGCATGTTTTTAAGCTCCGCTGTCAGGTCAGTTCTCAATAGAGGCGACAAAAATTTCACAGCCTACTGCTAGTAAATTTTCGTTATTTAAATGAAACGTATAGCTAAATCGTAAACACAAATGAAGCGCATTTAAATAGTATACTTTAAAATACAATGGGTAATCACAATTGGTTACAAAGATGGCCGACTAAATTTTTTATTTTTAGATGTTTATATATTTCCAAACATCCAATGAGCAGTTTGTGGCTACACAGCTATTTGTTTATTAATTTAAATTTAAATATTATTAATAATATATTTTATTACTTTTAACCCGTAAAACTTATAAAATATATTATTAATATTATTGGAATTCCAATTATTTGGCAAATACCACACATAGCTTATAGCTGTGCGGCCATAAATTTATGCCGTATTTATTCGATTTTCGGAAAATGCTTCGGATAAAAGTTGTTCATTAATTTACAACTTTTTTCCGAAATCCGAATCAATAAGCATTTGACAATGCTTCTTACAATTCCATGGTTGATTCTGCAAGTCGACACGGAGTAGAAGACACCTTCTGCAGGTGGATAAACTCAATGCGGATAGGTAGAAGAATACAAACTTCACTTCTTGGAGAGTCTGTCACTGTGAGAGCCACTAAAGGATGTCCACAGGGTGGTGTCTTATCCCCACTCCTGTGGAGTCTGAGAGTGAACAGCTTACTGACGAACCTCAACCAAGGAGAATACTACCCACAGGGATATGCGGATGTTATTATAATTGCAATCCAAGGACCCTGCGAAGACACAATCTCGGAGCTTATGCAGAACGCTCTAAGATTCACACATGGAACCCTCATCTGGAATGCATAACAAATAAGAGCAAATCTTCTCTCATGCTTTGCAAGAGAGCATGTGGAAAAGTCTGGGGTCTAAAACCCAAAATGATCCACTGGCTTTACACAACAGTGGTTAGGTCAATTATAACCTATGCTGCTCTAGTGTGGTGGCCAAAAGTTAATCAAATAACAGTATGCACAAAGCTATCCAGGATCCAAAGATTGGCTGTTTGTGCATTACTGGATCCATGAGCAGTACACCCACAGCGACCATGGAAATCATACTAGGGCTAATTCCGCTAAGCATTGTAATAATAGCTAAAGCGAGATCTAGTCTGGAGACTATCTTGCAATAATAACTGGATGAATAATAACTGAACTTTTAAATGACATGAACTTTTGTGGTCCATAGTACATAAAACCATTAATTTCATTAAATAAAAGTCTAAACTAAAAAATTCGAGCACCCGAATTTGGTTATTTAATAATGGAAAAAAAAAGACGTAAATACAAATACGTCTGGTTATAGAAGATTTTAGTAGCGCAAAAGAACAATTTGTTGGCTATTTTGACTTTTCACAAATATCGATTCAGATGCCAAATTCACGGATCTTAGACAATTATCACAAAATAAAAATACTAGAAAGTAGAGTTGGGTAGTTCCGACTAAATTTCGGATTTACCAACTTTAATGAAAGTTAAATTCACAAGTGTTAAATTTATATGAATTTCTTTTAATACAAACTTTTATTATGATTTTCATTACATTTCTACGACGATAAAACTGTAGTGATAACAAACTATTTTTTTTGAGCTGACTCGTACTACAAAATTATTTGAAATATAATCTATGATATCATCAATTCTTAAGAACAGAAACTGATGTGATATCATACACAGTTATATACCAATACCATTATGAGCTTATATATTTAAAGTGCATTCGTCTTAGAGCTTTAAGCGCTATGAACGCCAAATCCTTCACCATTTTATACAAAATAAAGAATAAAATGATATGATTGGCATTTGAATATCAGAACCATAGGAAATCATCAATCAAAAATTATTTTATAAATATTCATCGACTGGTGTGCATTCTAGTGGCGTATTCACATACTTTATTGAGTAAAAAACAGAGTTCATTGCATGGAGACTAGCTCCATGGTTCATTCGTTTGTTAAAAAAGAATGATATGAGTATACTAAAATGAATTTCGTGGAACGATCAGATACGTATCCGACAAAAGGTATAGTTCATGGAACTATACAGGTCCGGAATGACCCAACTCTAATAGCATGAAGAATAGATAAATAGGAGATCGAACGACATAGGCAATTCGCTGTTTTTGAGTCCTCAAAAACGTGTAGAGATCATAGTTATTATTTTCGCCACTAGCGGAAGTGCGAATCTACCCGTACGGAATTATTATTATTATATATTAAAATCAACGGTTATCACATCTTACAAATAAAAATTGTAAATATAAAAATTGTTTAATTTTATAAATGTGAAAAAGTGGAACGATGTTGTACAGTGAAAGCATAGATATATACTCTTATATATCTTTGAGTGAAAGGTTGTTTAAGGTTAGGAATGCGTGTCTGTTTTGTTATCTTCTTTCTTTATCTGATATATGTCAGTTATTGTAAACATATTGTTATTATTAATTGCAAAATTATCACTATGATTCTTCATCTTTTAATTTATTGCAGATTATTAAGAATTCTCTATTATTAATATTTATTTAATTAATACTTGATAATCGAAAACAATTTTTTATTATCTATAAAACTATGATTTCTTATAAACTGAATGTGAATATTGGTGTAAATTCCGTACACTACTGACATCAGTGACCCCTACTGATAAAAGATAGTTACACCAATTCATGGACGTTTATGTAACATTACGTTCGATCTCCTAATATATCTATTCTTCATGTCTAAGTCTAATGAAAGCGGATTAATGGGCTGTTCGGCCGAACTAAGAAGTTAGTAATCTTAGTAAGATAGTCAGATTAACTTACTTTTCTTATGCCGCCATTTTACTTAGTATTTACGTCACGGGCAGTGTTGCCGATATCCCGTTTAACGGTAGATCTACCGCTTTTTTAGTATTTATACCGTTCTACCGTTTTTTTGAAATTTTTTGAGTAAATAACAAAATTTTTGAATTTGTGTCATTTTTTTCAATTTTTTATAATAATAATTAATTTAAAACTCCCCAGTCGTACAAATACAAAATCAGTTGTTACAGACCATATTCCATTATTTGAAATATAGGAATATGGATCTGTAATTACTTTAAGGTATTATTTTATAATGGGATTTTAAACAATAAGTAATGAAATATATGATAAATACAAAGAATTAATATTATTTAATATTTGAAGAAAAAAAATTGTATAATATATTAAATACTAATGTAATATAATTTTAATTATTCTGAATAAAAGTATTTATTTCAAACTATTTAAATTGGAATTTTCACTTTTTGAATCTACCGCTTTTTTTCTTAATCTTCCGCTTTTTAAGAAATCGGCTGGGTCATATAGAAGTTCCTCCATTAAAATACTCCTTATAAAATTATCCATTTTATTAAATTTTTATCTCACCAAATGTCAACACACGAGAAATGTTCTGGATGTGATACATAAACAAATAGGTTAAATTGTTAAATTTGATGATTGTCTGGATTCTTTAAATAAGATTTATTTAACCAAATCAATAAATTATTACAGAATTAAAATGAAAGAATTATGAATTACAGTTTGACTTGAAAAAATATATTATAATAAGCACTTTTAATACGTGTATATCTAGTATGTCCTTTTAATCATTAGTTACCGGGCGTAGTTAAGTAATGATTACTTCGATCATATAATTACACTTACAGTGACTAGCAGTCACCAAAATGTTAGTGTGGAACAGTGATACTCAACACTTCCTCCTTCCGCACTACACCTGCTGCAATACGCAGTTCTAGAAATTGTTGAGGTAATACCAACTTTTGTAATGTGCTAGCTCAACAACTGCCGCACCATTGTGCATAACTAGCATTCCATTGGTAGACCTCCTGGTAGTTTCGTTCCCACTGAAATCTGCATCAGTATAGGCCAATAAGCCCTCTCACTGATTTACCACCGAATTGTAAACCTAAGTTTTCTGTACCTCGCAGATACTTAAAGATTCGTTTTAAAAAATGTTTACTTCCTCCTGATCTGAGGCCGCTACTAATCCATTGTCAACATAAATAGCTACTATTAGCTTCTTTCCGGCACGATGACGGATGAATAGACATGAATAGCAGTCACCAAAATGTTAGTGTGGAACAGTGATACTCAACACTTCTTCCGCACTACACCTGCTGCAATACGCAGTTCTAGAAATTGTTGAGGTAATACCAACTTTTGTAATGTCATAGCTCAAGCAACTGCCGCACCATTGTGCATAACTAGCATTCCATTGGTAGACCTCCTGGTAGTTTCGTTCCCACTGAAATCTGCATCAGTGTAGGCCAATAAGCCCTCTCACTGAATTACCACCGAATTGTAAACCTAAGTTTTCTGTACCTCGCAGATACTTAAAGATTCGTTTTTAAAAAAATGTTTACTTCCTCCTGATCTGAGGCCGCTACTAATCCATTGTCAACATAAATAGCTACTATTAGCTTCTTTCCGGCACGATGACGGATGAAAAAACATGGATCAGCTATCGACATAAATAGTTCTTGTTTCTTAAAAAAAATGTGTAAAGCGTTGATTCCAACACCTAGGACTCTGGCGAAGTCCATATAGACTCCCTTTTAATCTACAAACACGGTTTCAGCTAAAAGAGAATTGCCTGACTGTTTAGAAACATATTTTCCACCATTCTCTTGTTTAAATTTGAAACAGTTTTTCTTAATATGTCCTTCACGCTTACAAAAATTGCACACAATCCTATTTTGCACAGATTTTAAAATAGTTTTACTTGATACAAACGCACTATCTGTCGATGAAGTTAAACGTTTTTCTATAGTACACAACTTTTCTAACAAATTACTTGTAGTCTGTTGTTCTGTGGGTAAACTTTCCCACACATTAGTGAATTCTTGAAATTCAGGCCCAATTGTAGACAAAATTTGACCATGTAACAATTCCACTGGAATCTCGTTACCAACATTACGTTTCTTTAGCTCACTGTTCATATCGAAAAATAATTTTTCAACTTTAGCAACATACTGAGCCACATTGTTACTTTGTCTTTTTAATTGGAAAAATTCAACCATTAAAAGGCTTAAACGCTGTACAGTTGACTGTTCATACACATTCACAAGCTTATCCCAAATGTCTTTTGCATTCTTCAATGTCAACACTAAATTAGCCACATTATTTTTCAACACACCCTTTTACAATTAATTAAGTATTTTTTTTTTTTTAATACTCTTTACAAACTTTTACTTCTTTTCGATTGGTGCTATTTAAAACATTAAAATTAAATGATTAATTAATTTCCTTTTTTTTTTAAATAAATGAATGACGCTGCTTTAGCGTTGTCCTTTTTCCATTGAATATAAGTTTCAGTCGAAACTCCTGGACATACTTTTGTACCATATATAATATCAGTTAAACCAAACTGTTCAAAGTGTAGGGACATTTCCCACCTCCATTTAGCCCAATTGTCAGGCCCCATTAATTTTTCCACTTTCACTATAGGATCCATAATGTAAAAAATTGCTAACGTAATTTTTACAAATAATAATTTTTATTTTATATATTATTTTTTTATTTTTGGTTAAATGACCTCTATTTGGCTTTCAAAAAAAATATTCCAGAACAATCCATTTTCCGCAGCAAGCTTGCTGGGCCCATAACCTGTTGAATTTGATGATTGTCTGGATTCTTTAAATAAGATTTATTTAACCAAATCAATAAATTATTACAGAATTAAAATGAAAGAATTATGAATTACAGTTTGACTTGAAAAAATATATTATAATAAGCACTTTTAATACGTGTATATCTAGTATGTCCTTTTAATCATTAGTTACCGGGCGTAGTTAAGTAATGATTACTTCGATCATATAATTACACTTACAGTGACTAGCAGTCACCAAAATGTTAGTGTGGAACAGTGATACTCACAATGATCAGTGTCGCCAGATCCGATTTCTTAAAAAGCGGTAGATCCACCAAAATACAGCGGTAGATTCAAAAAGTGAAAATTCCAATTTAAATAGTTTGAAATAAATACTTTTATTCAGAATAATTAAAATTATATTACATTAGTATTTAATATATTATGAAATTTTTTTTCTTCAAATATTAAATAATATTAATTCTTTTTATTTATCATATATTGCATTACTTATTGTTTAAAATCCCATTATAAAATAGTACCTTAAAGTAATTACAGAACCACATCCATTATTTCAAATAATGGAATATGGTCTGTAATGACTGATTTTGTATTTTTACGACTGGGGAGTTTTAAATTTATTATTAGAAAAACTGACACAAATTCAAAAATTTTTTTATTTATTCAAAAAAAAAGGTAGATATACTAACAAAGCAGTATATCTACTGTTAAACGGGAGATCTGGCAACACTGAAGAAGCAAAAGAAATTGTGTCCAGGCCGAAACTCGCTGACTCAAATGCTCAGAACAAAATTTTATTTATTCTGGCTATCTTAAGATTTCTTACTTCTTAGTTCGGCCGAACACACCAATGATAGGTATATATTTCCAAAAATAAAATGATTTTCGTAAAATTTTAAAACGAGGAATGTTTAAAAAATGGATATAAAATATGTTTTAGTGGCTGATTTCGAAAAAATTTGTCGTATTTGTATGAAGTTTGACAAAACACTTTTGCCAATTAACTCATTTAAAATCATTGACATGATAGTAGCGTGTGCTTCTGTACAGGTAATTCAATGTTGTATTATTTTATATATAAGTTTAATGGATTTTTTCCCGTTTATAGATTTGGAAAAATGATGATTTACCAAATCAAATATGTAACTCATGTTTTCTTCAATTACAAAATATTATAAATTTTAAACAATTATGTGAAAAGTCAGACAACGAATTTCGTCAAATTATTGAACAGAATCAAATTAATCTATGGAATAACCAAAATGATTCAGATAACGTAAAGAATGAAGATGTCGATAGTAAAGATTGCACAATACGTATCAAAGAAGAAAGTATTTTTGATAATTTTACAAATAAAAATATTTTGGAAAACTTAAAAACTACAATTGTTTACGATGAAGATGATTTAAAAAAGAAACAAGCATTTAGACCGGAATTGAATAGTATACAAACAAGAAGAAAAACCATTCAATATGAATTCGAAGAGGAAAGTGGAGATGAAGATAGGGGGTCAGTTTGGGAAAGTGAGGATGAAAAAACCCATGTAGTCGATTACAAGTGTGAAAAATGTTCTAAGATATTTAAAAAAGTAGATGCACTTGGTTTACACATGCAAAGAAAACATAATACAGAAGGCGTTAAATGTAGAAAATGTTCAGTAAAGTGTTATCATCCATTTCATTTACGTGCTCATGAAAAGTTACATAACAAATGTCGCATTTGTAATTTATCATTTTCAACATCACAAAAATTAACACAACATAAATTAACTCATGATAATAAACACATCCCTAAAATAACGTGTACAATGTGTCCAACAAAATTGGGGAAAAACAGTTTATACAAACACATGCGATTGATACACAATATCGAAACAATAAAGAAGTGTTTAAAATGTGATACGTGTGACGAAACATTTAAAACAAAGCGTATTTTAGCTAAACATATTCGTAAAATGCATACAAAAGCGACAAACAAGTACAAAGACCAGATCGTGTACTGCGAAATTTGTGGAAAATCATTAACACGGGGTACTCTCCGTTATCATATGACAACGCATGGTGAACGTGAGAAAATTACTTGTGAGTATTGTGCAAAAATATTTATATCACAAAAAACATTAAAAAAACATGTGAAAGTTTTTCATAAGAATTCGGGAACTATTTATTTGTGTAGTGAATGCGGACTGAAGCTACAATCGAATTACGATTTAAATAAACATTTATTAACACACACCAAAGAAAGGCCATATGCGTGTGACAAATGTAATAAAAAATATCGTAGACTATTTCATTTAAAGGTGCATATATCACGCGCTCATCTAAATGAACGTAATTTTGTTTGTACATTCTGCTCACAAGCATTTTTTGATAAGCAAATATTATTGAAACATGTTAGACGACACACTGGTGAAAAACCATTTAAATGTCATATGTGTGAAAAAACATTTATACAAAAAGTTCACATGAATGTTCACATGAAAGTGCATACTAATTCAATGTAAAATATAAACAGGTTGACAAAACTTTGGAAATTGGCAATAGTCTGTTATTGGCGTCTGTTTAGAACAGTTCCGACCGTTTGGTTTGTTTAAGGTATTAAAGTTTAGGATGTAAAATAAAAAAGCCCATTTACAAAAAAACCTTTTGTGATTTAATGTTGGCAAATTTAGTGATAATACTAGTCAAATCAATATTTGCAAGTGTTGAAAATAACTTGAAAAGTTTACCAAAGATTTTATTTTTAAAAGCCCATCTACTTTTATATGTTACTAAGGAATTTCTTGATAGTACTGTACACATTTAATTTATTGTAGCACTGTACTATTTTTAGAATAAAATGTTAGTCAGTGCTGAATACTCACGTGGGTAGACATTTTTTATATCGATCCGCAAACGATTCTTAACAGAAAGAGTGTATTCGATTTGGGTGCTTACATGCTATCAGCGCCATACTGACAAAGCGTGTTAATGGTTAAAATCCACGATAGACACTACGTTCACAGACGCTTTTTCTATCGAGGTAGGAGAGCAAAAGCCTGAGCGCCAAATCGTACTTACTTTCAATACGAACACTGTAGTAAGTGTTTGTTAAATTGCTTTTTTTGCAGTCACGCAATCTGGTTTTTGGGCGTCCTCTAGGTCGATTTTTCCCTGGCATGCTTTTTAGATTGCTCTTTGTCATGGATTTCATGCAATGGAATACACTAAAAAAACCCGGTATATGTATATATATATATATATATATATATATATATATAATGCGGTTGAAATCCATTTAGTGTATTCCATTGCATTTTTTAAAGGTTTAAATTGCTTTTTTTGCAGTCACGCAATCTGGTTTTTGGGCGTCCTTACTAAAAAAACTACATTAAAAAAACCCGGTATATATATCCTATATCCTCTATATCCCTTTATATCGAAACAAAATCCTCTAAACTGACAATTTGATAAAGAGCTGTAACTTTCACAGTATCTCTTTTTCGTCATTTCTAACAATATTTTCGATATATAAAAGAAAAAAAAAAGCCGATTTTTTTGAAACAGTCTAATATATATATATGTGGGCTCGTCCAAATAACAAAACACAGTTTTTAATAATTGATATTTAATTGTAAATTAATCAGGATGATTGTATAATAATATTATAATAATCAATCGAAGTCGTCAAACAAATCAAGCACTTGGAATCGTCAAAGATAGTTGTACCTCACACAACACGTCTAACGTCTAATAATTGACATCATTATTCTACATGTGCTTTTATTAACATCGGCGCTATTCGTGAGTGTTGTTTTATAGAACTAAACATAATAATTATAGTCACGGAACAAAGGTACCGTGTTTACACAATCAATCACAGTCGGATGCTGACACATTGGGTGTGGCACTTCCATCCAGCACCAACATCCCATATATATATATATATATATATATATATATATATATATATATATATATATATATATACTATTCGCCCGATCCACGGGTCCACGGGATAAAAAAAAGATTTAAAACATTCAAAAAATCAAAAAATGCAATGGAATACACTAAAAAAATAAATATATATATATACATATACCGGGTTTTTTTAGTGTATTCCATGGCATTTTTTTATGTTTTAAATCTTTTTTTTTCTGAATAAACAAAAAAAACCACATAAGATACGAAATCGTATTCGAAAAAAAACATACATTAGCGACATATTTTATCAAATTATCAGTTTAGAAGATTTTGTTTTGATATAAGGGGATATAGGGGCTTTTGAAGTCACTCAAACATTCTATTGCTTGAAAAACAGCTAAATTGTTTTTAACCGCCATTTGAATATTGATGTTAACTGACACTTATTTACACGTGCCAAAACGAACGGCATTTTCAAGAGTAGAATAAGCGTTCATAAGCCAACACGAATGCCAATAAATTGCGTTTAAAAGTAGGCTGTGACTATTCGCCCGATCCACGGGTCCACGGGATACTTAAAACTTTGATAATTATGAGAATATTTATGTCAATTTTTAATCAATCCAACATTGCCATCAATTCTCAGAAGCTATTCAAGAAATAAAATTCTACTTTTAACGCCGTGACTATTCGCCCGAACCACGGGATACTTAAAACTTTGATAATTATGGGAATATTTATGTCAATTTTTAACCAATCCAGCTTTGCCATCAATTCTCAGAAGCTATTCAAGCAATAAATTATTACGTATTTTTAGCCTGAATTAATTACACTATATAAATATCCACGGTTCCTCGGGTCATTTTACACTATATAAATATAGTGTAACTATCTTCCACAGTACATCTGGATAAGCACTGACGATAATTGGAGTTCTTTTCAAGATCACTTCTGCCGTAAAACATTTTAATTGTCGAAGTATTCCAAATACACTGATCATTTGATGGTACGCTTTTATGCGTTTAGCTAATACAGACAGTACATTGCCAGTACAATAGGGAATATGCATAAAAATTTTTTTTCACATTTATTTTCAGAATATGAAAATACTGTTAATACTGTAATAATATTTAAAAACGAAATTAAAATCCGACAAATATCAAGGAAGCTATCAGCTTTTAAAAATTATTATCTGTCTCTTTCTTGCAAAAATACTAAAAACGGAGTTTTACGTGTATTTTAAATGGTGAAAGTGTAATATGACGTCACATAACATATCAAGAGGGCTATCACCCTCTTTGTCTAATCGGGAATTTCAATCATTCATATCTCGCTTATTTTTAAAGTTATTTAAAAAGTAATTTTACCTTGATATGTGTCAAGTAAACATGCTTCAATTCAAGTGAAAAAAAAATTTCATGCATATTCCCTATTGTCCGCGTATTTGATTTTCTACAACTTCATTGAGTGTAGTAGAGCCGCTGGAATGGTCGTACTTTGTATTTAACTTGCATTTTCTTGAAGTTGATTGCTGATATTCTGTACAACCAGTTAAGACTTTGGATTTGCCTCTATATCTGAAAATGTGGACGTATCCTTGTAATGATTTATAAAAAGCGTATTCAGTGTTAAGATCTTGATCAGATAACTGTAGTGAAGCGGTAGTCGCTTGCAAGCGATCAAGAATTATATTGCATGCAATAGTCATTATTCCCGTTTCTAACGTCTTTCCATTGGACGATGGGTGGTATACCATATCTATCTTATTTGATAGATTTTTGCGCACAGGCGCGAGTCCCCTCAAGGCGCGGTGCCCGTAGAATTTGAAAACTCTTGCTACGTGGCTAATCCGGCAAAAGTTATGCGCGATAAAAGATTTGCGGGTGAGGCAACACCCTGTCGGTTCAGGTTCACTCACCCTCAGTACCTTACTGAGGGTGAGTGAACCAGAACAACTATCCAAGACAAATTCAAACGATTAAAAAATTAATTTTTAAAAAGATCTAATTTTTAATTATTAAATTGAATTATTTTTTAACTGTTCATTGTTTTTATACCCGGTATATATAATATATACAAGGATATATTAAGTTTAATCTGGACTTTGTAACGTTTAAAAATATTGACTGCAAAAAGAAATTGTGAGTGTAGGTGTTATAAAATGACCTAATTAGTCTATTTCCGCATGTCCATCTGTCTGCCCGACTGTGCTTAGACGATAACTCAGAAACGAAAACAGATAACAAACTGAAATTTTGTATGTAAGTTCTAGAGCTAAAAAGTTCGTGAATAGGCCGGGGAATCGGACCGTACATGCCTAAATTTCAGCTCAAAAAATAAAATAAACAGTTCACGCATCGATAATGAATTCAGGATATATCGGGTATCTAAGCAATTAACTCAGTTTGTTGTTATTTTTACTAGTTAAATTTAATTATTAAACTTAATAATAAATAGTAGTTTTTTAGCGAATTTCCTCCAAAGGAAATGCAGCTATTGTTTTTGTACCAATGTTGGAATTTCGTAAAAATTTCTTCAAATGTCCATCGATCCTACCTACTAGATGTTAAAAATCACTATCGCTAAAATTTTTATATATGTATATATATAATATATATATATATATATATATATATATATATATATATATATATATATATATATATATATATATATGTAGACATATATATATATAGTACATATATATTTATGTATATATATGCATATATATATATATATATATATATATATATATATATGTACTTTTTAAAATGTCTGTGGACTCTAGCGGTCACAGTTTTATTTCGACTGGAATGAAATTTGGTATTTGAGGCGCTTTTGGTATTCTAAAGATCAAGTTCGTTAATGGGTAAAATCGGACGAGGGGAAAGGGGGTTTGGAGGGAGGGGGAAACACAAAATTTGACATATCTCCTTTAATATTTGAAAAATCGAAAAATTTATCAGGAGTTAAGTTGTAGGTACTAAGTTTTACTGTAATTTTGTTTCTTACCATTTTTCTGTTACACTAATATTTACAAATAAAAGATTGAAAGTTAAAATTCTAAATATCTCTGTTCACATTAGAGTTTGAGAAAAATGATCGGGTAATGAATTGTAGCAAACTTGATTTTCTACAACTTTACTCCTTACACATTTTTCGATTATTCTAATATTAAGAGAGTTATTTAATATTTTGTGTTTGTTTGACACGAATACATGAAATATATTTTATTGTAAAAAACTTAAAAAAAAAATCGACTTCAAAAAACACTAAAAGTCACTATTTTAAAAAGCTATAAATAACAATTTACAGATTTAATCCAAAAGATAATTATTGCCCAAACCTATTACGTATAATTTAGTATATGTAAATATACAAAGTATATTAAGTTTGATCACGACTGTAACGCTTAAAAATATGGATCGTAGGCATGAATGTTTGGTATATGTGTTTATAAAATTTGGCCATTGTCCGCATGTCCGTCTGTCTGTCGGTGGACACGATAACCCAAAAACGAAAAGAGATAACGAGCTGAAATGTGTTCTAGAGCAAAAAAGTAAGGTCAAGTTCGTTAATGGGCAAAATCGGACTATATTTGAGCAAAACTGCTTATCTTTGAAACCATTGGAACATGCTTCCCTTCGCTTGGGGGGGGGGGGGTATATATACATCTTTGAAACCGTAAGAGATAGAAAAAAAATTTGTTAACAAAAAATCTTCTTTTTAAAATAAACAAGTTTTGTTTGAAAAAGATTTTCATAAACTCAATAGTTTTCTCATAATTTGTGATTATATGTTCCTCGGAAAGAATCGTTAACATTTCGAATACGCAGAATTGTTAACAATTTAATCATTGATATACAACTCAGTATATACTGGGTATTCAAACATTTAAGTCAATTAGTTGTTACATTACTTAACAGTCGAACATAGAATCTCCTCCTTCTTTTTTTGGAGTTGGTTAAAATTTGTGTTGATTTTGTCATCTCCACGGAAACTCTAATTCTATAAAATAACTTTAAAATTATTTTATTAAAATTTTGTTTTAATTTTGAAATGTCAATTTTGATTGTCGTTTCCATAGTAACTATAAACTATAATCGTCATATATCGTTCTATTTTGGCTATTAATAAATTTAATTTTTGCAAATACTAAAGTCATATCAGATATTATATTTCATTTTGATCACACTAAAATTATGACCGCTAGAGAGTGATTGACGTATTCTAAGGAAATTAGCTAAGTTGACGCAGCTCCTGCGTAACGAATTTTTTGTTTAAAAACGATATATATCCTTGGAATAGTTTTTAATTTTCAATTTTATCTATTTATTTACAAATTATTTATCAATTATTAGATTAAGAAATACTTATTAAATTTACATTAAATCTAATTGTACAAAAGTCAATGACCACTTACTTTTTTTTCGTAGTAATAGTGGGGGATTTAGGTTAGGTGTCGCTCTAGACCCATCCAGATGACGCCCCTAATCAAGTTTTTTCAATAATAACTAATATATTAGATTTTAAAAAATCGTCTCTTGATTATGAAATAAAAGTCTAATAATTTTTTTTTTTAATAATAAATTTTGGGATTATTATTTAATAAAGTATCCATTTTTGCTAATTATCACGTTTTTTTTTATAAACTCAGCACCTCTAAGTTAATAATTATCCTAAATTGATTGATGTTTTTAATGGACTTATTTGAGTTGAATCAAATTTTTCTGTAGTAACTGAAGTTGTAAATTTTTCAATTGTACATATGCACATAATAATATTTAAAAAAAAACTTACTAATGATTATGAAAAAACTATATATTTTAATTGTTTTTGTAAACTTGTATCTGTCTAGCCAGATACAGCATTAGCTTGAGATACAACACTAGTTCGAAAAGCAAGTGGTCTTGGGTTCGATCCCCATACAAGATGTATATAATTTTTCATACCGAACATTTGATGTCAGAGAATGTGAAAAATATATAGTATTATTTGATCATAAAATAGTTATAAATTTTGGTAGCCTCTCAAATTTTGAATTTCTCTGCGTAGTGAAATCGAATTTATTTGTTTATTTTTAAAAAGTGACTTTTATTCATAATTATTTTTTTTAAATGTTAAATATATTTTTCATATTTTCAAAATATTTTTTGTTTTGTAATTAAAAAAAATACTGCAAATATTTCCAGGAACTATTTCTAAAATATCATTGTGTTCATAGGTTTAAGGTTATAGTTCACTCGTTACAGTTAAAGCAAATAATCAAAGCAAAATACAATATGATTAATTTACTTATTACAACGATGCCAATTGAACATATTTATGATTTATGATTTAATTTACTATATGTTGAACGTTGTACTATGAAAGAATTGTTTTATGACAGTTGTTTTTTTTTCTCAATATTTTTGGGGTCGCAGTTGCAAATTATTACCATTAAATATCAATAAGTTTTTAAGAAATCCGCAATAAATTTTTTTTTTTTTTTAATTAGTTTGTTAAGTTCAATTTTATAAGATATTTATTTTTTAAAGAAATGTATAGAAAATTTTCCTAGTTTTATAAAAAAAAAAGAAGTATACGCGAACCGTTTACGCATACCGTGTTTAAAATTTAAACTTTGATTGCAAATTTCTTGCTGAGCAAGATTAATATCATATTTCAATTTTATCATATTATTCAGAAAAGTGAGTTTACGCGTAAACTACCATATATGTAATACTCTTATATGGACAGTTTCTATAAGTGGAAGCTGTCCCAACATTACGGTGTCGATTATATTTATTCTTTCTTTCCTCCGAGCGACTAATTCTGTTCTGCGAATTTCATAGAATAGCCAGGCATGCGCAGCATGGACAATGTGTCTCGGAGGAGAGAGAGGATAAATATAATCGGTACCGTAATGTTGAGACATTCTTTCCTATACCAACTGTCCATATAGGAGTTTATATGAACAGTTTCTATAAGTGGAAGCTGTTCCGACAAAATGAGACAGATAGTGTCTCGTGTTCCCTATCCTCCGAGTGACCAATTCTGTTCTGCGCATCTCTTGTTATTTTAGAAACTTTCCAGGCATGCGTAGCATGGACAATGTCAACTCTGCCATAGCCGAGTTGAGAGGAGGGCCACCCAAGCTACGCGCTAAATGCTGTCATGAACAATCCCCTTGGAGCAACTGGCGAACTCCACTGTATCAATGCCCTCCCTATCAAGTGACCGATGGGGTAGTATACGGTCCGATTTTTTCGTGAGATCAATATGGATAAACACTTAAAAAATTTTAACATCTATGGGGTTCAAATCCCCTCAAAAAGTGAATCAACCGAGGCTGCACAAGCAAACCTCGCCGAGACACAAAAAACTGCAGGTGCATCCAGTCCAGCAGAAAATCTGGACGATAAACTCCAGAATCCTTTCCTGAAGGTAGAAATGAAAAATCTCTCGGGTGCAGCCCAGAGAAAAGCATTTGAAGAGAAAGCAAGAGCTGAGAAACCGATTCCTCCGATAAAGAGGAAAATCCGAATAAAAAACCCCACAGCCCTGGTTTTCTCAGGAACAGTGATACCTGTAGGGTCTGACTCAGGGAATCAACCCTTGGAAAACCCACAGGAAAAAAGATTGAGATCTGAAGATGGGACTTCAAGCCCGAAACAGATCTCGAAAAAAAGAAGAAAGGGGGAACAGGCAAGTGCCATTAATACCTTTGCTGAAACCGCCGCAACAATAAAGATATGCATTGCATTGCGGAGGTATCTTGAGGTCAAAATGGCTCAGGAACAATCCGAAGAGGTGCAACTCTCGATGCTACAAACCCTCATTAGCCAAGAGCTCGTTGAGGGCCCACAATATCGGGGTTGCCACCTGGACAGGGGGCCCTCGTTGTGCGGTGCATAGGAACAACAGCCATAAACTGGCTTATGGAGAACGTCCCAAATATCAGACCATGGGACGGAGCGGAACTTGTCGTCGGGGATGCAAGAGCCCTGATGAACACATCAAAGGTTCTGCTGTATACTCCCCAGATCTATAACTCCGTTGAAACGGGCAAAGTGATCAAAGCTCTTGGAGCGCAGAATGCAAACCTGCACACTCAGGAGTGGCGAATTATCAACAGCACGAGGTCCAATGCAGGACACACCATCGTACTGGAAGTGGATGCAGCGGATCTGGGGTTGATTCAGGACCGAGGGTTTAAATTATACCTCGGGTTTGGTCAAGTCAACCTTAGACCACTGAATACATCAAAGAGGAAAAAGAATGTCTGATCTTCGGATGCTTCAGATAAACCTCCAGCACAGTAAGGCGGCCTCCGCTGTCTTCTGTCAAAATTTTCTGAAAAGGGGAATCTCCATAGCTCTGATCCAGGAACCTTGGGCTGTTAACCATAAGATTCTTGGACTAGGAGATACTAGAGGACAAATTATCTACGAAAAAACCTCGGAGAGACACAGAACTTGCATTTATGCAAGAAAGATAATCAATGTCTTGCCGCTGTTAGAGTTTTGTCAGAGAGATCTAACAGCAGTAAAAGTAAAATACAACATGGAGAACGGAACTGGAGTGGTAATCATCGCTTCGGTCTACCTACCCTATGATGCATCTACTCCACCACCATCAACAGAGATGGAAGACCTGATCCAGTATTGTGAGGCAAAAAACCTCCAACTGATCATGGGATGCGATGCAAACGCGCATCACACTGCGTGGGGTAGCACAAACACAAGAGGTGAGTACCTCTTTGATTATATATCATAGCTAACAACTTAGATATAGTTAATGAAGGCAACAAGCCGACTTTTATTAACAAAGTTCGGAAGGAAGTCATTGATGTAACACTGAGCACTTATGAAATCAGTGGTAAAATCAAGAAATGGCTAGTATCCGATGAACCATTTGCATCGGATCACAGACAAATCTATTACAATGTGGAGGTGAAAACGGACCAATGTAATATACAATATCGGGATCCGAGGAGAACCAATTGGGACGAATATAATTTGACACTAAAGTTCAAACTCGCCACAATTCCGAAAAAAGTTAAAACAGTACTGGACATTGAGCTTACTGCAACTGAGCTTTAGCATTCAATAATTAACTCCTTCCAAGAAAACTGCCCGGAGGTCCCAAAGGACATCAGCAGGTCGACTTGGTGGAATGAGGCCTAAGGAGTCAGAGGCGAAGGGTTCGCCTATTTAACAGAGCAAGGAGGTTGGGGAACTGGGATAATTACCATGAAGCCCTTACCGAATACAAAAGGTCTCTGAAGAAAGCCAAAATGGACTCATAGAGGAAGCTCTATCATGATGTTGAAAACACATCTGAGGGAGCAAGACTCCATCGTATCCTGGCGAAGAAACCCGCTGACACCATCGGGTCGCTTCGTAAACCCGATGGTGAGTATACTAGTTCCGCGAAGGATACACTTGAGACACTGCTCCGGATTCAGTGGCAGTGGACGGTGAAAACCCTTCTCAAGAGCAGCTTAACCAGGGTCTCCCACCGACTGGCGAGGACTGGAGAAGGGCGGCGATTGCCATTAACCGCTCAAAGATCGAATGGGCAATACACTCATTCGACCCCTACAAAGCACCGAGACCAGATGGGATATACCTAGTGCTTTTACAAAAAGGAGCAGAGCATCTTTCAACTCTGCTTGGTCATATATTCAGGGCAAGCCTGGCTACGGGTTATATACCAACCGTATGGAAGCCAGTAAAAGTGACCTTCTTGCCAAAACCGAGGAGGCTTAACCACTCCACGGGAAAGACTTTAGAGCAATTAGTCTGTCATCATTTCTACTAAAGACAATGGAAAGATTAATAGGATTCCATTTAACTCAAGGGGCACTGTCAAGAAATCCGCTTCATTCCAACCAACGCGCATATCAGATGGGAAAATCCTGTGAATCAGCCTTCCACAACCTAATATACAGGATTGAGGAGGGAATCGTAAGTAAACAGACCACCTCCATTGAGGAGGCATTTGATAATGTCTCTTACAATTCCATGATAAACTTTGCAAGTCAGCACGGAGTAAAAGACACCTTCTGCAGGTGGATAAACTCTATGCGGATAGGTAGAAGAATACAAACTTCACTTCTTGGAGAGTCTGTCACTGTGAGAGCCACTAAAGGATGTCCACAGGGTGGTGTCTTATACCCACTCCTGTGGAGCCTGACAGTGAACAGCTTACTGACAAACCTCAACCAAAATGGATACTGCACACAGGGTTACGCGGACAACATTGTAATTGCAATCCAGGGACCCTGTGAAGGCACAATCTCGGAGCTTATGCAAAACGCTCTTAGAATCGCACAGGAATGGTGTATCAATCACGGATTGAAAATTAACCCTGGTAAGACCGCACTAATTCCATTCACACGTAAAAGGAAGGTGGATACCATAAAACCACCAATCCTCTTCGGTGAAAGATTACAGATCACAAGGGAAGTCAAGTTCTTGGGAGTAATGCTGGACTTCAAACTAACATGGAACCCTCATTTGGAATGCATAACAAATAAGAGCAAATCTTCTCTCATGCTTTGCAGGAGAGCATATGGAAGGGTCTGGGGTCTAAAACTCAAAATGATCCACTGGCTCTACATAACAGTAGTCAGGCCCATTATAACCTATGCTGCTCTAGTGTGGTGGCCAAAAGTTAAGCAGATTACTGCGTGCAAAAAACTGTCCAGGATCCAGAGACTGGCCTGATTGTGCATCACTGGATCCATGAGCAGTACACCTACAGCTGCCATGGAAGTCATACTGAAGCTGCCTCCGCTAAGCATTGTAATAACAGCTAAAGCGAGATCCAGCGCCTATAGATTGTCTTGCAATAACAACTGGATTAATAAAAATCAGGTTGGACATGCAAGTATCGTGGGAACATCAATTATCTCAGACCCCGTCTTTGAAATGGGCACAGATATACTTCCCAAGACATACTCCTTCTCAAAATCTTTCACTGTAGTGTGTGATAGAGCCATGTGGTCGGAAGGAGAACCTCCCTACCTCAGGAAAGGAATCGTCTGGTATACAGACGGATCCAAAACTGAAGAAGGGACCGGGGCGGGAATCTACGGTGAGAGACCAAAAGCAAACATAAGCCTCAACTTGGGGAAATATGCCACGGTCTTCCAAGCAGAAGTCTACGCCATACTGGCTTGCGTCCGTGAGAACCTACGTAGAGGCTACGTAAACCAGAACGTATGTATTCTGTCGGACAGTCAAGCTGCTTTAAAAGCCTTGCCTGGAACTGGGGTCACATCAAGGGTAGTCAAGGATTGTCTGGAGGAACTTCTGAAACTGGCAAAACGGAACAATGCTAAATTGATCTGGGTGCCGGGTCACAGTGGTTTCGAAGGAAACGAAAAAGCGGATACCTTAGCAAAGAAGGGAGTCGGAATGCCATTCATATTCCCAAAGCCTATTTTAGGAATTCCAAAGACTGAATGTAAACAAGTGATCAACGAGTGGTCAAATGCTAAACACCGTGATCACTGGGAAAAAGTACCGCGGCAAGAGCTCGGGAAGGTACTGCTTCAGAGTGCAACAAAGAGGTTATCTCTCGACGCACTGAGGCTGAACAGGATGCAACTGCGGAGGGTTATCGGTTTCATTACCGGGCATTATCCCATGCGGAAGCATCTGCACACAATGGGACTCCATAACGGCTCCATTATGTGCAGATTGTGTGGCGAGGAGGAAGAAACATCCAGCCACATAATCTTTGACTGCGAACCTCTGGGTTACAGCAGATACAGGATATTCGGTGCATCTCACCCCGAATATATGAACCTTTGGGAGGACCTGATAAGCAAGCTCCAGGTTATTGCCAACATATGGGAGAAGCGAGTCTCGTCAGACTGAGGTAGAAGGAGGAGCACAATGGACCATAGAGACGAAGTGCAATAGTTTTTACCCCGATATTAATCAATCAATCAATCAATGGACAATGTCTCTCGGAGGAGAGAGAGAATAAATATATTCGGCACCGTATTGTTGGGACATATTTTCCTATACCAACTGTCCATATAGGAGTATTACATATATGTGAACTACCTTAATTAGTGATGAGTTAATAACGATTCTTATAAACTTTAAACAGGTAGTAGTGGTAGTGGTGTGTTTATGATAATTTCAAAATATTCAAATTGCATGGTCAAAATAAAGTATCCTGGTTTTGCATCGTACTCGGGAGGGGGGAAGTGTAATTTATCCATTGCCTCCCCCTGTATTGCCGGCGCCTGGCCGGGTAACCTTGTAAGCGCCCGTTAAAAAGAAATGTCTTTAAAATTAGAGAAAAAAAATTAATTACTATTTTATAATGATTTTAAAGCGCTGAATTTCGCGCAATCTAAATTACCGTTATGATTAAGGTGAAACAAAAGATTCGGCAATTTTTGTCAGTGCAACTTTCAGAATTTCGTTCTTTAATCTTTCTAAAAATGTAAATCATCAACCCGAATGAATCCTAACGGTTTTTCAAACGGAATATTTCTTGGTGCTCGTTTTAAATCCGGGAAAAATTGTAAATTTAAACGGAATGACGCGATGGAAACAGAAGAGGTGTATTAAATCGATTAATAGTTCCATACATGAATAATATTTTCATTTTGTTATCAACTATTTTAATTTTACATAAATTAAAACCGGTAAATATTTTATACCATTTTATTTTTAGAAGTAGATTGGGAGGTGCCTAATTCTTCTGTGCCCTTACCCTAAATACCGCACTGTTATCGTTACCTCTTAATTATTTTATGCTAAAAATATTCAAAAATTAAAAAAAAATATTTAAAAAAAAAAAACAATTGTAATTAACATACAATGTTTTTAAATTAATCTTTTTTTGAATTATCATGTGCATTGATTAAAAAACACCTAAACGAGCCTTGTGAAACAATGAATTTCATCAAGAAAATTTACTCAAGTATGTAGTTTATATAAAAATAAATATAAAAACAATTATTATATTCATTATAATTTTTATTGTAGAAAATAGTTCAGTTCTAAGAAAATATTCAACATTACCGGAGTTACCAGAATGTAATCATACACCAAAGCCTTATAATGTAAGATTTACAAAGTATCTTAGAATAAGTATTCTTAACTTTTTAGGTCTCTGTTCACTTTCAGTTATTGCTTTGAAGACAGTGCCAGATTTAGGCTTAGGCCCATGTTAACTGGTTCTAAGGGCGCCTAAATTTGAGAGACTGTTGACATTTGCTTGAATTTCTTGAAAAGTGTGATGTTATATAATTAGATAAGAGGAGTTATTTAGTTATTAGTGCATTAAAGACATCTTTTAAATTTTGAAGATGATTTGTACCGAATCCATCTGGCTTTCGAAAAAAATGTTCCGACTAAAAGTTGTTCGACATAAAAATCCTAGTGCCGGCTGTACACACTCGGCAAGGGAAGACACACGCTCGGTCTGCCTTGTGTCGACTCTATTATACTCTGTAATTTTTAATTTAATAATGTCATTTTTCAGGTATACCAACGTAATTTCGTTGACTAACTGACGAGAACTGTATTGCCGGCCAAACACTCGGCGATAGTGTACACAGCACCACTCGCGGCTCCTTGTCTTACGAACTGCTGCTCTCCGAGTGTGTACTGCTGGCATTATAATATATGTTCTTTGCACTTTTTCGTAAATTGAATGGATTCGGCAAAAATCGACTGCAAAATTTTTAAAAAAGAACACCACCTAATTGGTTTTGTGTACATATGTATAATTGAATAAATTTTGAGCTTCAGTTACTACAGAAAAGTTTGATTCAGCTCCTAGGGCGGCAACCAACCTAAATCCGTCACTGTTTGAGGAATAACTGAACATTCCGACTGTTTAGCTATGCCGGATAGTGTAGGGGACCATGTGGCCAATTGGTCAGGTGTATATTAAAATAGTTTACTCGTAAATTCATTTCTTTTAAAATGAATTTGATGGAATTGAATTGGGACAATTAAACTCAGTGTTCTTGATTCAATTAATCAAATTTTTTTTACTGATTTTGGAGATATTCGCATTCGCGGTAGACATAAACGGTTCGCGCATACTTTATTTTTTATAAAACAGGGAAACTTTTTTATACATTTCTTTCAAAAAAAGCAAATGTAAAAATAAATATCTACCCATAGTCTGGAGGCTTATGGCTTTTGTCTTAGAACTCCATAGTCAATATTATAAATTGTGCCCCCAATCAGACTGAAAGTCTGAGAAGTGTTTTTGAAACTACATTATTAATACAAATAATCTCCTATTTTTTAAATTCTGAAATTAAAATAATCATGTTTTGCAAGCCTGTCAAAAATGTGTATTAGCCTCCCGATTAATATGATACCATTGAGCTGATCTCATGATGTAATTCTAATTAAGTAGGGATTTAAAATAAAAATTCCGAAATATAAGCAACCTATAAAAATAACGCTTTATTAGTCACGCATGATTGCATTTCTTTGTTTCAACACAATATTCCCCACTTTTCTTCAATTAGCTATACTTAATTCTAGCTAGATTCAATCGTGTGTTTTTGATTTTTAGTACGTTACTTATCGTGCTTTTAGTGCATTATCGAACACAAGCGTATAAACGAAAGTGGTTCCTACCACTTTTCAAATTAACAAACAATTAGTCTGTAATAAATTGTATTCTATCCAAGTTCAGGATGTGTAATAGTTATGTGTGAGTAAAATTTTTGAAAAATTTAATACATTCAATTAATATTTTTAGGGCTACAGTTATGAAACCAATTTAAAAATTCGTAAAACTCGATTGAATCCAGTTTTAACTACATTTTATAAAAAGCCATTAATGTTAACTTCCGGTCATATGCAATGGTTATACGATCATGAGGGTAATCGATATTTGGATATGTTTGGTGGAATCGTTACTGTTTCAGTGGGACATTGTCATCCGTAAGTTCTTCTGTAATCACTTCATTATAATGATCATACAGCGGCATGAATCAAGAAATCAAGCGACCTTCTGCACTATGATCTAAAAGGTCCATTGTTTCTCACTCCTCTATACGTTACATCTTTCTTTGAGCTGTATGGTTTTGAATCCAGCAATATTCAAACAAAGACGCCTCAAAATAAAAAAGAACTGAAGTTATCTCTTTCTCATGTCAGAATCTGCTCAGTTCGTTTAATTCATCCTGAGCATATCCTGGGGGTGAGTAGCTAGCGAAGATTGAATATTCTCGTTTGATACAAAAACTGCAAGCGCTCTCTATTGTTAAAAAATACTTAATATAGCTTATCGTTTTATTTTGTCCTGATGTATTTAGTCAACAATGCTTAGCAGTGTATTCTTTGTATTTTGTCAGCGGAAATTGCTATTGCTCAATCCTATAGAAAGTTCAGGCCCATTTAAAGAAGTGAATTAATTTCTTTAAATATTCATTTCAATATTGATGTTCAATACAGGGAAATAACTAAAACAGCTCAGGAGCAATTTTCAACATTATGCCATGTATCTAATATCTATTTACATCCAACAATTCAAGAATATGCAGAAAAATTAACGGATAAAATGCCAGGAAATTTAAAGGTAGCATACTTTGTAAATAGTGGGTCTGAAGCTAATGATTTGGCTACTTTAATGGCTCGATTATATACAAAAAACAATGATATAATATCATTAAGAAATTGTTATCATGGTTTAAGTCCGAATACTATGTCTATTGTTGGTTCGAGTGCCTATAAATTTAATGTAGCAGGACAACCTGGTACGCTTCATGTAAGTTTTTAAAACTTGAAAAGTAGTATACGAAATGCTTTTAAAACTAAAATATAATTATTTATCTTAGGCCATGAATCCAGATGTATTTAAAGGATTATGGGGCGGAAAATATTGTCGTGATTCACCATGCCAAACGCTAAGATCCTGCCCTTGCCCAGACTCCTCTTCATGTGAAGCATCTGATGCTTACTATGAACAACTGGAAGAAGTGTTCAGATATTCGTTACCAAAAGGGCATGTTGCAGCCTTTATTGCCGAATCAATTCAAGGAGTTGGGGGTGTTGTACAATATCCTAAAGGATATATTAAAAAAGCTGTTGATTTAGTTAGACAAAATGGTGGCATTTACATTGCCGATGAAGTAATGAACTTTAACTGTTTGATTAGAGATAAAATTTGAAATTTCGATTTTATTTAGGTACAAACTGGATTTGGACGAACTGGTGAACATTTTTGGGGATTTGAAATGCATGACGTGATGCCAGATATTGTAACAATGGCTAAAGGTATTGGTAATGGGTTTCCTTTAGGAGCTGTTGTAACAACCCCAGAAATTGCAGAAAGTCTGACAATAGCATGTCATTTCAATACGTTTGGTGGCAATCCTGTTGCTTGTGCTATTGGATCTAAAGTTTTAGATGTAAACATGCAAATTGATTTTAAAAAAAATTAATAAAATTATAAACATTTTTAATAAATTGTAGATAATTGAAACAGAAAAATATCAAAATCGATGTCAAGAATTAGGAGATTATCTATTTGGAGAATTAAGAAAATTACAAGAAAAATACGATTGCATTGGAGATGTACGTGGTAAAGGATTAATGTGTGGTGTGGAATTAGTTGAATCAAAATCCAATAACAAGCCTATGAAACCGACACAATTTGCTGACATTTTTGAGACATGTAAAGATAATCGTCTCTTAATTGGAAAAGGTGGTTTTTATGGAAATGTAAGTAGAATTTTCTATTCAAGCATAAGATTTATATGAGTGCATCCTTTGTTTGAAATTAAAAATTTTTCGGACAGAGTAAAGTATTGGGAGCTCTAGCATTTATATGCTCTCTGGTGAATAAATTGGAAATTGGAGCTAATAGGTTTACATTTCCACAACCCCCGAGACATATCTTTCGACCCACAAGTTTCGAGTAGTTCGTCTACTTGTCACTCAGTCATCCGATTGCATATACTCAATATACAAAACTCAGTATTCTCAATAGATCATTTTAAAATCTAACATTTCTCGAATGCACCAAATGTACACTGTAGAATAATCTACAAAAACTAGTTGCGTATAGTCCTTTCAAAATACGACAAAAAGATTATTTAAATAAGAATTTAGAGTTATTTCTATAAGAACTATACTGATTTTTTTCCACTTAACAAATTCTTTACAAAATACTTAAATTTGAAACACAACTTTTAAAAATTGCATGATTTATTTTGTAAAAAAACTTTACATGATACAGTTTTGTCGTCAATAATTTATTACTTTATCGATTATTTTAACAAAGCTAACAATATTAAATTACAAAGATTAAAAAATACAAAACATATTTTCAAATTAATAAAATTTAAATAATAAGAAAACAAGACAACACAACCATCAAATAGAATATTATGATCGTTACCTTTCGAAAGATGGGATAGTTTCGAATTTTGGATACTTACATCTCATATATTTAGCGCTGTAATTTCTGAATCTATAAAATTTCAAAAATTTTCCCCAATTTCTAGATCAGTTATTTATTTTATATGTATTTAAACTACCAAGTAGTCATTATCAGAATGAATAATTAGATAATAGTCATTATTATTTGAGAACACAGGAGTTATCCTCGTCGCTAATTTGCTGATTTTTTCGTTAACACTACTTTGTAGCCGAAATACATATTTAAACAGACGAAACACAAATAATTAATATCGAAATTATGGCAAGTTTTGAAAATTTTATTTCAAATACAATTTCTCATTAATTATCTTTGATAATCTTTATACTAATTGTACAGGGTGCTCATTTTAAAAATGCACCTAAATATTTCTTCAAGGAATCGTTTTTGGAAAAAATGGCCTGGATAAAAAGTGTTTTGTTCGGAGAGGGATATCTTAAGGTAATCTAGTTTTTTTCACCTAGACCTTGGTCTTCAAGTTTATTCGAAGGTTTTTTCACGTTTATTTGTTTAGGTTTTTTCAAGTTTATTTGAAGGTCAAAAAAAGTTTTTTTCATGGGCAAAAATTGCAAACAAAAATTTTTTATTAAATGCAAAACATTTATATTAATATTTCAATTTTATCAAATTCTTAAGAAAAGTGGGTTTGCGAATAAACTACCTAAAGAAAAAAAATCTCAACAATACAAAGTTTTTATTTTTATTCAATAAATCGGAATCAATCTTTTTTTATTTGTAAAAATTAACATTTTAATAAATGTAAAAAATGATTAAACATAAAAAATTGAAAATTCATTTTTTAAAACATTTATAAGATGGTTAATTATTAATCAGAATAGACTTTATTACTCAGTTTTCATGTTCTATTTTCCTCAGCTAACCGATTCTCTCTTAAAAAAAATATTAGAGTTCTCATTTTAAAAGCATAAGTTGACCTTCAAATAACCGTGTATCACAAAGTCTTGGTGAAAATCCAGACTACTATAAGATTTCCTCCTCCGAACAAAACTATTTTTATCCTAAAACGCTTTCTTGAAGGAATATTCAGGTGCATTGTTTAAAATCTTCTCTCAACATCACATAACATATTAGCCAAATCTTTAGCAAGGTACAATTTCCTTAAGACTGAAATATAATCATCATAGAAAACTATTTCAATTTTAGGTGTTTCGTATAAAACCACCAATGTGTATCACAAAAGAAGATATCGATTATACAATTGCAGTTATCGAATATTCTATTGAAAAACATCAAAATGCAAAATATTAAATGATATTCAACATGACAATAAACTAATTTTTATTTTAAACTTTGTTCGTTTTATTGATTTATTGTTTGTTTGTTTGATTACCTTTTATACATAAATTAATATAAACTGTATATACAAATAAATTATATTGATCATACATTTCGACATAAAACTCATTCAGTTATTGAGATTCAAAAAATGAACAAAAATCACGCCAATATATAACTATGGCTCCCAAGATCTGATGAATCCGATGTGGCTAATGTATTATGTTCATTTTCTACATCTTCTAATGCACGTGTTAGTTCCAATCTTGCTTTACATAATACCCACATCATTACAGATATTCCAATAATTATCTGAAATTATTTATCAAGATTAATTTATATTCGTGAATTTGATCTTAAAGTGCTACGTCGTAGGCGCTGATTTTTTTAAATTATGGAAATGGTTGAATTTTTTTTCCATTATGGATGATGCATGTACATTTTATACCCAGTATACATGTAATATATTTAAGGATATTAACCAGTCAAGTGGTAAAGCGATCTGCTTACTTGGAACTGGGAGGTTACGGGTAGGAATCTCGGCGATAGCAGTATGTCAATTAAAATTAATTGGGCGGTTAATTGACTAACCTGTCAGCGTATGGACAAGAACGAAGTAACCGGCTATGCTTGTGAAGGTTTTCTGTAGTTTTCCTTCACGAACTCCAGATGAATATCGGCATAGTTCCTATCAAAGTCGGCTGCAGCTAGACTGCATAAAATTTCCTTGTCCTCCACTAACATCATTAATATATCGTTAAAAATTAATAAAGGTTAAAAAATAATGATGTGGGTAGCCTCTGTTATAATAGTGCATTGACTGTCAGAGACGGAAGTAAAACCCCATTATTTATATATTTTATTTGAAGATATTATAAGTTTATTCCAGAATTGTAACGGTTGAAAATATTCACAGCAGAAAAAATTTGTTAGTATAAGTGTGCATAAAATGATCTAATTACTCTATTCCTGCATGTCTACCTACCCGTCTATCAACACGATAAGTCTAAAACGAAAAGATAAAGCGAGTGGCATATTACGTCATATCTTTGTTGACGATATTTTACTCCCACTCCTCCTTGTCACACATCTACAAACCCCCTTCAAGTATTAAGCCACAATCAAGGATTACCCAAATATCATTAAATATCAAAGACAACTAACTTAATACATCATGTCCGTAAACTACACTAGAAAACAAATTAATTTAAAAAAATTTAATTGTGACGTCACAATTATAGAAACCTCTACCCTCCCCATGGCACAATTAGTCACATTTTCGAAAAGCCCCTTCCTCTTTCTAGCGTGTGACGTAACGTAATATGTGGACTGCCCTGAGCTAAAATTTTGTGAGTGTGTTCGAAAGCTAAAAAGTAACTTCCAATTTCATGAATGGGCAAAATTGGTTCATACATCCCAATGGCTAGTCTTGACGATTACACGCTGTATACGGATTGAATCTGATTATGAAGGTTGTGTGGTAGACTTCAATATATTAAGTTTCACATAGAATAAATTAAATAATGAATTAAATTAAATTTAAAAGTTCATTTGTTTGCATATTTTAACACTAATTTAATGTTAACGAAAAGAGTATGCGTAATGTGCATACATAAAGTATTTTAACATCAAACAATATTTGGGATTCAAACTCAAATACATGGAGACTAGACAAGGAGGCCGAACTCTATGTAAATAAATGGCTGACGAAAAGATGTCAGTAGTGTTCTTTTTTCACCGGAGACAGTGAAAGGAGTATAAGACGCGAGTTTGAAATGAAAAATATGACGCATTTATATAGTAGTAATTAAAAAGCTAAATTGTGAAATTCGCACACATCCAACCTATTGGTTAAAATGGTATTTTTGACATCAAGGGACCTCAAAACTTAGAGATCCGATGATACTTCGATTTTGGACCCCGAAAACATTACATTATTGTAGCGTTTGTATATAGAGTTATAAAACAAATAACATTTAATTATTATTTTGAAAAATCCATAAAGTAGGTACCAATTAATTTCACTGTACAGTGATTGGTTGATAAGCAATTACTTGCCAAAGTATATATTTTCTTAACAATTCGCGCGACAAGCTTTTTGAAAACAAATAATTCAACATAAAGTACTAAATCATTTTCAGCGATAAAGAGAGTAGGTACGTTTATTTTATAAGGATCTAATAATGTAATATATGTTTGTATGTAGATATGTCCACTTAAGTAAGTTTGGGCATTGAATTACCTTAACGAAAAGCTAAACTTATTTTTATTCGTTTTAGTACATCGCTTAAATGAAACTTGTTTTAAAAAATGTTTTTTTTTTTTTATCATTTTATTTTAAGACTAAATGTTCAATGTAATTTCCCACTACTTCAAATTTTTATCAACACTTCCACAAAATTCAAGCGAATATTTTAGAATTCTATGTACAAATATAGAACGATATACTATACATATTACATATAGTATATTGGATTGTCAAAATGGCCGAGCGGTCTAAGGCGTTATGTCTGCGCTTGCCTACTTGGAAACTGGGAGGTTATGGGTTCGAATTCCGACATCGGCAGTTTGTCAATTAAGAAAAAAAAAGGTTAATTGACTAAACTGTCGGCGAATGAACAAGGACGAAGTAACTGGCTATCTTGAGAAGGTTTTTTGCAGTTTCCTTTACGAACTCCAGATGAATATCGGCATAGTTCCTAACATAGTCGGCTGCAACCGCATATCCTACCAATTCCTAGTCTACTCACAAATTCCTTCCACTCCACTCACATCCTTAGGCATCACAATGGACCTTATGGTCGAAGTGTAGCCCGTCCAGGGCAGCCTCTACAATCTAAGCTCAAAAATTCAAAGCTCTAACTCGATTAGAACTATTCAAAATTTTGATAGCATGATTTGACCCACGCGTACTAACAGGTGAAGTTAAAAGCTTGTAAAAATAGTGTGCAATAAAATTGAACTTAGGAAGTTTTTTATTAACATAAATTTAAAACTTTACCGTTTAGTAGTTATCCAGATTCAGAATTCTAATTCTTATTTTCATTACTATTAATTGCTTTTTTAAACTTTATCAAATTTATACAATTAAAATCATAACCGAATACTTGAGTGTTAAATTTTAGAAATTCTGAAGCATTCTGGAGAACTGCATAACCAACGCCAATGAAATACTTTTCACAAGAAAATTTGAAAAAACTTACTTGGGCAGCAAATATTGTATAACCCAATGGTGAAATCTTATGATTGTCTATTACATCGTGCATGGACCTTAAAGTTGAACCTAAATATACGTTGATTAGTTGCGCTGGCAGTAACCCTAAAGCACTTGCAATGTGATAACGTTTCCAACATACAGAACTAAGCTACAAACAAAAATATAAATTTATATTTAAATGATTCCAAAAAGGATTCATAAACTTATACGGTAGATATATTAATTGGTATTTGCCTAGAAGTGAGATTTCACTCCGATATCGGTCCAAAAACTTTGCTATGCAAGTTTTAAATTGGAAGGTAGGATATTTTTTAATTATTTCCAAGATGAATGTTTAAAAAAAAAAAATATCGTCATAAAAAAACGATAAGAGGATAAAATAGATTAAAAAAAAATTATTTTCCGAGCTTTAATATACGTTTACGTGGATATAGATTTTCGAAATGATAAATTTCAAAATTAGTTTGAAATTTGCATTTCAACTAACCTCGCCTTAAAAACAACGCTCTCCTCTATATCTAGTATCAGTTTAATTATGCTTAAAATTATTTTTTTACTCAATTCTAGACCAATACCAAAAGTACAAAAATGTTTGAAAAACTTTATCGTAAATATGGCCAGTAATTCGAAAACATTGCATATTATTATCGAATCAACATAAGACCATTTTTCTTATTTTCATAAATATACCGTAGAAGTTTCGATATCATATAATCAAAATATTAACAATTCACAAATATCACTTACCGCAAATATTGTATTTTGTAAGCCAAATGGTATTGGTGTAAGCCGTGTACACAATACCACTTTAAATGCTTGCGGTCCTGATAATATTTTTAAAATAGCTCGTGCTAGCTCATTATTTTCGATGTAACGTATATGAAAGTATTTATGTATGATTCGCATTACATTATGTGCAACAAATACGCCAATATTCACTGCAATTACTACTGTAAATAATCCATGTAATAAACCTAATAGATATCCACATGATATTATTAAAAATAGGTATCCAATAATTATTGGAAATGATACAACTATAAATAAAACGATGTATATTAAAAATATAACTAATGGATCCTGTTTTTCGATGCGTATTAATATTGATTTAATATAATTTTTACTTAAAAGTACAACGATTATTAATATTGTAATCGCTAATATTGTAAATATTGTGTTTAAAATTGTCGTATAATTAAACACATTACTAACTCGTGTACAGAGAGATGATTTTGTTGGATTATTCACTTCTAAATCATTTTCAGGATTATGCATTCTTTTTTGGTAACTTTTGCATACACTTAGTATGTTTTTAACAATTACGTTTTTAATTGTAATTTTAAAACTATTTATATTGAGCATTTGTATTAAATTTAAATGTCATTTTTTGACGTTTATATTCCAGAGGATATCAAAATTTTATAGACATTTAAAAAATTTTCTCTTTTATGGCCTGATTTGGGAATGTAAATAGTAAGAGTTTTTTTTTTCCATAAAAACCCAGGCAGATTATTATTGTAGCGAGGTGCGTCTTTAAAAACACATATTTTGGTGATTCTAAAATATTTATTAATAAAGATGTTGCAGAATTGCATGAACATGTCGGTAATATAGTGGTTTTGTGTTATTAGCATCCGTTAGACGTCAAATTATTTAAAAAAAATTTTATCTCTAAAAAATAGAAATGTTTCAAAGTTTAACAGATTAATTTTAAAGTCTTGTGATAATGCATATCAAACTTATAATATGTCTATGGTTTATTAGTTTTTATTAATGACGACGGGTTTATTAAACAAACAATAATCTCGTCAATTTAAATAATACAAATGTTTAAAATCTTTAATTTAAACAAATAAAAACAACAACTAATTGAGTTAATTTCTTCAATACCCAGTATATACGGAGTTTATGCAAAACAGCTGTAATATTATTCAAAATATGCACAATAAATATTTTGGGTTGGTCACAGTACAGGATGCTGTTCAATCATCTCATTCTTATCGCTATTCTATTTGATTCTTAGCTTCAAGTTTATGAGAAGACTTCAATTTCTGTAAAAAGTTTTTAAAAAAGGAGTAGAAGCACTTAAATATTTTTCTTGTCGCGACTGATTAGATTTTATTTTTATAAAAGTGTTGTTTTTACACAAAATTTTTATATTTCTAAATTTTATTCATTAAAACAGTTACGGTAAAAAATTATAGCATTGTCCTTCATTTTGTGAACACCATTCTGGCGTTAAAACATCCGATTGAACTCCCAATTTTACTAATCTTTCACGATGTCTTAGCAACCGTGGTAATATTACATTCGTATTACTTGGTTCTGGATCAGACCATAAACGTTCAGCAACTGCAGCTGTTCGTGGCCATATTCTACTATCAACACCGTTATCGTCAACATATTCGGACCACATGCATGCCTAAAAATATTTTGTCTTGGAGATTTTATTCTTATTTTCTTGTTAGGGATTTTCAATAATTACCTCACCACCAAGAACATTTGCATGCCTTGGTATTCTGTTATGATAGACTGTTGGCCATTTATAATACGGGTTTCCTGTCTTTGGACCCCAGAAGCCATGGTCTAGATACCAAGCATTTTTAGTAGATATTATTAGTTGATAACCTTGTTTTAATAAATCAGTGGGTAAAGAATCCCCATTCGGTACCCATGTTTGTATTACGTATCTATTAAAAACAAATATAATAAACAAATGATAACGCCCAAGATGGAACTACATAATACTTTCTTCTCATTTATTCTTGCCAAAGGCATTGGTAAAAATACTGAAGTTCAAACCGATCAAGGGTGCGAACTGAAACACACCGGTCGATATCTTACTGCGGTCACTGGCCAGCATTTTTTTGTAAATACACAACTTTATTTACTTGATGCTTGATAGGACAAATGGATTTCTTCCAACGCCTTGGTATAAAAATCAATTACTAATGTAAACTTACTTTTTTGGATCCAAATATGTTTGAATGTATTGGGGTTTAGTCAATTGACTTGTCCAAAGTATTACTTTTGAATCATTGTGTCCAACTTGTTGATCATATGTTTTTGTCGCTTTTGATTGATATTCAGACCATAAATCTAAAAAATCTTCTGTAGATTGGCCCTTCTTTTGAGAAGCTAAATAGTTTATAATCTCTTGTGTTGAGTTCCAACATTGTATGTATATCTAAAATGTTGAAGTACTTGAGTGAAATACTTCAATAGTCAATATTAAAAAGTTCTGAGAGTTATTTTTGGCTCACAAAATTTATATATATATATATATATATATATATATATATAAATATAAATATAAATATATATATATATATATATATATATATATATATATATATATATATATATATATATATAAATGTATATATATAGATTGTAGAGGCTGTCCTGGACGGGCTACACTTCGACCATAAGGTCCATTGTGATGCCTAAGGATGCGAGGATGTGAGTGGAGTGGAAGGAACTTGTGAGTAGACTAGGAATTGGTAGGATATGCGGCTGCAGCCGACTATGTTAGGAACTACGCCGATATTCATCTGAAGTTCGTGAAGGAAACTGCAGAAAACCTTCTCAAGCATTGCCGGTTACGTCGTTCTTGTCTGTTGTGATACCTACACGTTATAGATGTAGGCGAAGGGCGGACAAGGAATTTGTTTGCAGATTAGGAATTGGTAGGCTGTGCGACTGCAGCCGACTTTGATAGTAGCTAGGCCGATATTTATCTGGAGTTTATGAAAGGAAACTACAGAAAAACCTTTACTAGCATAGCCGGTTACTTTTGTTCTTGTCCATACGCTGACAGTTTAGTCAATTAACAGCAACTTAATTCCCAGCTCCCCGCAAAACGCGAACTGGTATGTTAAAGCGAAAGGTATTTTGAATCGAAAATATCCCTCAGAACATATTTTTGAGGTTTGGCACCTTTTAAGCCTAAAATATTTGAACTATATTGTGTCTGTTATTTTTACCTCATCACCACCGAAATGAATCGCTTCTTGATTTGGATTCATATCTGTAATCTCATTATATAGTTTAGCCAGAACTTTGTATACATTCGGATTTGCTGGATTTATTTGGCCACATGGTGGTTGGATACAATATCTAAAAAATATTCAAAAAATTGTCTATAAATGTGAAATAACCATGAGTTTAACGTGTGTATATTACTTATTCCATGGTTGTTTATTAACACAAACAGCTAAATCACCCAAATTGAAATCGGGACCCCATTGCCAACCGTATCCCACATGTGCAGGCCCATCCAATTCGATTAAGATTCTAACACCATGCAATAACGCAAATTGAATTAGGTCTTTCACATCATTTTTTGTATAAATTTTAGTTCTTGAATATGCTCCATATCTAAAAATTTATATTTTACATTATTAACAGCGATTATGTAGACACGATTGTAATCGGTACAGGTACTCTTTTCAGTAATTAATAATTAAAATTTATTAAAATTAAATATCTTCGATCACATTTACAGATGAACAGAGGTCTATACGATATATTAAGTGACGTGACAATAAATCCACTACCACCCACTACCACTTATATAATTATGAATAAAAATTCTATAAGCCTTACTTTCTCTGATTTAAAAAAAAGAAACTTATTATCAAGACTGAAAATCGTAATCGAGAGCATTTTTTAGGGCATTGTATATAAGGCATTTGGGTTATTAAGTTTGAAAATAACTAAAAAACACTTTATAATTGTTTTCATCGAACGTATTCATATCACCTCGGCGTCCATGGAATGTTTGAAAAGGATTTGTGTCGACAATGATTTTTTACAATCGCTATTTGTATTTGTTACAATGCACAGATTAAACTATGCATACATTAAAAAAAAGAAACAGCTGTCTCAAACGTTTGGACAATTTGGAAATTACAATAACTCTTTTGGCTTTTTAAATTATTTCGTTATCGAGCCAAATGCATATGTAGTAGTAGGAGCGGAGAGAAGGTCGAATCCTGGCAAGTAGGGTTACTAGGCCGTTTATACCGACCCATAAAGGACAAGGAATTTGTATGTAGACTAGTTTGAGCAACTGGTATTTGTAGAAGGAAACTGCAGAAAACATTCACAAGCATAGTCGGTTACTTTCGGCCTTGTCCATATGCCGACAGTTTAGTCAATTAACCGCCCCATTAATTAAATAAAATTAATTTAATTGACAACTGTCAGTGCTGGGAATTGAACCAGCAATCTCACAGTTCCCAGTAGAGAGCCTTTAAAAACTCGATCACACGGAATGGTCTATAAACAAATTACCACAGTAAAACGACGCTATGGCTAAACTTATGATAGAGCAGGGGTGGCATATAAGTTGATCGCGATCGACCGGTCGATTGCTCGCGATCTCTTGACTTAATGTGTTGCACTTGTAACCGAACGCAACACGGTGAACTATTCATATAAAGCAAAAGGTATTTGAAAAGGAAATTATAATTTTACAAACTGATTTAATCTTACAAGCCAGAAAATTTGAATAAGACTTTTGGAAATACATGCCTGTATGAATCGGCATTTTCATACTTAAAGTTAACGAAGACTAAACAACGTTCTGTCCTGACTGATTCCCATACTGAAGAGTCATTATTATTATCTTTGTCAACATAATTATGATTTTTTGATTACAGGCATGGAAACTCAGTCTTAAAATTAAGTTAAAACTTCCCATGTTAAGGCAATAAAATAAATTCTAAATATGTCTTTATCTGTAGTTAATTTGAATTAATAAATATTGTAATCACTCATGTTTTAATTCCCCTGGACGTGAGTCTTTTGGGCCGTTAAATAATTATGTTGGTTTTTACGTAGGTAGATATACAGGGTGCTTCTTGCTGGTGGAATTAAAGGCAAAAAATTCGCCAACTATTTAACAGAGCAAAAAGGGTAGAGAACTGGCAGAACTACCATGAAGCTCTTACTAAATACAAAAGGTCTCTGAAAAAAGCCAAAACAAACTCATGGAGGAAACTCTGTCAAGATGTTGAAAACACATCTGAGGGAGCAAGACTCACTCTAGCGAAGAAACCCGCTGACACCATTGGGTCACTACGTAAGTCCGATTTTGAATATACTAGCTCCGGGAAGGATACTTTCGAAATACTAATCCAGACTCATTTTTCGGATTCGGTGGCAATAAACAGTGAAAATCCTTCTCAAAAACCATTTAACCAAAACCTCCTAGCGACAAGCGATAGGAGGCAATAAACACATTCGACCCCTATAAAGCACCGGGGCCAGATGGGATATACCCAGTGATTTTACAAAAAGGAGCAGAGAATCTGTTAACTTTGCTTGGTCACATATTCAGGGCAAGCCTAGCTACAGGTTATATCCCAACAGTATGGAAGCCAGTAAGAGTGATCTTCTTACCAAAACCTGGGAGGCTTAATCACTTCACGGGAAAGGATTTTAGACCAATTAGTCTATTATCATTTCTACTAAAGACAATGGAAAGATTAATAGGATTCCATTTAACTCAAGGGGCACTGTCAAGATATCCGCTTCACACCAACACGCATATCAGGTGGGAAAATCCTGTGAATCAGCCTTCCACAACCTAATACACAGTATTGAGGAAGGAATCGCAAGGAAAAAGACCACCTTGTGCGTGATTCTTGACAATGAGGAGGCATTTGATAATGTCTCTTACAATTCCATGATAAACTTTGCAAGTCAGCACGGAGTAAAAGACACCTTCTGCAGGTGGATAAACTCAATGCGGATAGGTAGAAGAATACAAACTTCACTTCTTGGAGAGTCTGTCACTGTGAGAGCCACTAAAGGATGTCCACAGGGTGGTGTCTTATCCCCACTCCTGTGGAGTCTGAGAGTGAACAGCTTACTGACGAACCTCAACCAAGGAGAATACTACCCACAGGGATATGCGGATGTTATTATAATTGCAATCCAAGGACCCTGTGAAAGCACAATCTCGGAGCTTATGCAAAACACTCTAAGATTCAGACGGGAATGGTGTTTCAACGTGGGATTAAAAATAAACCCTGGTAAAACCACACTAATTCCATTCACACAAAAAAGGAAGGTGGATAAAATAAAACCACTAATCCTCTTTGGTGAAAGACTACACATCCTAAAACTAAATTTTTAGGAGTGATGTTAGACTCTAAACTAACATGGAACCCTCATCTGGTATACATAACAAACAAGAACATATCTTCTCTCATGCTCTGCAAAAGAGCATGCGAGATGAAATATGGGGTCAAATAGTGAAATAGTGTGGTGGCCAAAGGTTTATCAAATAACGGCATGCACAAAGTTGTACAGGATCCAAAGACTGGCCTGCTTGTGCATTACTGGATTCATGAGCAGTACACCCACAGCTGTCATGGAAATCATACTAGGGCTGACCCCGCTAAACAAAAAATAATACCTAAAGCGAGATCCAGCACCTATAGACTATCTTGCAGTGATAACTGGATTACAAAAAATCATGTTGGACATGCAAGAATCGTGGGAACATCAATCATCTCAGACCCCGTTTTTGAAATGGGCACAAATATACTTCCCAAAATATACTCCTCCTCAAAACCATTAACTGTAGTCTGTGATAGTGACATGTGGACGGAAGGAAAACCACCCTATCTGAAGAAAAAAATCAAGCAAAAGAACCACCCTATCTCAAAACTGGGGAAGGAACCGGGGCAGGAATTTAAGGTAAAAGACCCAAGGCAAACATAAGCCTCAAACCTCTGGCGTCCGTGAGAACCTACGTAGAGACTACATAACCCAGAACGTATATATTTTTTCGGACAGTCAAGCTGCTATAAACGCCTCCAACTCCAACCGCGGTCACGTGGAGTGGTCAAGGATTGCCTAGAGGAACTGCTAGAGCTGGCAAAACGAAACAATGTTATGTTGATCTGGGTACCAGGACACAGTGGTTTTGAAGGAAACGAAAAGCTTGGGAAAATACTCCTTCGGAGTGCATCCAAGAGGCTGTTTCTCGATGCACTAAACTTGTACAGGATACAGCTGCGGAAGGTTACCGGATTCATCACCGAGCATTGTCTTCTGCGGAAGCATCTGCACACAATAAGACTCTATAACGGATCCATTATGAGCAGATTATGTGGCGAGGAGGAGGAAACATCCAGTCACATTATCTTTAACTGCGAATCTCTAGATTACACCAGATATTCGGTGCATTTCATCCCGAATATTTGAACCTTTAGGAGAACCTGATCAGCAAACTCCTGGCTATAGCCAAGATATGGGAGAAGCGAATCTTGTCAGACTGAAGTAGAATGAGGCATAAGGTCGAAGTGTATCATCTATCTACCTACAGGATGCTTCAGTACGAGGTGTACTCACTTGAGCAATTGATAGATTAGCAAAAAATAAGTCTAAAAATCTTATATCATTCTTCAATGGTAAATTTTCCTAGCCCAAAAAAATCACGAAAGTTAAATCTTAAAACCAAATTTTCAGCACTACGTGCATTTTTATAATAACTTTTTCAAATTTACGAACAAATAGTACAAGTCGATCGCGACACAATTTTAAGATAGAAAGTAGATCTTATGTACACAAAAGTTGTCCACCCCTGTGATAGAGCGTATATCAATAATATCTTTTATACTATATTTATTACCCAATTTTTTTTACGCATTTAGTTTAAACACTAAAACTCGACAAAGACAAAAGAAAAGAGCGTAAAATAAACAGTATACTATAACTTAGTAATTGACATAAGTGTTTCATTTTTTTAATTATTTTCAAACTTGTGATTTGTTCATGTATTTTGTATTACTCAGTAAATTGTGGAACACTTGGTATTTCTAGTGGAAAACTATGTGAGTCTGTGATATGCCAGTGAAATACATTTAATTTGGATGCACCCATTGCTACTATTTGACGTTTAATTGTATCAATGGACATAAAATTTCTGGCTGTATCCAATAACAAACCACGATGTTTATATATAGGTTGATCATAAATTTGTACACTAGTAAGTATCACTAAACCATGTGTAATTGCTTTAGTATCTTTGTCAATTATTTCATATGATGCAACTAATTGTGATAATGTCTCCAGAGCATGTCGTACTCCAAATACTGTCTCTGCTCTTATTGATACGTTAATTTTATCCGCAGACTGTCCGCCTAGAAAATAAAGTTCATATTTATAAATTTACCGTGTCGGCTAATGATGTCAGTGAGACGTAAATTTTTCATGTTTCTTTAATACGAAAGTATTGGTTTCGATCATTTAAAAAAATGTCAACACTTGGTATCGACTGTATAGATAGAATCAAATTCATTTGTATTGGAATTTATATGCGCGTAAGGGGATCTTATTTAAAAGTAGAAGGGCAACTTATTTAAACCATATTTTAATCATATATTTAATACCTAGGGTATGTTCCAAAATTTGCTGACAGCGCTGTGAGTGTTAACGCCATGAATCACGCTGCGAACAGCGTTCCAAAATTGCAAGCACACTGCTACTGCTACTGCAGCCGTGAAAATTGGAACGCGGTTCACAGCACTTACAGCACGCAACCATGTTCATTGCTTTCAGTGCTTCACCTTTTCAGCGGCAGCAGCCACAGCACAAAATTCATGACGTCATTTTTTTTCACAGTACTGCTGCAGCGTGCTGCCATGAATTCGGGAACGCGCGGTGAAGCACTGCCAGCGCTCGCAGCAAATTTTGGAACATAATCTTAGTATTCAATATATGTTTCCTCCCATTCATTTTGAAAATAGACTGATCCACTCAAACTGTGACGATATTCGAGAGTTCTTTACAAATGAACTTAACTCTATCAGTGTTGGTGATAGCACAAATAAATCACTGACCTCTATATAACTGGACAGATTCCCATGTTACGCCAGAATTGAAGCACTACTCAACTAGCCTTAGTACTGAATTTAGCTTCAGTGCACCTGTATTTCCACTACACACATACAGTTTTTAGTACCTTGGCTAGTTGAGGCGACACTGTCTACCCTTCAACTTTGTATTTTATTTCACGTTTAGGCCCATAAGGATACTCTGTCCAGTTATATAGAGGTCAGTGAACTGAATACAAATGAGAGAAATGAATGATTGATTTATATAGTAGGAAAGTGATAAAATTATCCCTTCGATAATTTTGTTAAGAATGGTATCACAGCCGCATCTGCAAAGAATGTTGACTTTGATCCCTGATCTGTAAGTGTAAATCAACCCTTCTAGTATTGGCTGATTTATAGCAGAGCAAGATATACTACTTAAATTAATCATTTAATAATTTATTAGAACGGGTTAAGGATAATGCAAAAAAAAGTTTCCAAAATTTCATTACAATTCTGTCTGAGCGAAACAGCCTCTGCAGCAAATATAAGCATGTTTCATACATAAATACCTGTTTTAGGCCAAAAATGCGACTCCGACGCAACACCACAGGCGCGGTATGGTTCAAATGGGCTGTGTGTCGGTATGCATAATCGGTAAACCCAAAACATTAACATAACTTCGGACTGGCCATATGATCATGGTGACATTTTCCACCCGCGCCCTAGCTTACGTGGGCCCCTCAGGGCCCCAAATTAAGCGAAGATGTTTTAGATCAAATAGCAAAGAACGCTATTTGTTTGTCTCGAAGAGATACGGAAGCCTGTCAAAGGTGCATACCATGTGCATGGAAACTTTTATTCCAATATTACAAGCACATTAGTACGTACTCCAACGTATATGTCGCTTATTGTGTTCAACTTAGTTCCTTTCGTTTACGCAAGTAACTTGCGAGAGACAATGCGTGCTGAAGCGTATTAAAACGATGCTTCGTTCTCTACTGAGGTAGAACTGTTGGATTCGTTGATTATCTTAAACATGGAATCGGATCTTACCAAGGATAACGAGGATAGCCGCTTTTACGAACGATTTATTGACAATCCAGCCGAAATTTCTCCTCTATTAAAAAAAAATTAACAGGCCAGCTTCAGTTTTAACTAATTGGATTATAAAAATGTACGTCTTTGAAATTAAAAACTTCCAAAAACTCTTTGCTACTTGGAATATTATTATCATTTGGTTATGAGGGCAGCGGGCCTACATGCCATAATGCCACCAGGGCCCCTGAGGCCCAGTCCGACGCTGAATTTAAATACCTATATTGATGTGATAAACTACTTACCATCTGTTGAGATATGTAAGCTGTATGCTTCAACTGTCTGCCATGATAAGGATAGATCCGAAGAATTGACTTGAACAGTAATTGTTAATATTGCATTGTCCACTTTTTGGCATGGATTGCCACAATACGTATATAATTTTGTAATAAATATGTCTTCGATATCTACTAAATATTGTTTCACTTCAGGTATGTTGCTGATTTCATTATCCAAATTGAATGAAATCTGTGAGGGATGTATTGATGTTATATTTTCAGAAATTTTTGCCGTACCAGTAACTTGTGGCCATAGAGAACCTTGCCAACATACCAAACGACATATATCCTCTGATTGATAGTATACATCTTTTTGTATCCCATTGATTATACGAACACATGTTTTAGAGTCTTTATTGCATTTCCATTGATCAATTCTAAATGAAACAAAAATGTATTGTAAAACACATATGTGACCTTCATACGTAATACAAATATTCTTTCTAAAGAGTTAAGTTTTTAATTAAATTAAATACTGATATGAAAAAATTAACTCGTCAACCAGAACGCGAAAGCATACACAAATAAACAAATATTAAATAAATAAATCACTTCAACAGAAGTAATACTGTCTAAATAAATAAAAAATTAGAATAATATGAAAAAGTTGGCTATTACGTCAAAATCGTCTTTGGTGTAGCGGAAGCATACTGGACTAGTTATCCAGTGGCCCGAGGTTCGATTCCTGGTTGACGAGTTAATTTTTTCATATCAGTATTTAATTTAATTAAAAAATTCAATGTCAATGAAATTTGTCGGAGTATACGCTAAAGTCTTCTACAGTTTGTCATACGTAACCGAAAGGAATTTGGACAAACATCGTTATGTTGACGCGAAAGTGTACACAAATAAACAAATATTAAATTAAGTTTTTAAGGTTGATCGGACACATGTATAGGTAAAATCGGCAATGTATAGATAAAAATCTGAATTTTTGATATGTTATTAATTAATTACTAACTCATACGTATAAAATAATTTTTTGAAAAAAATCTGACGAAGGGTTTTTATATAATTAATCATTAAAAATTAAAATTTTAACATGTTGTGAATAGCAAATGTTGAATGAACGCATACAGTTTCGATAATGTTGCTCCACCTTCTATAGGTTAAAAAGTAAAAAACTTCTGCTTTTATAAATTAAATCTCGTACAATACGTTAAAATTAAAAAAAGAAAAAAGTCTGACGAAGTGTTTTGTAAATATCTTAATTAAAAAGATAAAAAATTCACGAAAATTTTCGTCATTAAATTTTAGTTATTAAATAATTGCATAAATCCGATTACTAGTGATGTTAGATGCTATCTAAATTTAAATAATTAATTTACAGATTAAAATTTGTAATTTCTGTTAAAAAGTGTGTTTCTGTTTAATATGAAATGTACTGTACATGCCGGTCAACCTTATGAGATATAAAATAAATTTTTACTTACGATTGTATTGATACATCCACAGTTTGAAAAATAAAATAACACCATAAGTAGAAAATTTGCGGATAGAATTTCATTATATTGAATTAAAATTAGGATCCATGAAATAAAGAATTTTTCGTAATCTATAGATATAAATGTTAGTTTTTTAAATATTTCGTTTCGACAAAATTTAATTTTGAAAACGGTAAATTATAAAATAAAATTACTAAGAAAGTACATTGAGTGACTTTTAAGTTTACTAACTACTTAGTTCGCCCACGACCTCATTGTTTTAAAAACAATTATGTTTCATTCATTATTGATACGAAAAAAATTTGTTATGCAGGAGCTACGTCAACTTAGCGAATTTCCTTAGAATACATAAATCACTCTCTAGCGGTCATAATTTTTGTGTGATCAAAATAAAATATAATATCTGATATGACTTTAGTATTTGCAAAAATTTAATTTATTAATAGCCCAAAAAAAACGGTATAACGATTATAGTTTATAGTTACTATGGAAACGACAATCAAAATTTTTTATAATAAAATATATTTTATGTATTCGTGTCAAACAAACACAAAATATTAAATATCTCTCTCAATAGTAGAATAATCGAAAAATGTATAAGGAGTAAAGTTGTAGAAAATCAAGTTTGCTAAAATTCATTACTTGATCATTTTTCTCAAACTCTAAAGTGAACAGAGATAATTCGAAATTTAATTTTCAATCTTTAATTGTAAATATTTCTGTAAATATTAGTGTAACAGAAAAATGATAAGAAACAAAATTACAGTAAAACTTAGTACCTACAACTTAACTCCTGATAAATTTTTCGATTTTTCAAATATTAAGGGAGACAGACAAATTTTGTATTTTCCCCTCCCTCTAAACCCCCTTTCCCCTCGTCCGATTTTACCCATTTAGAATACGAACTTGACCTTTAGAATACCAAAAGCGACTCAAATACCAAATTTCATTCCAATGGGAATAAAACTGCGACCACTAGAGAGTCCACAGACATTTAAAAAAAGTACATATGTGTATATATATATATATATATATTATACATATACATACATATATATATATATATATATATATATACAAATTTTAGCGATAGTGATTTTTAACATCTAATAGGTAGGATCCATGGACATTTGAAGAAATTTTTGCGAAATTCCAGCATTGCAAAAACAATAGCTGCATTTCCTTTGGAGAAAATTCGCTAATAAAACAATTTGAAATCATGCTGAAAACAGTTTGAAGTTATAAATTAGGGACGAGTTGCCTGTGACGTAATTAGATTTTATTTGTTAGCATTCCCCGTCGCGTCGCATCGTTAAGTTTTGTTAATATCCCACAGGAACTATCAATTTTTCTGGAATTAAAGGTTTCCTATTTCCTATTCTGTTGCTGAACGCATTGTGTGTGTCGACACACAAACTTTGGCATTTATATTTTACTAGCTGACACGCCCTGGCTTCGCGTGGGTACACAAATCTAAGTTGCGTTAAATGTTGTTAACACTGAACGCTGGGCAAATTTTATCTTCATGAAATTTTCCAGATGATAAAATGATTCATTTTTATAAAGCTTATATATTATCATATATTACTAGCCGTGTGTCCGATTGGATTTCCCTTCGGCAATATCTCAGGAACTATCCGATTTTTCTGAAATGGCCTAAACACCACGTTTTTAACTTAAAAAAATGACGCAATTGCCATAAAAACTTTTGTTCCTTAAAATTTCAAATTCGCCCCCTTTACCTAGATCAGTTTTTTGTATTATAAATACGTATTTCGACTACAATGTAGTCATCATCAGTATATATTAGCTAGTCGTACTTTACTCTTTAACAATTAGAAATAGATATAAAGTCGAGATCAATAGACAAAAAAAAAAAAAATAGAAAATTAACTAGATTAAAATATACTAGATTTAAAATATAATAAATTTTAAATTATCTGTTACGTGTTCCTAATTTGGTGACAGTTTTACGTGAAACTGTCACCAAATTAGTTACAAGTAACATATCCTGCGACAATATAAGAGTAATTTTAATAAGTAAAATTAACAGAAATAAATGTGAATGAAGGAAATTTTAAAAAGAGCAATTTGAATATAATTTAAAATTTATTATATTTTAAATCTAGTATATTTTAATCTAGTTAATTTTCTATTTATTTTTATTTTTGTCTATTGATCTCGACTTTATATCTATTTCTAATTGTCAAAGAGTAAAGTACGACTAGCTAATTTATACTGATGATGACTACATTGTAGTCGAACTACGTATTTATAATACAAAAAACTGATCTAGGTAAAGGGGGCGAATTTGAAATTTTATTTCAAAAACCTAGAGTTCTCACTAATTATCATTCGATAATATAATGTTTTTTGTTCCTTAATTTATCCTTTAGGGGGTGAACTTTTCTTAGTGCTCCTGTGCAAAATTGCATGCTTCTAGACTCACCGGCTTAGGCTGTGCGTTGTCTGTCAGTCAGTTAGTACAGTTTTATTTAGCAGATACTAAATAAGTACATTACAAGATCACCTTATAATTTTCAAATTATTTGTAGCATAAAAAAACATTATTGAAAAACTTTGTTAATTTTAATGAACTATAATGAACTTTAATTTTAATTTACGACAAAAAATGATAAACGTTATTGTTGATTTTGTGGTGTTTTACGAATGTGTTATATTATCTGGTATTACCAGTCCAAGTGGCCGAGCGATCTAAGACGTTATGCCTACTTGGAAACTGGGAGGTTATGGGTTCGAATCCCGACATCGGCAGTTTGTCAATTATTAAGAAAAATAAAGGGGCGGTTAATTGACTAAACTGTCGGTGTATGGACAAGAACGAAGTAACCGGCTTTGCTTGAGAAGGTTTTCTGCAGTTTCCTTCACGAACTCCAGATGAATATCGGCATAGTTCCTATCATAGTCGGTTGCAGCCGTATATCCTACCAATTCCTAGTCTATACACAAAAATTCCTTCCACCTCACATCCTTAGGCATCACAATGGACCTTATGGTCGAAGTGTAGCTCGTCCAGGGCAGCCTCTACAATCTAGAGGTAGATAGAGGTAGATTGTAAAGGCTGCCCCGGGCGGGCTACACTTCGACCATAAGGTCCATTGTGATGCCTAAAGATGTGAGGTGAAGAAATTTTTGTGTATAGACTAGGAATTGGTAGGATATGCGGCTGCAGCCGACTATGATAGGAACTATGCCGTTATTCATCTGGAGTTCGTGAAGGCTACTGCAGAAAACTTTCTCAAGCATAGCCGGTTACTTCGTTCTTGTTCATACGCCGACAGTTTAGTCAATTAACCACCCCCTTTTTTTTATAATTGGCAAACTGCCGATGTCGGGATTCGAACCCATAACCTCCCAGTTTCCAAGTACTGCATACTGCGCAGACATAACGCCTTAGACCGCTCGGCTACTTGGACTGGTCTCTACAATCTATCTATCTATCTATGTCTGGTATACATACTACAAAAGTAACGCTCATTTTTTAAACTGTTGTAATTGATTTGTGCTTCATTTATTCGAATTTCGTCGGTAAAATAATGGTCACTTATGTTGGTATAATATAACCTAAAGGCAAGCATACTAACAATGGATAAATACACGCTAGTTTAAAAAAAATAAAAAAATTGATAAAAATCTAAAAAACTAAAAAATTTGGAAAAATGAACGCTACTTTTGTGGCTGAATAATGGACTAATATGTTTAATGGTATGATGCCATATTCCTTTAACTGCTATCTTATAAATAACACTATCAGTTTGTAAAATTGCGAAATTATAATTTTATTGGTTAAATTTAATTTTTGTTGTAACTTACAATAATAAAAAACTTCTTTTTATGGCTTTAAATTTGGACACACTAATAATATTATCATTTTTATTCACTGAGCTAACAAAACATTGTGTTTTGGTCACTGATAAACAAACAAAAATTGTTGATATTTGAAATGTTAAATTATTATAATAAGGAAAAAGAAATTTATATATATATATTTATATATATATATTTATATATATATATATATATAGAGAGAGAGAGAGTATATACAGTGTGTTCATTTCAAAAGTATCCACCCTCCCTTAATAACTAACTCTTGACCTGATGTGATTCTTGTTTTGTATGAAAACACGTCAATTTAGATATCGAGAGGGAAGTTCAAAAACGGTACCTAGAGAATTTTAGCTTTCATCCCTTCGCCCCTAGCCACTCCCACTTTGAAATTTTAAATGGCACCCCCTACCTTGTGATACATCATTTGAAAGAGGATAAAATTCTATATTCAACCATGATAAAAAAAATTAAATCGATCGATTGGTTTTTAATATAGACTACACAGAAGATGGAAAGTATGAAATCAATCATAATTAGCAAAACATTGCGGATTGGATACACTGTTGAATTAAATTACAATCATAAGAAATTATTTTATGACATGTTCGAAATGGATGGCCACCATTATTTGCTAGACAAAAATACATTCTGTTTTGACGAATGTTTCGCGGGTGATTTGTCTACATTCTTGCGTAATTCTGTGTCTGAACTCTTCGATACTGGCGGGAGCAGTTTTGTAAACTTTAGACTTCAAGTGACCCCAGAGAAAAAAGCCGAGAGGTGTTAAGTCTGGGGATCTTGCAGGCCATGTCCTAGCACCCCTCCTACCAATCCATTTCCCAGCAAATCTTTGGTCCAGCCAATTTTGAACAGATACAGCGTAATGTGGAGGAGCTCCATCTTGTTGAAAATGCAAATATTCCTCACTGAGTATCATGTTTCCAACTTCATCCACTTGATTCTCCAAAGATTCTGTTATTAATGGATCTATTACATTTTTTATCCAATCCGCAATGTTTTGCTAAATATATTTCATACCTTCCATCTTCTGTGTAGTCTATATTAAGAACTAATCGATCGATTTAATTTTTCTATCATGGTTGAATAGAGAATTTTATCCTTTTTCAAATGATGTATCACAAGGTAGGGGGTGCTATTTGAAATTTCAAAGTGGGAGTGGCTGGGGGCGAAGGGATGAAAGCTAAAATTCTCTAGGTACCATTTTTGAACTTCCCCCTCGATATCTAAATCGATGTGTTTTCACTCAAAACAATAATCACATCAGGTCAAGAGTTATTAAGGGTGGATACTTTTGAAATGAACACACTGTATAATAAAATAAATGTTATTGAATGTAATTAAATTATTATGTACGTAAAAATACGTACTTAATATTTAAACAATCATTTGCATATACAAAGTGTAACAGAAACTTTCGTCAATAGGAGCTACGTAAACTAAGCGAATTTTCAAATTGTAATGTATGACAAATCAAATTACCAAGGAGACGGTTGAAATAAATGTGTATAATTATATTAAAATTGCAAATATTTCGCTAATAAATATTAAAGTTACCGAAAATATGGTCAATTAATAAATTGATGTAAAATTTATTTTCTATATCTTTACTTATTATAAATTTATTCATTTTTCTAGAATTTAGAGATAAATTCACATATCGAATTTCATTCCATTCAGATAAAAATTGTTGCCAGGAGAGCAACTTCAGATACACACATGAGGAACTATGTCTGTAAATGTCCTAACATTTAAAATTACGTTTTGTTAACTTTTAAAATAATTAAAAATTTTAGGCATATGACTACACATAAATTTCGTGAATATTGTATTGCACGCATCAGTTTTAGCTAAATTTCTTTCATAAGAAAATTCTGCCAAATCGATTTTACAAAAATTTCTTTAAATGTGCATTCATATAACCTAGGAGATGCCAAAAATGAATATTTATGTAAACAATTGTATATATATATATATATATATATATATATATATATACTAGCTTTTCCCAGCCACGCGTTGCAGTGGCTAAAAGTTAAGGAATAACCCCCCCCCCCCCTATTTCTCCACCTTTAAATTTTCAGAAATCCTGTATAGCTAAGGTTTGCTATCTATAAACTATCTACCTCCCAAATTTTAGCTTCATGAAGATAATTTCTCCATATTATCGTTACAACCCCATTTCACCTCCTTTTAGGTGCAGTTAAAAAAAACAAACTTTAATTATTTGTTATAATCAATATTTTTGCAAAATTTGAACGATATAATAAGTTTTTTGCAAAATTCACCCCCCTCCACCCATGGATACAGTTGATAGCTTGTTGCAAACTTTTCTTTTTTTTAATGCCCACCAGAACTCGAGTGTTTTATGCTACTTGCAATCATTTTTTGACTTTTTTTTTTAAAATAAAGAATAATTATTATCACAAGTGGAAATATAGCAACTAACTGAGTTAATGGTTTAAATACTGTATATACTGAGATCGTTTTAACAATAGGGATACAAAATTTGCAACAGTGTCTAAGAGACAGGCATATGCATATATTATTATTGTTTTTAAGAATCAAAATATTGTATTTATATGTCTGCCTCTTTTTGAACTTCAGCAAATTTTTTACTTAAAAATAAAGCATTCTACGAAAAAATTTTATAAAACAAAAAATGCTTAAAATTTATTGAAAAATACGTCAAAATTTTTTCCAAAAAGCGGCTAAATCCAAAAGTCCAAAAATTTAATTCAAAAATTTTGCAAATTCATGCATACATTTACAATGACAAACCTCAGGTAACCCTATGCAAATATATGAACAAATGTGAAAAGTTTTCCGAAAAAAATTTGGATTTGGCCGCTTTTTGGAAAATCCAAAAATGTCTCAAAAAATTCAAATAATCAAAATTATTTTATATCTTTAGCCAAAAAAATGTCCGCGCTCCCCAAAATAATAAAAATGACCAATTTCACCACTCGGCTTCTGATTCTATATAAGAGAAAAAACCTAAATTATGAGTCCTTACACATTGCAACATCTGTTGAACAGTTCTGGACAAACTCTCGTTTCTTTTTACATGGAATGGCCCATATATATATATATATATATATATATATATATATATATATATATATATATATATATATATATATATGTGTGTGTGTGTGTGTGTGTATTGATATTCCAAACATTGATTTTGAATAATGTATTTCAGGAATAGGATTTCCGATTTTTTATAATTACAATTTTCACCTAATCCAACAATTTAAATCTTGTTCATAATTTAGGCTCTAATATTTATCGTATTCTGTTTTTAGCGCACAGGAGTATCTCTTTTTTATTAACCCGACTTCAAAAAAGGAGGATGGTTCTTAATTCGTCTGTATTTTTTTTTTTTTATGTGTGTCACCTCAGAACTCCGACATTTATGAACCGATTTTGAATTTTTGTTTTTTTGTTTTAAAGGGTTTGGTTTCCCATTGTTCCCATTGTCACCAAATCGCATTCTGATGAGGGGATCCCCGGAAAATCGGGGAAAATCCTCTTTTTATATGTGATAACCGATTTCTGCGAAATTTTTTTTTTTTTTGAAAGGATATACTCATTCATAATGGGAAAATAAGAAAATTTTTTTAAAAACCGACTTCAAAAAAATTTTTTACAAAAAAAACCGACCCAAAAAAAAAAATTTTTACAAAAAAAAAAACAAAATGCATGTAAAAAAAACTGAAAATCTGTTATAAAAAAATGCACTAGAAATTTAAAAAAAAAAAAAACGGGTAAAAAAAAAATGTGTTATAAAAAAATGTACTAAAAATTAGAAGGTCTACCCATATTTAGACAAATAAAATCAGTTATAGAACGTCAAAGTCATTAAAAAGCGAGAAATAAACCATATTTTGGCAAAATGTAAACCCGACTTCAAAAATCAAATATTCTATAACAAAAAATGCACTAAAAAGTAAAAAAATAATTTCATATTCTTGTGCCAATTTTAGTTCACCTAAGCAAAAATTTTTAAATATATATGTACAATTATTGTTATTTTTGGAGGCGGTGTCCAAAAGTTATGTGAATTTCTCTATGCTGACACCGCCTCCAAAAATAACAATAATTGTACATATATATTTAAAAATTTTTGCTTAGGTGAACTAAAATTGGCACAAGAATATGAAATTATTTTTTTACTTTTTAGTGCATTTTTTGTTATAGAATATTTGATTTTTGAAGTCGGGTTTACATTTTGTCAAAATATGGTTTATAGAAGTGCGATTCGTTGTACGTATAATACGGTAATTGTGAAGTATATTTTATGTTACACAAGCCTTCATAACTTTGAAAACACTGTAGATTTAGAATTAGTTTATACAAACAAAATTTAATTAATTGAATAATATTCTAAATACATTAAACATTTATTTTTAGTAAGTCAGTTTGAATTATTTATTTATTTGTAGAAAAATACTTTTTTAGTTTATTTTATACATTGTATATATCAGGGTTGACCAACTTTTGTGTGTATAAGAACTACTTTTAGCGAATTTCCTGAAAGAAAATAGAGCTATTGATCTCGTACCGATTCCAAAATTTTGCAAAAATTTCTTTAAATGTCCATCGATCCTACCTAGAAGATGTTGAAAACCACCATCTGTAAAATTTATATATATATATATATATATATATATATATATATATATATATATATATATATGTCTGTAATTACTCTAGTGGTCACAATTTTATTTCGATTGGAATGAAATTTGGTATTTGAGGCGATTTTGATACTCAGAAGGTCAAATTCGTTAATGAGTGAAATCGTACAAAGTGTAGGGAGGTTTAGAGGTTGGGGAAACAGAAAATTTGACAAATCTCACTTAACATTCGCAAAATTGAAAAATTTATCAGAAGTTAAGTTGTGGGTACAATGTTTTACTGTAATTTTGTTTCTTATCATTTTTCTGTTACATTAAAATTTACACAAATATTGACGGTTTAAGATTGTAAATTAAATCTCTGTTCACATTAGAGTTTGAGCAAAAATGATAAGGTGATGAATTGTGCAAACATTTTTTTCTACAACTTTATTCTTAACGTATTTTTCGATTCTTGGCGAAGTGGCCTTGCAAATACTAAAATCATATTAGATAAGACATTTAATTTTGATCAGACTAAAATTGTGACCGCAAGAAAGTGATTTATGTATTCTAGAGAAATTCGCTAAATTGAAGCAGCTCCTGCGTAACAAATTTTTTTAAATCTTAAAAATGAGTCGCGATCGTGCAAAAAATGCATACTATAGCTGATAATTTGATTTTAAGATTTCACTTCGCGAGTTTCTTTTGGGCCAGGTAAATTTATCATAGACGAATGATATCAGATTATTTGACTTGTTTTAGCGAATTTCCTTAAAGGAAATAGAGCTATTGATCCCGTTCCGAAGTCACACATATCTCCCTTATATTCGAAAAATCGAAAAATTTATAAGAAATAAAGTTGTAGGTACTAAGTTTTACTGTAATTTTGTTTCTTATCATTTTTTCTGTTACACTAATATTTACAGAAATATTGACGGTTTAAGATTGAAAATTAAATTCGTTGATATCTCTGTACATATTAGAGTTTGAGCAAAAATGATAAGATAATGAATTGTAGCAAATTTGATTTTCTACAACTTTATTCCTTACGCATTTTTCGATTGTTCTAATATTAAGAGAGATATTTTATATTTTGTGTTTTCTTCTTTCTTTATACCCCCTCCCCATTCCCCTCGACGTATGTCATTCATTAATAAAATTGGACATGCAAATACTAAAGTCATATATGACATTTCATTTTGATCAGACTAAAATTGTGACCGCTAGAGAGTGATTTATGTATTCTAAGGAAATTCGCAAAGTTGAAGCAGCTGCTCTGCGTAACGAATTTTTTTTACTAATCTATCAATAGCTTGCGGGAGTGCACCCCATGCTGAAACTAGGGTTACTCTCGAGTTTTAGACCGAAGACTCTGAAAAATTAAGTTTTCTCCGGCCTCTAGATTAAAAAAATAACCTCCGGATTTTTTCATTCTTATGAAAAGAAAATACTAATTCTTTATGCATAATTATTTAATTTATTATCGCTAGAAATTTATTTTTTATTTATAATGTTCTCACTATTGAAAGTTGCTCATAATATAGTTACAATACTTTTTACACAGAGTGAACTACTGAACGTTATTTTGAATTTTTACGCTTGCGCATACGTACATAAACATAAATAATCAAACGTCTGATTTTTGTAAATATCCTCATCGAATGAGTTTTTTTTAGTAATTACGTACGTCAGTAAATATCTCCGGACTGATGAGATCAATCTCCGGATTTTCTAAAATTTTGAGTTGGTAATCCTTACTGAAACACCTTGTATATCTATCCACCTACGTAAATACAACATAATTATTTAACGGGTCAAAATTAATTCAAATTAGCTACAGATAAAGACAGATTTATAATTTATTTTATTGCCTTAACATTAATAGGAAGACTGAGTTTTTAACCAAGGAATCATAATTAGGTGTATATCCTGACAAAGATAATAATCATGAGTCTTCAGTATGGGAATTAATGGAGACAGAACGTTGTTTAGTCTTCGTTAACGTTAAGTATGAAAAAGCCGATTCACACAGGTATGTAGATCCGAAACAGAATAAATATATTCGATACATTTGGTCATATTGGGATATTTTTCTCGGTTGACGTATTTCCAAAAATCATCTAGCTTTCAAAATTTTCTAGCTTGTAAGATTAAATCAGTTTGTAAAATTATAATTTCATATTTTAATGCCTTTTGCTCCATATGAAATATGTTTGCAACTTTTTTGGCTAATGTGTTTCACACTTAAGTCGTTTTTAAAAGGAAAAGATATAAATTTCACAATTTCTTTACTTTTTCAAAATCTTGAAATCTTACCTCAAATTCGTTAATTGTTTTTTGTCAAGACATTGCTCGCGATCGACCGGTCGATTGCGATCGACTTGTTGGCCCTCCCAACAAGTATACATAATAAATTTAAAATACTTATAAGTATTATGGGTCACATAAGTAACGCTCACTTTCCAAAATGGTATAGATTTGTGGCTTATTCATTCGGTACTTGAGAAAATGTTTTTAATAAAAGTTATTAGTATATTTATAATGAACAACTTTATCCGAAGCATTTTTTCGAAAAGCGAATGAATAGGGCAAAAATTAATAATAAAATTTTGATAAATGCTTTTGTGGCTTATAGTGCCTTATTCATTCTGTTTATGGGAAAATGTTTCGATTAAAAGTTTTAGTTTATTAATTTATAATGAATAAATTTAAACCGAATCGTTTTTTAGAAAACCGAATTATTAATAAGGCACCAATTAATTATGAAATTTTGGAAAATGAGTGCTACTTTTTAACCCGACTTCAAAAAAGGAGGATGGTTCTCAATTTGTCTGTATTTTTTTATTTATTTTTTATTTTTTTATTTATTTATTTTTAATGTGTGTCACCTCAGAACTCCGACATTTATGAACTGATTTTGAATTTTTTGTTTTTGTTTTAAAGGGTTTGGTTTCCCATTGGTCCCATTGCCACCAAATCGCATTCTGATGAGGGGATCCCCGGAAAATCGAGGAAAATCCTCATTTTATATGTGATAACCGATTTCTGCGAATTTTTTTTTTTTTTTTTTGAAAGGGTATACTCATTCATAATGGGAAAATAAGAAAATTTTTTTAAAAACCGACTTCAAAAAATTTTTTTACAAAAAAAAAACCGACCCCAAAAAAAAAAATTTTTACAAAAAAAAAAACAAAATGCATGTAAATAAAATTGAAAATCTGTTATAAAAAATGCTCTTAAAATTAAAAAAAAAAAAAAACGGGTTAAAAAAAATGTGTTTAGACAAATAAAACTAGTTATAGAACTTCAAAGTCACTAAAAAGCGAGAAATAAACCATATTTTGACAAAATGGAAACCCGACTTCAAAAATAAAATATTCTATGACAAAAAATGCACTAAAAAGTAAAAAAATAATTGCATATTCTTGTGCCAATTTTAGTTCACCTAAGCAAAAATTTTTAAATATATATGTACAATTATTGTTATTTTTGGAGGCGGTGTCCAAAAATTATGTGAATTTCTCTATGCTGACACCGCCTCCAAAAATAACAATAATTGTACATATATATTTAAAAATTTTTGCCTAGGTGAACTAAAATTGGCACAAGAATATGCGATTATTTTTTTACTTTTTAGTGCATTTTTTGTTATAGAATATTTTATTTTTGAAGTCGGGTTTCCATTTTGTCAAAATATGGTTTATTGTGGGCATGTGTTTAATTGTGATCCTTTTTTATATTCCTTTGAAGTATGTAACCTTAATTCCGTACCTTAGTTTCCTACGGAATTTTGATGTCGGTCGGTATGTTGAACACATAACATATATTTAAAAGTTGCTTTTTAAGCAGATTTATCACGAATATGTCAGCAATATTTTCAACAGTTTAAGGTTATTTCCTACGAACATAAACTGGAAGAAATGCGTAATGTTATTAAATTTTCAAATTCGCCCCAATACCTAGATCAGTTTTTGTATTATATATACGTATTTCGAGTAAAAAGTAGTCATCCTCAGTATAAATTAGCTGGTCGTAATTTACTCTTTGACAATTAAAAAATGAATAGAAAATAAAAATAAATAGACAAAATAAAAAAATTAAACAAAACTAAAATAAAAAAAAGTTTATTAAAATTATTCTTGTGAAAATTATTTTCATTAAATTTATTCTTGCTAGAATTACTCTTATTAAAATCACTCTTATATTGTCTCTGGATATGTTACTTGTTGCTAATTTGGTGACAGTTTCACTGTCACCAACGATGTCACCAGCGCCGGATTTATCGAGGTGGAGGCCTGTGGGCAAAAATTTTGTGGACGCCTACATGCGCACAGATAATTTTCAAAAACTTCATCTATACATAGATTTTCAGAAAAGTCAAAAATGTCCTTTGTCTTTTCCCTGAGAAATCTCCAATAAAAACTTTCACTCCGAAAACAAAATAAATATGTAAAAAAAAAACAAAATCTGGCTCAGCAAGAATTTTTCTGGCAATCTTATCTCAACCAACGAAAAGAAGAAAAAAAACGTGCATTTTCTGTGCAAAATATGATATACTCCTTCACCTGAATGGTGAATGGATAAAAAATTTCTATGAAATCTTAGTCTAAAAGTAACGAAAATGAGTAATAATTTTATTTCGTAAACGATCACAAAAAAAATATATATATATCACAAAAAAATTACGTTACAGTTTCGTAAATAAAATAAAATTTTGACAAAATTGTTGAATTTTATTATAAAACATATTTTTTTACTTTGAAATATTGTTGATTTCCGCAGTTTTGAAGTTTTAGAAATATTGGGAAGCTAATTTTGTGGAGGTCTTTTTTTGTGGAGGCCTATGGGCTCGGGCCCATAGGATCCAGTGCCTAAATCCGGCGCTGGACATCACCAATGGTGGCGTGAAACTGTCACCAAATTAGTAACAAGAAACATATCCAGAAACAATATAAGAGTGATTTTAATAAGAGTATAAGATAACAAGTATAATTTAGGTAATAAGATAACAAGAATAATTTAAAAAAAATTTTTTTAATTTTATTTTTAAAGATTATTAAAATAATCAAAGAGAACTCTAGGTTTTTTTGAAATTATATTTCAAATTTTGCCACTATTCCTAGAACATTTGTTTGTATTTTATAAATACGTATTTCGACTACAATGTAGTCATCATCAGTATGAATTACCTAATCGTAACTATCTCTGGGATATGGATTCAGAGATATGTTGCTTGTTGCTAATTTGGTGCCTGTGTCACGTCGAAATACGTATTTATAAAATACAAACAAATGTTCTAGGAATAGGGGCAACATTTGAAATATAATTTTATTATTGTTTAATTTTTTATTTTGTCTATTTATTTTTATTTTTATTTTCTATTTATTTTTTAATTGTCAAAGAGTAAATTACGATAATTTATACCGAGGATGACTACTTTGTAGTCGAAATACGTATTTATAATACAAAAACTGATCTAGGTATTGGGGCAAATTTGAATTTTTTTTTAAAAAACCTCAGTTCTCACTAATTATCATTTGATAATATGGTACCCGATTCTGTATTTTAAGTGAGATTGCTCACTTCTCGCATTTTAATCTCACGTGAGTTCGCCTGATTCTGTAAGGTAGTAGTGAAAATACGAAATTACTGCGTGAGATGATTTGGATCAAAGATAATACATAGTAGTTATCTCTATGAATATAGTAGTGTTTGACATTGGCATCCGTGTAAAAATAAACAGCTTTGCTTTGATTGTTTAATATTTCAATTTTTCAACATGAATGTGACTGATAAACAAAAGCAAATAATTTTAAATTTCATGCTCGCCGACCCCGACTTTGGACGAGATAGATAGATAACCAAAGAATGCATATATACATTCTTTGACATTATCATGAAGAATATTTATCTATTATTCATGGACATTACCAATCGTTGTTTTAAGCCATCGATTATTTCTCTCTCTCTCTACTTCTTTCCATTCTCTCTTGGATTCACTTATACCAGAGACTAGTAGACTTATACGTTATGAAATTCCTTGTCGAACAAACTCACGTGAGATGGCTCACATTTTCACTATGGTGAAAGTTACGGAATCGAGAGAAGTGCTCACATTTAGTATTTTCACCAGGTTTCAGTTACAGAATCACTACCGTAATACGTAATGTGATTGGTGAGCGTACATGACGTTTTGTGATGGCAGCAGCGGTCGGTTATTAAATTTGCATCCGTCTAGTGTTGAGATTGGTGTATTTCCCGTTAATTGGAATCTATATTATTGATTGGAAGTTAAATTTTAATCATTGCAACAGATAGCCGATTACTTAGCAGGGTTACTTGGACTTTTAGCTGTGTCTTAAAATTTTTATCATTAAATATTCTTATGGAAACCATAATTTTTTCACTTTTAGGTATTTGAAATATTATTATATCCGGTATATAATAGATACCAGGGTATACTAACTTTAGTCCCGACTTTGTAACGGTTGAAAATATTGATCGCACAAGAAAAAATTTTGATATAGGTGTTTATACGATAACCTAATTAGTCCATTTCCACAAAGTTGTTCGTCCATCCGTAAACACGATAAGTCAAAAACGAAAAGAGATTTGAAATTTTGTATGTATGTTATAGAGTGGGCAAAATCGGACCATGTTTGGGCAAAAGGGGCCAAAAATGGTTGACTTGCTCTTACTCAAGTAACTAATATCGGTAGGTCAAAAAGTTTCTGGCTTCATTGCAAAAAAATATTTTGTTATTAACATTTTTCCGCGGAACACAGTTTAGAAAACCCTGCAATAAAGTATTGTTAGTATGGAATAAGGCTCCGTTCGTATAACCTTAAGATACGGAGCCCCAAAACATGAATTAAGGTTAATTAAAAAATTTTATATTTTATGTATCATCTATATGTATATGTTACGTACCGAGCCCGAAATTGTACAGACCGGGATTTGTACAGATAATTTTGTCCGATCTGTACAGGTTTTTTTTAACCAAGTCCAAATCTCTGGGCTTGGTACAATGAGTTTTGTACTAAGTCGACTCTGTACAACTTATTTTATACCAAGCCAGGGTCGGACTGGGTCGAAAGGGCCCGGGTGGCTCTCCACGAGCCCGGGGCCCAGAACGGGATCATGGTAGATGGGATACTATCGGAAAATAATATACAAATTATTAATAATCAACTGTGTATATATACGTTTCAGCGCTGAAAATCGTCTCTCACGAGTCACTTGCGCGACGAATTTGTGAGAATATACATAATATGCAACGTATAAAGTGGTGTACGTGTTGAAGTGCATGTTATATTGTGATAAATGTTTACATGCACATGGCATGCAACTTTGGCAGACGTCTGAACCGCTTCGAGAAAACACATGGCGTCCTTTGCAATTTGGTCTAAGACATCTTCGTCGTATTTTTCCTCAGTCTGACAATCTGAGCCATTCATGTCTTGTTGCCTAGGCGGAACGTGCTCACCCCAAAGAGTTTTAGACAGCTCAAAACATAAATAATTTTATGAATAGATTAGATAGATATTATATTATGTTCGATTACGATATAATGCATTTCTTAAACAATGCCAAATGTCGTGTATTATGATACACGTCAAAATCGGTTGATTCGTTCAAAAGTTATCGCCGTTTTCCAAAACAAGTTTTAATTTTCCTGTTTCATTATTAAGTATGTATGAACTAACTACTTTACATATAGGTCACAAAAGCCGGGCCCTAGCCTGCGCGGGCCCCCTACCGTACCTACCGCTTGGCTTGTGGCAAACCCCTCAAGCCAGGTCCGTCAGGGGCCCGCACAGGCTAGGGCCCGGCTGGCAAACGCCACCTCGACTATATGGCCAGTCCGACGCTGTACCAAGCTGTAGACTCATTGTAGTTATCAATTGATTTGATCAATTGAATTCATCAACAATGTAATCGATAAGTTAAAATTAATGTGGCCTCAACTAAATATTGTGCATAGAAAGCCGCGAGTCACAAAGTCAGGGAAGTGTGGAAAGAGCAACCAGAGATATGGAAGATATGTTTTTGTCAAAGGGGGGAGGGCTTACGGTTTTGTCAAATGAAAAAAAATAACAGTTTGCATTCTGGCATAAAACAGACACCAGTCGAAGCACTACTTGGAAGATCGATGAGCGTTGGTTTAAGTAGCAGTCAGTTACCAACTTCAGTTATTTCTCAACTACATTCAGAGGACGATCTTGACAAAATCATAGCAAAAGCTCATATAGTAAATAATCCGGAATGTAATGAGATTCTTAAATATACGCCTATTAACGAAGAGATTCTTGAAGATACGATTATTAACGAGGAGATTCTTGAAGATACGACTCAAATTAATTTAATAATTGAAAAGCATAAGTCCATAAAAACAAATCATGAACTTGCAATGCCAAGTGGCCTTGAATGCCAAGCTACACGAATGAAACAAAAGAGTGACGCCAAATTTCAGCCTTTGATCGTTGGCACAAAGGTTCTCCCAGTTCCTGATGTGAACAGAAGTAAAGTGAAGCTTAGAAATGTTCTCGGTATGTCCTTATAGAAGTTAATTTTATATAAATATATGAATTTTTATATTACATATATTCTAATTTATAGGTGTGCTTTTGAAGGTATCGGAAGATAACTTTTATAAAATCGGTACAAAGAGTGGAGTAATAATGAACATTAAACAACGAAGTCTCATTGCTAGGAGGATAAGGGTTCGTGAAATGTTCGTGAACAACAAACTGTACTACGAAAAGATGTGCTTGTAGAAAAAAAGGTGTTTTGTGTAACTCTAAAGGGCGGGTTGTTCCAACCTCTAGGTAAAGTGTCGGATTGCCTACTCGGCGGGTAAACTCCTAAATGACGGTTTTCCAACTTCTAGGTAACTTTACCTTCCGGGTAAATGTCCCTACTCAGAAGTTAATTTATACCGCTCCGTAAAGTACCGAGTAGGCTGCTTAAGCTCCCGGTAAACGTGTGTAGAGCAATAGTGGGGGTAGAAAAATAGTGGAATTAATGGTCGTATATAACTTAAGAAAGTGCATCTGCTCTGCTCTGAAATTATGAGTCGAATATAACCTATAAAAGTGCAGTTTTTTTGCTCCGTAATTGTATATCGTGTTTGAAAGTAGCCAAACAAATTTTTTACGAAAATAAACATAGAACATTTATACGAGAATCTAAAATTTGGCACATTAGTTTTAACATATAGGCATACTTTGCCATAGTTTAAAAAAAAAAGAAGTCATTTTTAGATTTTTTATTTAATTTAAAATTTTTACGTTTTTTGAACTTTGGGAATTTTTTTCTCGAATTCTAATTAACCGATTTAAATGTTCATGGGCTAATGGCAAATGTTCATTTGTCATTTTTTAAATTTTTTGTTTTAAAAAAGATGTTAAGAAAAAACGCTTTTTTGTTGTATCAATCAATCAAGAGTTCCGTATCCCCTAGAGGACGTTGGAGACCACTTCGTTCCATTTAATTCTGTCATGAATAGTACGGATGAGGAGGTTGAATTTAGTGTTGGTCCATTTGATGATGTTATCCAGCCATGATGTTTTTTTTCTCCCCCTGGTTCTTTTCTGTTGGTGTTTACCCATCAGGATCAGCTGTTGTGTGCTATATTTATCTGAACGCATTATGTGACCAAGATATGAACATTGTCTTTTCTTTATTAGACTCACTAATTTTCGTTTTTCATTCATTATTTTCAACACCCCATCATTGGTCACATAATCCGTCCATTTTATATTAAGCATGCGCCGATAACACCATATTTCAAATGAGTTTAATCTTTTTAAATGATCCTCTTTTATTGTCCAGGTTTCACAAGCATACAAAAGCACTGACCACACATACGCTTTAAGAAACCGTACTCTTAGGGATTTTTTAATTTTATTGTTGCATAATAAATTTCTTAGTTTGCAAAATACTGTTTTTGCTTACCCTATTCTTGTTTTAATTTCGGTCGTTTGGTTGTTTTCGCTATTAAAATTAACGCCGAGATATTTAAATGTGTTAATTTGTTTAATAGGCACGATATCTTTATATTTAACATTTAATTTTACTTGATTGTTTTGTTTTATTGTGCTCGAGAAAATCATTACAACGGTTTTTTTCAAGTTAATTTTTAAGCCCGCCCGGTCACTGCACTTTACGACACTATTGAGTAGTTCTTGCAAACTTTCTTCAGAATCCGCTAAAAGTACTGTATCATCTGCGTATCGGATGTTGTTTATGATTTGTCCATTCACTGAAACTCCCATATTTAGATCTTCTAATGCTTCGCGCATAACTCGTTCGCTATAGAGATTATATAACAAGGGGGATAGCACACAACCTTGTCTTACTCCTTTTTTAATTGGGATCCATTGAGTTTGGTTTGCAGAATATTTCACAGTAGCTTGTTGATTGTAGTATAAATTTTTAATTATTCTTATTAATTTTCTATCAATTCCTGCATTATACAGATCCTTAATCAACATATCATGCTTTAAACTGTCAAATGCTTTTTCATAATCAATAAAGCATGCATAAATGTTTTGGTTGCATTCGAGTGAGCGTTCGATTATAATCTTTAGAGAGAAAACAGCTTCTCGTGTACCTATTTCTGTCTTAAAGCCCATTTGAAAATTACTTATATCTTGTGATAGCTTTTTTTGGATCCTGTTTAAAATTATTTTCAAGAGAATTTTTGATGTATGACTGGTAATACTTATTATCCGATAGTCTTCACATTGCATTGAATTATTTTTTTTTGGAATTGGATGGTAGATTGCTTGTATGAAGTCTGTTGGCAGATGGCCAGTTTCGTATATATTATTGAATAATTTTAGGAGCAATTTCATATTTTCATCATTTAAAGCCTTGATAAACTCGGCGGGAATCTTATCATTACCAATTGCTTTGCCGTTTTTCACATATGATACTGCATTTTGCAATTCGCTCATAATTATACAAATTCAATTAAGACCCTGTTCCGTCACGAGTTGGACCGTAAAAATTTAGGGTCATATTCAGGACATCAAGATGAATCGATTTAAAAAAAATTGCGGTTCCGAGCAACCTGACTTAAACCCCGTTCTTGAAGCAAATTTGACTCTACCAATAATAATAAAAAAATAACAAAATATTTTTGTTGGTGTGTTTATTTGTGTATTAATTTGCTAATCCGTTGAAATTTGGTTATGGTTTTGACACATGCCGTTTACGCATGAACATTGCCACAAATACTCCCGGAAGTAAGAATCGACATACGTACGTGTCGCTGGGTAACTAACTGTGAGGCAAATAACACTGGAACAACACGCACGCACTTAACTGACTAGTAAACCTTATTCGGCTGTTAGCTGCCGGATACTTTACCTGAACGTTGGTACAACCCACCCTAATGTTGTGTTAACAACATTAGGGTGGGTTGTAACAAGTAAAATTTAAACATTATATTATCGAATGATAATTAGTGAGAACTGTAGGTTTTTAAAATAAAAATTTTAATTCGCCCCCTTTACCTAGATCAGTTTTTTGTATTATAAATACGTATTTCGACTACAATGTAGTCATCATCAGTATATATTAGCTAGTCGTACTTTACTCTTTGACAAATAGAAATAGATATAAAGTCGAGATCAATAGACAAAAATAAAAATAAATAGAAAATTAACTAGATTAAAATATACTAGATTTAAAATATAATAAATTTTAAATTATATTGAAATTACTCTTGTTAAAATTTCCTTCATTCACATTTATTTCTGTTAATTTTACTCTTATTAGAATTAGTCTTATATTGTCGCAGGATATGCTACTTGTTACTAATTTGGTGAAAAATTAATGTTGTGTTACTAATTTGGTGAAACTGTCACCAAATTAGTAACAAGTAACATATCCTGCGATAATATCAGAGTAATTCTAATAAGAGTTTGTCTATTGATCTCGACTTTATATCTATTTCTAATTGTCAAAGAGCAAAGTATGACTAGCTAATTTATACTGATGATGACTACATTGTGGTCGAAATACGTATTTGTAATACAAAAAACTGATCTAGGTAAAGGGGGCGAATTTGAAATTTTAAGTAAAATTTAAATAACTTTAACTTTTTAATATTTAATATTGTGATATCTTTTGCATTATATTTGTCTGACCACAGGTGTAATAAAATAATATTAAATGAAATTTATTATTATATAAAATTATTATTTTTGTGCAAAATTTAATAAAGGAGTTTGGTACAAAATAAGTTGTACGGAGTTGACTTAGTACAAAACTCATTGTACCAAGCCCAGAGATTTGACTTGGTACAAAATGACCTGTACAGATCGGAGTAAGTACAAAATTTTCTGTACAAATCCCGATCTGTACAATTTCGGTCTCGGTACGTAACATATACATCATCTGGTAATTGTAATCATTGCAATTATTTCTTATATATGTAAATAATTATAAGAAAAACTGAAGGCCATTTATGCTCGCAGTTTTTTGTTGTTGATTATTTTAATCAAATAAAATGGTCAATTGGATATATTTGATTAGTAATTATAAATAATAACTTGAATATTCAGTAAAATACTTAGGCCCGTATTCACAGTCCGGTCTTAAGTGTATGTTCATCTTAAGCATGGTCTTAAGGCAGCGTTACGATTCGTAGACGTAATCTTGAGGCAAGTTCGAAAGTTTGATCTTAGCTAAGATATGTGTGGTTGGATAAATATTCATAGTCATAGCTTAAGGCGATATTAAGAATTGAAAACTGTTGATGTATTCACAGTCAAATAAGACAATCCAATCTTATTATAGACCTTTTCTTTATTGTTATTAAAAAAAGAGGATTTTATTTAAGTCCGCATTTTAGTAGACTTAAGAAAACCTTAATAATTTTACAGTGAAAAAAATAGTGAAGTTAATAAATTTTTTGGGTTTACATAATATCAATATTGATGATAATATTGATATCGATTTTGATTCTGACGACGAAGACATAATTAATTATACGTGTTCCTAAACGTTACATTCGAGATGTACAAGATCCTTTTGATTTTTATGCAGACACCGAATTTAAAAAAAGGTATAGATTCGACGAAATCAATATTAAATTAAACGTATTACCCCTAATAGAACATAATTTAGGTAAAGTCGATCGTCGCGGATTACCTTTTCCACCAGTGTTTCAATATGTTTGCAATTTTATGTATTTGCTAGTTTTCAATAATTTTTACTTTTACCTTTGCCCGTCATATTTTTCTTATTTTTTTGTTCAAAAACAATTTTTTTAGCTCCCTACTTTTATGTACAGTCTGTTTGTTTACATTTGTAGAATAATATTCAGTATCACTGACAATACAAATATGATACATTTGACAAATGTATCATCGGCAATTTCCGTAATAATTATCATGTATCCGATGATCTTATTTGCTGACAGCAAATAAGATCATCGGATACATGATAATTATTACGGAAATTGCCGAATACTAATAACGAATTATTTTAATTAACGAATTAAGATAATCTCAAGATTCGAATTGATATTTGTAAACTAGCGTCTATTTATTTCCATTGTTAGAATGGCTGCCGTTATATTATTTGATGTCAAAAAAATGTTATCAAGATTCGTCTTACTAAAGCTAATCTTAAATCGAACAAGATCATACTTGAAACCATCGTCTTACCGAAGATGATCTTAATGTATGTCTATATGAATTCATCATGTCTTAAAACCAAAATGACGGTCTTCATGAAGGTAAGTTCAAGACTGGACTAGTACTAGACTAACTAATAATTTTTGCGTGGATAATTGATTGTAGATAAATCACAAAGAAGTACTGATGTTCACCGCTTTATTTGTAAGAGAGTTTCGCTTTTATTATTCTATATTTTGGAAATTAAACAAATTTCAAAAAGTACAAAGAATAAAATTCGAAAAAACTAAGGGGTCAAAAATGGTTGCTTGGGAGCCAGGTTACCCGAAAACGTTGATTCAGTAAAAACTTAACATTAATTTTTTAGATCAAATCTAACTATACGCACGCTATTTATTGGTAAAACTATTAGTTTATACTAATAGTCTTTAAGCGTGCTGTAAATCGTTGAACTAAACTATTGGCGCGCTTTGTCAGCATACACAGCATACACAAGTTGAACACTAAAAACAACGCTTAATGGCGCTGAAAGTGTGTAAGCGTCCAAAACGAATACAAGATGTATGTGTGTAATCTTTATATCAAATAATTTTTAATAATAATAATATACATATGTATAAAGTTTAGTGATGGTCATTTGCGATATCTATTAGGTAGGTTCAAAGAAATTTCTTTGAAATTCCTTCATCGGTACACATGTACTAATAGCTACATTTCTCCCCATAGACGCAGGGAGTATATTTTTTTTAACCGTAAGAAATAGAAAAAATATTTTCCTTTTTTTAAAAATTAACAACCATTGTTTGAAACATTTTTTCATAAAATCAGTATAAACCGCGTATTTATGCAATTAACTCAGTTAGTTGTTATTTTCACTTGTTTTTAAGGTAATTTTTGGTTTTATTTTATCTGAATTAATGAGCAAACAGCACTGGACAATATCACAATTGGATGAACATAAAATTTAATTAAATCTAACTTACCGATTAGCTTGACGAAATCAAACAATTAAAAAAACACTGACAAATAATTTTTGTTGTTCAAAAATATTGTTATAAAATGTTTATCAACAAATATATATAAATAATATTTAGCAGTTATGTAAATAAAAGATTTTGTACGCTCTGTTGTATTTTCAAGTTCATTGTCACCAACCATTTGTTTGATTTTGGTTCTGTTTGATTCTGAAGTTACTACATATTATTTGTATGCTTCGCCCACACAAATTTTTTTGTATGTTTCGTCTTCGCCAAGTGGATATAAGAAGGTGTTGGTTGTCACAGCTGATTCTTGAATGATAACTTTTTTTTATTAAGAATGATTCAATATGATGATGCACATAATTCAAGACATTTTTTTGATTTTGTTTTTATATTTTTAAATAAAATTTAATCATATTAAAATTAATGAATGATTTGATTCAATTATATTGACTATGGAGTCTGTTCAATAGATACTATGGATTGATTTGTTTAATCATACAAAAGTGGGAGTATTAAATGTTAATATAATAGCAAGGTTACCTAAGAGTTCAAAACTTTGCATACTCTGTATATCCTATCGAATCCTACCAAATATATGTTATCCTATGCTATCCTATGCTACTTCCAACTATAATATTAAAAATGCGAAAGTTTGTATGTATATTACGACTCAGCTCCGTAATGAATGAACACATATTCATGAAATTTGATTAAGGCACTCAACTACTTGGAACTAGGAGGTTGCTAGTTCGATTCCCAACGGTGGCAGAATTTTTAATTAAATTAATCTAAAAAAAAAGTTTATGGTGCAGTTAATTGACTAAACTGGCCGCGTATGGAGAAGCATGAAAGTAATCGGCTAGGCTTGTGAAGGTCTTCAGCAGTTTCCTTCCACAAGCTCCAGATAACCATCGGCATAGTTCCTATCAAAATCGGCTGCAGTCGCACAACCTACCAATTCCTAGTCTACATACAAATTCCTTGTCCTTTAGATGTCGGTAAAAGAGGCCTAGAATAGCACATGGGATACTTTTCTTCCCGGAAAATGTATAGTTATTGTGGGATATTAACAAAATGTACCTGTTAAACACAGGATATTAATCCCGTAAAAATGTAAGTACTTACATACAATTCCTCTAGGATAATAACAAAACTTAACCTAAAATTGCTCTGCGGATTTTGAAGTAATTTGACGTATTGGATAAGTGCACATCCCAGAATATCACAATAGCCTACTACTTCTCCCGGAAGAAACTACATTAACACTGCCTAGGTTTTTGACCCATGGTCAAAGATACATATTCCTACCGCTGAAATCCTCCCTCAACCCTCTTGAGGTGGGAATAAGTCGTAAGACATAAAAGAAAAATTCAAAGGCAAAAAATATTCCTTCTTTAAAAATAAACTTTCTAGTAGCTTATTGTACCAAGCAACCCATCACTCCCCAAGGAGGGGGAAAATATCTAACTTTGAAACCGTAAGAGGTAGAGGAAAAGTTAAATAATATATTTAATACATTTATAAAACGGGAACATTTCCTATAAAAAAACGACAAATTGTTTACTGTATAAATAATTTCACATACAAGCCATGAAATCCGATCATTAATATCAATAAATTATTCATTAAGTTTTAAGTTACGCTCAGCGAAGCGGGAGTGTAACGGATAGTATTAATACATAATATAAAAGGGTAGCTCCAAGATTGTAACGGAATATCGATCGAATTAAAATGTTTTAATTATTCCATTTTCAGATATGCTCGTCTGTTCGTCTTTCTATCTGTCAACACGTTAGCTTAAAAAAGAAAATTGATAACGGTGTGAAGTTTCTGTAGCGTGTTTGAGAGTAACGTCGAGTTTGTGAGTGGTCAAAAACAGAATATTTTTTGTCATACTTACCGAGAGGTGCATTGATAGATTTTGAAATCAAAATCGTTTACTTATACGGTTCACAATTAAATATTTTTCTTCAACAATCGAAGCCTATACTCATTCTTTGTGGGTCTATAGTTGGTTGATCTAACGTTAGATTTAATCTTCACAAATTTTAAATATGAAAAACCAACTGGACAGAATATGGATTTAAAAAATCAGTGCCTACTTTTGATACGGATACTTTGATTGCAACGCAATTATGGCCAGTAGCTAAATTATCGTTTACACATTAAAGAAATAAAATTAAATCTTGCGAAAAAAACAAATTCTTAAATAACCTAAATGATCTTTCAATATATTAACAGAATAAGTCGATTAACGGAATACGAAACTTTATTTTTTAAATTACAAATTACAAATTTGTTAAATTATTTTTATTGTTTTTTTAAATAAAATTTTTTCTTATTCAGTTATTTATTATTTCTAAATATTTTAATATTCATTATTCTTTTTATTAAACATTTATAGGTTTTTAAAATTGTATCGATTATGAAATAAATAATATTCTTAAAATTAAAAGTTTATACAAATACAGTATTTTTGATACAAAGATCTAAAAATTATGTAATATTTACACGTTGGATGAAAAAACCTTCATTCAAAAACTATTTGTTCTTGGAGCCGTTGTTTTTTTAAATTCTAGATAATAAATACTGAGACAAAGATTGAGAAAAATTGTAAATATTTCTGAATTAATTCACGGTTAACTGAATTGGTTGATTTAGTTATTTTTTATTTAATTAACTAAGAAAATTCACATCCAAACTATCACTATGCATCATTATCTTAAATCAATTTGCTTAGTTACCAAAATCATCAAGAAACTTTTTGAGCTATCCATAAACTACGCATTATTTGAGAGGGGGGGGGGGAGAATGCTATCATGTTATGTGATATTACATGAGAGTAGGATCTAAGACAAATTAATAGATAAAAAATAATAATAAACGGACAATAAAAATAAAAATAATATTAAACGGACAATAAAACTGACAAAGCCCAACGAATTGTGATCGATCGTTGAATATTTCTGGTAGTGCGTTGGTGAGTGAGTAGGTGAGGTTAGGTTAGGTTAGAGTGGCTGTCCTGGGGTGAGACACACTTGGACCATAGGGTCCGTTGTCATACCGAAAAAGTGGGTTGGTCATCCTCGGCCACTACTCCATGAACCATTTGAAGCTCTTTAAGAACAACGAGAGTGCTTTGAAGTCAACGGACTTAAGATTGAGTGAGTAACAAATGGTTGAAGAAAATAAGTTTGATTCGATTCCCACAACCAACTGCTTGGATTCCCGTGATGGATTCAATATATGATTGATTAAGTCCCATGTGGACTAACAATATGGAAGTATGATTATAAACTATTTTCATCTATCTTATTTCTTATCAATTTTATAACTGAATAAAAGGTTAAACAAATTTAATCAACAGAAATGCTTAAAAAATTTTATTACTTTAAAAATTTACAAAACAAGCAGAACGGGTGAGGATTCATTGCAAATATTTCTGAAAACAATGAAAATTTATATGTTCTACTGATATTTAATCAATACCCATCGTATGATCACACAAAAACAGTTTGTTATCCTAATCTCTACTGCTCCACAAATTCGAGACCACATAATATCAAAAACTGAAAATCTAATAGCTGAAATTCGCTAATAATGAATAATCACTGTCAATACAAGTCTTGGATCGTACAACATATGGTGCATTGTTAATACACTTTATATGTTACACTAGAAATGATCCATTGGCATACATGAAAATAAGTAAATTTAGCATACTGTTTACTTTTTGGTTTGACTGTCAAGAGTGAACCAGCTTAATTAAAAATGTGATTATCTCAGTCATTAAGTAGCAGGTTATTACTATTTTCTTTGGAATGGAAGATTTGTGGCCTTGCTGTTAAATTATTATTAATTAATGAGGATTGTTGTATGGTTGGCGATGATTGTGACGAAGCTTGTTGTGTTGTCATCATTAATGGCAAGTTTTGGGTTTGATCACCAGGATCAATTTCTGGGGAGCTTACTGGTGAATCAGATATTGGCGGTGATGCTGAATTCCGTCCAGACGGTGTATAATGATGTCGATGAATAGATAAATCTGTAACATGACTGCTATCGTCATTATTATTGGACGTTATTGGTGGTGATCCACAACCACATTCACCAGGTGTTGGAGGTGCTTGATGATGGTGATGATGATGATGATGATGATGGGTATTTGATGAAGCTGACAGTGAATATGTTGTGCTATTGCTGCTAGATGTTGTTATTGGAGATACGCTTCCACTGCGTGTTGATGATTCCACATGATTTGTATTGTTCGATCCGTTTGATGGTGTCGATAGAGGTTGTTGAGCAGATTCTGGTGTACCACCACGGCCACCACCTGATAGAAGTAACGGTGGTGCGGCTAAGCCCAAACATCGCATACGCCATGCATCTTGAAGTAATTGTAGACGGGCTTGTTTACGCCATTTAGCACGGCGATTTTGAAACCACACCTGTAATAGTTTCAAACAAAAAACATATGAGATTTTATAAAACTCAAGTCTATTTACATACATTGGGAACACATTTGTTATGTCAAACGTTTGGAGATGGTAGGGTTTAGAGTGTGAGCAAAATCACAATTTTAAAGTTTTAATTTTTCAGAATTATTTATTTTTTCTAGTATAGGCAATTTATTGTTATTTAAAGCTAAGAAACAATACTAGGAGGGACAGTAGTCCTTCATTGTGGCATAATATTTGTCAAAGGTTTGCATGTCAGTAACTAAGAATACTTGAAAAAGCGAGGGATTAAAATATTATCCAAAAGGTTTGGTGTCATTTGTGAACATGATTTATATAATTACAGCTTCCCATGTAGGAAATTACGACAGGCCCACGACTGGCCCGGGCTTGGTCCAACGCTATCTAACATTGAAAAACCAATATTGTTAATTATATACTGGTTGAAGCCTGGTCCAACATTGGCACGCCAAGCCTTGGTATTGAATACTTGGACCAAGCACGAACCAGCGTTGAATTGCCAATGCGCGGTTCGCCAGTCTATAGGCATGGTTCGCCAGACTATTGACATGTAAAAGTATATTATATGATCAAATTATCGTTGTTAACTTGGTGAAACTGTCACCCAGTTAGCAACGAGTAAGATATCCTGTGACAATTAAGAGTAATTTTAATAAGAGTAAGGTTAACAGGAGTAAACTTGAATGATAGAAATTTTAACAAGAGTAATTTCAATTACCTACAACTTAACTCCTGATAAATTTTTCGATTTTTCAAATATTAAGGGAGATAGTCAAATTTTGTGTTTTCCCCTCCCTCTAAACCCCCTTTCCCCTCGTCTGATTTTACCCATTAACAAACTTGACTTTTAGAATACCAAAAACGACCCAAATACCCAATTTCATTCCAATCTGCATAAAACTGTGACCGCTAGAGAGTCCACAGACATTTTAAAAAAGTACATATGTTGTATATATATGCATATGTATATATATATATATTATATATATATATATATATATATATATATATATATATATATTTGTATATATATATATGTTACAGTAAATGTACACTCTTGGGAAATGTACACTTTTACCGTAAAATGTGTACATTTCCCGGCAAATGTGTACTCTTGCCTTCACGTTTTGGTAAATGTATACTCTTACCTTCATGTTTTAAGAAAAGTTGAAAAATTTTGGCACGATTACGATAAAATTATGCAAAATTCCAACAGAGAGAGCTAAAACATGATGAAATTAGATGATAAAATATATACCCAACTCAACCAGACCCAACCCAACCAGGAATAACCCAACTCGACCCAACCCAACCAGACCCAATTCAACTCGATCCAACCCAAATCGACCCAACCCAACCAGACCCAACCCAATTCGGCCCAACCCAACCAGACCCAACCCAACCAGACCCAACCCAACTCGACCCAACCCAACACGACTCAACCCAACCAGACCCAACCCAACTCGACCCATATCGATATCTCTATTTCGTATTTTGCGATTTCGTATTTTGTATGCTCACATTTACCAAAACGACATGGTCATTGTGAATTCAATGTACATTTCCCTTCTTTGAAATTGTAAATGTTAGTTGAATGCACATTACCCAAACGAGGAGGCAAATGTGCACATTTACCGGAAAATATGTACATTTGCCGCAATATTACTACTTTTACCGTAACATATACATATTTACAAATTTTAGCGATAGTGATTTTTAACATCTAGTAGGTTGGATCGTTGGACATTTGAAGAAAGTTCCAACATTGGTGCAAAAACAATAGTTGCATTTCCTTTGGAGGAAATTCGCTAAAAAGTTGTTTATAAAATTATATAGAGTAGCATATCTCTTGTATTGTTTGTAAAATGACTTGTTTCTATCGTCTCGCCTCGTCTCGTTTTTAGAGTTGAAGATTTTCTTGAATAAGTACAATTCAATAAGAATTCGGATTACCCAAAAATCATTAAATCATTACCACCCAAAATAATTTGCTGTTTTACGATTACTACATTTTTACAGATTCAAAATCTATAGAGTTTGAAGGAGAGTACTATCGTCTGTCACTCGACTATTTAACCAAAATCGGGATTCTAATTTTCGTCTCGTCTCTCGTGGCATCAATTAACACTACTAGACTTTGTTAAATGTAAGAAATAAACAAAACACCAATAACCAGTCCCCTGCACCACTCTCTTGCACCAACAACCAGTCCAAGTGGCTGTCTAAGGCGTTATGTCTGCGCAGTATACCTACTTGGGAACTGGGAGGTTATGGGTTCGAATCCCGACATCACCATTTTGTCAATTATTAAGAAAAAAAAACTGTCGGCGTATGGACAAGATCGAACTAGCCGGCTATGCTTGAGAAGGTTTTCTGCAGTTTCCTTCACGAACTCCAGATGAATATTGGCATAGTTCCCTATCATAGTCGGCTGAAGCCGCAGATCCTACCAATTCCTAGTCTATACACAAAAATTCCTTCCACTCCACTCACATCCTAAGGCATCACAACGGACATTATGGTCAAAGTGTAGCCCGTCTAGGGCAACCTCCACAATCTATCTCTATCATTGCACCAATAAGAAGTCGGCGTGTGCATATGGTAAACTAATGGCGATCTTTTTTTAAAATGTCGTAGTTAATTTGTACCGAACTCTTTTGGTTTTCGGAAAAATGTCTCGAATAAAACTTGTTTGTCATAAAAATATTAACAACTTTTGTGCAAAAAATTTTTTGAAACTGAATGGATACGGCATAGATCAACTATGAAATTTTGAAAAAAGAGTGGCATTTTTGTGATCATTTTTACTAGTTTAACTAAGATGACATTGAAATCAATATAGGCCGGTGCCGACTGTGTCATGTGTGTGTATGGAAGAACACTAAAAGAAGATTTTAATTTTTAACTGAATCACCTCATAACATATTAAATTAATTTTAATTGGAATTATTTTGAATTCAGTCCGTATAATTGATACATTTTTATAAATTGTGATTAGTTTTAGTTTTGGTATTTGTTTTTTGGCACAAATGTTTTTACAAAATTTATTATGTTCTTTTTATTTTATTAAAATTAGTTTTTTATATTATTTTGGCATCACAGTTAATGTTTTTTTAACAACGTGTAATATTTTCTGCTATAGTTTCTGTTAATTAATTGAGTTCATTCCAAAATATTCAATATTGTAGCTATACGCTTTAAATTCTTTTATAAACAAAAATTTATATTGATTGTACGTAACATCTGGCTACTTTCATACTAATACACATCCTTCTTAATTTTATTATTGAGTGTCTAACTTTGCCCGCGACTTTGCCTGTATATAAGCCCAAATCATTAGGTGTCTGAAATGTTTCAAACAAAAGTTGTTTGCCTATAAGATTATCATTTCTTGTGTAGAAAGATTTTCTATTTCCTGTACCTTTTAAAAGGAAGAATTTTCATGTAACGTCAAATTTGTTAAATGTTTCCTAGTAAAATTATCTAACTTGCATGAAAATCGATTCAGTCGTTTCAACGCGATAACGAACACACAAACAAACAGGCAGAAAATATTGAACAACAGTTTTCTGGTATATATTTTCAATAAAATTTACCAAATTTTAAAAATATTTTCCATGTATAGACCTCCTTAAATTAGCTTTAAACTCCGAGGTACATAATATTTCTTAAACATTTGTTAATACTGATAAGGATGTTCCAGCATACCACCACTTTTCGACAGATTATGATCTTTTTTTTTCCACAGACTAAAAATCATGTTTTCTAATAAATCCCGAAGTTTCGGAATTTTTGACCGTTTAGAACGCTAGATAATTAATAGCAAAATTATCATTTTCTCTCACTCTCTCTCATTAGAAGCATGTAAAACTTCATACCCGCCCAACTATTATCTGTTGTATTAAAAAAAATTATCGACAGAATTTGAAAAAAAACTAGAATAGTAAAGATAAATATTTATTATATAAATTTAAAAAAAATCGCATTTTACCGTTTTGTTTTCGAAATATAAAAGTTTAAAATTAATTTTTTTTTCAAAATAACATTATTTTGTATATATGAACAGTGAATTTGTCTATATGTTGCGTATATGTGTTTATGTATTTGTTCTATAATAAAATCAAACCAGTTTTTTGTCCTGATTATATAACACAGGCTGGAACGTTCTTAAAACGAATTATAATAGAGTAAAATAGCAGTGAACCCTTTTCGTATAATTTCTTGCAAAAAATGTCAGTGGCGACATTTTTAATTTAATGGAAACAAATTTAAGGTGATAATTTGCCATTCCTTGGCTTACCTACCATCATAACAATGACTATCAATAAGGATAACTCAGATGGGAGGGGGGGGGAGGTTAACCCCCAGTATATACCATCTAGAGGCTAGTTATCCTAAATGGACATCAGTATACTGACAAAAGTACGATTTGATGTCATCAACCGACACCACATTGTTGTTTTGCAATGTTAATAGAATTATAAATATTTAAAATAACGAATGAGTAGTGTTTCACGAGGCACGAGGCGAGGCGAGGTTTTGGTATCACCTCGCCTCGCTTTTTTAAATATCAACCTCGCCTTACCTCGAGGCCGAATGTTGACTAGCTTCGCCTCGTCTCGGTTGGGCTACATATCAACCTCGCCCCGAGGCGAGGGAAAATGATTACTAACTTTGACTTATTTTGCATGAATGTACATAATATGGTAAAAAAAACTTGTATATATATATATAAATTTTAGAGACGATGAATTTCGGCATCTACTAGGTAGAATCGATGGACATTTGAATAAATGTTTGCAAAATTTTGACGTTGGTACGAGACTCATAGCTCTATTTCCTTTCCGGAAATTCGCTAAAATAAAATAAAATATACAAATTAGAGAGAGAGAGAGAGAGTTGAGAGAGTTGAAGGGCTGCGCTTTTTGGCGCGATAAAAATACGCTAATATAATCAATACAAATCTACATATTAAATCACGTTTAGAGTTGAAAAAATAACGTAAAGAACTTCGTTCCTGACGGGGTCCCCCGACCGCACAATTTGTTTTTTTCTCTAAAATAAGAATATGCAGTCGATCAATAAAATAAAAATAATACATTTACTTTTCTCTATAAAATTTGCAAATCTGCGATGAACAAATTTATGATTATTATTATAAAAAGTAATCATGGCATAAAATTTCTTTTTCCTTTAAAATGCATCTAATCTAGTAGTGTATCTATTGCTTTATGTTTTTTGTAAAAATACATGTTACTATATTATATAAAATAAAAAAAATACTTTTTGTAAATTTGCCTCGGCCGAGGCAAAGTTTTTGGGACAATACACCTCGCCTCGCCTCGGTTAGTAACGAGGATAAAAATGCCTCGCCTCGTAGGAGGTTACCTCGTAGCCTCGGTGAAACACTACGAATGAGGCAATATTGAAATGGAAATAAAAAATTGACAGATCAATGGAAACGGGGGGGGGGGGGGGGGTAGTTTACAGGGAAGAGGAAACCAAAAATCTTGAATTTCATTCTTAGTACAATGATATATTAGTTATAATATATTAGTACAATGATAAAAACTGAGCATAGATAAAGTTGTAGCGATTAAATTTTAACTGACTGATAATTTTTTAAATTCTAACCTTTTTATAAATATTTAAATAATTATAATAATTAATATTACAACCGTCATCGTGGTAATTTGATTATATATTTATTATAAGTTCTTCCTCTAAGAAAATTAGCCAAGTCTACTCGTAACTGGGAGGCTACTGGTTCGATATCCAACGATTAATTGACTAAACTCTCGGCGTATGGACAAGAACGAGAGTAACCGGCTATGTTTGTGAAGGTTTTCTGCAGTTTTCTTTCACAAACTCCAGATGAATATTGGCATAGTTCCTATCAAAGTCGGCTGCAGTCACACAACCTACCAATTCTTAGTCTACATCAAGTTCCTTATCATTTAGGGAACGGTAAAAAATGCCTAGAAAGTCTTACCAGGATTTGACCTCCCACCCGCTACTACTACTACTATTACGTAACTCGTACGTAATGAATAATTTGTATTTAATTTGTATTTAAATCAAAATGAGAGTTTTGACGAAAGCCTATAAAAAACCGATATTTGGTATAAACTTCAGCCGTAAAAAAATAAAAACAGATTGTTCTGTTATTTTTTAAATTGGTTTTCAATTATTCATAACTTTATTGGCTTTTTAACACCCACTATATGATATAAAAAAATTATCTATTAATCTGAAATGTCCATAAATTATCTTTTAAAGATTAGTACGAAGAAAATTTAGAATAACAAAATACTTTGCGGTTAAACTTTAATGACTTCTGGTTAAACATAAGTTATTAAACTAATTTCATGATTTAATTTTTATTTTCTATTCTCTGATTATTTATGAATTAGAATTCTTTATTTAAAATATTTTGTTTATAATTCATGAATAGATCTATTTACTCACTATTTGGAGTTATTTATTTTAATTTGCTTTTATTTGGCTAACTTGTATTTATATATGTAAACAAATTTGGAAATCGATTTTCATCTACTTCTGATTATGTTGTTCGTTTGAAGCTTTTGCAAATTTATGCGATTCTGTTGAAAATAAAATAATATGGTACTTACGTACTGACACATGTCCACAAAAGTAGCGTCTCTTTTTCCAAAATTTTATAATCGATTTGCGCTCTTTTCATTTGGTTTCCGAAAAAATGTTTCAAATAAAAGCTGCTCATTATAAATATACTAATAAGTTTTATTCGAAACATTTTCCCAAAAATCGAATTAATAAGGCACAAATCAACTACAAAATTCTGAAAAAATGCCGCTGTGGCTCATAGAATAAAAATTTGGTGTCGGCACAGGGAAATGTATGAAATTTAAGTAACACTAACAGTTCTTAAATTACTATTTCAACTTTTGCCCCAATTCCTAGAACATTTATTTGTATTTTATTAATACGTATTTCGACTAAAATGTAGTCATCAATAGTATGAATTAGCTAATCGTAACTATCTCTGGGATATGCATTCAGAGATATGTTGCTTGTTGCTAATTTTGTGCGTGTCTCACAATGATATTAAAAAAGTTTTGTCTTTTATATGATTTGACGGAGGGTATGATCAGACCTGAAGGATTATTTGAGTTGACTGACTAAATGATAAGGTAATTCATACGGATGATGACTACATTGTAGTCGAAATACGTATTTATAAAAAAAAATACAAATAAATGTTCTAGAAATTGGGGCAAAATTTGAAATGTAATTTCAAAAAACCTAGAGTTCTCTTTGATTATTTTAATAATCTTTAACACTAACAGTGTTTATTACATTTTAAAAATATTTAATTTTTTAGTTAAAATTAAAAATTACGAGCATTGCACTAAAAAGCAAAAACGAATCAAATAGCTAAATTGTAAAAGCACAGGACACTTTCTCAATTAGTGATTTAATTACAGTTTTTGGTGCAAGCTTTTAATCTCACCTATTAGATAGTATGTGTTGATTAAATCAAAATTTTGACTAGTTATAATTGAGTTACAGATTTGAAATTTTGTACTCGTACAAACGCCTCGTGACAATGCAATATGGTATTACCTAATATGGTTCTATATAGATAGAATTCGAAAATATTAGCTGAAATAGAAATTTGATGGAAGTGTTGATAAATATTTGTAGTATTGGTAGCGGTGGAAATTACAGTTAGGTTTTCTGTCTTAAAATATCAAAAATATTAAAAAAATATCTTTTTATAAACAAGCTTTTATTTAAGCCATGAAAACGAATAAAAACGTCTAGGATACCTTAAGGCAATTCAATGCTCAATTCTAGGTATACTTAGATATATAGATACATCTTGGGGGCTCCCCCTTCCACTTCAGCCCGATGAGATTAGCTTCTCTCATATGTTGGCAATAGCCAGAAGCTTGTTTATCAGGTTTTCCTGCAGGTTCATATATTCGGGGTGAGATGGTCCAAATATCTTGTATCTGCTGTAAACTAGAGGTTCGCAGTTAAAGATAATGTGGCTGGATGTTTCTTCCTCCTCACCACACAATCGGCACACAATGGAGCCGTTATGGAGTCTCATAGTGTGTAGATGCTTCCGCGGGGGATCATACCCGGTAATAAATCCGGTAACATTTCGCAGTTGCATATTGTTCAGCTTCAGCGCATCGAGAGAGAACCTTTTGGATGTACTTCGAAGCAATATTTTCCCGAGCTCCTGCCGCGGTACTTTTTCCCAGTGATCACGGTGTTTAGCATATGACCACTCGTTGATCACCTGTTTACATGCATTCCTTCGAATTCCTTCGAATAGGCTTTGGCACTATGAAGCGTATTCCGACTCCCTTCTTTGCCAAGGCATCTGCTTTTTCGTTTCCTTCGGAACCACTGTGATCCGGCACCCAGATAAATTTGACATTGTTCCGTTTTGCCAGCTCCAGCAGTTCCTCCAGACAATCCTTGAATACCCGGGTGACCTCAGTTCCAGGCATGGCTTTTAGAGCAGCTTGGCTGTCCGAAAGAATACATACGTTCTGGTTTATGTAGGCTCTACGTAGGTTCTTACGGACGCTAGCCGGTATGGCGTAGACTTCTGCTTGAACGACCGTGCCGTATTTCCCCTAGATGAGGCTTATGTTTGCTTTAGGTCTCTCACCCCGGTCCCTTCTTTAGTTTTTGGATCTGTCTGTATACCAGACGTTTCCTTTCTTGAGATAGGATCGTTCTCCTTCTGTCCACATGTCTCTATCACCGACTACAGTGAACGGTTTTGAGAAGGAGAAGGTATACTTAAGTACTAAAATACCTACCTTCATACATATATCACATTATTTGATTCTTATGAAATAAACGTACTTACTATATAATTATCGCTGAAAAATATTTAATATTTTATTTTGAGTTATTTGTTTTCAAAAAAACGTGTCGCGCGAATTATAAAGAATGCAATGAAACGCGAGGAAATTAATTGGTACCTACTTTTATGAACATTTGATGACAACCTTTTTGAAAACAAATAATATGAAATAATTTTCAGAGATAAAGATTGTGCACTCCCGTTAATAAAAATTGAACCAGTTAGTGACAGTTTAAGCATATATATTACTAAATACAGTAGAACCTCTGTAAGTCGGACAACAACGGAGACGCCAAAAAATTCGAGTAATAGAGTTTTCAACTTATGAAGAATTTTGCGGATTTTGTAAGGAAATATTCGACTTGTAGAGTTTCAAATGATCGAGTCGTAAAGGTTGTAAAATCACACATTGTTCGAGATATAGAGGTCCAATTTATTTTTTCGAGTTATAAAGGGAAAATATGAACCGAATTCGCTTGTAGGGACTCACTGATTATTTTGACCAATAGAGGGTTGAGATTTCGAGTAATGGAGGTTTTGGGGTTTGAAGGGAAGGGATCAAAACATTTTTTCGAGTTTTGGTGGTTTTTGATTTATCTAAATTCGACTTAAAGACGTTCTACTGTATATGTATAATACATATTACATACAGTAACATATGTATGTAGGTGGGTTTGTCCACCTAAGTAAGTATACCTACATTTGGCATTGAACTACCTTAACGAAAATCTAAATTTTTGTCGTTTTCGTACATGGCATAAATAAAAGCTTGTTTTTAAAAAGGTTTTTTTTTATACTATTTTTATAATAATTGATTTGTCTAAAAGTATGAGAAAAAATCGCTCTCTAACTTTCTGACAATCAGAAATGCTTTTTGATATCAAGGCATATTTAAAACTTATTGACGATAATTGTGATAATTATTAAGCACTATTTCTTTGTATTTCCTATGAAGCTGTTGTTCCAAGCCACTAGGAAATACAAAGTGTTAGTGCTCAACGATTATAGTTGCACAATCATCTTGATAGTCGCACCAAGAAAATGGCACTCTTATGTCCATCTCTACCAACGAAGTTCAAAATTTAAACTTAATAGTTTAAACTCCGATCAATAACATTTTGCATTTCACCAACAACGTTCAAATGATTTGAACGACAATCATTCTAACCGCGTTCGTAGAGAAGATAATACGAAACTTCATAAATAATGTCATAATCTATGATGCTGTAACATTTATATTTTTTTAATTATCGTCTATCGTTTAATATTTATTTGAGCTTTATATCATTTTATGTTATCGTTATATTAAGCTTTTGTATTTAATTATAGTTTTTTTTTAACATTTAGGCATATATTTAATACTTATATGCATTTAGGTTATGTTATATAACTTGAAAAGTACCAATTACTTAAGTATACTGCTTGTCGTTCAATCATATCAACTGTTACAAAATACAGATAATAGAATTACAATACATAGAGTGTGACCAGAACAGAGTTTTTTTTTTTGGAGGTCAAATAATGAATGATGAACTTGGTGGAAACGAAAAGAAATTGACCAAAGTTCAAACTGAGTTCAATATTTGATCAACGACATTTTGCGTTCTACCAACAAAGTTCCAGACGAGTTGAACAATTTTTCAATGAGATGAACGACGTTCATCGTCAACGATTTTAAACAACATTCAACCAAAAGATTACATTATTAACTAAAAACGTCGTAGTTTATATAGTTTTATTCTACATTACATGCAAAATAGTCCTAGAAATTTTTTATAATGGCATTCGAAAATTGTATTACTATCGGCGAGTGTATCGAGCTTAAATTAATATTATCTATAGCACGGATGTGTACAAGGTTGAGTTTAAGGGGTTTTTGGCCTTCGTACTTACATTGCTATTACTACACCTTAATTTAGACGGTACCATAACATTTTCAGGTACCATAACTTTTGAACGAAAAGAGCTACAATTGTGAGTTTTCGAATATAGAAACTTTACGGAACTATAAGAAACAGTTTTCTCAATCATCGTTAACGAATTAACCGTTAAAAAGTTATCTCACTTCAAAAATGCAAAAATAAAAATAATTTTTAATTATTTCTGAACTTCATAAGAAACAAAATTTATATTTTTTACATCAAACAGTAAACATTTTCATATTTTTTCTATATTACGTGGTCAATTATACTCCAATCATATTCATCGATACAAAATATATAGACTTATAGTACGCAAACTGTTAAGTTCAGTAATTGAACATAAACTTGTTGAAATGAAAAAAAAAAGGTTTAAACTAAGTTCAAATTTGAACGAGTTCGCATGAACTATGAATTGAACCGTGTTGATGGAAATGGGCAATAGTAAACATTACAAAAAATATACATACTTGTACACGTGCTTCTGACAAACTAATACGTAACGCAACTTCTTCACGTAAAAATACATCTGGATAGTGTGTTTTTTGAAACAACGATTCCAGTTCTTGTAATTGTTGTGGTGTAAAAGTGGTACGATTACGACGCTGACGTCGACGTCCAAACATATATTCCGTTAATAAATCACCAGGTAATGGTGATAAAAAGGGACCAGCCATTTTATTAACCGTAATCAAATCAAATAAAAATTCACCGAGCAATAAATTACAAAGTAAATCACTTTAAAAAAAAGAAAACAGCACTGTTTTTATTTCGTTAGTAAAGTACACATTATTTGTTATAAAACTGATTTAATAATAAATGAAAACAAGTGATTATTTTTAAATTCGTCTAACAACTGACAGTTACAGGCATGCAACGCGTCCTTACTATCCAACAGCGACCGCCCTAAATATTATTTGATTGGTTGAAGAGGCGGTGCTATTATAATATAAGCGTCGCGACGCGCACCCTGTGTCAACTATTGTCTGTATGGTATATGCTATTATTTTTCGCGTTTATGTTATATTCCCCTTGGTGTTTCCCATTACACATCCAAGGAGGAATATATTATGCAAATTTTAACCATATATCGGTATATCGCTCTAATGAATGACGTTTATACAGCAAAGATTTTTAACAAACTTTTGTTAATTAAACAGCATTTTCTTCATATTTATTGTGTTTTGGATTACCTACACGGAGAAATTTTCGAGTACTAAATATTCGTAACCAATGAGGACGTTTTTGTGCTAGACATGGTCGGATTTAGAGGAGAGCAACACGGGCTGGAGTCCCAGGGCTTCCACATTATGATTTTGTTAATTAAACAGCATTTTCTTCTTATTAATTGTATTTTGGAATATCTACACGGAGAAATTTTCGAGTACTAAATATTCGTCACCCATGAGGACGTTTATGTACTTGGCAGGGTCGGATTTAGGGTAGGGCAACTTGGGCTGGAGTCCCAGGGCCCCCACAAGAAAGGGGCTTCCACAATATGATTGTTCAAATTTTTTTAGATGAAAAAAATCGCCCGTTTTGACAAAGAAAAAAGTCTGCGTTCGTGAAGCACTGTTCTCTAAACATAGGAATTCATATAAAATTATTTATAAAAAAAAATATTTTCCATAGATTACAAATAAAAAGTTTAGTGTGTATTGTTAGCGCTAGATATTTACATTGACAGTATATGCTTACACCGGCCAATATAAATGCCCCCGAAACGAATTCCATTCGCCTAATAATACTACATACTCATCACATTCACTTTTGTCTACTTCTTGTGTTTTACCATACTTTCATCAGTTTGTTAAAAGCATTTTTTATTTATGACAATAAATTATTGAAAAATTGTTAAAATGGAGTTTTTTTTTTGGTCTGATTTCAAAAATTATCCAGGACCTCCACATCTTCGTTGCCCCAGGGCCTCCAAACCTTTAAATTCAGCCCTGGTGCTAGTTATAGTACATTCATAAAAGTCTACAAAATACAATATAGTGTATTCATAAAATTCTACAAAATCCACAATAAAGTTGATCATTTTTGTTGTGAATTAAAATTCAAAGGTAGTTGTCGACGAAATTGGCTTAATTTTTGATAAATTATTCAAAATATAAGTAATCTAACTTCGTTTAAAATTTCAAAATTATTTACTGTTTAGTTTTGATAAAAATCGCTCTGAAAAATTGTACGATTAACATTACAGCTATATACAAAAGTCCAAGTGGCCGAGCGGTCTAAGATATTATGTCTGCGCAGTATGTCTACTTGGAAACTGGGAGGTTATGGGTTCGAATCCCGACATCGGCAGTTTGTCAATTATTAAGAAAAAAAAGGGATGGTTAATTGACTAAACTGTCAGCGTATGGACAAGAACGAAGTAACCGGCTATGCTTGAGAAGATTTTGTGCAGTTTCCTTCACGAACTCCAGAATATCGGTATAGTTCCTACCATAGTCGGCTGCAGACGCATATCTTACCAATTCCTAGTCTACACACAAAAATTCCTGCGACTCCACTCACATCCTCACATTCTTAGGCATCACAATGGACCTTATAGCCGAAGTGTAGCCCGTCCAGAGCAGCGTCTACAATCTATCTGTCTATCTCTATATACAAAAGTACGCCACACTTTTAAATTTATTTAAAACACGTGTCGAGCGTTTGGCTTAAAAACTAGAACAATGTAAAATGATGTTATATTTATATTTTGAAATAAAAAAAAATTATTGTCCGTTTAATAATTGTAATAGATTACCGAAAAGATTGACATTTTTATATAATCCAAGCGAACAGGTATACGATGTACATTCATGTCAAAGTAGGTATACTCGTACATTCTCAGTATTTTCTATAATAACATAACTCAGTGACTTTGGAGACATCAGCATACTTAAAAAATAAATTTGAGCTCGTAAAAATCTAACTAAAAAGGTGAAAACATGTGTCCTCAAAGGATAGCATTCGAGGTTGTTGCAAAGTCTTATTTTCGGTTTTTACACAGTCAGGGTTATTATTAACCCGACTTCAAAAAGGAGGATGGTTCTCAATTCGTCTGTATTTTTTTTTTAATGTTTGTCACCTCAGAACTCCGTCATTTATGAACCGATTTTGAATTTTTTTTTTTTTCTTAAAGGGTTTGATTCAAGGTAGGTCCCATTGTCACCAAATCGCATTCTGATGAGAGGATCCCCGGGAAATCGAGGAAAATTCTCATTTTATATGTGATAACCGATTTCTGCGAATTTTTTTTTTTTTTTTGAAAAGGTATACTCATTCATAATGGGAAAATAAGAAAATTTTTTTAAAAACCAACTTCAAAAAAATTAAAAAAAAAAAAAAACCGACCCCAAAAAAAAAATTTTTACAAAAAAAACAACAAAATGCTTGTAAAAAAAACTGAAAATCTGTTATAAAAAAATGCACTAAAAATTATAAAAAAAAAAAAACGGGTAAAAAAAAAAGTGTCATAAAAAATGCACTAAAAATTAGCTGGTCGTTTAGTAGGTCTATCCATATTTAGACAAATAAAATCAGTTATAAAACTTCAAAGTCACTAAAAAGCGAGAAATAAAACCTATTTTGACAAAATGGAAACCCGACTTCAAAAATCAAATATTCTATAACAAGAAATGCACTAAAAAGTAAAAAAATAATTGCATATTCTTGTGCCAATTTTAGTTCACCTAAGCAAAAATTTTTAAATATATATGTATAATTATTGTTATTTTTGGAGGCGGTATCCAAAAGTTATGTGAATTTCTCTATGCTGACACCGCCTCCAAAAATAACAATAATTGTACATATATATTTAAAAATTTTTGCTTGGGTGTACTAAAATTGGCACAAGAATATGCAATTATTTATTTACTTTTTAGTGCATTTCTTGTTATAGAATATTTGATTTTTGAAGTCGGGTTTTCATTTTGTCAAAATAGGTTTTATTTAATAATTTTGTTTATTAAAAGACATTCAAAAGACTCTGTGATTATCTTTTTAGGGTATTCCCTCCTAAAAGAAATTGAGCAATTGGTCCTGTACAGTTTAGTAAAAATTTCTTCAAATGCCCATCGACCCTACCTGGTCGGATCTGCATCTGAAAAATTTATATTTATATATCTATATACTATATTTATATATCTATTTACTTTTGGTATTTGAAAGGCCAAGTTCGTTAATGGGTAAAATCAGAGAAAAATTGGTATATCTCTCTTAATATTGGAAAAATACATAAGAAGTAACATTGTAGAAAATTAATTTTACTACAATTAAGTTTCTTATCATTTTTTCTGTTACTCTAATATTTACAGAAATATTGACGGTTTAAGATTGAAAATTAAAATCCTAAACATCTCACATATATCTCACATTATGTACACATTCGAGTTAGAGAAAAAATGATGAGAAAATAAATTGTAGCAACCATTTTCTACAACTTTACTTCTTATACATTTTTCGATTGTTCTAATATTAAGAGAGAGATTTTATATTTTGTGTTTTCTTCAGATATCAGATACGACATTTCATTTTGATCACACTAAAATTGTGACCGCTAGAGAGTGATTTATGTATTCCAAGGAAATTCGCTAAGTTGACGAAGCTCCTGCGTAACGAATTTTTACTATTTGTATACCCTGCCTGTATATATATAATATACATGTAAGCCTACTTTAATCCCGAATTTATAACTGTTAGAACTTTGAAATATGAAATAGAACTTTAAAAGAAATTTTGGTGGAGGGGCCGTGAAAAATTATTGGTAGTATTTAGATTACAATTCTAAATGAAAATATACAAAATTATTCTATAGTCAATAATAACATACGGCAGTGAAACCTGGACACTTACAAAACAAGATCAAGAGATTTGAAAGAAATATTGAAGAAGAGTATTTGAATCTGTTAGAGTAAACGAAACGAAGTGGTGAATCAGATACAACTCAGATATAAACGATATACTTAATAGAGAAGACATTCTGATGAGGTTCATCAAGCCACAAAGATTAAGATGGTTTGGTCATTTGAAAAGGATGAAGATAAGATGTCCAAAAAAATCATGAAAGCTAAAGTTTTTAACACAAAGCAGAGAGGATGGGATTGTGAGGCTTGATATTTTATAGGATCTACAAACAATACAAGTCACAAGATGGGGAGCAATCGTTAACAATAGAATATAGTGCCGTTTAATTGATTGATTGTTTATTATGCAATTATGTGATGAATGAAATTGGTCCGGAATCGTTATCATTATTCGTTCGCGAAATATGCGAGATGAAAAAAGTTCACGAACGTATGAACGTACGTACACACGCACAGATATCTCTCTAAAACCGATGAATTCGGACTCTAAGGACCTCAAAACGTGGAAATATGTCGAAAAATCGAACCCACAATAACGAACAATAATCGAACATTACAATAACTTTTCAAATGGGAAGTTAAAAACTTTATAATAAATGTGTTCCAAGATTTTATTGACTGGCATTTCCAATAGACTGTATTTCCAATGGACTGTGTTTCCAATGGACTTTATTCATCGTTGTATAGGTAGAGTACGTCCTTACTATATTAAAAAGTAATTTCTTACACCTGGATGTTGGGGCAACACCTGGGGGAAAATGGAAAAGTAAATCAGAGATTTTGTCAAATTTTATACACCTTGAAATTAATTTGTTAATTAGTTTTTAACAAATAATGTATGAGAAAACATTTCGTACACCTGGCAAGCGGGACAAAATAGTTACAGCCTCTAAACAATGTAATATTTCACAAGGATATTGTCAAATATTATTCAACTTAAAATTTAGGTGAGAGGTACGTTTGAACTATAAATAATATTTAAAAAAATTTTTACGGCTTGAACACGGACCAAAGCAGTTCTTACATCGCTCTGAAATTAAAAGTGGAGAGCGTCATACAGTGCGTGTTTTTGCTGCAGCGCTCTTTTGGCATTCGTTCTTTACAGTCTGTGCATACATACAATGTTTATTACATTTCCGTACATGTAAAATAAATTTTTTTAAATATAGTAATTGTTTATACATCTTGCTATGGTTGCTATAAACCTGCAGCAAAAACACGCATTGTATGACGCTCTCCACTTTTAATTTCAGAGCGATGTAAGAACTCCTTTGGTCCGTATTCATGCCATAAGAACTTTTTTTTTTTATTATTTATAGTTCAAACTTATCTCTCACCTAAATTTTAAGTTGAATAATATTTGACAATACCCATGTGAAATATTACATTGTTTAGAGGCTGTAAGAACTATTTTGTCCCGCTTGCCAGGTGTACGAAATGTTTTTTCATACATTATTTGTTAAAAACTAATTAACAAATTAATTTCAAGGTAAAAAAGATGTAACAATGACCATTTTGACAGTTACATATTCGTAATCGTTTTCTTTCTCAATCAATTCCTATAAACCAGAGTTATTCAGTTCAACACTAATTTCGAATATTAAAATAATCCAGAAATGGTAAATATGTGAATTTCGTATATTTAAAATTAAAAATAATCATAAACGAAAATAAATTATTTCCATCAACATTTTTTTTTATTAAAAACACTTGTGATGTATACATACTACGTGGTAATTGGGAGAAAATATTTGTGTATCAATGATCAATCCAAAATCAATATAAATATTCATTATTTTTAAATGACAAATCAAAAATGATTTTCCACTCAGAAAAATACGTGGTAATAATTCAAAGATAAGAAAATAAAAATATTAAAAGCAAAAATAATATTTAAAAAAAAAAAGCAACTATGAGATAATAATTATTTACAGAAGTGAGTGTCATCTTTTAACACATATGATAACATATTATCACACAGAAAGCTTATAATCTGTGATGCTTATATTTTATTTTACCTTTTTTTTGTGTTTTTTTTTTCCTTTCCTTCTCTCATCTCAAACATTTTGGTAGAATAGTTAAACTGAATAGATAAAAACACCTTCAACTTTTTAACACATTATAATTTATATGTATAGGTATGTATAAGTATGTATAAGGTATAAGCAAAAAAAAAAAGGAATGATATAGGATGTTTATGAAAACTTTAATAATATCAGGTATATGTTTATAAAAGTTTACTCCGACAACAACATAAATGTGAGAAGGACCAAGTTTTCGCACACAAAATGTATTGATATCCCTGAATAAACAAAAATTTTCGACTTCAAAAGTAGTGAAATTTATGTAAGGACCAGGTTTTTTAACAAAAATGAGAAAATGTACCTGAGAACTTGTTTTTGTAAATTTTAGCAGCTCGAGGTAAATTTTTTTAAATTTTCATTTTAAAACAAGTAAAATTAATAAACTTAATAAACTCCAACGCAATAATATGAAATATAATAAGAACTTCCCGTTACCTCCACCAAATTTATATGTAGAATGATGATAATGTTAATAATATGCCTATACATCATCATCTTGAAAAAGAGCTGATAATCTTCAAACGATTGAACAGATTTTAGCATAGCTAAAAACTTGAAAGGAAACCAGCTATCTAATAAAAAAAATACCGCTTTAAAATCGGTCCATGCGGTTGAGAGCTACGATGGTACAGAAAGCCCACAGACAGGCAGACACACATAATCTTTAACCTTATAACACTCTTTTTGGGCTGGAGGTTAATAATTTATTTCTATAGAAACTGTATACTATAATTTTAAATGGCATACTCTATCCTGCCCTATTGCTGTAAATTAGAATAGGATACTATATGCAACTAACTTCATTATATGTTACATCAACGTGAGCAACTTCCGTTACACATTAAAAATACACTCTGTAATTAGTGTCACTTAAATTGTCTCCTCACTTACCCAGCTTTCGCTTATTCGACTTTGTAATATACAGTTTTCTTTTTTACGCGTGAGTTTTGATTGAAGTCTTCAATAGAGTGTTTTACTGAGCTAGTGCAGTAAAACGCTAGCGCATATTAGAAGGGAGTTATGGCTGTTAAAAAAACATGCGATTGATAACTTTCATATGAATTTCATCTTGTGAATAGCTATATATTTTTTATTATATCAACCGTATTAAATGCGATTTAAAATCTCCAATAAAACTTCCACGTGTAAAAAGGCTCTTAGTGTGATCGCAATGATAACACTACTTTTAATATGAGACACCTGGTATCCGATTCTATATTTTAAGTGAGATTGCTTACTTCTAGCATTTTCATCTCACGTGAGTTTACTCGCCTGATTCTGTAAGGTTGTAGTGAAAATACGAAATTACTGCGTGAGATGATTTAGATCATAGATAATATATAGTAGTTATCTCTATGAATATAGTAGTGTTTGATATTGGCCTCCGTGTAAAAATAAACAGCTTTGCTTTGATTGTTTAATTTTTCATTATTTCAATTTTTCACCATGAATGTGTCTGATAAACAAAAGCACGTGAGATAGCCCACATTTTCACTATGGTGAAAGTTAGGGAATCGAGAGAAGTGCTCACATTTAGTATTTTCACCAGGTTTCAGTTACAGAATCACTACCCTGTATATGTGTATATGTGATATGTGATATGAGTTATGGTTTATGTTGGTAATATTGTAACTAGTGTTTGTTGTACAGCTAACATCATGATGTTATAATTATTATGTTTCATGTTTCATGTTTGTTGTTTGTTTTATTTTTTTTGTTCAACATTAATAACTTAAAATATTACCATCAAGTGTAGTAGAGTACTCCTCTACTCCTATCCACTCTCTTAAGAAGTGAAGAAATAGGCATTAGTGCGTAATGCCTAATACACTCAAATTCATCTGAACAATACAATGTTTATGTTATACTATGTAAAACTGCATATAATTAAAACGTCATATATGTAAAAGTTTACATATATATATATATATATATATATATATATATATATATATATATATATATATATATATATATATATATATATATATATATGTATGTATGTATATAATATATATGTACAACATTTACTGCATAAGTTTAATATTAATAATCATCTTTCTATGTTTTATAAACCTTCTTCTCTCAAGTTGTACTTTATATATGATATCAATTCTTGTTAACACACATTACCAAAGCACCAGGATTTGTATCTTTGAACATAACATATTCAGATATATGCTTACACGGCTCAGCAAAAAGAATGACGCACTTGGAAAAATTTTCATTATTCTTGACAAATTTATTCTAAGGATCTATTTTTCTCGAAAACTGCTTTTTCATATAAGTATTTAATTTAATTAATAAATTCAATGACAATGAAATTTGTCGGAGTATACGCTATAGTCTTCTACAGTTTGTCATACGTATTCGAAAAAGAATTTGGACAAACAACGTTATGTGGACACGAAAGTATACACAAACAAATATTCGAAAACTGCTATTTATCATTGAAAATCAATTTTTCAAAACGGCCATAAAATGGTTAATTATTAACAAAATTAGACTTATAATTTTTATACCCGGTATATACGAGTATAACATTTAAAAGGGTATATTAAGTTTAGTTCCGACTTTGTAACGGCTGTCTGTCTGTCAACACGAAACACAAAAAGGAAAAGAGATAACGAGCTGAAATTTTGTTAGACCTAAAAATCAAGGTCAATGCATGAAAATTTTTTTTCACTTGAATTGATGCATGTTTACTTGACAAATATCAAGGTAAAATTACTTTTTAAATAACTTTAAAAATAAGCGAGATATGAATGATTGAAATTCCCGATTAGACAAAGAGGGTGATAGATGTTATGTGACGTCATATTACACTTTCACCATTTAAAATACACGTAAAACTCCGTTTTTAGTATTTTTGCAAGAAAGAGACAGATAATAAACTTTAAAAGCTTATAGCTTCCTTGATATTTGTCGGATTTTAATTTCGTTTTTAAATATTATTACAGTATTAACAGTATTTTCATATTCTGATAATAAATGTTAAAAAAAATTTTCATGCACATTCCCTATTGCATTGTGCTTCCCCTCGTCAAGTGCGTAAATATCCATCTTTGAAACCGTAAGAGATAGAACAAAAATTTAGGGACAAAAAATGTTCCTTTTTTTAAAATAAACAACTTTTGTTTAAAACTTGTTTTTCATAAACTCAATATGTACCGGGTACTTAAGCAATTAACTCGGTTGTTAATTTCACTTTTTTTATGTTGTTTTTTTTCCTCAACTACCCGATCCTTCAAATATTCTATAGCAATTCCACTTATTTTAAATAGAAATTTATAATAAAATGATTATAACGATTATCAGATATGAGAGTACTGCACAAATTTAGTAATGTATTTCTTCTCAACGGTTGTATATTTGTTTTGCCGTAATGTTTATGGATTGCACCGATTTAACTATCCTCACTATATTTCAAAAACAATAATGTCCTTTTTGTGTAATAATAATCTTCATACTTACTTTAATTTATATATATATATATATATATATATATATATATATATATATATATATATATATATATATATATATATATATATATATATAAAACTATAACTAATAGGGAAAACAACTCAACTAAGTTTATATAGTATAGATATAATTTTCTAATAATTTTCTTTTATTTTTCACAACTGTTTGTTCTATGTGTACGTATTACATATATTTTCTTTTTCAAACAATATTTTTTTATGTTATATATATATTATATACGATTTGTTTGTCTCATATATCTTTGTATATACTATTTTCTCATTTACATCTTTAGGGCTCTGTAGTCGAACTACAAACTCAAAAAAGTATGTGGTAATGAACTCCTGATATTAAAATTCTAGAAAATAAAATAGGTATTCAACACGATAATAAATAAAACGAAATAGAAAAGAATTGAATAGAAGAAAACTCTCAAAGTTTTGTTTGAAATGGTCCTTCACAATAGTTTTGCTACAAAGCCTATTATTTTTATTGCAGAAGTATGAATACGACTATATACATACGTCTACAATACTTTGATATATGAAACACTAGTTTTTATACACCTATAAGAGTGTTGAAGTAAAATAAATCAGTATAATTACAAAAATAAATTAATAGCCTCCTTAGCTCAGAGGCAGAGCACTGGTCTTGTAAACCAGGGGTCGTGAGTTCGATTCTCACAGGGGGCAATTTTAATTTTCTTTTTGATATTAAAGGTATATTAATTTTAATATAAATTATACGCATTGATAAAGAACTCATCGAAACAAAATTCCTAACAGATATCTGTTCAATTATTACGTCATGTTATTCTTAAAATTTTGCATACCCTCCCATCCCTATATCACAGTTCGTCACATTAAATATGAGCCCCCCGAAAATTATACATCACATTTTGTTCATATCACTCCCCTATAAATGTTGTGGAAAAATTATTCTTACCCGCGAAGAATCGAAAGTTAAAAAATAATGATATTGATTATAATTAGCATGTATTATCATTTTTAAATAAAATAAATAAATAATAGTTTAAAAAATTATAGTTTAAAAAACTAAAAAACACGCTTTTATAGAAAATTCAACTAAAAAATGAAAAATAAATAATAGTTTAAAAAAACTAAAAAAACACGCTTTTATAGAAAATCCAACTAAAAAATAGAAAATAAAATTTAATAAATTTGGATTAAGAAAAGTGTAAATAAGAAAGAAATGTATATTAATGGAAAAAAGCGTGGGGTGCATAGTGTCAATAGTTATTCCATTAATATACATTTGTTTCTTATTTACACTTTTCTTAATCCAAATTTATTAAATTTTATTTTCTATTTTTTAGTTGGATTTTCTATAAAAGCGTGTTTTTTTAGTTTTTTTAAACTATTATTTTTTTTTCATTTTTTAGTTGAATTTTCTATAAAAGCGTGTTTTTTAGTTTTCTTAAACTATAATTTTTTAAACTATTATTTATTTTTTCAATACTTTTCAATAAGTATTTTTAATCAGGGACTTTTCAGAAGTTTCACTTCTACCGTGTGTAAGTCACACAAAAAAATGTGTGTGTGTGCAAGTCGCACACACACACATTTTTTTTTTAAGTCAGTAACTTATCTGGGAAATTGATGAACTCTGGCTAATCTAATCAGGATAATCGGATATTTTAATCGAATTATTGCATTGTCATTGGTCTTTGACAGGCATTGCAAAATTTGAATTAAATCTGATCGTTCAAAGTAGGAGAAAATCGAGCCCAAAATGTCGGTTACATAAATACAAACATACATACAGGTGAAACTAATAAATATAATAATAAAAATATAATAATATAATAATAATAATATAAAAAAATAAAATAAAATAATAAAAAGCGTACGTATAAAAATCCATTTAAAAATCTAAATTAAAAAAAAGTTTCTTTGCCCCCTGTGAGAATCGAACTCACGACCCCTGGTTTACAAGACCAGTGCTCTGCCTCTGAGCTAAGGAGGCTTATTGATTCAATGGCCAAATTATTGCAAGCAGTGATTAATGAAATGAATTTCAAGGTTACAAATATATACGTCTACGATCGTATTATTCTAGCAATGAATATTTATTAAGTCTTTTATCTTATGGTATTTAGTATAAGGATCACAATACATACAAAAATTCCACTGTCACATTTTTTCAAAGATAAAATTGCTTTTTCTGAGAAAAAAAGAATTCCATTTTTTTAAACATCAATAAAATAGTTAATTATTTTAAAAAATAACTTTTAATATTCAGTTTTTCTCTCTGGTATCCGATTTTGTCAAAAAAAATCTGGGTTCTCATTTGAAAAACACAAAATGACCCTCAAACAACCTTAAAGGCTAATGTCAAAGACAAATTCAAGATTCCCATAAAATGCCCTCCTTGGAACAAAACAACATTATTTTATTCAGGTCTTTTTTTTCCAAGATGTTTCCTTGTGCCTGTGTTTTTAATTTATTTATTATTTAATATTTAATTTCCATTCTCTTGGTCTACGTGGCTCCTACATGTTGAATTCTTTTTATGTAGGCATTTTGTTATTTTCATGCAAACCAGAGATAAAATATTTGATATGTAATCATAGATTGTATGATCGTACACGAATAAGTACTCTTGAAATTCATTAATACTGCTTGGAATAATTTGACCGTGGATTCAAGAAGCCTCCTTAGCTCAGAGGCAGAGCACTGGTCTTGTAAACCAGGGGTCGTGAGTTCGATTCTCACAGGGGGCAAAAAATATTTTTTTTAAATTTCGATTTGATAAAAAATTAGTTCGATAAAATATAACAATAAGTAAATTTTATTAAATAAAAAATAAGTTTTTTTTTTCAATCGGATCTTAAGAGATTTTTGTCTGGTTTGGAAGAAATATATTTATTATTATTTCGATTATATACACTTTTGTTGTAACTGAGGTTGAAAACTATCTAAGACGTCACAAAAAGTAACGTCAGACAAAATCTATCGGTGTTTACAACGAAAACTAGTCATATGTGATTTGTTTTCAGCCGTATATGCAGCAGTCTGTTAAAATTTGATTCTCTGGGGTAGCCGTAAACCACTCATTTTGGGAGTGGAGCGTTTTGCTCTTAAAATAAGAATTCGTTTTTAACAATTTTGTAGACATTGATTATTCATTATTTTTGACTATTTGGTGTTTTTAACTATTTACATATTTAATTGTTTTGTAAACTTTGTGTCTTTCGTCCATTGTTTGTATGGTTGCCTACAGTTTTAAAAAAAAATAAACAATTGTAACAAAAATGTACAATTATTGTTATTTTTGGAGGCGGTGTCCAAAAGTTATGTGAATTTCTCTATGCTGACACCGACTCCAAAAATAACAATAATTGTACATTTATATTTAAAAATTTTTGCTTAGGTGAACTAAAATTGGCACAAGAATATGCAATTATTTTTTACTTTTTAGTGCATTTTTTGTTTAGAATATTTGATTTTTGAAGTCGGGTTTCCATTTTTTCAAAATAGGTTTATCTAATTAAGTATTGTGCTTCCGAAACTATAGTCAAAATAAAATTATTGTTACGAAAATATCAAATATTTGTTAAGTAAAGACCCATTCAATATTAAATTAAAAATAATAATCAATAAAAACTAATATTTATCCATTTAAAAATTGAAATAAAAAAAGTTTCTTTGCCCCCTGTGAGAATCGAACTCACGACCCCTGGTTTACAAGACCAGTGCTCTGCCTCTGAGCTAAGGAGGCTTCTTGTTTCGACTGCCAAATTATAGCAACGACTGATTAATGACTGATAATTATATTGTCATCGTATATTTTCTGATGAAGGATTGTGTTTCGGAAACTAAATATAAAATTATTGTTACGAAAATATCAAATATTTGTTTTATTTAATGATTATTATTTCGTTTATATACATACTTTTTCGCCCAAGTGCCAGCCCATGGTAGGATTATACATAATTCTACATAATCACCCTTCGAGGGCAATCGGTGTCGATTGCCCTCAGTTCCGATTAACCACTCATTAAAATCGGTCGCCCTTCTATTTAGCAAAAGTTTTGAAATGGGCGGCCGGTATTTTCATGTTCTGGAGGAAGAAATCTTTCATTAAAAAAAAAACTTAAAGATGTTCGATGAGGGAGGTAAGGTCCCGATTAACCACTCGTTCAAACCGGTCGTCGGAGTAGTTTGCACAGGATAGGGTAGGGGCGACCAATTTATTTTGAAACTACACACATTTCCCTTTCATTCCATGTTAATTTCAATAGGATGTTTTATGAGGGAGTTAGGTATTATTTTTTGACTGTAATTAGCTTAATTACAGTAATTTAAAAAGATACCTGTATCAAACAATTGAAATTCAATTGAAGTTTTCGGTTAAATTACATACGAAGTGATCTGATTTCTTATTTAGATTAAAATATTCCTGAGCGAGTGAGTGTTATTAAAACTAATACTAATATATAAATTAAAATTAATACTCACATATTAGAGGGCTACAATGGCTCAAGAAAGGTTATCCGACCTAGCGTTGCTCAGCGTAGAAAGAGACGAAACTGAAAGAACGTATTATGAACAGATCATTGATATTTTTGCGTCGAAGAAGGCCAGGAAGGTGAAATGTTGTGTAATATTTACGTCGGTTTTATTTTAGTTGACAACCGGTTTGGAATAGCAGCGTTACAGCGTCTGGTTTCTGTGTAGAGTTTCCAGGTTCGAATCCTGTTAAGGACGTTTGTTAGTGTGATGAACACAAATATTGATACTGACCTGAGTCTTGGATATTTTCTATATATATAAGTATATGCTTATCTATTTAATGTGGTATATTGTCGCGCACTCACAGTACCCTTAACGCAAGCCTTTTTGAACTACCTTACCTTTAGACAAGGCCAATATTTGTAGGATATCCTAGGAAAAAAATTATTAAAAAAATATGTAGGTATCTATTTTTAAAATAATTTACAAAGAGTAGGGGGCGCAGTTTGGGTGCGTGCCCTGTGCACCGTTTTACGTCACTATGCCCTTGGTTTTAATAATCATTAAATAAAAAGACAATTTTTGGGATTGAAACCAAATGTCTATTATTCCTGATAAATAATGAATAATAGTTTGCTAGTAGCTTCCGTGGTAACTCAGGGAATATATATGGTGTACGCAAAGGTATCTAAATATGAAAGTAAATTAAGAATAAGGAGTGAGTACACTAAAAGAGCTGCAATGCCACAGGTAAACCCACACACAGGCAGACAGACACATAGGTGCTTCACACTTATAACACTACTATTTTTACGTCGGGAGTTTAAAAAAGGGATTATTATAAGAAAAAAAATTCGTTACGCAGGAGCTGCTACAATTTAGCGAATTTCCTTCGAATACATAAATCACTTTCTAGCGGTCTTTCTTTAGTCTGATCAAATGTTGTATATGATTTTAGTATTTGCAAGGCCAATTTTATTAATAATTGACATACGACAAGGGGAAAGGGGGGGGGGGCATAAAGAAAGAAGAAACACAAAATATAAAATATCTCTCTTAATATTAGAACAATCGAAAAATGTATAAGAAGTAAAGTTGTAGAAAATGGTTGCTACAATTTATTTTCTCAAACTCTTATGTGTACATAATGTGAGATATTTAGTATTTTAATTTTCAATCTTAATCAAAATGCGTAAACAATAAAGTTGTAGAAAATCATATTTGCTACAATTCATCACTTTATCATTTTTGCTCAAACTCTATTGTGTACAGAGATACTAAGGAATTTTATTTTCAATCTTAAACCGTCAACTAACAGAAAAAATGCTTAGAAACAAAATTTCAGTAAAACTTAGTGCCTACGACTTTACTAATTATAAATATCGATTTTTCGAATATTAAGTGAGATATGTCAAATTTTGTGTTTCCCCCTTCCTTTAAAGCCCCCTTTCGCCTTGTGTGATTTTACCCATTAACGAACTTGACCTTTTGAATACCAAAACCGCCTCAAATACCAACTTTCATTCCAATCAGATTAAAATTGTGGCCACTAGAGCGATTACACACACACATATATATATATATATATTTCTATTTTTTATATTTATATTAATATAGATATAGATATGTCCATATATATATATATATATATATATATATATATATATATATATATATATATATATATATATATATATATATATATATATATATATATAAATTTTACAGATGATTTTCGACATCTACTAGGTAGGATCGATGGACATTTGAAGAAATTTTTGCAAAATTTTGAAGTCGGTACGAGACCAATAGATCTACTTCCTTTCAGGAAATTCGCTAAAACCAGAAAAGGTTAGAGAGTTAAAAAAAAAGTTCATTTTAAATTTCCAAACCCTAGAATTCTCTTTGATTATTCTAAAAATCTTTATATTCATTTTCAGTGATTCAAGAATTTGTTAGGCTTGTACGCTTTCAAATGAAAAATTCACCCAAGTAGCATTATTTCTAGTGAAAACTATAAAAATTTTCCGTCCCTGAATATTGGCCACCCTAGACAGCTACCTACCTTGCCTACCTGGTAAATCTGCCACTGCTCTTAAGCAAAAAATACAATATACATAGAAGCGTATAAGTACGATTTTTGTGTCACTCGAAATTGTGAGTTGTGAGCACCACTGCTAGATGACAATCGCTGTTCGATTTCGGTATTTAGTGCCATTAGCAGCACAACCAACTGTATTCTTTATGTATATTGCATTCGACCTAAAACATAAATGTAAGAAAGGACCGAGTTTTCGGGAAAATTTAAAATTTTATATAACGCGGCAAGTTTTTTTTTCTGATGAGTTCAAATATTTTTAAAACATACTAAGGGAAAACTTACGAAATAAATTTCAACCAAATTTTTTCTTACATTTAATCAATTTACCCCTCATTAATTTTTTTTAGTTAATTGTTTACCGAGCTATTTACTTTGTAAATAGCTCGGCTCTTTAATGGGATATCATCACTTTTTAAAGAGCAACTATTATATGAAGTCTAGAGCTATTTACTTTGTAAATAGCTCGGTTCTTTCTTCCATATCATCACCTTTTAAGAAGCAACTATTATATAAAGTCTAGAGCTATTTACTTTGTAAATAACTCCGTCCTTACTCTCATATCATCACTTTTTAAGAAGGAACTATTACATTAAGGATTTTCCCGAATACTGGGCCCTTTCTTACATTTATGTTTTTGGTCGGATACAATATGCACAAAGAATACAGTTGGTTGTGCTGCTAATGGCACTAAATACCGAAATCGAACAGCTATTGTCATCTAGCAGTGGTGCTCACAACTCACAATTTCTAGTGACACAAAAATCGTACTTATACGCTTCTATGTATATTGTATTCTTTGTCTTAAGTGAGGAATTTTTTATGAATATAATTAAGCACATAAATTATATGCGGTATTATTTAACTACGAAACGATTTTAATAGTATTATCATCAAATTATTCAATTAAACGATACAGTTGAGTCAGCTTAAACTACGGGAAAGCTTTTTTAGCGACTTTTTAAATACTAAAAATTGTTTTCATATAACTGTTGTGGACTTCCACCATTCAATAACATTTTGATGAAATAATGACGGCCGCATCGTTGCCGTATATGTTTCAGTGCAAACTTAAATAATTTTTTTTAAATATTTTTATAAGGATTAAAAGAACAAAGCTTTGATAATAATTAAACTTTCTTTCTATTTGTTTGTTATATTCTTACGAAACGGCAAACTGGTACCTACCTATATATATATATAATATACCATGTATAAAAATATTAAGCTTTCAAGTAACAAACTTTTTTTGTTTACATGTATATTTTTTTTTGTTTCTTTTTTTATACGAAAAAATGTAATTTATTTATGTATTTTAATGAATTATTTTATGTTCTTCTGTTGTTTGTTGCTTGATTTGAATAAAACATCAGAGGAGTCCTTTTATATATGTAACTTTTATTTTTTTACATATATGAAATTTCTTCTCTATGCTCCTTTTTTATGCTTTTAATATAATTCATTGAAAAAAAAAGATTTCTTTAAATGAATTATCTTTACAAATATTTTCATATGTACAATCAGTGATCATACGTTGTATCTGAGGGTGTACTACTTTTTTTTATAAGTAGAGTGGTTATTTACTTAAGGATGTTCCAGCATACCAGTACTTTTCGACAGATTTTGCTCATTTTGTTTCACAGGCTGAAAATAACGTTTTTTAATAAATTCCAGAATGAAGTTTCAGACTTTCTGACCATTTAGAAAGTGAGATAATTAATCAAAGTTATTATTCTCTCTCACTCTCTCTCATTAGAAGCATGTAAAACTTCATGCCCGCCCAACTATTATCTGTTGTATCAGAAAAAATACTCGACAGAATTAAAAAAAAAAACAAACTAGGAGAGTAAAGCTAAATATTTATTATATAAATTTTTAAAAAAAATCGTGTTACCGTTTTGTTTACGAAATATAAAAATTTAAAATTATTATTTTTCTTCAAAATAACATTACTTTGTATATGTGAACAGTGTATTTGTCGATGTTTTGTATATGTGTGTTTATGTATTTGTGCTATAATAAAATCAAACCGGTTTTTTGTCCTGATTATATAACACAGTGCTGGAACGTCTTTAAACTTAAAAGAGAACCTACGAGCAGTTTATTGTCATTATCCAGTAAAATGTTAAATATATACTGCCGTGCTTCAGTAAAAGGTAGTAAAGTGCAAAAAGTGAAGACAGAGAAAACTAAATTTTTGATATTACTACACTAAATTAATGATATTATTTTCCATAGTAATTATTGAACGTCTAATAATGTGTTACACGACTTTATGAAAAATGTACCGGGCATTATCCCCAGCGGAAGCATCTGCACACAATGGGCCTCCAAAACGGGTCCAGATTGTGTGGCGAGGAGGAAGAAATATCCAGCCACATTATTTTTGATTGCGAAGCTCTAGGTTACAGCAAATACAGGATATTCGGTGCATCTCACCCCGAATATATGGGTGAAATGAACCTCGTCGGACTGAAGTAGAAGGGGAACCACAACGGACCATAAGGTCGAAGTGCAATACTTTTTAGACCCCAAGATGTGTATATATCTATCTATCTATCATTAAAAGTGTGATTTTAGATTACAATTAATCAAAACGCCTAAAATAAGCGATCACCTGTCTTTAATTGTAAATTGAAAAGCAGTAAAATGTGATTTACTGCCTTTATACTATAAAATATGAATTACTGCTTATTTACCACTGTTTTTATTATTAATATGTATTATTTTGTCAAAGGTAAAACTGGCAGAAATGTATAAATATGCCAAAGTTTACATTTAAAGTTTACAAAGTGTAAAACTAAGTTATGATCATAAAATGAATATTAATCGATAAAATTAAGAAATTCAATTTTTCATTGAAACATACATACCTCTAATATTATTATTTGGACAAACTATAATCATAACAGGTAATAAAGAGTAAAAAAACTCATTAAGCAGGAGCCTGGTCAACTTAAATATCTCCTTAATATTAGAATAATCGAAAAATGTATAAGAAGTAAAGTTGTAGACAATCAAGTTTGCTACAATTCATTACTTGATCATTTTTCTCAAACTCTAATGTGAACAGAGATATTTAGAATTTTAACTTTCAATCTTTAATTGTAAAAATTTCTGTAAATATTAGTGTAACAGCAAAATAATAAGAAACAAAATTACAGTAAACTTAGTACCTACAACTTAACTCCTGATAGTCAAATTTTGTGTTTTCCCCTCCCTATAAACCCCCTTTCCCGATTTTACTCAATAACGAACTTGACCTTTAGAATACCAAAAGCGACTCAAATACCAAATTTCATTCCAATCGGAATAAAACTGTGACAGCTAGAGAGTCCACAGACATTTTAAAAAAGTACATATATATATATATATACATATATATATATATATATATATATATATATATATATATGTATATATATATATATATGTATATATATATATATATGTATATATATATATATGTATATATATATATATATATATGTATATATACATATATATATATATATGTGCATATATATATATATATGTATATATGTATATATATATATATATATATATATATATATATATACATATATATATATATATATATATAAATTTTAGCGATAGTGATTTTTAACATCTAATAGGTAGGATATTTGAACAAAATTCGATGGACATTTGAACAAATTTTTACGAAATTCTAACATTGGTGCAAAAACAATAGCTGCATTTCCTTTGGAGGAAATTCGCTAAAAAAGTAATAGTTATATTTTTCATGGATAAAACCAGTACCTACGGTTTGAAATCTACTGCTTTTTTACTTTGAAAAATGAATTTACTGCTTTTATATTTAGAATATGTAACCAATTTGAAATATTTGACAAACTTAAAAAATTATTCTCGTGTTGAAATTTAACATTCTTAATGATTCATTTTATAAGTGATATGTAGAGAATCATCGCAAAAATCTATAATCTTAATCTATAAGCTAAATTTATTTCTATGAGCATCAAATTTAATAAAAGGTTTCTATATAAATACCAGCATTAACCAAATTTTGAAAATAATTTATTTGTCAATAAATTTAAATATAGTAAAATTGATGGCAGCGCCGGATATTTCAGCTAATCTAACATGTACAGTATGCCTTCCAAGTATACTTTATATTGCCACTATAAAAGTCCATGACTTCTTGAAATGATTTGTAAATGTTATCAAATAATTCAAAGTGATTTCAGTTGATTTTTTCAATAAATTTAAATACCTAATTATTTTTAAATAGAAAATCATACAGTACCTACTTCGATTGAAATCAAGTCATATATACATGCATATAGAGAAACTACTTTCAAGATTTCCAGTTAAAAGGGTCTGTTGAAAGGATTATTATTGATAAAGATCGTCAAATGTATTATGAAGGTAGAATTAGTTTTCGAAGTAATGGTGATATAGTAGTAACTATTACAAGTACTTAAAAGCATTATATTTACTTATCTATTTGAATTGATCTAATTATATTGATGTATTGAATCAAATTGAAATACTTCACCAAATGTTCAGAAAATTTAATAACTATATATCTATTACTTAAATAGACTAAAATTCATGATATTTTTTGTTGAAATTTCAATAAGAAACTGGAACAAACTTTACATACAGATTTTATGAATGAGTGATCTGTAGTGATAAATAATCAAACTAATTTGAACTTATTATCAGTAAATGGTCGTGTTTGGAACAATTTTACCCTTAGTAAACTTAATATATCAATCAGTCAGTAAAAAAAACAAGTAATGTAACATCTAACTGAGTTAATTATTTGAATACCCAGTATATACTGAATTGTATATCAATGATTTGATGAATTGTTAACAATTCTATGTATTCGAATTGTTAACAATTCGCTTTTCGAGGAACATTTAATCACAAATTATAAGAAAACTATTGAGTTTATGGAAAAAAAATTCAAACAAAAGTTGTTTATTTTAAAATGAAGTAGATTTTTTTTTACAAATTTGATTTCTATCTCTTACGGTTTCAAAGATGTATATTCCCCCCCCCCCCCTCCTAGCGAAGGGAAACACGTTCTGATTTTGCCCATTAACGAACTTGACCTTACTTTTTTGCTCTAGAGTACATAAATAAAATTTCAGCTCGTTATCTCTTTTCGTTCTTGAGTTATTTTTAAGCGTTATAAAGTCGGGGCTAAACTAAATATACCTTGTATATTTACATATACTGGGTATAAAATAGTATGTATGGATGCTATGAACATGAATACATGCATGCCTTCGTTTGCCTATCAATTGTGTGTCTCATTTTCAACTTTTAGCACAAATTACGAGAGAACTATTGAGTTTATGAAAAAAATTTTCAAACAAAAGTTGTTTATTTTAAAGAGAAGAAGATTTTTGTAATCAAATCTCTGACGGTTTCAAAGATATAAAATATACTTTTACTTCTGCCGAAGTATAATTTGACTTTTACCTTTGCCCGTCATATTTTTCTTATTAGCGAATTTCCTCCAAAGGAAATGCAGCTATTGTTTTTGCACCAATGTTGGAATTTCGTAGAAATTTCTTCAAATGTCCATCGATCCTACCTATTAGATGTTAAAAAGCACTATCGCTATATAGCTATATGTATATATATATATATATATATATATATATATATATATATATATATATATATATATATATATATATATATATATATATATATACATATATACAACATAAGTACTTTTTTAAAATGTCTGTGGACTCTCTAGCGGTCACAGTTTTATTCCGATTGGAATGAAATTGGGTCATTTTTAGTATTCTAATGGTCAAATTCGTTAATGGGTAAAATCGGACGAGGGGAAATGGGGTTTAGCGGGAGGGGAAAAAACAAAATTTGACTATCTCCCTTAATATTTGAAAAATCGAAAAATTTATCAGAAGTTAAGTTGTAGGTACTAAGTTTTACTGCAATTTTGTTTCTTATCATTTTTCTGTTACACTAATATTTACAGAAATATTTACAATTAAAGATTGAAAGATAAAATTCAAAATATTTCTGTTCACATTAGAGTTTGAGAAAAATGATCAAGTAATGAAATGTAGCAAACTTGATTTTCTACAACTTTACTCCTTATATATTTTTCGATTATTCTAATATTAAGAGAGATATTTAATATTTTGTGTTTGTTTGACACAAATACATGAAATATATTATTTCACTGTAAAAAATTTTGATTGTCGTTTCCATTGTAACTATAAACTATAATCGTTATACATCGATTTATTTTGCTTTTAATAAATTTAATTTTTAGCGAATTTCCTCCAAAGGAAATGCAGCTTTTGTTGCAAATACTAAAGTCATATCAGATATTATATTTCATTTTAATCACACTGAAATTATGACCGCTAGAGAGTGATTTCTGTATTTTAAGGAAATTTGCTAAGTTGACGCAGCTCCTGTGTAACGAATTTTTTTTTTTTTTCAAAAAAATTTTTTTAGCTAACTACTTTTATGTACGGCCTTATGAGGTCGGTTTGTTTCAATTTGTAGAATTATATTCAGTATCACTGACAATAATATGATACATTTCTCAGCAAATGAGATCATCAGATACGAATCTTAAGATGATCTCAAGATTCTATTAATCTTAAACCGAATAAAATCATGCTTGAAACCATCGTCTTACCGAAGATGATTTTTAAAATCTTCACCCGTTAAAACGAGAGGAGACGAGACAATAGAAAAATTTTACAAGTCAATACAATAATAATCAATTTTAATAATTAATTAATAAAGCACAAATCTAGTATAAAATTCAAAAAAATAATATTAACTTTTGCAGCCAATTGAACCTACAACCAGCAATCGGACGAGTGGCTATAAGCCTATCGGCCAGACTATGCACCCGTCAGACAGTTAAATTGTAGCAGTTCACAGGAATTCAGTCCAATTCGACCAAACTATCGTACGGTACAGGGTGAGATGCACCGAATATCCTAGAGGTTCGCAATCAAAGATAATGTGGCTGGATGTTTCTTCCTCCTCGCCACACAATCTGGACACAATGGACCCGTTATGGAGTCCCATTGTGGGTAGATGCTTCCGCAGGGGATAATGTCCGGTAATGAATCCAATACGGTAACCCTCCACAGTTGCATCTGGTTCAGCTTCAGTGCCTCGAGACATAGCCTCTTTGTTGCACCTTCCCAAGCTCTTGTCGCGGTACTTTTTCCCAGAGATCACGGTTTTTAGCATTTAAACACTTGTTGATCAGCTGTTTACATGCAGTTCTTGGAATTCCTAAGATAGGCTCTGAGCCCGTGAAGGGTATACCGACTCCCTTCTTTGCTATGGTATCTGCTTTTTGGTTTTCTATGAAACCACTGTGATCCGGCACCCAGATCAATTTAACATTGTTCCGTTTTGCCAGTTTCAGAAGTTCCTCCAGACAATCCTTGACTACTCTTGAGGTGACCTCAGTTCCAGACAAGGCTTTTAAAGCATCTTGACTGTCCGAAAGAATTCATACGTTCTGGTTTATGTAGCCTCTACGTAAGTTCTTACGGACGCAAGTTAGTAGACTTCTGCTTGGAAGACCGTGACATATTTCCCCAAGTTGAGGCTTATGTTTGCTTTTGGTCTCTCACCGTAGATTCCCGCTTCAGTCCCTTCTTCAGTTTTGGATCCGTCTGTATACCAAACGATTCCTTTCTTGAGATAGGGTGGTTCTCCTTCCGACGACATGGCCCTATCACAGACTACAGTGAAAGGCTTTGAGAAGGAGTATAATTTGGGAAGTATATCTGTGCTCATTTAAAAAACGGGGTCTGTGATAATTGATGTTCCCACGATCCTTGCATATCCAACCTGATTTTTATTAATCCAGTTATTATTGCAAGACAGTCTATAAGCGCTGGATCTCGCTTTAGCTATTATTACAATGCCTAGCGGAAGCAGCGCCAGTATGACTGCCATCGGAGTTGTAGGTGTACTGCTCATAGATCCAGTAATGCACAAACAGGCCAGTCTTTGGATCCTGGACAGCGTTTTGCATAAGTTCCGAGATTGTGCGTTCACAGGGTCCCTGGATTGCAATTACAATGTCGTCTGTGTATCTCTGTGTGTAGTATCCTTTTTGGTTGAGTTTCGTCAGTAAACTGTTCACTGTCAGGCCCCGCAGGAGTGGCTCTCACAGTAACAGACTCTCCAAAAAGGGAAGTTTGTATTCTTCTTCCTATCAGCATATCCACCTGCAAAAAGTGTCTTCTACTCCGTGCCGACTTGCAGAATCAACCATGGAATTGTAAGAGCATTGACTATGCCTACAGTTTTATTATAAATACGGTTGTAGCTAGACTACGTTGCTGTTTGTAAGTACTTACAGAAGTAAACATTATTTCACTTAGCAATATTTTAATATATTTAAAAATCAAACAAAAGTTTTATTTCATAAAACATATTATTAATCTGTCAAATAAATTTTCTAATTAATTAATAAAAAAAAACTCCCATTTTCATATTCAATTGTTTTGTTAAACAATAATAATAATTTTGATTAAAAAAATACACATATACGAACAGCATCAAAACACAAAATTATTATTAAAAATCAAGGAGATGGAGGAGAGTGGGGGTATTGTAAATTCGAGGGAGTTATGATGTGATAGACTGATGGATGATGTTCGTTTTATTGTTAAATCATAATAAATGAAAAACACAACATATTTAAATAATGGGATTAATTATTATTGATCTGCAAAAAAAAAATATATGAAAAAGTTAAACGATTAGTGTTTTTTTTTTAAATAGAGAAGCATACTCACCCTTCTTAATGCATGTATGTATACAAAAAGTAGATAACAATTGACTTTAGTCATCATTATTATACCGTGTGTTATTTGTAGTGTAGTCAATGTGTGATTTTATATATATCTTTAGAGTCGATGGATTTAGAAGCGGAACTACTCTCTTTACGCCGGTCAAAATCAATAATAAATTCGCAAACATGATGTATCTCTGATTTTTTAGTATGTTGTTTGGACCCATTAGGGCTATGTATATCCAAGTTTTGCAACTCTCAAAAAGTTGTGGAAAAATTTTTACACGCCAAAAACCGCGAAATTTTTGGACTTGTTTCAGATTCTGCTATATATCTCCTAATCCATGCATTTTTCTTCGAAAACTATTCAATACGTGTTTTAAGAGAATTAAATTTGTGATAAATTATTGCATTTATTATAACATATATAAAATAGGATAATTAAAAAAAAAATTTTACTAAGACAAAATGTCGATTTTATCAATTATTTAAACGAGGTTGCAAATCGCCATAAAACAAATCTAAACATTTCAAGCATAGGAGAGATGTACAAATATGTAACTAATGTATAAAGAGCAAAATGTACACTTTTAATGTACACTGTAAAAAATAATAGTTGGCCGATACTACCTACACGTTATAGAATATCCCTTAGGCTAAATACCTAAAAATTGAAATAGTGAAAATATTTTTGTTGAGTTTTGTTTTGATTCTATGTTATTATTACCGAATTACGATTTATCAAAACAAATAAACTCTGTTAAATTGTGTGTTTACACTTAAAATAATATGCAAAAATTTTCAAAACTCTTGCCTGTAGCATGCAAACATCATGTAGTCAGAGTGAATATTGAAACTGAACTCTGTAGACTAAAATAGTATAGAGATCAGTGATTAATTCAAGTCGAAACCCCCAAGTGATTGGGAATTTGTTTGTAATTCGGTACAAAGAAGGATGTTCAAGTGATAACCACTTTTAATCAACACATTTATAAATTTGTGTTAAATTTAGGATAATTCTTTCATATATAGTTACTACATATATAGTTAGATGAATATAATTCTAGAAAATACGCTGCGTACTTTACAGAACTGATTCTTTCGGTTCAATTTACTTAATTTTTTTTTAACGGTATTAAAATATGAAACACCTTGCACCTGAGAAACATACACAATAAACTTATATCAATCATTTGCATACTTTTGATAAACCATATAGCTGACGCACTACCAAGTTTAAGCATAAACACCTACTACTATGTTTACAGGAAGGTGGTATTAAGCTTCTGTATCTCAGGAACCATGAAGCTCAAGTTTTTCAGGTGCAGGGTATTTCATATTTTATTTGGTCAGTTTTTTTTCTGTGTTTATTAAGTGTAATAAAATTTGGCCACTTACCAAGTAAATTATTAAATACCCTTCAGCGGAGAAACTTACATAAATTTCACTATTTCTGAGGGCGAAAATTTTTGTTTTTGCTGAGATATCACTACTTGTTTGTATGCGAAAACTTGGATCCTCTCACATTTTTTTTTGGTCGGATAACTTTATTGTCATTAAATACATACCAAGAGGAAACTTACACTATAAATTTATACCAATCAATTTCTTACTTTTGTTAAACAACTTGGCGCTTACATAGATTTCACTACTTTTAAAGGCAAATACTTTTGTTTTTGCTAGAATGTCAATACTTTTTGTATGCGAAAACTTGTCTCCTTTCATATTTTTGTTTTTGGTTTATAATTTAAGTGCTTTCGTCGCTAAACACACAGGGTATAAAATTGGTCGTTCTATTTTATTATTTATAATAGTGAGAATGTGTTATGATATTAATAGATATAACAATCAAATGGTTTACTTTTGATATGTAAGTAGTACACATTTGAATGACATGTATACAGACCGGGACAGACAGACAAGCTGAGATACATTGAACAGTACTTACCTTTTATGCCATGGTATAGTCACTATATCATGGCATATAGTCACTATAGTCATAGTGTGTATCCTCCATAAAACCCTCATTTAAAGGAACATTGAAAGAGGGTTGTTGGATTGAATTTTACATTATGTTTTATTGAATAGTTCTATTAAATAAAAATAGATCTGAGGATGTCTGTTTGTTCTACATTTTTAGAATCAAATTAAAACTATTCGATTGATAATGGACTAAAATAATTTAAATAATGTAAAAACACACTTTTATTAGTAACGCACACAAAAACATATAATTATTATATATGCAATTGACAATGCATTCAGGATACATTACTAAGTGTGTATTGAGAAATGTTTTTCGTTTCGTGGATCTGGAGAACAAATAATGATATCGACTCTGATCTAATTTCATTCGACGCATAATTGCATAATGAACCTGTTAATGTTTGCAATAAATTTGAAACTACTAAAAATTGATGTAAAATGTTTTTTTCACGAGCTGTGTGACAGTGCATTGGCTACGACTAAATTATTGACAAAAAATCAGGTTGAACATGCAAGTATCGTGGGAACATCAATTATCTCAGACACCGTCTTTGAAATGGGCATAGATATACTTCCCAAGACATATTCCTTCTCAAAACCTTCCACTGTAGTATGTGATAGGCCCATGAGGTCGGAAGGAGAACCACCCTACCTCAGGAATGGAATCGTCTGGTATACAGACGGATCCAAAACTGAAGAAGGGACCGGAGCGGGAATCTACGGTGAGAGACCAAAAGCAAACATAAGCCTCAACTTGGGGAAATATGCCACGGTCTTCCAAGCAGAAGTCTACGCCATACTGGCTTGCGTCCGTGAGAACCTACGTAGAGGCTACATAAACCAGAACGTATGTATTCTGTCGGACAGTCAAGCTGCTTTAAAAGCCTTGTCTGGAACTGAGGTCACCTCAAAGGTAGTCAAGGATTGTCTGGAGGAACTTCTGAAACTGGCAAAACGGAACAATGTTAAATTGATCTGGGTGCCGGGTCACAGTGGTTTTGAAGGAAACGAAAAAGCGGATACATTAGCAAAGAAGGGTGTCGGAATGCCATTTATAGGCCCAGAGCCTATTTTAGGAATTCCAAAGACTGCATGTAAATAAGTGATCAACGAGTGGTCAAATGCTAAACACCGTGATCATAGGGAAAAAGTATCGCGACAAGGTACTGAAGGTACTGCTTCAGAGTGCAACAAAGAGGTTATCTCTCAATGCACTGAGGCTGAACAGGATGCAATTACGGAGGGTTACCGGGTTCATTATCGTGCATTATCCCAAGTGGAAGCATCTGCACACAATGGGACTCCATAACGGCTCCATTCTGTGCAGATTGTGTGGCGAGGAGGAAGAAACATCCAGCCACATTATCTTTGACTGCGAACCTCTGAGTTACGGCAGATACAGAATATTCGGTGCATCTCACCCCGAATATATGAAACTTCGGGAGGACCTGATAAGCAAGCTCCAGGCTATTGCCAACATATGGGAGAAGCGAGTCTCGTCAGACTGAGGTAAAAGGTGGAGCACAATGGACCATAGGGTCGAAGTGCAATAGTTTTTACCCTGATATTAATCAATCAATTAATCAAATCATTGACATGTTCGAGACGTTCATCAATCGCTCGACAATCATCATTACGAGCTCTAGCAATTTTTGAAATGGAGTTTTTTATCCAAAATTTACGCACGCTATACACAATATTACGATCGTACATAAATATTGTTATGCTATAAACTGTGCTGTTATCTCAGCAGCGAACAAAAATCAATGATATTTGAATGAGAATATTGTGGTAGTAGATTGCAGCTTTGAATGGGAAGGTGCGATATCGCTTCCTCTTCGCAAAGATGCAGAGATTCATTTTTATTTATAATTTCTAATCAGTGTGATGTCACAGTTACTTTGAACGAGAACATCATTGAAAGACTAAACCATACAAATACTTGGAACAAATGGTTAGTTTTGACGGAAATACCAACATTGAAGTGATACAACGAATATCCAATGCATGGAGGAGATTTTGGTCACTTAAGAACATATTGAAAAGCAAAATTCCAATTTCTCTGAAAAGAAAAATTATCGATTCCTGTATTCTTCCGATATTTCCATATGGGCTACAGACAATACCATCAACGAAAAAGAATATAGCTAAACTAAAGGTCTGCCAGAGAAGTATGGGACGAAGTATGCTTGGTTTCAAAAGGCTGGATAAATTGAGATACTCTTTCATACGTTTTAAAACGAGAATAAAAGATGTGACCTTCACCATTAAAAAACTAAAATGGCATTGTGCTGGTCACGTAGTCGGAATAAGAGACATTACGCACGAATAAGAGACATCGCTAGACATTACGCTCCACTGGTGAAAATAAGAAAAAAAACTTTCAGAAGCGATTTTCTCCCTCGTAAACTAGACTTTCTGGACTTCTGCTTATACATCTATATATTTCTCAAACGGTTAAAGCTAGGAAAAATTTTTTGTGCGTTTTTGTAGGAAATTCATTGAGCTTTCATATTATAAGTAAAAGTGGTTATGAAAAAGTTGAGATTTTTTAAAATATTGAGGAAAAACCCATAAGAAAGGTCCTAAAATTAAAAATGGCGGCCTATTGCGCAGCCCCCTCCCATATGGGTCGTTTATTTGGATATGTTCAAGAGGAAGGGCCAAAGATAATTTTGACTAATTTTAAAATATAGAATATAAGTTTTTTTTTTATTTGGTGATTTATTTAGTAAATTGACTGGGCTAATTGTTATAATATGAGTCATTAAATGAATGCATGAATCACACAATGTTGATATTTGAAGACAACTGTTAATGCATGCATATAACATATAGTAAGCTAAAACTTGTTGACTGGGAACAAGTATTTAATAAGTTTTCTGCTTCCCTAATCATTCAAATTAAATTTTTTTTGCCCACCGCTGCTTACGTTCCCGGATTTGATTATTTTGAATTTAGAAAGGAGCCCGCCTGCTTTATTTTTGTGTGCAGATGTTTTGGTTGTGAATTGTATCATGTCTTTGGGTGGTCTTTGTTTTGTTATAATGTATTGTATTCTATTGGATGTTGTAGAAAAATGAGAGAATCGTGGAAGGAAGTGGAGGTGTGTGCTATTATCCACTTGGTTCGACTCACCCTGTATATATAAATTTTTACGAAATTCCATCATCGGTACAAAAACAATAGCTGCATTTCCTTCGGAGGAAATTCGCTAATTAGTATATTTGGTACGATTTCTTAAAGAATTGTATTATGAGCTGTATTTTCAAGAAATAGACCTGAATATTATTGACATTTTATTTACTAATTTTTTTTAAGCAAATTACTTGGTATTAGTGTAAAATGTAAATATACCTAATGTTTATTGTACAATTATGTCTTCTAATATGATCATTTATTTATGTAATGAATCCCCTATTGAGCTATTATTATTATTATTTTGATTATTATTATTATTTTCATTGAATTGCTATGCATTCAATGGTTAAGGGGTAGTTGGTAGTATATCATTGTTGATTTAATATATTATTCCCATATTAAATATCTATTTATAATATATAGGGTGTCATTTTAATTTCGTTTGAGCTCATTATATCTTGATGATAATAATCCTATCCTCTAATCCTATACTAATCCTATTAATCCTACTATCCTACTTCCTACCCTATCCTTTTATACTATCCTATCTTATCTTATCCTACTAATATTAGAAATGTGAAAATGATGTGAAATGTTAAATTGATGTTGTTCGTAATGTTTGTGTACGTGTGTGTGAGTGTGTGTATGGTTGTTACCGCTCATGATTTTCATGAACTTTGGTATATAGTTATTTTAGGTCCTTAACACATAGAGTACTTTTCATCCCGGAAAAATTTATATATCCTGTGAGATGGTAAAAAATTCGCTACGCAGGAGCTGCTTTAACTTTTCGAATTTTCTTAAAATACATAGTCTGATCAAAATGAAATTTTTGTATTTGCAAAGCCAATTTTATTAATAAATGACATACGTCAAGGGAAAATGGGAGCATAAAGAAAAAGAAAACACAAAATATAAAATATCTCTCTTAATATTAGAACAATCGAAAAATGCGTAAAGTATGATTTTCAATATAGAAAAAAACGAAAAAATGCATTTGAACTAACATGTTGAAGCATACCAATGAATTCGTATTGACTTTTTTTATAAAATATTTAATTTACAGGAACTTCTCGGCATTTTTTTCTCTTTCGAACGTTCTTAAATATTGGCTTGTAAAAACACCTCAAGTTTTTTTTATGAATATCTTCAGATCTAAATATTAATGCTCGTAAGTATACCTCCATGTCTAATAAATCACTATATTAACACTCTATATAATATAAAATACATTAAAATACTACTATAACATTATATAAAATATATAACATGAATTGTATTGTGGTTGCTATTGGACATAGTATATAATTAGTCCCGCCCATAAAGCTTGCCGTTTATTAATTAGGGAATCTGGTATTATGACATCTCAATGAGGAAAACCACCCTCTCACGCTCTCATCTCTTTATATTATATTTTCCAAATACAACAAAATATAATACGGTTTTGTAAAGTTTATAACGATAGACAGACGTACATACATATATATACACACATACATACATATATAAGCATTAAAGTGAAGAATATACAGGGTGGATCAATTACAATGATAGTAGAAAATATCTTGCAAAATTCATTTTATGAAAAAAGTTCTAGATTAGGTTTTATTAAGGCAGTAGCGGATTTAGGTTTGAGGGCGCCCTAGGCCCGAAACGATATGGTGCCCTTTTTCTTTCGTAACAGTATATATATATATATATATATATATATATATATATATATATATATATATATATATATATATATATATATATGTATATATATATATATATATATATATATATATATATATATATATATATATATATATGTATTACAGTAAATGTACACTCTTGGGAAATGAACACTTTTACCGTAAAATGTGTACATTTCCCAAAAAGTTAGGTATACGTGAACTGAATATAATGTATATGTACATTTCCCGCAAATGTGTACTCTTGCCTTCACGTTTTGGTAAATGTATACTCTTACCTTCATGTTTTAAGAAAAGTTGGAAAATTTTGGCACGATTGCGATAAAAATATGCAAAATTCCAACAGAGAGAGCTAAAACATGATGAAATTAGATGATAAAATATATACCCAACCCAACCGGACTAAACCCAACCAGGAATAACCCAACTCGACCCAACCCAACCAGACCCAACCCAACCCAACTCGACCAAACCCAACTCGACCCAACCCAACCAGACTCAACCCAACTCGACCCAACCCAACCAGACCCAACCCAACTCGACCCATATCGATATCACTATTTCGTATTTTGCGATTTCGTATTTTAAATGCTCACATTTACCAAAATGGTCATTGGCATGGTCATTGTGAATTCAATGTACATTTCCCTTCTTTGAAATTGTAAATGTTAGTTGAATGCACATTACACAAACGAGGAGGCAAATGTGCACATCTACCTGAAAATGTGTACATTTGCCGCAATATCTACTTTTACCGTAACATATATATATATATATATATATATAACATATATATATATATATATGTATTATATATATATATATAACCTATATATATATATATATATATATATATATATATATATATATATATATATATATATATGTAGGGGCCTTCTTTAGAAGCAAACAAATGTTACAATTAAATTTTGAATGAAAAATACAAAAAAAAATCTAATTTCGTAAATAAATAATACGCTAGCATTAAAAAAAAGTTTTTTAAAATCTTTTTGTTAGATATTTCAGATTTTAGTACTCGCCTGATTAATTATTTTAACAAAAAAATTCTACCCTCAAATGGTACTATGTTTAGATAGTAAGAGCGCCATAAAATAAACTTTAAAATTTGGTCTTACAGTTTACAGAAAACCGAATCGATTTTTAATTTTGGCGCCCCTCAAAATTTGCCGCCCTAGGCCCGGGCCTTATGGGCCTAACCTAAATCCGCTACTGTATTAAGGGCTTGGTTGCCAGAGGAGAAATAAGATTACTTGGAAGTTAAATTTAAATCCGGAAAGTTGATACTTATAGAAACACTAACAACTTTTGTTCGAAATATTTTTTCGAAAAGCGATTGGATTCAACACAAATCGAATGGAAACATCTGGAAACCATGATGTGTGTGTAATAAATTATCATATTTTATTCGATTTCGAAAAAATATGATTCCAAAAAAGTTGCAAGCCAAAGCTTGGCTCTGTGTTGCAAAATATTTTTAAGGGTAGGTAGGGGATGGTGTGAGAAATATATGTTCATTCATATATTGAGCACTGACATGGAGCCGTGTCTTAATTAATATGGCTGACCTTAGGTTGCAACTGTAAAATAAATACGTTTATTGTGACAGATTATTTGATAATTTTTCACTGGGTAGGTTCAAATGTTACTCAAAAAGAAATAGCTTTCTTTGCTTTTAAGAGTATACTTTGTTTTTAACTAGCAGACATAGTTACGAAAGTGATCAGTTCTCAGTACCTTTAATTTGATATTTCATATTATTCCCTTAAGACGTTTAAAATTTAGGAACTTAAAATCACCGAAACCAATGACTTCAGAAAAAATGTTAGACAATGTTTGTGATAAATCTTATAATTTTTGACATACTTGGGGAACAATATTTTACAAAACCCTTTCATCAACCTAATTGACCTCCTATCGTACCTCCCCTCCCGTCTTTCCACATTGGTAACAGATCTTACTGTAAAGAGTAGGGTATTTAATTAGAATAGTACATATAGAATAGTACTAAAGATAGTTCATATAGTGACTCCAATGACTTGCATAGGTAATTCTGCGAGAACCTGATCCGACCGGAGATTGTCCCACCCCCAAATCTTTTATCGCGCATAACTTTTTTTCTATAATAATAACGCGAAGGCCAAAAACCCCTTAAACTCGGCCCGTCGCACTACCGTGCTCTATATTACGAGAAAAACAAATCATTATTTTTTTTCATAAAATTTCATTTCTCACAACTTTCGTATGAATCTTTGTATTAAGGATGTACGAGCGCTGATATATAGTCCATTTATAAAATTCTTCAAAATCTTATATAGTACATTCATAAAAGTCCACAATAAAGTTTATTATTTTTTGTCGTAAGTTAAAATTAATTTAATTTTTAGGCCCGGTATGATGGGTTACAAAAAGATATTTAAGAAAAAACCTGAGTTTCCGGGTATTTAAGCTACCGCCGACAGAAATAAAAATTATCCGAAATCACAGTTGTATTCTTAAATATCTTTTTTTTAGATCCGTCATACCGGAATTTTATTGGATCAATCTCTTTATTTATATTTCTATTTTTTATTGCGTAGTTTTTTTTTTATTTGGCTTATTTTATTCCAAGTGAAAATTTTCGAAATATGTCAAAATATTTCTGAATATATGGGTTTCTCCATAAGTGCAATGCATTAAACCTCGAACTTTAACATTAAATAATTAATTCAAGACACCCGTAACTCCCCCCCCCCACTCCTGAAACTTTTATAATTCATGTATATGCACTTCAACTACATGTCAAAAGAAATCAAGCTTTAATCTATTTGAAGCTCCAGTGCTCGTACATCCTTAACTTTTTTTAGGAATTAATTCGTGAATTTTTTCGCCTTATCTTAGCTTAAAGTTTTATGGCATTCTTCAGTTTCTAATAAATATTCATTTGAATAATCTCGATTTAAATCCCACATGTGTATTCGCTCCGAACACAAACGTACTCAGCGCCATGCGTGGTTAAAAAAACAACTTCATGACCAGTGTCAGTATATTAAACACCATAGGCGCTTAACAGAAAGTTACAGTTAATTTATTTGATTAATGTTGTTTATTTGATTAAATTATTTATTTTTGTTAAACGCCTATGTTTTTTATAAACTTACATTGGTCATGAAGTTGTTTTTTTTGACCACGCATGGCACTTAGAATGGTTGCGCTCGAAGCGAATAACCGATATTTTTCAAAACCAAAAACTGAATTTTCGTCGATAAATTAACTCATAATAACAAATCATGTCTGTTAATTATGACAAAGGATACACTCAGTAGATAGATATTATCTGCAGCATTATAGATTCGAATTCGAAGAAATGAGAAATAAAACCATAGAGACAGATAGACAGACAGACATGTACTGAACAAAAAGCGTTTCGTGAATGAACAAAACCAGATTAAATAAAGGCAAACGACGGACAAATAATAAATATTGTTGGTAATATTCAACGAGTATGAGAAGTTTTTATTATTATCCTATAGGATATACAGAAAATATCCAGGAATATTTGTTGGTAATTTTTTTTGTTTGTACAAAAACGTTTAAAAGTATAGTGCCAGTCAAACAGCGTTTTATTATTATTTGTACAAGTTTATCGAATATGATCTGTCCGATATCGAATATGATATGATCTGGTCCGATATCTGATCATGTCCATCATCTGTTTCTCATATTTAAAAAAACTACTTAATGGCCTCTCATATTTTTTATCGACGAAAGAAGGAGGTACTCAATTCAACCTGTATATTTTTTTATGTATGATCACGCATAACTTTTGACAGAGTAGTCCAATTTTAATAATTCTTCTTTTGTTGGATAGGGTATACTTCAAAGTTGGTCCCATATAAATTTGAAAAATAAAATTTTAGCCACAAAAAAATAAAAACACAAGACTTCCCAGAGCTTCCACTAAGGAAAAAATATCATAATCGATTATATATATATATATATATATAAATTATAAACTTGCGAAAAGTTTATTGATAAAAAAAACTTTATTTAATTTAACACAAAAATTTAAGTTACAAAAAAGTTACAATATACAATAAAATATTATAAGTACAAAAATAGTAAGTATAATTGTTGTTCTTGATTACACACAAGAGTACTGTGGGATGTGTTAGTGAACTATGTCAAAACTAATATCATCTTATTTAATAAAATGCGTTAGATTATATACTAGGGGTTAATCTTCTTAGAACCATGATGAATCGAAAGAATTTTAAGTGGTGTCTGGTTGACGTCAGATGATGTTTATAAATATTTGTTTATATAATATTTGAATTAACTTAACACGCGTAGTCCAATATCAGGATACATAACTCCTCCATCCTTAAGAAGGAAGCTTGACCGTGAATGTATGGTTAGCGACTGATCTTGGTTGAAGTTCCAATAATTCGGGTGCTGATGGTACCAGAATTTTTTGAATATTCCTGCGTTTACAATATTTATAAAAAGTATATACCGTAACACAAGAAATAATGATTAATAAAATGATTAAATTTATTCCCATATGAGTTTGGTGTTGAAATTTAAACAATTGTAATTCTTTGGTGTTTTCCATGGTTTCTGCCTGGAGAATGTCGAAGTCGGTTTTGTTTGAGATTTGTGTGATTTGTAGAGAGTTATATAGAATTTGTTCCATTTGTATGTTTGAAGTTGATGTCATTAAAGTTCCATAAATTATGTCGTTGATGTTGATTTGGCATTGTGAAAAGGTTATATACAATTTTCCGAAGAAATTTGTGATATTTTTACCACATGAATTTGTTATGTTTATTGGTTGATTTGTATATGCGATGATGTGATTGTTTTCAATTTCTTCTATAAAATTCTGTTCCATAGTTCGATGTGATAAACATTTAGCTGGTTTGTTTTCTAATATATTAATTTCGCACTCATTAGTTGATGTATTTTGAAATATTATTGGGTTGCATAAGTAGATCTGTTCTATCCTTGTGCAAGTTTTCTCAATAAATGAATATTGTACGAGGTTGTATACGAGATAGTTGGTTTTAGGTTTAATGATTTTGTTGTTTTCAGGTAAAGGTCTTAATCTAATAGTTTTATAACTTACGTTAGATATTTGAGGAATTTGGATTGCAAAAACTATGTTCGTATCATTAAAATAGGCTTTTAATTGAAGTAATTCGTAAATGTGTTCGTCGTTTAAAATTTGTAATTGATTGTGAAGCGATTGTCTAACTATTTTTAATTCCGATTTTGTTAAGATATGTTTAGATAGTATCCCCAATTTTGCTAATTGTATTGAATTGATAATTGCATCTACGTGATCTGCTAATAATTGAATTTGTGATTGTATAGAGAAGTAAAATTGACTTTGAAACAATTGTTGTTCAATATTTGGATAAGATTTGATTGCTTTTACTATTATTTGTAACTTTGCTTGTTCGGTATTTATAAAATTTGTAATATTTTCAAAACGTTGTATCATTTGAGTGTTTAATTTGTGTTGATCATTTACAGTGTTTTTAATTAATAATTCGTTATCTTGAAGAGACCTAATTTGTTTATTAATTTGGGTTGCGTCGTCATTGTCCATGTTTCCTGTGATTTTCTTTATTACTGTCCCTAAGCCGTCTATTAATCCTCTTTTGTTACGTTTGTTAATACTTAAACTATTTATTTTGTCTTCTAAGATAATTAATTGATTATGTAGATGTTTTGGGTTATAAAAAAGAGTGTGATTAAATTCTAAATTGATTAAAGTATCTTTAATAGTTGCTACAGCCATTTGTAAGTTGGTTGTATTAATTAAATGAATAAGGTTATTAAAATGTGTCGTTACTTTCGTTGGTCCAAGGTTGAGGGCTAGCATGCCTTTAGTATGTGTAAGGTCATGATACTCGATGTGTTGACTCGCGGTCAGTACGAATCTGAAAATAAAATATCATTTTCTTAGTTTTACTTTGGATTTATGATATTTCATTTTCTTGTTAGTCGTGAAAGTTAATTTGTTTTGTTTAGTTGCATTTACTTTGTCATAAGCGGGTTGTAATTTAGTTTTTCTTTGGTTGTTTTTTATATAAGTAGGTCCGGTAATTTGGGGTGGATCCGGTTTGTTTTGATTTACTTTGTTGTGTTTTTCCGTTAGTTTATTATTTTGTTGAGATATGATTTCGTTGATGATTTTAGTTTCGTTCTGCCTTTCTAAATTATAATCAGTTATAGCTCTATTAGAGGGTTTAAGTAAGGTTGTATCTCTAATACCGTTAATTATTTCAAATGGAGTTAATTTGGTTGAAGAGTGAATCGAATTGTTGTAAGTTAAGGTGGCTAAATCTAATAATTCGTTGACAGGAGTTGTCTGCCCTTTCTTAATACGTAATATTCTAATTGTTTCTAGCAGTGTAGAGTGTAATCGTTCTACAGGAGAGTTGCCTGTTGAAGATCGAGCGGCCGTTGTATGGTTTTCTATCCCGTATAATTGTAAGAACTCTTTGAATTGGATGTTTTCAAATTCTAGGCCTAAGTCGTGAATTACTTTTTTGGGTATGCCATGTCGTGCTAGAAATTGTCTAAGTCCTTTAAGTACTTCTGTTCCGTTTTTGAATGGTAGAATGATTGTTTCACAAAATTTGGAAAATTTGTCAATGATAGTCAGTATAAGATTTTTTTCAATGAATAAAATGTCTGTGTGTAGTATTTCGAATGGTTTAGTAGCTTGGTCTGTCTGTTCTTGTTTTAACTGAAGTGGGTGACGTTCATATTTTGCTTTAGAGCATGTGTCGCAGGTATTTATAAACGAGGTTATTTTTGATTTCATGTTATCAAAATAATATCGTCTTTTTAAATGATTGAATGTTTCGTCAATTCCTTTATGTATAGAGATGTTATGGTAGTCTTTGATTAATTTTGTTTGTTCGTCAATGTCTTCTATATCTTCTAGTAATTTTGTACAGCGTATTAATTTGTATTTGGAAAAGTATTTTTTATAAGTTTCGTCAAGAAGTTTAAAGGTTCTGTCATCGGTAAGGATAGCATTTAATTTGTTTGGAGATAACTGTTCTTTAAAAATAGTAATTATATTAGATTCATTTAAAGTAAATAATTCTATTGTTCTGCGTTTACGAGTTTTAAACAGAGTGTCAATTTTAATTTTGTTATTTAAATTCACTTCAATGATTATTTGGTTAGTGAATTCATTTAGTACTCTTTCAGAAATGTGAATACCTTCAATTATATTTTCGTCAGCTGAATGTTGAGTTGATACTTCTACGTTTAGGGATTGGTCCGATTCTGTATTGTTTAACTGTACACGAGATAAAGCGTCTGCGTTTGAATTTTGTTTGCCAGGCTTGTAATCGATGTTAAAATTATAATCAGATAGTTTTATTCGCCATCTAATTAATTTTGAATTGGGCTCTTTTAGAGAAAATACCCATTTTAGGGGCTTGTGGTCTGTAAGAATATTAAATTTCTGCCCATAAAGATATGGTCGGAATTGCTTACAAGCCCAAACGATAGCTAGTAGTTCTTTTTCAATAGTACTGTAATTACATTCCGATTTATTCAATGTACGTGAAGCATAGCATATAGGTCTATCTTGTCCAACAGTACCTTGTGACAATACTGCTCCTATTGCGTAATTACTAGCGTCTGTTGTAAGTATGAATGGTTTTTCGAAATCCGGGTATTGTAGTATCGGATCTCCAGATAATAAAGTTTTACAATATTCAAAGCATTCTTTGTACTTTTGATCGTTAATATTTATTACTGTACCCTTCCGGAGGCATTCGGTCATAGGTTTCGTGATTTTCGCGAAATCCTTGATAAATTTTCTATAGTATCCTATGAGCCCGAGAAATGATTTAATTTCTGTGGTAGTTTTTGGGATGGGAAATTTTTTAATAATGTCTATTTTCTTGGGGTTAGGTTTAATTCCGTCAGTGGTTACTATATGTCCGAGAAACTCTATTTCTTTATGCAAAAATTCGCATTTGTCAAGTTGTGTCTTGAAATTAAATTGTCTGAGTTTATTGAATACTTGTTTTAATTTTTCGATGTGTTCTTGAAGAGAAGATGAGAAAATTATAATGTCGTCCATGTACACAAGTACATTGTGTCCTATGTATTCTCTGAGCATGTTATCCATGACTCGTTGGAACGTAGCTGGGGCGTTCTTGAGTCCGAAGGTCATTCTGGAAAACTCATAGTGACCATTATCTACTGAGAATGCTGTTTTCGCAATGTCTCTCTTATCCATTTCAATTTGGTGGAAGCCAGAAGCAAGGTCAAGGGTTGTAAAATATTGACAGCGTCCTAGTTTATCTAAAATGTCGTTTATATTAGGTAAAGGGTATCTGTCGTCAATGGTTTTTTCGTTTAGTTTTCGGTAGTCGATAACTAATCGCCATTTCTTTTTACCAGAGGCATCTGCTTTCTTACTCACGATCCATATAGGTGAGGACCAAGGAGAATTCGAAGGTCTGATAATATTTTTCTCAAGCATTTCGTTGATTTGTCGGGTGACTTCTTCTTTATGTACATGAGGGTAGCGATAAGATTTAGTATAAATAGGAATATCATCTTTCGTTTCTATCCTATGTTTGATTTCGGATGTAAAAGTCATTCTTTGATCTGATGTGTAAAATATGTCACGAAAGTTTGCACATAAGCTTAATAATGCGTCGCGTTCTTCTTTATTTAAATGGTCTGTGCGTAGATTTTCTACAGCAAAGTGATAGTCGTAAGTATCGTCCTGTACTTCTGTAGTAACGTTTAGTTCGGAATAATTGTTGAGTAGTTCACATCTGATAGGTTGGGAAATAATAAATGATTGAGGAGAATCACTTTCATTTATTACTAAAACCTTTGATTCAAAATTGTTGGTTATATAGATTCCGGAAATAATCTGAGTATGATTATTGAATTCAACAGGTGGAATGTATATATCACCGTTTTTGATATTTGTAGGTAAACTTAAGAATTTTTGTTCGAAGGGTTCCAAATTGTAAATTTGGGGTTTGATAAAAGGTTTGTAGTGGAGTTTATTTTTTATAGCTCCAAAAGAAATTAAATTTGATTGATAATCAATATTTGCTTTTAATTTTTGTAATGTTTCATTTCCAATAATTCCATCAAAATAATGGTGAAATTTGAATACTAAAAATTCTAATGGAAAATGATTATTTAGTTGGGGTAAATATTTAATTATTATTTTGTGGTTTATTTTATGTTCCTTTAATGCGGTTTTGACAACTGTTTTAGTTGAATGTAATTTGAAGTTAGAAATATGTTTTGGATCTATAAAGTTATTGTCAGCTCCGGTATCTATTAAAAATTTCAAATTTTCGATTTTTATGAAGGGGAGTGTACCATTTGTTTTGTGAAAATTTAGTTCAAATAATCCGGCGGTTTCGATGTTGAGGCATTTGTCTGAAAATTTTCGTCTTGTTGAATGTCTGGTTCGTATTGTTCAGTTTGATTGTTGTAATGTGGATTATTTTCGTATTCGTATTCTTGGGGTTCATTTGAATCGTAATAATCTTGTTCATATTGATCAAAAGCAGTATGTTCGTGATCTACGTTAAATAATTCCTTAGAGGTAAAATTCGGGGATCCCGATGGTTTAAACATATTATTTGGCCTGTTATGAAGCATTTGTCTTGTATTACCTGAACTAATGTCCATAGGTATAGGTTTAAATGTCGGTTTTGGTTGTTGAAATTGTTGGTTAAACAATGGTCTGTTATTTTGAACTGGTCTGTAATGATTAGGTTGAGTAAATGGATTCGGTCGATTATAATTATTATTACTATTGTTTGATGGTTGTTGAATTTGGGGTCTATACATAGGAGAATTATGCATAGGTCTGGGTGTATTTTGATAATTTGGTGTAAAGTTAAACCTGGGTGGTTTTATTTGTGGTTGTTGGGGTTTATATTGTGGTATATTTGGTTTTTGACTAAGTCGATTCCTATCTCTACTTGATTGTTGCATGCTAATTTCATTTAAGCAAATGTCATACGCTTCTTTGATATCAATAGGTTTATTTGCTCTAACAATATAACCTAATTGTGAATCTAACCCTGCAATAAAAGATTTTAAAACGATAGCTAAATATACTTCGTTCTGTCCGGCTCTAAATTCGACTGTTTTTGTTGTGTCTACTGAATTTAATAAAGCTGTTTGTAAATCCGAAATTTCCGCATAAAATAATTCAAGAGGTTTATTACCTTGTGAAATTGTATTTAATTTATGTAAAATTGTTTCTAATGTTCGTCTATCCGAGAATTGAGTTAATAAATGATTTTTTATAGTTGACCAATCATTTGGATCACCTACTGATATAAGCATTTCATTTGCTTTTCCGGTAATTTTTGTTCGAATTAAATCTGTTATTAAATCTTCGTTATTATTAGCGGTGGCTATGATTCTATCTCCATTTCTAATGAATCGATTTAATGTACCAGAAGTACCATCAAATGGAGTCATTATTTTAATTAGATCCATTGTTGTAATAGTAGTAGCCATTTCTGTATTATTATTATTATTGGGGTTACTATTTAAATTATCTGTGTTATTACTTAATTCAATATTTCTTAATTTATTTATTATTTTGTCTAAAATGTTTTCTTTTAATGGGTATAGTGTAACTTCGTTCACAGAGTCAGCGTCTGAGTCTGCGTTGTTATTTTCTTGTGATGTCGATGTGTTTTCGACAACTAGAAAATGCGTTGGTAACGATAAACCTTCGTTAGCAATTTGCTTGTTAGTTTTGCGTAAATTGGGAGATTTTGGTATTAGGATTGTATACAATATTCAAATGAAAAAAACTACTTACAGTTGAATTATGAACAGTTTCCACATTATGTTTTAACAATTTAGTTTCTGATGATCAACTCGGATTCCAATTCGATATGTTGGGGTACCAGTAATTTCGATGTTCGTTCGAAGTGTTGATTACCAAACCACGATGTTGCCAATACCAATTGTTGTTGAGTCGTTTATAATTTATTTATTTGTTTAGTAGGTTCTCGTCTTAAAGAATTATAATTCACTCGTATATACGTCGATTTTTGTACGTTTTACGATAGACGCGATAGTGAGAAAATTTTCGCACGATCCTACCGGCTGCGCCAATTATAAACTTGCGAAAAGTTTATTGATAAAAAAAACTTTATTTAATTTAACACAAAAATTTAAGTTACAAAAAAGTTACAATATACAATAAAATATTATAAGTACAAAAATAGTAAGTATAATTGTTGTTCTTGATTACACACAAGAGTACTGTGGGATGTGTTAGTGAACTATGTCAAAACTAATATCATCTTATTTAATAAAATGCGTTAGATTATATACTAGGGGTTAATCTTCTTAGAACCATGATGAATCGAAAGAATTTTAAGTGGTGTCTGGTTGACGTCAGATGATGTTTATAAATATTTGTTTATATAATATTTGAATTAACTTAACACGGGTAGTCCAATATCAGGATACATAACTTATATATATATATATATATATATATATATATATATATATATGTTCTGTGTGTAAACACTATTTGAAAGCACTCAATATCATTGCGCAATTTGAATGTTTTTTTAACCGACCCAAAATACGAAAGAGGTTCTCAAGTCAACCCCTAAATATTTTTATGTATGACCACGCATAACTTTTTACAGAGTAGTCCGATTTCGATAATTATTTTTTATCATGTTAAATTTTGTACACACGACTAGGTATACCCATAACTTCCGCGTTTATTGTTATATATCCAGCTCCCGTTAGTATAGCAAGATAAAATAGATATCAGTCTAATCATAAGCTTAAACACAAAAAGTTTCAGCAAAATAGTATCACTAGTTTTTGCGTGATGCTTGAACACCCAAACATACAGTTACAGTTTTATAGTAGAAGAGAACCATAAGGGTTTGACCATAAGGGTAGAGACGAATCAAACACCTCTGTACGGAAATTAATGAATTCGGAACGGAATAAATTTTTCAATAAACCAGCTTAACTTACACTACTAATAAAAATTCAACTAATATCGTTAGCTAACAAAGTATACGCCTTTAATTGGAAAATCCACTTTTAAAAGTACTTTTAAAAAAAAAATTCATATGCACCCACAATTACTACAATTTATGAGTTTAATAAATAACATATTCTAAGCTAAACATTCAAACAATCAGTTGTATTAAATTGTTTTTTTCTTTTCAGGTTGGTCGATTATTTTTATAAAAGATTAGTTTTTACGAATTTTCTTAAAGAAAATTCAGCAATTGCTTTTGTTCCGTTTTTGTACCGAGATTTCGGAAAAATTTCTTCAAATGTTCATTGAACATACATTACTTGTCAAAAATAACCATTTGGGAGTTTTTTTAGGATAGTCAATCGCGAAAGTAGGTACTGTTCTTTTTTTAAAAAAAAAAAAGTTTTGAATAAAATTATTTTTTCAACGAACAACATATCAAAGGTTAGGTGTATTAATGTACAAAGTTTTCATTGATTATCCGCAATGCAATGTTTTCTGTTTTTCTCTGGGTTAAATGCAACTCTGAGTATACTATAAACCATTACGCTATGTATATTTTCTTTTACCATGGACCACATAAATACCAACTGGACGGAGCATTCAGACAAATCATCATTGATAATTTAAATAAACCATTGAATTAGGCTAATATACGCATCGATGACATAAAATGGATTTGTTTGCCACGAAAATTTCGTCATTAGATATTCTGAATTAGTTAAAATATGTCATATACAATGTTTCAATAAATCACATGAGCATATTAGTAATGGTCCCAAACAAAAAAATCCAATCAAATTAGATAGAAATAAACGGTGAACCTCGGAATGAAAGTATGCAAGCTGAATTTGACCATAATCCTTTTTTTAACCAGACTTCAAAAAGGAGGATGGTTCTCAAATCATCTGCATTTTTTTTTATGTGTGTTACCTCTGAACTCCATCATTTATGAACCGATTTTGATTTTTTTTTTTGATATTGATATCTAGACGAATTTAGTGCAATACTTATGTAGCCTGGTTTCAAGTCGTAACCACCAACAAACTTGTATATTCATTTTTAAATATTCAGTAGGGTGACCAACTCTCCAGTTTTGGACCGGAGACTCCGAAAAAATTAAGTTTTCGCCGGACTTCAGAGTAAAAAAATAATCTCCGGATTTTTTCATTCGTATGAAAAGAAAATACTAAATTCTTAATGAATAACTATTTAACTTACTATCGCGAAAAATTTATTTATATTTATAATGTTCTCACAACTCACACTGAAAGTTGCTCATAATATAGTTACTTAACTTTTTACATAGAGTAAGCTACTGAGCGTTATTTTGAATGTACGCTTGCGCATACGTACATAGATAGATAGATTGTAGCGCCTGTCTTGGACGGAACACATTTCGACCATAAGGACCATAGTGATGACTAAGGATGTGAGGATGTGGGTGGAGTGGAAGAAATTTTGTGTGTAGACTAGAAATTGGTAGATTGTGCGGCTGCAGCGAACTTTGATATGAACTATGCCGATTTTCATCTAGAGTTCGTGAAGGAAACTGCTGAAAACCTTCACAAGCCGGTTACTTCATTCTTGTACATACGCCGACAGTTTAGTAAATTCACCGCCCTTTTTTTCTTAATAATTGACAAACTGCCGATGTCGGGATTCGAACCCATAACCTCCCAGTCCCGAAGTAGACAGAGCGCGTTAGACCGTTCGGCTACTTGCCTGGTTACGTAGACAAATAGCTAATTAGTTTGTCTGATTTTTGTAAATATCCTCATCGAATAAGTATTTTTTTTTTAGTAGTTACGAACGGCAATAAATATCTCTGGACTCATGAGTTAAATCTTTTCGGATTTTCTAAAATTTTGAGTTGGTAACCCTAATATTCAGACAAAATAAAAGTCCAAAAATTGTCTTTTTATTTAATTTTTATTGGAATAGATTTTAGATTGAATATACCAAGATATCTTGTACTACATTCTGACATAAAAGTGCCATATGATCTGATACCTGTGAGTCAAGATATTAAACATTTAAAAAAATAAAAATAGTGTTTTATGCTTATATCTTGTTGCCAATTTATTCTGAGAAAATTCGCTAAGTTGACGCAACTCCTGCGTAAAGAATTTTTTTAGTATTGGCGCATCCGTTTAGTATATACTTCTATAAATTTTCAATACTTGGTACACGAGTTTACAATTGCCTTACGGTTTAAGCGGATGACGTGTTCGTTACTTTATTTGTTAGTAGCATTCATTATTTTTGAACAGTATAAAAAAACTTTCATAAATAACTAAACTTAAATTTTATTATTTTAAAAAAGTATTTGATTTTGAGGTATTTGGAAAGAATAAAACTTTTACCAGTGTATATTACTTCCTCTTGCTCTAATGATTGCCTCAAGCCTTCTACGCATACTTTTAATTAAGCTCGCTACGGCATCTTGGGTGATTACCTCCTGTTCTGACACTAATGCAATTTTGATCTCCCGTGAGCTATTAGGTGGGTAAATTCTTCTTCTTATACGTCGGATTACTTCATTCCAGAGATGCCCTCTTGGGCTTCACGCTGGGCTACTGGTGGTGGCCATCTTAAAAACCGAGTTTCGATCGTTTTATTTTAATGTACACCCTCTGGAATCGTTTTTCTACTGCTTTTCAGACTGGCCAAAGACTCAGAAAGACCAAAGACTCGTCTAATTCAAAGATGGCTCATTGATGGAGGTAGTTCAGTGGATCCTTCGACGATTTACAGTGATCTCAGGTCTTACGGCTGGTATCTGGGTTAAAAGTACATTTCAACAAGTCTTCTTCTAACAGTTTTTGCACTAATAGCAAGACCAGAATCCATAAGGACCCTTTGGGCAGTCTCAAACGCAGTAGAAAAAGAATTGCGATGGGTGTACATTAAAATAAAACGATCAAAATTATGATTTTTAGATAGCCATCACGTAGCTCGGAGTGAAATCCCATAGAACATCTTTCGGATGAACTTGTTCGACACAGGAGCTCAATTTAGCTTTAGTGCAGGAAAGAGAGGTAATCACCCAAGATGTCGTAGCAAACTTAATTAAAAAGTATGCCTAGAAGTCTTGAATTAGAGCTAGAGGAGGTAATATCCACTGTTAAAAGTTTAACTCCTTCCAAAAATCTCGAAATAAAATGCTTTTTTAAAATGAAAATTTGTCTTATTTTTTATTTAATTTTTTTTTTCGCAATAGTTTCCATATCAAAAAAACATATACAAATTTAAAAAAAAAAATACAGACGAATTGAGAACCATCCTCCTTTTTGAAGTCGGGTTAAAAAATGTAGTTAATGTAACAGAAATATTTGCAATTGTAATAAAATAACTAAAATCTTATATTTCTCTCTTAATGTTAATCAAGTAAAAAAATGTATTACTAGTAAAATTGTAGTAAATTAGTTTTACAACAATTCATTTTCTGACCATATTTTCTGTTACTTTCATATTTACAGGAATATTTGCAATTTAAAAACAAAACCCATAAAAATGTATATTACCAATGCATCACCATGGTTACTTGATATTTTTAATGTATTTAAATGAATTTTTCTAATGTTAGAGGGATATTCCATATTTTGTGCACCTTACCCTTAATTTATTCGGTTCAATAACGAACTTGGTCTTGAAATATCAAAAGCATATCAGATACGAAAACATATTTATTTATATATGTGTTTGTAGCCACTCTAGCGGTCACGGATCTTCATGAACATTAATAAGATTAAAGTTAATTAAGATTTCCAAAAGAGAAGTGATGCATTTATTCTGTGAAAATTCGCTAAGTTAACGCAGCTTCTGTGTAACAAATTTTTGTGCTGTGCCATATGTTATGGACCAAGTGATTAATCAGGGCACTATTTTTAACGCTCGGGCATATAAATAATGACAAGTCAAAACGGGCTACGTAATTAATACTTATTTACACTTCATTATTTATCACATTGTCTGGTCATTATGAATATTGCTACGTATCTGTTGTGCAATTTGATAATTAAGGTACATTAGATAGGACGCGAGGAGTCAGATCAAACATGTACGGACTTGTACATGCACAAACGAGTGCTGACCAATCAGAACTCGCGACTCTGCCGCTGCTTACTACAGAGCGTGATTGTTTACAGTTTCGTTTAGAATTGAAGACTGATAATAGTTAAGGCAATAGTACCAGATGGATCGGAGAGGCAACCGAATGACGAGTGGTGATCTGAGTCTTGAAGTGATACTGGATCCCCCCGTGCCGTCCGAATGGACCCCAAATGAACGGTGGCGGAGATAGGGGGGGGGGGGGTAAGTGCGGTTCCTTTGAAGTTTATACCCTATTTATATAATAAAAATTTTTTCGCATCCGAAACACGCGGGCCATTTTCGCACCCGCGAATTTAGCATCCTTTTTTTCGAATTATTTTAAACAAAAATCGTTAAAAAATTTCGAATTATTTTAATCAAAAATAATAGTTAAAATTCTTTGAATCGGATGGCATTCGAAATTTAAGCTCTTATTGGACAGAATAATAAAAAGTTGTGCTTGTGAAGGTTTTCTATATTGTCTACTCATACTGGGCATTTTTCAAACTGTCTGGACTTTATGGATAATGCCCTATTAATGCTTGGTACATAACATATATATTTGGAGGTCAGTGATAAGTAATATCAATTAAAATTAAAATAAATTTAGTGATAAAACCGCACTGGTTCGTGTATATCGAATTCATTTTTATCAAATAATTCAAGAGTTTTTTTTTGAAGGCTTTGTATTTCTACAGATTTATTATTATTGTTATGATTATGATTATTATAAAATCAACTTTTTTTTTGTATATATATATATATATATATATATATATATTTTTTTTTTCATTTATGTTTTTATTATTATTATTACGATTATTTATTATTTTGTTTTGTCTTTTCCTTGTTTCGTTTTTATTATTATTATGATTATTATAGCTCTGCTGCTTCCTTATTTCAAAATTAATTAATATTTCTATTATTGTTATTTCTATACTGTTGTTGTTTATTATGAATAATAATTTATTTTTATTTTTTTCGTAATTAATTATTTATATTATTCGGTTTGTTTGTTTTCGTTTCAAATTGTTAATTAATTAAAAATTGGCAAATTTTTTTTTTTTTGCAAAAAATGTTTTAAAATGAATGTTATAAATCTTTTTATTATTTTTTTTACAAATATAACCAAGGTTATTTTATAAATGTAAGTCAAGTATATTTACCAGAGGTGGGCGCAGACGACTCGCCGGAGTCGAACGGACTCTCCATAAGCTAGGTGAGAGTAAGTAAAAAAAATATTTTTTGAAATAAGACGGAACGATGTTTCAATACAGGTTGCCTACCGATTATTGCCCAATAATTTATTCAATCAAACTAGAATTAGTTTTATAAAATATTTATTGTTTAAAAAATATCTTTTACAATATGGAGAGATACACCAAAAAACATAATAATAATAATAACAATAACAATAATAACAACAATAATGATGATAGCAATAACAATAATTACAACACAACAACAACTATATGTATTCCCACTTGTAAAATTTAACCATTTAGAAATTATTAACAAATTACCAACCCTCCTCCCCACCCAGCTTTATCATTGGCATCTTTTTTGTATCCAGTGTCATCAAATTCTTATGACACTATACCCTCTACTAAGAAAAAATAATTAAATCAAGTAAATAATTGTTTATTAGTTCTCCGATATGAATAGTTTAGGCAAATTATTCGGAATTTCCTAAAATCTAATTCTAAAATCTAAACTAAAGCTAAATCATCGAAAAATTTACAAGCGGTAAATGTAAAAGATTTATATTTTCTAATTTATATAACATTTATATTTTATTCATACCCAAATATATTAAAAAGGTACATTTTATGACCCAAATTATCATCCCAAAATTCCAGAGTAGGTATTCAATGTATTGTATGTATTGTATACTTTGAATAATAGTGACCATAAAAAATAGTTGGTATTATTATATTTTTTTCAGAAAATGTTTTAATTAAAAAAAGAAAATAATAATAATTGGAAGGTACCCTATATTTAGTCTATCTCTCTTCCTACCTCTCACTCAGAGCTGAGTGTAGTCAAGGTCTGCCCACCTATGTTTTAAATTATTTGTATTTAATTTTTTTATATTTGTAGCTTATGCCGATTAAAAAAGTTGCCGGCTACAATTGCGATAAATGCTACATAAAAAGAACCACACCGTAAGCTACAAGAAATCATAGGGCAAAATCTTCTATTTTTATGCGGTGTCCTTTGTATAATTTTTTTGAATATTCAATCGTTTAACAAAAATTGGATAACAACGATTGAATAAATTTCCATTCAATGTACAAAACTTTTTTTTCTATCCAATATATCACATCAATAAAAAATATAATACACTTCGAATTTCGATATTGTATTCTATTATCCAATTGACAGACACATTGATGGTACACAAAATCACTTCAATCGAATATAACTACATAACAAAATTGAATTCAAGTTATCCCAATATGAAATGTGTTACAAAAAACGGTTTTTGTATTATTATATCAAACGACGAAAAATAATAAAATAAATAAATAAAAACATGTACCGAAAACGCCACTTTGAAAAAATTCAAATAATGTGAATGATGAAGATTATCGACACACACAAAAATGAGTTGCGTTTTTCATTAAAAACCTAACCTCTCAAAATAACTTTTACTCATTAGTTTTCGTAACCAACAGTAAGGTACTGGTGTCGAATATGACCGACTTTCTGCAAAATACTATTATTATTAGTTCCTGTTTTCTCATGGGGGACGTAGAGCCGCCACAAACGCCTTCCACCGTACACGGTTCTGTGCCATCAGCTTGATTTCACCCCAGCTCTGGCCTTCTTCCTCGATTTCCTTTTTGACCGATCTTTTCCAGGTTGTCTTCGGTCTTCCTCTTTTCCTGTTCCCCTGAGGGCTCCACTCCAGGGCTTGGCGACTGATGGTGTAATTTGGCCTTCTTAGCGTATGGCCAATCCAACCAAAATATCTTTTCTTGATGGTCTCATTTACTGGACTTTGATTTGTTATTCTCAGTAATTCTTCATTAGGTATTCTGTAAGGCCAATGAATGTTCAAAATTCTTCGAAGACATTTGATGATAAAAACTTGTAATTTACTTGTTATAGTTTTTGTTACTTTCCATGTTTGACAACCATATAAGAGTACAGACTTTACATTTGTTTCAAATATTCTTAATTTAGTTTTTCTTCTTGTTTGGCTTGACCGCCAAACAGGTTCATGTTGTGCAAATGCTCCTTTGGCCTTCCTTATTCTGATTGCGACATCTTCGTCCTTTCCACCTGTCTTTGACACAATGCTTCCTAAATACTGAAATTGGCCAACTTGTTCAATCATTTTGTTGTTCACTTCTAACGGTTGGTTGTTCCTGGGTTTTATTCTCATGTCTTTTGTTTTTTCAAAATTTATTTTAAGACCTACACTAATCCCATGGGTATAGAGATCTTGAAGTTTGTCCTTCATGTCTTTAAGGCTTTGAGACATCAAGCATAAATCGTCTGCAAAATCTATATCCTCGAGTCTCTCTACCAATCCCCATTGTAGACCTCTTGGTTTATTTGTGACAGCAAAATACTATACAAACGTAAAATTCCGAAATAAACAAAAATATGTAGAAATTTTGTAAATATTGGTTAATTTATTTAATTTTTTTTCAATGGAAAAACTGCCGATGTCGGGATGCGAATCCATAAACTCCTAGTTCCAAGTAGGGTGCCTTAACAAGCATGGCTACCTGGCTGGTTAATAAATTGAAACAACAACACACAGTGTTTCAATATAGTATGGTCGTTGCTAATTAATCAATATTATAAATATTATTGTCTTATTGATACATCAATGATAAACACGGGTTTGCTGTCTAACCAAAAACGCATTTGACATTTGTTTCATTTTTGTCTACTGATGTGTCTGCTTATATATTTCGAATTAATTCAACAATTAAAATAACGACTTTTCATAACTGTGATTTAATAGGAGCCGGGTTTAATTTGACGACAGTACCTTATTTTGTATTTTACTTGTATTTGTTTGTAGAATCTGAATCGTACAAAAAGAATTCCCTTCGATTTGTACGAAACATTTCTTCATTGAAACAGTTCATTGAAACATTTCTCAGCATTTTTCTAATTCAAGACATTATTTTAATTTTTGTACGTCATTATCATCACCCAATTTGAGTAGCGGAAACCACCAGTCAATATTTTTTTTGGGCTGTTTAAATAGTTGTTTCTACTTTTACGTTTACATTTAACTATTTTTGTTTCTACTTTTCCACATTGTAAGTGTGTTTCAAATTTTGCCCCTATTCCTAGAACATTTGCTTGTATTTTATAACGAATTAGCTAATGATCGTAACTATCTCTAGGATATGGATTCAGAGATATGTTGCTTGTTGTTAATTTCGTGCGTGTCTCACAATGATATTAAAAAAGTTCTGTCTTTTATACGATTTGACTGAGGGTATAATCTGACCTGAGGATTATTTGAGTTGACTGACTAACGGATTAGTTGTCTGTAGATCCCCACCTATTTATTTGCGGTATCCTTTGGTGACTATGCAGCGTTTGTTTTGTCACTAAAGTGGGGGTATCGAAGCTAACCTAGATATTCAGGTATTCGATTTTTTTTTTGAAAATGGTTTAATTTTATTAAATCAGAATTTGGAATTGGGCGATTGTCTAAATTCATTTTATGTTTTCTCAGTTTGTATATGTAGGTAGATACTTTTGTATGCATTGTATGCAATTTTTGTATGGAATAAAATTTGGTATGTAAAATGCTTTTAGTATTTGCAAGATTAAATTCGTTAAGTGGTAAAATCACACGAGTGTAAAGGGGGTTTAGAGCGAGGGGGAAACACAAAATTTTGCATATCTCCCTTAATATTTGAAAAATCAAAAAATTTATAAGAAGTAAAGTTGTAGGTACTTAGTTTTACTATAATTTTGTATCTTATCATTTTTTGTGTTACACTAATATTTACAGAAATATTTCTAATTTAAAATTGAAAGTTGAAATTCTAAGTATCTCTTCTGTACACATTAGATTTTTGAGAAAATTGATAAGATAACTGAATTGTAGCAAATATGATTTTCAACAACTTGACTTCTTGTATATTTTTGGATTATTCTAATATTAAGAGATATATTTTATATTTTGTGTTTTCTTCTTTCTCTATGCCTTTCTCCCTGATCTATGCCGTTCTTAATAAAATTGACCTTTAAAATACCAAAATCATACCAGATACGATATTTTATTTTGATCAGACTAAAATTGTGACCGCTGTTGTGAAGTTGTTTCAAATAGACCGCCATACAATATTTATAAAATAATTTAAAAATATTCGACCAAATTCCTGGAACTCGTTGTTATCTCTATATTCTGGGCATCAGAGAATACTGACAATTAAGTGGGCTCTGATTGGCTGAATAGGATTCGTGGATTAAATGATAACAACGAGAAGCCCGAACAGGGGATCTAAATCACCACGTTATTAAAGGTGACTTCAGCGGATCTTTTGTTGAAATATTTTTTCTTAATCTGTGGACAATTTAGGATTCAGATCATTTTTATTCATTTTGAGTTTTGAGATATATTAAATCCGATTCTTACCCTTTAAGATTCGAACCCCAAAATTACAGGGATATCGTTACAAGAAATTGATATCTCTAATATATATAATAATTCTGTTCTGTATTTCAATTGTAATTACGAGGTTTTGCACTCTGCTAAATATCACCTGATAAAAATTTCAACTAAAACCACGTGTTACGAATACATACATTTCACATATTAATGGGCCCAAAATTTAATTATACAAACCGATTGTATTCAAAAGAGTTTTCGAATACAGCTTTCCACATTTAACACCATTATAAGCAAGAAAACTCTGTTAATCAGAAAATCTGGTACAATAACAACTGTACATTAATTTCACATGTAACACCCTGCTTTTTTTAATTGTACGAAGGAAATAAATCCACTTTCTATATAATTTTTGAACGATCGAACACATGTTTAATTATTTTATTTGGTTTATAACCCCAAATCCAATTATTAATAAACAACACACTAATTCAATCGTAACACCGCTATAGAGTGATTTATGTATTGTAAGGAAATTCGCTAAGTTGACGCAGCTCCTGCGTAACGAATTTTATTTATTTAGTTTTAGAATCATACATTGATAATAATATAAATATTCTGAGCTGGCATGGAATTTGAAAATACACCCAAAACAGAAGTTTGGTGGTAGGTGGTACTGAAAAATAAAAAGCTTGTACAAATACTAATTTCACAAGTTTAACTTGTATTTTACAGCTTTGTTTGCTGTAGTAAATTTAATTGAAATATTCTCTGTATATTTGTTCGTTTTTTTTCTGTCTTGTTTTTTATTTATGAAAAATGTTTGAAACTGTAAGCGATGACGCTGATAAAATGAAGATGATAAAAATGAAAACATTAAATTTATTTCAATTCATTCATTCGTTCAACTTAAGACTGATGACTGTTTTTTTATCCCCATATATAATGGAATTGAAGTTACACAGACTTAAACGTAATAACTGTATTTTCTTTTTCATGTGATATACTACGTTTATATGCAAATATTGTAGTATATAAAACCTATTTTGACAAAATGGAAACCCGACTTCAAAAATCAAATATTCTATAACAAAAAATGCACTAAAAAGTCAGCATAGAGAAATTCACATAACTTTTGGACACCGCCTCCAAAAATAACAATAATTGTATTTTTTTACTTTTTAGTGCATTTTTTGTTATAGAATATTTTATTTTTGAAGTCGGGTTTCCATTTTGTCAAAATAGGTTTTATTTCTCGCTTTTAAGTTACTTTGAAGTTCTATAACTGATTTCATTTGTCTAAATATGGGTAGACCTACTAATTTTTAGTGCATTTTTTTATAACACATTTTTTTTTCCGTTTTTTTTTTTAATTTTTAGTGCATTTTTTTGTAACAGATTTTCAGTTTTTTTTTACATGCATTTTGTTTTTTTTTTTGGGGTCGGTTTATTTTTGTACAAAATTTTTTTTGAAGTCGGTTTTTTAAAAAATTTTCTTATTTTCCCATTATAAATGAGTATACCCTTTCAAAAAAAAAAAAAAATTCGCAAAAATCGGTTATCACATATAAAATGAGGATTTTCCTTGATTTCCAGAGGATCCCTTCACCAGAATGCGATTTGGTGTCAATGGGACCTACCTGAAATCAAACCCTTTAAAACAAAAAAAAAATTCAAAATCGGTTCATAAATGACGGAGTTCTGAGGTGACACATAAAAAAAATAAAATAAAATAAAAAATATAAAAAATACAAATGAATTGAGAACAATACTCCTTTTTGAAGTCGGGTTAAAAAGAGAAACCTTCTCTTTAAAAAAAACTGTGTCATATGACGGAAAGTAAGAATTCGGTTTGACCATCTAACTAGCTGTTTTGTTGGATACCGGCCGAACATTGCCATTGCCATACCTGAGGTATACTGTAATGTGTATATCTGAGGGAGCACGATTTCCACGTGCCCATTTTGAAGACCTTTGAAGAAATAACAAGTTCTGGTCTCTACTGCAAATCCGAATAATACCGCATGTTGCTACATTAAAAAAGTATTTAGATAAGGATAAGATAGCACAAAGAGTTCCTGACTTACTATACATGAGAGCCTCGTTGAAAGCAGAATTCGAAAGCAAAGTTGTCTGTTGTCAAGAGAAATTGCTGTTCATTTATCATAATTTGCCCCTAATTCAGTTTTGTTAAAGCAGAGCATTTCTATAGAAACTATAAACTATATTACACTATAAATCGTTATATAACATGAGATCTATACATATTAAAAAATCGGGACTAATATCGGGACTAAAATTGGTAGTTCGGCTGTTAATAATAAACAAAAACATACGTGTTCCAGTGTTTTTCGAAAACAACCCCTAAAGGATTAAATCCACGACAAAAGTTTGTATTGAAGTACCGATTTTATTTAAAGCTAGAGACATGAAAATTATTATTTATATTACTTTTTTTTTTCTGTTTTTTATTGAAGGCTGACCCCGATTAGTTTACCGCACGGATATTGTCAAGTGACTTATTATTACTATTATTATTATTAATAAACAAATAAATACGTGAAACAGCGTTTTTTCAGAACAGCGTCCTTGACAGGGAGAGTTACTATGTTAATCAGTTATAAGGTCTATACATAATTTTCGCGGGCGAAGCCGCAACGGGTAATGCTAGTATATTTATATATCAAGGGAATTTTTATATATTTATATATAAATATATCTAGTATATTTATTATTTATATAGCTTTAGAGGAAAGGATTATAACGAATAGCAAATTAAGAAGCCAAAGTGTCGACTGTAATATTAACTATTATCAAATATTAGTATCTTAAAGAATATTTTTTACAACTATTATTTTCTACTTATGATACATTTTTCCATTTAAATAATATTAGCAGATATATTTCACATTTTTCCTTTGGCACAATAAAAGCACGTCACATAAAAAATTTCTCCTAATAAATCATGGAAATTATCAGTACAAAACCGAATGTTGAATTCTTTTAAGCAATAAAAAAACAATTTGCTAATATTAATGGCACAAGTTTTGCTTTTATAGAGGCGCGTGCACTGCTTATTTTACTTCTACACACGTATAAGTTTTATGACATGATTTGCATTTCACTCGCCATGTAACTGTATACCTATTTATATATTTTCATATGCTTAGTCAGATTTACAAGTAAGTATGTATACTTGTTTCAGATTGAAATCAGGTGAATTTAATATATTAAGTTTATGAAAGTTGTTTGTTTTTAAAAAAAAAAAGAAAGATTGTCAGTCGTTTTTCTTCTATCCCTGGACCCTGGCTGTTTAAGGGGTGTATATCTGATGTGGGGGGACACGCTTCCTTAATATTTAAATTTCAGCAAATTCATAGAAGAAAAATTAAATAAAGTATCTTATGGTAGTAATACTGTTATAGGAAGTCGTTCATAAACTATACATGGTTCGCGAGCTGGTGAGGCAAGGGGTGCATTTTAAAGCTTCGCTGGCCCATGTAGGGGTAGGAGAACAAACCGCAGACCATGATCTAATTCACATGGAATAGATCAATAAAATTCAATTCTATGAGGGGTAATTCTATAGGAACGACCCCTAAATGATAATCATTTTAATAACGATTTTTTAATAAACTCCTGTAAACTTAGTAAATATAAATTATTATCATTTTTTTACGTTTATTTGTTCTGTAGAATGAGAAGGACATTACAATTTTTATTTCATATTCATCGTGTGATTGTTGCCTTCAGCAAGTACATACATATACATATATTTCTTATTCTTCATCTGTATATATATATATATATATATATATATATATATATATATATATATATATATATATATATATATATATATATATATATAAAATCATCTCCATCAAATCAAGTCTAGCATTCCATAACACCAGTTACAGTATATAAAACAGAATCAGTCACACAGAGTTATCATTATCCTGAGATGAACAAATTAAAAAAAAAAAGAAAAAATATCCCCATATATTTTTTATAAATGAAAATATCACATCAAATTTATATAGGAATATTGTAATCGTATCCCATCTATCCAGACAGGCAAATATAGTAATATATATATATATATATATATATATATATATATATATATATATATATATATATATATATATATATATATATATATATATATATATATATATATATATAAATCTACAAATATGCATGTATGTGTGTACACTTTTATCACCTTGGTCTATAAGTATAATGTCTGTCTATTTTTCACTGTGTCAATATGAAGTCACCTTTAAAATTTATTGTAATAATGAAGAACGGATGTCTGAACTGCCTTTTAAATACTTGATTATAAGATTCTTTGACACCAAATGCTTGATATGAAAAATCATACACATCTAGGAATCGAACCCATGACCTTTGGCATTCTAGACAAATGCTCTGTCTCTGAACTACTTGAGATATTATGGTAGTGGAATGCACATGATAGATATTTGGTGAAAGTGTTGATTAGGAGTGGAAGCGGGAAAAAATAAGACATAATACATTTTTTGTTTAAACAAGTTTTTATTAATTGACCTTAAAAGCAGAAAATAAAATTTTTTCCCTGAGTCATCAAAATCAGAACCAAGCTTTTATTACAGTCAAAATTATATGTTCTACTTTTTAATTCATTCAATAAAAGCTTGTTTCAATCGAAAAAAGTTCGATTGCTATTATTATACTAAATGAAAAAGTTCTAAGATAATAGACATAAAAGTTTTATGTCTATTATTTATTAACCCGACTTTAAAAAAGGAGGATGGTTCTCAATTCGTCTGTATTTTTTTTTTTTATTTTTTTTTTTATTCTTTTTAATTTTTTTTTTATGTGTGTCACCTCAGAACTCCGACATTTATGAACCGATTTTGAATTTTTTTTTTTTGGTTTAAAGGGTTTGGTTTCCCATTGGTCCCATTGGCACCAAATCGCATTCTGATGAGGAGATCCCCGGAAAATCGAGGAAAATCCTCAATTTATATGTGATAACCGATTTCTGCGAAATTTTTTTTTTTTTTTTGAAAGGGTATACTCATTCATAATGGGAAAATAAGAAATTTTTTTTAAAAACCGACTTCAAAAAATTTTTTTACAAAAAAAAAAACCGACCCCAAAAAAAAAAATTTTTACAAAAAAAAAACAAAATGCATGTAAATATAATTGAAAATCTGTTATAAAAAAATGCTCTTAAAATTTAAAAAAAAAAAGACGGGTAAAAAAAAAATGTGTTATAAAAAAATTCACTAAAAATTAGTAAGTCGTTTAGTAGGTCTACCCATATTTAGACAAATAAAACTAGTTATAGAACTTCAAAGTCACTAAAAAGCGAGAAATAAACCATATTTTGACAAAATGGAAACCCGACTTCAAAAATAAAATATTCTATAACAAAAAATGCACTAAAAAGTAAAAAAATAATTGCATATTCTTGTGCCAATTTTAGTTCACCTAAGCAAAAATGTACAATTATTGTTATTTTTGGAGGCGGTGTCCAAAAATTATGTGAATTTCTCTATGCTGACACCGCCTCCAAAAATAACAATAATTGTACATATATATTTAAAAATTTGGTGAACTAGGTGAACTATTATATTAAAAATTTAGGTGAACTAAAATTGGCACAAGAATATGCAATTATTTTTTTACTTTTTAGTGCATTTTTTGTTATAGAATATTTGATTTTTGAAGTCGGGTTTCCATTTTGTCAAAATATGGTTTATTTTATTTTACATAATAAAAAACAAAACTTTAAATTCTATCAAAAAAAGTAATTTATTCAAAATGTAATCAAAATATGTTAAAACTTTTCCAAAAAAAAACACAAAATATAATTTTCTTCTTTTTTTTTGAATAACATATTTTTCACATGAATAAATTTTTAAAAGTTATCATATTTTTTCTTTAAACAACTTTTCATGAAATTCTATCATATGAAAAAATAACATTTTCTAAAATATGTGCTTCAAAAGATTTTATTTAAATATTTTCATTAAATAAAATTTACAAAAGCTTCTTTAAAAATCAAGCTTAGAATGTACGTTTCTTATAAAAATTAATATGCCCTACATATGCGTAATGCTCTAATCTAATTAGCGGACATAAGTGGTGTTCACAATAGTGGGCATTCACTACCTACGGTATACCTTAATAAATTTAAAAAAATTCGTTACGCAGGAGCTGCGTCAACTTAGCGAATTTCCTTAGAATACATAAATCACTCTCTAGCGGTCATAATGTTAGTGTAATCAAAATGAAATATAATAGCTGATATGACTTTAGTATTTGCAAAAATTAAATTTATTAATAGCCAAAATAGAAAGGTATAACGATCATAGTTTATAGTTACTATGGAAACGACAATCAAAATTTTTTATAATTAAATATATTTTATGTATTCGTGTCAAACAAACACAAAAATTAAATTTATTAATACCCAAAATAGAAAGGTATAACGATTATAGTTTATAGTTACTATGGAAACGACAATCAAAATTTTTTATAATTAAATATATTTTATGATGTATTCGTGTCAAACAAACACAAAATATTAAATATCTCTCTTAATATTAGAATAATCGAAAAATGTATAAAGAGTAAAGTTGTAGAAAATCAAGTTTTCTACAATTCATTACTTGATCATTTTTCTCAAACTCTAATGTGAACAGAGATATTTAGAATTTTAACTTTCAATCTGTAATTGCAAATATTTCTGTAAATATTAGTGTAACAGAAAAATGATTAGAAACAAAATTAAAATAAAATTTAGTACCTACAACTTAACTCCTGATAAATTTGTCGATTTTTCAAATATTAAGGGAGATAGTCAAATTTTGTGTTTTCACAATGATGTTTATGATGAAATGATGTTTATCTTGTTTTGACAGACAAAATGACAGCGGATAGATGGACTACCGAGCAAAATTTAAAGTTTGTAGATCTATACAAGGATCAAACCAACTTATGGAATTTTTTGGATCCTAATTATAAGAACAGAGGTTTGCGTAAAGCGTCGCTTGAACAGATCGAAGTATTTCAGCGCAAAGTATTTTTTCAACCGCTTTTATTGTGGTATGAACTATGGTCAGTCGTGTATTTTGCAACAACATTGCACAGGATATGACACATGCGAGTAAAGAAGTGCAGTAGCGGTCTACTGTCACGCCAGCAGCTCGCACTCGTGTGACCGGGTGAGGCGAGTCGAGCTACTGTCATGCCAGTACAAATGGCAGTAGCTATCTACTATCAACGCCAGTAGCTCGCACCGTGTAACCAGGCCTTAAGGAAGCTGACTATAATTAGCATTCAACTTCAGAACGGTAGTTTGCGTCCTGTAGATAAGAATCAATAATTTCCTATTCAAAGTCTCCATAGTCTGAGTGTTTCATGGATAGGTCAGAAAATGCCACCATTGTTTTTGTAGCTTTAGGCATAAATGTGACCCAACGAATAATACTATTTTAATGGTTGTATTATATTAACGTGAAAACGACTATTTTCTCGTTACACTGGTGGTCAATCGAACATCTTGTATGACAAAATACTGTAAGATTTAAATCGCTAATGACTTCGATACTAATTATGCGTTTACAATGGTTGAGCCCACAACGGATAGAACATATCTTTACGTATCTGTCGCATTATATTTGTTTTGCTTGTGACGTCATTGTACCAGTGTAGGCGCATGTGCGTGAATGGCTCCGAATCAACTTTGTGAAAAGTTATAAATTGATGTAGCGTGCAAACGTGTTGAGTTAGGACATTGATTCTTGTATTATTATGAAGACCATGTAGAGCACTGCCAGGAGACAAAGTGAGACGATAAATATATTCGCCGGAATATAAGTGTAAATCAGTATGAATTTGAAAATTACAAACAAATTCTCTAATATGACTCGTTAATATGCTCGGTATTATAGAACACGCATTTCAGAGGAAAGCTCGCATCAAAAGAAATTCAGCGTGCCTAAAAAGTCCAATGCCAAACGAATGGGGGATGTACGACAGCATCGAAAAGGAAATTAAAAAACGATTAAAGGTAAAGCGATTACGTAGCTGGCCCATCGGTCATACAGCGACCAGTGACAGTCCAAACCTCTACAGATCATACTGAATGTTTTCTTGAAAGATCTACGGCACGAATCCGAGCTGAGCCTTTCTCCTTTTTTAAATCGATTACAAACCGTTATGGAACGGTTTTCAACTGTGCGCAAATTGTTTATTAGTATATTCATAAAATATATATTTTGAATAATATCCATCGTGAAAAGAAAAATTGTAAATATAAGATGAATACACCATTCTATCAAAATTCGAATATCTGTAGCTCAGTAACAATATTAGATGTAGATATAGTGCCAAGAAACTCGAATAGATTTACTTGGAATTCATATATTTAGCTAATTATTTTAAATCTCCGAGTTTTGCTTTGGACGACAAAATATGAGAACTTCATCAATGATCCAAAATTTCTGAAACGTAAATATATATATTTTTTTTTTTAAAAAACTTCATTGAATCAAGTTAATTCATTTCTGAAATTTTCTGCACATATCTAAAATACACTTTAGGGATTATAAATAATTCACACAGGGGACAATTGTACAATACACAAAAGATCATCAATATAAATCAATTTCATTATTTTAAAATTATTTATAATAATAATAATAATTTTGTTCTCCTTTATGTTGTCGCTCGTCAAAGTATATAATAATAATGTTCTGTCATCTCCCGCGTGTCCCATCATCATCCCATATATACTACCCACCTATACCTACCTTACTTTATATTATATTTTTTTATTTTATCTTTTTATGATTATATATATATATATATATATATATATATATATATATATATATATATATATATATATATATATATATATGCTTGTTCCAACAAATCCAACTACAACGACAAACAAACAAACAAACAAATCTCATACCACACTTTTTTAATATTCATTTGTTTTGTTATTTGTGCAAGAAAAAAATGTATATACATATAAAATATATTTCCATATACCTCAGTATATGTATTATGTACCACTGTATATAGTAGCTCAGTAGCTCTGTACGGTGCCATCAAACAAACGGGAAAAAAACACCAAAGTAGGTAGTGAAACATTATTAATTTTCAATCATTACGTCTTATTCATTCCTCATCCTTTGGGAGTAGGAAGGTTTCTCACACAATACATGAATATAGACGAAACTTTTTCAGATGGTAGCGCCGCGTGTCAATAAACAAACTAAATCTATATATATTTTTGAATATCTTCTTATTTTGTAACGATTTTAGTAAATTTTTGTACTTGATACTTTCAATAATTATGATATTTAGTTTTGTTACCAAAAGTATTAAATTGCAACTATATCTAGCTAGATATACCATCTAGCGGCGAAATTTAACAACTAACGAAATAGGTTAAACGCTGACAGCTGATATAGTTCAATCTAAATAATATTAATATATTTTAATTATTATTGTGATTTTTAAAATAAAAAGTCGTTCTTTTCTACCTAAATAATTATGTATTATTTTTTTAATTATTTTTGTTAACTTTAAAATTAAAAGTCGATCTAACTTAATTGTTTTTGCTCATTTCCTGCTCCTATACGTAAACCTAAAGTGTGTTGCTATGTGTTTGGCTGTTATAGCAAAACTCGTGATGAAAATGATCAAGTTTTTCAATTTTCCACATTCTAAACAAAATTTTGATATTATAATCAATAAATTTGGTGATAAGGAAAGTATTGATAAACTGCTAGCTTGGATTCGAGTTTTGAGAATTCGAAAAAAAGTAACGGCTAGTTTGAGAGTGTTTAAAAATATATATAATGAGTTTAAATTTGCAAATTTCTGGCTCCGAAAGTTTTATTTTATATTTTAAAATAAAAAGAAAGCTAAATTTTATAAATTTATTTTTTATATTTTAACACAGAAGAGGTTCGCCCTATTTCGTTTAGTGCATATTTTTGCCACAAGACGTCATTTTGCTATCCAACTCTATTGTCAGAGATCGCAATACAAATTCAACATTTTAGGTTAGTAAATATTTATAATTTAGTAAATACTACTTTCATATGTTTGGAAGGGGTTTATCAATTTTCAACTGCGATTTCGACACTTTGTGCCTATCTTTTAGAAATTTACATCTCCAACTTGTTTCTAATTAATATTTTTTCTTTACCTAGCTTTGGAAAATAATGAAACGGAACCTCTGGATTTCTTCTTTTATTGGATGAACACAAAGGCACTGAAAAAGATCGAGACATTATTCAATTAAAAATTTGCTAAGAAACGCTTACAGAATTAAATTTTCATATATGTCATGTAAATTTATTTCTTGTTTTGGTTTTTTCGTTAGTTGTAAAGCTTAGCAAGTTTCGCGTATAAACGTTTGTAATATAAATGAGCAACTCTAATACAATAATCCAGACTGTAATTTTGATGTTGTTTTCTAGCGTGCGTTGTATATTACCTGTCCCTGATATTTCAAATCAGATATGATGTACGATCACATTTAAGTATGTAGATCATCTTATAGGAAGTATAAGTTTATTCGTCGTGTGGTAAAACGACACGACAAAAGATCATAAAAAGAAAAAAATTGATTTGTTCGATAATTTTTAATGAAATGCGATAGAATTACGCCCCTAGTACGATAATCGCCATCCTCATAATTGGTAACATTGATTTGAATAAATCAATGTTTGAATAAATCAATCAAATATTTATTTTAATTTTATTAAAAATATAAACTCAATTTACCACCGCTTCCACTACTTTCCCATATTTATTATTTTCTACTCTTTAGTCTATAATATCATATTAAAATTTTTTTAAATTTTATTAAGAATATAAACTCAATTTCACACCGCTTCCACTACTTCCCCATATTTTTATTAACATTTCCACCAAATTTCTCTCTCAAGGAATATTTTCGAATTCCATCTATATAGAACATCTATTATATTCCATCTATTATATTCTATACGGCATTGTCACGTGACTTACAGACTTGTGAAAAATTTCAAAGCTCTAGCTAAATTAAAGCAACTCGAAATATTGATTACAAGATGCTATCCGCACAAACAATATTTTATGACTATTTGCTAAAAAAAATTGATATTTAATGTGTGATATAAGAATGTATTTATTTTACCCCATTAAAATTTAAAAATCTACATGACAAGGGGAGCAGTTCCGTTTCTAAATCCACAGACTCTATGAAACTTTTAAAATATGTAATTACTAGAATCCTTTGTAGTTCTTTTTTTCTATATTAAAAGTTTTTACTACGTGCAGAACAAAGATATGTATATACATAATCTAACGCATTAAATAAAGATATAAAATATAAAATATCTAACAATCATTTAATATATTAGGTATAATATTATATATATATACATACATATATAGGTTGGTACTACTGTAACAGTAATATTCATTATTATGTAAAATGATTGTATCTTTTTTAGAGGATCCAACAAACAAACAACATATATTATTATTTATAAAATAAAATATATAAATTCTGTGTTTTGAATTTTCAATAGAATGACACAAAGAATTACATACTCTGTATACGAGTGTGAGTGTGTGTTGGTACTACTTGTTTTTTAAACATAATGTATTAAAATATTATATAAAACTGACTGACAAACATTATAACGGACACACTAACTCATCATAGGTTATATTTTAATTATATAAATGTATATATTATTATTAATGATTTTATTTGGTTTATTATAAAATTTGTATGTTATGTAATATAATGTATTCTATAAAAGGTTATGTTTATTTTTATGAGTGTTACATAAAATATGGTTGGTATTACTGTATTAATACTATTTTAAAATTTAAACAAATTGAAATGTCAAACAGGTCTTTTTTTTTAATAATAGAGATTAGTGCTCTAGTGTAATAGAATATTGTACTAATTTTATTTAATATAAAATTTATATTCTATTCGCTCTGATGTTTATCAATTTTTTTATATTGATATACATATATTATTGATGATGTTTGAATATTTAGTTAATAATAATTGGTATGATATTTATAAAGGGTCAGTAAATTCGCATTAGCGAAATTCAGCTGTTGGTTTTGTACCGACAAGCGGGTTTAGAGGGGTGAGCAACCACAAAAGTTGGTTTACCATTACTTATTATTGTAAAAATCATCGAAAAATATATAAAAAGTTAAATGAATATATAAATGAAAAGTTAAATATATAAAATTAATGAATATTAATTTTACTACAATTTGGTTTCTAATCATTTTTTCTATTATTCTAATATTTACGATTTATGATTGAATATTTAAAATACTATATATATATATATATATATATATATATATATATATATATATATATAGTATTTTAAATATTCAATCATAAATCGTAAATATTAGAATAATAGAAAAAATGATTAGAAACCAAATTGTAGTAAAATTAATATTCATTAATTTTATATATTTAACTTTTCATTTATATATTCATTTAACTTTTTATATATTTTTCGATGATTATATATATATATATATATATATATATATATATATATATATATATATATATATATTTATATAGGATTTTCCATTAAGAAGTGTCATTTTTATTTTATAAATAAACACATTTCTTACTGAAAACGTAACTATATTTGTAGTTCAATTTCAAGTAGAAACTCTCATTCTACTTGTGGAACATGAAACCACTTAAATTGCAGAAATGCTGCATCACTCTGCCGCACATTGGTTGCTCTATTTCGCGATGTAAACTTGTTTGTATAATGTACAACTATTGTGAACGCCGTGGAATCGACATACGTGGGTTTTCTGCGACACCAATAGCAGCAATGTTTTCGGTTGACCTAACACTACGATGACGGACTGATGACTTAACCTCACTAACTTGGCCAAATTTCTTAATTATCTTCACAATTGCTGTTCGTGACGGTGCTTCAATCCGACCTAATACACCGCGAACTCTACGAACTGTTTCCGCAAAATTTTCACCATATCTGTAGTAAATTTTCACTATTTCTATTCTTTGTTGAAGCGTATATCGTACCATTTTCGTAAATGGGATTGTTATTACTTTTCAACTGTCAAAAAATAATATTCATATCTTTACAAGTATAAAAATGGCGTTAACTTTAAAATGACACTTCAGAATGGAAAACCCTATATATATATATAGGGTTTTCCATTCAGTAGTATTACAGTTTTAGAAACAATTATTAGAATTGTTTGTTGTAATGTTAATTTTCTAAACTTCCTATACATTTAGCGATTTTTCGACATTACGAAAGATATTCTATGTCTTGTGAATTATTCCCTTCAGCCCTCCGATCTCCTATACCGATTCAGCTTACTAACGAAGATGGACTTTCAAATACCAAAAGCATATCAGACATGACTGCATATCAGTAATAAATAGTTTGTTGTATATAATGCAGTTATATATAATTATATAATGCAGCTATTGATTTTGTACCAATGACGGAATTTCGTAAAAATTTCTTCAGGTGTCCATCGATCCTACCGACAAGATGTTAAAAATCACTATCGTTAAAATATATTATATATATATATATATATATATATATATATATATATATATATATATATATATAATATATTTAGTAGGTAGGATCGATGGACACCTAAAGAAATTTTTACGAAATTCCATCATTGGTACAAAAACAATAGCTGCATTTCCTTTGTAGGAAATTCGCTAAAAATACTATGTTTCAAAGGAGATGAAAACACAAAAGCTGTACTTGAACAGCTCCATATGGCTGAAGAAGTCGTAGCAAGAATGGTTTCGTCCTTTCGTTATGAACATGGACGTCACGGTCTGAATATGTCCCATCTAGGACAGCCGCTACAGCCTAATATATCTTAAAGTAGATGAAATAAAGGTTTATTTTATTCCGTTTGTCTCAATTAACAGTAAATTGTAAATTTTTCTTTGGATTTGTATTCTTTTTCAAAAAAAGGTTTTGATATGAAACGATCATGTCAAACCTTCATAATCTTGTAATTATGGAGGTCCATATTCTGTAATACACAGGTTTTCAAAATTGTTTGTTGTTGACGTCGACAACAACAAACCTACCTCTGTATCCATTGATAGGCTAAAACCTGCGTACCTTATTTTCTTAAGTTTCTTAAGTTTATTTAAATTTTCTTAAGTTTCAACTTTTTGTTCATATTTGTTAAAAATAAAAAAATTGATAAATTTATTTCATTTTCATAGGCTTCTTATATTTCTGTTGATCACCAATTAAAAAGTTTGTTCCCTCAAAACAAGATTGTTTTATGACAAACGTTTTTCTTTGTTGAATGGTGGGGGGATGTATGTAGTGTACTCGCTACGAAATCTCAATTTACTTTCATATTTAGATACCTTTGCGAACACAATATATATTACCTTTGTTACTTCGGTAACTATCCGTTGTTACTTCAGTCACTATCAACAAACATTTGATTTAAAATTTTAAATTCGCCCCTTTACCTAGATCAGTTTTTTTGTATTATAAATACGTATTTCGACTACAAAGTAGTCATCAACAGTATAAATTAGCTAGTCGAAATTTACTCTTTAACAATTAGAAATAAATAGAAAGTCGAGATCGATGAAAAATTAACCAAAATAAATTTAAATTAAAATATCATAAATTTTATTGACTCTTTGTTACTCTTGTTTAACTTTCTTTCATTCTAATTTATTCTTGTTAACCTTACTTCTTATTAAAATTACTCTTATATTGTCTCAGGATATGTTACTCGTTGCTAATTTGGTGACAGTTTCACGATGTTGCTTGGTTTTACCCAGCTTATATATGTTTGACCGACCTTTGATACTATTTTAAGATCGCACTTGATTGGTGCTGAGTTATGCGTTGCGAAGTAAAAAGGTTTTTACCTGTTAACGATTAATTTTACCGTGAAATTTTGACAAGTATTTGGAACCGGTCCATTGTCTATATTCATAATATTTCTTTTGAATTTCTGAATGTATATGCTTCCGTATGCATCCAGCTCTGAGGGATTTTGTACTGCCTTAACAAGTTTTAAATTGGATTTGTCGATTTTGTGGTCATTCTCTATAATATGTGCAGCTACACAGGATTTTTCTAACCTGCCGTATTTCATATGAGCCATATGTTCTTTGAATCAGGTTCCAATTTGTCTACGGCTAGGCCAATGTATGTTTGTGAACACGATGTGAACAAAATAAAGTTTGGTTTCAATCCCAAATTGTCTTTTTATTTTAGTCATTTTAAGATCAGGTTTGAGGATTACTTGGAACCATCTACACCAACAAACTAATGCAGTTAGTTTTTACGAAAAATTCAAATCAAAATCAAAAACTCTACGAATGTTTATCTTTATTCATAGAATAATCCTGTCCATTAGTTAAAGTAATATGATGTACTACGTATATGCACATTAATAATATAATATGAAAAACTCGAAATAATAGACAACAAAGCCGAAGAAAGAGAAAAAGAAAGGCAGAGATAGAAAGAGAGTTTGTAGTAGTAGTTTTTTTTTTTTTATAATTTGTGCAACATAATTATTACATTAATATGAAACTCAACATAATAATATTGTCTAAGGTAAAATATTATATATCATTATACAGAACTGAAGCTACTGGAGCTTTATAGAATAATATGCTTTACAACAGAGGAAAAAGTCAGTAATGAAAATTATGCATTAGTTCATATTTGAAAAGAAATATTATTAAATTGGTATGAGAGAAAATAATACGTGTACGAAGTACTAAACATCATTACAAAGCATTCACAACAGATGCACCAACAAACATAACAAATATGGAGTGTGTACAGCTTTCTACAGTGCAATCTCTTTTCAAATGCTTTGTGAACATGTGATCAAAGATCCTATCTAATAAATATCTCATTTAATTTAAGGTGTCTGATAATATATATAGTTGCCATTATGAAACCAATATAATCTTGTTAGTATTTATTAAATACCTATGGATAACTGACCATTTTGGTCATGGCGTCTAGCAAGAAAAGAAACAAATTTTAGTGTGCAAATTTTACTTTTTTTTACATATAAAAGGGAAAATGTCCGAATTGTTTGGAGAAAACTGTAGAAGATAACGAAATAATGGTTAGAGAAGACTCTTGGAAAATTTTCTCCAGAAAAACTATCTGAAGTTCAAAATTCCAAGGCGTTCCAAGTTATTAACTATTTTCTGACCGTTCAAAAATTATAACCGGATCAGATCTCTAATACAGTTTATAGTTTCTATACGTACATTAAATACGTACGAAATTATTTGTCAATAAATTTAAAATATAAAAAATTGACATTTCAGACTGTCAAAATTTAGAAGAAAAAATAATTATTTGACGAAAATAAAAACACACATACTGAATTACTCTTTCGGTTGGACACAATAAAACGCTGTGAACTTGGCAGGACAAATTTATCTTAGCATACTACAATGTGCATAGGAATTTGCAGTTATTTTGCAGTTCAACACATAAATTTGCAGTTCATTTATTTTTTAAAATAACCGTGTGCACTGCTAACTTCCGCGGAAGTTAGCAGTACAAGTTTGCGTACAGCGTTTAGGTGACCTAAAAAAATTTGCGAATGAGCCAGGAATTTGCAGTTTTTTTGCAGTTCTCCAATAAGATCATTCCCGAATTTGCAGTTCATTTATTTTTAAAAATAACCGTGTGCACTGCTAACTTCCGCGGAAGTTGGCACTACAAGTTTTCGTACAGCGTTTAGGAGACTCAAAAAAAATTTGCGAATGAGCCAGGAATTTGCAGTTTTTTTGCTGTTCTCCGATAAGATCATTCCCGAATTTGCAGTTAATTTATTTTTAAAAATAATCGTGTTCACTGCTAACTTCCGCGGAAGTTGACAGTACAAGTTTGCGTACAGCGTTTAGGAGACCCCCAAAAAATTTGCGAATGAGCCAGGAATTTGCAGTTTTTTTGCAGTTCTCCGATAAGATCATTCCCGAATTTGCAGTTCAATTATTTTTTTAAATAACCGCAGTACATGTTTGCGTACAACGTTTAGGGGACCTTAAACAAATTGGCGAATGAGCCAGGAATTTGCAGTTTTTTTGCAGTTAATTTGCAAATTAATTTTTTATTATAAGTGTCCATAATCTAAAGCGTTAATTTTTTTACCGGAGATATAATTTGTTTTGAAATTTACGGATTAATTGAGAAATCTTGTGTCACTACATTGAATAAATTACCAACAACCAAAGTTGATACTAATGGTGATAATTTTATTCTTACTGGCCTTGTTGCATATCGGAAAGGAAATTCAAAAACCCAATGTAGTAGGCCATGATACAGCAATGTGTTACAGAGCTGGCTACTGGACTATATACGATGACACTGCAATGAGAGATACGCGGTAATAGGCACGCATGAAACCAAACCAAAGCTCATTTTCTACATAAAACTGTAGTAATAAATTTATTTTATTCAATTATTATTTTATATTATTCATATTGTTAAAAAATACTGACTGAAAATAACAATTTAAAAAAAATACAAAAAGAATAAAAACATGTTTTCTAATGATAAGAATAAAGAATATTCATAAACATTAGAATCTAATGTTTATGTTTTTGCAATAACAGGACAACCTACGACAGAAATTACCAAAATTTTGGAGATCACTTTGTTATATTGTCATACAATCGAAGTTCTAATTTTACAAAGATTGTCCACGCCATTTTGAAATTATGAAGTTTCAAATTTGCAATTTGCACTACTAACCACGTAAAGTATAAGATAGCTGGGGCAAATAGAGATGTAATCGCATAACAGATCTTTTTCAAAAACTAGTATTTTATGCAGAAAAATACAAATATTGTATTCAAAAAGGGCTACAATCGTCCACGCTGTTTGTAATATTGCAATTTTAATATACTTTCCGCGGGAGTTAGCAGTGCACATTTAAAAAAATAAATGAACTGCAAATTCGGAAAAAAGCTTATCAGAGAACTACAAAAAAACTGCAAATTTCTGACTCATTCGCAAATTTTTTTGAGGTCCCCTAAACGCTGTACGCAATTTTGTACTGCTATCTTCCGCGGAAATTAGCAGTGCCCACGGTTGTTTTTAAAAATAATTGAACTGCAAATTCGGGAATGAACTTATCGGAGAACTTCAAAAAAACTGCAAATTGCTGGCTCGTTCGCAAATCTTTTTGAGGTCCCTTAAACGCTGTACACAAACTTGTACTGCTAACTTCAGTGCACATGGTTATTTAAAAAAATAATTGAACTGCAAATTTGTGAATGAGCTTATCGGAGAACTGCAAAAAAACTGCAAATTCCTGGCTCATTCGCAAATTTTTTTGAGGTTCCCTAAACGCTGTACGCAAACTTGTACTGCTAACTTCCACGGAAGTTAGCAGTGCATACGGTTATTTTAAAAAATAATTGAACTGCAAATTCGTGAATGATCTTATCGGAGAACTGCAAAAAAATTGCAAATTCCTGGCTCATTCACAAATTTTTTTGAGGTCTCTTAAACGCTGTACGCAAACTTGTACTGCTAATTTTCGCACACGGTTATTTTGAAAAATAAATAAACTGCAAATTCGGGAATGAGCTTATCGGAGAACTGCAAAAAAACTGCAAATTCCTGGCTCATTCGCAAATTTTTTTGAGGTTCCCTAAACGCTGTACGCAAACTTGTACTGCTAACTTCCACGGAAGTTAGCAGTGCATACGGTTATTTTAAAAAATAATTGAACTGCAAATTCGTGAATGATCTTATCGGAGAACTGCAAAAAAATTGCAAATTCCTGGCTCATTCACAAATTTTTTTGAGGTCCCCTAAACGCTGTACACAAACTTGTACTGCTAACTTCAGTGCACATGGTTATTTTAAAAAATAATTGAACTGCAAATTTGTGAATGAGCTTATCGGAGAACTGCAAAAAAACTGCAAATTCCTAGCTCATTCGCAAATTTTTTTGAGGTTCCCTAAACGCTGTACGCAAACTTGTACTGCTAACTTCCACGGAAGTTAGCAGTGCATACGGTTATTTTAAAAAATAATTGAACTGCAAATTCGGGAATGAGCTTATTGGAGAACTGCAAAAAAACTGCAAATTCCTGGCTCATTCGCAAATTTTTTTGAGGTCCCCTAAACGCTATACACAAACTTGTACTGCTAACTTCCTCGGAAGTTAAATAACCGTGTGTACTGCTAACTTCCTCGGAAGTTAGCAGTACACACGGTTATTTAAAAAAATAATTGAACTGCAAATTCGGGAATGAGCTTATTGGAGAACTGCAAAAAAACTGCAAATTCCTGGCTCATTCGCAAATTTTTTTGAGGTCCCCTAAATACTGTACGCCAACTTGTTAGCAGTGCACACGGTTATTTTTAAAAATAAATGAACTGCAAATTTATTTGTTGAACTGCAAAATAACTGCAAAAAAACTGCAAATTCCTATACACATTGTAGTATGTTAAGATAAATTTGTCCTGCCAACTTCACAGACGTCACAATAAACAGCCATTCCCCCTCATCATACTTAGTCACTCAGATACACACCATTGTTCAAATATTGTCACAATGAAAAACTACCCATCCCCACCCTCCCACTTTGTATTATTTGTCTAGTTTACATTGCAATGAATATGAAATTACCTACAATATTATATTTATTATATTATAGCTATAAATATAGTTAGTTATTTTCATAGATAATATTTATATTAATTAATTTATCACATTTTCTCCCACCCCCACCTTTCCTCGTGTGACGTAATATGCCAATATGTGACGTAATATGTGAACATCCCCTACGTTACCATCCAAGAAACTCAAGATAAAGAGAAGAAGAAGAAACTTAAGGACGTTCATTTGCTACGCTGAAGTCAAATGAGTACTATCTTTAATAAAATTTATTTAGGATTTTAAAAAAAGGGTAAAGTATGTTAATAATCTAACAACGATTTATAACCTTTTTTATTTGTCCTAAATATTTTAAAAGTATTTATTGGAAAATATCAGAAAATTGTAAATTAGAAATTAATTTGACTTAATATGACAGATATGACAGTAAACTATGTTTTATATTTGTGTGTATGTGTATATTATTTTAGTGTGTGTGGTCGCCAGTTTTCAAAATATGGTGGCAAAAACAAACCTAACAAAAAAGTTTTAATTTTATTAAATAATTAATTCAAATGTTCGGCAACACCATTTTTTTAATGCAATTATATAAACTGCATATTTTAAAGAATATTTATAAACATTATTTATTATCCTGTCTACTTTAATAATATAGTTATTATAATTTTAAGTTCAAAAAAATTATGTTCTCCATAAGACGCTGTGTTAAAAGTTTGATTTTTAATCGATAATTACTCTTTGAAATGATCGTCAACAGGTGTTAAATTTTTGAGGGAGGATAACTACTGAATTGAGTTATTCAATTCACTAAAAAACAATTTTTTATCTACTATCAAGCTTCATGGATGAACGTCCTTAAGAAAGAAATTAAGTATGTCTACGCAAGGTACTAATTTTAAATGTATTTTTATGTTTAACTACTCCAGTAATATATAATTACAAACATTACTTTAATACAATATACTATTCCCCCCTCTCTTGTTCCCACTGCAATTTGGTTCCCGGCAAACAGAAATTAATACGAACATCGTTTTATCTCTCCTGTTGTAAAGGGTATACAAGCACAAATTAGAAGTTTCAGAGAAAAAATTAGTTTATAGAAACCAAATAAAAATATAACTTATATTTAAAATGAGGTCAGTTAGGTTGTGGCCGATGCCCCGGGCGGGACACACTTAGAACATAAAGTCCATTGAGATATGTACACATTTGGGAGGACAAGGAATTTGCATGCAGGCTAGGAATTGGAAAGCTATGTGCGACTGCAGCCGACTTTGATAGGAACTATGCCGATATTCATCTGGAGTTTGTGAAAAGGAACTGCTGAAAACCTTCGCAAGCATAACCGGTCAGTTTCATTCTGGTCGATACGTCGACAGTTTAGTCAATTAACCGCCTCATTTTTTTTTTAAATTAATTTAATTGACAAACTACCACCCATGGGAATTGAACCAGCAACCTCCCAGGGCATATAAGACAATAAATTAGGAAACATTTCATTAAGTTTGATTCAAATCAGGTGTGATTTAATAAGAAACATTTACTCAATCTGATGATTAGTAGTTAAAATAGTGAGAAGCCAATAAAATTCTTAGAGGTAAAGGTCCCCTGCAGTGTTTTATAAACTCTATACATGGTATGAATATACCTTTATGGATATACGTTAATTAATTTAATCACTTTAAACACTTAGAAAGATAACACAGCAATGTAAAACCACAAATAATCTATTCAATTTTGAATAGAAAGATGAGAACTTTTACTGCTCGTTCGATCTATATAAAATGTATAATAACGTATAATAATAATGTATATAAAATGTATTTATATTTATTTATTCATTATGTTCAATTTGTGTAAAGGAAATTTTAATTAATATTCATTTAATTATAAATTATTTATTTAATTATATACTATATGAATAAATCGTTTTACCTTTTCATTGATACTATTTCATTAAAACTACTATTAACTATTCAGATCAAATTTTGACTAATATGTATCTCAAAGCTCAATAGGTTTACGATTTGTTTATCGAATATTGACCCAACATCTTCTTCTCTATGAAATCTATTTAAAAAAATCATCAAACATCCTGGACCCAGTTTTATTTTTCAATATCGAGTAATAGGGAATATGCATGAACATTTTTTTTCACTTGAATGGAAGCATGTTTACTTGAAAAATATCAAGGTAAAATTACTTTTTAAATAACTTTAAAAATAAACGAGATATGAATGATTGAAATTCCCGATTAGACAAAGAGGGTAATAGCCCTCTTGATATGTTATGTGACGTCATATTACACTTTCACCATTTAAAATACAGGTAAAACTCCGTTTTTAGTATTTTTGCAAGAAAGAGGCAGATAATAATCTTTAAATTTCCTTGATATTTGTCGGATTTTAATTTCGTTTTTAAATATTATTACAGTATTAACAGTATTTTCATATTCTGAAAATAAATGTGAAAAAAAATTTTCATGCATATTCCCTATTCTATTATCAGCCAGCTAATTATATTACAAGTTCAATATGTTAGATCGAAATGAGGTCGATCTTCATAACGGGAGAAGTCCGACTGAGTATTAACGCTCTACTGGAGCGCCTACTCGTTTTATTTGAGAGCGTGCCGGGCCCGGAAACTGGTCAATGTGTATTCTATTGAATAATTAAGTGAATATTGTAAAAACATTTACACATCTACGGACAGCACACTAACGCAAGTTCAACGTGGTGGGTTCAGAAAAATATCACAAGCATTGGTTCGAGACAGTGGTTCGTAAAGAACACTTCTCCGTTGATCTGAGTATCATAAACTCATTTAAACTCTATGTTAAATATAATTGACGTATATTGTTCAGATCCCATATGGTCCTACCAGTACCTACCTGCAGCGCACGGATTTAGGTACTGGGCCTTATGGGCTCGGGCCCACAGGGCTCTATAAAAAAAGGCCTCCACAAAATTCTACTAAAAAAATATGTTTTATAATAAAATTCAACACTTTCGTATAAATTTTATGTTATTTAGAAACTGTAACGTCATTTTTTTTTTGTGATCGTTTACAAAATAAAATTGTTGCTCATTTTCATTACTTTTAGAATAAGATTTCATAGAAATGTTTTACTACTACTACTAAATTATCATGTCCTGTCGGACGTTGGCTATCATGGCTTTCCATGAATCACGATTATAGGCCATGTGAATCAGTTCAGAAATCGATAAGTTCTGTATATCGAGGGACTTTATTAACATTTTTCTTTTGCGTCCTCTAGATTTTTTGCCGACGATATTTCCGGTAAGTACTAAATGTTCTATCGACTGCTGTCTAATCACATGACCCAAAAATTGTAATTGCCTTAATCTAATTGTACTTAATAAAAGTCTTTTAACACCAATACTATTTAGTACTGTTTCATTGGAGATATGTTCAGTCCATGATATTTTTTTAATTCTTCGCCAGATCCACGTCCCAAATGCTAGCAACGCTGACTGCATTCGCTGTGATATTGTCCATGATTCGCAGCCGTACATTAACACAGACCATATATAGCATTTTATCATCCTCACCTTTGTATTAACACTAATATTGTTGTTCGTAAGTAATGATTTTAAATTACCAAAACTTTGTTTGGCCATAAATATCTTATATTTAATTTCCCTATCACTTTTCCCATCACTTGTCACTATTTGACCTAAGTATTTTTGTTGGTGAACTTGTTTTATTTATCATTATTATTTAATTTTAAATTTAAAGTGAGAAAAATATTTTACCCATAGTAATAACCATATGGTGTAGGAGTCTATAATACTTTTGCACAGAAAAGGCACGTGTTTTTTCTTCTTTTGGTTGTTTGAGATATGATTGCCAGAATAATTCTTGCTGAGACAAATTTTGTTTTTGTTTTTTTACATATTTATTTTGCTTTCGGGGTGAAGGTTTTTATTGGGAATTTCACAGGCATAAAAGTGATCAACCTTTGTTCCGTTATTAAGACGAAGGACTTCCCTTTTCTGAAAATCTATGTGTAGAAGAATTTTTTTAAAGTTTTCTGTGCATATGTAGGCCTCTACAAATATTTTGCCCACAGGCCTCCACATCGATAAATTCGGCGCTGCCTACCAGGCATACTTTATATATTTTATACCGTAAATATACGTTAAAACGGTTAAACATTATCCTACCATATGATGATGTATGTGAGAGTTATCTATGTTGATAAATAATTCATTTAAATATATTATAAATGAAACCGACAAAGCTGATTGTAAATAGCCATAAGCCCATAATGATTAAAATGTTATTAGTTAAATGCATTTGAAACAAATTACATCCCCTAATTCAACTGATGGTGATACAATAATTGTATATGCAAACAAATCAAAGTGTTGTTATTTCAACATTCGATCTACTTATTGAATTAAATTTGTTTATATAGTTTTATTTATTTTTTTATAAATAAATTTTATTTGTTTATACAATCAAATCAAATACGATCTCTACTATCAGTTTACTTTCAATCCCAAACGAATGGCGGATAGATAGAACGTTTCCCAATATTTATATAATTTTTGAATAAATCAAAGAAACACGAAACTGCTGTTAACAGAAATTTACTAATTTTAAATTTTATCATATTAAAAATGATATACGTATGTTTCAGGATACGTGTATCTATACTTCGTGATCTAATGGGTCAATTAAGTTTGTTAAAGTGACTCATAACGTCATATTCCAAAATGGCATTTTACTACATTTTAACAATTAATTATATTTTTCATAAAAACAAATGACTTTCATGGACAACATAATAATTTTTGTTTATTTTATTAACGTAACCCTGATAGTTACGCATATGTAACTATCACAGTTGAGTCTGAAAACGCTGTTTCTAATTATTGCCACCAGATGTCATTGTCCTAAAAAACAAACATCAATTAATGGGCTGGTATTATTTGAATTGGTTTATAATAATATAAACCGTAATTTCTTAGTATGCTGAGTATACTACCTAGTATACGTTTTTCGTCGTACTAACTTGGATACATTTAAATATCATCAATCGAACAATTTTAAAATGTGTACACACTGTAACTTTTTCATTAAGATTGCTGTGAAGAAAATTCAATTTAATGGCAGGTTCTTCAAAATTTTACAGCTTATTATTTCAATAATAAAGTATATCCTGTCAAAATTTGAAGTTGATCCTCTTTTAGTTTTTGAGTAAAAAAATGTTAAAGTTACGATTTTTAAGAGATTTTTACATAGATTAAATGGACTCGTCGTTAAAAACATGAATACAAAAATCTACATCTCGACAACCAGTTATTTCAGTGTTATGAAAAACTGCCATAATAATTATCAAAGTCTTATAAATACCTGGATCAAATTTCAAATTAATCTTGTTTTTGGTTTCTGAGATAATTAAATTTGTAGATCGAAAAATGTTCTAAATCTAGTTTTATTTTTTGTTATATTTATTTTTATGTAATATTTGTTTATTTGTGTATACTTAAGCGTCAAAATAACGATGTTTGTCCAAATTCCTTTCGGTTACGTATGACAAACTGTAGAAGACTTTAGCGTATACTCCGACAAATTTCATTGTAATTGAATTTTTAATTAAATTAAACACTGATATGAAAAAATAAACTCGTCAACCAGGAATCGAACCTCGGGCCTCTGGATATCTAGTCCAGTATGCTTCCGCTACACCAAAGACGACTGTGACGTAATAGCCAACTTTTTCATATTATTCATACTTCATCATATTATTTTTATTTTTATTTTTAGTTATATTTATTTTTATCTAGTTGTATTTAGTTTTACCTAGTTTTATCACCATACAACTTTTTTGAAATACATAAAAACATATTTTTAATTATTAAAACTCTTCGACAAAAAGAAATTTGGGATTTAAGTTTTAAACAATATTTTTTTTTTTTTACAAATATATATTTTTTTACAAAAATTAAATTATTTGAAATGATTTAATTGCAAAATTTTTACTTATTTAGAATTGACAATGGATGGGAGAGATTATCAAAGTCTTATAAATACCTGGACCAAATTTACTATACTAATGCATTTAGTATAGGACAAACTCACCACCCCTACTTAGCCTTTCCAGTTTCACAACAACCTTCAATTGAAAGAAGTACATCGAAATAGGGAATCGTATACAACATAATATATTAAATATTAATCCGTCTAGCATATAGTGGATCGTCTATTAGGACATAATAGACTTCTTAATTATAATATCCAAAGACTTTGAGATTTAAATTCAAAAACAAACAACAACAAAAAAATAGCAGATTTAATTAAATACTTTAATTAATGAAAACGTATAACTAAAAACCAAACACAGAAGAGATACTACAAAAAAAGAAAATTAAACAAAAAAAACTCTCTATTCAATAATTTATACCCATAATGCAATGCAGTCTCTAGTTACTATCATAAAATGTCAGTTAGTTGTGTTGTCAGTGTAGCCAACTAAACTGGTAGTTGTAGTTAGTTACAAACCAACATCATGGTATAAATTAAACTACTAATTTTATAAAATAACTAAATGAATGGAATAAACCACCACCATGTTTATTTGTTCAAAAACAACTCTGATATAAACAATTTAATTTATTTTGTTAAGTTTAGTTTTCCTGACATTTGCATTTACATGATAGATTTATATAGAGTTTTGCTCTGAGTAATATCTATTTATTGTATAATACATTCGAATTTTTAGAAAAATGAACCGATTTGAAATGATTTTTTGTGATGAGGAGACTCGACTTTCGTCAATGAGTGTGTATAATTGTATTCAAAGAAATTCGTCATAAAATAGTGTAAAAGTTGAATTCAATTAATTACCATATTGACTGTTGTAGGATTTGAATAGATATTATAATTATTAGAACATTAAAATCGCCAACTATTCAGCTACCCGAAGTACTACCCAAATCTTGTCTATATGAGTTTGCTATTAATAAGTAACAGAAATGATACTTTCTATTTAGTAGCGAATTTTCTTTCATAAGAAACTTTAACTATTGGATTTGCAGCTAAATGGAACCGCGAATCTACCAAATAGATGTCGAAAAATAACCATCATTATATATCTGTATATCTGTATGCTTAGAGAGAGGGGCTTAGTTAAATGTATCATAAGTAAATTTCTATAGAAGAAATGTGCGAAATTTTAATGTTCTAATACTTAATATTATTACAAAATAATTAATATTACTGATCTTGACATGGTATTTTCATTTTTATACCCGGTGTATAATATATATACCAGGGTATATTTTGTTTAATTCCGACTTTGTAACGGTTGAAAATATTGAACGCAGAAAAATATGTTTGTATAAGTGTTCATAAAATGACCTAATTAGTCCATTTCCGCAAAGTTGCCCCTCCGTAAAGATGATAACTCAAAAACCAAAAGAGATAGCGAACTGAAATTTCGTATGTGTGTTCAAGAGCGTGAATGGGCAAAATCGGACCATGTTTGGGCAAAATGGGCAAAACTGTCTATCTATGAAAACGTAAGAGATAGAACAAAAAATGTTCTTTTTTTAAAATAAACAACTTTTGTGTGATTTTTCATAAATTCAGTATAAACCGAGTATTTTAGAAATTAACTCAGTTAGTTGTCATTTTCACTTGTTTTCTTTGCAGAAATTTGATAGTTTACGTATTTCCTACGGGACGAATTTTGTTGACAGGATTGTACAAATGTATTATATTATGAATCTCTCGGTATATTCAGAACTATATAATGTTTAAAGATATTTTGTGGAATGGTTTTTAAATGTAGTTAGTTCTCTAATGGCTTTGTACAATTACTAACGTATTTAAATGTATAGATTCACTGAGATTAGAATTTAATATAAATGGATATATGACAAGAAATACAATAAATCCACGCGCACAGATGTGTAAAAATATGTGATGTAAGCATATATGTAATACATATATGGATGTAGATATATACCAAGGTACTATGTTCAAATGTATATGTACTATGTTAAAAAAGCACAAATTTTACATTGGTCCCCAACTTTCTAACAGAAGTTTAATCATAGCTTTAGATTAATCTTCACTTAAGTATGATCATGACTTTAGAAAGAACCCTTTGATAGTTAAATTATAAGTTGAGTAAATACCCAAATAACCAGTGGGAAATCGTTTCTTGATCTGACAAGAATGGCTGACCAGAAGAAGTTATTCTTCGTTATCTGCCTTGAAGCATCCTGGTCATCGAATGGGAGCATTATCAGCCCTCGCTGAATAAAAATACGTGTTGGATGGAAGACACGCTGTTCATTTTCCAAGATTGAATTGAAAGTTCATTTTCCAAGATTGAATGTATCCGAGGGAAATTTCTTTTCATTTGATATAAATAACAAATATCGGATATAATTTAAAAGGAAAAAAGTAGTGAATATTTTGATTCACGGGGCATTTTGCTATCCTAAAGTAATTTCTTACCAGGTAACCGTCACTGTTTATGTTTAATTACCAATAAAAGGAATTCGAACTTGTTAAAATTCAATTCTTATTTTCCTTAGTAATTCCTCTTTCAGTTAATATTGCCAATTGTATATTTAACTTTGAGTGAGTCTGCAGAAATAATTTTGTGCCTTTATCTTTATTTTCTACCGAACCAATGATATGATATAATAGTTTTTAAGAGAATATATCTTTTTAATAGGGAATATGCATGAAAATTTTTTTCAGTTGAATTGAATCACGTTTACTTGACAAATATCAAGGTAAAATTACTTTTTAAATAACTTTAAAAATAAGCGAGATATGAATGATTGAAATTCCCGATTAGACAAAGAGGGTGATAGCCCTCTTGATATGTTATGTGACGTCATATTACACTTTCACCATTTAAAATACACGTAAAACTCCGTTTTTAATATTTTTGCAAAAAAGAGACAGATAATAATCTTTAAAAGCTTATAGCTTCCTTGATATTTGTCGGATTTTAATTTCGTTTTTAAATATTATTACAGTATTAGCAGTATTTTCATATTCTGAAAATAAATGTAAAAAAAAATTTTCATGCATATTCCCTATTATTAAAAAAGGTTCATCTGAAATTCAATGTACTAATGCCTGATATCCCGTTAGCCGCATTCCTCTGGCTATCTTAAATCTTCTTGGTAACTATAAAAAAAATATTTTTTGATTGTCTTCACTTAAAATGTTACTGTTAATTTTCATTTAAGTTTTAGTTAGCTAGTCGCGACTTCATCAAACAGATCAATATTTAGCAGCCACCATAAAGAAGGAAATTTCATTTTTTCATAGAAACGGATAACAAATTTTCAAAATATTAATATTGGATTGTCAAAATATTTGATATTGAATTGTCAAAATATCAAAAAAATTGAATTGGCATTTTAACAAACTATGAAAAAAATTGACTTGACTTTAATTAAGTAAAAACCAACAATTTATTAATCAAGCTTAAAAAATAATGAATCGAGGGATTTCTTATGCGCTAATGGTTCCATATAATTACAGATTTCACAATGTCTTCAATTATATCTTTCAATGTCTTTCAATATATCTTCCAGTAATAAAATAAATAATATTGAAATATTCTATTTATTTTATTATAATTTTTCATATTAATTATAAAAATTATATCGTTATAAATTTCAAAAAACTAGAGTTCTCTTTGATTATTTTAATCATCTTTATACATCGTTATATTTATAGTTGGTTTGAAAATATAAAAAATACAGTAGAATAATCATCTACGATAAAAAATAAAGTTTTACAATTAGGCTTTGAAGAAAAGAAACTTCCAATTTACTTTGCTTAGTCCACTATATTTTTTAATATTTTAATAATTTTAAAATATGACATGTTTCATCTAATATAGACATTTTCAAACTGTGAAGTATATTTCTTTGTTCTTGGTTTATATACCCCAAATTCTCGTGACGTATTTTTCAGGAATGTGTTACCGTATTCAACAAGTTCAATTTTTACTTAAAAACAATAAACAAAATAATAATCTATGCAGGTGAAATCAAAATTGTTAAATAGTTTTAAAATTGAATAACAATAGACACAATTTTAGACTAGATAAAATTTCAGATAAAAGAAACAGATTTAAATAGATAATAAATAGTTAAATTATGAACAAGATATAGTATATTCATAGTAGTATATTCATAATTTAACTATTAATTATCTATTTAAATCTGCTTCTTTTATCTGTAATTTTATCTTGTCTAAAATTGTATCTATTGTTATTCATTAATTCATAATTTAACTATTCATTCATAAATAGTTAAATTATGAACAAGATATTCATAGTAGTATATTCATAATTTCACTATTTATTGTCTATTTAAATCTGCTTCTTTTATCTGTAATTTTATCTAGTCTAAAATTGTATCTATTGTTATTCAATTTTAAAACTATTTGACAATTTTGATTTAACCTACATGGATTATTATTTTGTTTATTGTTTTTCAGTAAAAATTGAACTTGTTGAATACGGTAACACATTCCTGAAAAAAACGTCACGAGAATTTGGGGTATATAAACCAAGAACAATGAAATATACTTCACAGTTTGAAAATATCTATATTAATAAAATTATTAAAATATTAAAAAATATAGTGGACTAAGCAAAGTAAATTGGAAGTTTCTTTTCTTCAAATCCTAATTATGGAGTTCCACAAAGTAAAGTTCTCTACAATTAATTTTATAATAATATAAAGGTGATATTAATAAATGACAATTTAATAAAAAATTCTAAAAATAACTAATTATTTAATTTGAATTGAAATATCCGTAAAATTAGTTTATAAAATTTTGTTACAATTTTGAAATATTTCAAGAATACTAAAAAATAATTCAGTTTAAAAATTCCCACTCTTTGTTATAATTATTGTTAAGAATGAAGTTGCTTGCAATTAAAAATGTCGTTTGCACGTAAACGTTCACCATAGTCACTAATATTTTTAACTACAGGATAGATTTGAGTGAAAACAACCAAATAAGTGCCAGCAGTTTAAATCTATCCTTTGGTTAGGAAATTTGAAGAAATTTGAAACGGTATATGTTGATAAATCTTATAACTTGATGACGTTATTTATTAAATATTTAATATTGGCTAATGTAAATGGTGGAAGAGTTGTGAACAAAACAGATAACATTAATGAAATAAACATTTAATTAGGTCTTGAAATGTTTGGAAGTCGATTAAAGATCTGAAAAAGATGATGTATCTTGTCTATCGAAAGATTCTTACATTTACCCTCTTATTCGTTGTATTTGAACGGGTGTTATATAATGGGTTCAAAAAGAATACCATATCTAAGTATAATATGTCTATGGATATGCATCATCATAGCTTAGAAGTAACGTTGGTTATAAAATTGAAGCTGATGTTGGTCTTGCTGTGGTCGCCAACGTAAATAAGTCGAACAGTTCTTCATACACATATACATTTACATACAAGTTTGATTAATTAAACAACCCCATAAGCTACTCATTCCACTTTGGCAATCTCATTTTATTCCCATTAGATTATCATCATCATCGTGGTGACAGTAAAGTAGTAAATACATCATCGTTTCTTGTCATCAACGAACACCGCCATCATAATAAAATGGATGGAAATGTGTAGTAACTTTAAAACAAAGTGATAAATTTTATTCATTTACATCGTAGATAATGTCTTTACATGTAGTTTGTTGTCTAGGGTTATTTTACGTTTATATATAATTTACAATAAATGGTATATCTGTAGTCGAGAAAGTTTACAGTCTTTGACGATGGAAGTTTATAATTTAAATAAGATGTATATTGTTAAGGCCGGGTTGCGTTGCTCCAACATCTAGGTAAAGTTTCGCGTAGCCTACTCAGCGGGTAAACTCCTACTTGACGGTTTTCCAACTTGTAGGTAACTTTACGTCCCAGGTAAATGTCCCTACTCGGAAGTTAATTTATACCGTCCGTTAACCTCCCGGTAAACGTGTGTAGAGCAATAGTGGGGTTAGAAAAATAGTGGAAGTAATGGTCGAATATAACCTAAGATAGTGCACCTGCTCTGCTCTGAAATTGTGAGTCGAATATAACCTATAAAAGTGCACTTTTTTTGCTGCGTAATTTTATGTCGTGTTTGAAAGTAGCCAAACAAATTTTTTACGAAAATGAACATAGAACATTTATTTATACGAGAACCTAAAATTTGGCACGTTATTTTTAACATATGAAAGGCACACTTTGCCAAAGTTTAAAAGAAAATGAAGTAGTTTTTAGATTTTTTATTTTAATTTAAAATTTTTGGGTTTTTCGAATATTTTTCTCGAATTTTAATTAACCAATTTTAATGTTTATGGGCTCATTTGTTTTCTTTTTTTTAATAGAATTTAATAATAATATTTGTCATTTTTAAAATTAGTTTAAAAAAAGATATTAAGAAATAAAACCATTTAAAAACGCTTTTTTGTTATAAACAAATTTTGACCCTGTTCCGTCGCGAGTCGGACCGTAAAAATTTAGGGTCATATTCAGGACGACAAGATGAATCGATTTAAAAAAAATTGTGGTTCCGAGCAAACTGCTTAAAACCGTGTTTTTGAAGCTAATTTGACTCTACCAATAATAATAAAAAAATAACAAAATATTTTTGTTGTTGTGTCCGACCCCCGGGCCGTAACAATACGGCCCGCGATCGCAATGTGTGACAGACAGAAGAATCATGACTTCACTCGATTCCTCTACGGAAGTTTTAAAATGCGCACACTACAACATTTATAAGTAATTTCAAGGGCAGCGCGTGCATAGACAAGCGAGAGAGGTAGACAGTAACGCCATCTCTTACATTTTATACACAATATTTCAAGAGTTTGGATAACTACCCGCAATTAAAAAAGCATGCAGCACGCATTCTGTGCATGTTTGGTAGCATCTATTTATGTGAGCAGATGTTTTCTGTCATGAAAATAAATAAGAACAAACATCGCACAAGACTTACGAATGAACATCTCCAATCAATTCATAAAATAATTACAACAAATATGATACCTGACATCAATGAGCTTGTCAAAAGCAAGAGAAGTCAGGTATCTGGATCCTCGAGCTCAAAATAATTACCCTCTTTTATAACTTTGATATGATTTTTAACAACCGTATATTATATACTATATAATTAAGTAAATAAAATGTTATAATAATTCAGTACATTTTTTTTAATTTGAATCTGGCCCGCCTACACATTCTAAATTTAATATATGGCCCTCTGCAAAATTGAGTTTGACACCCCTGATCTAGATCATATTCCAAAAAATGCAAAATAATTTAAAATAGAATAGAATTAAGAGATTGAAAACAATATTAATTATTATGTAAACATGGGGTGCTCTTTACTCTTGTAAATGTCTTTATAATGACTCTACCTTTACAACAATATGTAAAGAGCACCTCATGCTTTTGTTTACATTAAAGTTAATTTTGTTGTCAATCTCTTTATTCTATTCTACTTTAAATTATTTTTCATTTTCTAGTTTTCTAATAAAAGCATGTTTTTTTTAGTTTTTTTAAACTCTAAATTTTATTAATATTTTATACATATACAACACATACCCCAAATATATCAACGGTATACGTTACTTATATCTTACAAATACATAAATATACAATATAATATGATATAAGTAATTCATTCGATACACTTCGTATATATTCAAAATTATATAGTGATATATTATATACAATAGATATATAATGGGTGTGTTTGGGTGAACAAATGTCTTAGTATCCTAAGTTAAATACTCAGAATATCTAAGTCAGTTTTCGTCCGGGACACTTTGCAGAAATAAATTAAATTATAACCGACAAAAAAGAAAGAAACCGATTTATATTAAATATATTATATATTTATATAAATATATTTAGGTACTTATATATGTGTTTAGTTATGTACTATACGTAAAAATAAACAAAAATTGCTACTTAGTCAGCAAGTCTGTCCAGGTCGAAAAGCGCTGTACTCAGTCGCTAAGACCTTAATTTATTTTTATGCTGAGTATCTAACTTAGGATACTAAGCTATTTGTTCGCCCAAACACACCCAATATAATGAATTACGTTTTTATTACCCATTTTTTGTTCTTGGATCAAAATTAGTCTAGAAAATGAATTTTATTGATTTTTTTATGAAAGTTGATAACAAGAATCGAAAAATATTTTGAATTTCGAATTTTTATGGAAACAATTTTATATACTGATTTAGAGCTAAGAAACAGTAAAAGCTAAAAAGAAAAACAAGATATTTTAAGATAACTGACAATAGATAAAAGTCATATTAACTGGTCCATACATAATCAATCAAAATCAGTCAATCTTAACAATCGTGTAAAAGTGTAAATCAAAAGACTGAACAAAACTTTTTTTTAATATCGCTTTTATAAAAACAAGAGCTTTTATTTGGAACATTTTTTCAAAAAAATTAAAAGTTTTACCACAGTTTCAGCTCCAACATCTTAATTACGATAGATTACATAAATTAGATAGATTACATGGACATGAATATAGAGAATAAATGTAGAGAAACTAACCAGTACACATTCTGATAAGAAAACACAGTATATACAGATGATTCAAACAATAAATTCATTCAGATATTACATTCTTGGTTCGTTTAATTTTAATTTTTATGTTTGTACTATTTGTGAATAATAGATCATAAAAAACGATTCGGAAAATAGCATAAATTTTTTTATTTTAATAGAGATAAAATATAATTTTTTGTCAAATATAATAAGCAACTCATAATTTATCTGGTCGTGCTCTGAAATTATTTAACTATATTCTAAAAAATTCAAAAACTGTAAAAATATTCGAAAGTGGATCCTATTATAACTTTATTCAAATAAGCACAACGAAATATGTAGGTATACTATATAGTGTATAGTCTAGGATACTAATTTACCTGAACCACTATGTAATTATGTTGTTGTTATATTTGTGTATAATGAAAAACCATATTATCAAGTGTTGTTATATAAACTTAACAAAATCAACTCGACAACAAATTGAAAACTCCTCCCATCCTGTTGAACATCCCTATAGAATAGAGTTTTGTAACAAGAAGGGTAAATAGAATATTATATTGTATAAGGGGGTATACTATATATATACTCGACTATGTAGGTATGTATCTAATAATATGATTATATAGATATAAATATAAGTATATTTATATATATATATATATATATATATATATATATATATATATATATATATATATATATATATATATATTCACTTATATTTATAGATATAAATATAAGTGTATTTATATATATATATATATATATATATATATATATATATATATATATATTCACTTATATTTACCACTAAATGCAAACAAGAATTTCATTAACTGTTGCAATGAAACACAGATGGGTACCCCCAACCATCATCTATCCATCGTTATTCTCCAATGTAATATTTTATTACAGAACTTCCATCTCTCTATGTATATACTTTAACCAACTTTAAACAGCTTCATGATTTCATGATGATGATCAAATCAAATGTTTTAACTAAATCTCAAAGCTTTCACACAAACACAGACATATATATATATATATATATATAAACACAAACACAGACATATATATATATATATATATATATATATATATATATATAGGGATGAAGGCATTTTCATTATATTATAAACCACCATTATTTTATATACAGTATGATCCAAAATTATGGTATACTTTATAGTCTCTATAGTTTTTTATGTCTTAATAGAGTGGGTTAAAGGAAAGAAAAAGGAAATTTTCTCAGAGTATTATATCAAAAATATTTTAATAATTAAGGATGTACGAGCAGTGGAGCTTCAAAAAGATTAAGGCGTGATTTTTTTTTCACATGTAGTTGAAGTACATATAAATCAATTTTAAAAGTTTCAGGGGAGGGGGGGTTTGGTGGTTTTGAATTAATTATTTAGTTTTAAAGTTCAAGATTTAATGCATTGCTCTTATGGAGAAACCCATATTTTGATAATTTTCACTTGGAATAAAATAAGACGAATAAAAAAAAAAAACTACGCAATAGAAAATAGAAATATTAATAATAAAGAGATTGATCTAATAAAATTCCGGTAACGGGCCTAAAAAAAACAACTGAGATTAATTTTCTGTCGGCTTAATATCCCGAAATCTCCGGTTTTTGTCTTAAATATCTTTTTTTAGGCCCGGTATGAGGGGCATAAATTAAATTTTAATTTTAACTTACAACAAAAATAATAAACATTATTGTAGACTTTTATGAGTGTACTACATAAGATTTTGAAGAATTTTGTAAATGGACTATACATCAGCGCCTGTACATCCTTAAACTTTTATTTAACATCACTTTCTGTTTGTTTGTGAGGGAAGAATCAAAATTTCGACTAGTTCTAATTGATCTAGAATTTTGAACGCGTGTATAAGTCACGTGGCCATGTTGTATAATATATCTTATATCGTTCTATATGGATAGAATTCGAATATATTGCTTGTAATAGAAATTTGATGGAAGTGTTGATAAGGAGTGGAAGCGGTGGGAAATTGAATTGAGTATATTAGCAGAAAATAATATAGATAAAAGTAGAAAATATTGGGAAGTAGGCAGTGGAAGAGATGGTAAATTGAATTGAGTATTAAGTGCTCAATTAAAGTAAATAAATTTAAAATAAAATTTAATATAGTAGTCTAATAAAAAAAATTCGTTACGCAGGAGCTGCGTCAACTTAGCGAATTTCCATAGAACACACAAATCACTCTCGTATAAGTCACAATTTAAGTCTGATCAAAATGAAATGTCGTATCTGATATCATTTTAGTATTTTCAAGGCCAATTTTATTAATAAATGGCATACGTTAAAGGGAAAGGGGGCATAAAGATAGAAGAAAACAAAATATAAAATATCCCTCTTAATATTGGAACAATCGAAAAATGTATAACGAGTAAAGTTGTAGAAAATCAAGTTTTCTATAATCCATTACCTTATCATTTTTTCCAAACTCTAATGTGTACAGAGATATTTAGAATTTAAACTTGCAATCTTTAATTGTAAATATTTCTGTAAATATTAGTGTAACAGAAAAATGATTAAAAACAAAATTACAGTAAAACTTAGTACCTACAACTTAACTTCTGATAAATTTTTCGATTTTTCAAATATTAAGGGAGATACACGAAATTTTGGGTTTCCCCCTCCCCCTAAGCTGCCCTTTCCTTTGTCCGATTTTGCCCATTAAAAAATTTATTCCCAACTTGACCTTTAGAATACCAAAAGCGCCTCAAATACCAAATTTCATTCCAAACGGAATAAAACTGTGACCGCTAGAGAGTCCACAGACACATCAAAGTACATATTATATGTACTCATATATATACAGTATATATATACAGTATATATATATATATATATATATATATATATATATATATATAAATTTTAGCGATAGTGATTTTTTTACACCTAATAGGGTAGGATCGATGGACATTTGAAGAAATTTTTACGAAATGCCAACACTGGGTCAAAAACAATAGCTGCATTTCCATTGGAGGAAATTTGCTAAAAATTATCGCTTAAAAACTTAAGTGGTTTATCATAAAGATGTTTTACTTTAAAAACAAAATTAAATGAAATGAAGCTTATGTTCATTTACATGAAAAATACTAACTTTTCTCATTTTATTTTCTTCTAATTTAAGCCTTTTCAATATAATTATATTATGTATATACACATATATATATATACATATATATATATATATATATATATATATATATATATATATATATATATATATATATATATATATATATATATATATATATATGTATATTCTCAATTAGTCATTCAGTATTATTCTATTCATTACGAAAATAAAAAAAAGAATTGAGTAAAAAAGCAGATATGAAAGATACGCTAGTTAATTAAAATTTTCAATTGAAAATTTATCTTAATTAAAATCCAAGAATTATTCTGTTGATAAATAATAATCTTATATAATGATGATATAAGTACTGTTAATTTATTTATATAATTAAACAAATTTTATAAATTTATTTTTAATTTTATGAAAAGAAAAATGTTATACAATATTAGAATCAATTGATTTGCCCAATTTTGCCTGGTTTGATTTTTATAGTTCCGTTTATTTGTTCCTCAATAAAACAAAGCATTCTTGTAATTTTGTATCATATACGCTAGTAAAATACTATGCCATCTCGTGTTTTATATTTTAAGTTATGGTTCTGTCAAAACTCAACATACAGATATAAATGTAAAAAATCAACTTTAATTTTAACTATAAAGAAATAATTACATACAATGCCAGTGATAAAATACTTGAGCAGCTTGCAAGAAGTATAATTAGATATTTTTAGAAAAAAAAATTCTAAAGGTACAAAATTTTGTACTAGTTTTCATGTTTCTAATGTCTATGAAGAGATTGATGTCAATGATTCTCGCCGAATTTTTGGTACAGTATTAAGAGAAACACCTTTGCCACAAAAACATTTGTCACAAAGTATTATTGTAATTCGTTGTAATTAACAATGATATTAATTATAACAACAGTTTTATGTGAACATTTCAAATTCATTGTGACATTATGATTGTAGAAGTGTGTATACGCTAGTAGTGTGTATAATGTACCAAAAACTCGCCGAGAATCATTGACATCAATCTCTTCATAGACATTAGAAACATGAAAAGTAGTACATAATTGTGTACCTTTAAAAACACTTTTTTTTTTCTAAAAATATCTCATTTCACTTCTTGGAAGCTGCTCATCAATTTATTTACTGGCATTGTATGTAATTATTTCTTTATAGTTAAAATTAAACTTGACTCTTTACATGTATATCCGTATGTTTACGATTTTTGACAGAACCAAAACTTAAAATAAAAAACACGAGACGGCGCAGAGGTTGTCCGCCAAAAATACTTTACTAGTGTATGCAGACTATATATATATTGGTACACTTGGTCACAAAATTTGAGTTATTTTTTAAAATTTTATTGTTGATTTGTGCCTTATTCATTCGGTTATCAAAAAAAAATTTTGAATAAAAGTTATTACTATATTTATAATGAGCAACTTTTTATGAATTAAAAAGTTTATGAATTAAATATTTCATACACAATATGATGACTTCCGGTTCGAACATCAGATATCACCCAGCCACTATCAAAATACTGGCGGTTCGTGTGTACCTGTTTTAGATTAAAAACAGAAATATCAAAACAATAAAACCGTGAAAATCTTCTCCCCATAAGTTTTGTATATTAATATTGCTAAAAATAGTTTATAATTAGATTTCACAAAGAAATCTTATGAAAGCTTAAGGAGGTGGGGGAGTGGAAAAATTGAAAATTAATGCAATCTCTTCGCAAATACATCATTTTCTTACGTAATTTTTCAAGTATCATCTACCGGTTTTTGTTGTGTCAAATAAAAGCCTTTTACATACAATCGTATTATTGGATAATGAATATAATATATCTGTCTAGCAGCAGTTCGTTCCTCTTCTAGTATACAAAGTTCTATGATTATAATAATATACTTCTTGTATAACATTATTTTATTTTGTTTGTTTTCATCATTAAGGTTTTGTTCCATCCATGATTCTATCATCATGAACATCACGTCATAACTAAACACAATATACGCTACGTACACCTATTTCACTCTTATGATGTATAAAATTTGATATTAACATTTACAGTTGTATATGTTGCACATATACACATATACATCATAAATACAATATTTTCATTCGTTTTTCTATTTCTCTATGTATATATATATATATATAATATTTTGTTCGCATATTTTATTGTTGTATATGTATATGCCTGTGCATGGTTCGTCATCATCGTTGCTTCCTCGCTTGCTTGCTTGCTTGCCTTGCTTGCTATACGATGGTGGGAGGTAACTAACTATACCCACTTTTCGTTTTGCCTCATCGCCATATTTTGCGCGAATACGTCTGTATATTTTATATATATGATTGTGTATGTATATTATATTCATGAAGATTTTAATCATTTCTCGCGAACAATACAAATTAATCTCCATTCAACCATGTGCGCGCGGCACACAGGCCTGTATTGTTTTAATTTTGTTTTTCACTCACATTTTGTGTCGATAATAGGGAATATGCATGAAAATTTTTTTTCACTTGAATTGAAGCATGTTTACTTGACAAATATCAAGGTAAAATTACTTTTTAAATAACTTTAAAAATAAGCGAGATATGAATGATTAAAATTCCCGATTAGACAAAGAGGGTGATAGCCCTCTTGATATGTTATGTGACGTCATATTACACTTTCACCATTTTAAATACACGTAAAACTCCGTTTTTAGTATTTTTGCAAGAAAGAGACAGATAATAATCTTTAAAAGCTTATAGCTTCCTTGATATTTGTCGGATTTTAATTTCGTTTTTAAATATTATTACAGTATTAACAGTATTTTCATATTCTGAAAATAAATGTGAAAAAAAATTTTCATGCATATTCCCTATTGACAAGCATTACAGTTTTATTTCAACTCATTTCAAATAACCTTCAGATCGGACTAAATTTAATACTTTCTGAGCGTGATAAGCACCGGGTAAACCATGAAAATGGGTGACTACATTAAAAAAATGATCGGCCATGAAAGACTTTTTTTTTTCAAAGCAGACATTTTTGAGAAATCGTTGTTGCGTCGGTGCATGCAACCAACATTTTCATCGGAAGTTTGATAAGTAAGTAACGCACTAAAAAGCAAAATAATAAATAAATAATCAATTGTATATCCTTGTAATGCTTTGTGTTAAAATTATATCATCATAGATTTGTTAACATATTAACGAACTAACACTTACACTTGTGAAAGTATTAATTTATAAGTGTTATTGTTAAGGTCATTTGTCAGAGACAGGAACCATGAAATCAAGTTACCACGAAGACATTTTTATACCCGGTATATGTAAATATACCAGGGTATATTAACATTAGTCCCGACTTTGTAACGCTTAAAAATATTGATCGCAGGCATAAATATTTGGAATAGGTGTCCTCAAGATGGCCTAATTTGACCATTTCAGCATGTCCGCTTGTTTGTGAACACGGTAACTCAAAAACGAATAAAGATAACGAACTGAAATTTTGTGTTTATGTTCTAGAGCTAAAAAGAATGTTTGGCAAAACTGCCCATAATTGAAACCGTAAGAAATAGAACAAAATTGTAAAGACAAAAAATGTTCCTTTTTTAAAAATAAACAACTTTTGTCATAAACTTTTTTACATGAATTTAGGATATACCGGGTATGTAAGCAATGAAATCAGTTATTTGTTATTTTCACTGGTTAGAAATTAAATTTTTTTTTCACTTGTGTTGTTAAACATAAAAACATTCAAAATGTTAACAGTAATAAAATTTATTTACTACTAACTTGATTCATGATAAAATTCTACCTCCTTCATTTTGCTTTTGATCAATTTTGCTAATAGCTGAATATTCATACCAATGAAAATTTGGTAAAAAAACATAGTTGATTACAACCCTGAATAGTATACACAGTGTACTGTATATATATATTTACGGTATAGGGTTGATGTACCTCTATATTTACCACAAACTTCGTATATAGAGTATACGATATTAAACAATAATATATATTTTTAGCTGTAGCGGTTTTAATTTTCTCCGTTTACGGCATCATTGTCCATTGTTCACCGTTCACAATGCTGATTGGTTAGTAATATAAATAAGTATACAACAAATAGACCATCATACAATCATATAAATAAAATATAGTATATACATTTATATATTTATATATACAATTCTTTTTTGTTATATACATATATATATATATATATATAAATATATATATATATATATATATATATATATATATATATATATATATATATATATGTAATATTGGTTTAAATATAAATCTATTGAGTGGTTTTCTTAAAGTAATATAATATATTTTTGTATTGTTTTGTATATATGTATATTATATATATATATATATATATATATATATATATATATATATATATATATATCTTAATTTATATAATTATTCCGTACGTGTGTTTGTCACCTAACTCCTCCTAAACAGATAGACCGATCTGGATGAAATTTTGTGTGTATATTTCAATGGGTTCCTGGATGGTTTGAAAACACGATTGGACCCGGTCCTAAACGCTTTATTAAAATTTTGTTTTAATTTTGAAATGTCAATTTTGATTGTCGTTTCCATAGGAACTATAAACTATAATCGTTATATATCGTTCTGTTTTGGCTATTAAAAAATTTAATTGTTGAAAATACTAAAGTCATATCAGGTATTATATTTCATTTTGATTACACTAAAATTATGACCGCTAGAGATTGATTTATGTATTCTAAGGAAATTCGCTAAGATGACGCAGCCCCTGCGTAACAAATTTTTTCTTTCTAAAAACGATCCGGGAAATTTGTAAAGCGAATAATTGGAGTTCAGGTAATTGAAGTTTCACTGTATGGAGTTTTGAGGGTACCTCGTGAATCCTCTGCTCGATTTAATCATTTTATTTCTCACTTTATAGATAAAATAATAAACTAAACAATAAAAGTACACGAGATATGTACCTATATATATATATATATATATATATATATATATATATATATATATATATATATATATATATATATATATATATATATATTTAACGCAATGTTGTACATTCGATCATGGAGCCATATAATCAATAAAACGTCAATAATCATGACTAATAAATAATAATAGAAATGAATTGCAATCATATATAGGTTTGTTAGGTGATGATGGTTATATACTATATTAAATATTATAGCCTATAGCCATTGTTAAACGATCATTTTTTGTATTTAATATGTTGTTGTTAACAGTTGATGTATTTAAAAAAATCTATTCGATGCTTTTTTAACACTGTGTGAATTACAGTGAGAGACGTACGTATATTGTTTTTATACCGTGTATATATGTAATATATACACGGTTTTATTTAGGTTTATTTAGGTTTTATTTTTATACCCAGTATATGCAAATGTACAAGGTATATTTACTGGCTATCTGGTATCTTTAATGACTTCGACTCTAACATAATAAATAATATGGTCCGCAGAACTAAATTTAAAATTGCACGAAAAAATTCCACCACCCTAACACCAGAGACTGGCAACGTTGAATAAACTAAATGGTGCAAACTAACATATTTCCGCCCATGCACAAATAAAATCACTAGATAATTAAGGCATCATAACCTAAAAACAGCGCTTGTTAGTAAAAATAAAATCAAACAGTTACTGGGCAACCCTAAGGATAAAATTAGTGATGAAAAACAATCGGGCATACATGGTGTCAGTTGTCAAATTTGTTCGAAAACTTACGTTGGCCAAAGTCGTCGCCAAATCGGCATTCGAATCAAAGAACCTCTGGCTCATTTGAAATTTGGGTGAACCGAAAAATCATGTATAGCTGCGCACGTTATTGAGAACAACCACAAAATTGATAAATCGAATCTAAAACTACTGAAATCGGTACAAAACCCCACAGAATTAGATGTATACAAAAGTATCTACATATGCAAATTGAGAAAACAGATAATGAATTTAGACAATGACACAGATGGTGATTTTTGACATCTATTAGATACGATCGATGTAGGTACATTTGAATAAATTTCTATTTCCTAGAAGAGGAAAGTCGTATAATATATATATATATATATATATATATATATATATATATATATATATATATATATATATATATATATATATATATATATATACTGCACAGCAAAAAAGCGGCGCCTTAAAAACCTCATTTAAATTATTTTCTTTGGAATTTTTTTTCATATCAACTACGTTTTTATAAACTTGTATATGTTTTTGAGTATATTTTGAGCTCTGAGGCCACGGCTGGCTTTCTGGGGCGTAAGTTCTTTTCAAAAAGTCTTTTTCTAACGGTTTCTGCACTATTAGCAACATTAAGATCCATACAGACCCTTTGGGTAGTCTCAGAAGCAGCGGAGAAACAATTCCAAAGGATGCTCATTAAAATAAAACGATAGAAATTCGTATTTTTATATGGTCACAACGTATCCCCGAGTGAAATTCAATAGGATATATCTTATCCTATGAACTTATCCGACGTTTAAGAAGGTGAATTACCTCTTAGTGGCTTACAGGAGCTCATAATACCTTTAGTCCAGAAATGGGAGGTAATCACCCAATATGGTGTAGCAAACTTAATTAAAAGTATGCATAGAAGGCTTGAGGCAGTCATTAAGGTAAGAGGAGGTAATATCCACTGTTAAAAGTTTATTTCCTACTAAAAAGCTAGAAATAAAATGCTTTTTTAAAATTTTAAAAATTATGCAAATTTGTCTTTTTTATTAAATTAATTTTTTTTTTCGTAAATTATAAGTTTTTTATGCAATTTTACGTCCAGACTAACAAAAACATATACAAGCTTATAAAAACGTAGTTGATATGCAAAAAAATTCCAAAGAAAATAATTTAAATGAATTTTTCTAAATGTGCCACTTTTTTGCTGTGCGGTATATATATATATATATATATATAGTATATAGGGTGTCCCGTAAGTAGTCGAATTCCATAAGAGGATAGGTAGAGGGTACGATTTTGGAACGAAAAGTCCTGAGACATTTTTTTATTAGGTGTACCGTTAATTAATTATTTATTAATTAAGGAAACTAGGTTGAAACCAGAGTTGCAAAAAGTGCATTTGTTTGATAATTCATTTTTGATTTAATTATCAATGTATTGCTTAAATTTTTCAAATTATTAATTCCTTGAAAAGTGCATTAATTAAACTTTTTTTATTTTTTCAAAAATGTAATAAATCAATTGTTTTAATAAATTTTTTTTTAAATGCGCAATTCGAAATCGTACCCTCTACCTACCTTCTCATGGAACTTGAATACTTACGGGACACCCTGTATATATAGTTTTCATTTGACTGAAATGAAATTTTGTATGTGACGTTATCATTTTTTCTGCAAATCTAATATTTCTGAAATATTTATGTTTAATAAATTAAAGATTTAAACCTTAAATATCTCTATATACGAGGTCTGTCCGAAAAGTATCCGACCTGCTTTTATCTTCCCGCCAGAGTGTTCGAGCGACCTCTGGGAGGCATGAACGTCCACAGTAAAGCCACACGAACTTATCGTTTGCTCGCCGACACCTACAGGAAGTATAGTTCATGCGCAGTGTGTATTTGTTTAAATAGCCCTTTTTGCGTTCGTCGGATTTTTTTATTGTTAAAAATGACTGAAAGATCCGATCAACGAATTTGCATTAAATTTTGCTTCAAACTCGGAAAAACTAGTTCGGAAACTATTCAAATGATGCAAAAGGCCTTTGGGAATGAATGTATGGGCAAAACTCAAATAAAAGGGAGTTATAATCGTTTCAAAAGTGGCCGCACATCTGTTGATAGTGATCTTCGTTCTGGCCGACCTTTGACAACACCACCGGATAATATCGAGCCCGTACGACTTGCGAATGAAGATCGACGTTTGACTATAATGCGCGAATTAGAAGATGATCGTGAAATATCAAAAACTACAATTTGCGAAATTTTAAACTCAAATTTAGAAAGTGGAAGCGATGGGAAATCTCTTCGAATCTTGTGCAGCCAACTTCCGTACAGTCCCGACATAGCCCTCTGTGACTTTTGGTTGTTTTCAGAATTTGAAAAAACCGCTCAAAGAATGCCGGTTCGACGACAAAAAGACGGTTGAAGATAATGCGACGAGGGCACGCAAAGCTATTCCAAAAACTGACTTCCAGGACTGCTTCGGAAAGTGGAAACACCGCTGGGAGCGTGTTATTCAATCAAATGGGGACAACTTTGAAGGATGCCACTCGCCTGATGACGAAAAATAACGCCAGCGTGCAGATATGAAGGTAGGTGGGACACTTTTCGTACAGACCTCGTATATTACAGTTTTAGAAAAATTAGGCGATGGATTATTTTTCAAATATTAAGAGAGATATTCTATATTTCGTTATTTCTTTTCTCTCTAAGCCCTAGTAACTTAACGCGAAGCGTTTGTAACTTAACGTGAAGCGTAAGTGCTCTAACGCTTCGCGTCAGGAAACGCTGCGCGTTTAGTAACTAACGTTTCGCGTTAAGTTAGTATTGGAATATAGAGACATTACATACCTGGTTTGAAAATCGAAACTTTGTCAAGAGTGTACACATAGCAATGAGTGTGTCACTTTCCATGCTATTGAAATCGTAGGCTCTATAATCTATACTAATAGAGTTTTTTTGTTTGTTTGAACGCGCTAATCTCTGAAACTGCCAGTTCAATTTGAAAAATTCTTTTTACATTAGATAGCCACATTCATCAGGAAAAATATAGACTATCTTTAGCATTACGTTAAAATTCTTAGTTAGCATTAAAAATTGATATTTGTAAAGTAAGTCGGAAGAAAAAATATACTCAATAGGTATAGATATAATAGGTCGCTGGTTCAAATCCGGCTGGAGGGAAAATTTTTTTTTTATAATTTATTTTTTTTTTATTTAGTTTATTTTATATAAACCACAGGGAATAGCTATCTATATAAATGAAACAGCTAGTAAGATATAATCAAAAGATTAATATATTAATCAAAATAAGTTGAACTCAAGAAATATTATCCATAATTAAACATTATTGAAAGATTATAAATTTTCGGAACGATCGCTACTACTCTAAGGCTTGAATTGCTTCATAAATTAATTTTTTGAAACTGATAGGAAGTTTTATAACTCTTGTTTTGCTTTGAATATAGTGAAGACTGATTTTTTTTTTTTGTTTCCTTTTTTTCTATTATTAGTTCTAAAAAGAACTGATAGATTCTATAAATAGGTCTACTGGCTAAAAATGGCTTGAACAGTGACATACCCACTGGTTGTCACTTAAAAAAAAACAATATAGTAAGGTATATACTATTTTACGTAAATCTAAATCTTAGGTCTAACACATTTTGTCTATTCAGTCTGTTCGAACTGTCACTATTGTCTAAAAGATTTATCACTTCAGTATTTGGATGCCGTTCAAGGCGAGTCATGTATCTGTCACTGAATCGCGAAATTTCTTCACGCACTGTGGGCACTTCGAGACTACGATGAATGTCATCGTTACGCACATACCACGAAGAATCACTAATTGTTCGTAAGACTTTCGATTGGAAACGTTGGAGTATTTCGATGTTACTGTTGCTCGCAGTTCCCCATAGTTTAATTCCATAGTTCCACACAGGTTTTAATATAGTTTTATACACTAACACTTTATTGTCTAATGGTAGCTTTGATTTTTGTCCTATAAGCCAATTATATTTTAAGAGATTTAAGTTTAGTTGTTTTCGTTTGGTCCAGATGTATTTTCGAAGACTGATTTAAACATACGTTTATTAGATTTACATCTATGTGTAATTAATTTTAAAATAAATGAAGGCATTATTAACTATTATATTAGCCTCACTTAACATTTTTTTTACATATTTTTGCTCGAATAACCTCGGTGTCCTGTTATAAGCGTATACATTTGCAGACATTCCTTGCATGTGAAAACTGTACAGTTTTGGTACAGATAGCCTACCAATTGAATTTTCAACCAATAATCTATCGTATTCTTTGTATATTTCTTCGACTTTTTTCTTTAGCTTTTATATTTAGTTTTTATACCCGGTATATAATATATACCAGGGTATATTAAGTTTAGTTCCGTTTTTGTAACTGTTCAAAATATTGATTACAGAAAAAAAATTGTTGGTATAGCTGTTCATAAAATGACCTAATTAGGCCATTTCCGCAAATGTGTCTGTTCGTCAACACGATAACTCAAAAACAAAAAGATATAGGGAGATGAAAATTTGTTGGTGGGTTCTTGAGGTAAACATTAAGATTAAGTTCGTGAATGAGCAAAATGGGCAAAATTATCTATTTTTGAAACCGTCAGAGACAGAACAAAAATTTAAAGACAAAAAATGTTCTTTTTCTAAAAATAAACAACTTTTATAGGAAACTTTTTTCATAAATTAAGTATATACCGCGTATTTAAGCAATTCACTCAGTTAGTTGTTATTTTCACTTGTTTTTATGCATGATAGGTATACGTGAATATCCAAGGTATATTAAGTTTAGTCCCGATTTTGTAACGCGTGAAAATATTAATCGCAGACATAAATGATAGCAGACATATAAAAATAAAATGACCTAATTAGTCCATTTCCGCATAGCTGTCTGTCCGTCCGTCCGTCAACATGATAATTCAAAAACGAAAAAAGATAGCGAGCTGAAATTTTGTATGTATATTCTAGAGCTAAGAAGTAAGGTAAAGTTCATAAATAGGGCGGGCCATGTGTGGGCAAAATGGGCAAATTTGCCCATCTTTTAAACCGTAAGAGGTAGAACAAAAATAGTAAAAAACAGTAATAGTTACAAACTTTTGATATGAATTCAGGATATATCGGGTATTTAAGCAATTAACTCAGTTGTTATTTTTACTTGTTTATCATAAATTTGTTGAAAAAACCATCCCCGCCCCCAATAAATATAAAATATGGTGTTCCAGACAACCTTAGGGGTAAATCTGGTACAGGTTTCGAGTTACTGTAAGGATTTGGGGCATTATGAAATTGGACAGATATATATTAACATATAGTAGACAAGCATCAATATTCGATAAATCAGTTGCACATATATTATATATATATTTATATATTTATGTACATATATATATATATATATATATATATATATATATATATATATATGTATATATGCATATATATATATATGTATATATGCATATATATATATATATATATATATATATATATATATATATATATATATATATATATATATATACATATATATATATACATACATATATATGACACTACATTAATGATTCTTAAGATATAAATAAAACTTGCCATCTTTTTCTGTCCATTATGTCCTTTATTTCAAAAGTTAAGAAATATTATTAATAATGAATTAAAGAAATTCAATAAATTTTATAATAAATAAATATAACATAAATCTGAATAGAAGTTATAAATGCATACACGACAGGTCTGGATTTTAGAAGTTTTTAACTAGTTAATTGCCTTAATTCGAAAATTTTCTTTTGTAGGAAATCACTTCTTTTGACTTTTTGGCTTTTGACTGTCTTCTTTGACCTTAATGTTTCTAGTCAAATAGATTTTTTTGCGCGTCTATTTTATATCCTAATTCTAAGTACACACCAAAAGGCATGAAAGGAAAGCTGGACGATCTTCATATCGAAGGAAAAAAGGTTGGCCTCAAGATAAACTTTGATAAAACAAAAGAAACGAGGATAAATGAAAGAAATTATCAACAGTTAACTGTGAATAATGTAAATATCGAACAAGTAGATCAATTCCAATATTTAGGAAGCAGTGTCAAAGCACGTGGAACTGATGAAGATGTCACCTGCAAGATAAGGAAGGCCAAAGGAGCGTTTGCAAAGCTTGCTCCAGGGTAGAAATCAAACCAAATAAGGAGAAACACAAAACTCAAAATATTCGAGACCAATGTAAAATCAGTCCTTTTTTATGGTTACCAGACGTGGAAAGTGACAAAAACGATTGCAAATAAATTATAGGTATTCACAAACAAATGTCTCAGAACAATCTCCAATATTAACTGGCCAGAATGAATTACGAACGAGGAATTGATGAGGAGAGGCCAAGGCCCTATCAACGACATAATAAAGAAAAGAAAGTTTGGGTGGACAGGCCACACCTTAAGAAGGCCACGTAATACCATCAGCAGACAAGCCCTAGACTGGAACCCCTAAGGAAGCAGAAAACGTGGAAGACCCAAGATAACCTGGAAGAGGTCAGTCGAGAAAGAGATAGAAGAAGAACGAAATACCTGGAGAGAAATAAAGCAAATGGCCCGGAATCGAGTACGGTGGAAAGCATTTGCTGCGGCTCTACGTCCCCCAAAGGAATATAGGAATTAATATAATATATAATTCTAAATACATCATCGAATGTTTGTACAATAAAATCATATAACCTTAAAAGTTTTTCTTTTCTTGCTTGGTGTGTCACATGCTATAGTTCAAAAAATGAAAGCACGTCAACATAAACATTTACAATCTTTTGACGATTAGTCTCGAGAAGGTAAGTTTTGAGACCCGACGAGATAATATTCGAGCGACCACGGGCATAGCTATAGCTTTCACGTGGGATGGGAGGGTCCAAAAATGCACAAAGGTAAACTAGTTTTTGCCCGTGACTGCGAGCAATCCCGGCGGAGAAACTGTGGGCTTTCTTTGCGGCATCTGGCCTCAACAGAATACTATAGCTCCATCTGCTTTAAATAGCACCTCTGTCTCGCCTTTGGTTGGTTCTCAAGGAAGGCACAGAAGACCCCTTGGTTTAGGTGCTAGGGACCCATTTGCGGTACTCCTCTTGCTAATTATTATTATTATTATCTCACTTGAATGTGCTAGAAATAATTGCGCTTGTCCAATCAATTTATCCATGTAAAAATTATAAGATAAGCGATGTGTTGTAATAGTTGTTGCCAATACTTGAGATAAATTATAGAAAATCGTCTTGAAAAATCGAATTTCGATGTGAACAGTCTACGTATCGTAAACATAACGCTAATTATTCTCGCCTAAACATAACGATAATTGTTCTAGACTAAGGTTGGGGTCCGGGGTCCGAAACTCAAGATGAGATTAACAATTTGTGATATCGACTAAACTCCAGACGATTCGAAAAACACATGTCGACAATCGAAGGATGAATCTCAAAAAGTCGAGATGTAAAATAATTCTCAATTTCGTGAAGCAGTTGCTAATATTAATATTTGTTTCGGTATTTGTAGCGAGAATCGATTCCTGGCGAGACCCTATGAAATTCTTGAAAAGAACGAGAACAATTTTTTCTCTCGACATCTGAGACAAAACGAGAATGAACCCACCAATTTACAAAACGAGGCGATTTGCGTTTCATAATTATTGTTAGATGCTCACAGCACCAAGCACTTAGTATTGCCATCCACACTTGTGTGATAAGACTGAGAAATAATAGCAAAGATGGGGGGGGGGGAGCTTTCATTATGACATATATTTTTAGGAGGATTTGACCGAGGGTAGTAAGGGGAGCTGGAGTATAAAATTTTGTCTAAATAGTTGTAGTGCAATTTGTGTACAGCCTCTCTAACATTTCAAAAACCAAATGTTTATGTTACTTTCAACATCATAAATAGCTAAAAATTTCATATAGTCAGTTCATTCATTAAATTACAACCCTGATATAATTTAAACAAACAAAAATAAACAAAATACATTACACTAATAAATGAAAAAACTTCATTGAAAGAATTGAAGCGCATATTTTTCATTCCTATTCAAATATCTTTTGATTTTATTTTCTATCTATCCACCCACTATAGACTGCCTACAGGTACAAGAGGCGAATCCTGTACCAAATATAATAGTGGGCTTAGTATATGTAGTTTAGTTTTTATACGCAAAGGATTCGAAGGTTTTCTTTATATTTTGATATATAATCCATTAAATAATTTGATATATACAGGGCCGTGTATGGCCAGCGTTCGCCAGGCGGCTAAATTGCCAGAGAAATTATAACAATTTTTTGTTTCTTGTTTTTTACCGAGCTTAAGAGATAATATGTAGAATTTGTAAAAAAATTAACAAAGAAAGTAGAATAATAAAACAAGTAGTGAATTGAAAGGACCTCGCAGAATTCTTATGAGAATTAGCTCAAATTGAATTATGTTGTATATGACCTTTCGATCAGAAGTTCTCACGGACAAAAATCTCAAAAATCCTTGGTTTGTTAGCTACAGGTTCTGGAAGTGGCGTTATCTAGAAATTGGCCCTCAGTGAAATCGACTCAATTCAAGTATGTTGTAGTACATGACCTTCCGATCAAAAGCTTACATGGGCACCGTCCCAGAAATGTTTAATTTTTGAGTTACATGTTCTAGAAGTATCGTTATCTGGAAAAAGGATCTCATTCAAATTGGTTGAAACTAGTATGTTGTAATGTTTTCCGTCCAAGTGGCCGAACGGTCTAAGGCGTATGTCTACTTGGAACTGGGAAGTTATGAGTTTGAATCCCGACATCGGCAGTTTGTCAATTATTAAGAAAAAAAGGGCGGTTAATTGACTATACTGTCGGCGTATGGACAAGAACGAAGTATCCGGCTATTTATGAGAAAGTTTTCTGCAGTATTCTTCACGAACTTCAGATGAATATCGGCATAGTTCCTATCATAGTCGACTGCAGCCGCATATCCTACCAATTCCTTGTCTATACACAAAAATTCCTTCCACTCCACTCACATCCTTGGGCATCACAATGGACCTTATGGTCAAAGTGTAGCCCGTCCAGGGCAGACGCTACAATCTATCTATGTTGTAGTATATAACTTCACGATTAGATATTCTTATGGGAACAAATCTTTGAAATCCTTAGTTTTCAAGGTACAGGATCCGGAAGCGATTTTATCTGGATTTCTAGATAACTACGGATTACATGATTCCCATGAACTACAAAGCTATGAATATTCTAAATAAAAACGCCTTTTTTCTTACATGATGTTATCTTGGAGACGGCCATATACTCAGGCACAGCTCTGGATATATATAACGTTTTAAATAATTTGATATATATCGGCAGCTAATCATATTAAAAATTACGTGAATGTTTTGTACATACGTACTAATATATTTATGATGAAACTAGCCGTTACCCACCTAGCCGTTACGCTGAACGTAATAATTTATTGATTTTAATGACTATTCGAATTTCATGGCTTTTATATGATATTATCTTTTATGTTTATGTATATATTTGTAGCTGTATGTGTTTATTGTGTTTTACGGCATAGCATTTTGGTTTGTGTATTAGGTGTAGTGTCGTGCTTTCTTTGTTTTCGTTTTTACTGTGTAGTTTATTATTAATATTATTATGAAAATGAGAATTGAAATGCAATGAATATAAATGAAAAACTATAAGGTTACTTTACTATAAAATACCAGAACTTATACACGCATTTCAATCCAACATTAAAATGTTATAGGCTTTGAACGTTATATTATATATATATATATATATATATATATATATATATATATATATATATATATATATGATGATTATATATAAATATTATATATATATATATATATATATATATATATATATATATATATATATATATATATGATGATTATATATAAATATTATATATATATATATATATATATATATATATATATATATATATATATGATTATATATAACTATATATATATATATATAATATATATATTTTATTTTATCATATAAAAGGATATTCATAATGCAAACTGAATGTTTTCATTTTATATTCTTCTTTTCTTTGTTTGTTTGTTGTTTTTTTTCCTTTTCCTTTTTTTTTATTTTCATTTCATCATTTCATTTTTTTTCTACTATAAATTTCTATATTTTTTTTTAAATAGCTACCAGCTTCTCCATTCCATTATAAAATATACTTATGTACAAAAATACAGAATGTAGATTATGTTGGTCATATTGGTGGCATTGTTTTCTGGTGCCTTCACAGGTTCTAAATCTTTGTGGGTATGGAGTGTATGGGTTAATCCGTATACACGAAAACTTGACAAGCCCTATCTAAGAGATATGTGGAAATAAAAAATTAGAATAACTCAATATTTGATATATTTTAGAATCTTCCGAAAATAATTGTAATTGTTTAGTCATCACCAATCAACGAGGTAATTCAAAATGAGATCCTTGTATCTTGGTAGTAGTATTCAGTGCGCAAAATGGTACAACTCCAATATACCGAGCCAAAATACTCACTAATATGTAGAAATAAAAAATTTGAATAACTCAATATTTAATACATTTTAGAATCTTCTGAAAATAATTGTAATTGTTTAGTCATCACCAATCAACGAGGTAATTCAAAATGAGATCCTTGTATCTTGGTAGTAGTATTCTGTGCGCAAAATGGTACAACTTCAATATACCGAGCCAAAATACTCACATCACCAGAGGGCTCTAGTCACCTTACTCTATGTTAGAGAACATCTCAAATATTGTCACCTCACCCATCTGAATAAATGATTCCAAAATCTTCGTCCAAATGATTCCAATGTCTTCAAACAATTTTGACAAATCCATACAATTTTCTTCTGGTGATCTCCACCAAAAAATTGGGTAAAACTTTTCCAAACAACCGCTAAATTCTTCTTCTAAGATTTCCATGAAAACCCCTTTCAGAAGATAAGAAACTATGTCGTTTCGACTCATGTACGTTGCTCTTCAGAAACGATAACCTGGGACATATAAAGTTGTAATGAGCACGAATCTAGATGTTGGATTTCAATATCTAGACGTCTGCGTAGCCATCTAAAATACATCTAGACGTCTACAGTACGTATGTTCCTAAGATACAGCCTGTAACTGCCAACAAATTCGTACCTATGATTTTATTGAATTTTGAGACAAAAAACAAACATTGGTTTAAATAGTTCATAAATTTATTTTATTAATCTTTCTTTTAGAATAGGTTTCAGACCGAATATACCAGAATATCTTGGTATATGCCAACAATGTCAATTACAACTGAATTCCAAGAAATCGAAAATGTAATTTTTTTTAATTTTTATTGTAGTATATCTATTTCAATAATTTTAACTTGCTTATCTATCTTAAGTTAACGCACGTTAACTACGTTACAAGCCTCTGGAGATGTGTATTGCACACAGCATGGGACGATTTTTCATAGAATGTTGTTTATATACTCAAGCAAAAAACCTGTTTAGTTAGGTTAATAAACATTAAAAATGGACTAAAGCCTATATTTTTCAAATTAAATATCTGTTAACCCAAAATTTCACATTACTAAATCTAATGCAGGAAGTATGAGCTGTTTATTCAACGGATACCTTATACGGTTTCAGATCTTCAAAAAAATGTTTATATAATGAAATCCACATAACATCCAATGAAAATTATATTCAAATGATAACTTTGAATGAAGACCTAGTAAGTTGATCTATGTGACTCTCTAGCGGGCACAATTGCAGTCCGAACAAAATGAAATTTCGTATTTAATATACTTTGGAATTTTAATGGCTAAGTTCGTTAATAAGTGAATGGGTCAAAAGTAAAGGGGAGGAAGGAGAAAACACAAAATAAGGAGAATCTCTCTCTTAAAATTAAAAATAATTAGTTAAAACAAGTGAAAATAACAACTAACTGAATTAATTGCTTAAATACCCGATATATACTGAACATATGAAAAAAAGTTTCAAATAAAAGTTTGTTATTTTTTCAAAAGTTGTTTATTTTATTTTTGTCTTTAAATTTTTGTTCTGTCTCCTACGGTTTCAAAGATAAGATGTTTTGCCCATTTTGCTCATACATGGTTCGATTTTTCCCATTCACGCACTTGACCTTAGATAGATAGATTGTAGAGGCTGCCCTGGACGGCCTACACTTCGACCATAAGGTCCATTGTGATGCCTAAGGATGTGAGGATGTGAATGGAGTGGAAGGAATTTTTGTGTATAGACTAGGAATTGGTAGGATATGCGGCTGCAGCCGACTATGATAGGAACTATGCCGATATTCATCTGGAGTTCGTGAAGGATACTGTAGAAAACTTTCTCAAGCATAGCCGGTTACTTCGTTCTTATTAATAAGCCGGCAGTTTAGTCAATTAAACGCCTCTTTTTTTCCTAATAATTGACAAACTGCCGATGTCGGGATTTAAACCCATAACCTCCAATTTTTCAAGTAGGCATACTGCGCAGACATAACGCCTTAGACCGCTGGGCCACTTTGACTGGTCAATACTTGACCTTACTTCTCAGCTCTAGAATAAACGTACAAAATTTCAGCTCGCTATCTCTTTTCGTTTTTGAGTTATCATGTTGACAGACGGACGGACAGGCGGAAATATACTAATCAGTTCATTTTATTTTTGTCTGCGATGAATATTTTCAACCGTTACGAAAACGGAACTAAACTTACTCTGGTATATATATCATATGCCAGGTATAAAAACTGAAACACCCATTATAATATCCATCATATTGAAAGGTAAAAAAATTTGTGTACTTATACTTTGTAGTTGTAGGTAATAATATCATTGCTGTTTGGATGTTCACTCTGAAATATAACACAACTAAGTAACTCGCTCAAACTCTTCATTATATAATACGAACGAGCGGAAGTAAATTCCGCACTTGTTACCTTCAACAAAAATTGTCATATGTTACCTCCGCACGCACATTTACCAACAGATAAACACTGTGCTCTTTTCATACTACATTTTTTCCATATCGCACAATCTGACAATTTTTCTTCCTTTACTGACTCTTTTTATAAAACACAATTTTTCGGAACTTGTCATAAAAAAAAATTAATTTTTAAAAATTAATTTAGTTTACTGTCCATTATGGCTAAGTTTTGCGGTTTACTACAAAATATCTGCGTCAAAATATACTGAACAAAGAAAACAACAAAATTTTCGCTACAAAATATAAATATAAAATATAACCACGATATAATATCCTGGACAAAATAAACAACAACATGTCTGCTATAAAATATAATTATGAAAAAAGTAAAATAAAAATAATAATAATAATAGCGGGGTAAAGAAAACTATCTCTAGCCTTTAAAGGAGTGCTGTAGAACATATAACAGATTCCGATACTCGACACACAAAAAACACAAAATATTAGTAAAAGTTTACTAAATCTATGTCAATTGGACAACACGCACTTTAAAAAAAATTAAATAAATAAAACAACTAGATCACATTCAAACCTGAAGTTTATTTGATTTGATAAAAAGAATTTTAATTTAATTTTTGTATTTCCACAATTAATAAATGAGTCTCTTTCTTTCTTTAATAGAACAATGTACAACTGACTTTACTTGAACAAATTTTACTTTTTAAACTGAACAACTGTTTCATTTAGAGCTGATGATAATCGAAAATAGTTTATTTCAAACTGATGATAATAATCGAACAAATGTCAAATTTAAACTTGATATTAATCGAACAATAGTTTATTTCAAACATATGATAAATTTAAACTGATTCTGAACTGGCGATTGCCGCTGCTTTTATACCCAGCATAGATATTTCTAAAAACATGGTTGTTGGAATTTAGAAAATATTTTTTTTTAAACATATTTTTGAATGAATTTCTCTAGAACAAATTAGTTTATCAACAACCATGGGCGCATTCAGAGGGACTGATAATTAATAAAACTTATTAAAAATTATAATGGCTCGCCTGAGATGCGAACCAGCACAACACCCTTCTTGTGATGATTTAGCGATCAGTATAGTGATCACTGATAGATATTTCTCCATTTCAAAATTTTACAACATAATAACTGTTTATGTCGGTAGTAAACTTAAAAAAAAAGCTTTGTTAAATATAAACAAAAAATCAAAACTAGATCGTATTGTTTTCTTTTTGTAATTATAAAAAAACTCTTTTCTTTAGGAGAAAATATTTTCAAACTTAGTTTTCTTTCAATAATGTGTTGAGGTACTAAAAATTATTTTAGTAATTTTCAGCACAACAACTTAAATTTATATCAGTTTAAATTTATATTTTGTGGGATACATAAAATTGTGGTTCAGTAATTGGGCTGAAGGTTCTATGGGTTGAACTGGATTGGGTCACGGAAACCACACGTTGATATGTTTTTGAGCACTTATAATGTCTTTAGTGTTATATTTTATTATCAGATAGTTACACCATTATTGTAAAACGATCATCATAAGTGACTCACATCGCTTTACGAATTTAGCTGTAGCTGTAGCAGGCTTTCAAACAAAAGACCTTAAACAAAATGTAGACGTGTGAGATGTATTTTTCGGTGTATGGCGTACACATGGTATGTTGATATATCAGCGTATATTACGAATATCTCGCATGAATTGAGTAACCACAAACAACGTCCTACTCAGAATGCAAAAATCTTATGTGAAATTTTATTCACAATTATATTGCGCAAGGACACATCTTACAGAATTCGAAATATCAAAAGCTACAAATTATAGTGCAGGGAAATATCCAGGGTAAGTGTAGCATTGGAAGACATACTGTTATGTGTCTCAAGAACTAGCGAGAATGGTTTGGGATCCCATTGAAAACCATTCCTTGAATTTTTCTGTGTTTGCAAATCAAAAGTAATGATTGCCAATATGATCACCAACCTCCGATAAGAGACGTTGTACTAGAAAAAAGTGTAAATAAATTGAGATGGAGAATCGTCAACATACGAGAAATAACCGAACCCTTTGTAAAATCTCTTCTCGATTTTAGATCTTAAAATACGGAATTTACCTACGCCCATGTATGTATTATGCATATATATTATATACCATATTATTATCATTTCATCATATAAAATATACATTTAGATTATTTTATTTAAACTTCTTTCAATTTATAAATAAAATATTTTTGCTAGATATAATTCATTCTATCTATGTAGGTGGATAGTAGATAGTAGGTAAATACATTCATAAAGCATTTTCATATATTATCTATTTTTTAAGTTTATATACAAAATCTCTTATTCATTATAGTTCATATTAAATCACAGACTTATCTCAAATAAGCTAGATGTATTACATGCAAAGTCCTTGGAGTTAAATATTTTAGGTTCTATATATTCTACAAAGTGTATTGTGTATTGTACTCGTGGACGTCTTAGGCCATACAGGTACTCTTGGACATGCAAAGTTTGGGAGCCCTTGTGGAAAGCCAAAAAAAATCCGCTAATGAAAATATTGTAACGAATATTAACCTGGCAGCTGGACCAAATATTAACCTGGCAGCTGGGCACGTATTTTGTAATGAAACTAAGTTACCTGTGGTTTTTACAAAGAATTGAACAAAATTATGTCATGTTTCTAAGAGAATAGAATATTGATACTGTTATTATTATCACAACAGATCGAAAAATATATCAGAGTGTGAAAGACAGTCAACCAGTCAACACCTCAAAATAACACTCTTGAAATTGTAACTCTTGGAAATTGTGTACATAATATTTGGAATCGTAAATAAATAAATTGTTAAAATTGAAAAGAATTTACAATAAAAGAATCTACAATATCAAAATATACTTTTGCTGAATCGCGTGCAGATACTCTGAATTCAGTACATTATTTACACTTAAACATTCTGTAAGTATTTCCAACGATTTTTCAAACCCAAAACAAAATTGAACAATTTTTGAAAGAATTGGAAGGATGCTACTTCCTGTAAGGCATATCTAACCGCCTGAAAACCTACCAAATTCAGTGATGTGCAGCGCATGGAACAAAAATAACAAATTCAGATTGTTCTTTTATTTTTGCCGGAAAACCAATATACTTGTCAGTCATATATACTACATTTTCATAACTTTGCCTACGACAATCTTGCATTGGAATAATATAATATCAAGGCTTTCAAAAAGTTTAAAACCGTATATTTATGCTCCTCCATAGACAAAAATTGTAAACATCTTAGGCTCTCCGTCTTTAAGTACCGAGCAATGAAAGTCAGTTTTGCATCTAGTTTGTTTAAATGAAGAAAATTTGTTATAATAACTTGTCAACGCAGTTTTACTTCCTTTATGGTTAATTTAATAAAATCAAGTGAAAACAACAACTAGCTGAGTTAATTGTTTAAATACCCGATATATACTGAATTTATGAAAAAACTTTTCAAACAAAAGTTGTTTACTTTATAAAAGGAGCATTTTTTTGTCTTTAAATTTTTATCCCTGCGTGTAATTATTTATTAACAATAATAGTGGCAAATAATAATAATTTTCCACTTTAAACTATTAAACCAAATTGGATAAAAATTTTTACATCGCTAAAATATAGAGTTAGGTGAACTAATTATTTTGGCTATCAAATCAAGGGTTAAAAAGTAATTTTATGTTCGTGAATGGGTAAAATCGGCCAATGCAAGGGGTGGGGGGGAATGTCGCCCTTTTAAATCAAAAGATAAAAGAGAAGTTTAAATACATAAAAAATGCAAGTAAAAATAATTTGCCACGCTTTTCTTTGAAACAATCGAATGAAAAAGTTTGAAATTTGTAGATAATTTATGGTTATAAGATAAATTTACGCATTTAGAAGTATGAATATTACTCGCACGGCTTGCAAGAGGGCACCGCCTCCTTGACCCCAGGGGCAGCCTTCGGCCTTGGCTCCACGTCCTTGACATAATGCAAAAAACGGTAAAATAGGTAATTATGAAAGGTTTTGACCATTTTCGGGGGGAGAGGGTGCGCTGGGAAAATGAAAGTTTTTCGATTTTTCCCGTAAGTTTAAGTTATTTCGCGTCGAATGCGAAAATCGCAGCCTTCAGTCAATGTGAGCTACACAAAGGGCTATATATAATATATATTATAGGTTTACTACACTTTTAGTAAACCAATGTAGTAAACCGACCAATGCTTTAATACACTTTTTCTTAAAGGTTTTCAGGTATTAAGATTTCTAAAAGGTTTTAAAATTTTTAAATGAGAAGTCCACATTTAGACGTGTGAATACAGCAATAAATTATTTTAATAATTTTCGTTTTACTCAATAAAATATTACAGCAAAAATATTAATTGAAGTAAATCTTTACCATAAAAAATATCAATTTCTAAACAACTGATTTAAATTATTACATTGTGTTTAAAATTGAAAGATTCATAGACATAGTATTACTAGACTGCGCGATTCATATACTTTCTGTATTGAAAAGTTGTACCAACTTTAGAAACAGACAGCCTCTGATCTGCAATGTTTCTATCTTTGTTTCACTGTGAATGAATGACAGAGATAGCTCTACTGTAACCGTGTTTGTATTTCTTTCTAATATTGGAACATAAATTTCATCGAATGCGCAGTCTAGTATTATACTATGTCTATGGAAAGATTACTAAAACATAATCTTAAAATATTTTGTTTTATTAAAAAGAAAAAATATCCTCGTAATGCCATCTAACATTGTTCGATTTAAACATTTACAGAGAGCTCTACAAGTACGTTATCAAAAAAAAATTATTTAAAATATTCATTTACAATATTTTGAACAAACCAATCATCAGTGAATTGCAAATGATCACCTGGAGTTTCTAAAAATATTAATTTTCCTTCTTTATCCATGTTCTTTAAACCAAGACGATCCTAAAAAAAACATATTTCTTTAAGTATATTCAGCTGTCTATAGTGTAATCTTTTCGAGTCAAACCTCTTGATAAATATTTGTATCTTGCAACTTTTGAACCTCAAAAGCTTGTCCAGGTTTATACCAATAAAACCATTCGGTGTCTCTTGGTTGAACAGTTGTATCATTTTCAAATCTTACCATTACGAATTTATTTAAATTTTGTAGGTTAGTAATATAAGTTTGATTAATCATATTTTCGTTGTTTATGTCAGCCAAGAAAATACTACCTTTACGATATTCCTTCTCATTTAATGGATCATGCCAGTATGTTGCTTGTACCAAGTAGTCTTGGACCCATCTACGGTAAAAAAATGTACTAAATGATTACATCAAATCATTATCATTTATGAATATTCGTCATTACGATTTATATGCAGCATAATTTAATAATTTTCGTATGTAGTTACACGTTGCATGCGCTATAGATCCACAATTCGGTATTCCATAAATTCCTTGATGTGGTCCACCCATTGATATTAAATTATGCATGGGAGGTGATGAGTATTTTTGAGCCAAAGCACGCCTAAAAACAGTACAACTTAATGTTAATGGATTTGTGCTGTGCTTGATGGTTAATATTATCTTGTTTATTGGGTTTTATGATTGAAAGTTTAGCTATAATTTATTACATCTATGTTGTTTATACAAAATGAATTTTTTTTTTAATCTAAAAAAGTTTTAACACTTAATCGTGCAAAATAAGTGGCGCTTCAATGCACTCTGGCGCTGCAATTTCAAAGCATATATTTCATTCACAACAACAAACTGAACGTACCCATTGTAAGTTAAAAAAAATAATTTTTTTTAACTTACAAAAATAAACCGCCTTGAGAAAATCCAAGTGAATTATAACCATTTTTTAATTTTGGATCGTTCGCTATACGTTTATGAGCAATTTCTAACTGTTTGTTAACAAGCATAAAATAACCATTTTCAACATCGCTAGGAATATTATCACCAATTTGTAATGATAAAACATAAATTCCAGGTACTTCGTTTTCAATTATTTTTTTAATGCGGCCCATACTAAATGGGAAACAACAACTATCACCTAGAAAGGCAATTTTTTATTATTTTTAAATTTCTATTAAATAAGTTAATTTTACTTACCCATTCCATGCCAAATGACGACAGGTTTTATACCAGTTATATTTTCACCGAAAACAAAATTACTTAAACATAAAAAACAAAGAACAGTAACAATTTTCATTGTTATATGTCAAACTCAATTACGAGAACTACTAATTAATATTCGACACTTCTTCTACTAGATAAAATATTATACTAACGAATCAACTATTAAGTACTTGCAAAAACAATTTGAACCTTGATTTTGATAAACATGTTCATAGAATAAAAAAATATTTCTCAGCATTAACAAAGAATTCTGTATGTATGTATTCTTTGGTATTATCAATAAAATTTTTATTCCTTTGTTAATTACTAAATATAACCCAAATTTATTTGTAAGATATACATAGTACGGAAGCTAAACCGCAAATTCAAATGGGTCTTTTCATACAGCACGGTAGTTTATGAGATTGAATGGAACTAAAAGATTGAACTAAAAGAATTATCTCAATGTTTTCGAGTAGGTACCAAAATTAAAGTAAATCAGATTTTGAAAAAAATTGTCTCTTAAATGTTTTGCGTGAGTCATTGGTTTCGGAAATACGGAAGTGATAAATTTTGACATATTTTACCAAAAACTGTAATAATTTAATTTTAGTCATGCAGTTCTTTCAACACATCCCATTTTAAAGAGTAGAATAATTTTTATTGCTTAAAACACAAAATTTAAATGCAAAGATCCATTTGAATTTGTTACTTTCTAGCCTCCGTACTATAATTAAATATCAATTATTTAATTCAGTTTCAATACATGAGAAATTTTCTTTGTTAGATTAAGATCAGGCAAGTGAAAATAACGACTAACTGAGTTAATTGTTAAAAACCTGGTATATACTGAGTTTATGACAAAAGTTTCAAACAAAATTTGTTTATTTTAAAAAAAGAATATTTTTCCTATAAACTTTGCTGCTACCTCTTACGTTTTTCAAAAAGGGATATTTTCAGCATTGGTGAGGGGATGCACGCTCCTATTTTGCTCATTCACGAACTTGAAGTTATTAACTTAAATCTAGAACACAGACACACACACAAAATTTCAGGCGTTATCTCTTTTCGTTTGAGTTATCGTGTTAACGGATGGACGGACATATTGCGGTAATGGACTAATTAGGTAATTTTTTCTACGATTGGTCGGGGTGGACCTAACTTTGGCCTGTCGATCCCCGGACTTGAACCCCCTGGGTTATTTTCTATTGGGCCATCTAAAGTCATTAGTTTACACTACTCCAGTGAATAATGTGGAAGATTTGAGAAATCGGATAATTGTTGGGTGTAATTCACTAAGACACGACCTTATTGGTGTTCTTGAAACAGTTCGCCAGTAATGCGGAGAAGATTGGATTCTTGTATCCTAGCTGAAGGTTGTCATTTTCAACAGTTCTTGTAGATTACGAAGCTTTACATGTAATATTGGTAATAAAATATTGTAATTGTCGAAAAAGTTTATCGCCCTGTATCTGTGAAACAAAGCGACTTATCAGAAATCATCTAAGGACAAATATTCTTAGAATAACCCAGAGAATAACTCCTTGAATTTTTGTCGTATGTTTACTAACATCCTGTATATATTATAAATACCGGGCATATATTTTTATTCTTTTGAACATCAGAACAGGCGGTTTACAATATTTACTGCCGTATAAGACAATACTATATCGATCATGGCCGTACAAATTCGCATGATACGTTTGATATTTTCTTCTAGCCAAGTTTAACTTCTCATAAACTTGGTTAGCTTTAAATCTCAGTTTGTTCCGCTGAACCGGATCTAAACGAAACGATCGAAATTTTAAGATCAGAGGTAGTTCTGTTCAAGAACTATGTAACAATTAAGTAATAAATGCGATACGAAATGAAATAAACAAATCCGGAATCCGGTCGATGTTTTTTTCAGTATTTTTTCATGAAATTAGCAAACACATTGAACTTTTCTATTAACGATAATCATAATTTAAGATATAAAGATTATTAAGATAATCAAAGAGAATTCTAGGTCTTTTGAAATTAAATTTCAAGTTTTGCCCCAATTCCTAGAACAATTCATTGTATTTTATAAATATGTATTTCGACTATAAAGTAGTCATCATTAGTATGAATTAGCTAATCGTAAGTATCTCCGGGATATGGAGTCGAAATATATGTTACTCGTTGCTAATTTTGGTGGTGAGAAACTGAAAAAATCAACGAGTAACATATTTTTGACTCCATATCCCGGAGATAGTTACGATTAGCTAATTCATACTGATGATGACTACTTTGTAGTCGAAATACGTATTTATAAAATACAAATAATTGTTCTAGGAATTGGGGCAAAACTTAATAATTTAAGATGTTTGAATTAAAATAATTATTATAATTTTAACTTTATTTAAAAATCGCGGAATTTGAAAAAGTACATTTAAGTGTTATTATTATCATAATAATTCAATGGGAAAATTCCATTAAAATGGTTCTATAAGAATAAGAGAATAACTTGTAGATTCAGGAAGATATAAACAACACATTAGGATCTTGTTAATTTAAAATTTATTGGCTTAAATAATTAAAAATACAAAACGAATAATTAAACACAAAATAAAATTAAAAAATTATTTATGCATAAAAATTATTTTAAACCCTGAACGAATACGAACAAACACCTGAGAATTATTATTAGAGTTCATGGATTTAGAAATGGATCAGGCAGAAGCCTACTTTTAAACTTCTTAATCCATTATCTATCTTTTGTAAACTTCTCTTTTATGTTTTGAAAAAATTTGATTTATTTTATTGCTATTTTCAAACTAATTTAAATCCGATCAAAAACATAATTGTAAAAAAGGGCCGAGTTTTCAGGGAGATACTTCATATAATAGTTGCTTCTTAAAAATTGATGATATGGGAGAAAGGACCGAGCTATTTACTAGATAAATAGCTATTTACTAGATAAATAGCTCGGTAAACTATTTATCAAGAAAATTAAGTAATGGAAAATTCTCTCTATAAATATGAGTATAGATCGATTACTTAACAACACATTGCTTAAGGCATCGTTTGTTTTTACTCAAATTTTTTTCTTCTTCAGATAATTGCAGATCGATCCAATAATTTTCAAAATGATAAACTATGTTTCACAACAACGTATTCCAATAGTCTTGGTATGATATATGCGCTAATAACAATTTAATTATTGCAACGCAACATCAACTTCGGCGACAAAATCACACTTCGAATCGAGCTGCCAATCGCCGAATTATCTTTGTTATATATATTAAAACTATTGCATGCAGCACGTTGTTGTAGATTATGATTGTTCAAAGACTGTTAAGTTGATACAGATCGGGCTTGGTATAAAATTATCTGTACATATCCCGATCTGTACAATATTGGGCTTGGCACGTAACATATATATAACAACGTGAAATTTTTAGAATGATTGAAGAAAATGAAATGATGAGTACTGCGGAAGTCAATGTTGATAACATGGATGATAATATTGTTGTTGATAATGTTACGGAAAAAACAAACCAAGAGGCGGAAAGAAGGAAAACTATTACCAACAATGAGAAAAAAAAGGAAAATGAAAAAACAAAAAATTCTGACAGAGATGGTGCTGGACATTTCCGCCACCCCTTTAGAGGGAGAGGCAACGAATTTGAATTTCGGGGTCGTGGGTTCGTAGTTTCAATTTTTTCTATTAAATACAAAACCCATTCAAATCCACGGCGAAGTCCAATATATTTTCTCAGAGCTACTTCATATAATAAAAAAAAAGTTGCTCCTTAAAAAGTGATAATATCCCATTAAAGAGCCGAGCTATTTACAAGTAAATAGCACAGTAAAGTATTTACCAAAAAAATTAATGAGGGGTAAATTGATTAAATGTAAGAAAAAATTTGGTTGAAATTTATTTCGCAAGTTTTCCCTTAGTATGTTTTTAAAATTTTATAACGCGGCAAGTTTTAAAATATTTGAAACAAAAGTAAGAAGAACTTGCCGCGTTATAAAATTTTAAAAACATACTAAGGGAAAACTTACGAAATAAATTTCAACCAAATTTTTTCTTACATTTAATCAATTTACCCCTCATTAATTTTCTTGGTAAATAGTTTTACAGAGCTATTTACTTGGTAAATAGCTCGGTCCTTTAATAGGATATCATCACTTTTTAAGGAATAACTATTATATGAAGTATCTCCCCGAAAACTCTGCCCTTTTTTACATTAATTTAAAAAAATATATTTAACATACTAAATACATAACTTACAATATTTAAAAAATGAACTAGCTAAAACAGTTACTGGGTATACCCACTTCGTTAAGTTTTGTATAAATATTCGTGTAAAATAACCAAGCAATTTTTATCATGCTAGAGCGGTATGAGTAAAATCGACGTAATAAAAATTTAATGAATAAAATTTGTAACTATAATTTTATTAAAAATATTATCATTAACATGATAAACTGCCACCCTTATTTTCTATAATTAATTTACGAACATAATCAGCAGTCCCTTGATCTATACCAAAACTAGCAACTTCTGATTCAAATTGTTCTAAACCACCTAAACCAACCACATAACCATTTAATCTAGCAGCAACATGTGATGTTTGTAATAAATTTTTTCTTAATCCAAGTGCATTTACCAGATACTTATGTCGTTGAAGTTTAAATTTTTGATGATAACTAAAAATTTTAAATTTTATAAGTAAACCTATTAAATAGGACGATCTAATTCGAATCGCTTGGAAAATAAATTTTATTCACATTTTAGAGTTTATTGACATAACAACAACAGTTGAATTTTCTTATAAAAGAAAATTCGCTAAAAGGAATTATATAAATCGGAAACAGGGTGAAGGTTAGTCAAATATTGGTGTTGATAAGTTTTATGTTTAATTGTTATTGTCAGTTCTGTTGTTAGGGTTTTCGGAGATTTTAGTACATCGGAGAGGTTTAGTAAATCTTTGGTTTCGAAAAATTAGCAGAGCGGTTTTTTCCAATTTTCAAAAAGTAAAATACGTGCAATAATTCTTTAAAATTTATATTAAAATGAACAAATACAATCAACCCTTATAACATGTGAGACTCTTGTTCAGAAAAAGTAATAAAGGGAAACATATTAATAATTTATAAATGAAAAACATAATTTTCGTTCGTTCTCTCTTAAAACCGGAGAATCTTTGAGTAGTTCGGAGACCGTAGATAAGCCTAAATAACCGCAATCTCCGGATCAAAACAGCATAGGTGGCTATCCTATCTATTGTTCGTTATAATTCTGATACAAATACAAGTGCATTTATAGCTAGATATGGAGATGCTCTGAACAAGAGATTGTAGTGAATATACGAAAGACATTTGTTTCATCTCACATATTTACTTTTGTAATACATAATTAGGTGAATATATTCATATGAAATGGAAATGCCAGAAAAGAGGAGAATATCGTCTATAAATTATAGAATCGACCTCCACTCCTGGACTTGTCCCAGCGTTGATTCATTTGCCATAGTTTTATTTGCTCAGGCATTACACTTCCAAAACCTTTTACGCCACTGAGCACCTATATCCGTTTGGATGTCGATTCATGCAACAAAACTGATTTTGGTTCTTCAAAAAATAATATCCTGATTGTACTTACACTTAAATATTGTTTACTTACTCTTCGGCTGGATAAAAAATACCAGCTGGTCGTATTTCAGTAACAATTTGTATATTACGTTTCAATTCTTCAGCTCTTTTTTGTTCTTCAGCCAATTTTTTCTGTTCTTCGTCATGGTATAAAATTATTGATATATACTAAAAACAAATTCAATAGTTTTTAATACACTGTTTAACTTAAACAATGAGTATTTACAAACCAACCGCTTAATTCAAACCTGTCTTTTAAATTTTTTTGTTAAACCATATTCATGGTTTATAAAAAAGGTGTGTAACAGTTGTTTAAAGCTTACAGCATCTGGATTATAATCAACTTCAATTACTTCGGTATGATCACCACTAAAATATAAAAAAAATAATATTTTTAATTGGAATCGATTCGACAACATTTATGTTTATTTCATATGGGCATAGTCGTGAAAACTGTTTTTGAAAAGAGAAATATCTACAAATATGGAGAACATCGATTAAAGTCTTCTCCACTTTTGATTCAATATGAATATGATAATATAAGGTCCGTATCACATGGAAATAAATCATCAGCGTTTTTATTTTAGTTTCTTTCAGTATCATAGTAACCTCGTAAGACATATTAGTAGCATATATAAGGCCCTTATCACGTGGAAATAAACCATCAGCGACTTTATATTAGTAATAATGTCCATGTTATATAAACCTTTATCTAAGCATATTACTGCTAAAATAGTCTCATTAACTTAACAGTTGAATCTAGCAGGCTGGTATAAAATAGAGCACATAATAATAAATATTCACGATTTTCTGAAATGCTCATTTCGAAAATGATAAATGAACCATTCAAGCTGTTTTTGTAGGAAGTAATTTACTTTTAAATTCCAACAACACGAAATTAGCAGCGGTCGAATCGATAATGAGGAACTCTCGCATATTATTTTAATAACAAATTACAAAATATCAGCCTTTTCAAATTATTTAGCTCTCCTTTTAGTGTAATTTTATGTTTTTTTTTAAATTGCATTCCTATTTCAGTTATTAAGTAATAAAAGAAAGCACACGTCCTGAAATTCTAGCTTACAATTAGATAGAGTCTTGCAACAAGTTTAAACATGATCGATTATTGGTTTATTTATAAAATTGGAGCATTCGCCTATATGTACATAAATATAAACTATACACCGTCAAATTGACGAATAGAGATTAGAAATCAGACGAAAAACAGGCGCAATAGCCCTAGGCATAGAAATTTTAAAAATTAATTTTGAAAACATGCAATCCTTTAAAGTTTAAACGTACATATTATTGTAATTTGCATTAGGTCTATTTCCACCAGAATATCCAACTCGGGTTCGTAATACTCCTGGAACTACACCAAATACACAATCACCACTCCAAAAACATCCCATACCAAATGTAGCCTTTTTAAAAGGAATATCGACTTCATGGTTAACAGCCATCGTCTATACACACACACACACGTTAATAAACAAATAATAATTAAAATTAATTTAAAAAAAAAAAGAAAGTCTGTGACTGAATAACAAAACAATGGGCAAACATTTGGTACGATATCTGTCGAATATTAATGTAAACAAAAAAAATGGGGTCATGGTTGAAAGGGAAATCAATAAAACATCTCCAAAAGTAGAAAGAATTTTATGTATTATGAAAAAATAGAACAATTAAAATTTTCATTAGAATAAAAAATGAACATTAATAACTTACATTAATTGGTGATTTCCCAACAACATTACCAAATAATTTTTCCGAGATTGCTCGGAGCATTGTAATATAGTTTTAGAATAATTGATGTAAATAATTTAAATAAGTATTTTTGTTAGTGATTATTTGATTTGAACTTCACCTTGAATTACGTAATTTTAGCCTAAACAAAATTTATAACCTATAAAATACTTGTCTGGTCGTTCGTACTATGATTACATTCTGATATTTAAAAAAAAATGCATGTTAATGTTTTATTCATAAGTTAACATTATAATTACTGGAATACAAAGTTTTAAAAACTCTGATACCGGTTTGTATTAAATACCAGTATTTTTTTACTATACGTTTCGTACAAAATTCAATTTGTACCTAGCGCGGATAAATGTGGCTTTTTTTTTAAAGCCTCGTTTAGGATTTATTTAAATTCTAAAATAAAATATTTATGATTCATACAATTATTTAAAAATATTTAAGTGTTTGAACGTGATCATGTGAACGTTTAAATTTGGCATCGAATTATGGCAGTAATTAAATTGCCAAAAACGTATTAAGATTAATCGAAGTAAGCTAGAGATCAAACAAACCACGTAAAACTATGGCATTAGATTTTAATTGTTATCGTCTATAATAACGCAAATTGTTAGTAAGACAATTTGAGGAGAAATCAAAATGATGAAAAACTTCATGTAAACATACTTTTTTCATTGACAAAAATGTATTAATTTGTAAGAACAACCTTTTATCTTTGTGAGAACAACCTATGAAGCAGGGGTGGCGAAAAAGTCAATCGTGAAATCAACTTTGGTCGATAGCTTGCGATATGTCCTACCCTTGCCATACTGTGAATTTTGATAACAACTTTTTCATATTTACAAACACGTAGTACCACAACTTATACGGAATGAACTCGTAGCTGCAATATCAAAAGTTTGGCCTGGAAATTTATTTTCTATATGAGCTTATATCTCGAAAATTTAATTAGTCCTGCTCATGATCCGTAGAAATTTGGAATATCGCTGGCAGTTGTATGTCCGATGGGTCAGCGACGTAATCGTTTTTTTATTTTCTTTTTAACGCTTCCGTTGTTCTCGCATTCATTCGGAACTGAACTCTTTAGGCTCGTTGGATTTCTTTTGACACGAGCTTTCCTCTGATATGAGTTTTCTATAGTTCCGAGCATATTTACGAGTCATATGAGACGAAATCGTTAATTTTTTTGTAATTTTCCCGATAACGATTTTTACTTCCAGCGAATATTTTTACTGCCTTCTATTAGTGCTCTACAAGTGGTGTGTGTGTGTATTTATGTTATAATGATGCCTATGCTTCTCCTTGCCGGCTGCTTTCCCCGCTATTCAACTACTCTCGCGCGCTCGGCCGTTTCTCGTGATGTTCAGCTTCATTTCTATCATTTTTCAGAGTTTTAATGCAAAACCAAGATAAACATTTTTAAGTTCAAAAATTCTACTTTCGAAATCGTTAAAATTTCTTCATTTCTTTATTAATGTTTACTTATTTTTACTAAATATTTAAAAAAACATCGATATCGGTTTTTTATTTCAATCCATTCTGGGCATTATTTGGTGTCTTAGGAAAAAATCTCGCACTTTGGTAACAGATGGAACTAAATTGGTATGAACTAAGAAACTGTTTTTGTTTGCATGGAATATAAAAAGCTAACTCGAATTTAACTGACCTTTTATTTATAAAACGCTATTAAAGCGAAAATTTATGGAAATTAATTAACAAAACAAGTTTAATTTAATACTCTAAATAAGGCCTGGGCCAGAGATTAGTAGATCTCTGCCTGGGCCATCTTAGGGTATAATCAAGCGGGCCTTATTACGGGCAGTAACAAGCGATGGCAAAAGTATCGTTAAAAAACAAATGAAATAAATAAAAATCGGCTTGCTACAAATGATGATAGATCCAATAGTAAAAACAAAAAAAAACACCACTTTATTTACCAAAATTTGAAAAAAGTGATTAATCAATATTATAAACAGAGTGCTTATTGATAACATCACTGATAAACACGGGTTTGCTAGGTCTAACCGAAAACACATTTGACTATAAGTGTTGTTGCATTTTTGTCTACTGATGATTCTACTTATATGTTAAATATTTCGAATTAATTCAATAATTACAATGACTTTTCATAACCGGGCTTTATTTAGAGCCAAGTCTCAGTAGGCGACAGTAATGTTTTTTCCTGAAAATGATTTTCGGTTAAAGAAACAAAATTACAATACACTTTTGTTAATTAATAACTTCTTTTTCTTGATAAAATTTAACAAATTATAAATGTACTAATTATTATTAATTAATCACTACATCCTATATTTCTTACAATAATAAAATATTAATTAAACTCAAAAAGTATTTGGTATATAATACTGTTTTTTTAAAGTAATAATAATTAAACACTATATTAATTGTTTAAAAAAAATGTTTATATGCAATACAGTAGTATAAACCGGTATACCATTTTTTTGATTGCAACTGTTTAAAAAAAGAAAATTGTCTTTAAAATTATTATCCCAATCACCATTTTAATTTTAACCAATTAAAATATTTTTTTTAAAAATAAAACAAAATAGTTTTTGTTAACAATATAACATTCCCCCCTCATTTTTGCGTAATTGTTCTCTGACATATTCAGCTGTTTTATCATCAAGACCTAACTGTGGTATGTCTGATTCAAATTGTTCCATTCCCCCCAAACCCACAACATAACCGTTTAAACGGGTGGCCACGTGTGATGTCTGTAAAAGTTTGCGTGTTAGACCAATTGCGTCCACTAAATCGGAATGACCTTGCAATCGGTATTTTTGATGATAACTGAAACAAAAAGAAGAATTAATTTATGAACAAGAATTGCTTTCTATTTTTGAGAAAATATAATTAGGTTGTTATGAGAGCCTAATTATCTGTGATTATTGAATTATAGAGCCGCTTCTAGACGACTGATTTCTCATAAAGTAATACTTTTGATGGTTAAAGTAGATCTTTTTTAATCGTAAGGATGTAGCTGTAGAAGTCATAATGACAATAACCATGCTAAATTTTGGTTCCTTGGAAAATTCGAATGGTTAAGCTTAAATGTATTAAGAACTCTGACCCTTGGGTATACTATCTGGTGGATAAATTATAAACTAGAGCTAGTATGTCTATTTCTTGTCTCAATCCCCGTAACATATCCTTTCGCCTACAAGTGTCATGGTTGCACTCTGGTGAACAACTTAACTACTGCCAGTAGGTTTAAATATTAAGCTCCGCACTTGCCAGAGATTTCAAAACCGTGGTTTTTATTTTATCTGATATACTCAATGGCGGATTTACATATTCATAAGTATTAAGTAGACAGATAAATTATTTATTGTTGCCGCCCTAGGCCTTTACATTTTCGGCCTATTGGTTTATCCAATACTGGATTAATTATATATGTGAAAATTTAACCCCGTACCAGGTGTATATAAAAATCATATGTCGATATGTTTTGAAGTTATTATAACCAGAATTGAAGTTATTATTTTTTATTTCGGCCTTGGCTTCTCGTCTGTATCGTCGAAGATTTACAATGAGCTCTGATGCTACGGCTGGCTTTCGTATCGAAAGTTCATTTGAGCAAGTCTTCTTTTAGCATATTTTGCACTAATTGCAACACTACGATCCAAACGAAGCATTTGAACACTTTGGGAGATAGTAAAAAAACGATTCCGAAGGGTGTGCATTAAAAAAAAGATATAGCCAGCACGTAGCCCAAAGTAAGATCCAAATAGAACATCTCTGTTATCAGAATTACCCTTCCTGATAACTAGGATCTCGGAATAGTTTTAGTGTAGGAATGGGAGAAAATGACGAAAGATATCGTAGCGAACTTTATTAAAAGCATGCCTGGAAAGTTTGAGGGGGACATTAGAGCAAATGGCTGTTATATACGCTATTGTAAGTTTATTTTCTTCTAAAAACCAAAATTTGTCTTTTTTTAAATAAATCATTTTTTCTGAAATTATTATTATTTATCCCCACATCAACAAAAATATATATACAGTGTATATTAACATTTATTTTTAAGTCAGTCGTGTAGTAGTACCTTTATAATACAACTTTATCGCACTGAGATATTTAATGGTTCTGTAGATCAATTTTCATATTTCTAATTAAGTCAAAACTAAAGACGCTGCCTTTGAAGTAAATATAGAATCAATAATTAAAGTTTGTATAGGCTGTAAATAGTGATTGTAGAAAAAATTTGTTGCTACAGGTGTACTAATTTCTCCATTTTCGGATATCCGACTGTATCAGTTCGTCAACACAAAAAAAGTCTAAAAAAAATGTTAACAGTATATACATAGTACTTAAACAATGCAGTTAGTTGTTCTATTACTTGTTAGTATTCGGGACAGATGTGAAACGTTCAGCTAGATCAATTTTTTAACCCATCTATTTTTTAAGCAAGTAATTAAGTACTTGTATTTTTAAACATGCCAGTTAACTTTTTCTACGAATTGAGTATAATTATTATATAAAAGCTGTATAAACTCTCATCCATAAACTTGTCAGACGTAACTCGTTTAATAGTATAGGATACAAAACTGTGTAGCTACTTTGGTTGAGCTTACACAACACCATCACTTCAATGTTTTCCAAGTTGCCTTAGTTAGATGGATTTTGTTCACCGGAAAACTATTATTCTGAAAATTTTATTGAAATCGTTACAGCTGTTTTCGAGAATGCGATTGCAAACAAATAAAAATGTAAACCTATAAATGTTGCTCGTTTAATAATATACGCGAAATTTGCTAAGCGTTATGCTTCTGGTGGTCATATGATGTAACTAACTAAACCAAAATAAGAAATAAATTTACATGGCATAAATAAGTTGGATTGTAAATCTCTAAAAAATAAGCACAAACCGTGCAAATTGAAAATTGACAAACCCATTCGCATACACATCAAAGTAATATTTACTAAATTATTTTGCACCTGCAGAACCCTGCAGGGTGTCAGGTATAGAATGTTTTGGTCCGAAACCTTGGCTCCATCAATCCTGGGAGCAATCTCGGCGGAGAAGTTGTGGGCTTTCTGTGTGGCGTCTGGCATCAACAGAATCCTATAGCTTCATCTGCTTAAAATATCGTCTCTTACCCGGAGACGTCTTGCCTTCGGGTGACAGGTTGTTCTCAAGAAGGGCACAGTGGACCCCTTGGTCTAGGTGCTAGGCACCCATTTGCGGTACCCCTCTTTCTAATTATTATTACTAAATTATTAATATTTACTAAGTAACCTAAAATGTCGAATTTGTATACAGCTGTAATTTAATAATTTTTGCCACAGAACTAAATATCAAAATTATTGAAAGTATCAAGTACAAAAATTTACTAAAATCGTTACAAAATAATCAAATATTAATAAAAAACACAAAGGCACATGTTAGGTATGTTTATAAACACTGGCTCTAGATTTAGTTGATTTATTTGTTACGCGGCGCTACCATCATAAAAAGTTTCGCGTATAGTATTTTGAATGCATTTTGATACGGTATACTAAGAATATTTTGTATCGTTTATTTAATGAGGATACTTACTACTGGTTGCTATGGCTGACTGAATATATATGATACATTTTATGAATTTTATCTGCTGAATATAATTATTGAGCAGACACGTAAATATGTGTGAGGGATTAAATTTTGAATGTTGTTGTTAATCATTAATTATCAGACTGAAATCACGTTTATGAAAATTATAAGCGTATTATGAGTTTAGTCTCGAAATTATTGAAATATTGATCGGAGAAGAAAATTTTTGGTAAAAGAGTTTATAAATTGACCGAATTAGTCCATTTCTGCATATCCGCCTGCCTGTCAACAACGATAACTCAAAAGCAAAGACTTCTTCCTTCAATAATTTTGTATTTTTTGTCATGTATAATTACGAGAGATGAAAAACAGTCAGAGAATTGCCCGAGGTCAAAGAAAAGTCAAGAAATTTCATAAGAATATTTCACTCGTAATCCAGAACTAAATTTTTTTTTTAAACAACTTTATAAAATTAAAATAAAACAATAGATACTTACTCTTCAGCAGGATAAAATGTTCCAGCTGGTTTTATTTCTGTAATTAGTTCTTCACTACTCTTTGCAGCTTCTTCTTTTAATGATTGTGTTGCGAGTTGCTTTTGTTCTTCATCGTGATATAAAATTAAAGACATGTATTGCCTTTTAATTGGTGCTGTTAAACTATATTCATGAAAATTCCAAAATTTGTCTAGTAGATCTGAATACGATATTTTTGTTGGATCATAATCGATTTCAATTACTTCAGTATGATCACCCCTTTAACAAATAAAAATGCATTTTTATATCCGGTTTATATAATATACACAATGGGTGGGTATATTAAGTTTAGTCCCGACTTTGTAACTGTTGAAAATATTAATCCGAAAAAAAATTTTGATATATGTGTTTATATTATATGATTTAATTAGCCCATTTCCGTATATCTGTTCGTCAACACGATAACTCAAAAACTAAAATTAAAAAGTAACTTCAAGTTCGTGAGTGCATAATCAGACGTAGCATCCCTCGTCCTGGGGAGAGAAATACCCACGTACACAGGGCCGCCAACTCTGGAAATTATTTTTTTCGCGACATTTCGAAAAATAGTCAGTAAACTTACGGACATGTAGTCATTAAGCGGGGCAAAAAAAGGTAATTCAAAAATATACATAAAAAATTCATTGTACCGAACTATATACGATAATATAGTAAAGTGTACATATTTCACTTATAGTTGTTTCAGTAAAACAACGTCTTTCGTGTCTTCGGTGTTGAATTGAATAATTATCTCATCGATTATAGCTTTATTGTGTTATTCGTTATGAATCTTTTAACGTACGTATTGTCATAAAGATTCTAATTTTTTTTATTTTTGTAGAAAGAGAGAAAATAAATCAGAGCAATTAGATTTGAAGGAAAATTGTGTCCTTAGACACCTTTCAGGATGCCATTAAATCATCTCAGTTTCGGGACATCGCGCAAAATTCGAGATGGTTGGCAATCCTAACCGTAGTAGTAATAGTAGCCTGACAAGTAGGCCTTTATTTATCTGAAGTTTATGAAAGAAAACAGCAGAAAACCTTCACAAAAATAGCCGGTTATTTTAGTTCTTGTCCATACACCGACAATCTAGTAAATTAACCGCCCCATTATTTTTTAAAAATTAATTTAATTGAGAAACTGCTACCGTTGGGAATCGAACCAGTAATCTCCGATCAGGGCGCCCTTTAACAACTGGACCACATAGACTGGTTACCCCAACTCAACCCCAACCGTATACTAATTGCACGATGTCTCATGGTTTAACGGACATTTCTGGTCTATTATTATATTACAATATACCGCACGCCGTCGTTCGTTTTCCTCGAAAACTATCGGCCTTATTTATAAACAGCTTAAAATCTTTATAGTTAAGGTTCAAGAGATTGAAACAGGGGGTAACATTTTTCCACACTCTTAAAATATTCAAATTGGTCCAAAAGGATTACCAGGACTCTTTAACTTTAAACTGTTAACAAATTGTTTTGCAATGCTACACATGGCCACGAAAGTAGCGCTCATTTTCAAAATTCTTTAATTGTGCCTGATTTTTTCGGTTTTCGAAAAAAAGTTTCGGATAAAAGTTGTTCATTATTAATATAAAAACATTTTAAAAACCAAATGAATAAGGTACATCAACTTAAACATTTTGAAAAATAATGAGCGCAACTTTGTGGCTCGATTTAATAAATTGATAACTATTTATATAAAATTTTAAAAGAAAAATTCTGAAATTACTTACATGTTTCGATATTCAGGATTTGGTGTTGTGCCTCCCGAATATCCCACACGTGTCCGTAAAACGCCATCGATTACACCAAACAATGAATCACAGCCCCAGAAACATCCCATACCAAATGTGGCCTTACTGTATGGAACGTTAATTTCATGTTTGACCATCATCTTTTACTATATCTATAAAAATTTAATAAACGTTGTTAATAGCTTGCGAACTTGTCGCATACTGTTGATAAATTTTGATTATACATTAATTCATTAACAAAATTTTTGAATATTGGCTTTAGGCCAGACATAATATGCGAACGATAAAAAAATTTATTGGACCAGTTTAATTTGAAAAAATGTCAAGGTCCTTCAGGAAGTATATATATTATTTGAAAATAAGAGTTAGATTTTATCATATGTTTGATCGTGTTTAAAAAGTGATTAGAATTTTTCAAAAAAACATAGCAAGGTCGTATTTTTTTGTAAGTACTCTTACATTAGGGAAATTTGTGGCATATTCGTTCCATCGCATAGGAACCGGTCAGCTATAACACCAGGGACGGATTAAGCCATGTGAGGCCTTTAGGCAAGCCAAGTTTCGGGGTCCCGCCTTGTTTTTTAATTTAATTCCTAAAACATATTTGTTTTTGACTTTAGACTTTATGATGACTTGTAATAAGACAAAATAATAAACATATAACTGGAATAGTAGTAGCGAAAAATGCTTTGATCATTAATAAAAGGAGTGTGTGTGTACTTTGGTACGCACGTAAAAAGCTGTACTTCTTTTTAAATAATTTATTAAAATAAAATTAGTTTATTAAAAAATTAGGTCAACGCTACTACTAGGACACAAAAGTTTAGTAAAATGATACAATATTGACAAACTACAATAGAAAAATTATATATTTAGTCCAATCATTATAGGTTTTCAGTACCAAAAAAATGAAAGCTTCAATTTTCGTTAATCGCGTTAATAAATATTCAAGGTCAAACGTCAACAAATTAGGTTTTTTGAGAATATCTCGCATCCTATGGCTCGGAGACCAGTCGAGGTGGTTATCACAATTGAAGATGACAAAATTTCCCACAAAAAATATCCATTCATTTTTTGCGTACAATGGACGGTTCACGGAATATAGGGCGAAGAATATCTATGACGTGCGTAGTGTCCATTACCGCACCACTTTTTACGTATTTACGAATATCTCGCTTCCTATGGCTCGGAGACAAATTAAGGTAATTATCAAAAAGAAATTTAATTATCATAAAATTCCCCACAAAAAAGGTTTAATCCATTTTTTACGTACAACGAACTGTTTAGCAAAAAACCTGCTCCGCTATAAAGTCCGTAGTATCCGTTTTCGCACCACTTTCGAGGAATTTTTGCAAATATCACGCTTTCCATGGCTCGGAGCCCGATTGAGGACGAGATCGCAATTCAAGATTATAAAATTTCACACAGAAAAGTTTCTATTAATTTTTTACTTACAACGAACAGTTTAAATAAGAAAAGAGTTTCACCAAACTGTGAAACTGTCACCAAATTAGTAACGAGTAACATATCCTGAGACAATATAAGAGTAATATTAATAAAAGTAAGGTTAACAAGAGTAAACTTGAATGAAAGAAATTTTACCAAGAGTAATTTCAATAAAATTTATTATATTTTAATTTATTTTGGTTAATTTTTATTCATTTTTATTTTTGTCTATTGATCTCGACTTTCTATCTATCTCTAATTGTCAAAGAATAAAGTACGACTAGCTAATTTACACTGTTGATGACTACTTTGTAGTCGAAAAACGTATTTATAATACAAAAAAACTGATCTAGGTAAAGGGCAAATTTGAAATTTTATTTTAATTTGTAAGCGAGTTATTCGTAAAAATACGTAAAAAGTGGTGCGGTAACGGACACTACGCACGTCATAGATATTCGTCGCCCTATATTCCGTAAACCGTCTATTGTACGTAAAAAATGAATAGAGATTTTTTTTGTGGGAAATTTTGTCATCTTCAATTTTGATAATCACCTTGATTGGTCTCCGAGTCATAGATTGAATATTTATTGAAATATTAGACCCTTTTTTCTAGGCACTATAACTTTTGAATGAAAAGAGCTACAGTGGTGAGTTTTCAAATATAGAAAGTTTACGAAATTATAAGAAACAGTTTTTTCAATCATCAATAACGAATAAACAGTTAAAAAGTTATTTTAATTAAAAAATCGTAAAATAGCGGGAACGCCCATAATTTACCGTTTATAATATATCATAATATTATCCTACTTGCCGATATCCTTAAAAGTTAATTCCCAGAGAACTACTTTGCAAATTTCTGTATTTTTTTTCAAAAAAGAAAGATTTTGTCTGGTGTTAATATCTGAATGTAATTTTGTTTAAAAAAATCTAACCCACTTCTAGACGCGCCAGAAAGATGCGGTTTTTTGCATTCGACGCGTAATAACTTGAATCTTATAAGAAAAATCGGAAAACTTTAATTTTCCCAACGCAACATTCCCGAAAATGGGAAAAAACACCAAAAGTTACTTTTTTTACTTCTTTTTATACTAGGGAGTAGCGGTTTTTTGTAATCTTTCTTAGACGCGAAGCCAAGGCCGCCTGGGGGTTCGAGGGGGTGGAATTTCCTAGCGATCAGAGCGAGTTAACGTATATAACGCGAAGCGGTCTCCTTTGTATATGTGAATCTACTTAGAAAGAAAAAAAGTTAAGTATCACGAAGCGTAAAGTAACGCAAAGCATAACAAAACGCGTAGCCTTTTGTGCGAAGCCTTCGGCTTTGTATATTTAGGCCTTGCAAAACGTAGTCATATCCGATCAAAAACATAAATGTAAAAAAGGGCCGAGTTTTCGGGAAGATACTTCATATAATAGTTGCTCCTTAAAAAGTGATGATATCCTATTAAAGGACAGAGCTATTTACCAAGTAAATAGCTCTGTAAACTATTTACCAAGAAAATTAATGAGAGGTAAATTGATTAAATGTAAGAAAAAATTTGGTTGAAATTTATTTCGTAAGTTTTCCCTTAGTATGTTTTTAAAATTTTATAACACGGCAAGTTTTAAAATATTTGAAACAAAAGAAAAAATAACTTACCAAGTTATAAAATTTTAACGTTTGAGGTTACTAAACGTTTGAGGTTAAAAACTTAACTAGATACAAATATGAAGCTACGACGCGTCACATTTGTATACTAAAGTTATCGGGCTAAAAATGATTTAAATTTAACATAAGCGTATACAAAACATTTACAGATGCTTAAGGGTGCCAAAATTGAATATATAAATGGACCGCAGTGTCGTGCCGCGTTTAGCATTGGTCGAGTCTAGTGAAATGTCTGCGTATTTACATAGCCTTCCAATCTATTATTGTACACAGAGCATTCATTTTCTACCTTTGGCACCTGATGTTTTAATCAATGTCAAGGCAACTAAGATTTAACGCTGAACTTGAACAGGGAAAGAAAGAAACATTAAACATTTGCGGGCCGCATAATGATAGATGTAGATGGAAAATATTTAGCTTGTTAAAGTGAGACAACTGAGTTTGGCTCACACGTTGCTTAGAACAAAAGTAACGGGGCGATTGATTGACTAAACTATTGGCGTATGGACAAGAACGAAGTAACCAGCTATGCTTGTGAAGGTTTTCTGCAGTTTCCCTTCACGAACTCCAGATGGACATCGGCATAGTTCCTATCAAAATTAGCCGCACACCTACCAATTCCTAGTCTGCATACGAATTCGTGATCCTCCACTGACATCATAAAAATGTAAAGTAAAATTAATAAAGATTGAAAAATAATGATGTGGGTGGCCTTTGTTATAGACCGCCGTGTCTCAAAAACGGAAGTTAAACCCCATTATTATTAATATTATCAATAAAATTCTTGAAGAAAATTCAATCTAAACACTAAAATTTATTCTAATTAATGTAATATGAAGCGAATGTATGCATTGCAATTTTTCGGCGAATCAACTAAGCATCACCGTCTACAGAAACGACTTCCTTGAATAGAAGCGAAGAATTAAAAAACCTCGGGTCATTAGTCAACAGCAGCCATTAGTCAACAACCTCGGGTCATTGGCAAACACGGGACGAGGTACAGAAAAAGAGATCAAGACAGTCTGGCTCTGGTGTACACAAAGGATTGCTCTCTGGTGTCCTCTGTGATGCTAAAATATGCCGCTCAAAACTAAGGATACCGTATATAGACGAGCTGTAAGACCAGCCATCCATGATCTATGGATCCCAATGTTGGCTATAAAGAAATGTAATGGACTAAAAACGCGTATTACAGAAATGGAAATGTTGCGCTGGGCGGGCGTTTCTTACTAAACTTGATAAAGTAATAAACGAATCGTTCCGTGGGACCATCAAGGTTGTAGAGCATCCGCAAATCACATGAATGTGAACTGTTTCTAGTAATCTTCTGACAATAGGCTTAAGGCCTGAAATGACACGAAATGCCAACAATGGCGAAAAAGAATCAAGAGGGCTGACCTCAAATAGACAACAAGCCAGGGAATTGATTGATTAAGGGAGTATCAGCATGAAATTTCGACAGATTTTGCTCATTTTTTTTCACAGGCTAAAAATAACGGTTTCTAATAAATCCGAAGTTTCAGAATTTTTGACCGTTTAGAACGTGAGATAATTAATAGCAAAGTAATCATTATCGCTCATAAGAAGCATGTAAAACTTCATGGCCGCCCAACTATTATCTGTTGTATTAAAAAAAAAACTCGACAGAATTAAAAAAAAAAAAAAACTAGGATAGTAAAATAAATAATATTAAAAAGAACTCTAGGATTTTTCGAAATAAATTTAGATTTTTGCCCCAATTTCCTAGATCAAAATTTTTTTGTATTTTATAAATACGTAATTCGACTACAAAGTAGCCATCATCAGTATGAATTAGCTAATTGTAATTATTCTCCGAGGAGATGTTACTTGTTGCTAATTTCGTGGCGTGCAGACCGTCAAAAATCGAAATTTATAGGATAGTAGAGATAAATTATTAAATAAATTTTTTTTTAAATCGCGTTTTACCGTTTTGTTTTCAAAATATAATAGTTTAAAATTTTTATTTATTTCTTAATTACAATAATTTGTATATGAATATATGTATATGTTGTGTATATGTTTATATGTATTTGTCCTATAATAAAAGCAAACCGTTTTTTTGTCCTGATTATACAAGACACGCTGGAGCTACCTTATAATGAGAATTTATATTTTTTTGAAATTATAAAATAAAAATTGTATTTGTTTGCAAACATTAAAAGCCTTGAAAAAATTCCACGTGTATCTATTTAAAAAAGAACAATTAATAATTTGGCATTTGAAGTTTATCTAGAATATATATTTAGAAACCTCTGCTATTTTTCTTATAATAGAAACCACCTACAAGCAATCATTAAATTTAGACTAGTAAATTAAATTTCTGACCAAGCGTTCTGAATTCAAAAAAATGTATCATTGTATTAATAATTTTTAGGTAAATATTTATACCCTTAAGTCTTACTTGTAAATAAAAATTTTTAAGAAACAAATAAATAATTTTAACTGTAAATATTTTTGCTCAAAAGAATGTTACATATAATAAAATTAATAATAAAGGTGACCTGACAAGAACTTGAATTTTAAAGAAATTAAAAACCTCATTACTTTAATGAATTTCTTAGAAATTTTTATTGAAATTATACAAAGTAATTAGTGACCCGACAAGAAATTGAATTTTAAAGAAATTAAAAATCTCTTTACTTTAATGAATTTCTTAGAAATTTTTATTGAAATTATACAAAGTAATTAATCATTTAGATTTAGAGTACCAGATTAAGGTCCAAGGCTGCACTAAATGGCACACAATTTTCGAAGAAACTTTTCATTTTCTTATTTGTTTAGAAAAATAGTTTATAATAATTTATAGATCCACTTTAAAGCCAAATACCTTAAAAAATCGTGTTCAGCGGATCAAAATACATAGAACACACTTTAGTGCAGCTTTACACCAGTTCGAGTGGCAGAGTATGCCTACTTGGAAACTGGGAGGTTATGGGTTCGAATCCCGACATCGGCAGTTTGTCAATTATTACGAAAAAAAAAGAGGCGGTAAATTGGCTAAACTGTCGCCGAATGGACAAGCACGAAGTAACCGGCTATGCTTAAGAAGGTTTTCTGAGGTTTCCTTCACGAACTCCAGATGAATATCGGCATAGTTCCTATCATAGTCGGCTGCAACCGCATATCCTACCAATTCCTAGTCTATACACAAAGACTCCTTCCACTCCGCTTACATTCTCACATCCTTAGGCATCACAATGGACCTTATGGTCGAAGTGTAGCCCGTCCAGGGCAGCCTCTACAATCTATCTATCTATCTAGTGCAGCTTTGGACCTCAATCGGCTACGAAAAGTGGCCAGGCCCTCGGAGTGATGCTTGCAGCTTACAATATATTCCACGTAGTATGTGTTTCGTTTGAATTAAATGTGGTTTAGATTTAATCCCAGGGAGTGAACCCGGAAAGGATGTTGGATTGTTCAATGACGCTGTCACTAATTGCCGCAAAATTTTCTATCGATACATATTAAGCCGATGGTGGATACATTTTTGGCCGAATTTCAATGAAAACGACCACAGAAACTGTTTAATAAATTTTCAATAGCGGGCGGGCAAATATCTTTTAAATTTTCTCTATTAGTAATGGGTTTTGACAATTAGACATTCTTCTGAATTCGAAACGCAAAATTTTCGAAATTTAAATAACTTCCAAATACTCTTGATTTCTAAGAAATTCTTTAAAATAGTGTGTTTTTTAATTTATATAAAATTAAAGTTTTTGCTAGGTAGGACGTCCTTTACTTTTTATAGTAAATAAGGGATAAATAGATTAAATAATTTTAACAGTTCGTTCACATTATTTTTAGCAAAACATTATCTTCTTACAAATAATCAAAATTTTAATATCTTTCAATTTGATGATACGTTTTCCTAAGTACCAAAAATTTAAATTTCTGATTCAAAAACTATTGTCTTTTTATAATGAAAAAAAATTATTCAAATTTTTTATAGTCGCGTACTTTGTACTGTAACTGGGTTTTTAACTCACTTGTATTAGCCTGACCTGTAACTATGTAAGCAAATTTTGCAAGTCGCTATTCAGCCATATCTAATTATCTTATTAATTTGAAAGTTTACTAATGTATGCAATTCTAATAAGTATACAATAATTTGAGATAATCGAGGTTATGAGTTTCCCAATCTTTTTCTACCTAAGAGCATATTCTAAAAAATAAATTGGGCGACGGGTACCAACTTTTGTTTTAAACATTTTTTCGAAACAACTTTAGATTCAACACAAACAAGTATGAAAGTTTGGAAAAAGTACGCCACTTTTGCTGTCGTCAATACATAACGTTTTATAATGCTTTTTAACCCGACTTCAAAAAGGAGGATGGTTCTCAATTCGTCTGTATTTTTTTTTTTTTATGTTTGTTACTTCAGAACTCCGTCATTTATGAACCGATTTTGAATTATTTTTTTTTGTTTTAAAGGGTTTGATTTCCGATTGGTCCAATTGTCACCAAATCTTTTTTTTTTTTGAAAGGGTATACTCATTCATAATGGGAAAATAAGAAAATTTTTTTAAAAACCGACTTCAAAAAAATTTTTTACAAAAAAAAAACCGACCCCAAAAAAAAAAAAATTTTTACAAAAAAAAAACAAAACGCTTTTAAAAAAACTGAAAATCTGTTATAAAAAAATGCACTAAAAATTATAAAAAAAAAAAAACGGGTATAAAAAAAGTGTTCTAAAAAAATTTAAAAATTAGTTGGTCGTTTAGTAGGTCTACCCATATTTAGACAAATAAAATCAGTTATAGAACTTCAAAGTCACTCAAAAGCGAGAAATAAAACCTATTTTGACAAAATGGAAACCCGACTTATTAAAAACTCGATGCACTAAAAAGTAAAAAAATAATTGCATATTCTTGTGCCAATTTTAGTTCACCAAAGCAAAAATTTTTAAATATATATGTACAATTATTGTTATTTTTGGAGGCGGTGTCCAAAAGTTATGTGAATTTCTCTATTCTGACACCGCCTCCAAAAATAACAATAATTGTACATATATATTTAAAAATTTTTGCTTAGGTGAACTAAAATTGGCACAAAAATATGCAATTATTTTTTTACTTTTTAGTGCATCTTTTGTTATAGAATATTTGATTTTAGAAGTCGGGTTTCCATTTTATCAAAATAGGTTTTATTATCGATATCATACAGCTACGGGCACACGTAAATCGGTCTGTGGGCGCCATAGTGCCTGCGGGCATAAGGTTGGCGACTCCTGAACTCATCATGGAATTCGGAAAAATGGCAAGAAAATACAATTTGTATTTGGGTGAAAGTGGTTGTAAAATATGAGAAATTAATTTAATTTTTTTACTATTGATTAATTTTTTTAGTTTAAAAAAAATATTATTTTCAAAAAAACTAAAATACAGGATTTTATCCTTAGGTAATGCACTAAAAATAAAAAATAAATTGTAAAAGGGTTGGTGCTCTGTGGTTAAATTAAATCAGTCCTCTCATAATCTTCTCAAACAAATAGTTTACCATCATAATTTTCCCAAACAAATTTTCTGAACAATGCTTTTACATTTTCTCTTTTTACTGTGTATTAAAAGTATTTAATGAAAGCGTGCGAAAAAAAGAGAAAAAAAGACAGATAATCGAGAGTTTACTAGAATATCTTTTTTAAATCCTTTTGAATCAAAATATCAAAAAAAACAACAAATAGTTTAAAAACAAAATTGAACCAGTTTATAACATAAATTATTTTGAGGTCACTAACAATTTTAATTATTGGGTTCATAAACTCTAATTAATGAAAACAAATTCCCTATGATTTAAAACAATTAATAAAAATTAATCAAAACCAATAATTATTATATCTAAGATACAAATTTAAATTATTTTCAAATTATCATTAAACAAAATTAAACTAGTTCATTGCCAAGCAACAATTTGATTGGTCTAATTTTAAAAATCAAGAACATAATGATAAAAAAAATTGATGAAACAACTTACATTGTTAATTGTTGCGAAAAAGATTGAACAATATCTGAAGATGAGATTGATTGTTTGTTGTATATGGAACGGCAAAATCGACAAACAACACTACTACACGGCTTAAAATAAAATGACGCAATATTATGGTTGTATGCGTTAAATAACTGTTCGTAGATGGAGAAAAGCGTTTTTATTAAAAAAATAAAAACTGTACGAACCAAAACAATTTACCTTGCCCCTCACCGATCACACATTATACAGACTGAACGGTCAATCAATCAATTGAAACTTTTAGTAATGTGTATTTTATTTATGTTTCAATCTTAGAATATAGTTAAAGCAATGGCACGTCAAATTTGGACGGGAGGCAACCGGATGGCGAGTGGTAATCTGGGTCTTGAAGTGATACTGAACCTCCCAGTACCATTTGAGGGTGAATTTTATCAAAACCGGATGGCATTGACACACACAATTCACTTATAAGTGCTTAAATTTCGAATGCTATCCGATTTAAACAATTTTAACTATTTTTTTTCGATTTTTGTTTAAAAAATTCGAAAAAAAGGTTTTTTTTGCGACTTTGAAGCGTTGTTTCTCCGAAACTACCCATCAGAATCGGATGGCATTTTTTTACAGCATATAGTGGTACCAATAAATAAGCTCACTAATTTTGGAGCGGTTGCCTCATAACTTTTTTTTTTCTAAATTCGCGATTGCAAAAACGGCGTGTTTCGGATGGCAAACAAATTTTCTTATATAAATAGGATAGAAACTTCAAAGCAACCGCATTTTCATCCGGTTGTCTCGTCAAAAAATTTTACGTTTTTCCCCCCTTCCGTATCTCCGCCTCGTCCATTTGGGGTCAATTCGGACGGTACTGGGAGCTTCAGTATCACTTCAAGACCCAGATTACCATTCGTCTCCGTCCAAATTTGACGTGCCATTGCCTTGAATAATATGATTTCTTCAATAAATCAATATCGCCGGTATTATAGGCCACAAAAAAGCGCTCATTTTTTAAAATTGTTTAGTTGATTTATACCATATTAGTTTGTTTTTAGAGGAGAATGTTTCGGATAAAAGTTGTTAATAGAAGATAACTTTTATCTGAAGCATTTTTTCGAAAACCGGATAAATAAGGCATAAATAAATTATATGATTTTGAAAAATAAGCGCTGCTTTTGTGGCCGTACGTATACATATATGTATAGCGAAAAAATGGTCTACATTTTTTAAACATTGTTAATAATTTGGCAATAATTAGTTAATTAATTATCAACGAAACTATATGAATGTTTGAGATATATGAGAAAATGCTACGAACCAAACGAAAATTTAGTATAATGTTGCTCATAACATAATGCTAAGTAAAAATTTCACAAACAATTTACTAAGCTGTATAAAAGTTGTAGCAATTTAAAAAACTGTAATTTTACATATGTGTTCTTATGAGGATTTCAATTACCAATAAAAAGGCTACGAAACGTTCCAAATTTTTAAATTAGATAACTTGAACTCTTACGAAACAATTTTGCACAATTTTATTAACATTCATTATAACGGTTGTTGAGAAATAAATTATAATTTAAAAAAATCTGTCCTTATATATGGTATAGAAAGAGTTAAGAGTTTTTAAAATTATTTTAAAAATTTTTCATATTATTTGTTATTTCCCATTTAGTATGCTACAAAACGTAGATATTCACGAATTTCTAATTTTCAGTACTTTTGCCTCCGATTGTATCTCCCTAACATCCTTAAGCGTATACAAAAACAATTGCAAGGTATTATTCAATCATTGATATCGATTACAAATATTTTGATGAAACCTCCTATCTAATTTTTAGCGAATTTCCTCCAAAGGAAATGCAGCTGTTGTTTTTGCACCAATGTTGGAATTTCGTAAAAATTTCTTCAAATGTCCATCGATCCTACCTATTAGATGTTAAAAGTCATTATCGCGAAAATTAGTATATATGTATAGATATACAACATAATTGTACTTTTATTAAATGTCTGTGGACTCTCTAGCGGTCACAGTTTTATTCCGATTGGAATGAAATTTGGTATTTGAGGCGCTTTTGGTATTCTAAAGGTCAAGTTCGTTAATGGGTAAAATCGGACGAGGGGAAAGGGGGTTTAGAGGGAGGGGGAAACACAAAATTTGACTATCTCCCATAATATTTGAAAAATCGAAAAATTTATCAGGAGTTTAGTTGTGGGTACTAAGTTTTACTGAAATTTTGTTTCTTATCATTTTTCTGTTACACTAATATTTACAGAAATATTTACAATTAAAGATTGAAAGTTAAAATTCTAAATTTCTCTGTTCACATTAGAGTTTGAGAAAAATGATCAAGTAATGAATTGTAGCAAACTTGATTTTCTACTTTTCTCCATTATACATTTTTTGATTATTCTAATATTAAGAGAGATATTTAATATTTTGTGTTTGTTTGACACGAATACATAAAATATATTTTATTGTAAAAAATTTTGATTGTTGTTTCCAATAGTAACTATAAACTATTACCGTTATACCGTTTTTTTTTTTGGGCTATTAATAAATTTAATTTTTGCAAATACTAAAGTCATATCATATATTATATTTCATTTTGATCTCACTAAAATTATGTCCGCTAGAGAGTGATTCATAATCTAAGGAAATTCGCTAAGTTAACGCAGCTCCTGCGTAACGATGTTTTTTAATTTGTCAATGATTGTTTGTTTTATCGTAATTAATTAAAGTTTATTATTATAATTTTCTTCAAGAGAAATTATTATGACTAAAACTTTTATCCCATGAAACTTTATCCCCTTAAGTACATAAATGCCACGCTATTAAAACATTTTAATTTATTTTTGCCATGATTTTATGTATCATTTTCGGTACATCACTGTATATATTTCCTTAATTATCTAAATAGTTTAATGAAACATTAAACTGATGACCTAAACTTGCACTTTATTTGGGAAATATTAGTTTTTTCTAATCATCAAAGTAGTATAAAAAAAATTCGTTGATCAGAAGCTGCCTCAATTTAGCGAATTTCCCCAGAAAGCGGTCACAATTTTAATCCGATCAAAATTAAATTTCGTATCTGAAATATATGCTTTTGGTAATTTTGAAAAGCCAAGTTTTTAATAAGTACAATCGATTAAAGGTAAAAGCGGGTTTAGAGAAAGAAGAAAACAAAATATCTCTCTCAATATTAGAAAAATCGAAAAATGTATAGGAAGTAAAACACCAATAGTAAGGAACAAACACCAATAGTATTTGGAAACTAAACTCGGTAACATATATTAAAAGTATAAAAAGAGCACATTGTGGAAAAATACTACGGGTAAAAATCAATGGAAAAGAACTTGTTTAAATAAAAAAATAAATTCTAAGAAAGAAACCCTTCAAACCAACTATAATATAATTTCGAAACAAAAATTAATGTGATCATTTATACTAGAATCAAATTAGCTTCAAAAACGGGTTTTCAGGCAGGTTGCTGGGAACAGCAACTTTTTTTTTATTGTTTTATTTTACGTCCTGATTATGACCCTAAGTTTTTACGTGCCAACTCGTGACGGAACAGGGTCAAAATTGAATTTGTTTACAACTGTCTGTGGAACATACATAAATACAAACATAGAGTGTGGACTGCTAAAACCAGAGACTGATAAAACATAACCCTTCCTTGGCTCCAGGAAGCTAGCACCCCATCCATAAAATTTCGAAAAACCAATTATAGCATCTAATGGTCAGGTAGTCCCATTAATTGGTCAGCAATAGAAAATTTTTTATTGATCTTTTAATTTTTTCAAGGTCCCACAAAACTTTTAGCACCCCATCCATAGAATTTCGAAAAGCCAATTATACCATCTATTGGTCACTAATTGGTCATAAATGGTTAGGTAGCCCCATTATTTGGTTAGCGACAGAAAAGTTTTATCGATGTTTTAAATTTTTTTCAAGGTCATGAAAAAATTTTTGCACCCCATATTCCATACAGAGAAAAAATAAAGGCACTAATCGATTGAGAATAATCCACTGATAATTGGTCAGTTGAAATAAATAAATGGTCAGGCCTATTTCCTGGGAGACTGACATGACCTTGAAAAAAAATAATACCATGGGCCACAGAACTAGTGTTCTTATTTTCAAAGTTTTCGATGTTGGGGATCGCATAATCTCATGTAAATAAATGGGAATGCTTTCACACTGGGCGACATGTCGGTATCGTGTCGTTATGGGTATATTATACGATATTCTGCCAATATTTTTATTTATATTCTACAAATTTTTCTTAAAAGAGATGACTTGAATGAATTTGACGATGTCTTTCTCGAGAGAATTCTAATAATATCTTCAGATCATATCTCTTCTCATGACAAAACCTGTACTATTTTGTGCATGGACCCACTCTCTGATAAGAAGCTCACGAAAATGATTTTAGTTTATCTAGCCCTGATATACTTTCTCATGAATGTTCAGGGGTAGGTATATATACTGCCAATTTCTTAGATAATAGTTGTTATAGATTTTTTAGGCAGTCCATTGAATAGTTTAGAGCTATGTCGTATAGTTTAGAGTTCGTTTACGAACATAATCTCCATGTCGTCAAAGAAGAAAGTTCAATTAAAGTTGATTCGAATAAATATAAGGTAAAAATAAACAAGTGGAAATGACAACTAACTGAATTAATTGCTTAAATACCCGGTATATACTGAATTTATGAAAAAACATTTAAAGTTAGGTAGTTTTGCCCATTTTACCCACACATATGTTCCAATTTTGCCCATTCACGAACTTGACCTTAGATTTTAGCTCTAGAACACACATACGACATTTCAGCTCGCTATCTCTTTTCGTTTTTGCGGTAGTGGCCTATTTATGTCATTTTTGAAACACCTTTATCAAAATTTTTTTCTGTGATCAATTTTCAAACGTTACAAAGTCGGAACTAAACTTAACTTACCCTAGTATATTTTATATACCGGGTTTAAAAACAAAGAACTTTCGAAAGAGAACAAAAATGCAGAGAAGTTCCTGTAAATTAAATATGTTATAAAAAAAGTCAATACGAATTCATTGGTACTTAAGCTTCAAAATGTTAGTTCAAATGCATTTTTTCGATATTGAAAATCATAAACTACAAATTTCATCTTTATAATCGAATAAAACATGCAGAGAAGTTTTTATAAAACTATGTAAATTGTTGTTAAATAAACAAGGATTTATTTGAGCCGAAGATGAAGGTATGTTCAAATGCATTTTGGAAAGTAATAATGAATTATATAGGTAATTTTATCATTTTAGAGAAGCAAAACACAAGATTTTACTTTTTTTTTAAAATAAAATAAACATTATGAGTCACGATGTACGAGTATTATTATTTACCAAATAACCATTGAATATTTAAATCTAGTTTCAACGTATACATTAAATCTGTAACGTTGCGGGCATGCGCAGTCGCTTGATACCTCCACTTACGTCTTTCTTTGCAAAATAACTCTTTCGAACGTCCTTAATTTAATAATGAATGCATTTAAAAAAATGCATTTAAACTTGTAACAAAATGAATTACGAACACTTTAACAGATTTTATTTTTAAATGGTAATAAATTGAAATTGTTTCAAAGATGAAAAAAAACCATGTGACCGCCACACAACCTCTATTTACAAATTTGAATTTTTTTAAATATATTTAAACAAACATTATATTCGGCGACATTCGAATATAACTTGCAGAAAAGATATATACTTAGTGACACTCACATGAATTTCCTATCGCACGTAACTTTTTTCTATAATAATTACGAGCAAACACATCAATACTTAATTAAAATTAAGTATTAATTAAAAAATTCAATGACAATGAAATTTGTCGAAGTCTGCGCTAAAGTCTTCTACAGTTTGTCATACGTAACCGAAAGGAATTTGGACAAACATCGTTATGTTGACGCTTAAGTATACACAAATAAACAAATACATCAATACTTGTTTTCATAAAATTGTATTTCCAACAACTTGTATGAAACTTTTCATCATATTATCTATTACAGTTTCTGAGGAATATATTAATATATATCAGAAACTATATTAGATATGATAAAAGTTTCATACAAAAGTTGTTGAAAATAAAATTTTCTGAAAAAAAGTACCTATAGATGTATTTCTCATAGTTATTATTAAAAAAATAGTTACTTATGTGCGATAAAAGATTTGGGGGTGGTTACCCTGCTGTCGGATCAGGTTCTCACAGGGTTGACTAGGCAACTGATAGTTTCATCCCCTAATTAAATGGGCACCTTTTTTACAGTCCTCGATTGGCAGTGTTGCCAATGTAGTTTAAGATTTAACGGGAAATCCAGCAAGTAATTTGAATTATCGGGTAAAAGCGGGTAATTCGTTCATTTGAGAACACTTATTTGAAAAATTATATTTAAATTTGAATAAAAATCATTTTTTTAATCTCAATACAAATTATGCAGTTTTTATTGAGCCACCATTTTAAATTTCAAATTCAAATTTAACTGCCTGCTCTGAAAAGATTGCGCAACACAAATTTCGAGTCTGATTTGCATGGTATTAAAACCAATAAAATATTTTATTTTAAATTTCGTCGGGTTAAATCGGGTAATTCCGTCTGAAGAAACGGGTATTCTCGAGTCCACTCATCGGCAGAACTGACGATTGGACTTAACACTCAACATTGATTTTAAACTGCAAACTCATAACTTCTATGTTATATACAATGTTCCAATCAGACAGTCTTTATACAGAATACAGAGGTAATTATATAATTGAAGTCGCTTTATTTATCACCTTTGTACGTAAATTAGATTAATTGCTTAAAATAAGTCTTTATTGACATATAATTGAGGTATTTTATTTTCAACAGAATTTTATTGTCATTACTTAATTAGTATCATTTTTCAAAAATATAAGTATTAATGACAAATAAGGATATTTTTTTCACTGTACCGTAAAAACTCGTTTACACTAATAGTTTGTGAACCGCACACGCAACTGCTAGATAATAACAATTTTGGACTATGGGCGTGACTGGGCGCCCATTATTTTGTTAGGTTTAAATCGCATAAGTTCCGTATCTATGTGTATCTATAACAAAATGTGTACAGTAATTATTGCTGCTGAGCTTTTTTTAATCATGATTCCAGTTTCAAATATTCTATTCTGCATTCCTTGAAGGATACTGAAACACTGCAATTTTTATTAGTGCATGCACGCATTATCCTTGAAAATTTAACAATCCATGTGACCAGATTTGTGATAATTTTAGAAGCAGTTCATAAAATGTATGACACTTATTAGGCTCATTTATAAAAGAGAGTGTTGTACTTTATTTCTGAAGTAATTGGCTCAATTGATTTGAATTATTTAAATTAATGTATATTAATTAATTTAAAATTTGACTATACCATACAGACCAATATTTCAGTTGTTGTCATCTTACGTTTTTTATTGACAATAATCATGAAGGCGATAAGTTTTAATTACCATATTTAAATAAATAAGAGTAATATTTAATTTTTTTTGAAACGCTTAGGTTTGTTCTCCTTGGTGCGACTATTGCCATGATCGTTCAACGATAATCGCTACCATGGAAATCACACTAGAGCTAATTCCGCTAAGCATTATAATAATAGCAATAATAACTGGATTTAAAAAAATCAGGTTGGACATGCAACGATCGTGGGAACATAATCATCTCAGAACTCGTTTTTGCAATGGGCACAGATATACTTCCCAAAATATACTCCTTCTCAAAACCTTTCACTGTAGTCTTTGATAGGGACATATGGACGGAAGGAGAACCAACCTATCTCAAGAAAGGCATCTGGTATACAGATGGATCCAAAACTGAAGAAAGGACCGGGTGGGAATCTACTGTGAAAGACCTAAAGCAAACATAAGCCTCAATTTAGGAAAATATTCCACGGTCTTTCAAGCAGAAGTCTATGCCATACTGCCTTGCGTCAATGAGAACCTTAGAGGCTACATAAACCAGAACGTATTTATTTTCTCGGACAGTCAGGCTGCTCTAAAAGCCTTGCCTAGAACTGAGGTCACCTCAGGGGTAGTCAAGGACTGTCTGGAGGAACTGCTGGAGCTGGCACATGGGTTCGAAGGAAACGAAAAAGCAGATACCTTAGCAAAGAAGGTAGTCGGAATACCCCTGATAGGCCCAGGGCCTATTTTAGGACTTCTAAGGACTGCATGTAAATAGTTGATCAACGAGTGATCAAATGCTAAACACCGTGATCACTGGGAAAAAGTACCGCGGCAGGAGCTCTGAAAAATACTGCTTCAGAGTGCAACCTTACGATTTTAGGCTATCTCTCGATGCACTGAAGCTGAACAAGATGCAACTGTGGAAGGTTACCGGATTCATTACCGGGCATTATCCTCTGCGGAAGCATCTGCACACAATGGGACTCCGTAACGGATCCATTGTGTTCAGATTGTGTGGCGAGGAGGAAGAAACGTCCAGCCACATTATATTTGACTGCGAACCTCTGAGTTACAGCAGATACATGATATTCGGTTCATCTCACCCCGAATATATGAACCTTCAGGAAGGCCTGATAAGCAAGCTCCTGGCTATTGCCAACATATGGGAAAACCGAATCTCGACGGACTGAAGTAGAAGGAGGAGCATAATGGACCATAAGGTCGAAGTGCAATACTTTCAAATATACAAAATAATGTTATTTTGAAAAAATAAATAAATTTTAAACTTTTATATTTCGAAAACAAAACGGTAAAATGCGATTTAAAAAAAAGTTTTTTTAAATAAATATTTATGTTTACTATTCTAGTTTTTTTTAAATTCTGTCGAGTATTTTTTTTAATACAACAGATAATAGTTGGGCGGGATGAAGTTTTACATGCTTTTAATGAGAGAGACTGATTACTTTCTATTAATTATCTCGCGTTCTAAACGGTCAAAAATTCTGAAACTTCGGATTTATTAGAAAATGTTATTTTTAGCCAGTGAAAAAAAATGGGCAAAATCTGTCGAAAAGTGGTTTCATGCTGGAACAACCTTAAATCAAAGGATCAAAAACAATATATAGGCTGAGAATTCCAATAAAGTTGGAAAACCTTCCATCTCCTCAATCAAAAGGCACTTAAGTTATCTTTTATTATATTTTTCCGTGAAGAACATTGGCCTCAGTTAAATAAAAGGGTCTTTCTGTTTTGGGGTTCGGATTTACAGTTCCCGGCTCCAATCCGGCGTAGATCTAGTGCAAAATCGTCCATCCATCGTAGCCTTGGTCCTCCTAATTGCCTTGAGACCATCGAATGCTACCGTATACTATTTTCGCAACTCTATTACTTGGAATTCTTTCGAGGTACCCCAACCAACTTTTACGTCATTAAATTCATTTTACTGAATGTGTTTTCTTTTGCATGACTGCGAAAGAAAACATGCGATACAAAATGATACCCAACGAGTATTGTTCAACGATAATCCTTGAACGATCATCGCGATATTCACACCGAGGAAAACGTACCTCTTATTCGGAAAAAAATTAAATTAGAAATACACAAATTTTAAATATTATTTTAAGATTTGGTGTATAATCTAGAGCACGGTAGGGCGCAAGGCCGAGTTTAAGGGGCATTTGGCTATTTATTTTAAAATTAAAATTTTTATGGGTATATATATATATATATATATATATATATATATATGTATATATAACTTTAAAAATTTAATTTTTTGGATAAGGACCAAGTATTTAAGGAGTAAAACTAAAATTTTTTTATCAAAATCGATCCAGCGATCCAGTAGTTTTTGCGTGATGCGCGCACAACGGAAACCTCTATCATTTTATTTATATAGATTACTAAACTATTATTCTTCAATGGTTTCTTTATATAACTTTAAAAATTTAATTATATATATATATATATATATATATATATATTCTTCCCTGACGAAGTCGCGGGTTTCAGCTTGTAGTAAATAATAATAATCAATATCATTTCAAATGGAAAAACCACATTTGAAATTGTATTTTTCGAAAATAATATTTTTTCCATCTCATATCACCAATTAGAAACCTATTTACAATCATTCTTTAAAGTTAAAAACACAGAATTTACCACAACATACCCTCACACATATAATCTTCGGAGCAGAAATACACAAATTGCGTAAATATCATTCAATCCGAAAAAATGGTGGTTCATTAAGTAGCTAGTTCATGGAATTTAATATTCGAAGATGCTATAATCAAAGAAATCCTAGTGGTTACAGTAACTGTTTAAAATTTTTAATTTGCAGTTTGAAGGATTTAAAAGAAGGTTTTAGGAAGAAAAAATGAATATTACAAAATCCAATAATTTATCAACATTGATAATTTTATTTTTATTGAGGCACTTATTGCATTCGATTATTATAAATCCATTCACAATTTAAATATCGTATTGATAAATAGAAAAATAATATTACAATAATTGCTTATCATGGGGGCTCTTATTCTTCTTGATTATACACTCTAATTCAAAAAAATTTGAACAAATATAAAACTATTTGTAAATAAGAACCATACCATACCAGCAAGACTCTTTTTTACAATAAATTACGTGCAATGAAATAAATTGATTCATTTGATTGAATTTGATTAGTTTTGTACTGTAGTGACTCACACTCATACAGCAGACACACATATCTGGCCCATCAGTGTCAACATTGCAATTGAACCTGCGGTACTGAACCTGCAGAACGATACATTTACGTATATACGCATATCTTTGTCTCTTTTTATATGCTTACGTATGCATATATGTAGGAGTATTACATATATGCACGTATGGAAGCTGATCGACTTTATAGGTATGTTCCAGTAGTGTAAAGAATATTCTATGCGATTCTCTCACCTTCTTAGAACGCATGCATTTCAGATATATATAGCAGGACAACAACAGCTCACAGGATAGTAACAATGTAACATTAAGACAATAACAATGTAACATTAATACAGTAACAATTCAACGTTAGTTCAGTAACAATTAAACATCCGTTGAAATCAAATAGTTAATACAATTCAAAAGTATAATCTAAAAGTAGTAATTGTTATCCAAAAAGTAGTGAAATAAAATTTACAAAATATACATTTTAAGTATTATCTTTATCACACGCACCCTTTTACTCCAGTATTAAAGACTCTTAAAATTACATTCATAAGTTTCTATTTAATGGTGAATACAAACTATTTTGTATGAAAAATGATATCATATTTATCTTTTTGTATGAGAAATTGATTCATTTGATTCAAATTCATCAAAATGAACTATTCCATTGATTTGATTCGCTTTATATTGATGCTTTTAATATCTAGATTTACATTCACTGAATTATGAGCATGATATAAACAGTATAAATTCAAACAGAATTCAAAAGGAATGTCTATTTTTAATTAAGAATTTAAAAATAACATACTCAACAAAGATTATTACAATTGCGTCAAATTGGGCGAGAGTATATTGGTTAGTCAGTTCCACTTAGTGTCCGTGTAATTGATTTATCAAATGGTAGCTGGAATCGGAATGAAAAATTAGTCTTGGAGATACAAGTGTAAACAATGTCAATAATTAATCTTCACCACAGAATAATACATTTTACATCATCATAAAAAATGCAGAGCATCTCTTTTTGTACATCTACATACAGATTTGTGTATTATTCTTCTGTATTCAAGTTGTTGGGTTTGTATTCGTACCTTTTTTTGAATTCGAGTGCATATTTAAATTTTGGGAGAGTATTACAAGTAAATATTTTATATTTTAAATATAATATATCTAAATATTTTGTTCTGCAAAGTCTACAAGACCAATAATTAATTATAATAATAAATGATTCAATATTCGTATCCATAATATGTAATAATACTCAATTCGTAGGAATTAGGATTAGGAAAAGTGAATTAATTAATTTAAATAAATTGAACGTTTCGTCATTTATTTATGACTTCCTCAGCAACTTATTTGTGTAATTTAAATGTCTAACATAAACCAACTATGGAGAACGACTTTATTAGTTACATTTGATGCCATAATCATTATTGTAACTCAATAACTTAATTTTGATTTGAATTTAAAGTATTTTTTTTTTATATTTATTCAATATTTGAATTAAACTTATTTTTAATTGAAAGTATGTATTTGTTAATGTCATACATACTTTCAATTAAAAATAAGTTTAATTCAAATATTGAATAAATATTAAAAAAAATACTTTAAATTCAAATCAAAATTAAGTTATTGAGTTACAATAATGATTATGGCATCAAATGTAACTAATAAAGTCGTTCTCCATAGTTGGTTTATGTTAGACATTTAAATTACACAAATAAGTTGCTGAGGAAGTCATAAATAAATGACGAAACGTTCAATTTATTTAAATTAATTAATTCACTTTTCCTAATCCTAATTCCTACGAATTGAGTATTGTTATAATAATAAATATTTAGAATTTATTGCTAAATGTTTTTTTTTCTACCCTTTTCTATAATCAAAATTTATTTGTATTGGAATGTATATATTTTATAAATATTAAGTACTAGGAACTCTAACAGTAATTATTTATAATAATAATTAGATAATATAATAATGTAAATAATACGTATGTTTTTTTTCAATTTGAATGTAATATTTATAAAATATTCGGCAAGAATAATATTTTTAATAAAAATAAATAAACGTACTTTTGATAAAATTGTATTTTTTTAATATTCATAATATTCAATATTATTCAATTTAATTGCATTTTTTAAAACCATTTCTACGTAACGCTTCTCAAATTTCATGTAGAATATTTTCTCGAATAATGACATAATTTTAGCTTTTCAGACCTTTAACTGTTTGATAATGATCTAAAAAGCTGAAAAAAATGTTACTAAAAATAAATAAAACATGTGGGATATTATATGTAAATATAACAAGAAATTTTATTATTTCTGCTAATAAACATATAATTCGGGATTCCACAAACTAAGGTTTTCTACAACAAATAAAATATGGTAAGTAGTTCTCTTATCAACAGCTTTTACTTGATTCCCATATTGTGAGGATGCCAGTAAATTATCTATTCGCTGGTAATTTAGCAACTAACGTCCACCATATTGAACTTCCGTCATTTGTTTAAATATTTTACTTCTACGGTCGTTTCGAATCAAACACTATCTCATTTGAATCGATTCAACCATTTCTCGAAATAAAAACATATTCTACAAGTATAAACTATAGTTATTTTTTATGAACTTAATTTAATTTTTAACGTAGTTATCTTGCAGTAATCGTGTTAAAAAGTTTCAGCTCAAAACACACATCATTTATATAAATAGGCGGAGATTGTAGACTATACTTTTTTTTACTTTAATGTTCCTCGTATATAGTCAAGATAATTCATAATAAAATATTACAATCCTTATCTGATCCATATTTTAAAGTTTTAATACATCTAATTTACATCTGTTTATCGATTTATAATAATTTATAGGACGGCATTACATACTTTCAAAAGATAAATTATTTTCTTCGATTGCAATTAAATTAATACTATTGATTATTATTTGTTTTAAAATAATCGATAAATGAACACATTTATAGATTTTTATCACATTTAAAAAACAAAATTTAATAAATGAAAAGTTAAAATAGATGTTTGTTATTATTTATTAATACAAATTTTCTAATTAACATCAAGGAAAATCTAGTAATCACTTCAGAAATTTTATTATCAAAATTTCAATTTGTTTAAATATTCTTCACAATGGTCTTATAAATCACACAAGCAAGATGTCTGGAATAAACATCAAAGTTTAAACATCATTTATTTTAAATTGCATTTCTAGCAAAAATTAATTTAGTTTTAGTTTGTTTATAAAATTTTATCCTCTGTCTCAAACATTTATTTTCCATTAAATAACCAAAAATAGTATATTTTACATTATTAAATACGTTTTGAAAATATGGGAGAAATGTTTTATTCGAACTCGATGAATGAGTGCAGAGGGTAATTAGAAATTAAATAATACAGTATCGACCAGAAAGTTCCAGGTCATAGGTAAAAGTCCAAAGAGCCTTTTTGGTTCTATATTCTATTTTAGTAGTCACTAAAACCTTAAGAATGTACGAGCACGGATCTTTTATTGATCCAATAAAATTCCGGTATGACGGGCCTAAAAAAAAGATGTTTAAGAAAACAACTGAGATTTCGGGTAAATTTTATTTATGTCGCCGATAGCTTAATTTCCTGAAATCTCAGGTTTTTTTTCTTAAATACCTTTTTCGTTAGGCCTGGTATGACGGGCCTAAATTTAATTTTAACTTACGACAAAAAGTAATAAACATTATTGTGGACTGTTATGAATTTACCATATAAGATTTTGAAGAATTTTATAAATGGACTATACATCAGCGCTCGTACATCCTTAAGAGATATTTTTTTTCATTATTATTTTGTCTGAAGAGAAGGAACTGTATTTTATACTATAAATTAAAATAATTTTTACGTATAATTCAAATATTTTTTTAAATTTAATAATTAAACATGCAAAGTAGGGAGCATCGTTTACTAACGGAGGATGGAGGTACTGATTCGAGAGTTTGGATTTGAAAATAGTCTCAGATTTTCTACTTAAACAGATTCAATGGAATCTTGTTAGACATAGTTCTAATAAAACGTAATCGATATTTCTTTATAACATTTCTTTTTAGTTGAAATCCATGATGTTTACAAACTTTGATGCAATAAAAAAAGAGACAGCTTCAGGTACTAATTAATGTAATAATAAAAGTGCCAAGTCACATAGAATATCACTTTAACATTCCATTTAGGTTTTAAATAACTTTAAAATTAAATATCATTTAAAAATTAATAGACTAACCGATCAAGTTTTTACTGTGGTAAGCTGCATTAATTTTAATTTTTTTATTTAGACCACTAAATTAAGAAAAACAACGACAGAAGTAAGGTAATTAAGCATATCCCTCTGCACTGCAAAAATCTAATGACGTCCTCATATTTTACAGCTATCTTAACAGTTACTTTGCTGATGGTATTATGAACGTTTCTCGAGGAATGCTTCCTTCGTCAATATCATCAGATCTAAATATGATCTAATCTAATGAATATTGCCTTCCATGAGCTAAGCGTTTTGCAACTTCATCGTTCAAAATTAGTATGTCTTTTTAAATGTTCAAATTAAAATGTAAAATTGATTGCAGCTTCACCTAATGATTCTTCGGCTGATCTAGATAAGTACATATATCCAATGTTAGATTACAATTGTTTAAAAAAATAAAATTATTTTCAAAAAATACACAAATAAATAAACAAAGTACTATTCACAATTATTTAAAGTATTAAATTTAGAAACTTTTTACAACTAAACTATGTTAAATTCTAAAATTTTACTGTCAAAAACAGAACATGGAAGTATTTGTTTTATTGTACAATATTTAAATGACTACGATTACATACCATTTGCCCGCTTAATAATAATAATTTTTATTAATTATTTTATTGTTTAAAGCTATTAGGGGAAAAATTAGGCATTTGAAACTATGACCTATATATTCGATTACTAGAAGAACAACTAAAAAATATTAGGCCTATTAAAGTCGTTTGAATATGCTCTAAACTGGTAATGTAAACGAAGTCATTTTTTTAAGAAATACATTTAGGCCTCTATGCTAACACAGCAACTATATTAGGACAGTTATGAACAATTCTAAAAACTATCTCAAAAATACTTTTAATTTATGGCTACATTTCTGTACGAATAACAGAGTAGTGCAATTATATATTTTAGAAATTCATTACAAGTTATGTATGTGCACACCCAGGTGCTGTTAAAATTCCACCAACTTAAGTTAGAACCATTGCCATATGTGCTACTAAATACAGTTGTAATGTTTTAGCTCAACAAGAATAAGAGATTGTGATGAATATCTCGAAGATAAGAATTAACCAACTATTCATACAATCTCAGGTTTGTTCTTTTTAGCTGCACTAGTTCAAAACTAATGGAGATTTTGCATGCATTTTTTTATTTGTAAATTATCAACTGTATACTAAAATAATTTTTTGTGACGTCACAACATCACTTAATATATTTATCGCATAGCATATTTACGGCAGACAGTGTTGTTGGACGGTTGTTACGACGTCACTCAAAATTGTTATGGACCATTTGAAAAATAGTTCCCCATTTGAAACTGCATTTCGCTAATTAACGCCGCCATTTCAGTAATATGACCGCTATTTCATTTGTACCGTTACACTAGTGTATGTACATTGCTAAAAAGAACACCAGTATCTAAAGTGTAAAATCTAGATTGTCTGGACAATATGGCGAAAGTCAAAATGAGTGCTCCATTGGTAGAACTCTACGATTATTGAAGTTTAACTTCTCTTCGAAAATTTGTTGCATTTTGTTTCTTAGATTAAGAAATTTTGATTCAGGAATTGATTCTTTTGATTGAATTTATTAACATAAACCATTACTTTGATTCTTCTGAAATTTTTTACATCAATGATGAAAAACATTTTTGTATGAAGAATAGATAACTCCATATAAACCGTTTTGTATGAGGAATTGATGCATTTGATTCAATTCACCAAAGAGAGCTATTTTTCGAGTAGTTTTGTATTCAAGCTATTGACATCAGGTTTTGAATTCATCATTAAATGAGTTATGAACAAGATATACTAATATTATTGTATTTACAGTAAATTTGTGACGACTCTCGAATTCGTGATACTTATATGAATGACTATTATTTGAAACATTTTTACAACCAAATAGATTCGACAAAAATCGATTCTAAAAATGTGATAAGCACACCTTTTTATCACAATAATACAATATTTGTCATCAGAGAAATGGCTCATTTTGATTAATTCAATCAAATGAATCAATAACCGAATCAGAGTTGTTCAATCCAATACTACTATAGTTTGAGCAGTAAAAATCAAATTTCTATGTATGAAGCTAGAACTTCATTGAGACGACATTTAAAGACTAGAGCGAACGACCAACTCCATAGACAACCTTAAATAATTTAATTTGAATGGTTACAAAACTGTTTTTTGAATATTTTTAAGTATTTTAACAAAACTATGATCATAAAAAAACATAATTAAAAAATAGATTAAATGAACATCAAGCGGTAACCCTGCCGTCGAGTCAAAATATTAAAAGATTTTAATTGCAACGTTGCCTGCCGCTGGTAGCTGCCTATGGCGCAACGATAATCAAATGCTGGCTTCTGATTGGTCAACGCGACCTAACAGTGATATTTGCCGCAACGTGCTGTCTAAATGGAATTCTAGCTTAACTTTTTACTATATACAAAGAAAAATAATCAAAATAAAATATAAAAAATTTTACTTAAATAGTAAAAAAAAAGGTGTAAATAATAAATAATAGTACAATTTGAATACAAATAATATAATAGTAGCGCAGTAAATTGCATCACAAAAAATATATATATGTTTCCTTATAAATATCAAATTCGTGTAAATTAAGCTTTAGGTTTTTGATAAAAAGGAATAATATAAAAGTTTATCTTAATAATAAATAGTATCAAATTTTTAGAAATGTTTTATTATTCATACCGTGTATCTCAAAAGTTTTAAATTTTGATAATATTGAAATATGCTATGATTAGAAAAACATAAAAAGTTTCATGATAGTTTGTGCTCTACAGCACGATAGTGTGACTGGCCGAGTTTAAGGAGTTTTTGTCTGTGTTTATATATTAAAAATGAAATTATGATTCAGATGGTAAAAGTGTACGGTTAATAGTTTGTTATTTTATTTGATATTAAAAATATTCTTTTATCCGATTAAATTGACATAAGTTTTGTAATTGTAAGTAAATCACATATTAGTTTGTGATTTTGAATGAAAAATAATTTGGAAAAGTTAAATGACAAAACAAAGAGGTAAAAATTGTCAAAAATAATCAAATTAGGTATTTAAAATACGCATTTCAACTACAAAACAGTCACCAATAGTAAGAATTAGTAAGATGACTACTTTGCAGTTGAAATACGTATTTGTGTAATACAAACAAATGATTTAGAAATTGGGGAAGGTTTCAGCTGGCCTATACATAGTATAAAAGGAAGTAAAGGAAGTCGCCTTCCGCGTCTGTCTGTATGTTTATCCGCTAACTCCTTCTAAACCACGCAACGGCTCTAGTTTATAATTTACCTACTAGAGAGCATATCCAAGAGCTAGTGTTCCTAATACAATCGCGATTAATTCTTTAACTGCTACAATTCAATTAATGCGTTTGATCTTGCCCGTTCTCCCAGTGCTAAAATCACATTAGAATGATTGATAAAATCGTGTCTCTAATACGACCATGCTGGGCATGAGAGTACAAGCATGTCCTCATGCTGGTATGGGGGAGGGCATGGTGTTGGCAGGTAAGCAGTTAAAGATTTAAAGAAATAAATGGTTTACATCGTTCAAATTTTTACAATCGAATGTGCCGAACCATTATATTTTCGAATAAATGAATAGAACCAAAGTTAATAGTATTTTTTTTTGTAACAACTTGTTTTATACAACTTGGCTATATTATTCCGAACATCGAATGAATTCGACACAATTTCATCGTGTTCGCTAATATGATTCAAAATTAGCTAAAATCACTAATTTTCAAAATTTGACATAATTCCAATTTTAATATTTAAAAATTGTTCTCTAATTTTAGAAATCTTAATTCGAATAGCACCACCACCTTCGTATAATAAATTTTGCTTTGTATATTATTTAATCAAATGAAAATAAAAATTTGATTATAAATTATTTATTTATTCGTTACAAAATTGTTTGTATTGCTTATATGGAAGAAAGTTATTTATCATAAATTATTGCCACACATTATTTGCAACTTTTGAAATACACAATATTCACAAATATTAAATTAGTATCGTATTCATTTTTAATGAACACGATAATATAAATTGCATTTTTTATTACTTTTTAGAACCTTTCAATTCTTATCACATTTAAAATATTTATTTATTTTGTTTTTTAAATTTATTATTATTTATTTAGTTATTTTTTAAGTTATATAAGTAGCTTGATCCCATAATTTTAATTAATTAATTAATTTTTTATTTGATAGAACATACAGTGATAATCGGAGTATGAAAATGATTAGATAATTATAACTTTCTGTATGGAGAAATATTAAATAAATATTGTTTATATTTAAAAGTTACGATCATAGAGATATTATAAGATAGATATTGCACAGCATTGGACTTTACTTAAGGTAGTTAATTCGTGGCAGTCAAAGCAAAAAAATATATAACACAATATATGGTAAACATACTTATTACGCCTATGCCAATTGAACATATCTAGTTTAAATATATAGTGTTTTAACATGATATAATGTACTAATTGCTGTACTATACAAAGCTAGTGTTGACAGTGATTTAGCAGCTGCAAATTATTACAATTTAATATCAATAGATTTTAAAAAAATTCGCAATATATGTTTTTTTTTAAATTAGTTTGTTAAGTTCAACTTTATAAGATATTTGTTCTTGAAAGAAATGTATTGAAAATTTTTCCAGTTTTATAAAAAAAAATTGAGTATGCACGAACCGTTTATGTATACCACCATGCAAGTTAAAATTTCAAATTTGATTGCGAATATGTCGCTTCACAATTGGTCTAAAAATTTTACCTTTTATAAATTAATTAAAGGACACTCTGCTTTATGTCATATTTCATTTTCATCAAATTCTAAAGAAAAATGAGTGTACGAGTGAACTACCTTAAGGAATGCAGAATAGAACGAATTTTGCCCGAGTCTGAATAAATCTCTTACTTTCGACATCAGACAAAGACAGAACGGAGAGTTAAGCTTAACGCTTACCCATTTCTATCTTACAATATTGATTACCATATGCTATTGAGAATTTTTAATTGTATTTGAGCAGAAATCATATGATAACATTTCGAATTGGTGAAATTAATTCAGAGGAATAAAGTGAAAGCCATTAAACTATTATTTGAGAGGTTTCATTTATCATTTTTTATCGTTTAAAATAACCTAGGATGTTTTTAATTTAAAAAATACATTGACACACTTCGCAACGTTTCGAAATTATACTCTGAGTTAAGCCAAAATATGGTGCTGTATGGAGTTACAGTAAAGTCAATAGAACCAGTTAAGGTGTTTATTGAATAGCTAAAATTACACGACGCATGTTACCACCTTTAATAACGAATTACCAAAAAACATTTGTTTGTTACAATTTAATATTCTTCGTTATGTCAGCGCGTATTGGGTTCTATTAAAAGTACGTACTCCTCAACGTGTCCTAGTGGTGTAAAAGGAGATAGATGAATGTGAGATCAATTTTATCTCTCTCTGGCTGAATCATCAACTATATAATTTCAATCATTCAATTCTTCTCACTCATGTCAATCCAAAAATTAACTAAAACAACATACCAGGGCACGTTTTTCAGTGTTAGCTTTGTTCCTGCTAAAAAATTTCGTGTTACCGTTACTTATTTTATATTATCAACCGTTGCAGTTAACTAAAATGAGTAACGGTAACGATAATATCGTTAAAAGTAACGAGTTACTTCTAAACATATATTTCAATCAATGATCAGTTGAGCAAAGTGAATGTGCAACATTTTGATTGGACAAATCGAAGAAGGTTTAAATGGATTTATCGTTGTTTTTTTTTCAAAATTGTAACGCGTTACTCTCAAACACTGCGTCTATTGTTTATATACGCCGATGGATATAATTCCAAAATATCCAAGCCCAACTCGAATCAAGCAGTTAATAATTTTTTGGAATTTTGTATATTGACATTTTTATATGCGTCTTAAAACATACTCATTCGCAAATAGATTAAGTCGAAGTAAACTCTATCCAGTTAGTCGCAGTTCAATATCTGAATTTAACTTCAAGAAACTGTCGTTAATGAAATATTCTATGTTGAATCTAGTATAACTCTCAGTCATAGTGTCATGCAGTATGTTAATTTGTAAATGAAAAACATGGTGGATGGCCTAATATTGATGAACAAAACCTCAACTCCCGCACTACTATAGAAATATAATTTTATTTACAAAGGATTTTAATAATTTGTTTTTGGATTGGGTAATAATTATCAACTTTTCAAAAATTGGGATACAATTTTAAAAAAACAACATTGTATAAAGAGGTACTATGAGCCACAAAAGTAGCGCTCGTGTTTTTTTTCAAATTTTTTTTGTTAATTTGTACCTTATTTAATTGGTTTTTCGGAAAATGTTTCGAATAATAGTTGTTAATATATTCATAATAGACAGCTTTTATCCGAAACATTTTTTCGAAAACAGAATGAATAAAGAACAAATCGATTATAAAATTTTGAAAAATGAGCGTTACTTTTGTGACTTGTTTATAATTCATGTGATAGTTCACAAGAAGATATATTAGACTAGTAAAGATATAAAAAAATGGAAAATCAATTTTTTTTTAAATTTTCCAACGAGGATCTTTTTTAAATCCTACAAAGAATAGCTCGCAAAAGTAAAAAAAATTCCAGACTTTTATTTTAAAAATTATCGGGGTTATCCAGATTGGAAAAATTTTTTAATTAATAAAAGCATGGTTAATGGAAAAATTGGAGTAAACATTTTTTACCGACAGATTATTGTTTGTTTAAGTATCCACTAAGTACCTGAATTTTGTCTTTCCTTAATATTCATATTTAATGGGTTAAAAAATTTTTTTGTTCAAGTGTCTGAATCAAGCTGAGCTGAATCACTCGTTTTCAATACCTATTTTCATCTCTCAATTAAAATTATAAATTTTAGTGGTACAGTTCCGTGAGTCGAGACTTTTTTTTTAGGAAATTTCCTGGTCTTTAAGAATCTTTTTCCCGATTTTCGATATCCACAATAGTTTTTGAGATATTTACAAAAAACGAAACCCCCCTTTTTTTACTAAATTGTTTATAACTTTTGCAATTTTTTTACGCGGGACTTCAATTTTTTCAAAAACTTTCTAAATGCAATTACGGATCGAATGACACCTTGGTCATAATTTTCTGAGAAGGCGAAATGGAATTCGAAAAAAGGTACATCTTTACTAGTCTATATTGAGATTTTAGAGTGGCAATTAATCGATGTATGAATCCGATTACAAACGATATAAATTTAAAAAATCGTACCGCCGAATTCTTAATTTACTTACGTTATGGAAATATTTATGGAAGTATATATTAAGGAATTATTTAACTTTCTAGATGCATTTCTAAATTAAGAGAGTGTAATTTAGGAAATTATTGAGTGTAATAATACTATAGAACTTAAAATTTTTACAAAATATTGGTAATGGAAAACATGTTTACATTAACACAGCGATTTTTTTTTTAAATTTTAAATTTAAGATATGTCAGCATTCGAAATATGTTAACATGTGCTAACATAATAGACCGATAGTAATTTAGGCCATTTACGGGGGTTTAAATCGATCTAAAATGTATGAAAATTATAAATACCTACTTTCAAAGGATATAAATTTAACTATTGTAAACTCAAACTAAAGAGTCCATCGACATATAAACAGACAAAACGCAATATGATTGGTTCGTTTGACAACATGTATGCGTATTGTTGTTTACTGCTATCATTTTTGTGATCCATCAGTTCGATTGTATGTTTGATTTTATTTCAATATTTATTTTTCGTTTTTATTGCTATATTTGTTCTTGTTATTATTTTTATTGTTCCCGTTCGTTATACTCATATTTATAACAAAATAATATGAATAAAAAACGAAAACGATAGAACGAAGCCGGTCTGTTTTGACATATGTTCACGTGTTCAGTGAATGTATATGTTATTGTCGATGGACTGTGAAGCTTAAGTTTACTTTATACAATATACTGAGTTCTCAGAGTCACAGCTACATATAATTGCTCCAAAGCTAATACGGCCCAAATGCTGATATTGATAAATGATCATCATTTTAGCAATTAACTTCTTGTATACCAACTACGCCAAGAATTTTCCCAGTCTTGTTTTTAAAATAACAGTGTTTCTAAATACACTACTGTTCATAAAAATTGAACCGGTTGAAACATTCTAAGTGTTAATATATATAATATTATACATATATTTAATACTATATATACGCTATTAGAATGTGACTTACTGGTTAAATTTTTAGGAACGGGAGTGTACATGTGAAAACTTCCAGGGAATGATTTCAAAACGATTTGTTATTTTACTGATTTTTTTTGGTTCTTAATAGAGATATTTCTGTTTAAAAACCATTTTCCGAAAATTTTCTGTTTTGTTTATACAATAAAAAATTATGAGCTCCCACGATACATGCGTAGGGTCAATGACCAAATAAAATATTTTTATTAACCTAAATAAAATATTTTTATTAACTGGAAAAGTAGCCTGTTCCATATATTATTTAATCATCTGTTTAAATAAATGTAAAGACAGGATATTGACATTAAATTTGTAAGAGCTCTTTGCAAAAATCTACAAATCCAATTGAAATTTTAATGTAAACTAGCCTTAATATTTTTAAAAATTTCGAAACATTAAAAAATGATGTTTGGAAAATATTAAATATAAATTTTGAGCTGGATTGGTCCAACGATACATGCGTAGGGTCAATGACCAGACACAAATATACAGACATAGGTATTTTGTGTGCTTGTATTTTATGAAATAAAATCAATTTTGGTTAAAACTCGAGTCCGAGTTTGGTTTTATTGTTACAATAAAGTAGTTTTTTAATTCTGCTTTTATTTGAAAAGTGGAGACTACGTGAAGGCAAATAAGTTTGGTGTCTGATAAATATAAGAACATCTTCACAGTACCATATTTCCAAGAGTGAAAAAGTTGTAAAATAGAAAATAGTCATGAAAGCATCCAAAGAATCGTGCCTTTAAAGTTTTCACATATATTTTTCAACATTATATATTTCTTATTACATTGAGCCTGAAAATTTCTTTTCTCCGTTCAGTGAACCACCAGTCTTTTTTATAAGAAAGAAAATAAAAATATAAATACAAGAATAAAATAAGATATATGTATGTATATGGCACACTAAAATTACAATATTTACAAAAAAGAATCAAACAACAAATTTATTGAATTATACAACATCGTTTCGATTTAACGTCACCGACAACTTCGCCCGTGTTACCACAAAATTTTTGTACACTAGAATTATTCGAACTAACTGGTGAAATATGTATATTATCATCGTTATTATTATTCACAGATGTAACTAATATCTCTGATGGTGCATTGGAACTAAGTGTGGGTGACATTGGTAAACTATTTATATCCGGGCTTGAGTTTCGAATTTGTGCACGTTGTTTTTTCAAATCGGCTAATGTACCAGCATTTATTGTAACCGTTACTGTGACATTAATCTTACCATTATTATCAGTTGTATAACTGGTTTCTGTTGGTAAATCAGTGACATCATCACCATCATTACTTAACGAATCATTTGCTTTACCGTCGGGTGCATCACGATCTTTTGTTAAGACTAATGATAATGCATTATAATCATTATCACCTTGTAATCGTGATGCAACTACTTTTGTTGGGGATGATGTTGCTGATGGTGATGTGACTAACGTGTTGTTATTACCGTTTGATAATTCTGTTTTTAATGTGCTACCATTTGCAGATGCATCGCCATTTGATGAAGCTTTGTTCGCTTCGATTGCGGTCTCTGGATTGTAACCCTATTTTGAAATAAAAAAATATTTAGTATTTCCAATTAAACAAATCGCGATTAATATAGCTTTTTACTATATTAATCGTTTACTATATAAATTATATCTCTTTCAAAAAAATGTTTAGTATAAAAGTTGTTAAAAGAAGGAGACACAAAAAAGATTATGCGCCTCTTCGAGATACAATCTATCTCGAAAAAGAAATAATGTTGGATAAATATTTATCATAACTTTCTTTCAAAAGTTTGAAACAAAATTGTTTTTTCATATCTTGCTAGAAAATTGAAACTTTTAACGATCTCGGTTAAAAGCGATAACCTTTTGTTCAAAAGTTCTTCTTTATCAAGAAAGGAATTCTTTTTTAAGTAATACTTAGCGGCTGAGAAAATTATATCGTCTTATAATGTAACGTTTTCGAAATTCGATAATATTTTGGTAGACGTTTCGAAAATCAATTATCATTGCATCTTAAAAAGGAACCGATTTGAGGCTAAGTGTCGTAGGCTGGAATACATTCTGGTAAATAGCCATTGTCTGGATATATGCACTAAGTATAAATAGCAATAGATAATGAACACAATTTTGTACTGGTATTTTTTGTTACGTAACGCAAAAAACGTATTTCGAAGTTGCAATGGTCTAAATTTTCCAAGCAAGTAGCAAAATTGCAATCATAATATTGCCTTTTTTAATATTTCCCAAGGTACTTAAAAAAGGTCTGGACAAATTATTATTGGCCTAATTGGTTTTTACCTACATACATAAAATATAGTAGTAGTAAAAAACCTTTTAAAAAATAATGCGAGCTCATTTAAATGAGCTCGCATAGGTATTGATTTAGTGAAAAGGCAGTCTTTCTAAAAAAATAACGACCGATGGATGAAAATAATTTAATCGAGATTCGTCAAGAAATTTGGATTATCTAAACCCTAATATTAAGCTACTTATAAATTTTTAATCAATTTCATTCTATAATTTCGATGAAGCAAATGGATTGGATGGAAAATTGTACAATTTTTAAGTATGATGTTTAAATGATACAATTTTCTTGTTAATCGGAATATTCTAAGGTGGCGTGGTAAATTTTTGCACTTCCGAGAATATAACCAAATGCCTATATTCCTATCTATTTGCATTATTAGAATTGCAATGCTATATTTCGCGGGATAAGTCTAATTAAACACAAAGAAAAACAACAAATTAAGTATTCTTTTAAAAAAACTCAAACTTTTTCAAAAATTATTTTGTTATTATTCAATATATATAAAAAAAGGACTGTTAAAAGAATCATTCAGACACTTGGCTCACTAATAATACACTTTAAAAAAATTATTTAGAAATGAATCAATTCACTTTTATTTAAAAAAAAAACAGTGACGTTAATGATTCCAAAACATAATAACTTGCGAACGATAAAAATTTAAACCTAACAATTAATGCCTATAGTTTTTAAAATTAAAACACTGTTTTTAAATAAAAATAAACACCTTGTATGAAAGCAAAATGCAATTTTTATTATAATTATGCTTCATGTTTTCTGTCTTGATGCACTTAAAATTGCATCAAACAATTTTCAAATTATATTAAAATATATAATAAACAATTTTAAAGTTCACCTAATTCGTAATACTTTCTGCGTTAGACTGATTATTTTTAAATGTAAAGCCAATACTAATAATAAATTTATTATAAATACAATAGGGTTCTAAATACATTCTCCTACTAATATGCTTTCCCTCCGTATTTATATTATGCAACAAAAAGTCTTAAACTTTTCTCTTCAATATTGAAATGACGTTTTTATTGTTTTCAATCTGTATACACAGGTTGTCCAAGAGGATATGTCAACATTTTCGTAGGGGGTGTATGAGTTATTGCAATAATTCAAACAAGTATATTTGCTTGATGATTTAGGAGTATACTGTTCATTGACGAGGCAATGTTTACACGGAATGGTGAAAATAATATGAGTACCCCTCATCGTACCGTCCAAGTAGCCGAGCGGTCTAAGGCGTTATGTCTACTTGGAACTGGGAGGTTATGCGTTCGAATCCCGACATCGGCAGTTTGTCAATTATAAGAAAAAAAAGGCGGTTAATTGATTAAACTGTCGGCGTATGGACAAGAATGAAGTAACCGGCTATGTTTGTGAAGGCTTTCTGCAGTTTCCATCACGAACTCCAAATTAATGTCATTTTAAAGCATCACAATGGAACTTATGGTCGAAGTGTAGCCCGTTCAGGGTAGCCGCTACAATCTATCTATCTATCTAGCTAAAAAGTGATTTTTCATATTTTTAGGGAATTTTTTTTTAGAAGTTCATAATCCACTTTGAAATTTAATTGTAACTTCAAATTTATTTTCAGATCTTCATATCTTTCCGACAATACTTCTTAATTCATGCTTTATCGAATGAGAGAAGATTTCAGACAGTGACAAACCGACAGAAAATTTTTTTTACGGAACCCTAAAAATAGATTAGAAGTTGACAATTAAATAAACAATGTTTTATAATTAAAATAAAAATACTGTTAAAATTGAGTGTATGATATAATCCGAATTCAACTGTAATATTTAATAATGATAATAATTATATTCAATAAATTAACTTTCATAGATGTTTAAAACGCATCCATACATACTTTCAGAAGCAGTCTTTCAATTATTAATTAAAAATAATTCGATGATGGTTACTTAATCAAAATTTAGTCAAAGAGCGGAACCACTGATTTATAACTATTTAAAATTATTTATTAACATAATTAATAAAAATATTTTTATTAATACGATTTCACTTGAAAGGAATTTATAACAAATGCATAATGTAATAATTCCATCCAAAAATAATGGAAGTTAACCATTTGGTTGTTATTGGTCGTGTTTCGAACAACTTAGTTCTGAGTAAACTAAGTCAGTCAATCTAAAAATAATTACTTGTAAACATCAAGTTCAGCATGTTTCACTCAGGACACACGTGATACCAAAGTCGGTCCACTTTGATCCGGTGACCGGTTCATTCGTTTTGGAGCTATGAAACCACCGACAGACAGTTTTCACTGATGGACTACACAACATGAAATTAATAGAGATGCTATAAATGGCTCTCAAAACCATAAATATTAATGTCTAGATAGATAGATTGTAGCTGCTGCCCTGGACGGGCTACACTTCGACCATAAGGTCCATTGTGATGCCTAGGGATGTGCGGATATGAGTGGAGTGGAACGAATTTTTGTGTGTAGACTAGGAATTGGTAGGATGTATGGCTGCAGCCGACTCTGATAGGAACTATGCCGAAATTCATCTGGAGTTCGTGGCCGGAGTTCATAGCCGGTTACTTCGTTCTTGTCCATACGCCGACAGTTTAGTCAATTAACCGCCTTTTGTTTTCTTAATAATTGACAAACTGCCAATGTCGGGATTCGAACCCATAACCTCCCAGTTCCAAGTAGACATAACGCCTTATACCGCTCGGATACATGGATGGTTATTAATGTCTATATGGTACCGTGTACATATTACGTAACATTATTCATCCGGAGGGAAGGGGGTTATTCCTACGAATGATATGGATGGATACTCATTGAAGCGTATATTGATCTTTGACATGCGATTGACGGGCAAAATTAATGCAACTGATTCATCATTAAGGAAGTTTATTGTCAATATTTCCGTCAATTATTGGTCACATAGCAAAGATTTTATCAGAAAAAACCTTAATAATTATGATTGACGAGTTTATTGAAACACGTTGAAGCTCACACAATTATTATTGACAATTATATTGTTATTCTAAAATCCTACCATTTTGAGCATACAATAAACTAGCCACGAGGCATTAAAAAATAATAGTATTTATTTAGACGGGATAATTTTCCTATTTAAATTTTTTCTTCGATAGTTATTCAGAAAAGATGTGGAATTTTAATAGATATTCTATTTTAATGAGCATCGATGAAATTACATGAGGGAATTAGTTGCGGGCGCCATCAATGGAGACGTTACCAATAATTTAATAAATTAACGGACATACCTCTTGTGCTTGTAAACGAAATCTTCCCTCTTCAACAGCATCTTTTTTGGTTGTTAACGTTTTATCACGTATTGATGTACGTCGAACTGATTGTGCACGAGTATTGTTGCTTTGTGAACGGCGTACTGGACGTCCAGCTCGACCAACACGTGCAGCAGCTTCAGCCTCTTCACGTCGACGTGTTTCTTGTTCAAATTTTAGTTGCATTATACGTTCACGAATTTCGGGATCTTCGCATATATCTATTAATAAATAAAAATGTCGAATAATACGAATCTGTTTTTTATTGCTTGAATTGTTGTGTATGCCCGGTTACTGAAACTCGTAATGTCTGCTGAGATGTAAATCGATAAATCGATATCTTTAATAAAAGTGAGTATAGCTTTGTGACAGAGAGTACATCAATCTACCTGAAATGTGTGTAACCACAGAACAGATAAATGTAACTGACTGATTCGGCGTCTTTTATTTATCCGAACAATCTGAAGATAGGTGAATTTACTATGGTTGTATGTAGTGTAAATATTAATTAGAGTGATAGTAACTGTTGTGACCCCAACTTCGAAATTTAGAGCAGTATTATGAATCAGATATCGACTGGAAAAGTGATTCAGGATTTTTTTCGATTCTCGGAGTGGCTAATTAAATGAGTGCCATTATCAGAATTGCCATTGTTGTGATTTTATTAATCTCAAATAACTAAGGATTTGTTTAAAGTGAAATTGAACAAAGTGAAATTGAAAAAAGTGTACCTGCTGGAGTTTCATCATGTTTGTTCTTTGCATTTAAATCAGCTCCATTTTGCACCAACATTTCTAATACTTCTAACTAAAAATGGGAAAAAAATCGTATAAATACATCTGTAATTAAATAGTTCAATTATGAAATGGCACTATTGTGTCGAAATCTATTTGCATTAAGTTGTTTTTGAAATGCAGTGAGATAATTGGCTACATTCAGCCGATGCATTCGATCAGTGATCATTCTATTATTTTCGGTTGAATGGTATATACACCCCCGTTCAAAAAAATGAACAGACCTGAACCGAATCAGTCTCTCACAATTTTGATTATTCTTGTAGTATATGGTTCGCTTCAGCTTCTGTTTCGTGTTGGTAAATGCAAAGTGTTTAGCAACGCTTTGCGTTGATTTACTAACGCTTCGCGTTGACCTAACGCTTTCTATTGACCTACGCTTCGCGTTGGTTAACGCTTTGCGTTGGTTTACGATTCGCGTGAAATCACGCTTCGCAAATCACTGACGCTTCGCTTTCAATAACTAACGTTTCTCATTGAACAACGCTTCGCATTGGCAGACGTACGGTTCGCTTTAGCTTACGTTTCGCGTTGGTTATCGCTTTGCGGTTACCAATGTTACTAACGCCTCGCGTTAACTTGCTTACGCTCGGCGTCAATTTCGTCGCGTTAGCTATTTTGTCGTATCGACTAACGCTTCGCGTCGGCTAACTCTTCGCGTTGTATATCTAACTTTTGGATTACATAAATTGTTTACATAAATAAAAATATAAAACTTCCATTTCTTTTTTCACATTTAAAAAATATACTACTTAGCTTTGTTTATAAATAAATAATATACAGAGAGCTACAAAAGTGAGGAGTTTTATGAAATGTAAGAAAATTAACATTTCAGGTCTGTTCAATTTTTTTGAACGGGAGTGTACATGGAGACTAGACAAGGAGTCCGAACTCAAACGGGAGAATTGTCAAAATATGTTAACGTAATGGTAGAAGTTATATTTACTTCTTGTGCCACTAGCGTCGCTAGTTGTCCTTTTTCACCGAAGTGAATATAGTACAATAAATAGGAGTGAAGTATATATTTGTCATCTTGTTAGACTTATTATTAAAAAATAAAAGTTTAATTTAATATAATTTATTTCTACTAAATTTATTTTCATTTTTACAATTCCAACTTTACAGGTTACTATTTAATTATTCGATGTTTTATAATTATTTTGTTTTTATTGTTATGTAATTATTTTGCGAATTTTTAACTATCACTTAGTTCAACTAATTACTTTATTTCATTTATTAAAAAAGTATTTTATTGGAAAAATACTTTGGCTGCAAATAATTTTTATAATGCGTCATGTTTTTTAATTCAAACTCGCGCTTTATACTCTCTCCACTGTTTCCGGTGGAGAAGGAACACTACTGACATCTTATTTTTTACAAACAGTTCGGACTCCTAGTTAGTCTCCATGAGTAATCAATCATATGATTACTTATCGGATGCTATTTTAGTGATCTCTTTTGAAATCCGATCACCTATCGCATTTCGATCAGAGATCATATTTGCTAACCTCAAATTTAATTAAATTTGACCATTTATTAAAATAATTTGTGAAATCTGGTGACATAAAAACAACAATCTGCATTAACAAAATTTTGGAAATATGTTATTTGTCAATAAATTTAAAATTAAAAAACATTGACGTTTTGAACTGTCAAAATTCAGAAAAAAATAATTATTTGACATAAATTGAAATATAGAAAAATTAAATGTCAAACTAATTAAAAAGTAGGAATTCAGCCGAGTAGGTAAGTGTCTTGATTACTGATCGATATGTAAATCGATCACTAATCGTAAATTTTCTCTGAATGCAACCATAGTTTATATTTTATTTCCTTTCCTTCTTTTTTCTAACTCAAAAGGGCCAAAACGACATATTTATAATTTTTTAAAATATTTCAAACGTTAAGATCTTGAAAATTACAATTAACTGATTTGTTAAGTTAAAAAATGTATTCCTCTTATTGTAAAAATATTATATTCGAAAAGTTTCCAATATGCCAGATTGCTAGCACCGTTTCATAATGGCTGTGGTGTCATACAAAATATAGTAAAAATCAATCAAACAAAATCTATATATTTGGATCATAATATAAAACATTACTAACATGACCCCAACAAGCGGCAGCATGGGCTGGGTGCCAATCATCATTGTCACGAACATCAGTGCTTACATGATTATCAAGTAAAAATTCTACAATTGACACGTATCCATTAGCGGCAGCGATATGTAACTGAAAATAGATTTCACAATATTTACATTTCATAAAGATTAATGCGTAGTAAAAACTTTATTTACGTTGTTGTATTTCGAAAAACGAATACATAATTGACGTAATCGTAATACAATTTCCTAAAAATAAATTGATAGTTTTATTATGAATGAACACAAAATGAGTCTATCTATGTATGTTAACAGTGAAACAGGTAAAAATAAAATAACTAATTTGTGCATTGCAGCATTTGCAAGAAACGAATTTAATTAATAACAGATTTTTTTTAAATAATATTAATTCATAACAACTAAATATTTTTTTAATAGTTCTGTAACGCAAAATATTTTCTGCACCAAATATTTTTTCTTTAGAGTTAAATTATACATTTTTTGTCAAATTTTATGATACAAATCTAGACCGAGTTTATTCTTATGGATAGTCTACAAGATGTATAATAAAATTTTGGAAACTCATTAAGCTGAGAAATTTCATTCAACTAATAAAAAATATTCATTGAAGGTAGCTGTGGTGTGAAACGCGTTTCCGACGAAATTGCTGAATTTTTGATAAATTAGTCAACATAACTGATATGATAAATTAGTATCAAAATATATGTGTCTAACTTCGTTTAAAATTTCAAAATTATTTACCGTTTAGTTTTGATAAAAATTGTACGATTAACATTACAGCTATATAGAAAAGTAGTGTAACTTCGCCACACTTTTAATTTTATTTAAAAAATGTGTCAGGCGATTTGGTTAAAAAACTAGGACAATGTAAAATAATGTTATATTTATATTTGGAAAAAACAAAAACAAATATTGACCGTTTAATTATTGCAATAGATTAACGAAAAGATTGGCATTATATAATCCAAGCGAACGAGTATACGAGACACATTCAAATAAAAAAAGTAGAGTAAACAATCTCAGTCTATTCACATAATTGATGTATATTTTGAGTTAAAACTTTTGAACACGATTACAGAAAGACAACTACCTTAAAACTATATAATTTGTTATGTTATTTTTCACATAATATGCCTTTCACAATGTGTGCTTTAAGGCACGAAAAAAGTTACTAAAAAAATCAAAACTAACCGGTGTAGCACCTTGTTGATCGTATTGTTCTAAATCACCTCCAGAATCCAGTAATTCTTTTAAATCACTTAACATTACTTGCTCTGTATGTGCGCGTGTTGAATCAATCAGTTCTTGCGTAACACCACGCCTTGCCATTTCACCTTCAATGTAATCAAGCGTTGCTTCATCTTCACAAATATCATAGGGCATGTTACCTTAAATCAATCAAAATCGATTAAAAATTGAATTTATTTGTGATAATCTCTTAAGAACAATTAACGGCCTTAAATTGAATTTAACGGACTGTAATAGTTTATTTTGAATTAAAAACAATAAAAGAAATAAAATTGTCTTTACCATCAGCATTTACTGCAAGTAAATGGGCGCCTCGTCCAATTAAACATCTGACTAAACGTAAATGTCCACATGTAGCTGCCGCATGTAATGGTGTCCATTTTTCACTGTCTTCAGCATTCACATTAGCACCATATTCAAGCAAAAGTTGGAGCATTTCGGAGTTATCATCAATACAGCATTGATGTAAAGCAGTTAAACCATCTTCGTTTGTGGAATCGGGATTCACACCTTTCATTAATAATCTTCGAACTAAATAATAAAAAAAAATCATTTTATTTCAAATTTATGATTATTACAAATCAAGATCAAGAAAAGTGATAATTTATACCCTTAGCCAACTTAAAAGTGATCTAGAAATTCAAATCCTCTTGCAAAATTTACCTTCATGGTTTTTGAGGCAAGCTTTTGTTTACAAAATATCTTAGTATTGAGAACTCTAGCACTTGTATATGATCTCTGGTGGGTAAATTATAAACTAGAGCTAGTAGGTCGATGTTTCGCACCCCAAAACCCTCTATGAAATACTCTTCAGCCAACAAGTTTCATGGTCACACTCTGCCAGAGACTCATTAAACTCCGCCCCCTGCCAGAGATCCTCATATATTTGTAAAAAAAGATGAGCAAAGGAAAATATAAAAGTTAATGACAAAAGGTTTGCAATGATTGCTGGTATTACCTGCCAGTATTGCCAGTATCAAAAATGTAATGTACAATTTAGTTGGGTAGTGGAAATCGCCCTCTTGTCTATCATCGATTAATTTTGGACATTTTTTTTACATAATGATTAATGACTTAATAAAAGAAAACCAATCACAATCAAAGAAGATATTACGAAAATGAAAAAACTCAAACCATTTTGGAGGCTTTCAAATTGAACAAGACGAAAAATTTCCATTTTTGGCAATATTACGCTATGCGAGGCAATTATAAATTTTTTAATTAGATTGGCGGATAGGATGATTTCTTTGACATTTTTGCTAAGAGATTCCGTCAGATTTCTATGTGCTGAACAAAAAAAATTGATATCGTACTTGATTTAAAATAAATATTCATTATTTTACAAAAAATTGATTTTTTGTGCCGAAAGTAATTATTGCGTCGCTATCTGGACATGTTTCTATTGGTTGAGTTAGGCCCGGTAATGTAAAACACGAGCCGCAAATTTTTATTCTTATCTATTGATCTTTATATCTGTTGAAATTTGAATCATTATAACCTCTGAAAAAACATACCGAACCATGATTTTCGTTACCGAACAAACTATACTCTAAAAAATTTAAAGTATAACCGGAATCTGAATACCTCCCCCCCCGTTTGTTTCTGGTTCAAGCATTTATGTTTACATTTACAATTCGGCTTTATATTTTCATAAATTTTCGAAAAACAATTTACCTTCATCAATATCATTTCTAGCAGCCGCTTCTAATAGCACAACATTATCACTAAAATAAATATTACGCTTATTATTTTTTCGTTGCGAATTCGATGGACGATGTCTTAACCAATCTCGTTCCCTTTGCGCCCATCCTTTTAATTGTTGTATCCTTCGACGACGTGCTAAAGCTAATCTCTCTTGTGTACTAAGTTGTTCAATCCGAGTCATTTCTTGCACTAACTCCGAGTGCTCCATTCTTGATATAATCGTCATCAATACAATATTAAAAAATATAATCAAATGTGAACGATCTGAAAACATGTACAATTATTTTTAAGCAAATCATTTTTAGACAAGGAAATATTTAATCTAATCTCAAACATATAACTACTATTTTTGACCAATTTAAAATTAATCAAAGGCTTACTAAACACTTAAAACTGAATTTTACTATTTGTTTATCCATTTTACAATTGGGATCAAATTATGTAACATGGATTGACATGGATGAAAAACATATTGTAAATATTTTTGAAAAATACTGACCTATTTGTATAAAAGTGTATTATAACATCCTATTGCAAAAATTATTAGTTGTAATATAAAAAACTTGTTCTTAGACCAACACGTCATTTTCAAGGTTTTTTTTTCTCTTAATTTATTTTTATTATTTTCATTCCAGATTATTTATTTTAAAAACTTCATTTTTTATAAATAAAAATTAACTTTTTTATTAATAAATACGTTTACATTTTTTAATGGAGAATGTTTAATATTTTTGATATGTTTTTCAAGTTCACACTGCATTTTATGAGAAAAAATGCTATTTAGCTTATGTGTAAATAAATTGAACACCTGGGTGAAAGTATCTTATTGCAATTAGATTAATGCAGGTGAATTAATTTTTCATTGCAAATGAATTTTTGATTTCTTTTTAATATAATTTGAACGAAAACGCGACAATAATATAATGTTCTATTTAATAATTGATTTTTTTGTTCAAAAGAAAAATATAAATAATTATTCTGGTTTTGTTACTACTAGGAATTAACACTTTGTAATTAAATAAAACGGTAATATACCGTATGCAGGATATATTGTTATCTTTGTTAGTCACCTGTTGATAAATATTCTTTATTTCAGTCATGTTAGCTTAATCAAGTGTTAAATTCCTATTATTATTATTATGGTTATAATTTATATTATTTGTAAATCAAATGCCAAAGACATTTTAAATTAATTATCACAGCTAATGATAACATTTATATCAAATGAATCGATTAAAAGAGAGTGGAAAATATGCATTTATTGCGGGTTTTTGTGGGGCGACAGGTAGTTTATTTGGTAAACTGTCAGGAGGGTACTACGAGTATGAGGTAGATAGCAGCACTTATCTATTATTAATGAAATCTAACAATGTGGCTTTTTTTGCAGAATGCATGGATTTTGAATATAATATGTTTCATAACTATGATTTTTTTTAATTCAACATATTTTTATATATTTTTAAAAGCTTTACAAGCTTCAGATTCATCGCTACGTGCGACCTTATTAATATCAACTTCGAATTATTTAATATCGGTATTTTATTTAATATAAAATACATAATAGAACTTTTTACAACGATTATTTTTTTCAGGCATTGTTTGGTGTATTAATTTTTAACGAGGGTAATAAATTACTATGGATATGTGGTATTACAATGTTACTTATTGGATTAGTGCTTTTACAAGAAGAAAAACCAAAGTTGAAATCTAATTAAATAATTTGTAATACATATAAATATATATATATATAAATAAAATATAATACCTTTTTACATTGTGTGCTTTTACTGAAAATGTAGGACGGAAATATCATTGAAAATATAGATTACCAATCATTTTGAAAGCTTTTGTCTTGTGTTGTCAAGAATTATGATAGTATTTCAATTAACATACTAAAAATAGAGCTTTCATTTAAACGATATATTCTTTGTAACAACTAGTTGAGCTGTATCGATTTGTTTTCAATTATACATTATATTTATTTAAAGATTTAGATAATTTTTGACGTGTATAAAAAATTTTGAAAAATAAAATTCATTTGTTTGACATTATTTTGAATTTTTTATATAATTGGGCCTTAGGTGTGTTTATTTTTTATTTTTCAATGTACATGAAAAAAGTGGTAACTCTATCGACAATCAATGTAACTTTCGTATGTGTCGAATGTCGATTTCAGGCACTTCGAGTTTCCTCGCTTCAAAATACATCCCCGTTAGACACAATGGCGTCAGAGAGTGAGATAGGCAATTTGTATTACATGTATGTAAAGTGAGATACATAAAACTATGTATGTATATATATAGATATGTTTATTAACAAAATGTAAAATATTTTCCTGATATCTCGTCTCGTATATAGGTGGTTCTTCAGAACGTGTTTGTATTAAAAGCACACACGGGTTACAAACATAGTCGTGTATAAGTGGTGTGATGGTGTCAGTCATAGCACATGAACACTTAGAAAAGCTCTTTGTGATACAATTATTATTGTTACTACATGTGGGTTTTTGATATTTATAATTTTATGTACTGTTTTTAAACAAAATATTTTTTTAATACAATCTTATTAAATAAATACAAAATAATTAAAAATGGGTAATGGAATGAATAAGGTCAGTTTTCATTTGGTTTTTTTTGAAAATTTTTTGAGTGTTTTTTATTTTTTTTTTAAATTTTGTTTCCAAATTTTTGTTGTCATCCCTCTTTTTCTTGAGTAGGTAAACGTTTTCAATGTTTAGAATTTATTAAATGTGTATGTTTGCACAAAATTAAAACAGCACTTTCTCTCGCTCTATGTAACGAAATTTTCGGGTATATTATTGTGTTTATACAATGTTTTTTAATGTGGAGGGTGAGTTAGTTTTCACTTGTTTTTCATAGCAACCGTATTATAGGTAATACAAATTCGATTTTCTATATAATGTTTCGAGTAATTTTGTAATTATACGAAAATTATATAAATAATTTAATCTTGTCACGATATAATCAACAAAATATATAGATTTTATTCTTCGTGTTTTAATCTACAAGAATATTAGTATTTTAAATGATTTAGAAAAAAAAGAACAGTAATAAATTCTTAATTAACAAAACAATTTCAACAAGTCAGTATTTAGAGCGGTAGACCATATCTTTTTAAATTGTTTGTGCAAAATTTTATTAATTAGGTACATCCCGTGTTATAAAATGTAAACGCCGTTTTAAGTGTTAAATAAATTAAGAAATAATGAATTTAATCTATTACAAAAAAAAAAAAATACGTTAAGCTTATTATTAATCGGAAGTTGGATCATTTGATATTTATTGTTCGAATAATTAATTTATAATATTCCGACCTACCTCATGAAACCATGTGATGTGTATAGTATATGTATGCTTGTTGAAAGGGCGGTTCGTACCGGTTATCGAATTCTCTAGTTAACTCTTGGATTTATAATTCCGGATAGAATTTATAAAACAAAATAGCATTTTCTCATAGATGTTTTATTTTTTGAAATTACAAACTTAATATAATGTACCAAAATTTTTACTAACTTGACAGTTGCCTCGTTTCTTTCTAGTCATATTTTACGCTATTTCTACCCGGTATTAGAATATATACTAGGGTATATTAAGTTTAGTCCCGCATGTTCGTCCACCTGTCTGCCTGTAAGCAAGATAAATCAAAAACGAAAAGAGATTACGAGCTAAAATTTTGCGTGTGTGTTCTAAATTTAAAAAGTGAGGAAAAGTTAGTGAATGTGTAAAATCGGACCGACCGTGCACTTTAAATAACACGTGCACAAAAATTTTAACACAAAAATTGTTCCTTTTTTAAAAATAAAGAACTTTGTACTTTGGTTACAAACTTTTTGTCATAAACTGAATAGTTTTGCCACTATTTCAGCTCTAAAACTCATACAAGTAAAATTTAAAATATCAAAAAACCCCCAACAAAATAATATGAAACATAATAAGAATTTCCCGTGAACTCCACCAAATTTATATGTAATAAAAAAAAATTTTTCAACCACCACAAGAACCACCGAAGGTTTTTATGAAACATAATTTAAGAACCACCGCACGGAAACCAGCTATCTAATAAAGAATCGCATTCAAATGGGTCCACGCGTTTGATGCCACGATGCCACAAACAGACCCACAGATAGACACACATATCAACTTTTCCTATACATCGTCTTGGAATAGAGCTGATAATATTCAAATGACTTGCTAAGAACCATCACAAGCAAACCAGCAATCTAATGAAAAAATCCGCATTCAAATCGGTCCATGCGTTTGAGAGCTACGATGCCACAGACAGCCCCACAGAGAGATAGAAACACATAGGCTTCAATGTTGACTTCAATTTATACTGTCAATGATATGAAGAAATTGATTGACTCATTCATCAGTATTATCCTTGGTGTAATGACTTTCACTCAACTTCGGAAGTCTGGAGATTTATCTTTGAAATCTGGAGTTTAGAGTCCAGGTGCAATCCAAGGAGAGGTCGCAACTCCGTCCAAAGTAGTAAATAAAAAGCATATTATATATCACAGGAGTGCTATCGATCTATTAAAATTTAAATATGACCTTGAAATATTTATTCCACTAAAATTGATAAATATAGTGTTTCAATTTTCTTTCTTTCTGTTTATAATATAAAATTTATATTTACTATCAACTATAAAATCGTGACCCTGATAGAAGAAATTTTGGCAATAGATGGATGTGAGATGATGCTAACTTTTCACTCTTTTCTGATAGTGAAATACACATATAGAGAATAAAATATGGTCTAGTAACCCAATTTTTATGATGTGTGAAAGTATATTTATTCAATGAATAATATAATATTTTAAACACTTATTTTTATACATTTTCAAAGGTGATATTGTTTAAAGCATCTATTATTTCAATGGCTTATCGATTTCTGAATGAAAATGTTTTTCTTTCCGATTTCGAGATTTCAATTTCGAATCTAAGGTACTGTCGCCTAATAAAGCCCAGTCATGAAAAGTCGTTATTGTAATTGTTGAATTAATTCGAAATATCCAACATATAAGCAGCAGAAACATTAATAGATAAAATTGCGACAAACTTTTAGTCAATTGCGTTTTCAGTTAGACAGCAATGTTTCTCAGTGATGTGTCAATAAGACACTCTGTTTATAAATTGATTAATCACATTTTTGAAATTTTTAGTGAATAAAGTGGTGATTTTTTTTTACTATTGGATCTTAATATTTAAGCTTTTCATTATTGGTAGCGAGCCGATTTTTATTTTTTTCTGTCATCATTTGTGATCCTTGTTATTGCTCGTAATAAGGCCCACTTGATTGTACCATAAAAAGGACCAGGAGTATTAAATTTAACTTATTTTGTAAATTAATTTCCATCAATTTTCGATTTAATAATAGCGTCTTTTATAAATAACAGGTCAGTTAAATTAAAGTAAGCTTTTAGCGACTTTCCTGAAACGAAATAGAGCTATTGGTCTCGTAACGACTTCAAAATTTTGCAAAAATTTCTTCAAATGTACATCATTTCTTCAAATCAGCATCTGTAAAATTTATATATATATATATATATATATATATATATATATATATATATATATTTATATATTATATATATATATATATATATATATATATATTATATATATATATATAATGATATTTTTTTTGTTTTAATGCAGTTTGTATTTTTAAATTTTTAATAGATCTAACAAGACTCAGCCTAATTTCGGCTGAATTGTTATGCGAAATACATAAATGTTAAATTAATTCATTTTAATGACTGCGTAGTGAATAATATTCATATAATTTGATTTGACCTTTTATTTGGCAAAATTTTGCCAAATCCTAATAAGGTTTTTAAAATTATCATTTTTTCATGGAAATATAATAAATTGTGATGATTTTTTTCAAATATTGGATGCATAAACGATCAAAAAATTTCTATTTAGTTTTTATAGTTATTTTGCAAAAATTGGGCCTTATGAGGCACCAGTACCTTAGTAACAACCTTTTATCAATTTCGGATACAGATTTTGATTGGATTTTGATTGGCGTGTTTGGAGCAACTAAGTCCTTAGTAAATTAAGTAATCAGTCAGTGAGTCTAAAAATATTTACTTCTGAGCAACTAAGTTCAGCGTTAAATATTGATATGAAAAAATTAACTCATCAACCAGGAATCGAACCTCGATCCTCTGCACATCTAGTTCAGCGTGCTTACCGCTACACCAAAGACGACTCTGACGTATTAGCCAACTTTTCCATTTCATGGACAGTATTACTTTTGTTGTCAAATATCGATATTATTATTCAAATATCCTTACATAGTATAAAATAAAGTCCCCCAGCCGCGTCTGTCTGTCTGTTTGCGATAAACTCAAAAACTACTGCACCGATTTTCATACTGTTTTCACCAATGGATAGAGTGGTTTTCGAGGAAGGTTAATATTTGTTAAGTTTTTGTATACATTGGTCCTTACATATTATAAAAATGATTCATGAGGAAGGTATAGTTGTATAATTTATTGATGTATAGGTGTATAATTTATCAGTCCTTGACGGGTGAAAATATTATGTTACTTGGTTATAAGGGCGTTACAAAATTTTGCGGGCGAAGCCGCGACGGGTAATGCTAGTTTATTATATTTGTGTATACTTTGGCGTCAACAATACAATATTTGTCAAATTCCCGTTCGGTTACGCAAGACAAATTCGAGAGGCTAGCGTAAACTTTATAGACAAATGCCATTGAAGTTTTATTAAATATTGATATGAAAAAATGAAACTTGTCAACCAGGAATCGATCCTCGGCCCTGTGGATATCTAGTCCAGCGTGCTTACCGCTACACCAAAGACGACTCTGACGTAAGAGCCAACTTTTCCATATCATTGACAGTATTACTTTTGTTGTCAAATATCAACATTATTATTCAAATATTTATTATATTTGTGTATATTTTGGCGTCAACAATACAATATTTGTCAAATTCCAGGCAACATTTACTAACTTGTCAGCAGAGTTGCAAAATTGGGGAATTTTTTTCAAATTGAGTGGATTTAATAATATGAAATAATGCATACCATCATTTATTGAGTATAAATAAACATTTTGTATTCTTATTCGTTATATTCAACTCGAATACAAAAATTTAAAAATACAATTCCGAGAATAAATTATCTAGATATTCTACTAGTCTTTTTTAAATTCGCTAATTTTAGGGGAAAATTTCACAATGTGACAGCACTTATGCAATGGCGTCACAATCTAAGTTGTTTTGTATCTGTCAAGTGTCAAGCTTAGTATCAGTCAAATTAAGTTAGATATACTTGGTAACTTTCTTATTAGTTTACTAGGGGCTTCAAATTTGTTCCAAACTCGCTCAATCAATGGGTCCGATCTATCTAAGGCTTTTGGTGATTAGCAGTACTTACAAAACAACATGGTGTCACATTATAAGTTGTTTTTGTATCTCTCAAATATTCCGGCAAAAAACTAATTTGGATATACTTACATAGTTTACCAATGACCAAGTTGTTCCAAACACGCTCATTGATATCCTAGCAATTCAGCTATGTGGAGAACTATATTAAACATCGATAAAGATCTCAGTATAAACATGGTATTTTACAATTAATTCAGTAGTTACATTCTGGTTATAAAATATTTTAGGACTTTTAGCAGCTCGTGGAAATAATATAGTGATATATTTGTTGACAGATTTTTTAAAGAAGGATTTTTTAAAGGTAAAATTCAATCATATTCGCATATTAAGTTCAGTAAAATAAAAAGTGTTGATAGCTATTTTTTATCCCGACTTCAAAAAGGAGGATGGTTCTCAATTCGTCTGTATTTTTTTTTCTGGTTTTTGTATATTCTTCACGTGTGTAGTATTCTTAAACTCCCAAGATTTGTTTTAAGGATGTTTTGACCGTTTAGGATGCGAGATAATTATAATTAAAGTTATCATTCTTTATCACTCTCTCTCATTAGAAGTATGTAAAACCTCATGCCCGCCCAACTATTATCTGTTGTATGAAAAAGAAACTCGACAGAATAAAAAAAAAGAGTTTTGTTTTCGAAATATAAAAGATAAAAAATTTTTTTTTTTAAATAACATTATTTTGTACATATGAATTTGTCTATGTGTTGCGTGTGTGTGTATATCAGGGGTGTCAAACTCAATTTTGCTGAGGGCCATATATTAAATTTAGAATGTGTAGGCGGGCCAGATTCAAATAAAAAAAATGTACTGAATTATTATAACATTTTATTTACTTAATTATATAGTATATAATATACGGTTGTTAAAAATCATATCAAAGTTATAAAAGAGGGTAATTATTTTGAGCTCGAGGTTCCAGATACCTGACTTCTCTTGTTTTTGACAAGCTCATTGATGTCAGGTATCATATTCGTTGTAATTATTTTAAGAATTGATTGGAGTTGTTCATTCGTAAGTCTTGTGCGATGATTGTTCTTATTTATTTTCATGACGGAAAATATCTGCTCACATAAATAGGTGCTACCAAACATGTACAGAATGCGTGCTGCATGCTTTTTTAATTGCGGGTAGTTATCCAAACTCTTGAAATATTGTGTATAAAATGTAAGAGCGTTAACCTCTTTAAATTTTTCTTTCAAAATACTGTCTGATTGAAGATCTATCAACTCCATTTGCAAATGAACTGGTGCCTGTGTAGCTTCAAAATTGAATGGATTGTTGAAAATTGGGAATTCCATTTCATTCATTTTGTGGAAGTCTTCAAAACGATTGTTGAATTCCGTGATCAGAATTTGCAGAAGTTGAGAATATAGATCCAATTTATTTTGGTTCACCGTGCCAAATGATTTTAAATGAGGGAAATGATCCAAAGTTTGATTTTTTACCTGATTTTCCCACAGCCTCAACTTTGTTTCAAAGACTTGAATACATGAATACATTTGAGTGACAATCAGATTTTTATCCTGTAACTTTACATTCAGATCAGTCAAGTGTTTATTCACATCTACTAAAAAGGCACAATCAACCCACCAGTCATTGTCATGATCAATTGGGTTGTCTTTTTCTAACATGAAAGCTTGAATAGGGTCACGTAATGTAAAAAATCTTTCTAAAACTACTCCTCGACTGAGCCAACGAACTTCGGTGAAATAAGGGACATCAGAAAACTTTTCGTCCAAATCTAGTAAAAACTGCCTGAACTGACTGAACGGTGATTTAGTCCTCTGCTCCTTATAAAATTTACTATTTTAATTATAGGTTGCATGACATGGTCCATTTTTAAATGTTTGGATGCCAATGATTCATGATGAATTATACAGTGAAATCCCACAAAATTCCCTGATGTTTTCTGTTTTAACTTAGTTACAACGCCCGAATGTTTGCCAGCCATGGCAGGAGCGCCATCCGTAGTTGTGCTGCTAAGTATATCCCAGTCGAGTTCATATTCTGCTAACAAATGCTCAATTGCAGAATAAATATCATTTGCTCTTGTAGTACCTGTCAATGGGACGCACTTTAATAGTTCTTCAGTTATTTCAAAGTTACTGTTAATACCTCGTATAAAAACAGCAAGTTGAGCTGTATCCTCAGTATCAGTGCTCTCGTCAACAGCCAGTGAAAAGTTTGTAAATTCCTTAATTTTCTCCTTCAGTTGAAGATCCAAATTTTGAGATAAATCATTTATTCTTGAAGCAACAGTGTTTCTTGACAGCGAAATATTTTTAATTATTGACTTTTGAAATGGAAATGAAACATCGGCAACTTTCAACATGCAGTCTTTAACAAACTCACCATCAGTGAAAGGTTTTGATCTCTTCGCGATTTCTAATGCAATAATAAAACTTGATTTCAGGGCATCTTCGCTCTCAGTATTAGCTTTAGTAAACATCGATTGTTGACCTTGAAGTTTAGATTTTAAAGATGACAATGTGTCCATTCTTATTTTTTCAGTGTAACAATCGAATTTTGATTTATGATTCGTATCATAGTGTCTCTTCAAGTTAAACTCCTTACAAACAGCAACTGTTTGATTGCAAATCAAACACAGTGGTTTACCTTTCCATTCTATGAAAAAATATGCAATTTCTCATTTAGACTGAAAAACTCTGCACTCACTATCAACTTTACGTTTTTGTGACATTATGCCAAAATCGTAACAATTATGGAACTCGACACAACAATAGGGAATATGCATGAACATTTTTTTTCACATTTATTTTCAGAATATAAAAATACTGTTAATACTCTAATAATATTTAAAAACGAAATTAAAATCCGACAAATATCAAGCAAGCTATAAACTTTTAAAGATTATTATCTGTCTCTTTCTTGCAAAAATACTAAAAACGGAGTTTTACATGTATTTTAAATGGTGAAAGTGTAATATGACGTCACATAACATATCAAGAGGGCTATCACCCTCTTAGTCTAATCGGGAATTTCAATCATTCATATCTCTTATTTTTAAAGTTATTTAAAAAGTAATTTTACTTTGATATTTATCAAGTAAACATGCTTCAATTCAAATGAAAAAAATTTTCATGCATATTCCCTATTATGGATATCGCATGCGCACGACACAAACAAATGCACAATACCTTCACAATCACTGGACTTCACAATCACTATGTCGCAGTACAACTAAATTAACTAAAATCTTTCTCCCACCGTATCGCTTCGATTACTCGACTCAACTGACTAACGTCGTGCCGACGCACTCCTTTTATATCAATAAGGAAGGTTCTAGTCTAGACTCGAAGCGCGTGGAAGATTCTAGCCTTCGTGGTATTTCCACTTGTTGCTAAGAGATGGCGTTACTGTCTACCTCTCTCGCTTGTCTAGGCACGCGCTGCCCTTGAAATGTCTTATAAATGTTGTAGTGTGCGCATTTTAAAACTTCCGTATAGGAATCGAGTGAAGTCATGATTCTTCTGTCTGTCACACATTGCGATCGCGGGCCGTATTGTTACGCCGTATCTTTGACATCCCTGGTGTATATGTATATGTTCTATAATAAAATCAAATCGGTTTTTTGTCATGATTATATAACAAAGTGCTGGAACGTCCTTAAGAATAACTTTAACTGTCGGTTTATGTAATACATAATAGTATAAAGAACCATTCATACACAACAGAGGCTATCGATAAACAACATTTTTTACGAGTGGGAGGAGTATGCTACTATATTATGTGATGTTACATGAGGGCAGTATGTGCAACACCGGGTTACAGAATACAGAAAATATCCAAGAAAAATTAATACAGAAACGGACAAAAAAATGACGTGTTTCAAAAAGCCCGACGAAATGCGATTGATTGCTAAATATTTCTTCTATTTATTTTATGTCTTATTAATTTTATTACTGAATACAAGTTGAAACAAATTTAATCAATAGAAAAGGTTCCGTTATTATTTAACTTTTATCATTCTGCCATTTTAAAAATTTTATTGGTTTAAAAAGTTACGTAACACAAAAGTGGTTTTTTTTGAGGGGGGGGGTAGGGGTGAACTAACTGTCTGCATAGTGTTACATGGTAGGAAGGGAAATAAAAAAAGACAGAAAACACACGTTACATGGTTTGTGGATAGCCCCTGACAGTGACGTCTCATTTCTTAACCAGCTGCACGCTCTGCTTCGCATTAAAATTGTGTCTAAATTATTGGTTACATGAAAAAAATTTTGATGCATAAGTTGTTTGTTTATAATAAATAAAACCTATTTTGACAAAATGGAAACCCGACTTCAAAAATCAAATATTCTATAACAAAAAATGCAATAAAAAGTAAAAAAATAATTGCATATTCTTGTGCCAATTTCAGTTCACCTAAGCAAAAATTTTTAAATATATATATACAATTATTGTTATTTTTGGAGTCGGTGTCAGCATAGAGAAATTCACATAACTTTTGGACACCGCTATTTTATATAACATTTCATACTGCGCAGACATAACGCCTTAAACCGCTCGGCCACTTGAACTGGTCTTTCCAATATTAAGATAGATACTCCAAATTTTGTGTTTCACCTTCCTGCTACCCCCCCCCCCCCTTTCCCCTTGCTGATTCCGGTCATGCTTACCATAAAAATGCATTGTCATCCGAACTGCATATACATACAAAGTTTAATTTCGATACGACAATTAGAAGTAGGTTAAAATTGACTTCAAAGATTTCGTTACATAGAAACAAACATACATATCAAGTTAATAAAAGCGTGTTAAAATGATTGAATTTTACCAACCTTCTATGTAAATCACTGTAGATTTGAGAAAAATCACAAGTAAATTAATCATAAATATTAAATGTATGATTTCATTATGAAGCACAAACTAATTATTCATAATTATTTTTTATCAATTAAAAGCTTCTCACATGAAAAATGACATGAAATACATGAATAGATATATAATGTAGTAGGTAGGTGTTAACTATATAATTCTAAAGTCACGCCACCACCTATAGGTATTACAAGAATAATTATTCAACGAAAATAAAAAACAAACAACCACTAACAATTGATTAAAAAAAACATTAGGCTTTTAACCAGCCGAAAAAAAAATCAATATTTCTACAAAAGTAAATACATATAAATAATAATACTAATAGCTTCGAATTACACATGTTATGTCGATATAAACTCATTACTTACTCGTGCCTAAGTACTGAGTGAGGTAAGTAGTGATCGGCGTACTATAGGCCAGGGGTAGGTGTGGCCAACTTTTGTGTACATTTAAGATCTACTTTCTATCTTAAAAACGTGTCGCGATTGACACGTACTATTTGTTCGCAAATATGGAAAAGTTGTTATAAAAATGCACAGTATGGCTGAAAATTTTATTTTAAGATTTCACTTCGTGATTTTTTTGGGCCAGGAAAATTTATCATGGAAGAATGATATAAGATTTTTAGACGTATTTTTTGCCAATCTATCAATAGCTCAAGAGAGTGCACCTCGTACTGAAGCACCCTGTATATCTACCTACGTAAAAAATAACATAATGATTTAACGGGCATAGAACTCATGTTCAAGGGAATTAAAACATGAGTCATTATTAACAATTATTTATTAATTCAAATTAGCTACAGAAAAACAATAAAATTCCAAATTCATCCCTTTTACCTAGATCATTTTTTGTATTATAAATACGTATTTCGACTACAAAGTAGTCATCATCAGTATTTACTTTTTGACAATTAGAAATAGATAGATACAAAATAAATAAAAATAAAAATATCATAAATTTTTTTGAAATTACTCTTGTTAAAATTTCTTTCATTTCAAGTTTAGGTACTCTTGTTAACCTCACTCTTCCAGCAAAACCTCTAGGATACTTCCAGTTCTCCTAGAACCAAATCATTGCCAGATTTTCCTTAGTAGCTATTTAATATTTTACTTGACAAGTTCCCAAATATTTTTATCGTATGCTACATTTAAACGTGCCAAGTAAAATATTAAATAGCTACTATTCAGTTAGGTTAGTTTAGGATGTAGCGGTTGTCCAGGATATGACACACTTTTAACAAATAGGGCAAAAACCGTCTTCTTGGTTTCAAAAAATTCTCCATAAATTAATGTATCAATAAGTTGGTTTTGAAAAAAATGTACAGAAAAGTTTTTAATTTATGATGTAAAATATGTCACTTTCAGTCAACTGGTACATTTAACCCACGAAAGTTCCAACTTTGATAGTGAATATCTCTTTCATTAGATGGGCAAAAAATTTCTCAAGGGGACGGTTGTTATTAAAATCTACTCAAAATTTTATTAAATTCTGCAGAAAAGTGGCTTTACGGACGACATAAATTGTTTATATAAAAAAAAAACAAGTATTGGTCATAAAAAAAAGTCCTCGTTTAGGTTTTAGTTTAAATGCCTGTAATATGCTGTATAAATGTCCGAGTAGATTTTAAAATACAGTCGTCACACTTTTAAAAATTTTGTTTTGGATAAAACGCGTTTAGCGTTTTACACTTATATAATTGATACTATAGCGGAGTCACAACAAAGATATATTTTAATTTATTAGACATCTTTGTATATTCATACAAAGCATACATCTTTTGATACCACGGTAATGTTTTTGTTCTTTACCTTGGTAACTAATAACAAATACATTTGGACATTCATTCAACATTTTCAATAAAAGATCATTTATATCTTTCACCATGTTTTTAATTTTTTAATTTACTAATAAATTATAAATAATTATTAATTATTTTTAAATACAAATACTATTTATCAATTACTTGCTATCTGGAAATTTAATTTCCAATATACTTTTTACAATTCACAAGATTAAAAATTGCTTGATATATCATATTATAGTTAAATGAATGATAGTGAATTTCCTCCTAAGGAAGTGGAGCTATTGTTTTTGTACCGATGATAGAATTTCGTAAAAATTTCTTCAAATGTTCATCGATCCTACGACATTTAATTTTGATCAGACTAAACTTGTGACCGCTAGAGAGTGAATTATGTATTCTAAGAAAATTCGCTAAGTTGATGCAGCTCCTGCGTAACTAATTTTTTTTGGAAATATAACAAAATGCAAAAAAATTCAAGTGCACCTAACCCCTTAAGTATATATGATATTTATAATTTATTCACACGTTGGTTCAACAAAATTATATTAACTCTATATACCTACACTTGATTAATTCATTGATATCGAACTAATTACCTATTTAAATACTCTTTATGTATATAGACTATATCAGGGGCATCTCACTCGTATGTAAACGGTAATGTGATTATCCGTTTGACTTTAAAAAACACATTCACGCACACATACAAAGTGTATTAATTCATCAATGCTTTTGAATTTATTATAGGTCAGTTCCCAGACCTATATTTTATGCCTATTTTGATATCGAACTAAATAAACTTAAATAGTTTATATTTGTAAACTGGTGCCTATTTACCCATTGTTAGATTGGTTGCCTTTCGGTTTTATTACATTTATGTAATATGTCAGAACATGGATAACATTCTTTGATATTTTATGTCAAATAATATTTTATGCTATAAATGTTCAGGCATATTACTTAAATGAACAATTAAGTAAACGCTAGTCTCTTCCGTTGGAATAATATATCCAAAAAGTAACCATCTAGCAATGGATAAATATATTTGTAAAGACGTTAGTTTACAAAAAACAATTATAAATATGTAAATAGTAAATAAACATATCAATAACACATTGACGTCAAAATAGTGAGAGATCATATGCATTCCACTACCATAATATCTCAGGTAGCTCACAGGCAGAGCGTTGGTCTAGAATGCCCGAGGTCGTCGGTTCGATTCCCATCTTAGATGTGTATGTCAAAGAATGTTCAATAAATTTAGTTATTTATAAAACTTTACTTTTGACAGGCTCTTATTTAACATGGCATGTTTGTAGTAGAACTGTAGAGCTCCAATTATCCGGATGAATTGGGACCGCACTCGATCCGAATATTCAAATATTCGGATAATTGAATAAACTTTGAGGTAATTTATTTGAATAAAAGTTAAACTTGCTATTTTCTCGTCTAAAAGTTTAGTTTATTCTTAAATTATTGACCATGATCGACAATCCGGTTAATTGGTGTTCACCAGTAGGCAGTTAGAATAAATTTTGTCGATTTGATGTGAAATTTTGCATAATGTTTCAAATTGGCAGAATTTAAAGTATGTATGTTGTAGTATATGATATTCCGACGTAAATTTCTCGAGGGCATAAGTCCCAGAAACTTTAGTTGTTGAGCTAAAGGCTCTGGAAGTAGCGTTGTTTGGAAATTGGCTCTCGGTGGTATTAGCTGAAATTCAAGGTTGTTGGTTTGATCCATAAAATAGATGTATACACAGAAATTTTGAATTTTTATATTTTTTAGAACACAGTAAAGCTCCAATTATCCGGATCGCTAGGACGAAAAAAATGGCGTATTCACTGGTGTGGTTTTGGCCACAGTATGCATTGGGAAACACTCTTTCAAAGCCGATTATTTGCGAGAAAGCAATCTTTAAGTCAACATCGTCAGTATGTCTTTATTCTTTATCAGTCAGAAAATGTAGCTATTGGCTTTGTATCGACGAAATAATTTCATTTCTTCGCTACCTAGTAGATAACGAAAATCACCATAACTAAATACTGATATGAAAAAATTAACTCGTCAACCAGGAATCGAACCTCGGGCCTCTGGATAACCGGTCCAGTGTGCATCCACTACACCAAAGACGATTGTGATGTGACAGCCAACTTTTTCATATTATTCTAATTTTTATATATATATATTTTTTATATATTTTTTAGACAGTATAAACTTCTTGTTGAAGTGACATTATTATTTAATATTTGTTTATTTGTGTATACTTTCGTGTCAACATACAAGTGTTTGTCCAAATTCCTTTCGGTTACGTATGACAAACTGTAGAAGACTATAGCGTATACCCGACACATTTAATTGTCATTGAATTTATTAATTAAATTAAATACTGATATGAAAAAATTAACTCGTCAACCAGGAATCGAACCTCGGGCCTCTGGATAACCGGTCCAGTGTGCATCCACTACACCAAAGACGATTGTGATGTGACAGCCAACTTTTTCATATTATTCTAATTTTTATATATATATATTTTTTATATATTTTTTAGACAGTATAAACTTCTTGTTGAAGTGATATTATTATTTAATATTTGTTTATTTGTGTATACTTTCGTGTCAACATACAAGTGTTTGTCCAAATTCCTTTCGGTTACGTATGACAAACTGTAGAAGACTATAGCGTATACCCGACACATTTCATTGTCATTGAATTTATTAATTAAATTAAATACTGATATGAAAAAATTAACTCGTCAACCAGGAATCGAACCTCGGGCCTCTGGATAACCGGTCCAGTGTGCATCCACTACACCAAAGACGATTGTGATGTGACAGCCAACTTTTTCATATTATTCTAATTTTTATATATATATATTTTTTATATATTTTTTAGACAGTATAAACTTCTTGTTGAAGTGATATTATTATTTAATATTTGTTTATTTGTGTATACTTTCGTGTCAACATACAAGTGTTTGTCCAAATTCCTTTCGGTTACGTATGACAAACTGTAGAAGACTATAGCGTATACCCGACACATTTCATTGTCATTGAATTTATTAATTAAATTAAATACTGATATGAAAAAATTAACTCGTCAACCAGGAATCGAACCTCGGGCCTCTGGATAACCGGTCCAGTGTGCATCCACTACACCAAAGACGATTGTGATGTGACAGCCAACTTTTTCATATTATTCTAATTTTTATATATATATATTTTTTATATATTTTTTAGACAGTATAAACTTCTTGTTGAAGTGATATTATTATTTAATATTTGTTTATTTGTGTATACTTTCGTGTCAACATACAAGTGTTTGTCCAAATTCCTTTCGGTTACGTATGACAAACTGTAGAAGACTATAGCGTATACCCGACACATTTCATTGTCATTGAATTTATTAATTAAATTAAATACTGATATGAAAAAATTAACTCGTCAACCAGGAATCGAACCTCGGGCCTCTGGATAACCGGTCCAGTGTGCATCCACTACACCAAAGACGATTGTGATGTGACAGCCAACTTTTTCATATTATTCTAATTTATATATATATATTTTTTATATATTTTTTAGACAGTATAAACTTCTTGTTGAAGTGATATTATTATTTAATATTTGTTTATTTGTGTATACTTTCGTGTCAACATACAAGTGTTTGTCCAAATTCCTTTCGGTTACGTATGACAAACTGTAGAAGACTATAGCGTATACCCGACACATTTCATTGTCATTGAATTTATTAATTAAATTAAATACTGATATGAAAAAATTAACTCGTCAACCAGGAATCGAACCTCGGGCCTCTGGATAACCGGTCCAGTGTGCATCCACTACACCAAAGACGATTGTGATGTGACAGCCAACTTTTTCACACTGATGCACACTGGACCGGTTATCCAGAGGCCCGACATCATTTTTCGTAAAAAGTTGGAAACTTCAAGAAACACACTTTATATTATGAGTTGCAAAATATAAATTTTCTTAACTTCTCATATACTTTTTTTAATTTAAAATCGTGAAGGTACTTTTGCGCCATCTTATATACAAATATATATAGAAGATGTAAACATGTATATATGTGTATGTACCCGCTATGGAAGCCACAATTTTCGGTTGATCGCAATGAAATTTTGTATCTAAGATGCTTTTTGTATTTGAAAGGCTAAGTTGTATTTAAAGGGAGAAAATAAAAACTTGAATTTCTCTCTTAATGTTAGGAAAATGGAAAAATTTGTAAGAAGTAAAGTTGTAGTAAATACATTTTACTATACATTCCATTATCTGACCATATTTTCTAGAATTCTAAAATTTACAGGAATATTTGCAATTTAAAAACAATACCCATAATAATGAATATTACAAATGCATCACCATGGCTACTTGATATTTTTAATATATTTAAATGAATTTTCTAGTGTTAAGAGAGATATTCCATATTTTGAGTTTTCTTCTTTCTCTGAACGCCCCTTATCTTTGATCGATTCTATTCATTAACGAACTTGACCTTTGAGATATACCAAAAGCATATCAGATACGAAAAAAACATATCTATTTATATATGTGTCTGTAGCCACTCTAGCGGTCACAGATCACCATGGACATTAATAAGATAAAAGTTAATTAAGATCTATTTCCAAAAAATAAATGATATATTTATCTCGAATTTTTTTAAAGAAATAACTTTTTTCATCATTTTTGCAATTATACGGATATTTGATAATACGGTTCGGGTTTCGGATTGGAGTGATTGGAATTGGTATCATTATTTTGTGTTAGTGCTCGAATAACCTTAATTGAAGTCGATTGTTCCACTCAGGTTTTTTTTTTACAAATGTGGATGAAATCATCACCGTGTCATACATAATATTGAACAATGTATAAAAATAATTTATTTAGTAATTTGAAACGTAGAACACGAACATGATATCATTGTTGTTAAAATTAGAAATATATACGCATGTAAGTAATAAAACATACCTATAATATATTTGAAGATCCGTGAATACCATTAGGGACCCACCTTTCGCTTCGTTACGGGTGCAGTTTTTAAATCTGATTACATTATTAGAAAATTCTCATTAAAATGAGACAAAAATGTTCATCAAAATTTCGAATTATAATTAATTTAATTAATATAATGTAATATTTCTCGATTTTTGTTGAACGAGACAGAAAACCCGTTGAAGAATCAAAGACACACTTTTTTAAAGTAATATTTTCTGATAGTACTATCGTTTTGGAAAGAAAAAATTCGTTACGCAGGAGCTGCGAATTTTCTTAGAATACATAAATCACTCTCTAGCGGTCATAATTTTAGTGTGATCAAAATGAAATAAAATATCTGATATGACTTTAGTATTTGCAAAACTTAAATTTATTAATAGCCAAAATAGAACGGTATAACGATTATAGTTTATACTATGGAAACAACGATCAAAATTGTATAAGGAGTAAAGTTGTAGAAAATCAAGTTTTCTACAATTCCTTACTTGATCATTTTTCTCAAAGTCTAATGTGAACAGAGATATTTAGAATTATAACTTTCAATCTTTAATTGTAAATATTAGTGTAACAGAAAAATGATAAGCAATAAAATTACAGTAAAACTAAGTACCTACAACTTAACTCCTGATAAATTTTTCGATTTTTCAAATATTAAGGGAGATAGTAAAATTTTGGGTTTCCCCCTCCCACTAAACCCCCTTTCCTCTCGTCCGATTTTACACATTAACGAACTTGACCTTTGGAATACCAAAAGCGACTCAAATATCAAATTTCATTCCAATCGGAATAAAACTGTGACCGCTAGAGAGTCCAGAGACATTTTAAAAAAAGTACATATATATACATGTATACAAATTTTAGCGATAGTGATTTTTAACACCTAATAGGTAGGATCGATGGAAGACATTTGAAGAAATTTGACCTAATTAGTTCATCTTCGCCTGTCTGTATGTCTGCGTAACGAGCTAAAAATTGTGTGTGTGTGTTCTAGAGCTAAAAAGTAAGGTTAAGTTCGTGAATGCGCAAAATCGGACTGTGATTCCCCTCGCTATGAGGGGAAATATCCATCTATGAAACAGTTAGAGATAGATAACAAATTTATAGACAAAAAAATTCCCTTTTTTAAAAATAAACAACTTTTGTTTGTAATATTTTTTCACAAACTCAGTACATAACGGGTATTTAAGCAATTAATTCAGTTGATTGTTATTTTCACTTGTTTTTATCTTTACTATTATAAAATTGTAAATGTCTGTTTGTTTGTTAGAGCCTTATGATTAGTCTTCTAAACTGATATGTATTTTATCTTGCTACGAGAGTAGAATTCGAAAATATTATCTGAAATATAAATTTGGTAGAAGTGCCGATAAATACTTGGAGTAGTGGAAGCGGTGGGAATTATATTAAGGATTTAACACTTAAAATGAAGACAGCCGGAGAGAGATATAATAATAAAACGCGAAGAGATATAAAACGGCGAAGCCGCCGATATAAATAAGCTTGTTAATATATGTATTGTTATAAAATTATTTTGATAAATCAGATACCCATTTATACTTATTTTTAAAGGTTTAGTTTTCCTCAATTTCCGCACAGACTGCTCTCCGGAGCCGAACGGCTCTCCATAAGCTGTGTGAGAGTAAGTAAAAAAGGTATGTTTCGAAGTAACGAAGTACGATGTTTCAATACTGGTTGCCTACCGATTATTGCCCAATAATTTATTCAATAATTTTAGAAATACTTTTGTATAATATTTATTGTTTAAGAAATATCTTTTACAGTATGGAGAGATACACCAAAAAAATAAAAAAATAAAAATAACAACAATAATGATGATAGCAATTACAATAATAACAACAACAACAACAATAACTATATGTATTCCCACTTAATGTAAAATTTAGAAATTAACCATTTAGAAATTAGTAACAAATTACCATACCCCTCCCCCCACCAGCTTTATCATTGGCATGTTTATTGTATCCAGTGTCATCAAATTTCCATGACACTATACCCCTTACTAAGAAAAAATTATTAAATCAAGTAAATAATTGTTTATTAGTTCTCCGATATGAATAGTTTAGGCAAATTTTTCGGAATTTCCAAAAATCTAATTTTAAAATCTAAACTAAAGCCATCAAAAAATTTTCAAGCGGTTTACAATTGTCCAGCGGTAAACGTAAAAGATCAAAAGATTTACATTTTATAATTTATATAACATTTATATTTTATTCGTACCCACATATATTAAAAAGGTACATTTTATGCCCCAAATTACCAGCCAAAAAATTCATGAGTATGTATTCAATGTATGTATTGTATATTGTATAATAGTGACCATTAAAAATAGTTGGTATTATTATATTTTTTTCAGAAAATGTTTCAATTAAAAAAAGAAAATAATAATAATTGTACCCTGTATTTACTCCATCTCTCTTCCTACCTCTCACTCAGAGCTGAGTGCCTTCAAAGTTTGCCCACCTATGATTTATACGAGTATAGAGATTAACTCTATTGCTGTAAGATATTTGATGTTAATAAATATCTCATGGATCCCTTTAGGATAAGATCCTCCATGCAAAATTTGTACTGCCTTGGTCTTATTGAGAGTTTTTTTTCTGACAAAGAATCGCGAAAACAAAACAGAGAATAGAAATTATAAAAAATATTAGGATAGTTTTCTGTAAGAACAATTTATAAAATTGTCATTATGGTTGTAATGTTCACATTTTTATGAAAAGGATGCGTGTTAATTGTAATTAAAAAATACCAGAGTAAAAATAACACGAGATGATAATAAACCTCATGTAACATACACTACAGTTAAACTTATGTAAAATTGAGTAATTTCTTTTCGAGCTAGAAAATTTTACATTGAAAAAGTTATAGGGTTTATATATATATATATATATATATATATATATATATATATATATATATATATATATATATATATATATATATACATATATAGGTATGTAAATCTATATATGCTGACAATATATAGATTTACAGGATAGTGAATCTATATATTATTAGTAGATTATTAGGATAGTGTATACTGTATGCGTATGGTATTTGTTTGCCATTTAAGAGTGGGGACTTTGTGATGCACATACTAAAGTTAGGAAGCCAATGAACATATTTAACCCACTCTCATTATATGTTTCTACAGTACTGACTGACTGCACACACACTACAGACTACCCCACTATTTTTATTTCTATGAAGCAATGTGTTGTTATTATAGTAATAAATAATATTTAACATTGATAACAAGGAACATTTTTTGTCTTTAAATTTTTGCTCTTTCTCTTACAGTTTCAAAGATTGGCAGTTTTGCCCATTTGTCCATTTTTTTTGTTTTTGAGTAATCGTGTTGACGGACGGACGGTTATCCACATATGCGGAAATGGACAAATTAGGCCATTTTATGAACACCCGTAGCAAAATTTTTTTGTCTGCGATCAATATTTTCAACCAGCACAAAAACGAAACTAAACTTAATTTAGCCTGGTATATATTATTTACCGGGTATAAAAATACTCTTGTTCTTTCACATTTGTATCTTCGTAACCGTAAACCGTAACCGTAACCGTAAAATAATATATTGGAATCATAAGTTATTTAAAAAGAGATTAGAAAAAGAGGCTTTGGAATAAAATTTTACACAAAAAATTTTTCAAATGAATTACACAAGAATTTAATTTATATATCAACCTTAAAACGTCCTTACGGACTCATGCCGAATCGATCCGATTGTTTTCAATCCCTTGCATTTTCTAAATAATTTTCGATCACGTTGTCAATAATAAGTTGAGCAACAGGTCGATGTAATTTTATTTTTGTTCGTTTGGATGCAAAATTTCGATTTCTGCGTTGCTTGAAATAATCTTATAATCGTAGTTTATTGTTTGAAGAATTGCAGTTGAAGAATGGTTTTTGTTTGAAACGTATATACAGAGGTTGAACTGTATTATATAAATAAACTCTACGTGATAATAACTGTCTAATAATCCTGTGATTACTTTACGTTTTTAACATGTGTGTATGTTCAATCCTTAAGGAATATCTAAAACCACAATTGTTCGTTATGTATTTCTAACAATTTAAATCCTTTTTAAAGCAGAGAAGAACGGGAAATTTATTTTTAGTGTCGCCAAAATGTTTGTTTTGTTGACGTTAAAAATATTTAATGATATCGACCATTATTTTCAATTTATTTATCAGGTCATGATAGAGATTCTTTAGTAAGAATTAGGACAACGCTATACCAAAAAAATATTTAAGTGTGTATACTAGATAATTTTTGTGATTATTATAAACAATGGTTGACTTCAAAATACAGTGAGTGGACATATACCCCAGTCAAATTAAGATTTAGATCTACAAAAATTCGCATACATCTGGAAATTGGTATATATGTTAAGTACACCATTACTAATAAAATATTAAAAGTCCCCATTGATCCGACTTCTGCTAAAAATTTTGTTCAAGGTCAAATGTCAAGAATATCGGTTTTTCGCATTTATCAAATAAACGGTAAGTGTTATCACAAAAATAGATTAGACAAAAATTGTAGATCGTACAATTGTCTACAAAATATGTTTTTATACTTTTTTTCCTACGAGTCACCGTTTTTTAAGATATCGCTCAACCAGACACTCTACAAATTCTCGTTCAACATCTCCATTTTCACTTTCTTCTTCCTCTTCTTCCTCCATTTCTGTACATTGTTCTAAAAACAAAGATGTATCACTTATTTCGCCATTGATGTTATAAGTTTCAAAGATGTAAAAAACAGTCTCTTATAATCTAATATATCTTTGATATAAGATATAAGAATTGCTTTTGAATTAAATCTGTATATTGTTATTTTTAGCGTTTTAGTGTAGTGACTTTTTGTGTTTTTTGAAGTCGGTTGAATTTCATGCATTCGTGTCAAATAAACACAACATATAAAATATCTCTCTTAATATTAGAATAATCGAAAATGCATTTCCCCATTGGAATATTCATAAATAATGGTTTTTAAATAAAGTAGTAGTAGTAGAATAAGTATATTTTAGCATCAATATTTTACATAACTTGTAGTACAATACATCTTAAAGTATAGTTCCTAGCCTATGCTTTACCTATAATATATCATCTTATTAAATTATATACATCGAGATTATAGAATCGTTTTAACATCGTTTAGAAATGGGAAATAGTTTAATACAAAAACCATTGACCTAAAACTTAACCTAAATTGGATGGATAAGCCATCCCTAAAACTAAACTTAAATAGAAATACTAAAAGAAAATATATACAATTTAGAAAACAACAGTATTAGTTGTAATCGAGATATGTGGCATGCGGAATCTTTTCCCGAAGAGCAACGTATTCGGGTCAAACTGACCCAGTACATTGATTTCCGGGAAAGGATTTTCGCGGGAAGATTGGAAAAAGGATTTGGAGGTAGTTTGGATAAATTTACGGATAGTAGGATATCCAGTTTCAACGTGGAGAGTTTCAGACGGAAATCTTAAGGGTTTTTTCGAAATCGTCCGAAGACAACTATTTTAAAATTTTTGCATTTTCGCAAGGTGTGAAGGAGCAACGTTTTAAGCGTCGATGTTTTAAGCGTTCGTGCAGCTTGCTCTTGGTGTTGAGTAACGGGTATAATCCTGCAAAGGATGCGTTTCCAAGGGCAAGACGCCTTTTGGCGGCTTGTGCCCAGTTCAACTGCCTTTGAAGAGTTATTCCTAGATACACAACACTTTGAGTTTGCCGGATTTCAGTGTTAAACATCTTCAATTCTAGTGGGAAGGAGGAAAATTTATTCCTCCTAGTAAACAAAACGGACTGAGTCTTCGTGGGATTTATCTTGATTTTCCATGGCTTGAAATAGTTTTCAAGCCTGGATAGATGGAATTGGAGGCAACTCGAAATAGCTTTCGGTTGCCAAGAAGAGCAATAGGTTGCCGTATCGTCGGCGAAGAGGGCTGCTTCAGTAGCTGGATCCCTCGGGATATCGTTGATGTAATATAAAAAGAGCCGGGGTCCAAGCAAGGACCCTTGAGGGACACCAGCTTTGACACGTATTGGTTCGATTTACTTTGTTGGATATGAATTTGGGATTTTCTGTTTGATAAATATGAAATCAGGAATTTCAGGATATAGGTTGGTATATCGAGTTTGGATAGTTTATGGATAAGTCCCTAGTGCCAAACCGTATCGAAGGCTTTTTCGATGTCCAAGAGGACCATGCCTATTTGTTTATTCCAGTTAAATCCGGTAGCAATGTGGTCAGTGAGTCGGTGAAGCTGACTCACTGTTGAATGGTGTGACCTGAAACCAAACTGTTGGGGGATAAGCTGTCTGTGGATAACTTCATGCGACTGCAACCGGTTCAAAACTACTACGCGATTTATGTGTCAACCAATCGGAACGTACCACCAACCAATCAGAACATGCTGTATAAGTTTATATGCTTATCAATGTTAAAGATAAAATATGCAAAAATTTTCTATTTTGGCATAGAAATTTCGTGGTTTCATAATTATCCCTGTGCCTTGGGTACTAAACCTAACTCTATGCCAAATATCACTTTAAGGGATATCTGGTGTAGGCCCTACGTTTTTATTATTTACTTCATAATTTATGGGCGTTTTCGCTATTTTTGCATTTTTGAACTAAACTAACATTTTAACTGTGATCCATAACGATGATTGAAAAAACAGTCTCTTTTAATTCTGTAAAATTTCTATATTCGAAAACTCACCACTGTAGCTCCTTTCGTTCAAAAGTTATATCGGCGTCAAATATCGTCTAATATTTCGTGTAGATATAGGCTGTAAGCACAAAAGGCAAAAAACCCATTAAACTCGGCCTTACACACTTCCGTGCTATAGATTTATGTTAAGGATTATTTCGTGAATTATAATTATATATCGATAACTTTGATTTGACAATTTTTTTTAATGGGACCTTATTGAGAGACCTGGTCCCTAATAAGGGCCAAAATCGAGGTTTTTAAAATATCGGATACATAATCTAATTATTTTTGTTGATTACGCAATTTCACGTTTTATAGTCATGTTGCAAAAAGTGGGCCTCATTAGGCACCAGTACCCATATATTAAGGTAGTTTTGTTTTTTATCATATAATAATGAAGGATATGCTAAAAAAACTCTTTTATTTTGAAATAATGTATGAACATAGCCTGTTACAGCTCGAAGGTTATTATTACATTGTTATCCTCAGAGGATATCCGGCTAGTATGGGAGGATGTATTCAGGCCCAATCTGAATTTTTTTTGAGGAAAAATTGTATGATATTGCTCCTCGTGAATACCTACATGCGTGTATAGATCCTCTCATATCGTACAAAAATGATAATATAATCGAATAAAATTTTCTGTTTTTTAAAACAAATTTAAGGTTGTAACTAAAAAATAAAATTTTGTATACTTCCAATACTTCCTTCTTAGTATAAAAAGTTTTTGCAAAACTAAAAAACAAAATATATTAAAGAAACTTTTTATTTAATAATATTTTATCAAACTAATATAACGAAATACCCGAGGGATAATCAATAAACTTTTTAATGTGGTTTACGTATTAAACGTTAAGTCATTTCATCGAAATGTTCTTTATATAAGATTTCACCATTCAATTATTCAATTATAAAATAATATCACGTCTATTATCCATGTAAGTAATTAACAAGTGTACAAAATAACAACTAACTGAGTTAATTGCCTAAATACTCGGTATATACTGAATTTATGAAAGAAAAGTTTCAAACAAAAGTTGTTAATTTAAAAAAAAAAAACATTTTTTGTCATTAAATTTTTATTTTATCTCTTATGGTTTAAAAAATAGGCAGTTTTGCTCATTTTGCCGAAACATGGTCCAACTTTGCTCATCCACAAATTTGACTGACTTTTTAGCTCTTCTTTTCGTTTTTAAGTTATCGTGTCTACAGGCAGACAGACGAATGGCCAACTTTGCGGAAATGGACTAATTAGGTCATTTTTTGAACACCTTTACCAACATTTTTTTTCTGCGATCATTATTTTCAACCGTTACAAAGTCGGAACTAAACTTAATATACCCTGGTATATATTATATACCGGTTATAAAAAAGTGTAATACACTATCGAAAATTCGAGAATGATATAAAACATTATTTTCATGGCCTTGACAGCCCTTCAATTGCTCCTGGTTGGTACTTTTAGACTTCCAATCAGTGGGAAAGCCACCGGTGATCGGACTAAATTTGTCAAGTAAATCAATTTTGATAGGAAAAACGAAATGTCTCGATTAGTTTATGAGATGGTTTGTACGTGGACCTTGTATCCTAAAATCTATAAACTCTAGATAATTGTATATTATAGAAATGGAAATTATACCCCAATAATATTGGGATCCAAAAAAAATTTCATTAAAATCGGATATAATTTGGCTGTGATAGACAAAAATTGATTTTCTAAATCTAGTGACGTCATCAAAATGAAAAAAAAAACAATTTGGTTCTATCTTTGGGATATTTTATCCGATTATTATAAAATTACTTTTCAAATAAATTTTATTTTAGTCAAGTAATTCAATTTTGATAGAAAACCTGCAATATCTCTAGTGGTTTTTGTGATATGGCTGTACATGGACCTTGTATTTCAAAATTGATAAATTCTAGATCATTTTTTATTATAGAAATGCAAAGAACAGCGCAAAAATAGTGAGTTTCAAAAAAGTTTAATTAGAATCGAACGAAATTGATTTTTTGAATCTGATGACGTCTCCAAATTCCAAAAATTATTTGATGATTCTCGATTTTTTTAATTTAGTGTCATCAACAAAATCCAAAAAGTTAGTGTAGGGTCTATCTTGGGCATATTTATCCGATGAAATTTCTTTCAAATCAACCAAATCTTAGTCAAGTCAAATAATTCAAGTTTGACAGAAAAACCGGAATATCTCTATTAGTTTTAGAGATGGTTTGTGCATGGGTCTTGTATTTTTTTCCAATTAACTAGATTTTAGTCAAGTAGGTAATTCAATTTTGATAGAAAAACCGAAATATCTCGTATTAGTTTTAGAGATGCATTGTGTATGGATCCTGCATCTTGAAATTGATAAACGCTAGGTCATTTTATATTGTAGAAATGGAAAGTTCACCCCAAAAATAGTGGATTTCCAAAAAAGTTGCAATACAATCGGACAAAATTTGTGACAGACGAAATTGATTTTTACCAAAATCGAAAATAATTAGTGTTGGTCTATGCCTGGGATAGACCAAAATACGAAACAAAAACACTTTTTTTTGAAAATGAAAGAATTTGTACCAAGACCGTATTATGTATATAACAATGCGCATTCTGTATACGAAAGAGAATTAAACTTGTTTATTAATATAATATTTATGTTTTAAGTAAATTTTCATAGTACAGGAGATTCCCTCTCTTTCACACGCCAAGGATATTAACAAGTAACAATTTAATTAATTCAATTTGATAATTAATTTACAAGGAAACGAAATTTACAATAAACAAATACTATTTATCATTTTTGACATAACATCTATTCAAATTTATATCTAGCTAGTACCCGTCCGCTTCGCTGACGCTGAGCGTAACTTAATACTATATTGATTGTGTCGCGGCATCTTGGTTTGTGTATGTAAAAAATAGAATTAGAGTTTAATTTAAAAAAAAATTGGGTGTTTAGTTTTAAAAAAAAAAGACTAAACACTTTATAGAAAATAATTGAATTATCAATTATTTTCATAAATATGAAATTAAGTTAATTTAGTAATTTTAATTAAAAGAGGTATTATGATGTAAAAAAAAATAATGAAAACTAAATATACGGTACTTTAGAAAAAAAAATCCAAAGCAGAGTTATTGTATGTGGAATTATGAAAATTAGAAAACGATCGGTGCTAACGCGATACACGTAAATATAAAAAAAAATAACACGTTGAACCGAAAGTGTTTCAATAAAAGCTGGGCCCATTAAAAAGATAATATTGAGGTAGTAAGATCTTTACTATCCAGTAAGTGTCTAAGTTATCGACAAGTGATTCGAATCTGAAAAAAATAAAAAAAGTACAAAAAAAAGAACAAAACAAAATATATGTTAAAATAAAATATATTTGAAATAAATAATTTTTAATTTAATATGTTGATAGTATAACTATCCTTAAAATACTAACTTTGGTTGTACAAGTTATGAAAAAAAAAGATTACATGAATATGTGCTAGATTGAACTGTAGTAAATGAAATATCGTATATAAAAAAAAAAAAAGACACTACAGTAAAAAAAAAATATGTTCAAATATGTCTGATTTGCAAAAATATAAATATGGATTACAAATTTAATTCAGATACATAGTTGTATATAAAAGAGACATTACGCTTCTGTAAAAAAAAAAAATACACGGCCGAAAACGCCAAGCGTATACAAACAATATAGTTATAAATTGAAAAAGTCATTGCATATTCACATAAAATATAAATTGTACAGCAAAAATGTGTATAGAATGTGTATTGAATTGTGACAAGTTTGAGAGACCACAAGTTTCGGAATAGTGAATTAAATAAATTATACAAAAAAAATATACTTAGATACAATCAGATAGAAACCATTAATTCGCCCATTCGATACTTCAGCACAATCCATAACAAATATTCAACTTGTAAATTGAAGAAACAAAAATTCAAAACACCATCTGACCAATTCATGTGAGACAATTACTTTTAGTAACTGTACTGAGAGAAGTACTTTTAGTAACTAATTTTAAATATGTGCGGAAATATCGAAGTAAGCTTGGATATAAGCAAGTCATATCCGATCTAAGTAAATGCTTGTTGAAATTATGTAAATTCTCAACTCGCATAAACCAATAATTATATAAATTATTATTTTTTGAATAATAAATATATGAAAACAAAATAATAATAAATTTTAAACAGTGGAGTACTAAAAAAATTATTCTCCAGGCTCTCTTTAGCTGTCAAAGGAGCGCTGTAGAACCTACAACAGATCCCGATACTAGACATAGAAAAAAACAGAAAATATTAGTAAAAGTTTAGTAACTTTATGTCAATTGGACAACACGCATTTTGAAAAAAATAATAATAAAACAAAAACTTTATGATTTATTCAAACCTGAATTTTATTTTATTTGAAAAAAAAAGATGTACAATGATCGAAATTACAATTTTTTCTTCCTCTTACGGTTTCAATGTTAGATATTTCTATTCCTCCTTGGGTGATGGGGGTTGGTTGGTACAATGAGCGAATTTGAAAGTTTTTATTTTTAAAGAAAGAAACCTTTTTGTCTTTGAATTCTTTTTCTATTTCTTATGGTTTTAAAGTTAGAAATTTTCACACTCCATAGTGGTGGTAGGGGTGTAGGGACAATGCACGACTTTGCAAGTTGTTTATTTTAAAGGAAGGGCATTTTCTTCTATCTCAAACGGTTTCAAAGATAGATTTTTACTTCACTCCTCAGGAAACCTTAATATTTCCAGAATAAAAAGTAGCCTTGATTACTCTCTGAGAAGTTCTCTAACTGCCAATAAATGTCCCGTCAAAATCCGTTCAGCCGTTTCGGAGATTAACCCGGATTAACAGACAGACAAAAATTAAAAAAAATAGCATGCTTGGGTTATGATAACGTACAAATAACTAGATATATAGATATAATATATACTAGGGATATCGCGGATATTTGAATCCAAATCCGCAATCACGGAACTTCCGTATTAGTTTTAGAATCCGCATCCCCAATAATCAATGCTTTTTGATGTTGCTTGTTTTGTTTAGCATTTCTAATTGTAAATAAATCATGTGTTTAGACGTGTTAAAATATGAATGTTTTTTTTATATATTTATTTCAACAATTTACATTATTATTTGAGTGTTTCGCCTTGAATAATCTATTTGACAAATTAATCAACATTGCCACCACCGACGCAAAATAAATTTAAACTAGATGAGCATGTCCGACATAAATCTCAGTGTAAAATATGCTCAGTGTAAAATATACTCTCACAATGTCACAATCCTAAAACATTTATCTAGAACACGGTAGTGCAAAAGGCCGAATTAGAAAGTAGTCGTAATATTTTGAATATTAAGATAGAAATAGTCAATTTTAGATTCATACAATTTAAAGAATTAAAGAAAACATCTAAAGTGACCTAACTGAGCTAAATGCTTACATACCCGGAAGGTATATTGAGATCTAACCTGAGGGTGGGGCTTAAAAATATGGCTGTTTATTGTGTTCAACCGAAAGAATAATCCATTATTTTTGTCTTTTTTTATGTTAAATAATTATTTTTTTCTAATTTTTGACAGTTTGAAATGTCAATTTTTTATATTTTAAATTTAAAATACATTATTTCTAAAATTTTGTTAATGTAGGTATGTCTAATGTCTATAGAAACTATAATCTATGTTAGAGATCTGGGCCGTCTAAAACTTTGGAACGGTTAGAAAACAGCTATAGCTTTTCTTATCATTATTACGCTATCTCCTACAGTATCCTCCAAATATTTCGGATATTTTCTATTTTATATGTAAAGAAGATAATACGGCACACTAAATTTGGTTTCTTCTTTGCCACTACACGTCTTGACCAAAATTATCAATTGAGCTGAAATTACAGATATTTGACCTGAAATTGTGGTGTTCAGTTTATAGAAAACATTGTCCAACAAAAAGTATTTATTTTAAAAAAAGAAACATATTATATAGTTTTAAAGGTGGATATTTCTCCCGGGATACACAGTCAGGTTTTCGGAACTATTCTTAATATATCCTTGTATATACCGGATATAAAAATGAACAAAAGATTTTTATCATTAATGCCAGATGACTGGATAACAGAGACTCTACTTTATGCATGGTTTTTCGATAATTGTCCAAAAAGATAACTTTAAAATAATTTTAGAATCTTGAAAAAATCATTAAGCTTTAAAACCGCTTATTAAGTTGGTAAGTTAAATTTTCCGTTTATAAACTTGAATATCTGTTTGCAAAATAAGTTCAATATATGTTGTCGTTAATTCCGTACGCTGCCGTATAGTTTGGTTAAAGAATAACTTTTCCATATGAGTAAATCGTAGCAAATATATACGTATATACACTTATATACAGTTATAAATGTATATACACGTGTACATTCTCCACATTCTAACATCACAAACAAGTTTTTGAGCAACATTCTAAATACAAATTCTCGGTTTATGGCTAACAATCCCTTATTTCCATTTCTTTCTTCTACATTTTATATTTAAATTGTTTTAATCGAAACCAGCGTGATTGATCCTGAGCATTGTTTAAAATTCCAATGCCAATTGCCCATGTATTCTGGCTAGGCTGTCCGAGGCTATAAAGGCGAAATTTTTTTTTCGAATTGAGAAACGTATACCCTCTATTTCTTTTCCATTTAACTCTAATAACTGAAATAATAAATATTATTGCTATCGGATAATAATAACCCTTGATGTCAAACGTTTAACATAAAAATTAGTATGACAGCGATAGAGGGATTTTAGAACTTATTGTTTATTTAGTAAATAAAACACTGTTTTACTTGTATCGTATATTTATTAAGTATTTATCATTAAAAGGACATTATTTATTAAATTTTCTTTTCAAAATTACCTTTTTACAGTCAGGATATACCTGCCTGTGTTCTTGTACGCAACGTAATAAAATTTGCTTTTGTTCCTCTTCAACAGTGATTAAGTCATGAAAGTCTTGCATTAATTTAACCTCTCTTTCGGCTGTATCATTAACTACTCTTAGTTGTCAGCACCATTGTTTTAGCGTGTTGAAATGAAACCTTATTTGAACATGAAGTAGGACACTTTTTGAGAAAATTGTCATCAATTTTGAGTCGATTGAACAAGAACTTGTTTTAATTGAAACAAAGCGATGTTTTTCTCTGAAATTAAAAAAGAAAGAACAGTTATCATATATCAAAGATATAAAATAAAACAAAGGTAAACTAAATTTTCACTTGTCAGAGTAACCGTAAAGTGAGCCACAAAGTTTTTCTTTCGATGTAGCGTTTACTGTGGGCTGATTTATTTTCCTTGGCTCAGTTAGTAACCATTTTTACTTTTGTTTCTTAGTCTACACCATCGTCAAATAGACGCACTTTACCTTCAAGATTTCAGTCGATAATAGCGTTTGAAACTGCCTGTAACTGTACACTTCCTGAAGAGTTATCCAATTTTGGCACAGCGATAAGTTGTTATTTATTACCATACGAAACAACTATTAGTAGACGTTCTTCTCTAGATTTGCGTGCATTTAAACCCGCAACGGTTTGCCATCCCAGTGGACAGTTACAGTGTCCGGTACCTCGTTTTGGAAATCGACTTTTATAGCTTCTGCGCGCTCTTTTCGCTTTTCCTTACGAATTCTTTGAGTGGTGGACTTGCTTTTGGGAGATTCGTCAGTGCTATGTCCAAGTGCCTTTATAGTCGCTTTAATAATAAATACCGAATTTCTCATACTTAACTGACACCTATCTAATGTTAGAAGTTTTATTAGTATCGAACTGTGTACTCTCAGTTGGGAAGGACAAATTTCTTGTAAATCCATTATTTCTGAATCAGAAGACGAATTTTCTTGTAGTGGTTCATAAGATGATGTCGAAGGAGTTAAGGCTGACAAATATTTAGTACGCCGCTTTTGTTCCTCAATGTTTTAAGGTGCATTTTTTCCACTGTTTTGCTCATTTTTTTGTCTACTCCTGCTAATTGATCAGGTCGACCTGGCTCTCTCTGGCGTTGCAAGAAAATCCTATCTTCAATTATCTTTATTAATTCAAATGTCAAACAAATTGTCTAATTTTGTAACAAATTCTTGTCGTCACTGCTCAAACATGTCTTGTTTTTTTGAATTTTTTTTCAAATTTCTCCAAACTTGGTATAATGTAACTTTCTTAACATAGTTAGGTAAAGATTTAGTCGGTATGCGTGCCTTTTCCCATTAAATAATACACTCACGAATAGTAATATTTGCGATTTCATTGACACTTAAATTTACTTCACAAATATTAAAAAACAGATCTGCTAGTACTTGTCCATTTGAGGGATATTTTGAACAGGTAGTTTGATGTTTTACGCACCCTATGAAAAATAAAAGCTTTTTAGAACTGCGTAACTCGTCTGACATGTTCACTGAACAAAAACAATGTGTTTACTAATAGTAAAACAAACAAGCAACAACAAACACATTGATACGTTAATTTTATTTACATTAGGGATCGTGCTTCTAGACTTTTACGCCAACTAGTGGCAAGTATCCAAAACAGTTGGGATCATATATTCAACGTAAACATATGTGATTAACTTTAAAATAATTATAAATAAAAAATATTTAATTTTTTTAAACAATGCCAGCTTCGAGAAAAAATTGTTGTATTCTTGGATGTAATAATACATCACGTCGAGAACGTGGATTCGGTGTGGAAGTGAAATTTTATAAATTTCCAGAGAGCGTGTTAGGAGCCTCATGGAAAATATTAAAACGTAAACAGTGGATGAATGCAGTGAAAAATTACGTGTAAGTACAATATTAATTAAAATTTATAAAAACGAAATGCACCATTCAGTAAAATTATAACATTTAAATACGACGTATGTAATAATTGATCATTTAATTGATGAAATTTCAAATATTAGTGACATTTATCTTATAGTAATGACTTAACCTTTTAATTGTTTTCTTTGATTTCAGAGAAAATCCAAAAGACTGGGTACCAAATAAATATACAAGGATTTGTAGTACCCATTTTGTAAATAATGAAAAATCAGAGCATCCTTTACATCCATCTTATGTTCCTTCGATTTTTCCTGGACGTGAAAATATAAAAAGAAATATTCAATCCTTAGAACGTTTCCAACGAGTCAGGAATCGTGAAACAAACACAATCCACATCGATAAATATATTGTGAGTGAAAAAGAAAGAAACAACATAAACATTGACAATACGATGCACACAGTAATGGAGCAAGGTAATGAAGAACATGCAAGTCGTGTTGAAGAACATCCGATTGATATTCATGTTGAAACTGTTACGGTGAAGCCTGTGCAACGGAGCATAAGTTGTCAAACAGAGATAGTCACAGATGGAGCTTATGAAGATTTGGCATATTTTTTTTGCAATCTTAACTTTTCTAACGATTTAAACACGGCAGCAGTACAGGTAAATATTCCAATAAAAAAAACCCAAATAAAATTTGTGAAGCTAAAATACCAATTATAAAAAATGTTAAAGATTCGAGTTGTGATCCAATAAATATAGACCTTAGTAAATCTTGTCAAGGTTTTCATGGACTCTCTTCAATTACTACTGACGAAGCAATGAGCAGTTTAACAGGTGTGACGTTAGCAATTTTTTCATGGCTTTTAACTATGTTACCAGACTGTAAAGCCTCTAAAGTAGACAAAAAAACAAGTTTCTTGATAACATTAGTCAAATTGAAGACGGGTTTATCATTTACTGCATTGGCAGTAATTTTCAATATTCATAGAACAACTGCACATAGGATATTTGTGAAACACATACAGCAGTTAAATATTTTACTACAGAGTTTCATCGTTTGGCCATCTAAATCAACAATACGTGCATCTCTACCGGAATCTTTTAAGCGGCATTATCCAGACACACGTGTGATTATTGATTGTACTGAAGTTTACACTGAAGTACCACCAGAAGTTAATCAAAAAGTATTAATGTATTCTGAATATAAACATCATCATACTGTCAAGTTTATGGTGGGTTGTGCACCGGATGGATTTATAACTTATGTTTCTAAATGTTATGCTGGCCGTGCTGGTGATTGTTTCATTACAAACGATTGTGGTTTGATTGATTTAATTGAGCCCGGTGACGTTGTTCTTGCTGACAAAGGATTTCCGCAGATAAAAACTCAAGTCGAAAACAAAAATGCTATTTTTATCATGCCTCCTTTCGGCCACAAAGATCAATTCACCCCTGAAGAAGTAGACGAAACATACAATATTGCTTCTGTGAGGATACATATAGAACGAGTAAATCAACGAATTAAGGATTTTAGAATTCTGTCAAAAGTACTTAATTCATTATTTCCTCATATTGATGAAATTGTTTTTGTTATTTGTGCTTTGGTAAATGTACAGAAGCCATTGTTTAAGGAAAAAGAAGTTGAGAAATAAGTCTTTTTCAAATAATTGTAAAAACTGAATTAAATTTTTAATTGTATTAAATAAAAACGAATTAATTGTTTACAAAAAAGAAAGGTTTTATTTTCTTAAATAATTTCAAATTTAATGTTTATTATTTCTCTGTTTTATAATAACTCTGACATAAGGTAAGTACAGACTCATAAATGATAAATATTTTTATATTATATTATTGGCTTATAATATTAAATATTTTTAACAAAGATAACATTTATAAAACTTTTCGTATTTAATTAGTACAAAAAATAATTTCTTACGATTTTCATAAAATTAAGATAATAATAAAAATAATTTTAGGCAACTTTAAAATCTCAGTCTTAGAAATAACATCTACTATTACCTTTTTTCAGTACTGCACATTTGGTCGATTGCAAAATTATTTAAAAGTCATTTTATAACTTATATCTAAAAAGTAATGTAATAATGATAATCATAAATCTATCGTTACTTAGTTGAGTCTTTGGCGTATAATCTTTGAATGTATTGGGTAAAATAAAATTTTTCAAGATGAGGTATTAAGTTATTCAACAATTGATTGTCACGTTGAACGGTAAGTAACACACTACCTTTTGGCGAGTACACGTACAGATCACAAAACTTTATATTTGTCACATACATCTGCAGCTGGACCTGAATGTTAATTGAATGCGTTGGACTCAAATGTAATCCATTTTCATCAACTTTTAGATATGGAACATTCGACTGGCTTAAATCAGCATTCCAAACAGGAATATTGCGGCAAGTATATGGACATTTAATTTCTATGAGTCGCTTTTGCCATACTTCATTCCCATAAACAAGGATTGCGTCCGGAGAACAGCTTAGCCACGGTTGCTGCAGACAAATTATTGCACCAACTTTTACAATCTCCCACTTTGGATCAACTAACTGTTTGTATTCTTTTAATGCTAAATCTTCATTGTTTTTTCCGTACGTCATCGCTGCATTTTTAGTTTGTTTTGGGTATAACATATCTGTCACAACTTTTTCAACATTAAAACGTTGACCTTTCAACCTGTATCCATTACTGGCAGTTATTCGCAGTGCTCGTTGTGCAAACCATTCGCTGCTATCAGATTGTTGAATGGTTAAAAGATTCAGATTTAATGCTGTCGTAGCATCACAGCATATCTTCTGTTGATAGAAGGTATATATTTCTTTGGTAACCATAACTTCTTCAGTAAATATTACATTACAATTTTGCAATATAAATATATCATTTACTACTTTTTTTGCCTTCTCCTGGAGGACTTCTTTAGCCTTAGTTTGTATCATTTGTAACATTGATTCTGCTGGTGTTATTACAATATCTTCTTTCTCTTCAAGCTCTAAGATTTTTCGAAGCGGTGTATTTTTCAAAGATTCAGGCATACTTGCTACTGTAAGTTTGATAGGTTTCAACTTAGTCATTTCAGCAGACAAAACTGGGGGAGGAAAGAGTTTGGACATCCTTTCACCTTTGTCGTACCCTAGTAATTGCTTTTGAGTAGGCTTACCCCATTGCTGAGAATGACTCGTTTTCGATGACGATGTTTCGGGAGAATTAACGTAATGAATTAACGCACATATATGCTTACACTTGCCCCCAAGACCAGCTTTACAGGTGCAAACAGCGTTACTAACGTGTCGGTTTGTGTCAACCTGAAAATAATAATTCTATAATTTTTCTTATAAATAAATAAAAAAATTTCCTAGTTTTCTAATTTAAGTGCAATAAATTACTTTTTATTTTACTTTTATACTTACAGAAATTGTCACATCATAAAGATTTGATACACTTGTCTGTGGCACAACTTTACCGGTTATGACAGTTTTAATTTTATTCTTTTTTTCAACAACACCGTACACATGCTTTGATTTGAATAATTTTTTACCTTTCTCATCATTCTGGCCATGTATTATATTATTGACTACAGGTTGAAATCCGTATTTTATTATTTTTTCCATTGTTATAACTTTTTTTTAATGTTATTAAATATTTGTTTTGATCCCACTATGTTCACGAATTAAACACCAGAGAGCGCTCAGTCCGACAGTAGTGCTGCCTCTATATTTCACGCACGATCCCTTTTGTATTGACATCATTGAAACAAAATTAGAGGGTATGCGTTGAAAAAAAAAAACTTTTATTTTTTTGGGACAGCCTAATGCCTTTTCTAATTTTTAGCGAATTTCCTCCAAAGGAAATGCAGCTATTGTTTTTGCACCAATGTTGGAATTTTGTAAAAATTTCTTCAAATGTCCATCAATCCTACCTATTAGATATTAAAAATCACTATCGCTATAATTTGTATATATATATATATATATATATATATATATATATATATACATATATATATATATATATATATATATATATATATATATATATATATTAATACTTTTTAAAATGTCTGTGGACCCTCTCTATTAAAATGTCTCTATTGGACCCTCTCTGTGGACCCTCATTGAGGCGCTTTTGGTATTCTAAAGGTCAAGTTCGTTAATGGGTAAAATCGGACGAGGCGAAATGGGGTTTAGAGGGAGGAGAAAAAACAAAATTTGACTATCTCCCTTAATATTTGAAAAATCGAAAAATTTATCAGGAGTTAAGTTGTAGGTACTAAGTTTTACTGCAATCATTTTTCTGTTACACTAATATTTACAGAAATATTTACAATTAAAGATTGAAAGTTAAAATTCTAAATATCTCTGTTCACATTAGAGTTTGAGAAAAATGATCAAGTAATGAATTGTAGCAAACTTGATTTTCTACAACTTTACTCCTTATACATTTTTCGATTATTCTAATATTAAGAGAGATATTAAATATTTTGTGTTTGTTTGACACAAATACATGAAATATATTTTATTGTAAAAAATTTTGATTTTCGTTTCCATAGTAACTATAAACTATAATCGTTATACATCGATTTATTTTGGCTATTAATAAATTTAATTTTTAGCGAATTTCTTCCAACGGAAATGCAGCTATTGTTGCAAATACTGAAGTCATATCAGATATTATATTTCATTTTGATCACACTAAAATTATGACCGCTAGAGAGTGATTTATGTATTCTAAGCAAATTCGCTAAGTTGACGCAGCTCCTGCGTAACGAATTTTTGTATTTTAATTTCATTTTATCTGTTTCAATATTATTTAGATTTAGCTGTATTTAAGTTTCACTGTATTTGGTGCATTCGATCGTACATTTTATTCACCAAACAAAATAACATGGTGTATATGTTAGCGGCAAAGTATGTAAATCTGTCAATTTATACAATGCCTAGGTATTTTATAAAATATCATTCATAATTACTCAAAGTATAAAACAAATGCTTTTTTCTACACATTATTTCTACACAATGTATATAATGACATTGTACATATTCCCGAAATCATCCTTGGCAAAGTGCAAAATTCATAATTATATATTAAGAAACCTGCCTTTTTATAGGTTGAAATCGTAAGTCCGTGTACTACAATCGGAAGATTATATTACTCGGTTGTAATAGTTACCTTTTGTTGATACTATATCTCAAATATATAGAACGTCTTTTAGTGCGGGGCCCAAAAACACGCAAATCCGACCAACTCGGAGAATGACCGATGAAGTGAAAGATTGTAGTACTCGGTTGTAATAGTTAACTTATTTAATTTCAATAATTTTTATAGAACAATCATCGTTGTGTTAAATTACTTACCTTTTTTGAATCTAGTATGCTACTCAAACGCGGTGTGCTACAGCAACGAAAACGAAACTATTTAAAATGTGTGAGGTTATGTTACGACGTCAAATACCTTTCTCACAAATATGTTTTATACTTTGCCACTGGCGGAATCGGTATTATACAGAATGCCTAGTCAATCTATGAAATAAGACAGTATTATGTACATTGCCTTACAAATTTCACATTCTATAGAATGCCTCGACACATAATGTTAATTTATACACTTCGCCGCTGACATATACAATTTAGAAGACTGTATAAGGCTACTGTATATGTGAAAACTGTATATGTTTAATATACATATTAATTGTGTTTAAAATTATTTTGAATTGAAACTTTAAATGAACCCAGGAGAGTCAGACAGGACCGTTATCTTGAAAGTTTGGATCACATGATAATATAATTATTGTAAATTCAGGATCTAAATCAAGTAGGCTAGGTTTTTAGAGAAGGTTTTTCTAGAGAAGGTTGTGAATATAATAAACTCAAGACTCAGAGTCCACCTACAATAACAAATACATGCACTGATCACGTGAACATTTATTAAAACAAAGGTTCGTTTTTTCGTTTTCTTTTTTTTTATTCGTATTATTTTGTTATAAATATGAATAGAACGAATGGAAACAATAAAAATACTAACAAGAACAAACATAACAATAAAAATAATTTAAAAAAACATCAATAGAAATGATAGATTACAAAAAGGATAGCAGTAAACAACAATTCGCATACGAATGAACTGGGACTTAATTCAGATTTAAAGGTCCGGATCTAAAGAAATGATCATGCAATTTTCTTTGTTGCTATGGCTGAACTGTGTAGCTTGAGTATACAATAGTAGATAAAGAAATATAGCTTACATTTTTAATCATAAAATTTTAAATCAATTAACGTTGATTTTTTAAATTTTGATACCTTTTCGGAACAAAAATTTCCACCAGCAAAGTGCACCATCTTATCCAACATTTGAATATAAAAATTCGTTTCGCAGGAGCTGCGTCAATGCGAATTCCCTTAGAATAAATAAACTTTTATTTAACTTTTATCTTATTAATTATTGTTCCTGGAAACTTTTTTCAACATCTCTCCTTACTCTCTCTAGCGCTCACAATTTTAGTCTTATCAAAATGAAATGTCGTACCTGGAATGATTTTGGTATTTGCAAGGCCATGTTTGTTAATAAATGGCCAAGATCAAATGGTAATAGGTCAAGACGAAAGGAGGCGTAAAGAAAGAAGAAAACATAAAATATAAAATATCTCTCTGAATATTAGAACAATCGAAAAATGTACAAGGAGTAAAGTCGTTGAAAATCATGTGTGGTACAATTCCTTTCATGACCGTTTTTCCTAAATTCTAATGTGTACGGAGATATTTATGATTTTAATTTTCAATCTTAATCCTCAATCTCCCTTGTCCGATTTTAATCATTAAGGAATTGGCCTTTCCAATGTCAAAAGCACCTCAAATACCGAATTTAATTTCAATCGAAGTAAAACTGTGACCGATAGAGTGGCTACAGACATGGATATGCCGTATGTGTTGGAAAGCATTGCTAATAGAGAATCAATGTTAAATATTATTTACTATAATAACTATACACAATATGCTTAATAAAGAAATAAAAATAGTGGGGGTACTCTTTAGTGTGTCTGTTGTGCATGCTTGCTGGACTGTTTTGTACTGCATTAACATGTAATGCGAGTGAGTTAAATGTTCATTGTTGTCTTCTTAAGCTTAGCATTACTTGTAACAATTGAAAATTCTTTTTTGAATATCCCTTATTATTTGTATGTGGAATGTTTGAAAATAAATAATAAAACCCCAAAAAGAAAAAATAATAGAATTCCGACAAAAAAAAATCGTTAAAACAACGGTTCGAATATTCCTCCAAACTACTCGGGTATTTCCTAGCACTTGAGGAATAATATTCGCACAATTGTCAACAATTCTTTGCTTTAATTGTAGCAAATTTTCAGGCCTATTCTCCGAATAGATCTGTGTTTTGAGAAAACCCCACATAAAAAAGTTGTTAGGAGATAGATCTGGCGATCTGGCTGGCCACTTGATGGTTCTAAAACCACTCATAAGACGTCCCTGGAAAGTTTGTTCCAGGAGCAACCTTACTATAATGGTATTGTGTGCAGGGCAACCATCTTGTTGGAACCATACAGATTCTAAATTAGGAAGAGCTCTAACAGTTAGCAAAATATTATTTCGTAACAAACTCAAATATTTTTGAGAATTTTTGAGAAGATCCGTCAATGAAAAATGGTTCTATAATATGGTCACCCAATATTCCAGTCAAAACATTAAGTTTCAGTATGTATGTGTATGGTATATGTATGGTTTTATAGTAAATATTTTATTTATTTAACATTAATTCACTAATAGAAATGCTTTCGAAATATATATAAGTTATAGATTCTAGTATGGGACACCCAATACTAAATAACAAAACTCGTGTACATGTGGATCAGCATTTCCTGTCAAACATCGATCAACGTGACCAAATTTATTGTAAAAACACTTACTAATCCAAAATTATTGTATATAAACCGAACATTTTGATTGATTGAAAACTTATTACTTTCATGTACATAATCGCTGTTAATTAACGTTTTGACTATTATTTTAAACTTCGTTGTAATAATTAATATTTTTTGTAATAATTAATATTTTCAACAATTAACAATTGTAACAATTAAATATTTGTAACAATTAATTTTTTTAAATAAATAATTTTTTTTTTAAACATAAACTTCTACCGAGTTTATAACTGGCGCAGCCGCTAGGATTAGTTTGGAAAATACCTTACTAATTAGCGTCCATCGTAAAACTTTAACGTTAACATTAGAATCAGTGTTGTTAAGTATTACGAGTATCTTTCAAGATTTTGGGACGATCCTACAAACCAAACAAATTTGTTATACACTCGACGAACTGGAAAATTTTGTAAAATAATCTGGAAAATTTATTGGAAAATTTACTGGAAATTGTTTTGAAAAAAAAAAAAAAAAATTTTTGAAATTGGTAACGGCAACATTTAACTCAAGTCAACACATTTTCGACGGTTCATCGAAAACTTATGGTTAATCATCGAAACTAACAAGGGCATATTGTAATTTTCGACTTCAGCATTAACTCGTGAAGATTTGGAATCAAGAGCACATTGGTTCAACTAATATGTGGAAATTGTTCATAATTCTGTTGTAAGTACATACTTTCCTTAATTATTTTCATATTCTATGCCTAGATCACCATATCCTATTAGGAGAAATATTAATAAATCTAAAAGAAACGACGGTTTATCGTTTCTAAATAGAAATTACACGTCTGAGGGCATATCGGACAGCGAAGGTAATAATAGTAGTAATAAGTCATTTAATTTAATAAATAATTTAAAAATGAGTCCACCAGAATCTATCATGCAATCAACTCCATCCATAGAAACAGTAATCAAACATTTTCAAATTCCCGATGTAATAAAAACTATTATTCCATTTGACGGAAATAAAAATAATTTATATAACTTTATTGATAGTGTAGATGTAGTTGTTAATTTACTATTTAAATTAGTGGATGAAAATATCAAAAACATATATTGCAATGAAATTAGAAAAAAAGTTATAGGACAAGCGAACGACGTACTAAACCAGTACGGCAGGATTAGGGATTGGGATACAATTAAATCAACTCTCATTTCACACTATGCAGACAAGAGGGACGAATTTAGTTTGACGCGCGATTTATATTCATTACAACAAGGCAATCAACCAGCCGAACTATTCTTTAGTAAAGTTAATGAAATTTTAGCTAGCCTCATTAATAATGTTTCACTTCAACCTGGAGACGAAGCATCTAAGAATTCTAAAATTATTTACTATAGAAAGGTAGCACTGGATTGTTTCCTCACAGGGCTTAATAGAAATATAGGTAATATTGTCAGAGCATTCCAACCCAAAGACTTGGGAGAAGCATGGCAACGCGTGCAGACGGAGCAAAATGTTTTCTATAAACAAACACAGCACCAAGGTAAACCTATTCAGAAAATAGTCCCGACACAACAAATACAACAACCTAGACAAATAATACGACACATACCACCAAATTTTAACAATAGTTCTCCAAATGTTAATCAACAATGGCAAAACCCATTTGGTAACCATCAACGATTACATTATAGACCACCGCAATATAACAACCAACAAAACAATAATCATCCAAATAAACCTAATTTCAGCTCAAATCAAATTCATAATAGACCGCAACAACCTAACAATCAACCTAACAGATTTAGACCGGAACCTATGGACACGTCCTCGGGAAATACTAGACAGTATAATAACAATATGTTTAGATCAACAGGACCTCCTAACTTTGTATCTAAAGAATTGTTTAACGTTGAAAACAACTATGACCAAGACAATACCATACACGATACTGGAACAACAGACGGCTCGTATTACTCAAATCAAAATGATTTTCAATTCTATGACCCGCCTGATCAAGTTGAATTTAATCAACCTGATCTAAATGAAATCGAATACGTTGAAGATCAGGATTTTCTGGCTACAGCCTCGAATCCGCCGGCATCGTAGAGCTTAACTCACACCGATCAAACGGAGCCCTACCTTACATAATGATTCAAAACGGATTCCATAAATTGAAATTTCTTATTGACACTGGAGCAGACAATAATTTTATCGACCCAAAACACGTAACCGACTTAAAATTAATACCTACGAACACTAACGTTAAAACTGCATTACAGACTCACAAGATTTCACATAAAGTAAAAGTAAAATATCTAAAGGAATTAAATAACCATGTACCTTTAGAATTTTTAGTATTTAAATTCCATTACTACTTTGACGGAATCATAGGGAGTCAGACACTACAAGACCTTCAAGCTAACATTAACTATAACAACCATTCAATTAATTTCGGAAACGTAACAAACAAATTATACTATAAACCTTGTACGACCCCACAAATACATACTTTAGAAGCATACGAACAAAAATTTATAACAGTCCCCACTCTTATAAAAAATGGCGACATACTCATACCACAAATTAAACTCAACCAGAACGTACATACAGTAAGTGGTATATACCAAGCAAAGGACTCATTCGCAAAAGTTTTTATAACAAATGAAATAGATTCACCACAAACAATAATAATTTCACAACCGTTAAACAGTGAATCGCTCACTAATTATCACGAATTATACAACATTCATTCAAATTCAATGGAAGTTGAATATTCAGATAATTACGATTTTGTTATGAAAAATATCCGAATGAAACATCTAAATAAAGAGGAACAAGACGCTCTAATAAATACTTGTACTGACTACAGAGACATATTTTACACTTCCGACCAAGATATGACGTTTACATCTGATGTTAAACATTCTATTGTAACAAAAGATGAATTACCGATATACACGCGCTCATACCGATACCCCCATTGCCACAAAGAAGAAGTGACACGACAAATTAACGAGCTCTTAGAGAAAAATATAATTAGACCTTCTAATTCTCCATGGTCATCACCAATTTGGATTGTCGCGAAGAAAGCTGACGCTTCGGGCAAAAAGAAATGGAGATTAGTAGTCGATTATAGGAAACTAAATGAAAAGACAATAGACGACAGATACCCTTTACCTAACATATCTGACATACTAGACAAATTGGGCAAGTGTTGCTACTTTTCAACGCTAGATCTCGCGTCAGGATATCATCAGATCGAAATGGACCCTAAGGACATTGCAAAGACGGCATTTACAGTAGACAATGGACATTACGAGTATACAAGAATGACTTTTGGACTTAAAAATGCCCCCGCTACATTTCAACGCGTCATGGACAATATGTTGAGAGAATTCATCGGTAAAAACGTATTAGTTTATATGGATGACATCATAATCTTTTCAACATCTCTGACCGAACATGTCGAAATGTTACGGAAAGTTTTTGACAAATTAAGAAAACATAACTTCAAAACGCAACTGGACAAATGCGAGTTCTTACATAAAGAAATCGAATTTTTAGGACATGTAGTGACCACACACGGTATAAAACCTAACCCTGCAAAAATTGAAGCAATTAAAAAATTCCCATTACCAAAGACTGCGACAGAAATCAAGTCATTTCTCGGACTTTTAGGCTACTACCGAAAATTCATAAAGGACTTTGCAAAGATAACTAAACCTATGACACAATGTTTACGTAAAGACACAAAAATCGATACAAAAAATAAAGAGTACATCAAGTGTTTCGAATATTGTAAAACTCTCCTCATCGGTGACCCCATATTACAATATCTGGATTTTGACAAACCCTTTATACTCACTACTGACGCTAGTAATTACGCATTAGGAGCTGTATTATCGCAAGGTACAGTTGGACACGACAAACCTGTGTGTTACGCTTCACGTACACTCAACAAATCAGAACAAAACTATAGCACAATAGAAAAAGAATTGTTAGCGATAGTGTGGGCTTGCAAGCAATTCAGACCCTACTTATTCGGACAAAAATTCAACATACTGACAGACCATAAACCGTTGAAATGGGTTTTTTCTTTAAAAGAGCCTAATTCAAAATTGGTTAGATGGAAAATCAAACTTTTAGATTACAACTTCGACATTGACTATAAACCAGGAAAAGTAAACTCTAACGCGGATGCACTAAGTCGTATACCCGCGGAACTCAATAATATTGATACTAGTTCACAAGATGCTGAAGCATCAACTGTACATTCAGCTCAGGAAAACATAAACGAAGGCATACGAATATCTGAACAAGCACTAAACGAATTTAGTAATCAAATAATTATCGATACCGGACTTAGGAACCAAATAAATACCGAATACCTATTCAAAACTCGCAAACGTTTGACGATAGAAATAGAAAACACCCCGACAGAAAAACAATGCATTGAAATATTTAAAGAATATTTATCACCTAACAAATTAAATGCCGTCATGACTAATGACGATACATTTAAAGTATTCAATGAAACTCATGATAAATACTTCTCTAAATATAAAATTATCAGATGTACGACCCTACTATCGGACATTCAAACCCTAGAAGAACAAACAGAAATCATACGTAAATACCACGAACTATCGGTGCACAGAGGAATAGACGAGACACTAAACCACTTAAAAAGAACATATTACTTTGACAATATGAAGTCAAAAATCACGACTTTCATTAATACTTGTGACACCTGTTTAAAATTTAAATATGAGAGACATCCACTGCATTTAAAACAGACACCCACCGAAATAGCCACCAAACCATTTGAAATACTTCATATGGACTTACTCCATATTGAAAAATCTAATGTACTGACCATAATAGACAAATTTAGTAAGTACGCAGAATGTTCTATCATCCCCTTTCGAAATTCAGTTGAAGTATTAAAAATAGTTCGAAAATATATTGCAAGACATGGTATACCGACTAAAATCATACACGATAATGGCAACGAATTCTCCAACTTAGACATGCGAGAATTCCTCAAACTTTACGACATACAGAATCATATAACCGCTGCTAGAAACTCTACGGGTAACTCACCAGTAGAAAGGCTACATAACACCATACTTGAAATTCTTAGAATACTAAAAGATAAAGAAAATTCACCCTTAGACGAACTATTAGATTTGACCATGATTACTTACAACAACTCTATCCACTCTTCAACAAAACTTACACCCTTCGAAATCATACGTGGAATTCGAGAAAAGACTATACTTAAACCGAACGATAACGCAATCACGGAATTTACTAATAAACAACGTGAGGAAATAAAAATTATACAAGAAATAATAACGAAGCAAAACGATAAAAACATACAAATTTTAGACACGAAAAACCAAGACAGATCAGATCCCCCTACCCTAGGACAGAATGACGTGTATATAAAAAATAATCAAAGAAATACTAAACTACGACCACCATATGACAAAAAGAAAGTAACCAAAGAAACTAACTTAACATTCCACACAAATAACAAATTTAAGTACCACAAATCAAAGACTAAACCTAAAAGAAATTAATCTTTTTCAGGTGCCTGACACCTTCCTCTCTTCCCCAACGTATAGAATACCACGACCTTACGCACACAAAAGGACTATTAGCACTCAATCTAGGAGAAACTAAATTAACCTCACATTATAATAATTTAATCCACATAATTAACATAACTAATATAAAGGAATCTTTAGAACATTTAAAAACTAATGTATTTAATGTAGATCTAAATATGACTTTATTTTATAATACTAATACCTTAAAATCCTTATACCACAAATTAGAGAATAAAATAGAAAGTTTAGAACTGAAAACCTATAGATCAAAACGTGGCTTAATTGATGGCTTAGGCTATGTAATTAAAGGAATAACCGGTAATATGGACCACAATGACGCGATAGAAATTAACAAGCAGATAGAAGTATTAAAAAATAATCAATTACTAATCGAAGATAGCACAAATTCACAACATAAATTAAATACACAAATGATTGACCGATTTGACAATATAACCAAATTTATTAATACCGAACAGACTAAACTTAAAACAATTGTGGATGCTATTAAATCTTATCCACTTCTCGAACACAAGTTCATTCACAAGTTATTCCAGTCACAAATATACTTCTCGGTTCAATCACAATTACAGTATTTAGATGATCATATTAGTGACATTATTCTTTCTATGGATTTGGCACGGTTGAACATTATCTCAAAACACATATTAACTAAACAAGAATTAAATATAGTTTATAATGCTTTAAAACCACAAATAAAAATCGGAAGTGATGAACAATTATACGAATTATTAAATTTAAAGGCTTATTATAACGGGAGTAATATTATATTCGCTGTAATGATACCTCAATTCCATAACGAAACCTTAGTACAATAAAAATTAGACCCTTACCCGAACAACATCAAATAATTAAACCTTTAATAAACATAATCCTGTATAATCATAAACATTTCCTATTTCTACAAAAACCTTGCAACCGAATAGAACAAACCTACATATGCCCACCATATAAATTACAAGAAACCAGCTCAAACCAATGCGAGATCCAAATATTAGAAAAAAAACCAGCCAAATGCACACTTCATCGAACTATGGAGGAAGACTTCATAGAAGAAATCGAAACCAATCACATTATAGTATCGACAACTAATCCTGTTAACATCACTAATAATTGTGGGAAAAATATAACCAACTTCATCGGAAAACTCAACATAATATTACATGAATGCCAACTAACTATTAATCAAATCAAATATGGAACTTTATTAACCTCAACTCACAACATCGTGTTGGAACAAATAATGTATAATGTCATCAACATAACGAATATATCGAAGGACATTAATCTAGATTTATTGAAAGTGAAACACTTGGAAAATACGAAAGAACTCCAATCATTGAAATATCAACATTCTATGCACACCGGTGTTTGGACAGTAACAACTTTTATTTCTATAATTTGTTTAATTCTATATTTTATGTTTAGAAAACTTAGAAAGAGTAAAAATGCACCAGTGGAAACCATGGTTAGGCGTACATCATCGGCGCCTGCAGTCGTCCAACTCCCTTCGGAAGTCAGACTTCTGTCTTAAGGACGGAAGAGTTATAGATTCTAATATGGGACACCCAATACTAAATAACAAAACTCGTGTACATGTGGATCAGCATTTCCTGTCAAACATCGATCAACGTGACCAAATTTATTGTAAAAACACTTACTAATCCAAAATTATTGTATATAAACCGAACATTTTGATTGATTGAAAACTTATTACTTTCATGTACATAATCGCTGTTAATTAACGTTTTGACTATTATTTTAAACTTCGTTGTAATAATTAATATTTTTTGTAATAATTAATATTTTCAACAATTAACAATTGTAACAATTAAATATTTGTAACAATTAATTTTTTTAAATAAATAATTTTTTTTTTAAACATATATATATCTTCTACCGAGTTTATAACTTATATATACACACATATATATATATATATATATATATATATATATATATATATATATATGTATATATACATATATATATATATATATATATATATATATATATATATATATATATATATATATGTGTGTATATATAAGTTATAAACTCGGTAGAAGTTTATGTTTAAAAAAAAAATTATTTATTTAAAAAAATTAATTGTTACAAATATTTAATTGTTACAATTGTTAATTGTTGAAAATATTAATTATTACAAAAAATATTAATTATTACAACGAAGTTTAAAATAATAGTCAAAACGTTAATTAACAGCGATTATGTACATGAAAGTAATAAGTTTTCAATCAATCAAAATGTTCGGTTTATATACAATAATTTTGGATTAGTAAGTGTTTTTACAATAAATTTGGTCACGTTGATCGATGTTTGACAGGAAATGCTGATCCAAATTTTAAATAAATAATTTTTTTTTTAAACATATATATATCTTCTACCGAGTTTATAACTTATATATACACACATATATATATATATATATATATATATATATATATATATATATATGTATATATACATATATATATATATATATATATATATATATATATATATATATATATATATATATGTGTGTATATATAAGTTATAAACTCGGTAGAAGTTTATGTTTAAAAAAAAAATTATTTATTTAAAAAAATTAATTGTTACAAATATTTAATTGTTACAATTGTTAATTGTTGAAAATATTAATTATTACAAAAAATATACACACACTTATATATACACACATATATATATATATATATATATATATATATATGTATATATACATATATATATATATATATATATATATATATATATATATATATATATATATATATATATATATATATATATATATATATATATGTGTGTATATATAAGTTATAAACTCGGTAGAAGTTTATGTTTAAAAAAAAAATTATTTATTTAAAAAAATTAATTGTTACAAATATTTAATTGTTACAGATATATGTATATATACATATATATATATATATATATATATATATATATATATATATATATATATATATATATATATATATATATATATGTTTATATATATATTTATATATACAGGGTGAGTCGAACCAAGTGGATAATAGCACACACCTCCACTTCCTTCCACGATTCTCTCATTTTTCTATAACATCCAATATAATACAATACATTATAACAAAACAAAGACCACCCAAAGACATGATATAATTCACAACCAAAACATCTGCGCACAAAAATAAAGCAGGCGGGCTCCTTTCCAAATTCAAAATAATCAAATCCGATAACGTAAGCAGCGGTGGGCAAAAAAAATTTAATTTGAATGATTAGAGAAGCAGAAAACTTATTAAATACTTGTTAACATAGTAATAGTTATGAAAAACAATAATATATTTTTATTACAAATGCTATGATTCTCAAAAACTTCAGGGGCGAATATAGAAATTTTTCACTGGGGGCGCATATATCCAAATATGGATATATTATATATAGTTGTAGCTTAAGGAACAAAGTTAAATTTTAAAACAATTAAAAGAATAAATTAACATAGTATTATGGTAAAACAAATTAATAATATATCTACTTTATTTTTATAAGTCAAAGTCAAGTTTTCGTTGTTTTTCTTTAGAAAAATATGTTTTTCTTTAGAAAAATATGTTTTTCTTTTAAATATACTGACAGATTTTCTAAAGACAGATTTTCTTTGTTTCTTAAGGATGTTCCAGCATACCCCCACTTTTCGATAGATTTTCTAATAAATCCCGAAGTTTCAGAATTTTTGACCGTTTAGAACGCGAGATAATTGATATCAAAGTTATCATTCTGTCTCACCTTTTCTCATTTTAAGCCTGTAAAACTTCATGCCCGCCCAACTATTATCTGTTGTATTAGAAAAAATACTCGACAGAATTTAAAAAAAAAAAAAAACTAGGAGAATAAAGCTAAATATTTATTATATAAATTTTTTTTTAAAATCGTGTGTTACCGTTTTGTTTTCGAAATATAAAAGTTTAAATTTATTTATTTTCTTCAAAACAACATTATTTTTTATATGTGAACAGTGTATTTGTCTATGTGTTGTGTATGTGTGTTTATGTGTTTGTGCTATAATAAAATCAAACCGGTTCTTTGTCCTGATTATATAACACAGTGCTGGACCGTCCTTAAGCTACAACTTACCATGTACAATATATCATATTTGTATATATGCGCCCCCAGTGAAAAATTTCTTGATTCGCCCCTGAAATACTAGGGAAGCATAGTAATAATATAAATCTATTTTTGTTTGTTTTTTTTTCAACACTAAAATCACAACTAGTCTAGTCAATTTACTAAAAAAATCACCAAATAAAATTAAAACTTATATTCTATATTTTAAAATTAGTTAATATTTTCTTTGGGTCTTCCTCTTGAACATATCCAAAAGACCCATATGGGAGGTGGAACTGCGCGAATTTTCTACAAAAAACGTACAAAAAGTTTTTTCTAGCTTTAACCGTTTGGGGGATATATAGATGTATAAGCAGAAGTCCAGAAAGTCTAGTTAACGAGGGGAGAAAATCGCTTCTGAAAGTTTTTTTTCTTTTTTCAAATAACTAATTAATAATAACTAAACATACTGAAATAACTCAAACATATAAACAAAAACAAAACATAAACATAAAAATTTTAAAATATAGAATATAAGTTTTTTTTTTATTTGGTGATTTATTTAGTAAATTGACTGGGCTAATTGTTATAATATAAGTCATTAAATGAATGCATGAATCACACGCTGTTGATATTTGAAGACAACTGTTAATGCATGCATATAACATATAGTAAGCTAAAACTTGTTGACTGGGAACAAGTATTTAATAAGTTTTCTGCTTCCCTAATCATTCAAATTAAATTTTTTTTGCCCACCGCTGCTTACGTTCCCGGATTTGATTATTTTGAATTTGGAAAGGAGCCCGCCTGCTTTATTTTTGTGCGCAGATGTTTTGGTTGTGAATTATATCATGTCTTTGGGTGGTCTTTGTTTTGTTATAATGTATTGTATTCTATTGGATGTTGTAGAAAAATGAGAGTATCGTGGAAGGAACTGGAGGTGTGTGCTATTATCCACTTGGTTCGACTTACCCTGTATATCTATAAATTCATAATACATATAAATTTTGTGATCTACTAGGTAGGTAGGATCGATGGACATTTGAAGAAATTTATGTGATAATTTTAACATCGGTACAAGGTCAATAGCTCTATTTCTAAAAGTTAAACCCGTTTTTAATTGTGCTTATGACATTTTTGTTATTACGGTATTCTCTTACGGCGTATGTGGTACCACGTGGGTTACAGTTGCATTTTCAAAACAACTATAAGATCTTGCATAATAGCCACATGACCATAAATGGAACGTTATGTTATCAAATTTTTATGATTGATTTGTTCGTTATTCATTCGATTTTTGAAAAAGTGCTTCAAATAAAAGTAGTTTATTATAAATATACTTAACAACTTCTATTCGAAACATTTTTTGAAAAATCGAAGACACAAATCACTTAAAAATTGTGAAAAATGAGGGCTATTTTTGTGGTCCATAGTATTTGTATGGTACAAGAGAATCCTTTGACACAACATTATTCGGTTTTCTTGCATATAAAATTCTTCCAACATTTAGTGTATTCCTTGTACCTACATACAAAACATTTTAGAGATAAACCAACTATAGTCTATGTATAATAATTAATTTGCAAACTTTGTTCTAGCAAACTTTCTGTTACAATAAAGAGAGAACTAAACTATCCAATATAAAATATACATGAATACATCAGGATCTTTAAACAGAAATTCAGTAACTAATAAACACACACAATTCAAAATTAATGTGTTATAAATAAGCTATTGTCTCTGTTTACATAATAAGTATATTATTATATAATGTAATCACATTTCAATTAAAGGTTCATTTGAGTTTAGTTAGTTCAAATATTATTAATTTATTTTGGTTAAAATAAACTTGAATGGATACAATTGAAGTACGTACAGAAGTGACCCACTCCCATATTTCCCGTAAGTTTCAAAGAATTCCTAGTCGAATGCAAGAAAACGTGTCTTTCTAGTATGTATAGAAGTAAATAACATAGCGTTCCCATTTTCAGGGGGTGGGTTTTGAAGTTAATCTGCGTTGAATGCAAAAAACCGCAACCTTCTAGCATTTCCAGAATTTGGTTAGATTTTATATAGATCAGTTAGTGAGTCGGTTACACAAAGAAGGGCTGTATATATTCGCTCTGCTCGAATGCGGGCCCGCCCTTAGCCTCGGTGTAGCCTTTGACCTTAGCTTCGCGTCCTTGGCGTAATGCAAAAAACCTCATCCTTCTAGAATTTATAGATAGACAGGTTGTAGAGGCTGTCCTGGACGGGACACACTTCGATCATAAGGTCCATTGTGATGCCTAAGGTTGTGTAGACTAGGAATTGGTAGGATGTGCGACTACAGCCGACTTTGATAGGCCGATACTCATCTGGAGCTCGTGAAGGAAACTGCAAAAAACCTTGACAAGCATAGCCGGTTACTTCGTTCTTGTCCATACGCCGACAATTTAGTCAATTAACCGCCCCCATTTTTTTAAATAATTTTTTTTTAATAATTGAGAAACTGCCGATGTCGGGATTCGAACCTATAGCCTCCCAGTTCCAAGTACACACAACGCCTTTACAAGCGCCGCTACTTGGCTGGTAAAATTTATAGAAGTAAAGAAGGTAATTTTGGGTTTTTTTCTACCTTCGGGGGATTGCGTTGGAGAAATTAAAGTTTTCCGATTTTTCCCGTAAGTTTGAAGTTATTCCGCGTCGATTGCAAAAAACCGCATCCTTCTAGCATTTCTAAAAGTGGCTTAGAATTTGTATAGATGAGTCAGTCAGTCATTCAATAACTCAGTTACACAAAGGGCTGTATATATTATAGGATATATTATAGATTCTGAATGACAGTAAATACATAAAGATCCCATGTATATCAGTTTTAAGGCAGGGGCAGTAACAAGTGATAGCAAAAGTATCGAACAAAAAAAATCAATAAAAATTGCCTTGCTTCTAATGATGAAAAGTTTAGAAATTTAGATCCAATAGAAAAAACAAAAATAATCACCATTTTGTTCACCAAAAATTTCAAAAAAATGATTATTCAATGTTATAAACAGAGTGAGTGATCTTTGAAACACTGATAAACACGGGTTTGCTGTCCAAACGAAAATGCATTTACTGTAGTTGTAAAGTTATATAAAATTTTACAGTTAATATTTGTTTTAATATATTAAAATATTGTTTTAATATATAAAATGTTGTTTTAATAGATTCTTTAAAATAGTTCACAGAAGTACCGCACTTAAAAAAAAAATAAAATCAGTCATATTATGAATGGACTGACAGAGTCCATTTGTCAACACAATTAACAAGATAAAACGAACTGCAATTTTAAATATTGTAAAAGAAATAACTAATAAAAAATTTAATACAAGAAATGGTGTGTAGTTTTAGGGTTCTCTTGTGACCAACGATAGGTGTTGGTCACAAGAATGATTGATTATTTACACGCACGATTATTATATAATAGTCATCAGTTAAATATAAAACTGTTATTCCGAAACCATTGATAAAATACAACATGTTGTATTGTACTTTTCCCTCGGGCATCCTGTATACTCAAAGTAAAATATGTGTTATACTCAATTGGTTATATAGGCTTTTCTTTTTGGCAAACAATACTAAATAATAGGTTATTTCAAAGGGAATAAAAGAATTATACGAAACAGCCCTAAGTGTAGAAAGGCTATTTTTTATATAAAGCAACATAAAAAAATGGTTTGGCATACTTAAATGATAAATGACAATCTGTTAAAGATTTTATAAGAGAGATCTCATTTTTTCTTCTCCTTTAAAGTTTAAAAATTATATATATCTAGAGCACGGTAGTGCGACCGACCGAGTTTTGAATAAAATATAGTAAACTATTTTTCAATGTTTTCCTTGAGAATCACTTTCTTCGTAATAATTTGTACAGGTTGGCCTAGGTAGCCAACTAACTGTTCCGAACAATTCAGTGATTTGGAAAAACTTCATTTAAATGTTGTCACATACGTCTAATGCTATGAGAAGCTCTAGTTGTTCTGGAATCGTATTTTGTAAAATTTCGCTATATCCTATGATCCGTAGGGGGGTGTAGGGGCTCAAAAAATTACTTGTTTAGCAGTTTTTGACGTCGCAATATAACAACTCCAGGGTGTCGGGGTTCATCCTTTTGCCTGGAGTACAAAATAATGTTGCCGTCCTGAGTTCTCGTCTCTCCAAAATCATACCATCTCGAGTCATTCAGTCCGAATATCTCCAGGTTCTAGGGCTTCATCTCAGCCTCTATGACTCTCAAGGTGCCGGCTTCACTAATTATTATGGCATTCCATACTCCAAATCGAGTCCGGTGTTTTAAGCTAAAGGGAAAGTTCCTTAATCTAGTCCGATGTTGTTCTGATATTCAGGTTTCGTGTTGTCTTGAAAATTATTAAAATAATTTTTAGGACCTCAACACATGATTTAAGTACAAATGTTGAAAAATATTTAAAACATAATATTTGTCTCCTCAAAGAAGGAGTTTTTTTTTTATAAAGAAAATCATTAAGAAAAAAATTTGAAGAAAGGAGTTTTTTTTTTCAAAAGTATAATTGAACAAAAATAAGATCTAATTTTGATGGATTGATTTATTTTTTAAATCAAATGAATCAAAATTTATTTTATTAAAGAAAGTTTTTTTTTAAGTCAAATTTAATTTATTTTGTAAAAAAATAATAATTCGAACATGTTGAATTTTGTTGATTAACATTTATAGAAGCTAGCTTATTGAAGTATTGGATAAACAACTATTATGTTATACATGTATTGTAAATTTTGAACTGGTATATATATCTGACATTAGTGCACTAAGTAGATATTTTAGTGAGGAGTACCACATCTATACATTGGTTCGTATCCCAGTCGAACCAATACAATTTTTAATAAATTTTATCAATTATCGACCCCTCTGAATGCGTCCGTGGTTGTTGAGAAACTAATTATTTGTTCTGGAAGAATCTATATGAAACAATATTTTCTATTAGTATTTTCTATATAAGCAGCGGCATTCGCCAGCTCAAAATTAGTTTTAAATTAACATTTGATCCGTTTGGTAACATTTGTTGAGTAAAAATCAGTAGAAAAAAAGTTGTATTGTATTATAAAGAGAAATAGACTCATTAATTGTGGAAATTAAATAAAATTCAAATTTTTTTTTCAAATAAAATAAAATTAGGTTTGAATAAAATCATAAAGTTTTTGTTTTTTTATTTAATTTTTTCAAAGTGTGTGTTGATTTATTTGACATAAATTTGGTAAACTATTACTAATATTTTGTGTTTTTGTGTGTGTCGAGTATCGGAATCTGTTTTAGGGTCTACAGCGCTCCTTTGAAAGCTAAAGAGAGCCAAGATACCACGACATCGTTAATATTTGTTTAAGGCATGGCAGGTCGTGGCCTGTGAGCTTGGCATGTTGATTCCCCTCCTAACTGGAGGCATGACTGCTATCAAGAGACTCTCAGTAATAGGCCTAAGTTGACAACTCATACGATTACCAACCAAACTGAGTGAGTGGACCAGGATTCGGATTACCCACGAACTTGTCCATATACCTCTCACCTAGTTTAGCCTGTAGGCTGATGCAGTGAGCCGGAGTGTGGTTGATATTGGATATTTATATAGAATGCTAAAGTGTTATATTGAGAAGCTTGATGAATCATTAAGAAATTCACACCGAAAACTCCTTGACAAAGCATCTAGTTTCTTGCAAACAATAAGTACTTAAAAACCCGATACTTTTGATATTCGGTTTCATATCCAGCTTTCCAGATAAAATGGCGATCCAAACAAAACGCTGCAGGCAATATTTAGGGATCCTATATGTTTAAAAGTACTTTTAATTTTTATTGTTTTATTAAATACCCACCCAATGTTTATCTATAGCAATAAAGTTGTAATTTATAGATGGTCCAGTAAGAACTGAACCACTTTTTTTTCGACAAAATACACAGGACACTCAGACTCTTCTTAAAAAACCAAAAACAATATGTAGATTCAAGAAACCAATAGAAAAACATTACTATTCAAGATACATTAATTATACTATTAATATCAACACAGATTAGGGGGGCGTTCAAGTATTACGTATAAGCAAAGTTTCTATGAATTTAGACCCCCCCCCCTGTATGAGCAAAAATAATAAAATTGCGAACTTCCCCTCCCCCAAATGATAAGACTTTTTTAAGAATTTTTTCAAAACTTTTATTAAATATTAAAGTTAATATTTAAAAGATCAATTATTTAAAGAAAAATTAAATAGTTTTAATCAGATTAGAAAATTAAGAATCAATTTTTGCCTACGGGCTCCGTATCCAAATTTCTACGTCATCTTCGTTTAGCCATGTACAGTTTAGAAATTAATTATATTTAATTAATTATTATTCTTAAAATTATATAATAAAATTTGTATTTAAATTAAAAAAATAAAACAGCCGATAAATGCCATTCAACAGAGATCAATGAACGTTATATTTATTTGTTTCAAGCCATCCTTGTAAGCCAGGAATAGTATTATTAATTTAGATTATAAATATTGTTTTAAAAACATTTTTATTTTTTTTATCTTACGAAAGATTTTTGATATCACCCCAGTCTCTTTGTCAATCAAAGCAAGATAAAATTTCACACCTCCCCCCCCCCCCCCTACTAAACCTGCTTACGTAATACTTGAACCATACCTAGGGAACCCCTAGTTACTTGAAACATACCTAGGGAAAATCGAATATTGTTAAAAACAACATCGATAATAAAACAAATGAAAACACAGTGAAAATTGACTTTACACATACATAATAATCTAAAATGTCGTTCTTGTGATTAGTAACAAATATTAATTATACAAGCTGTTCTAACAGAAATGATACGCATTAAATCATGCTAAAAACAAAGTTAATACTATTTTGTTTGTATACTTAGGCCTGTATTCATAGTCCGGTCTTAAGCGTAAGATTACCTTAAGCATGATCTTAAGGCAGTGTTTAGATTCATAAACGCAATCTTGAGGCTAACTTGAAAGCTTGATCTTAGCTAGGATAATGTGTGGTGGGATAAATAATCATAGTCATAGCTTAAGGCGATATTACGCTATTGAAATAATATTAATTACTTCAGTGTACACATCTTGAGGAAAAAAACCTTGAGCTTTTTTATGAAAAAAATGCGTCTCATCACCTGTATGGACTACTTAAAAAACAAAAAACGAATTAAATAACGAATATTATCTACACAACAATCGTCAAAATCCAATTTTAAAACATCAAAAAGAAAACTACATTATATTATAGTAAAGATTCTATTGTTTTTCCAACCTTTTTTTGTGTGTGTATATATTGTGCTAAAAATGTCCCCGGTGGTTTTATTATATTATTTGTGTTGAATAAAAAAGAAAAAAATGGATTTGAATAAAACCCCTTTTGTTAATGATTAAATTACGTGAATCACGTCATTACTAAAAAATAAAAATAAATATATATATTCATTGTAATTAGAATACCCTACATAGGTTACAGTAGAGTTCTGATTAATATATTGGTCTGAGAGCTATAATGTTGACTCTTTCTTTTGTGATGGTGTCAAACAGGGTTTTATATTCCAGGGGTGGCCAACAAGTCGATTGCGAATAGAATTTTGATCGATCGTTGGTAAAAAGTAATTGAAAAAATTGAGGTAAAATTTCAAGATTTTGTAAAAATAAATAAAGAAATTGTGTAATTTCTTAATCTGTTCCTTTTAAAAAAGTGTGAAACGCATTAGCCTAAAATTTATTCGAATGGAGCAAAAGGCATTAAAATATGAAATTATAATTTTACAAACTGATTTAATTATACAAGCCAGAAAGTTTGAAAAAGGTTTTTGGAAATACATCAACCGAGAAAAATATCCCAACTTTTTTCTGTATTAGATTTACTTTTTATCTACCAGTCCAAGTGGCCGAGAGGTCTACGGCGTTATGTCTGCGCAGTATGCCTACATGGGTACTGGGAGGTTATGGGTTCGAATCCCGACATCGGCAGTTTGTCAATTATTAAGAAAAAAAGGGGGCGCTTAATTGACTAAATATTAGGCGTATGGACAAGAACAAAGTTCCTTCACGAACTCCAGATGAATATCGGCATAGTTCCTATCATAGTCGGCTGCAGCCGCATATCCGACCAATTCCTAGTTTATACACAAAAATTCCTTCCACTGCACTCACATCCTCAATCCTTAGGCATTACAATGTACCTTATAGTCGAAGTGTAGCCCGTCCAGGGCAGCCTGTACAATCTACCTTTTTATCTTACGTGTCGCGATCGGCTTGTACTTTGTTCGTTTGTTCGAAGGTACATTTGAAAAAGTTGTTGCACATTGTGGCTGAGCATTTGATTTTATGATTTCACTTTCGCGATTTTTTTTTGGGTCAGAAAAATTTATCATGGAAGAATGATATGATAAAGAATGAATGGTTTTTTGCTAATCTATCAATATCTCGCTGTGTTCACTTTGTACTGAAACATCCTGTATATACACCTACGTAAAAAACAACATAATTATTTAACGGGTCAAAATTAATTCAAAATTGGCTACAGACATAGACAGATTTAGAATTTATTTTATCGCCTGAACATTAATGGGAAGACTTCTTGCATATATATTGTGTCATGTCTGATTCCAGACTTTGACAACTATGCTTTTCCAGGATGCTCTGTCCTGGGCTTTATGAATAAGATCTGTGTTGGTTTGAAGTTTTGTAATTGGCAAAATGCTGTTCAAAAATTTTATTCTTTTTCGACCAATTCCTCTTTTTCAAACCATTTTCCCTGTTAAAGAAAGGCGTTCTAGCTTTTGCATTCGGATGATGTGACCAAGAAATTCCAGTTGCCTCTTTCGAATCCATTTTATTACGCATTTATCTATTCCTGCCTTTTTCCACACTTTATCGTTTGAAACAAAATCCTTCCAACTAATTTTGAAGATTCTTCTCCAAAAACCACACTTCACAAGCTTCGATTTTTTTAGCTATACTATCGCATATAGTCCAAGTTTCATATCCGTATGTTAGAACCGACCACACACAAGTCATTAAAAGTTTATGTTTAATGTCTAATGTCACTGATTAATTGAAAAGTCCTTTTTTAATTTATTAAATGTTTCTTTGGCAAGGGTAATACGTCTGTTTATTTCCTCAATACACTTTCCGTCATTAGTTATTAAGGACCGAGGTATACATGTTTTTCACTTATTTTAATATTTTGGTCATTCAGTTTTAATGAGGTTTCTTTTTTGTTCTTTGAAATGACCATTCCCACCGTCTTCTTGGGTTTATTTCCATACCCCATTTTTTGTTGGCTTCCTGCAAATTATCCAGTAAATACTGCATTTTTTCTTCGCTGTCTGCGATAAGAACTGTATCGTCGGCATACCTAATATTGTTGATATTTTTCCCCCTATTGTGATAGAATTCTTGCATATATGTCTCTAATCAAGGAATCATAACAAAGTCTTCGTTAAATTGAAAAAGTACCCGTGTGAAATTCACACAGGTACACTCCCGTTCATAAAAATTGAACCAGTAAGTCACATTCTAAGCATGGAAAAATTCATGTATGATATTACATACAATAACACTTAGATTGTTTCAACTGGTTCAATTTTTATGACCGGAAGTTTATGTAGTTTATGGGAGTTTATTGGGATATTTTTCTTGGTTGACGTATTTCCGAAAATATTTTTCAAATTTTCTGGCTTGTAAGATTAAATCAGCTTGTAAAATTATAATTTCATTTTTTATGTCTTTTTCTCCGTATGCAATTTTTTGGCTAGCGCGTTTCACACTTGAATATTTTTTAAAAGGAAATGATATAAATTCCACAATTTCTTTATTTTTTCAAAATCTTGAAATCTTACTGCAAATTTTTCAATTACTTTTTGTTAAAACATCGCGAGCGATCGACCAAAATTGGTTTGGCGATCGATCTGTTGGCCACTCCTGCTCTATGTGATAATAAATGAAAGATGGCAAAGGATTTGGATCATTTGAGCCGTATCGAATGAAATTATTTTATGACCTTAAGCCATAGAAGTAGTAATAAAATATATTATTAATATTATTTGAATTTCTATTATTTGACAAAGGTTTACACCTTACTATCAATAAAGACGACCCAAAAAATCAAAAAAACCTTAGACTAACATTTTATGCAGGAGTTTAGATTACAGATTGTACATATTTGCATACTCGATTTTGTAATACGCACAGCATCCAGTTCGTTTATAAGCTCGTTGCATACGTCTACTTTGTTGGTTACAATTGATTAGGGAATTCATGTATATATATCCACTTATGTATTTTTATTATTTCAATAATATTGTAAACTTAGTGTATAGATTCTTAAATTTATGTGAAGTATTCTTTATTCTTCGCGCGACAAACTCATTCTACTTTTTCAAACTTGATACGTTTTTGCAAAGGCTTCATCGCACTAACCTCTATATAACTGGACACATCATCGAATGTTTCACCTTTAGCCAGAATTGAAGCGCTCCGCACTAGCCAAGGCACTAAATTTTGATTTAAGGCGCCTGCGCGACGTATTAATATGTATGTGTGTTAATGTCTGTGTAGCTATTTTTACTACACACATAAAGTTTTTAGTCACGCAAACGCATTGAAACAAAATTTAGTACTTTGGCTAGTTGAGGCGGCTATACAAGGTCCATAAGGATACTCGGTTCAGTTCTATAGAGGTCAGTGAGACGCACAAAATTTTAACGTTACTTTATGATTTTTTTTAACAGCAAGAAAATAATACACGCGATCATTTTGAAATTTTAATATGTCTTTAATGGTATCTTAATTTTTTTAATTTCATTGTTTTACTCCACTAATTTGTTTATGTTTTTTCAAAGTAGACTCCTTAAAAAAAGATGATGTCACTCGGGGAAGCACACAGCCTGCTTTGGTGGTCGAAAATCAAAAAATCAAATTCTTCTACTGCTCATTAGTACGCTTTTATCCCTGCTCTCTTCTTTGCGCTGTAACTTTTAAAACATTGGTTCACAATCTGTTTTCAACATGTTTTACTTCCGAAATATGTAAAAATAAAGTCGATTTTTTGAACCCCACCACAGTATACAACCACCATAACTGTCAATTTCTGTTCAATTTAACATCATATTGACAGTGAAAATAATCAGAACTCTATAGTATTTGTATGTTCATTTAACAACTAATAAACTTATATAATTTAAGGACGTTAGAAAGAGACATTTTGCGGGGAAAGGCGTAAAGGGGTGGGATCAAGCGACTGCGCATGCCCTCAACGTTACAGATTTAATGTATACGTTGAGACTAGATTTAAAAATTCTATGGTTATTTGATAAATAATAATACTCGTGAGTCGTGAGTCTAATAATACTCGTGAGTCGTAATGTTTCTTTTATTTTAAATAAAAAAGTAAAATCTTGTGTTTTGCTTCTTTAAAATGATAAAATTACTTATATAATTCATTATTACTTTCCAAAATGTATTTGAACATACTTTCATCTTTGGCTCAAATAAATCCTTGTTTATTTAACAACAATTTACATAGTTTTATAAAAACTTCTCTGCATTTTAAACTATGTTTTACTCGATTATAAAGATTAAATTTGTATAGTTTTACCATAAGACCCAATGTTAAAAGTATGATTTTCAATATCGAAAAAACCGAAAAATGCATTTGAACTAACATTTTGAAGCATACCAATAAATTCGCATTGACTTTTTTTTATAACATACTTAATTTACAGGAACTTCTCTGCATGTTTTTTTCTCTTTCGAACGTCCTTAATAACTAATAAACTTATATAATTTCAATAAATTTATTATGTATAAAATAATATGTATATATATACACATACAATATAAAATAATAAATAATTCTCCATTTCTTTTCATTAAAGCAACAGATTTATACAATAAATGTTGAGCAGCTATAAGTCTATTATTGACCCCGTTCGATTAACTAAAAAACAAAACTACTAGAAACAGTCAAATAATATACATTTTGTTTGGTTTAATATAAAAATCAATGTTTTCATGACAATTCATATGTTATTTAAGTTTGATATTTAGTGTGTTTGAATAATAGGTGAAATATTTTTGATTAAAAATAAATTAAATAAATTAAATAAACAAAATATAAAATAAATAGTTTAAAAAAAAATGAATCTACAATTTATAAGTTTTGATGGAGTACCGACACACAGTATCTTTCAATTTGGAATGTCAAATGTATGTAAATTTTTATTTTATTTTGATTTTTCAAATTTCGTAATTTTTTCTGGGATTTATAAGAAATTGATAACCGTTTATATTTTGTTGAATTTACTTGCATGGTTTTCATTAATTTTTTTTCTGTAGAAAATTGTTAAAATTTGGTTACTAAAATCGATTGGTTTTTTTTAGAATGCAAAAGTTTTCATTATTGATGATTTATTTGATGTAAATCAGGTTTACTCTCGTTAGTTTATTCGATAGCATGAATTTTGTAGGTATGATTACGATTTAATTTTTAGTTTGTGTCGATTTTTATACTTAATTCGTCTTATGTTTCTGTATATACTTTAAATTTATTATTACCACTTGTTTGGAGCGAATTTAGACCTTGTTTAAAATGTTTTTAGAAAAGTCTTTGGACAAGTATCTGCTATTGTTTTTGTACCGATGATAGAATTTCTTCAACATTTCTATACGTATATGTGTCTGTGGACTCTTTAGCAGTCAAAGTTTTAATCTCACTAGAATGAAATTTGGTATTTGAGGCGCTTTTAGTATTTGAAAGTTTAAGTACGTTAATGGGTAATATCAGACTAAGGGAAAAAGGGGTTTAGAGGGAAGGGGACACACAAAATTTGGAATATCTCCCTTAATATTATAAAAATCAAAAATTCATACGAAAATAAGAATTCATACGAAAGTACATACGAAAATTATAAAGTTATAGAAAATTAAAATATAATATTTTAAACTAAAATATTTTACAAATCAATTTTTAAATTTTAAAATTTTAGCTCGACTTTTAGCGTTGACTGTACGACGTCAAAGACGCGCTATCATTTCAAAATTTTATAACTGACTTGTGCCTTATTTATTCGGTTTTCGAAAAGATGCTTCGAATAAAAGTTATTCATTATAAATATACCAAAACTTTTATTCGAAAAATTTTTCCGAAAGCCGAATAAATAAGGCACAAATAAGGGGAGGCGAAATAATTATGAGAGGTAACGGAAGTTCAAAATTCCAAACAGTTTCAAAGTTTAGCTGTTTTCTGACGGTTCCAATGTTATAACCGGCCCAGATTTCTTACTTAGTTTATAAATTAAAACCAAAATAAATTATTTGTCAATAAATTTAAAAATATTGACATTTCGAACTGACAAAATTTAGAAAAAAATTCGTTACGCAGGAGCCGGGTCAACTTAGCGAATTTCCTTAGAATACATAAATTTCTCTCTAGCTGCCACAATTATAGTCTGATCAAAATGAAATATCGTATCTAATTATTAATTAATGGCATAAGGGGAAAGGGGGTAGAGAGAAAGAAGAAAACATAAAATATAGAAATTAAAAATTTTTAAGGAGTAAAGTTGTAGAAAATTATGTTTGCTACAATTCTCTTCCCGATCATTTTTCTCAAATTCCAATCTCAAATTGTGAATATTTCTGTAAATATTAGTGTAACAGAAAAAGTGATAAGAAACAAAATTATATCAAAACTAATTACCTACAACTTCACTTCTTATAAATTTTTCGATTTTTTGAATATTAAGGGAGATATGACATATTTTGTGTTTCCTCCTCCCTCTAAACCCCCCTTTCCCCTTGTCCGATTTTACCCATTAATGAACTTGACCTTATAAATACCAAATATCAATCCTCAAATACCAAATATCTAATATTTTAATTCTAATCGGACACAGACACATAAATATATAAAAATAATACAAATTTTAACGATAATATATACAAATATTAACAATGGTCATTTTTAACATCTAGTAGGTAGAATCGATGGACATTTGAAAAAATGTTTACGAAATTCCATTATCAGTACAAAAACAATAGCCTATTTTCTTTGGAGGAAATTCGCTGAAAAATAATTATTCGACGAAAAAGTCAGTCATGTTTTTTTAAGCCCCGCCTTCAGGTCAGGTCCTAATACAATAATATAATATTTGGATCGAAAATTTGGTCGAATTGAGTCCTGTTATCTCTTACAATAAACGATTAAATTTGGACTACGTTTAGAAATAATTGCATTTAGGTTAAATATATGCCATCTCAAAATGTTTTCCTTATTAATGAGATTGATACTAATACCGTGGTGTGTCAAATTTAATGTAAAATTTTAATAAAACGAAGTACATGACATTTTGCAACTACTAGATACTACTGGTACGACATCAATCTTTTATGTTTACCTATATATATATATATATATATATATATATATATATATATATATATATATATATATATATATATATATACCGTCTGTTTAGTTTACATCTTCGTATCATATATCCCACGAGAATGAGAGAGTACATATGTACATATACATTAAGCAATGTGTAGGAGAAGGATGTCTTATAGGTTTGATAAACAAGAATATTTTTCAAAATAGTGAATAATATTCATAACGAGTATGAGAGAGTACATATGTATACATTTAGCAATGCGTATGAGAAGGAGGTCTTATAAGTTTGAGTGGTTGGTGACCACTCGAACAGTTATGAAAAATATGCTTGTTCATCAAACATATAAGACCTCCTTCTCATACACATTGCTCAATGTATATGTACATATGTACTCTCTCATACTCGTGGGATCTATGATACGAAGATGTAAATTAAACATAGTGTATATATAATATGCTTTGAATATATAAAATACATATGCAAATAAATTTGATATTGCAAATTTCTATGTACAAGAAGAAGACTCTTTTACAATATTATAATATATACAAACAAAAAGCTATTATTATCATTTTGAATTTTACTATGCAATTTTCTTGCTGTCTCTTATAAAATTTCATCTATATTGTATAAATTTAAGGTCTGTTTTATTTGATTTACGAGTATACTTTGTAATAATGTACATAAATAAAATCATTCCACCACTATCAAACAGTGGTGGATTTACATTTAGACCCGTGAGACCTGGACCAAACTTAGGGATTTTACAGATGAAAAACTCCAATGAACGATTCAAATAAAACAATTTCAGTAAAGTATTCCAAATAATGTAAGGAGTGTTAATTGAAAAAAAGTAATTATTAAAAAAATCAAGCAAATCCCAACGATTTGGAAGGTACATTGCGTAATTAATGTATTCACTTACATTATCAACTCAAAAATTTATCAGATCATAAAAAAAATATACACTCTGCACTAAATTTATGCAATATTTTACATTCACGTAATCTTTGCGATTTTTACCCTAGACCAGGGGTCGGCAACCTTTTGAGTCAGAAGAGTCAAAAATTACAATTTACAAAATTTCAAAGTTTTTAAAGAGCCACAAAATTTTTTCTTGCCAACAATAAATAGTACTCGCATAAATAAAGTTTTTTGATAAAAAAAAAAACTAATCTATTTATTCATAAGAAAAAATATCTATTTATTCATATATAAGTAGTGTTTTTCACAACAAATTAGATAATATATATATGGCATTATTATATAATTACTTATTATTTAAGTAAAAAATTAAACATTTACTTACAACACTAACTTGTACTTCAATAACAAACAATTGAGCAAACAAATTCAATGGGAGCGATGGCTTTGCATGGTTATTCAAGTAGAAAATTTTAACTTTACTAAACAATGTAACATGTAATCAAAATAAAAAAAACAATAACATACATTTGAGCAAACAAATTCAATGGGAAGCGTTGGCTTTGCATGGTTTTAGAAAGTTTGGATAAATTTGGCTCATAACTTGTTGTTTTAGGTTTCAAACACGACTCTAAATTTTCATTTGTTAGTTGGCTTCTTACTTTACTTTTAATTATATTCATGCAAGAGAACGCTTGCTCACACGAATATGTCGATCCGAAGATAGTCAGCACTCCAAATGCCAACTTCTTCCACCTCACTGTAGCAATTTGGAAGACTATTCCATGCGTCGAATATAAGTGCCTCAACTCGCGGCATTTCTTTTAAAGCTGTCCACTATTGTTGCGTTACGTACATACATTTCTGAATATATATATTTAAGTCTAACGAACTTAAATATTAATTTATTAAATATATATTTTAATAAAAACACTTTCGCGGTAATATCCAACAGTAGTACCTACTTTGTTTCTATTTTGAAAATTCTTATTGGCTTCAAAAAAGTAGTTAGGTATCTTATTTAGAAAAAAATATGTATAATATGTATTTTAAAAATATAATACTTATTATGTTACCTACTTTTACTTCGGTTTATTTATTATTATTTATATATATATATGTATATACATATGTATATATATATATATATATATATATATATATATATATATATATGTATATATATATATATATATATATATATATATATATATATATATATATATATATATATATATATATACACATAACTTTGAGAAGATAATTCGCTTCTAACTCTTTTACTTGAAACAACAAACTATAAAATACATAATATTTGCGTATGGAACTAAAGAGCAGCAGCTTCACATACAAAGAGCCGCAGGTTGCCGAACCCTGCCCTAGACAGATAGATTGTAGCGGTTGCCCTGGACGGGCTACACTTCGACCATAAGGTCCATTGTGGTGCCTAAGGATGTGATAATGTGAGTAGAGTGGAAGGAATTTTTGTTTGTAGAATAGGAATTAGTAGGAGTGCGGCTGCAGCTGACTCTAATAGGAACTATGCCGATATTCATCTGGAGTTCGTGAAAGAAACTGCAGAAAACCTTGACAAACATAGTCGGTTACTTCGTTACAACGCCTCAGACATACGTCTTAGACCGTTCGGCCACTTGGACGGTTCAAGAAGGATACAGTTTCCTCCCTTTCTCCAAATAATTATTCATTTCATTTTTTAGGTTTATCTTCTTCAGATAACATCTTAGACTACAATTTAAAATCTGTAAGAGCATCTTGCTACCGTAATTCGATCAAGATTAGTAGGTGATTTGCTTTTGATTTTATTCAGTTGGGTCTGTAATGTACTCGATTCTAAATCTTAGATTTCTTTAGACACCTATTAGTAAAGTACATGTTTCCTTGAGTTACCTTGTATCTACCAACAAACTTATATTGATTATTAAATATTCAAGGAAAATAAAAGTTTGAAAAGGTTGAAACCCCGGGAAATTTTTTTTTATACCCGGTATATTTAAATATATAATGTATATTAAGTTTAGTCTCGAGTTTGTAACGCTGGAAAGTATTGATCACAGACATAACTGTTTGGCAAAGGTGCCAAAAATTTAAAATTTATATCTAGGTCCGTTCGTGTGTCCGCGAACACGACAACTCAAAAACGAAAAGAGATAGCGAGCTGAAATTTCGTAGTGTTCTAGAGCCAAAAAGTAAGGTAAAAGGAATGGGCAAAATCGGAACATGTTTGGGTAAAATGGGCAAAACTGCCTATCTTTGAAAGCGTAAGAGAACAAAAATTGAATTACAAAAAATGTTCCTTTTTTTAAAATAAACAGCTTTTGATTGAAACTTTTTTTCATAAATTCAGTACATATCGAGTATTTAAGCAATTAACTCAGTTAGTTGTCAGTTTCACTTTTCACTAAATATACTAGGATATTTTGGTATATTCCAACAGGTCCCAAAATTTAATTAATCTATATATTGTTATTAATATATTGTTATTAACAATAACAATATATAATAATATCGTACTTTTCGGGTGTTAGCAACACAAGAATGACGTGACATTGTAACTTTTCTGTTTCTTCTGCTATATCTACGTGAAAGACCTTTAACAACTGTTTTTCACAAATAAGTGATTGTTTTTCATCATCCCTTTTCCAATCTCTATATTTATAGTTTCATGAGTAAAAACAGAACATTGATAATTTATTTGTTTTTGTTTTGAATATTTTTGTCAACTTCAATATTTATTTGTATACTTGATTGTATTCACTAGAAAAAATATTATGATGCATACCTATAAAATATTTTTGCCAACAAAACTACTTCATACATTTCCTAAAGAATAAATATTATGTTAACCTATATTTCAAAATATAGCACTATACTCATTGTCACACTTACAATTTTGAAGGTAAGCTTGTCAAGATTATTAACTCCAGATTCTAAAATTACCATTAATGTTGCGTTTTAAGTACAGTAGGAGAAAAATTTCTAATCAGAAATCTTCACGATACATTATAATAGTAACAACAGATAATAACAACTAACTGAGTTAATTGATTAAATACCCGGTATATACTGAATTTATGAAAAAAGTTTCTTATAAAACTTGTTTATTTTTTAAAAAGGGGCATTTTTTGTCTTTAAATTTTTGTTCTATCTCCTACGGTTTCAAAGATAGGCAGTGTGGCCCATTTTGCTCAAACACCGTCTGATTTTGCCCATTCACGAACTTGACCTTACTTTTCAGCTCGCTATATTTTTTCGTTTTTGAGTTATCATGTTGACAGGCATTCGACAGAACAAGTTGTGCATAAGCACAGCTAGACCATTCGACTGTGCTCGATTGAAACTCAATACAATGCAGTTGAGAAGGGTGGTGGGGCTCTTGACAGGATGCTGTTGATTGAATTACCACCTTAATAACTTGGGGATCTCTGATGATCCCACTTGTAGGGCCTGTATGCAGGACGATGAAACCTCCATACATGTTATATGCACCTGCAGAAACCTGCACGGTGTCAGGTATAGAATGTTTGGGTCCGAAACCTTGGATCCATCAATCCTGGCTTTATCAGAATCCTATAGCTTCATCTGCTAATAAAAATAGCATCTCTTACTCGGAGACTTCTCGCCTTCGGGTGACAGGTTGTTCTTTATTATCGTGTTGACAGACAGATGGACGGACGGACGGACAGACACATTTGCGGAAATGGTCGAATTAGGTCATTTTATGAACGCCTATACCAAATTATTTTTTTGCGATTAATATTTTCAACCGTTACAAAAACGGAACTAAATTTAATATACCCTGGTATAATATATACCTACCAGGTATAAAAATATGCTTTTATATACACAGGGTCTCCAGTCCGAAATTTATTGTTTGCCATAAGAAAACAAACAAAATTGAACGAAGAGTTAATTGCTTAAATATTCTGTAAATACTTAAAAAAAACGCATGTACTGTTTATACTACTTCTCCATACTCACAGATGTATAGAAAAAAATGACTTGTGGTGTATATTACCACACGAATTATACACGTAAACCATGCCACAGTATGAAAACATGTTTAAAACAAAATTTGTCTTTTATGGAATATTAGTTGCGGGAAAATTTTGAAATTTAATATTTATTATAAATAAATAAAAATAACAACTGAGTTATGTATATATATATATATACATATATATATTTACATATGGTTATTAGCGATTTTCCTCCAAAGGAAATGCAGCTATTGTTTTTGCACCAATGTTGGAATTTTGTAACAATTTCTTCAAATGTCCATCGATCCTACATACATATATATATATATATATATATATATATATATATATATATATATATATATATATATATGTATGTACTTTTTTAAAATGTCTGTGGACTTTAGCCGTCACAGTTTTATTCCAATGGGAATGAAATTTGGGATTTGAGTCGCTTTTGGTATTCTAAAGGTCAAGTTCGTCAATCTCCCTTAATATTTGAAAAATCGAAAAATTTATCAGGAGTTAAGTTGTAGGTATTAAGTTTTACTGTAATTTTGTTTCTTATCATTTTTATGTTACACTAATATTTACAGAACAGAAATATTTACAATTAAAGTTTGAAAGCTAAAATTCTAAATATCTCTGTTCACATTAGAATTTGAGAAAAATGATCAAGTAATGAATTGTAGCAAACTTGATTTTCTACAACTTTACTCCTTATACATTTTTCGATTATTCTAATATTAAGAGAGATATTTAATATTTTGTGTTTGTTTGATACGAATACATGAAATATATTTTATTGTAAAATATTTTGATTGTCGTTTCAATAGTAACTATAAACTATAATAGTTATTTTGGATATTAATAAATTTAATTTTTGCACCAAATTAAAGTCATATCAGATATTATATTTCATTTTGATCACACTAAAATTATGACCGCTAGAGAGTGATTTATGTATCCTAAGGAAATTCGCAAGTTTACGCAGCTCCTGCGTAACGAATTTTTTTTTGATATCTACTAGATTGGATCGATGGACATTTGAAGAAATTTTTGCATAATTCTGACATCGGTATTATTTCCAATAGCTTGCACTTGCTTAGTACGAAACCAATTTCCTTGAAGAGGAATTCGCTAATAGCATTATTATATATTTATTACTTTTTTCTTTTTTAGTGAATTTTTTGAGAAAATATAGTAGCTATTGGTTTTGTACTGATGAATAAATAAATTTCTTCGAACCTAATACATTTACAATACAATATATATATATATGAACATGGGGTCACAGTTTTCATTCGGAATTAAAATGTGTATGTGACGTGTATTTGGTATATGTAAGGTTAAGGGGAAATAAAAAAATTTGGAGATATGCCAAATATTTGTAAAATCGAAATCTATATAAGAAGTAAAGTTGTAGAAAATTACTTTTCGAAAATTTTGTTTCCTATCATTTTTTCTGTTGCATTAATATTTACAGAAATAGATTAAAAGTTAAAATCTTAAATATCTCTATATATACGCATTAGAGTTTGTGAACATAATTTTCTACAACATTACTCCTTATACATTTTTCGATGATCTTATACTAAGAGAGATATTTTATAATTTGTGTTCTTCTTTCTCTATGCCCCTTGACCCATGCCATTTATTAATAAAATGACCTTTTAAATACCAAAATCATATCAAATACGACATTACATTTTGATCAGACAAAAATTGTGACCGCTAGAGAGTGTTTTTAGACTGAATGACTGAAATTCGCAAAGGGGACGCAGGTCTTACGTAACAATTTTTTTTCTTTTGTAATCATGTGTAACTATGATGTTGGACCTCAAATAGTGTCAAAACTATTCATTTTGTGAAAAAAATTTCAAACCAAAATTGTTTATTTTATAAATAGAACCATTTCTGGTCTTTTCTATTTCTTACGGTTTTAAAGATAGATATTCACCCGCTTACGAAATTGACCTTACTTTTTCATGTATCGTATCGACCGACGGACGGATGTACTGACGAACTTGTGGAAATGAGTTATTTAGGGAACACCTACATCCACAACTTAACTCAGCGGTCAATATTTTCGACCGTTACAAAGTCAGGACTAAACTTATAATACCCTTATATACTCGTATGAGCTTAGTCCCGACTTTTTAACATATCCGTCTGTCCGTCCACCCGCCTGCCAACACGATAACTACGGACATGAAAATCGATATCATTGTTTGTTCGCGAGATCTCGTGCAAAAAAATTGACTATATGTGAATACACACACACATTCATATACATATGTCTATCTGAAAATATTGTTAATATGCTACCATGGCCTCGAAACATAACAAAATATTGAAAATAACGTTTTCATTTTTCGAACCTATTACAATTCCAATATAATGGGTAGGCCATTTAAAAATTGGAATTTAATTTTGCTATAAAATGAAAACGCTATAAAATGAAAGGATATTTTTAAATGGTTGTTGCTCTATTGAAAAGAGTATACTTTGAAATTAAACATGAAACACAACATCGTTCAAATGACTCCCATGGCTGGTTCTACAGTAGCCCATTCTTTCGACCCAATTTTTCAGTACATTTTCGATTGTTTGGGCCTCTATTTCGTCAATGGCAACTTCAATTGCATGTTTCAAGTCATCAATCGTCTCTGGATGGTTAGCGTAACACTTGTCCTTAACGGCTCCTCACAAGAAAAAATCAGCGTAGTCAAATCGCAGCTTCGAGGTGGCCAATTGACATCATCATTTCGGCTGATTATGCGATTTTCGAAAACAGTGCGCAAAAGATTGATTCTTGCGTTGGCTGTGTGGCACGTTGCACCAAATGTCCTGTTGAAACCAAATGTCGTCTATGTCACCCTCATCGGTTTTGGGAAACAAAATATTGCTTAGCATGGCGCGGCAGCGATCGCCATTCACTGTAACGGCGTTTTCTTGCTCATTTTCAAAGAAAAACGGCCCAATAATGCCGTCAGACCAAAATCCACACCAGACAGACACTCGTTGTTGATGAATTGGTTTCTCCACGATGACGTGTGGATTTTCTGAGCCCCAGATACGACAATTTTGCTTATTGACGTATCCTCCGAGGTGGAAATGAGCTGCATCTAAAAAGATGATTTTTCGGTAAAAATGCTCATCTTGGATCAAGCAGTCTTCGGCCCATTGAGCTAACCGAAAACGCACCGGATGGTTATGTGGCTTCAGCTCTTGCACTAATTGGACATTGTATGCATTCATACCGAGGTCTTTATGCAATATTCTTCTCAAAGAAGTGCGTGAAATGTTCAACTCTTGAGAACGACGACGAGTTGTTGTTGATGTTTGTTCACGCACACTCTGAGCAACAACAGCGATGTTTTCGGTTGAGCGCGCCGATTGACGAGTACGTACACGTTTTTTTTTATCCAACAACGATCCAGTTTCACGAACTCGCTCCACAAAATGATCCACAAACTGCGTTTTTGGCACATCTTTTTTGTCAAGTAGAAAACTCACCACTTTGAAAAGCGACCCATTTCGTAAATTTCAAACAAAAAACTAACTTTCTGTCACATCGGAACTGTCATCAAACCTTTCAACATAAAAATAACCTATAGTTCAAATTCCAAACGTTAGATAGCCCAACATGTACTTCCGTAGTACTTACCGAGTAGCTTAAAATCCATGGTATGGAAAAATGCCATGTGTAAAGTGATATTTCAAGACGACTTCGGTAACATTCTTATTTTTTAGTTATCAAACAATTATTGAAAAAGGTGGCGCATAAGTAACGTTATGATTTATTTAATGAATGCGTATTTGTGCATCATTTGGTTGTAACTCGTGAACCAATTGAATCTTATATGGAAAAAGGTGTAATGTATGTAAAATTATTTGTAATGACCGCCTAGATATCACCAACTGCTGAGAACGTCGCCTGGTGGAAGTTTCGGGGTTTTCCTTAACACTTGCTTGCGAGGCCTTCTAGCATACGGAAGATCACAGACAGACCCATATTGCCGAAAACGCTGACCCAATCGATAAATTGTCGGATCATTAAAGAAATTTCGATATGATCTTTATGTCTGAATAGTCGAATGGTGACTTTGAAAATAAAATTGAACAACTTTGGTTCTTTGTTCTGGGCTGAGTCTTTCCATCATATATTTCCCAAGTTTTTCAAAGTTAATTCTGAAAAAAAAGGAAAAAAAAATATGTAAACAAAAAATTTATTCACAAATTAAATGATAACGTTACTTACGCGCATATTTCGGGACTATAAGCTAACCTGTATATGGAGCTAAATAATTATTCAATATTATTTCGGTTAATATTTTCTAATTTCATAATGAATTCACATTGATGGTAGTAGTAGCAGTGGGGACGAAGACTTGCAAGGAATCTAGATGGTACTATAAACCACAAAACTAGCGCTCATTTTTCAATATTTTAATAGTTGATTTGTGCCTTATTAATTCGGCTTTTGGGAAAATGTTTCGAATTAAAGTTGTTAGTATATTTTTAATTAACATCATTTATTTAAAGCATTTTTTCGAAAATCGAATATAAGGCAAAAATCGTGTAAAATTTTTTGAAAAATCAGCGCTACTTTTGTGCTCATAGGATGCCATGTTATTAGAAATAGTCTTTTATAAAAAGTTTTAGCTCAATTGAATCTTGTAAATTATATTTCAAATTTTTGCCCCTATTCCTAGAACATTTGTTTGTATTTTTTATAGATACGTATTTCGACTACAATGTAGTAATCATCAGTATGAATTAGCTAATCGTAACTATCTCTGGGATATGGATTCAGAGATATGTTGCTTGTTGCTAATTTGGTGCGAGTCTCACAATGACATTCAAGTTCAAGTTCAAAATGAATTTATTAAATCTTCCGTTAATTATACAAAACATCTTAAAGTTATAGTACCTAGCCTAGACTTCACCTATACAATCATCTTATGAATAAAATACATCGAATTATTGTAGAATTTAATATACATCGTTTAAATTTAATGGAAAAAACTTATATAAAAACCATTGAAATCATAACTTAACCTAATTTGGGTGGATAAGCCACCCCTAAGAACTAAACCTTAAATAAATAAATAAGTAAATAAATAAGTATGTACAAATTAGATTACAACAGAATTAGTTGCAATCGAATGACATTAAAAAAGTTCTGTCCTTTTATACGATTTGACTGAGGGTATAATCTGACCTGAGGATTATTTGAGTTGACTGACAAACGGATTAGGTGTGTGGAGAGCCCCACCTATTTATTGGCGGTATTCTTTGGTGACTATGCGGCGTTTGTTTTGTCACTAAAGTGAGGGTATCGACGAAAACCTTGACATTCAGGTATTCGATTTTTATTTTGAAAATGGTTTAATTTTATTAAATCAGAATTTGGAATTGGGCCATTGTCTAAATTCATTATCTGTTTTGTCAATTTGTATATGTATATACTTTCGTATGCATCTAATTCTGTGGGGTTTTGTACCGATTTCAGTAGTCAACAGTCAAAAACAATAACAATTAATAAAAACACACGTACATCAGACAGTGAGGAATTATTTGCATTCTATAAAGCATCGCGGTAGCTAAATTGCTACAGCACAAGTCCGGTAAGCCAAAGATCTTGGGTTTGATCATACATAGAGAGGTATGATTTTTCATGTGAAAACATTGATGTCAAAATAATTATACTAAGTTTTCAAACTTATTACTTAACTGTGAAATTAAGTAAACGCTAGTCATCTCCATTAGTATAATATGACCGGCAGGCAACTAACAATTACAATGAATGAACAGGCACAAAGTTAAAAAAAAACGACAATTTAATATATTTAAATAACAAAAAGGTAATAAAAAATTTTTGCAAAAAAAGTATGTAAATAGAAAAAATAACATTAAAATATTTTTTGTATATTATCGTAGATTGGAGTTGTGTAGCGTGTTTTTATGAATTTGAATATTGCTTTCAATGCAATTAAATCGTTTTTGTATAAGTCGATTTGATCGTGTTTGTTACTAAAAATGATTGTGTGTAATATCACTAATCAGTTTAAATCTTCAAAACGAATAGTATAGTTGATCATGTTTTTACAGTAAATAATGCAGTAAAACTTCTCAATTTTTGGTTATTTACCAAATTAATCAATATATAAATTTTGTATTGAATGGATCATTACTTAACGAAAATCCATTATATTTATTAAATTAAATAAATATTTGAGATTTTAACAATAATTATATTTTGATTCTAGTTTCGGTCAAGACACAGTTCCTTCTTTAGAAAATATATAATAATGACAAAAATGCACAAATTTTAACAGAAAGGTTAACATATTTAGGTACTCTTTGAATAGGAATATTTCGAATATTGTTAATCAATTCAATTGAATATTTAACACTAAATCGCGGTTTGAATTTCGTCTTGCAGTGTTGAATTATGGTTCCGAGAGATTTAGAAAATTTACTGAAATAAATGATATAATAAATGATAATAAATGTTATAAGTTAAATTATATATATGAAATAAATTTAATTTATTTCCGACCGTTCCACTAAAACTTCTCATAAACATAATTCAACAACACTGTAAATTCAAACCGGTTGTAAATTAGTATTATTTGGCGTGAAGAATTTTTTCTTAAGTATGCCACCAAAAGATTATATATATATATACCGGATATAAAAAAAAAACTTCGCCTTCTTCCAAATGAGATATGATATGTAAAGAGACATATTCCTATTGTTTATTGAAGCACATTACAAAGAATATGACATCGAATACCTTATAAATGTATATCTTTGATTAATAATTGGCACTTGATATTTCTGTTGTCAAGTGAAGTTCTTTCCAATAAACACAACAATAACATAATATTCTGTATTGTACAGTACTTACATTATTATAGACGACTACTAATCAATATAAAAAATATTAATTCACAATATATATATATATATATATATATATATATATATATATATATATATATATATGGTACGGGTAAAGTCGGAGTTCTGGATAATGCTAAGTTAGCCGAAGCTAGGTGTATCCAACGGTTTTGGATAAAGCTGATTTTTAATTTTGGCCTTTATGCGTCTAAACTTAGCATTTTCCGAATCTCTCTGGATAAAGCTGGAGTTGTAGTACTTTAAGTTCAATAATTTTTGATACTATATATCAAATATAGAGCGCCTTTTAGTGCAAGTCCCAAAAACACGAAAACCGAGTAACTCGGGGTATGACCGATGAAGTAAAAGATTGTAGTACTCGGTTTTAATAGTTACCTTATTTAATTTCATTAATTTTTGACACTATATTTCAAATATATAGAATGCCATTTTAAAATATATAGTATGACCGATGACGTGAAAGATTGTAGTACTCGGTTGTAATAGTTACCTTATTTAAGTTCATTAATTTTTGACACTATATTTCAAATATATAGAATGCCTTTTTAAAATATATAGTATGACCGATGACGTGAAAGATTGTAGTACTCGGTTGTAGTAGTTACCTTATTTAATTTCATTAATGTTTGACAGTATATTTCAAATATATAGAACGACTTTTAGCACGAGGCCCAAAAACACGCAAACCCGACCAACTCGGGGTATGAGCGATGTATAATAATGTATGGAAGGTATGAGTCATTGTTTAAATTTTCTAATCGACAAATCTCAACTTCATCCAGTGGTGTTTGGCAAATGCTAGTATTAGCCGGCTAAAGCCCGAAGTTCATTTTTGTCAACTTTATCCAGCTGTTTTGGTACAACTAAGTTTAGCCGGCTACACCTAGCTTTAGCCAATATTGGGCTTTACTCGTAACATATATATCAATTATTATGACACAATTAGTGTTTGTTGATGTGTGGTATATCTTAACCTTGTTGTAAATCAAGGCCTATCTTATGTAGTGGGGGCATGTCTTATGTACATGTCTGCTGCAGGGTTTCCTCAACTGTGTTTCGTGAAAAAAAGTTCATAAAACGTATTATTTTCGACATTTTGACAATACTAATTTGACGGATGTAAAAACCGACCGTTGCTAGCTCCGTCACGTGCGCCGTTACGTGCGCTTAATAACCCATAACATAACCTTATACAACTGTAAGCAAGTATTGCTAATATCTCTTTCATAAATCTGATTAAAAAGTAACTTTAAAGTACCCACGTGTTAAGTGTTCAACATAACGACGTTTAAATATTGGAGGAAACAAGTTTGCGGGGATAATACGTCATAAGCTAGTCTGTGTTGTTTGATTCATTAAAATTTGATGAACAACCCGATTATATTCAGGGATTACCAAATTTCAATGGCTTTAATAAATTCTGATTCGGTTATCAAGGAATTTTCACCACTTAAGCTCTAACCATAAGTATGGTAGCAAGACGGCAAAGCTTCCTGAACCTTGGAAAACTGTCTACTCTTTTCTCGCAAGCTATGCGCTCCAATTGATTGAAAATGTTTTGGTGTTATGTCCTATAGATTATAGATCAATTCGATTATTTTAAGGGTGTACCAAATTATCCCCACCCTTTAATATATTTTGTTCAGCTCGTCAAGAAATCTTTTTCGGACTAGAAAAATTCCAAACAGAAGTTGTTTGATTTTAAAAAGGGAACATTTCTGTACTTGTAAAACCAAAATTTGTGTTATAATGAACTTAACGTATTTCACTCGTAAAACCATTTTTCTTAAGAATTTGATGAAATTAAAAAAATTCGTTACGCAGGAGCTGCTGCAACTTGGCAAATTTCATTAGAATACATAAATCATTCTCTAGCGGTCATGATTTTAGTGTGATCAAAATGAAATATCATATCTGATAAAATTTTAGTATTTTCAAGGCCAATTTTATTACTAATTAGAATAGAGATTGGGAGAATGGGGACATAGAGAAAGAAGAAAATACAAAATATAAAATATCTCTCTTAATATTAGAGAAAACGAAAAATGTATAAGGAGTAAACTTGTAGAAAATAATGTTTGCTACAATTCACTTCCCGATCATTTTTCTCAACATCTAATGAAATAATAATAATACTGTGAGTTAAATATATATATATATATATATATATATATATATATATATATATATATATATATATTATATAAATTTTACAGATGGTGATTTTCGACATCTACCGGGTAGGATCGATAGACATTTGAAGAAAAATATGATAAAGATAATGTTTTAGTGGAAGCGCTGGGAAGTCTTATTTTTTAATTTTTCTTTGTGGCGAAAATTTGAATTTGTTTCCCAATTTTATATGGGACCAACTTTGAGAATTCCTTATCAAACTAAAAAAGAATTATCAAAATCGGACAACTCTGTAAAAAGTTATGCGTGATCATACATAAAAAAAAATACAGGTTGAATTGAGTGCCTCCTTCTTTTCGTCGATAACAAGAATTTTTCTCCAATCAATAGAGATTTGCTATTTATTCGATTTACTAACACAAATGGTTTGTAGTACGTTTCAAGTAGTTATCGTCATATCGTCCACACATTGTGGTGAAAAACTTTACCTAGTTAAATCCATTGTATTATTAATTTTTCATGATTAATTATTCTTTTCTAACTTAACGAACTTGCGTCTTGTTTTAATTTTATTTTATATTTTCTGCTATCAAGTGCAGTTTTATCAATATTTTTATCAAGAGAATTAAACAAAAGTTCGCAGCCTCTTTTAAGTTCGTTGTAACAAGGATTGTTCTATACTTTGAAAGATACGAAGAAGTAATAAAAGAAAATTTATTAGTTGATATTTTTAGTGTTTTATTTTCGTATCAAAAAGATGAGAACGTTTGTTTTTTGTCAGGTTATGTACAAGTCTTATAAATTACTTGGTATATTTTAATAATTTATAGTCTAAGAGCCGGTGATCGCTAGACCTTCCTTATTTTATAAAAGCTGAAAGTTTTTCTTCGCTTGTCCCCATCAGAGTTTGGAACGATCAGCGACTACGAAGTTTCGATCGCAGGTAGCAAAGGTGTTTACAATTGCTACTTACTTTCGTCAAAGTAAAAAGCGTATATTTTTATATTTTCTTCGGGATAATATTAGAAATCACGTCATTCATTGCCAGACACTTTGTATATTTGCAACTCCTTGCCAGACACCCTTAAACTTAAAAAAAATTTAATTATACTTTCGTTATAGTCTAAAACATGAGTTTTTTATGTCACAATTTTAATCTGATCAAAATGAAATGTCGTATCTGGTAAAATTTTGGTATTTGCAAGGCATATTTTATTAATAAATGGCATAGATCAAAGAAGGAAGGGGGCATAGAGAAATAAGAAATTACAAAATATAAAATATCTGTATTAATATTAGAACGTACGAGAAGTAAAGTTGTAGAAAATCATGTTTGCTTCAATTCATTACCTGATCAGAATTTTAACATCAACTTTTGACGCATATTGTACAATACGGATGGCAACCCTTATTACAGCTTGTACATAGTACATTGTTCATAGTACATAGTACAAATCATCTTTAGATTGTAGTACTATGAACCACAAAAGTTGATGTCATTTTTTTAAATATTATAATTGATTTGTGCCTTATTAATTCTATTTTCGAAAAACTGCTTTGGATAAAAGTTGTAAGGGGCACGAAAAAATTAGAGGGGAGCTTAATGGACTGTATGAAAAATATTGCAGTTTCTTAAATAAGAACTAAATTTATTAAATTACAAATATAATATGTGTCTATGGGTTTAATAATTAATGTAAGACGCAACGAAGATTTAAACAACACGATTAATTGAATAATAGATGGTATTATTACAAGAACACAAAACGATTTTTTAAAATAATTTTTGATATATGACACTTATATATTGTTCTATAATATTTTGATAGAAAGTTTTGCGTTGTTAGGAATGTGCTCCACTGGTATTATCATAGAGTGTTTTGTTTGTGGAGTGCGCACTTTGGAAATAGAGGTAAACGATGCACTTGAGCTCTTAACAATTGTAACAACTTTTATTCGAAAACAACAGGACTAAGGCACACACATATCAATTATAAAATTTTAAAAACTGACATCAACTTTTGTGGCCAAGTGTACATACATACATACATACAGTAACAGAGCTATTGTTATTATATATTCATGTTGTTATTATCACATAAAACTAAACCACACAATATGATCATGATGTGCAGGCAGTGCTTTTTAATCCGATTAACTTTTATAATAATCGGATTTTAAGAATCGGCAAAAGTACCAGTCAGTGCATGTACTACAACCATACATATATTACAATTTAACTATAAGTATATTAGATTTAAAAAAAAAGATTTTCAACATGCAACTATAAACATAATACTTTTCTATTCCTTCCTAATTGGAGAAAATACTCATATGTATTTTTAATCTCAACTCATGTAGGTATCACACAATTGTCAAACCATATGACGATTGTGTCTAAAAGGACTTCATCACTTTGTGGTTAGTGTTGTAATAGATAGAGAAGAACCATTGCTAAAAAATTCGTTACGCAGGAGCAGCGCCAACGAATTTTCTCAGGATAAATACATCACTTCTCTTTTGGAAATAGTTGTCTCTTTAATGTTCATGGCGATTCGTGACCGCACAGACACATAATCTGATATGCTTTTGGTATTTCACAAGCCAAGTACGTTAATGAACCGAATCGATTAAAGGTAAAGTACCTACGTTTAAAGAAAGAAGAAAACATAAAATATGGAATATCCCACTCAACATTCGAAAAATTCATTTAAATATATTAAAAATATTGAGTAACCATGGTGATGCATTTGTAATATTCATAATTATGGGTATTGTTTTAAATTGAAAGTATTAAATATTCGAGTAATTATTTCGAGTAAATATTTTATTCGAGTAAATATTTCCTGTAAATATTCGAGCTACAGAAAATATGACCAGATAATGAATTGTAATAAAACTGATTTACTACAACTTTAATAATTAAAAAATTTTTCATTTTACTAATATTAAGAGAGAAATGACGATTTGAAGATTTTGGGTATTTTATTTTAATTGCAAATATTTCTGTAAGTATTTGAGGTACAGAAAATATGTTAAGGAAACGAATTGTAGCAAAATTTATTTACTACAACTTTACTTCTTACATATTTTTCCATTTTACTGAGAAACTCAAGTTTTTATTTTCCCTCTATACCCCCGTTTTCCCTTGTCCGATTTTGCCCGTTAACGAACTCAGCCTTAAAAATACAAATAAAATTCGTTAGACAGGAGCTGCATCAACTTCTCAGCAAATTTCCTTGGAATACATAAATCACTCTCTAGTGGTAACAATTTTAGGCTGATAAAAAGTCGTCTCTAATATGCTTTTCATTTACATTTCAAATTTTTGCCCCTATTCCTGAACATTTGTTTGTATTTTATAAATACGTATTTCGACTACAATGTAGTCATCATCAGTATGCATTAGCTAATCGTAACTATCTCTGGGATATGGATTCAGAGATATGTTGCTTGTTGCTAATTTGGTGCGTGTCTCACAATGACTTGAGAATTATTTGAGTTACTGACTAACGGATTAGGTGTGTGAAGAGCCCCACCTATTTATTGGCGGTATTCTTTGGTGACTATGCGGCGTTTGTTTTGTCACTAAAGTGAGGGTATCGACCCTAACCTTGACATTCAGGTAATAGATTTTTATTTTTATATTGAAAAAGGTTTAATTTGGAATTGGGCCATCATCTAAATTCATTATCTGTTTTCTCAATTTGTATATGTAGATACTTTCGTATGCATCTAATTCTGTGGGGTTTTGTACCGATTTCAGTAGTTTTAGATTCGATTTATCAATTTTGTGATTGTTCTCAATAACGTGCGCAGCTTTACACAATTTTTCGGTTCTCCCAATTTTCACATGAGCCAGATGTTCTTTGATTCGAATTCCGATTTGGCGACGACTTTGACCAACATAAATTTTCGAACAGTTTTGACAACTGACACCATATATATCCGATTGTTTTTCATTGCTAATTTTATCGTTAGGGGTGCCTAGTAACTGTTCGATTTTATTTTTACTTACAAGCGCTGTTTTTAGGTTGTGGTCCCTTAATTCTCTAGTAATTTTATTTGTGATTGGGCGGAAGTATTCTAGTTTGCACCATTTAGTTTGTTCAACGTTGCCAGTCTCTGGTGTTAGTGCGGTGGAATTGTTTCGTGCAATTTTAAATTTAGTTCTGCGGACCAAATTATTTATTATGTTAGAGTCGAAGCCATTAAAGATTGTAACTTGTTTAATGTGGTTTATTTCTTTAAAGTAATTTTTCTTGGACAATGGGACTTTCAGTAGCCTGTTTAACAAAAAATTGAAAACAGCCATTTTGTGTTGAGGTGGGCTGTTCGAATCGGCTGTAATGTATGCCAACAGAAATTATCTCGATCTCCTTAAATTGGAAATATTTTAGTTACGTTGAGTAATTATAATAATTTACTATCTATTGTTACAATTTTATGAAAATGTTTGCAAGTACAACTTCAACAACAACTTAGTATCCGTATATACAGGCTGGTTCAAATAAATATAGGCAAAGAAATGCCAGTAATTTTACATCTAATTGCAGACCAAAAGTCCAGTAAAATTATAGTTCAGTAAAATCTACAATCGTTTCCGAAATACAGGCTAATATTTTGATTTTTCGATAAGTTTTTTTTGATATTTCAAAATGAAATTACGTATCTAATTTGCCAAGTTCGTTACTAACTCGTTAGTGAGTAGAATCGGTCAAAGGGAAAGGGAGGCTGTGAGAAAGGAGACAATACAAAATCTATATTTTCTCTCTTAATATTTGAATAATCGAAAAATGTATAAGTAGTAAAGTTGTAGAAAATCAACTTGACTGTAATCATTTTTGCTGAAACTCTCATATGAACAATCTTAAATCGTAAATATTTCTGTAAATATTAGAAAAAATATTAAAAAACTAAATTGTAGTAAAATTTATTTTCTATAATTTTACTTATACATTTTCTGATTTTTCCAATATTAGTAGAAATGTAATAAATTTGGTGTTTCCCCCTTCCTCAAAACCAATCTTTTTCCTTTTCCGATTTTGCCCATTCACAAACTTTCAAACACTAAAAGCACCTCACATACTATGTTTAAAATTTAATGATGGTCATTTTCGACATCTACAAGGTAGGATCTATGGACATTTTTCCAACGGTACTACATCAATAGCTCGATTTCCTTGCAGAGGAAAATCTCCATAAATAGCACTTCTGATGATACTCTCTCGTTTGCTTCGATGCTTGGCCTATTTAGAACAATGGACAGTTAACTTTTAAAACGAAGATAAATAGACAAATATTTATTAGAATTATTTTGTCGGCTATATGATATAGAATCACTGGTATATTTTAGTTTGTACTTATTTATAACACCTGTATATATAAATTTAAATAATATTTGGCCTAGAAAATTCTATCATAGAAAAATATGAAAATAGAAAGGATATTATTTATGATAATTTATTGATAAAAAATTTTCTATACAAAAGTATATTATCTGTTTTTGTTTAATAACAATTTTAGTTTACTAACAATGAATTGATTTATTTTCCACAAAATATATGTATTTTGTAATGTTTATTATATAAAATATATCAAAAATATTATGTGTCTATTGTCTTTATCTTTTACGTTAATATTTATAGATTAATCTAGGTCATGGGTTACAAATAAGCATTAGACGAAAATAATTAAAAACAGCTAGTAAAAATATAATTTACAATTCAAAATAACAACTATCTGAGTTAATTGCATAAATATTCCGTATTTCTGAGCTTATGAAAAAAAGTTTCAAACAAAAGTAGATTATTTAAAAAAAAGTATAATTTTTTGTCGTTTAAATTTTGCCTTATCTCTTATGATGCACACACACACACACCACACAAAAGCACACACTTTTTATTTATAATATTAGTAGGATAGATTAGAATTAATAGGATTAGTAGGATAGGATATTGATCCAATTGCGGAACTCCCGCGTTAACTTTAGCATTCGTATCCGCAATAATCAATGCTTTTTACAGAGCTTTAAGCTGCTGTTAAGCTAGCAGAGCAATGTTTAAATAATCAATTAATTATATTGTATTTAATATCAAATTATTAGGCTAATTAGATGCTCTTATTAAAAATTAAATGCTCTTTATTGCACTGTGTAACTTCATGCTCTGCTTACCCAGCAGAGCAATATTTAAAAAATCAATTAATTATATTGTATTTAATATCAAATTATTAAGCTAATTAAAGGCTCTAATTAAAAATTAACTGCTCTTTGTTGTATCGTGTAACCGCATACGCGATACAATAAATAGAAATTAATTTTTAATACAGCATTTAATTAGCTTAATAATTTAATGTTAAATACAATATAATTAATTGATTTTTTAAATATTGCTCTGCTAGCTTAACAGTAAGCTAGCAGAAAATGCGGTAACACAATACAACAAAGAGCATTTTTATTTATTAGGGCATTAAATAGCGTTTAATTATGAGACAATTATAATTAAGTTGCTCTGCTAGCTTAATGGACATCAATAAGTGTCTGTTTTGTATATTTAGTTACTGTATATGTATGTATATTCCGTACCATTTGGCAATTAAAAATTAATTATAGAAGATTGGGTTGAAATTGAATTTATAAAAATACATTCGCTTCTAAGGAACATTTTTTGCATTTGAACATTTCTTCTATCTCTTACGATTTAAACATTATATTTTTGGGTGGGGATCTATTTTACATATTCACGAACTCGAGGCAATTTTCAATTGGATTTGGCTCAAATGCAATGTAAAAATTTAGAAAACGAACACCACTTTTGGAATTGATAGTACAAATATGAACACCATTACTAAAGTTTTCTTTATATGATGAATAACTTACACCTAACTGTTATAAAGTTACGTGTTAAAAGTTTGGTATGCATACTAGAAACTGAAGTTACATCATAAGATGTGGCAAAAATCTTTATGAAATTATTAATATCTTTGTGAAAATTTTCATTTTGTAAAGGAAACTAAGATTTATAGATCGTTATTTAACCTAGAATATTTTTAATTAAAAATGTGTTTGGGTGGGTTTTTGGATGGGAACTTAAATATAAACCGGGTTGTTTTAAACGTTTCTCGAAAAGGGGATAGAGGGACCCAATGAGATGCGTGAACTCGAAACTGCTCTTAAATGTCAATTAGCATTCGTGGCCTTACAATTGCTTCGGGATTACTACTGCCGCGCAATCTGTTGCCGTTCAGGCAACGGTAGCCCCATTCACAATGACTTTCGTACTAGAGGCGAAAAAAGAAATTATTTCGATCAGATAATTAAATTCCTTAATTAATCTCGTGCCCGAATTACTTTGTTGCGTGCCATTTGTTCGCCATCGCTAGTATACGAAATAGCTGGAAAAATGAAAGGTGCCTTCTCTGCTCAGGAAGCACAAATGTGAATAAAATTTATTCTATCCATATGCAACGCGTACCCATCTTTGAACCACTGCATCTTGTATAGTATAGCCCAAGTGAGCTGTGCATTTGTACAACTCGTTCATGGAGACTATATAAAGGAGATCTAACTCAAACGGGAAAATTGAAAAAATATGGCAACGAAATGGTAGAAGTTATATTTACTTTTTATGCCGCTAGGGTCGCTAGTTTTTGATAGGAACTCATCCGTACCGAAGTGAGTTACCGTACGTTTAGTTTACATCTTCGCATAGCAGATCTCCCACGAGTATGATAGAGTACATATGTATACATTAAGCAATGTGTATGAGAAGGAGGTCTTAATGTATACATATGTACTCTCTCATATTCGTGAGAGATCTGCTATGCGAAGATGTAAACTAAACGTACGGTATAGTATAATAAATAGAAATAATGTAGCCAAAAGTAACTAGTTTTATTTCGAAGTGATTATTTTGAAGTATGAAATTTGTTTAAAAAAATTTATTAAATAAAAAACTGTTTAAAAAACATTTAAAATGGGAAGAGTATGTGCAGTAGACATTTATAAAAGTGGTAGTGCTTGTGACAATAAGCAACGGGATCAATTATTGGGTTAAAAAAACCAGTACTTTTTAAAGTACCAAAAGCGAGTATA